>CM076851.1:7885917-9130328 GCA_039519185.1 Astragalus membranaceus | reverse complement strand
TATATTTCCAAAATATATATTTACATGTAATTCTGTATTATTGTCACGAAAATATATATCTTCATAAATATGCTGAAACTCCAAACCATGTGTGTCAAGACTGTGAATACAAAATTAATTATGATTTAAAATTTGTTTGATATATGATACGTGTGTGTTTGAACATGGTTTTATTTCAATGCAAAATTGGATATATGAATTTCTTTAAATTCATGCAATTGTATATGATAGTAATAGCAATTTCAGAATATTATAATTTCAAGTATTTTAAAGGGAAAATAAATGAACATGATTTCCATACTAGTTGTTTCAATATCAAATGAATTTTTGGAATATTTACATGTTTGTATGCTTTTTATAATAGCATGAATGGGATGTAAATTTATTGCCTTAATTTGTAAGTGCGTGTTTTTGTGATATTGTTGTGCAATGAATGAAATAAATTATTATATTTAGAATTGATGATATCATATTATATGTGCATAATAATATGAAAGTAATTGTTAATTTCTTACTTATCTTAATATTGAAAATAATTTGGGTAGGTTTTAAATTATTGTAAGTTGACAAATGTTCATGGAAGAAACTCATAGGAAATATTAATGATTTTGTTTCATTGTTTATTTTCTATTGTGATTATTATTTGGTTTTACCATGGAACATATATACACATGAAATTGGAATTAGAAACTTAGAATTTATGATACATGTATTAGTTATGTGATAAATAACTATAAAATGTTCCTTTTCATAAAATAGAAATAAATTCTAAGTATTTTATTTAATTTACCCACATTATGAAATTAAAAGTTGATTATGACAATATTTTATGATCACGTTTATTATTGCTATGGATATTTAATGCATTCAATGTATGATATCTTGGATATACTAATTAAGATGGAAGTAGATTCAAATTGAAATGCTTGTTAAATATGTTAATTATGTTAATGGCTAAGGTATAATGACATAAAAGTTTGTGCATGTGATGACACAAGGTAATCAAATGACTCAAATGTCATGGTTTTGGAATAGATGGTCAATTCTATCAAGAATATATAACGGCATAGTTATGTGAGTAATTGAATATTCAAAGTGTATAAAAGTTGAAATGAATTTTGCAATTCTTTGACGAAAGAATTGAAAAGGATATGATGTTGAAGACATCATTGGGGATGTGATACAAGCCCATATCTAATTGATCACCAATAGTGGAAACCCGACTCACACTTGGATAAAATCAAGTAGTGAGTTCAATGGTGAAAGTACACTATAAGAGTGATTGAAGTACTTGATAATAGATGCATCCCAAGGTTTATAAGTACTTGGACCATAAGTATAAAATTGGAAGGTTGAGTTTTTGCTCTTAATAGACCTATAGCATATATGTGCTGAAGTGCTTATTATGGGAGTGCTTCCGATAGAGTCTACCTATATGAGAGTGAATTGAGGCCGCTTCTTGGAGACTAAGGGCTTGACTTTTAAAGCTCTATGAAAAGGATACACGACACAAGACCTATAAAATTGGAAGGTTGAGTTTTTGCTCTTAATAGACCTATAGCATATATGTGCTGAAGTGCTTATTATGGGAGTGCTTCCGATAGAGTCTACCTATATGAGAGTGAATTGAGGCCGCTTCTTGGAGACTAAGGGCTTGACTTTTAAAGCTCTCGTGAAAAGGATACGCGACACAAGACCTAAACAAAAGTGTCATCTTCATAATTCTTTTGATAGTACCGAGATTTCATGTGAGTTATGCCCACTTGTTCTAATGAATAGTTGGTTCAAAACTTGTCTATCAATGTCTATTCGAGATAAGTGGAAAACTTAATTCACTAAGTAATGGTTCAAATCGTAAGATACCATTATCTGAAACCATGATATTTCCAGAATTATGGGATTTAGTTATATTTTGTAAATGGTGGGGGATTGTGAGATATATTTCCAAAATATATATCTACATGTAATTCTGTATTATTGTCATGAATTTGTAATTGGTCTGATGGTATAACTTTGATGTTGTGGGCGCTTGATCCCAGGTTCGAATCAGTAACGGTATAACAAAATGAAACGAAAAGGTGGAACTTTGCACCGAATGGGATCGATTCGAGCATGTGACCTCAAAGGGAAAAGAAACGGAGATTAACCACCAGAACAACACGACTATTGTGATACCATTTCGTTGTAAACGGTACATAACCATTCGCTGGCAGAATACATTTGAAGAGTTGTGTCTCTTCACTAAGTGCCTAAATTTATATATAAATAGGGGCATTTAGAGGACAGAAACGCAACGAATTTGGCTCTGATCTTAGGCCAAATATCTCTCATTTACATCACCATAAATCATCTTATATTTCTCTAATGCATGAGTGAGATATAATAAACATAATTTTGTAAACTATTATCAAGAGATAGGCTTGTTGTGATTGTGCAAATCACTTCAAGGTTTCTAAAGTATCCTGAAGGGGAAGATACCCTATTGCATCCAATTGGTTAGAATTGGTGGGGCGAATCGAACCTAAATGTTAGTGTGTTTACACACGCTTTAGAATCAATTGCGGTCGTTATCATCTTCATCATTGATCAAGTGTTGCAGCATCTTCCCCAACAAATTGTTCCCACAAAAACCACTTTTCAGCACATGGTATTGGGACATTAGCAATTGACATAGAAAACTTTATCAAACTACTATTATACAACGGATTCGGGTATCGCTGGTTTTGTGTTTTCAAAACCGAACTTGCCTATACAAATCCAGTGTAACTCACTTCTCTATGTTTTGCACCCGACACCCGCCCGTACCCGACCGCTTGACCCATATGTTGTTCAGATTTCTCGGGTTTCGGTCGGGTCTGTTTTTTTGTCCAGCTTTTGTCCAGCCCTAGATATAGACACCAAATTGGGGTTACATTATGATTTGTTTTTGTATGTCATGATGAGTAGTACTAAAATCTAGATGGTAGAGTCATCGAGACCTACTTGCTGGTATGGGAAGGGACCTACGTAATTGTTGTTTGGTTAGTGATTTGATATCCATTTCATGCCAAAATTCAACGTACATTAACATGTTACAGGGTCCCACTTGTCTTGTCTACATCCAACAGCAAGTGCTCATAATAGAGGCAACAATTGTCTAGAAGAATCATGAAGCTCGAAATATCAAATGTTTTGAAAACCGTACCCATTAGTTGGTTTAATCGATTTAACTATCAATTAGTTTTTTTTTTTATAGTTAATGTCGGTGGCTGGGCCCGGGGGAAATGTTAGTTTTCCGGGTTTTAATTCGGAACTTTTTTCTTGTACTTATTTAGTGTACTCTTCTTTGGGATTAACTATCAATTAGTTATTTTGATTGTTGTTTCAATCATTATTGAGCTACAATTTTATCAAATTTTTCTAATCGAGTTAAACTGGGTTGAGCTGCTCATTAAATCGGATTGAACGAATTGAATGACTTTTTAGTTTTATTTTTTTTCCTCTAAATTTTACATTTATTTATTTACTGTCATTGTTCATCTGATTTAACCGCAATTGAATAGAGTGACATATTCCTATACACTACTTTTTACAAGTGTTTAATTGTTGATATACGACCTGGACGAAATTTATGATCTTTGATTTGGAGTCTACCCATTTTTGTCCCTTATTACATGATATTTACTTTTGGTTATTTCACATAAATTAAAAAAGTAGTTAATTTTGTATGAAAAAAATAAATTACGAGTTATTTACAAAATCACCCTTCATTAATGTAATGGGAAGATAAATTAATAGAATTAGAAGAGGTGATATTATTAAATAAAAAAAGATATCATAGGAAAAGTAGCATTAATGTTACATTGGTATCGTAAAAGTCTTATAATATGAGATAAATTTTTTTAGCTAAAACGACGTATAATATGAGACGGAGGGAGTAATATTTTTAAAGAAGAGAATTTATGAGGGGCAAGAAGGAAATTTCACCGTGCAGAATGATGACATGTGTCTAAGTGAAGGTTCTACTAGTTGCCATGCCATAGATGACTTTGTAATCCAATTTTGCTCAGGTTGGAAAATTAATGCTTCTTAACAGTAACACCTACTGTATTACCTAACACGCCAACACTAGCTAGCTATAAACACATAACGTATTACGTAACTGAATCTACACCTATTATCGAGTGAAAATCTTATCAATTTCTCAAAACAAATTGATAATTTACTTAAATTTTAGGTGTACAAAATATATAAATATCTATTATATATCTTTTATTTTACAAATATGTGTACTTAATTATACAACCAAAATTATCGTAATGGAACTCTCAATTTTTTTTAGAAATAGAGAAGATCCCAATCCCCAATAATTTAGGATTACATTTGGTTAAACATTTCACAAAATTATCAAAACCTCTTATTTATAAGAAATTATTTACGAGTTATGTATTTTTAAATTACAGATTTCTGATAAAAAAATTACAAATTTATCAATTAAATAGATAAATCAGAAAAAAATTTAAAATATTGTATTACGGATTTATCTAATAAAGGTAAATCCGAAAATCCAATTTTTTTTCCAAATTCTGTAAATGAGGGGTAAAATAAGAATTTCACGTACTGCATGGGGTATAAGGGCCAAGGTGGGGTAGGAAAATCAACATCCAAAAAAGTTCTTCATTGAGTTTTGGAAAGGCCCAGAGAATAGAAACCCTGGAGTGAATTTCAGTTATTCACCCATGGAAGCTAAGGTTTCTATTTGCATCCCAGTTTTTGTTAACACATTCCAAAAGATTTTCTTTATTTTTTGCTTCAAAATGTCCTCGTTTTCCAGAAGAAACTAAAGAAGCGTTTGGAGATAATGCCTTTCTTTATAGACTCTCAAAATTGGTTCTACTGTGAATAAGACTATTGATTTTTTTTTGTCAAAGACTATTGATTTGAATACTTTTCTTCATGCCAATTGTATTAGGGTTGCGTTTTTTACCCCCACTATCAGACACCATACCCCCACACAAATTTTTTATCTCTATTTTACCCCTTAAAAAAATGTAAAACGGATTTATCTATTTTTAGGATAAATCCGTTTTGCAAAAAAATTGAAAATGGATTTATTTATTTTTTATAGATAAATCTATTTTGCAATTTTTCAAAACGGATTTATCTATTAAATAGATAAATCCATTTTTCAAAATAAAATAGATAATTCTGTAATAAAATTATAATTATTTTAAAAAAATAAAATAAAATAAATATGGATATCAGTGATCTTTTGGTTCTGTTCAGTGTGTAGATATTCATTACACGTGACGATGTTATACACCGGCTAGACAATTTAGGCTAAAAAATCAGTTTTCGAACAACCTACTCTGATTATCCCGAAACCACAGCCATCAAAATCCCAAATTCCATCATTTACTATTTTTTTATTAACTTTTTGAATTTTTCATAATCTCCAAAAAATCTAAAAAAATTTGCATAACCTTATTTTGGTTTTATTAAATTTTTAGTGGTGTTTTTATAATTTTTAGATTAGTTTTGATTTTTTAACGGATTTTTAACAGTGTTTTTATAACCTTTTTAAAAAAATTAAATTAAATAAGTCTTATATTTTAATTCAAAACAGATTTATCTATTAAAATGATAAATCTGTTTTTGCATTTTTTTTAACAAAACGGACTTGTCATTTTAATAGATACATCCGGTTTTAAAAAAATTCAAAATGGATTTATCTATTAAAATGATAAATCCGTTTTTGTATTTATTTTAACAAAATGGATTTATCATTTTAATAGATAAATCTGGTTTTAAAAAAAATTCAAAACGAATTTATCTATTAAAATGATAAATCCGTTTTGTATTTTTGCTAATGGGTAAAATCAGAATAATATTGCATTGTGGGGGTATAGTGTCTAATAGTGTGGATGGAGGTAAAAAAAAATGCAACCCATTGTATTAACTTTCCGCATGCTTAAATTTTATCGGACTGCTTGTAAATAAGCATCTTAGTCATACAATATAAAATCTACCTCCCATGATTATTTTATGATATTTCCAATATGTTTTTGGACATGTAAACAATATTGTTTGAGAACTCCAACCTAACTTCATTTGTGTAATCATAGTTGTTATGTACGAATTTCAAATATTTTAGGTAAGCTCAGCTACATTCTTTCAAGTGGGTTAATTGTGTGCCAATTTGGGTAAGCCCAAGACATCATGCACGATCCTCACAAGACCGCAAGACCAATTGTGTCCCCTTGGAGATGGATGATGCATCTTGCCATCAAAGGCGATCACGTCACACGTCAGTGGGACGGAACAGGATTCACAGCAGTCAAATTTGATTGCAGTTCCTGAATTTGGCCTAAAATTTTGTACTCTCTATCCACCTTTTTTCTGCTTACCATTTGAGTATTGCCAAAAAAAACATTTTGCCTAAATGAAGGACCCTGGAGTCATATCTTACTACAGGGGATCGCCGCATCATTAATAGTTAGGGTAGCTACAACCAAACTAGTAACAAGACACACAAACTAGTCTAACTACAAGTAAAGCTAGTTTTATTACATTTTAATGAAAAATAAAAATTAACAATTTAAATTTTCCTATAATCAATGACTTAAAATTGTCCTTACTTTTCTTCTTATTTTTCATTCTTGGCCCCCATCAATTATCTTGTTGGATGTATAAGCAAAAAAGGGTGCAAATATAGCAACACCCCAATAGAGTACTGGGCTAATCAGTTACCAAAACAGCAAAATTGGTTTGGACCAACGGAAAAATTAGTTGGAGTCTCAAGGGCAATAGACAACAACACATGTGGAGTAACCAGAATGGGGCAATGTTGTCTGAAATTCTCATAGATTAGCACAAATATAGGAACACAGACAGGACCTTTGGAGGGCAATGTCAATTTTAGCAAACCAACCAAATTACATATTTAGTTACAGACAGTTAGAGAAACAACAAGTGGATCCAGTCATCAAAAATCTTGACACGAAAACTAGGAAGAAAAAACAAACAAACAAACAAACATTCCCTAAATTCACGTTTAAATCACAAATGACAACCCCAAAAATAAAAAACACACCCTCTATTTCCAAACTATCTATCTTTTTTATCCCAAGAAATTAAACTAACAACATTGCCTTGCCACCTTTTACATCCAACTTTTCCCCTCCTCTGTTAGGAAGGGCAGGGAAAACAACAATTTAAGAGGCCTTTTTCTCTCTCTCTCTCACTCCATTACATTACACATTCCAACCCAAAACAAAACAAAAAAAACACTTGCCCTCTCTAAAATGGAATCCAAAAGGGGGCTTGTTTTTCTTCTCATGGCGTTGACATTGGTCTTTGCCATGATGGCTGAAGCATCTAAAGTTCATGAATTTGCAGGACTTGTGAGCAATGTTAACGATGATCTAATTGAAGATTCAAATGAGTTTTTGATGAGTTCTGAAGCAAGTCATAGGTTTCTTGCTGGTCGTCGTCAAAGGTATATTGGGTATGGGGCACTTAGAGCCAACCAAGTCCCATGTGGTAAGCGTGGACGTTCCTACTACAATTGCCAACAGAGGGGTAGGGCCAATCCTTACAATCGTGGTTGCACCAAAATCACTCATTGTGCCAGAAACACCGATTAAATGAACTACGTACACAAGGAAGAAGAAGAAGAAGATATATATATATATATATACACACAAATGACTACTAGTATTTTTTTCATCTTCACTCTTGATTGCTTCTTGATATGAGGATTGTGCGCAAAAAAATACTAATGTAACATGGGAAAAACTTGGGATATTTCTATTTCCATATATCTACGTAACATTTATATGATCCTTTATTTCTCTTCTTCTGCTTATATTATATGTATTGAGATAAAAACAAATATTGAGTGATTTAAATATTATATATATCCAAACTTCCAAATTTCATTTTATTTTGTTCAATCGATGATTCAATTCGAATACCCCTATAGCCTATAGGATAGACTTCAACAATATATATATATATATCATGTTTGAGTAATATTTATTAGGTTAAATTACAATGCCTTTTACCTTAATTTAAATTTTACATTAGTTATTTATCTTCTTTTCCTCGAGCTAGTCTTTTGAATCGTGAAATATTAACACCTTTAGATTTTTTTACTGAAAACAAAAAGCATAGCAATTGTGGCATGTGATAAATTAACATTGTTATTTTGTAGGAGAAAAGTTCATGTGATTTATTGGAGCACCTGCACACCAGGGGTGTCAAAATGGATGGATTGGATGGATATGGATATGGATTATAATGGATGGATTGGAAAAATCCATTAAAAAATTTATATCCATTAGGATTGTATCAAACAAATCCAATCCAATTCATCCATGGACAAAAAAAGTCCATCCAATTCATCCATTAACAACTTTTTTATGGATGGATATCCGATCCATCCACTAATACCTTAAAAAAAAAAAATCTTTTAATAAAAAAATCTTTTTATGAAATTTTTTTTTTTAATGTTGCAGCAAAAAAAAATTACTTTTTTTTGACAAAAAAAAAATTATATTTAAAAATATATATTTATATATAATATTGTTAAAATATAAATATATATTATATATAATATAAATATATAAATATATATTACATATAATATAAATATATATTTATATATGAGGTAGTGGTGGAAGCGGCGGCCGGCGGCGGAGCTCCGGCGACCCACGGTGGTCCACGCGGCGGCGCTCCGGCGACCGGCGGTGGTCGGCGGTGGTGGTACGGCGACGGTCACGGCGGCTCTCCGGCGGCCGGCCGCCAGTCATGGTGGTGCTAATTATAATATTATATATATATATATTATATATTAATATATATATATTAATATATATATATATATATATATATATATATATTATATATATATATATATTATATTGTCAAAAAATATATAATATATATTTTTTTTCTGAATTTTAAGAAAAGAAAATTGGAAAAAAATTTTAAAATTGGAAAGTCCTTTTAAAAAAAACTGAAAATTGTTTTTAGAAATAGTTTTTTGTAAAAATGTATTTTTTATAATTATCCAATTGATTTTAGTCAAAAAAAAATAATTATCCATTGGATTTTGATCTTATACTTATTGATAATCCATTGGATTTAAAAAAATTAATGGATGGATCACAACCATCCACAAATCAAGTGGATGGATCCAATCCAATCCATTATTATTTTTTTGTTTGTAACGGATGGATTGGATGGATTTTGCTATGGACGGACCGGATATCCAGTAGACAAATGGATCACTTTGACACCCCTACTGCACACCCTTATTTTGAAGAAAGGAAATAATTTTTTTTTGTATTCGGAAAAGAAAATTTTTTGGCAGAAATATTAATTTGGTCTTTTATCTTTTACATAATATTTATTTGGATCCTATATTTTTATTCATTTTGATCTTTTATATATTTTAAGTGTGCACACGATAATCTCTTTTACACATATTCAGTTAAACTAATATGACATGAACAAATGTTGACTTAAGAACCTGTGGTAGATCCATTTCTTTAGTTGGGGCAAGAAAATAATCAAAAGAATTTTTATAAAAAAAATGTTATACAATTTTATAAAGTAGATAATCTCGTAATTAAAAAAACTGTAAAATCTCTTATATTTTGTGATAATGTGAAAAAGAAATGATCTTTTAGGGGCAACAGCTACATTTTTATGTGGTCAAAAACAAATATAATTAAGCATTTTATATATAAAAAATTTACTCTTATTCCTTACCAAGTGGACTGCCACTATTAGTAATGGTTGTCCCATTTGGCATCCAACGTGGATATGACAGTTAATACTCGTCTTTATAAACGTTGTCTTCTCCACAAAAACCACAATTTAAAAGAGTTTAATTTATATACACAATATGTGTATACATATTTTACACTATCTACCAACTATAGATTGACACATCATTAAAAAGAAGTTACTTAAATAGTAACCACCTGATGTGTCATCCTTACCAAGTATTTTTATTGGTGGATAGTGTAATAAGTTTTACAAAGTATGTGTCTAAGACCCAAAAGAAGAAATTGCGGCAAAAAAAGAAATTGGTTGTTGGCTATAATACTCGTCCAAAGATTCTATCTCAGTAATTCTTTTGATCTGACTATTGTAACTCAGCCCTTTAAATTGTCTTAAAATTAATATGCCTCTGAGATGAATTGTTTTAGGAGGTCTTTTATCGTAACAAGTTTGGGGTTCCCTATTATTGCTTTGTCTTTTCTTTTTAATCATAAAAATGCATGAAGTTGCAATCGTGCTATCCCTCAGCGATTAAGAGTCAACACAAAATTATTTACGGTGGAATTTTAGTGTTTAGTCGCGGAATCGTATGATTTGCAATCTTTTTGTGTTTCTGCGATTGGGGATCAGTATTACCTAGTGTAAATACTTGATACACACTTAACCATAGCTAGTTAGAATTAGTTTAATCAACTAACCATAGTTCATTGTAACTACTGTCTGTTAATAGCATAGTTAACAGTTAGGCTAGTTTAGTTGATTCTTCTTTGTATATAAGACTCAATTGTACAGTGAATTATTTAGCTCAATGAGAATGAACAATTATTAACTCTGCTTCTTTCCTCATTGAGAACTCAACATGGTATCAGATTGAAAGTTTCTGCGCTTACTCTCTTTGCGCTCTTTCCTCTTTCTATTCGCTTTCTTCTGTGCTAAATTCGAGCTCTCCACCGCATCAATGGCGGCTTTTTACTCTGACTTTGCAACTAATCCTTCAAACCCCTACAATATGCATTCAAACGAGAATCCTTCTCTCGTTCTTGTTCAACCAGCTCTTGACAAAGAGAACTATCAGATCTGGAGTCGTTCTATGAAGGTTGCTCTTATCTCGAAAAACAAAATCAAATTTGTTGACGGTACCCTTACTCCTCCTCCGATTTCTGATCCTCTTTACGAACCATGGAATCGCTGCAATAATCTTGTGTTATCATGGCTTCAACGCTCGATCTCTGAGAATATTGCTAAATCTCTCCTCTGGTGTGACCGCGCTTCCACCGTTTGGAAAAGCTTGGAGAAAAGGTTCTCTCAGGGCGACATCTTCCGCATCGCTGATATTCAAGATGAATTAGCTCGCTTCCAGCGGGGGTACACTTGACATCTCCTCCTATTTCACGAAATTGATGACGATGTGGGAGGAGATTGAGAATTTTCGTCCAATTCGCGATTGCACTTGTGCAATTCCGTGTTCTTGTGGTGCTGCAACCGATCTTCGCAGATTCAAGGAGCAAGATAAGGTGATTAAGTTTCTGAAAGGTTTGAATGAACAATTCTCACACGTTCGTTCACAAATCATGCTCATATCTCCTCTTCCTTCGTTGGACAATGCCTTCTCCATGGTCCTTCAACAGGAGCGTTAGTTCAATCTTCAATCGAACAGCGAATTTTCGATTTAGAATCAATCCTCTGTGAATCACGTTTCGCAATCGCCTTCTCGTGCTTCTAACAATGCTGGTAGAGGTCGTGGCCGTGGTGGCTCCTCCGGTGGTCGTGGCAATCGCCTTTGCACTCATTGCGGGCGCACCAATCACACAGTTGAGACATGCTTCATCAAGCATGGTTTTCCTCCAGTTTTTCAACATCGCAAACCTACTTCATCAACCAACACCGCTGCTACTTCCATTGCTTCCACTACTTCTGCTACTAATGCTGTTCAGGATTCAAGCTCCACCACTACATCTGCTGGTAATTCAACAATTGCATCAAGTGCATCTTTGACTACGATTCAGGAGCAATACCAACAGATTTTGCAGTTACTACAACAATCAAACTTGCAAGCCACTCCCATTGCCTCTGTCAATTCCATTTTTGCAACCACATCCTCCACTGTTTCTCCATCCTCATCTGGTAAGATCAATCACTTTTGGATTGTAGATACCGGTGCCATTGATCACATCACCCACACCTATTCCAATTTTATCTCCACATACAACATTGCACCAAAATCTATGACTATGCCTAATGGTGACACAGTCACCACTACTACAGTTGGTTCTGTACTTCTGTTTGGTTCATTAATCCTGCATAATGTGTATTACTTTCCCTCATTTCATGTCAACATTATCTCTGTCACTACACTCTTTGACTCACTTCTGTATGATGTCAAACTATACCCTAACTGTTGTGAAATTTTGCAGCTCTTCCATCCCAAGATGACTGGATTTACAGCTAAGAGGATTGGCAAATTGTATGTGCTGGATACCTCCTCTCCTCAACCTCAACAATTACCTGGCTCTGTTAATACTTTTATGTCCAATCACCTAGATTCTACTAAGAGTGACCCTGCCACTATTTGGCATTATAGGCTAGGTCATTTGAGCAATCCTATACACAAATGTATTTCCACACAATTCCCCTTTGTTACATTCAATTCTTGTCATAAACCATGTGATACTTGTCATTTAGCAAAACAAAGAAATTTACCTTTTCCTCATAGTAATTCACATTCTGTTGCCATATTTGATATGATGCATGCTGATATTTGGGGGCCATATGCTACCCCTTCCATCTCTGGCCACAAGTATTTTCTTACCCTTGTAGATGATTTTAGTCATTTTACTTGGACAATTTTCATGAAAACCAAAAGTGAAATCACATCATTAACTTCATTGCTTTCATTGAAACACAATTTAATAAGAAACTCAAATGCATTCGTAGTGACAATGGTCCTGAGTTTCTTATGACTGATTTTTACCTCTCAAAAGGTATCATACACCATAGATCATGTGTAGAGACACCTCAACAAAATGGCATAGTGGAAAGAAAGCACCAACACATTTTAAATGTGGCTCGTGTTCTTTCTTTTCAATCCCACCTCCCCTCTAACCTTTGGCATCTTGCCATTCAACAAGCTATACACATCATTAATAGACTTCCCACTCCATTACTCAACAATTCCTCTCCTTACCAATTGCTTCATTCTACTCCTCCTAGCCTCACTCACTTGAGAGTCTTTGGTTGTCTTGCATTCTCATCTACCTTACACAACCATAGAACTAAATTTGAACCTCGTGCTAGAAAGTCCATCTTTCTTGGATAGAGAGATTGTGCTAAAGGATTCCTTCTCTATGATCCTTCCAATCATGAACTCTATGTCTCTAGGAATGTCATTTTCCATGAAATAGAATTTCCCTTTGCCTCTCTTCCCTCAACCAGCACCTCTGGAAATCACAGTAACCCTCCCAGAGTTGTTTTTGACAACATTGACTTGAGTCTTGACCCTCCCTCTCCAAATACTGACCTTCACAATCCTCCCATACCTCCAATTCCTTCACCTGACACAACACAACAGCCACTGCCTCCCCCTGTATCTCTCAGAAAATCAACCAGAATTAAACAAAAGCCTGCTTACCTTTCTCAGTACCATTGCAATTTGCTTTCCTCTGAGCTGCCAGCATCTTCCCCAGGTGACTCTTCCTATCCTCTATCCTCTGTTCTCTCATACGACCACTGTAACCCAGCCTACAAAACCTTTTGTTTAGCCATTAGCTCATTAACTGAACCTAAAACTTATAAACAAGCTTGCAAGCTTGATTGTTGGCAAGTAGCTATGAAATCAGAGTTGGATGCTCTTGCATCTACAAACACCTGGTCTGTTGTTGATTTGCCTGCAGGTAAATAACCCATTGGATGCAAATGGGTATATAAAATCAAGCACCATGCAGATGGATCAATTGAAAGATACAAGGCTCGTTTGGTAGCCAAAGGATACACCCAATTAGAAGGTGTAGACTACTTTGATACCTTCTACCCTGTGCAAAGTTGACAACAATTCGTACTCTTCTATCTCTAGCTGCCATTAGAGGTTGGCATCTAGAGCAGCTTGATGTTAACAATGCCTTCCTTCATGGTGATCTCCATGAGGAAGTGTATATGGAGTTGCCTCCTGGTTTGTTTCCTGATGGTGCTCACACTTCTAATAAAGTATGCAAATTACAAAAAATCTCTGTATGGCCTTAAAAAAGCCAGCAGACAGTGGTATTCTAAGCTCTCCACTGCTCTCATATCTCTTGGATACTCTCAGTCTACTGCTGACCATTCCCTTTTTACCAAACTGGACAATTCTAACTTCACTGCTTTATTGGTTTATGTTGATGATATTGTCTTGGCTGGTAACTGCTTGCAGAAAATTCAATCTGTCAAGCAATTTCTTGACTCCAAGTTCAAGATCAAGGATCTTGGCACTCTTAGATACTTCATTGGCTTGGAGGTTGCCAGGTCTTCACAAGGAATATTTCTCAATCAGAGAAAGTATGCCCCTGAGCTTCTACAAGACAGTGGATTGCTAGCTGTTAAGCCCAGCACTACTCCTTTTGATTCCTCCTTGAAACTTCATGATGCTGATTCTCCACCTCTTGAAGATGATACCGCATACAGAAGACTTATTGGCAGGCTATTGTATCTCACAACCACAAGACCAGACCTTGCTTTCATTGTGCCGCAGCTTAGCCAGTTCATTTCAGAGCCTCTACAGGTCCACCATTTTGCTGCCATTCATGTTTTAAGTATCTCATGGGTGCACCAGCAAAAGGCTTGTTTTACTCTGCTAGTTCTCCTCTCAAATTGTCTGCCTTTGCAGACTCAGATTGGGCTACTTGTCCTGCTACTCGCAGGTCTGTATCTGGCTACTGTGTGTTCCTTGGTTCCTCTCTCTTGTCATGGAAGTCCCAGAAACAATCCACTATATCTAGGTCCAGTTCAGAAGCTGAATATCGTGCATTGGCTAGCTTGTCTTGTGAGCTTCAATGGCTCAAATACTTGCTCCAGGGTCTGCACATTTCTCTTGACAAGCCCACTTCAGTTGTGATAATAAGAGTGCAATCTACCTTGCCCGCAATCCTATTTTTCATGAAAGAACAAAACATATAGAAATAGATTGCCATGTCATCCGTGAGAAGATTCAGAGTGGTCTTATTCATCTACTGCCAGTATCTTCTGCTTCACAGCTTGCTGATGTTCTCACTAAACCACTTCCTGCTCCTTCTTTCAATGCCATAGTGTCCAAGCTTGGCCTCGTTGATATTCATAGTCCAGCTTGTGGGGGCCTATTACCTAGTGTAAATACTTGATATACACTTAACCATAGCTAGTTAGAATTAGTTTACTCAACTAACCATAGTTCAGTGTAACTAATTTCTGTTAATAGCATAGTTAACAGTTAGGCTAGCTTAGTTGATTCTTCTCTGTATATAAGACTCAATTGTACAGTGAATTATTTAGCTCAATGAGAATGAACAATTATTTACTCTACTTCTTTCCTCATTGAGAACTCAACAATCAAGTTTGTGTATTTATCAAATGAATCATATTTTTATGCGCGAGTTATGAACAATACGGCAGAGAAACATCGAAGATACCAGTGGTTCTATTGGGTGGGGGTGGGTTGCACTTCAAAATGGATGGAGTTATGGCGTCGATGCTTCATATTGTGTGCGTTTCAAAAAAGAGTTGAGGAAAGACCGGCCACATCACTTCTTGCTTCTATGTTTTGGATTGTTTATCACTTTCTAGTGTTTAACCTAACTAAAATGAGGTTGTTTTGTTTCTAAACAACGATATAAGATGAAATTAACGATGTCAAATGATATCTCAAAAACTTCTATCAACTAATATAAGAGTGCATGAGAATTATTTTAGTAACGATTTGGTTCTTATCTTATTTTTTGTCTCAAATCAATCCTTTAGGTTTTAAATTTTTGGCACCTAATCCCTTTTCCGTCAACCTCCATCTAACTCCGTTAACAATATGTTAGACTCATTTATCATCATTTCTTGTCATTTGTAATATTTCACTACTTTCAATATAATAGACTCATTTTTCTCTCTAATTTCCTTGGATGCCATGTTTTTCAACAACACACTAATCTTGCTTGATTGTGTTATTCTTCAGAATCTGAACTAGGTGTTTATCATGCTGGGGTAGAATTTTAGAACGTAGTATCTTTGGGAAAAGGGAAAATGAGTACAAGTAAATTGTGAAATGTTTCTTGTACTCATTTCCCCTCCTCACATAGATGCTCACCTTCTGAGATTCTACTTCAGAATGATAAATGTATAGATATGATTATGAAGGAACATGGTCCACCTAGGTTCATATTATTTTTCATATTGTGATTCTATATTGTATACTTTTATATTGTGGAAAGATATATTTTATGTTATGAAAATTTCTTGCAATACTATGCACTTAATAATAATTGAGTTCAACATTTTTATTTCTTGCAATATTCGTATGAAATTCTGTTTATAACAATAACCATATTTTCGATTCCACAAATTATGTAGAACTGAAAAACTGAAAAAGGTAAAATTTATTAAAAACAAATGTAATAACCGGTTTTAAAAACCCTCAATTGGTGAAATGGTTAGCGTTAAAAGGATCCTTTAACGCCAGTTGCAAAATAATCAGCATTAAAATTCCAACTTGTCACACTTATGAAAACTACATCGCTCAAAAATTGATGTGAAAAGTCTAATTTAATCGACATTGTATTCCTTAATTGTATTGGTGTAGTAATATCTATTGTTAGCATTGGTGTGTTTTCCCTTCTATTCTTTGTGAAAAAACATTGTGGATCAGTAGAAGTGGTCCCACGAATTCAAAAGAACCTAAGGGGGCGTTTATTTGGGAGACTTAAAGAGGATTCCAAAGAATCTAGGTTGGGAATGAAAGATTCCTATGTTTGGTATGAGAAAAAAAGCAAAGTGCATTCCAAGGAATGATGGCTAGTCTGGAAACTTTCTCCCCATTTTTGTTGGAATTTGATGCCTCCCATAAATGGTGGTAATCTTTCATTCCAGCATAGAGTGGTTTCACTTTTTAGCATAAAATTACATTTCTAACCCCCACTCATCCACTCACCCACTACATTAAGATATATGTACACACACACAGATATATATATATATATATATATTTGTATTTCTTTATAAGAATATGGTTGGGACACATTCCTTTTCTTTCACAGCAAGTATATATATATATATATATATATATATATAATTTTTTTACAAAATACATTATTACAAAAGATTATTGTAAAAAAATATAAGTTATTAATAATCACTTTAATTTTATACTTTTATTTCACCTTTAATAACTTAGAAAGTTAAAATAACATGTAATATAAACAGGGGTATTTTGATAATTACAATGTTTATTCTCAGGAATGTATGGTACGAACCAAACAAGTTTATAAATTGTTCCCAATAATTGGATTCCTGAGCTTGTAACTAACCAAACAGGTTTTAGAAAATACTCAGCAATCACATTTCCAGTCATTGGATTCCTGAGCATGCGATTCCTTGGAATGTAATTTCTAACCGGGAACAAACGCCCCCTAAGACATAGTCAAAAGATGTCATGCTCAAATTTTTGCTATCACGTAATAAGATCATGGACATTTTTTAAGGCTTAAATATATGTTTGGTCCCTGCAAATATCACCATAATCCATTTAGGCCCCTGTAAAAAAAAAATTAAAATGACCATTGCAAATATTAAGCGTTTACAGTTAAGCCCCTCTGTTAACTTTCTATCGAAAAAAAACTGACGTGACTAACGGAGATGACGTCAGCATGACATCATCAATGATTAACAGAGAAAGATTGACAGAGAAAGAGTGAAACGATTCAGTTTCGCTTTAGACTGTTGCAAAAAAAGAGAATAATTAACAGAGAAAGATTAATGACACAATTCAAAAACGATATTCTTTCTCTATTAATTTTTCTCTATTAATCATTCATGATGTCATGCTGATGTCGTCTCTGTTAGCCACGTCAGATTTTTTGGATGGAAAGTTAACAGATGAGCTTAACTGTAAATGCTTAATATTTGCAAGGGTCATTTTAATTTTTTTTTTACAGGGCCCTAAATGGATTGTGACGATATTTACAGGGACCAAACATATATTTAAGCATCAAATGCAAACATACCACGTGTGATATGTTTTATATATTTCTCAAAATTGATTGAGAAAGGAAAGAATTAAAGATGACCTTGATAAGTGGTAGGCAAAACGCAACAAGGATTGCACATGTTAAGTTTCAAATTTCTAATAAATGCACTACCTACCAACCATGAGGTCCAAAGTCCACAAAAATTCATGTATAAAACACATACAAACAAACAAGAAGCACAGTAAGGTCATCTAAACACCGTGTCCTTCCATTCATATCATCACATGTCCTACTTCCTCTCTCTTCCTTCACTTGAATTCTAGTCTCCTTAGAGTCAAAAAGGAAAATTAACATTATTAAAACTGAGAAAGAGGGACTATCATTTTGCATGATTGCTTTTCAATTTAAGACCCCGACCAAAAAGAAACGGGTCCTTACTCCAAAGGTTAAGCAAAATAAAAATACTTTAATGGCTCAAATTGTACTACTTCTCTTTTCACACCATGAATGGAATTATTGATCTTATCCTATGAAACTTAAATAGTTCAAAAATAGAGACGCATAGTATCCAATACATATTTGATACGATATTTCTCGATTCTCGATACTTCTCAAATATATCTTCGACACATATTTTCAATTAAAGATATGATTGTCACATTGATATGATATATATTCGATATCTCTTACTAAAAACACAAAATTTGACCAACAACACGATGAGACATAAGTGATAGATACTTTGTTTCATTAACCATTTGGTCCTAGGTTCGACTCCTAACCGATGTGTATGGAAAAACATTTGTTGAGGTCAACCCCTTAAATACATCTTCAATACCTCGGAGGATTAGTCTTCACAGTCGCCGCTGAGGATACATTGGTTTACAAAAAAAAACACGAAATTTGTTGACACATTCATAGTAAAAATAATATATTCTAATAAGTGTGGGGAAAATATATGTAAGTGTCAATTTGTTATGATTGCAAAATAATTTTTTCTACATTGCGATAGTTATATATCGACTAATGTATATTGATCGTGTCGTATCTTAATTTTTTTTAAAAGTTTGTATCTCTATATCTGTGTGGTATCGTATATGTATCGTACTTATTGAAATATGCCTTGTAATTCTATTGCTTATAATAATAGTAGGTGTAGTTAGAAACCTAGTCGAAATGGGCCAGTCGAAATTATGGGCCTGGGCCTGCTTCATTGTATATAAATATAGATGTCAGTAGCATGTAATTTAGTAACCTACTTTTATGAAATTCAGTGCAGCTTTTACCTAATATTTTTATTGCCCTAGTCATTCCTCTGACACCTAGCGCCGCCACTTCCTTTTCTTCTCTCTTTCACGTGTTTATCCCCAACAAACTGGTATCAAGAGCTTGTTAGATCCTTACAAAATCTATCAAGATTCATGGCAGCGCGAGACAACTCTGGTGGAGGTATTCCGGGGAACCTCCCAATCTTCGACGGAAAGGATTATGAACGTTGGTGTGCGCAGATGAAGGTGCTGTTTCGATATCAAGATGTACTTGATGTCGTGAATGATGGTGTTCCACCCTTGGCAGCAAACGCCACTGAAGCGGTGAGGAACAACCACCATTCGCTGAGGAAGAAAGATGGAAATTAAAGGGCTGTTTTTGATTCACCAATGCGTTGATTCCAACATCCTGAACCTGATCATCGACTGTGACTCAGCAAAGGCAGCTTGGGACATCCTAAAGAACTCGTATGGAGGAGCAGATAGGCTGGAGAATATACGTCTACAGTCGCTCAGGAAGCAGTACGAGGCCTTAAAGATGACAGATGGAGAATCGATTGGAGAATTCATTACGAGGTTAGTAGCATTAACTAATCAAATGAAAGGTAATGGTGAAACTGTGACTGAAGTAAATAAAGTCGAAAAGGTGCTCAGATCCTTAACCCTGGAATTCGACTACGTTGTTACTACTATCGAAGAATCCAAGGACCTAGATACGTTGAAGTTAGATGAACTTCAGGGTTCCTTAGAGGCGCGTGAATTGAGAATAAGGCACAGAACCTCAGAGAAAGAAACTGAACAAGCCTTGCTTTCATACTCCTCTAAGAGAAATTGGAAGGCAGGCAACAAGGAGAAGGGTAGAGAAAAGGGATCAAGCAGTAAGAAGAAAGAACAAGGATCTTTCGACAAGAAGAAGGGAGACCTGTCGAAAGTTCAGTGTTATAACTGTCAGCAATTTGGGCATTATAGGAACAAGTGTAAAAACAAGAAAGTTCCTAGGGATAAAGATGCAGAAGCCAAGTTTGCTAATGATGATGACTCAGACTCTGACTCAGAGGAGTTAATGCTGATGGCTGTCGAAGATGAGATTCGACTCGATGAAGGAATTGCTGAAAGTAGCGAGCAAAATAGTGGGAACACTTGTATAAGTGGATTCACTTGCGATGCTCAAAATACTTGTGCAATGTGTGTGTGGCAGGGCAGTGGAAACACTGGTGATGCCTCCAATATTGCCAGCAATGATGATGAAGAATTGTCATTCATGACAGCTACTGACCCAGAATTACAGTTGTTGAAAGCTGATACAAATTCGACTGAAGAGAAGTCTGTCGAATGGTATCTCGACACAGGATGCTCAAATCACATGTGTTGTCACAAGGAGTGGTTTGTCGAACTGGAGCAGATAAGCAAAAAGATAAGGTTTGCAGATAACAGTAGAGTTACTGCTGAAGGAGTAGGTACCATAAAGTTCCTGTCGAAAGATGGTAAGTGGTGCTACATCCAAGGGGTATTTTATGTACCAGATATGAAAAGCAATCTGCTAAGTATTGGGCAGATGATCGAGAAGAAATTCACCGTCGAAATGGGTGATAACAGTCTCAGCCTGTTTGATTCGACCAAGAAGTTGATTCTGAAGGTGTTAATGCAGAGTAACAGAACCTTCAAGATCAAATTGCAAGTAGTCGAAGAACATTGCCTCAAGAGTACTGTCGAAGAGGACCACTGGAAGTGGCACGGAAGATTTGGCCACCTCAACTTCAAGAGCTTGAGTCAACTACATGAAAAGAAGATGGTTCATGGGTTGCCTGCAGTAAAAGTACCTGTCGAAGTTTGCGAGAGTTGTTGCAAGTCGAAACAACCAAGAAACTCGTTTAAATCAGAAGTACCTAGCAGAGCAGGGAAGAAGCTAGAGGTGATATTTTCTGATGTCTGTGGTCCTTTCGAAGTATGTTCCTTAGGAGGGAATAAGTACTTTGTCACCTTCATTGACGAATACACTAGAATGTCTTGGGTTTATTTGATCAAAAGGAAGAGTGAAGTACTAGAAATATTCAAGAAGTTTAAGGTAATGATTGAAAAGCAGAGTGAATGCGCAATAAAAACCCTTAGAAGCGATGGAGGTGGTGAGTACAATTCTCATGGATTTGTCGAATTCTGTGAGAAAGAAGGAATTGTGCATGAAGTCACTACACCTTACACGCCTCAGCATAATGGTACAGCTGAGAGGAAAAACAGGACCATCCTCAACATGGTAAGAAGCATGTTGAAGGAGAAGCAACTACCTCATAGCTTATGGGGAGAACTTGTAGCCACAGCAGTATACATTTTGAACAAATGCCCCACAAAGAGATTGACTGGGAAGACACCTGAAGAAGCTTGGCTGGGAAGAAAGCCAAGTGTCAAACATCTCAGAATAATTGGCTCAGTATGCTATAGACATGTCCCTGAGCAACTAAGAAGCAAGCTGGATGATAGGGCACAACAAATGATTCTTGTTGGCTATCATTCGACAGGAGCATACAAACTGTATGATCCTGTGTAGAAGAAAATAGTGAAAAGCAGAGATGTCGTAGTAGATGAGTCGAAACATTGGAACTGGGAAGAAGGCTGTGAGAAAACTACAATGATGGACTTCGACGAAGTCTCTGATCGAAATGATCAGAATGAAGAAGTCGAAACTGAAGAGCTAGAAGAACCCATTGCTGTCGAACCTTTAAGAAGGTCGCAAAGGGAAAGACAGAGATCAGTAAGACTAGAAGGATTCGACACTTACCCAGATTCTGCTATTACAACAGAGGGAGACCTGACACACTTTGCACTAATGGCAGAAGCAGAACCAGTGAGCTTGGAGCAAGCCCTTAGTCACAAGCAGTGGAAGGAAGCAATGATTGACGAGTTGAAATCAATCGAGAAGAATGATACTTGGAAGCTAGTCGAACTTCCAAAAGAAAAGAAAGCCATAGGGGTGAAGTGGGTCTTCAAGACCAAAGTCAAGCCAAATGGAGAAGTGGCCAAGTACAAGGCTAGGCTAGTAGCCAAAGGGTTCCTGCAGAAACCTGGTTTGGATTTCAATGAGGTCTTTGCCCCAGTAGCCAGGATCGAAACCATAAGATTGGTAGTAGCATTGGCAAGTCATAGAGGCTGGCCCCTACATCAACTAGATGTAAAGTCAGCATTTCTGAATGGACCTCTGGAGGAGGAAGTCTATGTTTGTCAACCACCTGGTTTTGAATCGAAGGGTAAAGAAGACAAAGTCTATAAGCTGGAGAAGGCCCTGTATGGGCTCAAGCAAGCTCCAAGAGCGTGGAACAAGAGAATTGATGGATTTCTCTTGGCTCAGAAGTTCATTAGATGCACTAATGAACATGGAGTATATGTGAAGAAGAATGGAACTTCGACTCAGTTGTTGTTGTGCCTATACGTAGATGATTTACTTGTAACTGGCAGCAATGAAGTCGAAGTCGAAGCCTGCAAGAAAGTGATGATGTCAGAATTTGAAATGAGTGATCTGGGACATCTATCATATTTCTTGGGGATGGAGTTTACCAAGACAAGTAAGGGTATACTCCTGCACCAGTCGAAGTATGCAGCTGATATTCTGAAAAAATTCGACATGAGCAACTGCAAGGAAGTTTCGACACCATCAGACACTAGCAGCAAACTGTCGAAAGACGACGAAGGGATTGAAGCAGATGCCACTTTGTTTAAACAGATCGTGGGCTCCCTAAGGTACCTGTGCAACACTCGACCTGACATTATGTTTAGTGTCAGAATGATCAGCAGATTCATGGAGAAGCCGAAAAGCTCTCATATGGTAGCTGCAAAAAGAGTACTGAGGTATGTAAAGGGAACACAAAGTTATGGTATTCTGTTCCCTAGCAAGAGTGTGTCGAAGAATGGTGATGAAGTGTTTGGCTACACTGACTCCGACTGGAGTGGAGACAAGAGTGATCGAAAAAGCACAAGTGGGTATGTCTTCATGTATGGATCGACACCCATCTCTTGGTGTTCGAAGAAGCAAAGTATAGTTGCGTTATCCTCTTGTGAAGCAGAGTATGTAGCTGCTTCCTTTGCAGCATGTCAAGCATCATGGCTGAGCATGCTACTGGTCGAAATTGGAGTGCACAGGGTCGAAGCAATGAAATTGTTGATCGACAACAAGTCTGCGATAGATCTCGCAAGGAACCCTCACTAGTACAAAAAGTGGAAAAGAATTGGACATTTTAAGTCGGATACCTAATTATCCGACTTAAAAAGTGGAAGCAGTGGCAATTTTGTAATTAGGAGGAAAAAAGAAATTGTCGTGATACCTTTTTAAGTCGATTGCATATTGGGTACGACTTAAAATGTTTGTTACATTTTAAATTTTTTTTTTGTGAGAATTTTAAAATATTTTCTTCTCACATAACTTATCGTGAACTCGTGTCTCTGAGAACCCTAATCTCTCAAAACCCCAACCCTCTCTTTGTTGTAGCCTTGGCCCTCTCCCTATGTTGCTGCCACCGTCACCTGTAGTCACCATTGCCGTCACCGTCGCGTCGCTCTCTTCCTGATTCGTCTCTCTCAATAAGTTTCCTTCTCCTTTCTGTTCTTTCTACGTCTCAACATTCTCTCCTCTGATACCTGTTCGGCTATTCGTTGAATCCCTACTCTGCTGCGAACTGCAAACTGCGAAGCTTCATAGCGAACCGACAACTGCGAGCAATCACCCACAGACAGTGAAGCTCCATCAGCACCTGGTTTCTGTTGTAAAACTTCTTCTCTTAAAGAGATGTATTTGTGGCTGAGACCTCACTTTACCTTCTCATTCATTCTCCTTTTCAAAATTGTGGATAAAACCTAATTGTGGCGGCCTCTCTTTCTCTCTTCAGTTCACAAGAGCACCATGGATTCCTCATCCCTCTCAAAATTCTTGAAGTAGCAGAAGGTGGTTCTCCCGGAATAGATCTCCCTCTCAAAATCTCTCGCTGCTGCCACTATCAGGTTTGGTTCTTTCCTTTCTTTTTTAGGGATTTTGGTATTTCATATGCAAGAAAGAAAGATTTAGGGATTTCGTTTGGTAGTCTAATAGTTGCCACTGGAGGTTGGAAACCGATTTTGGTGTTTCGTTTGGCTTCGCACTTCTTCCTCTTCTGGCCCGTCATTTGCCACTCTCATTCCTTCCCTCACACCCGCCCCTGTATGGGATCTCCCCTTTTTCCAATTTTTTTAATTTAATTATTATTTCCTCTTTTACTTTTTTCGTTTTTTGATGTTGCATAGGAACCTCTCTAAGGTTATTTCTGTAAGAATGTCTACACTCCACATTGGGTCTCTATGCTATGCACCATTTTAATTAAATATATATTTTGTCTGTTGTTGTTTTTGTCATGCCAAACGAGACATATTAACCGATGAAAGTGGACATGGAGCTACTATTCCACTTCTTAATATTTGCACTACTTTCTGCTTTAGTAATCAAAGTCATGAAATAAATTCAGATAGCATGAATAGTTTATCATTTGCATCATATTGATCCATATTTGTCAAGATCAACTACTTCGAAAGTGCCATGCTTGGCTGTTCATTGTCTCTGATTAAAAGGGGAAATTCTTATTAAGAAGATTCACTCAACACTTCTTGTTATACTCAACACTTATTGCACATTAAAACTTCATTTTGCATCATGCTCTTAATTGTCTGATAACAAATGGCATCCTTCTTTTTATTCATGGCAATAAATGTAGCATCATGTTATAAACAAAGTAGAATTTCTTTCCTAGAATGGTTAGTTGTTGAATTCACTTTACAGAGGAAACCCCCTCCTTTCTCTATTTCTCTATTCCTCACAGTTTCTGTTTTTTGGTTCTTCTCTTTTATAAAGTATTTAGATCCTTTGTATTGGATACTGCATCTGCACAGTGGAATCAATTTCATTTTCTACAAGGTCTTTCACATATTGCTGAGGTTAGGACCCATTTCATTTTCTTTTATATGTTGTTATATCAATGTTTTTTGTTGATGGTTTTGTTGTGGATTGTGAATACATAACAAGGAAGAAAATGGTTTTGTTATGGATTTTTTGTTGATGGTTGTCGATGCAATTCAGCTATGTGCTAATGATAGAGAAATGGATGTTGCTAGCATCAATCCTTGTCAGCAGGTAAGCCTGGTATCCCTTGCTATCATATCCTACTCATAGTTAATGTTATCTTTGAGTTAATTATATTAAATTTAATTAACGTGGTACTAAGGTTTCTAATGTCATGCTTCCCATGTTGTATAGTTCAAAGCTCTTGCTGTGGTATGTTCATTGCACTACATTGTACTGAAAACAAATACAAGTTGTTCATTCTCTATGATATTGTAATGGACGTCATTATGTGCATTGCTAATAACAAATACAAGTTGTTCATTTCTTTATGGTATATTTGATTATGTTAAATGAGTCACTTAGCTCTATTTTTAGTTATAGACCTATTTATATATTTGTTTATTTACAATTATAACTTACCACGTGGCTTAAATAATATATTTGAGACTCTCTCTGCCCCTTGTACATTCTTCACATACAAAGTACAAAAGCAAGTCAATAGCCAAAATATAAACCTCAGATGTAATAAGAGGGATGAAATGTCCTGTCTTTGTTTGTCAATCCCCTTCTCTTTTTCCTTTTCTGTATTTTGCTTGGTTTTTATCTATAAAAATGTGTTGGAGCGCACAACCATGCAGGGATGCTTGAAGTGTCTGTCTGGTGGGATTTTGTGGTCCTTACATTTGTTACTTGTATCATGATTTATAGGTGATATGTGAACTGTTTTATCCTGGCCTTCAAAAGAACTACATAAAATGTATTAATTAGTCATGTTTTTAATTGTAATTTCTCTATTCAGGTAATGCGTCTCGCTCTATGGTCAGTGACATAGTTTATATAACATTTTGATATAAAGCTTAGATAAATGATATGGTGTATTCATGCTTTTATAAATGCACTATATTGCTCAGTGAAGGTCGTTGGAATATGTTAGCCAAAAAATCCAATGTACATATTTCTTATTTGGTCTTTGCTTTTAATTTGTGGTCAAATAGTGTGGTAGCCAGAAAAGAAAAACCATAGTTCTTTGCTGGTTGTACAAGTCAGTTAGTACTTATAACAGGTATTCCTAAGCTATCCTTTAACAAATTTGTGATGTATACTATCAATGCACTTTATAAATCTATTTGTTAAAGGATAGTTTAGGAATAAATAATTGTTATAGGCACTAACTGACTTGTTAGTATTGCTTTGTGGTTGCAGATTCATTGAGATTCACATCTGACCTCATTTCACTATCATTTTTGTGTTTACAGGTGAAGATTTAGCTGGTAATGCATGTCGTCTTTGTTATTCTTCAAATTGAAACTCTACAAATATAACATGCTTGTTGTATGTATTAATTTGTTCAATTTGAATTCATAGAGGTTAGAGTATTTAATACTCACATAACCTAAGTTTCCCACAACAGAGACACATCCCAGAAATTCTGACGACCTTGTGCTGTCCGGCGTAACCTATGGAACTGCAATGGTGAGTGATCCTTTGAAGAAGGATATAAAAATCTAAAACTGGCCTGCCCGAAAGAGGTTACTTTTCTTCTTTAGATTCTTATATAGACATCCCAATTGTGTTTTGTTTTTTTATTTTTCCATATGTACTAGTACTAGATAAAAATGAAAACAAGAAGTCAGTGAGAACCTTACTTGATCTCATTGCCTTTATGTAACAAATAATTTCTGTTTACTCTGCTATTCTGTGATCTCATTGCCTTTTTGAAAGGCTTTCGCACTAGTAGCTCATTTAGTTCAGCTGGGACATGATTTACATTTATGTCTAACTTGAGAGCTTGTAAAAGTTCAAATGATTATATAGATCCTTCTGTGTCACTAGCTTGTCATTAGTTGTCAAATGTTGTCTCATGATAAGATGGTTTTTACGTGAAATTACAATAAGGATTAATCCCAGTAGATGATCGTCCATATTAATTTTGAAAAAAATTGATATTTGTGACATAAAAATAAAAAATTAGTTTGATGAATAACCAAGTTAGTTATTGTTACTTGGCGAAGATTTTAATTTCTCTGTTGAAGTGAAGAACTAAGAACTACATGGAAAACCTTTATTTTTTTTTGGTGCCGAAAATTTGATGGCTTGCACCAGGTGTATTTATTTGATTAATCATCTTAGTATAAATGTTGAAATTTTATTCCACTTCATAGCATACACCAGCAGTGTATTTAGTCACAGTTGTATTTATTTGATTAATCATCTTACTATGATGGATTAAATAAACATCATAATTGGACTGTATCAAAAATTCAAAACCAATTAAACATCTCCCTAAGCTTCTTTGTTCATTCTTGACACCTTTTAATTGGATAGTCTTTTTATTTTTCTCCATGGCATCTTGTTGGCAATTTACCATCTGACATTCACCACCATAAGCCCATAAACCATTCCTAGCCTTATAGCTTGACTGATAGAAATTATCCTTTGTATGATCGCTGGAATAGGATACAATAACCCTTGTTAAAAGTAATGTGGTAGTTTTAGTAAATTATCAAAGCATTTAGAATGCCTTGCATTATTTCTTTTACTTGATCTTTTATTTGTCTCGTTTTGCAGATTCAACATTTCTTGAAGAGTAAGAGGGTGAGGAAACATCTTCTTTTCTGTCTTTCATGTTCAAAAACAAATTGATGTTTGTTAGATTGAACAATAATATAAAATGTTTATTTCATCCTAAATTATGTTAATAGGCTTGGTTCTTTTTTAGCTTTCTGAAATTTCAAAAATGTCTATGATTGAATGCTATCCACTTGAAATTATTTCAATAACTAATGGATAGTACTTGTACTTATTTGTTGGAGTTTTTTTTGATGTGTTGCTGAAATTTATTTGTCACATTTCTTCTTTCAGATTAGAGAATATGGGTAGATCTAGAGGTAGATAAAGTGGTTCATAGACACCAAGTTTGGCGCTTCTTTTCATGTACGTGGTCACTTGGTGGTGTTATCCATGTAATTGACAACATGTTGACTAATTTGCTAGTTTGATGTAGTATGAAATTATGTTTCTCTTTAATTGCAAAGCATTAATGAGAAAGTTGAAAATAATTAGTGGATTTTTTCAAGTTGCACAGAGGTTCAAGACTGTACATCTTTGATGTAAATTAGTAATATGTTTATTTTTATGGAGCTGTAGAGGCTCTTTCTCTTTTGTGGTCAGGATGTAAAGGCCTCTTTCTTCTATCCTTTTGGTTAAGAGTACCGCTCCTATGGGAAATGTGTATCCTCATACTTGAATGTATATATTTCTATCTTATAATGAATTAATTGTGTGCTCAGATTGCATGATCTTGAGTGTTAGAAGTTAAGTTCTTTTGCTGATAAATTGTGTGGTTTTTGTTGCAATTACGTGGTAATTAACTCTGCAGCGTGATATCCTAATTAGTTATAAATATGTGTTTGTATCAACTGGTTGTGTTAGTAGACCTTGTATACAGTTAGAAGCACCAAAAAGCAGAAATAATTTTTTTTTAAAAACATATAAACTTTTAAAGTCGGGTATTACTGTAATCTGACTTTAAAATGTCACTTTTAAAGTCGGACCCCATCGTAGTTCGACTTCAAAAGTGTTTGTCAGAGGACTAAACATGGATGATTAATGTCAGACATTGGAATGTCCGACTTAAAAACATACTTTTAAAGTCGGACCCCTACCCGACTTTAAATCCCTGAACTTTCTAAGTCGCCTTAATATAAGTCGGACTGACGTCCGACTTTAAATGTCCAAAATGTCCGACTTTAAATCCCATTTTTCCACTCGTGCCTGTCGCACATGGTAGGTCGAAGCACATAGAGACCAGATATCACTTCCTGCGTGATCAAGTAAACAATGAGAAGCTGAATCTGGAATATTGCTGTTCGGAACTTCAAGTAGCTGATGCAATGACCAAGCCATTGCAAAAGG
This sequence comes from Astragalus membranaceus, assembly GCA_039519185.1. Classification (NCBI taxonomy): domain Eukaryota; kingdom Viridiplantae; phylum Streptophyta; class Magnoliopsida; order Fabales; family Fabaceae; genus Astragalus; species Astragalus membranaceus. The sequence continues at coordinate 9,101,127 of CM076851.1, read as the reverse complement.
GAAGATTCGAAGAACTGAGAACGATGCTTGGGATGATGTCACTCAGCAATGTGAATTAGGAGGGAATATTGAGATATGCCTTGTAATTTTATTGCTTGTAATAATAGTAGGTGTAGTTAGAAACGTAGTCGAAATGGGCCAGTCGAAATTATGGGCCTGAGCCTGCTTCATTGTAAATAAATATAGATGTCAGTAGCATGTAATTTAGTAACCTACTTTTATGAAATTCAGTGCAGCTTTTACCTAATATTTTTATTGCCCTAGTCATTCCTCTGACACCTAGCGCCGCCACTTCCTTTTCTTCTCTCTTTCACGTGTTTATCCCCAACGGTACTAAGTATACGGACTTCTTGCAACTTATCTAAACTTCATCAAGCTAGTTTGACATCATATTCATAGCCGCAGCAAATTTCAAATTCTAATTTGAAGTATTTGCCATTATAGCTAATATCTTAGTACTCTCTCCGACCATAATAAGTGTCATTAAATAGAAGGGATTTTTTTTACCCCTATCGTATCACTATATACCCCCCACATAATTTGATAAACCGAAAATACTCCTGCCAAACTAAAACTTGCTCGGATTTATCTTTTTTTAGATAAACCCGATTTGTTATTTTTCCAAAGCGGATTTATCTATTGTGGGTAAATCCGATTTTCTTTTTTTTTTTAGGGAAATCGGATTTAGATAAATCCGTTTTGTTATTTTTCCAAAGCGGATTTATCTTCCCAATAGGTAAATCCGACTTTTAAATAACAAAGCGGATTTACCTAACGTGGGGGTACATCCGCTTTTAAAATTAACAAAAGCGGATTTACCTAATGTAGGGGTAAATCCGATTTTGAAATTTAAATTAAAATTAATTTTTTTTTAGAAATATAAAATAGATATGAATATCGGTCGTCTTTTGGTTTTGTTTAGTGTATTGTTCGTTAACATGTGACGTTGTTGTACGTCGGGTGAATAATTTAGGCTAAAAAATCGGTTTTCGAGCAATCTACTCATATCACTATAGAAATCCGTTAAAGAGTCAAAATCCCAAATTCCATCATACCACTATAGAAATCCATTAAAGAGTCAAAACTAATCTAAAAATTATAAAAACACCACTATAAATCTAATAAAACCAAAATAAGGTTATGCAAATTTTTTGAGTTTTTGGAGATTATGAAAAATTAAAAAAACTAATAAAAAATAGTAAACAATGGAATTTGGGATTTTGAGCTCCTCTGTCCTAAAAGAAGTTCCTTCTTAAGGAGTCTTGTGTGAACCTCCGTCACTCGGCTCGCGCACAACCCCGCCTTGTTATGTTATGGAAGAATTTAACTTCTTGCCGGGCTGGTTATTCAGAGCCAGCAATTGGCTGCCGGATTTCGTCTGACTTTTTTTGGATTTAATGACCGTGGTTTCATTACAATCTGAGTAGGTTGCTCGAAAACCGATTTTTTAGCCTAAATTATTCACCCGGCGTACAACATCGTCACATGTTAACGAACAATACACTAAACAGAACCAAAAGACGACTGATATTCATATCTATTTTATATTTCTAAAAAAAATTAGTTTTAATTTTAATTTCAAAATCGAATTTACCCCCACATTAGGTAAATCCGCTTTTGTTAATTTTAAAAGCGGATGTACCCCACATAAGGTAAATCCGCTTTGTTATTTAAAAGTCAAATTTACCTATTGGGAAGATAAATCCGCTTTGGAAAATAACAAAACGGATTTATCTAAATCCGATTTCCCAAAAAAAAAGAAAATCGAATTTACCCACAATAGATAAATCCGCTTTGAAAAAAAAACAAAGCGGATTTATCTAAAAAATAATAAATCCGAGCGAGTTTTAATTTGGCATGAGTATTTTCGATTTATCAAATTATGTAGGGGTATATGATGATATGATGGAAAAAAAAAAACATCCCTAAATAGAATGGAAGTAAGTAAAATTTGCTTATATTTGGTGGGCAACATTCCTCCCCTATTCTTTGACTGCTAGCCCAAAGTTGCATTTTCAATTTGATCCTCAATCCAACGGTTTTCTTGCTCTCTCTCTCTCTAATGCCAGTTTCTTTCCCTAGAATCCCTACCACCACCACTCCAAGTACACAGTTTATTAATGCTACTAATTATGAATGCCGTCTAGCTGAGGAAGCTGAACTGTCTCACCAAATTCAACTGTGGCATTAATTGAATTGAGGTTGCTCCGAGGTGTGTGAGAGGAGCGACCCGCGCAGGTCCCAAGATTTTTGGGGCACTAATTTTTATATATATATTAACTGTGTCATATCTAGATTTTTAAAAAAATTTCGTATTTTCGTATTCGTGTCGTATCGTATCTGTATTGTACTAGGTATCTGAGATTCTTACACTACTACTACATCTATTTTAATTCAGGTCTATTAAAATTGTTGGTCAATCACATTAATTCTTTAGGATCTTATTTAAAAAATTAATTTCATTGTTTAAACTACACTTCATGTCATTTATTGCATACAAAAAACTGAAGATTTCATATGACTTTTTATACTTCAAAAATTAATTTGATTGTTTAAACTACACATGTTCCAGAAGGTAGCTAAGTTGGCGAAAAATTGTAAGATGGAGGTCCAGGGTTCAAACCCCAGAAACTAACATTCCCCCACCCCCACTAACATTTGCTTATCAATAAAAAAAACTACACTACATGTAAATATTTTTTTTGACCAACTCATGTAATTATTTATACACCAACGATTTATATAAATTAAGAGTTTAATTTCTATACACATATTATGTATGAGCTTTTACAATCACCACCGGCAATCACAATTTATTGGGTGGATGGTTATCATTTGACTAATTGGTGGTTACCAATGACTAATTTCTTTTTGATAATGTGTCAGCATCTAATTCGTAGATAATGTAAAAAACTTATTCACCTATTATGTATATTAGTTAAATCCATAAATTAAATCCTAATAGTAACATTTTAACCGTAAATTTGTTTACACTATCGACCAATAAAAATTTATAGTATTGAATACCAAAAAAAAAATTTATAGTATTGATGGCTTTTAAACTAATTAAGATAAAACGAAACATTTTTTATAGCGTTGGCGTTGTAAAAAATCTTTTAGGCGACAATTTATATAAACTAAATCCATAATAAATACTAAGTGATGAAATTTAAAGTTGTTAGAGTTAATCACAATTGACTTTTTCAAACTTAACGTTTTCCCCCCACGAATTAAACTAATGGAGAAACAAAGGGACGGATTATTCAACTCTATCGCTTCAGATTCTCGTTGGTAAATTTGCATAAATTTACATACAATTGAAGCAACTAGAAAGGAAAACAAAGCATAAATTTGCATACAATTGAAGCAACATTATTCCATTCTCATCATCATATCATGAAGAGACTAAAATTTTTATCCCAGCAACATTGCCAATTAAATTTTGTAAGAAACAAATCTATCTAAATATCCAATACAAAATCCAAAAAAAAAAAAGAAATTCAAGATGCAGAAGAAGCACCTGAAGCTCTAGGAGATGTTGTAGGAAAAAGAGGAAGCAAACGAGGTTCAGCATCCCTAGGAGTTGAAGCTGGTGAAGGGTGCAAAAAGAAGCCTTTTTCTTTGATAGCTTTATCTTCAGCAGATGGATCGGATCGGTCAAACGGGTCGGGTATAAGAGGTGTAACAGGGCTTAAAACAAGCGCGGGAAAGTCAAGGATACTAGGAGACAAGATCTCGGGTTTACGGGGCGAGAACCCGGAATTGTTGGGTGACAAAACGGGTAAAAGAGGGTTGATGTTGTTGAGTTTCTTGAAGGAGTTTCTACGCTCATAAAGCTTGAACCCAGATTGTTGTTGTTGATGATGGTGATGTTTTGTGGGTGTGGATTTGATGGGTGGAATTTTGTGGGTCGGGTTATTGGGTTTGGATGCTTGTTTAGCAGTTTCCGAGGAACCGGTTAGCATTTGAACTACTTGTTTGAATGAGGAAGTGTCGGCTTGAACAAAGGTTGTTGGGTATGGGTTGTTAGGTTCGGATCTGGTGATGAGTTTGGGAGTTTGAGGTTGTGTTTGGAGTTCATTGTTTTGTGTTTTTTGATTTTCTTGGTATCTTGGAGACATGGAATCCATAGAGAGAGTGAAGAGAAGATGGTGAGAGCGAAGAAAGAGTGTGAACGAACTGTGAAGTGAACGATAGATGCGACTTTGGTAACTTACTTTTGTTTTCGCCGTATAATGTTTGTTTTCGTAGCGTCTTTTTTTTCCCCACGCGCTATGCATGCTGCGTGTACTGTCAATCCAGAGTTTATTAACATCTACTCTACTGTTAATTTAACACCACATAACGTCTAAATTCAAAACTCTTTAAAATATTATTATTATTTTTTGATGGATTTTACTTTTAGAAGGAAAGTAAAAAAAGAATTTAAATATTCTGGTATTGTCATTTATTTTATGTATTTTAGTTTATTTTTAAATAAATTACTTGAAATTTGGTTTTTCTATTACTGATTTTTTACTCCATTATTGAAAGAATTGAAGAGAAGTGCTTTTTTCCTTGTCATTAAATTAAATGGTAATTAATAAATTAAGGAAATGATGATTGTTATACATTTCTGTTTTTTTACTTTATTTTCTTAAGGTATAAAAAGTATATTCCGTATCTAATACTATTAGTATTTTTTGGTGGAATTGGAACATTAATAATAAGAATTAATATAGAAAAACAAGGAAAACTAATTACACCACAATCAAATTCGATTTGCTAATGTCGGTATATGTTTGGGGACAAGGTGGGTCATCGCGTCGTACGTTTACAATAACCTGATCGTGAACAAATAGAAGCTACAAATTATAGCTTTTAGTTCAATGTGGCAGCTCAACGTGGAAAACCTATTTACCAAACATACGCTTAAACGATTATTAGGCCTTAAGATTATTACGTGATATGATTATGAATGAATAATTTTATTTTTGATAATATTATGAATGATAGATTTGTTGGCATAATCAACTTTTTGGCATACAACAAAATCCATTTTTTTCCCTCAACATCTTAATGAAACTTTTTCCTAAGAAACATCATTCTAGATTCTAGAATGAGGAACTGACAACCATATTCAACAAGGACAGCTGGTCGATGGCTAGATTATATTCCTTTCATTTAATAATTATTAAGTAATTATTAGATATTACTAAAATTTGAAAATATTATAATATTATACTAAATTATCCTTTTATTAACATTCTCTTATTTTATTGAATGAAATTAAATAATGATTTTTAATTTCTTGATATTTTAAAGTAATATATAAAAAATTGTTTATGAGAAAATAAGTAATATTTTTTAACATATAAAATATAATTACAGAGTAAAATGATTTATTCAGAGAACGATAACCTTTAAAATAGTAAGTAAAATATTCTCCTTTCTTAAGGAAATAATTTTTTGACAACTTTCTTAAGGAAATAATGATTGCTATACATTTATGTTTTTTACTTTATTTTTTATGGTATAAAAATTATATTCCGTATCTACTACTACTGGTACTTTTTTGGTGGAATTGGAATTTTAATAATACGAATTAGTATAGAAAACAAAAAAAGCTAATTACATCACAATCAAATTCGATTTCCTAATGTCTTAGTGTATGTTTGGGAACAAAGTGGGTCACCACTGTCGTACGTTTTACAATGAGCTGATCGTGAAAAAATAGAAACTACAATATTATTTCTACCAAACATATGCTTAAAAGATTATCTGGCCTTAATATTATTTCCTGATATGATTATGAATGGTTAATTATTTTTGACAATATTAGGAATGATTAATTGTTTGGCATAATTAACTTTTTGGCATACTAGAAAATCCATATTTTAGATTATATTCAAGAATGAGGACTGGGGACCATTTCAACAAGGACAACTGGTCAATGACTGGATTATATTCCTTTCATTTTAAAATATCACCCATTTAATAATTATCAAGAAAATTACCAGATAATCCTAAATTTTGAAAATATAATAATATTATATTAAATTATCCTTTATTGATATTCTCTTATTTTATTGAATGAAATCAAATAATTTTTTAATTTCTTGATATTTTAAAGTAATATATAAAAAATTGTTTATAAAAAAATAAGTAATATTTTTTAACATAGAAAATATAATTACAAAGTAAAATGATTTATTCAAAGAACAATAACTTTTATAATATTTTTTTTTCTTAAAAATATGCAAAATAGGAATGAGAGCAAACAATAAAATGGATATATATAGATCCAGTAGTGCTTTCAGAAAATCTGAACCATTAGATGCATCTAATTTATGATATCAGCTTCTAAATAATGTAGACATGGTGTCAAAAAATAAATAATGTAGATATAGATAACAAAACAATTGAATCACACCCTTCAAATTTCAATGAGTTTTTATCAACAACCTGTTAGTTTATAGGCAAAAAAACCACTGTAGACAAAAAAAAAATTATCTACCATTTGTAACACCCTTTTTAGATTATATACCAAACTAGAACAGATTGCAAATTTAGGCCAGAAGTCGCCCCCACAGGCCACGACTTCTGAACTGAGAAAACACCAAAAAAATCGTTTGTTTTGTAGTGTAAAAAATTAGTTTTTTACTATGTTTTGACCACTTTTAATCATATATTTTTTTTATTTAAAAAATATCTACTGTGTAGAAGGGGTATAAAACTGTTGAGTTATGAAATATGAGAGACGGATTTAATTTGAACATGTATTATAATCGTAAAGAACACTAAAAAACATGGATTACATTGATTGAAAAGTGGATTACAACAACAGAAACGAACATAAATACTAAAACATGACAGAAACAAATACAAGTTAATTAAAACGTTGAACTACTGTGATGGTGGAGTTAAACGACGAATGATCTCGGCGACTCTCCTTGTGGTTTCCACGTACAAATGCATAGGACTGAGACATCGAAAGGCGTCGTAGATCTCGATCATGGCTTGTAGGTCATCGTCGTTCTTCACATCCATTGCGGACCAGCAAACACATCCATTATTATCCCGTCGAGGTTTGCAATAAATGATACGTTTGACCTCTCGCTCGTCACCCTCCACTTGCACCTTACTCTCTAGTTTATCTTTGAGAGAAGCGAAGGTCATGTTGTATTTAAGCCTGCATGAAATAATTTTAGGACACTGGAAATAGACATCACCATTTCTGTTGGTGATTGTGCCCTGATGGTAAAGGGCAACCAGTGCGGAATCACGAGAGTATTGGGTTGAAGGGGTGTCAATGTCCATTTTCTTGTGTGGTGTGTGAAAGAAGTTGAAAGTGTGAAGAAACTGAAACCTAAATGGGTATATTTATAGGGAAAGATCTGAAACCCTAAACATGATTTCCATCGTTGATGAAAAATGTCGGCAAGATCTTGACCGTTTATCAGTGTCGGCAAAATATTGACTGTTGATGAAAAGTGTCGTCAAGATCTTGAACGTTTATTAGTGTCGGCAAGATTTTGACCGTTTATTAGTGTCGACAAGATCTTGACCATTTATTAGTGTTGGCAAGATCTTGACCGTCCACTATGCACTATTCACTATTCACTATGCACTATGGCAAAGATGTCGGCAAAATCTGGGCCGTCCATTTTTTTCCCGTTGGAAACACCCCACCATTTATAAATAATGACTCTTAGTTTTGTAACTCACCACACCAACACCCCCAATTCTCTTCTGACTCTCTTTCCCCCTTGCACACGAAAAATGGCTCCAATTTTTATCACAATTTTTTACAACGATGTCGTTGAAAACACAAACACAGAGGGTGTTGTTTTTAGGTGCGATAACACATGCATTCTCAAACTAAAGTCTAAATTCACATTACATCAACTTAGACAGTTAGTTCCATAATTTCTATTTAGCACATAATTTGTTTTTCACCACAAATTTTCTAATTAATTTAGAATTAACAATATTAATTTTCTAAATTAATTAAATTAAATTTATTACAAAAACAATATTTGTTTCTTCAAGTAAATTATCGATTAATACAATATACGTAGACTCGCTTGACTCTTCTGAGTTTTGACAGTTAATAAAATTGAAGTATAATAACATTATTATTACAAAAACAATATTTGTTTCTTCAAGTAAATTATCGATTAATTAATAACATAATACACGTGTATAAAGCTGCAAGAATAAACACACGCGACTTCCATTGGAGGTTGGATTGCAAGTGGTAGTATGTCATTGCTGTTATTCAAAATTTTGGACAAACAGTTGTGGGGATATGGCTTTAGATGTGGGGCTAATGCCATGACTTAGAAGGTAGAAAAACGTCGATAAGAGCAGAAATATCTCATCTTGAGTTTGACTTCATTTATGCATCCTTAACTTTTTCGGGAGAACTGAAGTTATCTTCCACATTTGCAATAACGGACAAACGGTAACAACTCGTTTGGATTAAACAATTTAGGAAACTGTGTAAGCAGGTTAGAATTTGATGCATCCTATTCCTTTAATACTTCAAATAATTCATTTTTATTCTCTTTTAAATATTTTATACACTCAAAACCGTAGTTTAGAGGTTCAAGTGGTAACTAGACTTAGATTTCACTCTAAAATCTCAAAATTCAAATTTAAATCTTAGATGTAGCAAAAACTGCGCACTAATAACGCAATAACTAAAAAACCATGGTTTAGAGAACCGGACGTCCGGACAGAACCGGTCTGAACAAACCAAAATCCGAATGTGAATACCGGTTGACAGTTTTTAAAAAATTAAAAATTCTAGTTTTAAATTAAAAAAAATTAGTTAAATAAAAGACTAATGTCAAGTTATAAAATTACATATACATAGTTTTTTATTTATCCCTTTGATTAAATATTTAGTCCTATGAAATATAAATAATTATTATTTTATCTTAGTTTATAATTTAATTATATCTAAAATTTATCACTTAATATACCATATAATTGAATCTTAATCTAGTGCCTTTACCGGTTCAATGACCGTCTGGTTTTCGAAACATTGGTCAAAACCATAGTAATAGAACTATTCATTTCTTTTAAGAAATTAAGAGGATCTCAACTCCGAAGAACTGCCTTGTTTCGAAATTACGGGTGAATGAACCAAAATTATGTCTTCACTGCTTGTCATTCTCTTCATTGTCTTCTTTATTGGAGAGATCAGCTCTACTATCATAAGAAGCACCGGAATTGCCATCATCATTCTATACAAAATACAAAATTGAAACATCAATATAGATATCAAAGCAACCTAAATATACAAATAGTCTACCACCCATAATCAATATCATTGAAGTCAATAAGTATGAAAACCTCATGTTTCATTGAAGTCAAGATCAAATAAATTCTTAGCATGTCCAAATATAAATAAAGTAGAATTATCAGTTGGTCAAAAATAATGATAATAGCCTTTATTCTATTAGATGAGGTTGGATACTTTGGCTCAAACAATGCTATTGAGCACTAACATAAACCAACGGGCATTAAATTTTTCTTAGTGTGTTTTTCAGAGTCCAGCTATAAAGCATGCAGAAAGATTTTATAGACTTTTAGCATCAAAATCTGGAATTTGAAATATTGCTTCGATCAGCAAGAAGATTTTGCATAAACCCAATACAGAACAACGGGCTCATCTGTCTGTCTGATAACACTTTTTGCACATACTGTTGGGTAGCAGAAATTGTAGACGAAGAGAAGATGTGCTAGAGAAGCAATGGACCCTAATTGACGTTTCATATTCAAAGATACCCAATGCGAAGAGCTATTTATAAATACAATTGATGGTAACAATTTAACAACTGACAAGTGTAACTAACTAACTAACTAACTGCTTTCCAACAGAAACAATTTCTCCATTACATACTGGCTTGACACATTATTCTTGTCCACCTATAATCAAAATTCTAATATATAATATTGACAAAATGTATCCAAAATGGACATTGATAGAACCCGAATTCAAAGAGAAAAGAAAATGTATTATTTAGCGAAAATACAACTGTATTACATAAGAAAATTCCCCAACAACCCTAGAGCTCTTGCTCCTCAGAGTAGAGATGACAACCTCTCTCAGCCCCAGCCCAACCTCACAAGGTCCTAAGAAACCAAATAACACAATGATTCCCTTTTCCCTTTTCTCTCACCTATATAATCGCTCATATCCCCTTCTACTTGCCACATACATGATTCTCCCTAATTTCTTCATTTAGCCCCTCTATTGGGTTTAGGCCCAACCTAATATCCTAAGAGACATTCAATCAATAATGCAATTTTTGTTGACGCATTTCAGTCTCATTTTGTGATCGACATATATTTAACAGATTCAAAATTCCAATGAACAAATCCCTTTCATCATAGAGGGAGCAATTTTGGTTTACCATAAATATCCTAGATACTACTATTATTATGTAACGACTCATGGTCAGCCATTTTATGAGTGAGTCACAAATAAATAGGAAAAATTAGTGATATTTATCCATAATTTTTCATATATAATATCATCAACCATATGATCATTGATATCCAAAAACAAAATCATTATTTACATCTTTTTGGATGAACTCAGAATATTCAACTTAATGGGCTAGGAAACAACACAAGCATATCAACGTACCTTTTTAACGAGACCATGTGCCGACATAGTTTCATACAACTTGCACATAAGCACTTCGTGTTCCACCTGTAAATCAAAACTACGACACTCAGAATTCAAGTTGATGTAGATGTCTGCATGAATTTCAGTGGTCATAAAGAACAAGTTCGCTTAGAATTTGAAATCCCTGTTATATCTAATAAGTGTAAGTGTAGTCTCTTATTAGAAACTCAAGGGGGTAAAAGTTCAGAAAATGGAAGTTGGAGTGGAGTGTGATAGAACCCGTAATTTCAAGATTACGAACTGAATATATATTGAATGAGCACAAAGGCTCTACAATGGTAAAAACAACAAAAGAACTCCAGAGTCAAAGACTCCTAACCAGAGCACTATGCTCATAACCAGAGAAAGTATTCTCCTAACAAATTCTAAACAATTAACATAATGAATACTCTACTCTAGTGAAGCCCCTTATATACAAGTTGGGGGGGGGGGGGGGGGATTGTCATCTAACTAATTATTAACTTACTACCACTTATAACTACCCCTAACAAAACATAACAATCTCCCAGCTAGGTATCTTATCAGAGTGCTAAATTCTGTAAACTCTAATTCTAACTAGAGAGAACATAAAGGATGAAGTTCAGTTCATCATTGAAATTTTTTAAACTGATTTACATAATATGAGTATCCCATATTATGAGAATGTTAAGATTAATCTTCTCCACCGGGTAAATAAGTTAGAAGAAAATGGGGTCATAATCAAATCAATTGTTCCTTTCCAACAAGTCATCAAAAAAATTGCGCTATAAACATATCATCTAGGATAAATTAGGCAGAATAGAAAAAAATGAATAGGAAAGAAAGTTTTGTTGTAAGACATTGAAATTAGATTTCAAATTAACTAAACTAGTAGGACAACAAATTTCCCAATAAGAAATTAGTATCAAAACACAGACAGAAGAGTCATCAGCTTTGCAATATAAGCATGGCTAATAAAAGATAAATTAGTACAAAGAATTATTTTGGTATAGTAAATTGAAATCAAATAAGACAGAATCAGATTCACAGGTTAATTGATATACGACCAAATATTAGGCATCAAATTCCTAATAGAAAGTCTTATAGGCGTCTCATTGCAATTTGCAACTTGTCATTGTTTCTAGAAAATGTAATAAAGCCTATAGCATATCAAATTGTTTTCTACCAAAACCCTCCATAATGAAGAAAGCAGATTACTAATTCTCTTTATAGACATAAGCCTGACAGAAAATTGATGGAATACCACATAAGAATTTAGGATTAATTCTGAAAAACAAAATTTTTAATTTTGCCCTAAATTTGTAGCAGAATGAAAAATATTCAAAAAAGAAAAAGAGCAAGTGATTAAAAATTGCAAGCATTGAAAACCAAATTGCGAATTGGGGAATTAAATTCAGGGTCAGGGGTGATGTAGGAACCTGAAGTTGCTGTAATTCATGCATCATTTCCCTATACGTTTCCATAAGAACTTCGTTCTGCTTATCCATGTGCCTATTCAATTAACCAGAAACATAGAATGAAAAAACAGTTGAAGTAAAAGAAGCATAGATTATTGAAAAGCATGGGATGAAGAAGATTACTTCAATAACTCTCCAGTGTGTCTTGGGTCTAACTTTCTAGGTTCCATACTGATAATAACGAGTGACGATCAAATGTGAAAAAGGGAACGTAAAGAAGAACCAACCGCACACGTTCACAGATGTTCTATACAACACAAGCAATCAGCAACAAATCCAAATTAGCGACACTGAAATTTGAGGAGCTTTTTTTGCTAAATCAATCCACATCAACAAAGGCCACCTGAATTTGACTGGTTTCCTCACTTCATCTGCTCGTGCGTGATTGAATTTGAGGGAGGATATTAGGGTTTAAGATTAACGACACCCGTAGTTTTTATAATTGAAAAGATAAGTAAAAAGTGGCAAAATTACAGCCGGGTATTTAAGCTATTTAATTTAATTGTAACCAATTGGTTTTAAGTCTTTCTTACCACTTAAGTGCTTTGTTACATAACGCTTATGGTGTTAGCTTTTTTCAATTTTCCATCTCATTCCGTTAAAAAAATGTATTTTTTAATCTGACTAGTGTGTGAAAGGATTCATATGCATGCAAGGAGTAGAGTGGACGAAGACTTTAGGTCTACCCTTTTGGAAAAAAAAGTTGGACTAGACATCAAAGAAATGATCTTCCCAAGTGACATGAGAGTCCAGTGAAATCCTAACCATTCGTTAATGAGAGAAAAAAGTGGAAATTGACACAATTGAGTGCATTTTGGGTTCAAAAACTAAGCAAATTTTAGGATGGAAATTTTGTCAACATAACATTATCTATAAGTTGAAGAATGGGAAATTCTAGGATAAGAGAGCATAAAATGTCCCCCATAGTTAGATTAGTGCTTAGTGATTTACGATCTCATTACTAATTTTTTTGACAGAAAAAGTCATCTTCTACACTAGATGCAGAAAGCGGGTCAAAACCGACCTGATTTATACATGATTCGTTCTCATGATCTAGGCAACAAAAATGTGTGATTTCCAAGTATGTTATTCCTTGATCATCAACTAAGAGGAGTCCCAAGTAAATTTCGTGAATGGTTCAGCCATTTTTGGGGAATATCAGATCTGAGAAAAATAAGGTTTAACGTGAAAGTTTCCAGGTATGTTATTGTGGTTTCTTTTGTATTTGCCACTTAGTACTGTGGTTACTAATCAAATCATTATGCTTTGTGTAGAGAAGAAAAGAAGGAAGAAGGAATGGTGGTGTGTCTAGGTTCTTTGGGATTTTTTTATTTTTAATAAAAAATTAAATAAAAAATATGAGTCAGATTGAAAAATACATATTGGACCTACCAGATAAGCACTTAACTGTCACGGTTTTTTTAACGGAGTTGGATGCAAAATTAAAAAAAACTAACGGTGTAAACGTTATGTAACTTAAGGGACCTAAGTTGTAAAAAAACTTAAATGACCAATTCGTTACAATTAAGTAACTTAAAGGACCTCTAGTATAATTTAGCCAAAAATAAACGAGTTTATGGGTGCTTCTAGGATCCAATTAAGTCTCTCACCGATGTACCAATTAAATTGACCGTTAGATATAACATAAAATGCAATGAGTGGTTCAAATTGTATCAACAACATGAAATCTCAACAGCTCATAGCATTTTATGTTATATCTAACGGTTAATTTAAGTAGTACATCGGTGAAGGATCATTCACCCTAAAAGCAACCTGCTTTTATATAGGACATGGAGAGTTTTTTTTATCCAACTAGGAGAGTTTTTTTGAGTAATTAACAAGGAGAGCTTTAGATACTATTTTTTAACTTTTTTGTTGTAGATGATACTACTTACTTTGTAGTCACTAAACCAATTGTGAATTTTTGAATAGTACACTAGACTAAAAAGTTGTAAATAAGTCTATGAATTAAAATAGTTTTTTTTTCTTCAAAATAATATAATTTTTTAATTATATCTTTATGTTATTATATTACATTAAGTCAATACTAACCTGACATATTATATAAGTAAATACGTCCCAAAACTAATTAAAATTTTGCAAACAGGTCTATAAACTAATTTAAACTTATAAAAAAAGCTATTAGAAAAATAATAAAACACAATTTGATACAGCTAAGTCAAAATATTTGTGTCAACAATTTGATATTTTATTCTGAAGATATAAAAAATAAAAAGTAATCTTTTTCTTAAAATTACTTTAAAAAATACAATCTAAACAAGTGTTAAGTCTAGAAATAAAATTAGAAAGTAATAAACAAGTACTATTCAAATGTAATTAATATATTAAAATATGCTTTCTTATTCTTCGTAATAATTTAGAAATTAAACCATACCATAAAATAATAAATAAAGATAATTCTCTAAAGGTTGAAACATTTATTATCTTTAATTATAAAATTATTTTATATTTTCATATTTGATTAATTAAAAATTATTATAATTTTATACATACACTTTTTTTAGTTAAATAGTTATTTACAAAATCTTAAAAATAAACTTATTATTATTGTTTTATATATATATATATATATATATATATATATATATATATATATATATATATATATAGACACACATGTCTTGAATAGAAAAACTAAAATAATATATTTATAATTAAAAATATAAACTAATGAAGATAAGAAAATATTACGGTTATTATTGATAAATTCCATACTCCAACCACCTCAAAAGTTGAAATTGTCACTGAATAAATAAAGTAATTTTAAGTATAATTTAAAATATAAATGTAGTTTATTTAAAGCGGAATAATAGGAATGAATAATTCCTTTTTATCAAAACAATAGTAATGAATGATGGATTGGGTAGACAATACAGTAGTTTCCTTTATGAATACTATTATCACGATTTCATTGTTGTTGTACAGGGTGACCGGATTGGAGCTTTTGTCAAACAAACCCTGATTTATAGGTTTCAAAATGTTCTCAAAGAGGGTGACGTTTTTCGCATCTCAAATTTCAGTGTGGGTGCGAACATTGGCATGTATCGCACAACATCTCATCAATACAAAATAAACTTCGTACTTTGCACTGTTTTGCTCCGTGCTGCTGACACTGTCGTGCCACCAATGATCCATCGATTCATTGACCCAAAGATTGTCTATGATCTAGGGTACAAGACAGAATACCTAGCTGGTGTGTATTACTAGCTTAGCATTTTTTAAATTTATAGATTATTCATACTATGATGTGCTTTTTAAATTGTTTAACAAAATGCAGATGTATTTGGTTTACTAACTGGTGTTGCAACTGAGAAGACTTATGAGAAGGACGGAAGGGCAAGCAAACTGAATATCATTGAGCTCGACAACAATGGGTAATTAACACGTTTTATATTTGCTAGCGGAGTAAATAAGTTTTAAAAATAAATAAGCACTCATCTATTTTTTAAATAGTTATAAATTTAAGGTAACCCTGTTTGGAGACTACGTGCTCAATGCATTCCTTGCGTCAGGCGATTCTGACGCAGCCGTTGTCGCTGTATTGTGGGCGAAGGCAAAACCGTTCAAAGGTTTGAATTTGAATTATATGTGTATTTATATATATATATATATATATATATATATATATATATATATATATTTATATATTTATAGATATATTAGATCTTACAAAATTAACTGTTATTGTATTCATAATCAGGTCAAATGGGGCTACAGACCTCCATATATACCACCAAGGTTATTTACAAGTTAGAAACTGCTGAAGCATCTGCCCTTAAAAATCGGTATGAAACATATATTCTGATACAATTTTTGACTTTTTCACGTAATCTGGCTGACCAAGGTTGCTGATTTTATTACTATTTTAATGACTTATTTGGTCGAAACTAAACAGGCTGCTAGAGAACAGCCCCAGTCCAATACAAGTTGGATTGAGTCAACTTGATGATGCTGGTAAAATCTCAGTTGAGGAGGAATTTATAGATCTCACTGCAAGATGCACCATTGATTCCCTCAAAAGTAGTCTGGAGGTCGGTTCACTTTTTTGAGTAATTTGGTTTTTATTAGACGTAGTTGGTCTTCACATCGATGATAACCCTTCTATTTATGGATTCACAGAAAGGTCTGTTCGTGGTACTGGGCACTATTGACAGTGTGGAACCTGGCAAGTTGTGGTGGTATACCGCCTGTAACACTTGCCATCGCAAGGTCGTTGAAGATTCAGATTTGTACTACTGCCATACTTGCAGGCGCCATGTTGTTGTGGCTACCAAAAGATACCGCCTCATGTGCGCGTAATTGATGAGACTGACTCAGCTTTGTTTACAATGTTTGACCGTGATGCATTCACATTGTTGGGAAGGTCATGTGCTGATCTCATTGAGCACATAAACGAGGTATTAATCTGATTTATTGTAAACATGTGTTTTTTAGATTGTATGTGGTAGCACATGATTCTAATTGTTATTTGTATTTTAGATTAATGGCAATCTTTCAGTGCCTGATGAGTTTAACAATCTGGTTGGTAAGAGGATGCTCTTCAAGGTGGAGGTGCCCCCCCCTAGAGACACTAGGTTTGAAAGGACATTCAGCATTAGGAAGATTGCTATTGATGAGGGTGTGATTGACAAATTTGTGGGTGTTGATGTGGCTGAGGTGATTACATTAACTTGACTCTTTCTTAGATGTTGTGTGCATTACCAAATATCTTTGTATGTGCCTAATGAAACAACAATTACCCTTATTCTATTGTAGGGGGGTGTTGAAACACCAGTTGGTGGTCGAGAAAATAACATTGATGGAGCTGAAAGTGATTCAACCCACGCTGTCGCGCAGGACTTGATGGATAAATTTTCCTGCACGTTATCTAATGACCAGGTTGATTCCAATGGTGAAAGCTGTGTAGATTTGACACAGGATGTCAATGAGGGTATTTTGCTCAAAAGGCCAAATACTGAAGTTGGACCATCAACAATCAAGTGTCCTCCACCGAAGATCCCAAGGGTTGTTGTCAAAATTGAGAAGCCTTAGATTTAAAATTTAAGTACCAGTACTTCAATAAATTTGCCCAGTTTCTGCTATTTTAGTTTAATGCAGTAGGCATTATTCAATAATTCATACAATAGTTTTTTCAATTTCCGATGCATTTTGAACGGTTTGTTTTTTATTTCTTTTCTTAAATGTTGTTGGTCAGGCTGATTTTGAATTCCAAGTTTGGGTACTGTTTTTTCCAAGGTTGATGGAGGATTTAACCATCAAATAATATTTCAAATCTCTCTCTCTTCTAATAAAAAGTGCGGTTTTAGCATTATATGGTCTTCTCATATATAATATTTTAAAAACTGTTATCCTCTTTGAGTATAATTTGTCATAAAGATAAGGACAAACAATAACTTGCAACGAAGTACCGATCATGAACTTACGAATCAAGCTCTATATAATATGTTTAATTGGTAAAATTAGACTGCAAATTATTTTGGCAAATTAAAGTACCATACCTTTTTCAATTTCCTGTCTACATATGTTTTTCTCAGATTCTCAGAAAGCATGATGGTCTGTCAATATTATGATGAGGACAATGTTGATTAATTAAACAACCCCAATCCTCGAATGTATACGTCACCAAGGTTATGTTTAAACCGTATCACCTGCACATTAACCAATATAACGCTAAGATGAGTGGGTCGATTCCATGCTTCGAAAATAGTAGTTTACAAAACCATATAACCCAATATATAAATTCATTCATAACCTATGTTTATGGAATTATAGGTATATAATAGCTGTCAGATACAAGCCAGAGATGAAAACACTGTATTATGGAATAAATTGTGTAACAATAATATTTAATTGTTAATTAAAGCTGTTAAACATTGACTGTACGAAATGAACTGTATTATATTTGACACTAAATTTTAAAAAGGAAACATATTTAAAGCTAACGTGATATTGGTTGAAATTTAAGGAAGCCATTTATTACAATATAGAAACTCATTTAAAGCCTATAATTATGGAATAAATTCCCAATAATAGCTGTCAAATAACGTTGGTTTAAGCTGAAATGGTGTTCTTATGGAATAATTATCGTAATACCCTGACAAAATCAACACCTTACGATCAAATCCCAAAATGGAAGGAATTAAAAATGATATTTTCATCTTTCTGTAACTGCCAAAATTAATAAAGGTCAATATACCATGTCTCAATTAGTAGTGTATTTTAAAAACTTCACAGACTAATTCTATTCTAGCAGATGCTTCACAAAATCATTGTTGATTTCTCACCTCATAGCGTACACCCTGCATGAATATATTCAGGTAGACACGTGATTGATGGAAGAACATTTCACCGATGAGGTACTGGTAAAACAATGAACCGACGTCCCCAACAAATTCTGGATCTGCAGTCAACCACACAGCAGGTAATTAACACAACTTAGTAGTTTAAAACAATTGAATTAATCAAATATATTTGTGGTTCAGCATTGTATTTAGTATATGTTTCTAATAACTATAACTATAAACTGAGTGTTAATCAAACAAATCGTACTATGAAGACAAACAGATCGTACATTAGTACTTAATGTACTTCTTTGCCATTTTTAGGTAAGAATTTAAAGGCTCATCTTTATGTATGCATGTGCTTCCTCCTTTGTGAATGTTGTTTGAATACTAATTGATTTAGGAGTAGAAAATCATTCTTCTTTTCTCACCTGATAGCGTACACCCTGCTTGAATATATTCTGGTAGACACGTGATCGATCGAAGAACATTTCGCCGATGAGCACCTCTAAAACAATGCACTGACTTCCCAACAAGATCTGGATCTGCAGTCAAGCGCACAACAGGTAATTAACACAAGTTAGTAGTTTAACACAATTGAATTAATCAAGTCGATTTGTAGTGCAGCATTGTTTCTAATAACACAAGTTAGTATGTTTTTAATAACTATATCTATAACTATAAACTGAATGTCAATCAAACATATCGGGGAATGAAGACAAACACTTTATCAATTCCCATATTTCGTGAACCAGTTACAGACTATCACATGACCCCATTTACCAACGTCACAAACGGTAAGGATGTGTGTTGAAGTGTTTTATATGCAAACACAGTGTTTACCTGAGATAAATGCACTTCATGTATCATTTCTTTTACTGTTAAAACAGACATGTCATCAGAACCTAAACGCAAACTTGGCAAGCGTAACTCAGTTCGTTACAGTGATACAGGATCAATTGGAACATCAAGCATCCAACTCTTAGGTACAATATAATTATTATTATTTAGACATGATTCAATATTTTGTGGTAAAACCCTATTCAGTCAAATTTGTATAATCGTCATACAGATGAAAACAGCTGTCCTCCTACGGAAACAACACCGGGTTTATTGCAGACACCTTGCCCCTATCAGACGACGCCTTTTTCCGGTGTTACCTATGGTATTGTTCGATGCCAACCATAATTTATGTTTTAAATCATTTACCATTAATAATATTAATATAGTTGACAATTTACTCATAAATTTGCACTGATAAATCTAAAAAAACAATTTATCTTATACCTTTTGGCAAACATGACTTCAATAACGGATGATTTGGTTGATTATTAAAATATGCATGAAATATTTCTATATATGATATATAAAGCTTATTTTATATGCCGGTGTCGATGAAAAGCATCAACTGCGGAGTCGCGTCACATTTTAAACACGGCAGATAAGAAGGCGATTTCTGACAGCGCCAAATCTAAACAAACAGGCAGATATTCAAAAGGTAATTAATCAGAATCAGATATTTTAATGTAAATCACTGTAATGAATTCAGCTCCAATGCTAAAGTATTTATAAATCGTTTTGTCATTCACAATCAGATAAATCAAGTGGTTCACATCACATGCCGGTTAACCGATTACGATTTTATGAACCAAATAGTGACCTCACTGGCCAACTAGGTTCAGGAACTACTCAATTGCCTGACATACATAATCCTACCCCTCCTCCTCTCAATCGTCGCAAGCGTAAAATACAAGACAAAGCGACATTGCAATTGGTTGGAGCAACTAGATTATTCTCTTATGAGGCCCCCACAGAAATTATGCATTCAGAAGGTAAATGTATATTTCTATATAAAGATATAATATATGATAAAAACCCAATTTCAATAACCTTTTTAAGCGTATTTTCCGTGTTTATAGTTTGATTAGTGGTGTGCGTTTTCTAGGTGTGCTTCATTTGCGTGATGTCACCAATATCCGACATCATATCCAGCCTATCATGATGGCTCAGGAAGCTTCTCAGCAAGCACGGTTAAGACGAAAGCGCTATATGCAAGATAGACAAAAGCGGAACCTGACACGAGATGAAGGTAAGTAGTAACATTTTCAATCATTCCATTATCTATTTGTATGCTTCATTATGGTGGTATATTCAACTTAATACGTGGCCACTAATGAGTATTTTGGTATTAACTGATATCCTATTCAGATGATATTCACTTATCAGATTCAAGTACACCTGTTGTTGCACCTGAAGTCCCTGAGCAAAGATCTGCCCTATATGACACTGGGGAGAATACTGGTTAGCGAAAAATAATTTCCATATTTTTTTATATTTGTATACATAATTAGACTCTCTATTCTGGTCAGGCCCTCTACAAAGATATGGAAAATTAAACTGTTTTCGACGTTATGCAGATTTGTTTGAGCTAGGCCAGCCATCTCACATCTGCTCTAAATGCACAGCTATTGTTTGGTTTGAAGAGAGACCTGACAAGGCATCCAACAAGGTTGATGAAGGTTTTTCAATTTGTTGTATGAAGGGTAATGTCCATATACCATATCTGGACAATACACCAGAGTTGTTAGTTAAGTTGTTCAACGGCAGTGATAATCGCAGTGCACATTTTCTTGACAATATAAGAGTTTATAATAGCATGTTTGCGTTCACATCCATTGGTGGAAAAATTCAGCACCATGCAAACGATGGCGGTGGCCCACCCCAGTTCATTATTAGCGGCCAGAACTGCCACCGAATTGGATCTTTGATGCCGGAAGAAGGTGGTAGAGCCAAATTTGCGCAGATGTATGTGTACGACACCATGAACGAAGCACAAAATAGAGTTGCACACTTTAGGTACATATGCTTTGATCATTCATTAATAAAAACTTTTAAAAACTGGTAATGCAAAATTTGCCAGTTCTTTATTCGCCAATGGTCATTTAGTATTTTACTTACCAAAATTATCATGTTGTGCATTTTGGCAGCTCTGTTGATGGCTCGAATTCACTAGACTTAACTTTAGTCAAAGACTTGACAATTATGATTGATTTATATAATCCTTACGCCCAGTCTTATCGTCGAGCCAGGGACTATATTGAGCAGAATCCTAGCAGTAATTGCTATCTAAGGTTAATAAGAAGTCGATCAAAGGATGCAAGGATGCACAACACTCCAACATGTGATGAGGTTGCGGCACTAATAATTGGTGATGATAACATGTTGGAAAGGGGAAGAGACATCATCTGCACAAAGATTGGTGGCAGACTAAAAAGGCTACATGAGACGCACACTTCATTTATTCTGTTACAATACCCGTTGTTATTTCCTCGCGGAGAAGCTGGTTACAAAGAAGATATTGAAATTGCAAATACAGGAGATAATAGCACACGAACGAAAAGAGTCCGTGTTTCTTTGAGAGAGTGGATTGCATTCAGGATACATGAAAGGATGTGTGAATTAGGAAGGATTGTGAATTCCCGCAGATTGTACCAACAATTTTTAGTGGACACATACACTATGATTGAGTCACAAAGATTATCATACATAAGGGCTAACCAGAAAGACATACGAAGTGACCTGCTTTGTAATCTACAAGATGCTATGACAAGAGGTGAAGTGGACACTTCTATGGTTGGTAGACGTGTTGTGCTGCCACCATCGTTCACAGGTGGCATGAGATACATGTTTAATAATTGTCAGGATGCGATGGGTATTTGCAAGAGATATGGCTATCCCGATTTGTTTATAACCATAACTTGCAATTCCAACTGGAAGGAGATCAAAGAATTTGTTTCTAGAAGACATTTGCAGCCTTCAGACCGACCAGATATTGTATGCAGAGTATTCAAGATGAAACTTGATCAATTGTTGGCTGACTTAAGAAAAGGAAAAATGTTTGGTGAAGTGGATGCAGGTATGATTTTTCGTATACCATGTTTTTAGTGTATACCTCTATTCTTAAAGTGTATAAATTTTGTAATTATTGTGTCATAAAAAATCAAAAAAATTACGTGCTTTTCAGTAATGTACACTGTTGAGTTTCAAAAGAGGGGACTACCACATGCTCACATTCTCTTATGGCTTCATGGTGAAGATAAGCTGAAGACTGCCAGAGACATTGATAGGCTCATTTCAGCAGAACTACCGGATCCAACTATTTATCCAAAACTGTCGGATATAGTTAACAATTTTATGATACATGGACCGTGCGGGTTTGGATTTCCCAAATCACCTTGCATGGGTGATGATAAGAAATGCACCAAGTACTTCCCAAAGTCATTTCATCAGTTCACCAGTATTGATGATGAAGGTTACCCAAAGTACCGTCGTCGTGATACAGGTCTATCTGTCGAAAAAAAGGGTGTGAAGCTAGACAATAGGCATGTAGTCCCATATAACCCACAACTGTTAATGAGGTACCAAGGTCATGTCAACATTGAGTACTGCAACAAATCAAATTCAATAAAATATTTATTCAAGTACGTCAACAAAGGACCAGATCGTGCAAAACTTGAAATATGTCTGGACAATGAGCAAACAGGTCAGCCTGAGGTAATAGATGAGATCAAACAATATTATGACTGTAGGTACGTGTCTCCATGTGAGGCTGTATGGAGAACTTTCGCATTTGATATACACCACCATTGGCCTCCCGTGCAAAGGTTGACATTTCATCTGCCCAACCAGCAGAGACTTTTGTTCAAGAACAACGACAGTATCAAAAAAGTTGTTCGAAAGGAAGAGTCATCTGATACGATGTTGCTTGCGTGGTTTGCTGCAAACACAAGGTATGAGGAAGGGAAGAATTTAACTTATGCTGAATTTCCATCCAAATTTGTATATGATCACGAAGGCAGATTTTGGAGGCTAAGGAAGAAGGGTATAAGTGTAGGCAGATTAAATTATGTACCACCGGGTGTTGGGGAGTTATTTTACATGCGAATCTTATTAACAGTGCAGAGAGGTTGCAAAAGTTTTGATGACTTGAAGAAGGTCAACGGAGATGTTCAGATAACGTTTCAAGACGCATGTGCTAAACTAGGGTTATTGACTGATGACAAGGAATTTATTGATGGCATAACTGAGGCAAGCACACTTTATTCCGGGCATCAATTGCGAAGATTATTCGTAACTCTTTTATCTATGCATACAATTTCAATACCAGAGAAGGTATGGAGCAGCACATGGAAATTGCTTTCAGATGGGATTGTATATGATAGGCGAAGAGAATTGCACATGCAAGGTTAATTTGTTTTCTCACCTTATCTTACTCAATTTCTTTATTTGATTGTTTAATAAACAATGCGTTATTTCTAGCCAATTGATGTTTGTATTAGCAGATCTTAATATCGGAGATGACCAGCTTCAGAATCTTTGTCTTATTGAAATTGAAAAACTGCTACAAGCTAATGGCAGATCATTGAAGGACTACTCATCTATGCCATTTCCAGATATTTTAGACATTCATCAATTTGAAAGTAGACTTATTGCTGAGGAGCTCAACTATGATCGCAGTGAAATGGCAAAATTACATTTTGAAGGCTTGGCGAGGATGACCGACGAGCAAAAAAATGTGTATGACAAGATAATGAATGCGATCATGACAAGTTCAGGTGGTCTATTTTTTGTTGATGGTTTTGGGGGAAGTGGTAAAACATTTTGTTGGAGCACACTTTCTGCAGCTGTGCGTTCTGAAGGACTAATTGTGGTTAACGTTGCATCAAGTGGGATTGCAGCTCTACTCTTACCCGGAGGTAAAACAGCACACTCTACATTTGCCATACCATTAAATATTGAAGAAGAATCAACTTGCAACATCAGTTTAGGTAGTCAACGTGCAAATTTGCTTATACAAGCGAGATTGATTATCTGGGATGAGGCTCCTATGCTGAATCGTTACTGTTTTGAGGCTTTTGACAGAACTTTAAGAGATATTATGTCATCTCAAAACCCTGCCAATAAGGAAAAGGTTTTTGGAGGGAAGGTTGTAGTTTTGGGTGGGGACTTTAGACAGATACTTCCTGTTATTAGGAAGGGTTCAAGGCAAGACATTGTAGGTGCAGCTGTTAACTCTTCCAAAATTTGGGGGAGCTGTGACGTAATGAGGCTTACTAAAAATATGAGACTTCAAAGCTCAACTAACAGTTATGAACAGGCTCAGCTTGCCGATTTTGCAAAATGGATTCTCGAGATTGGAGATGGGAAAGGAAGTGGAAACGAGAATGGTGAGCTGGAGATTGATATACCAGAAGATTTGCTAATCAAGGACTGTGATGACCCTATGCGCTCACTGGTTGATTTTGCCTATCCTAATATATTGCAAAACATGAGTGATTTTCAGTATTTTAAAGAACGGGGAATCCTAGCACCTACTTTAGATGCAGTTGAAAAGGTTAATGAGTTTGTGTTGTCTGTCATACCCGGTGATGACAAGAAGTATCTTAGCTCAGATTCAGTGTGTCATTCTGATGAACAGGATGACGTCAGAGGTGAATGGTTTACAACTGAATTTTTAAATGAAATTAAATGTTCTGGTATCCCAAGTCACGAATTGCGATTGAAGATCGGTGTTCCAGTGATTCTTATGAGAAACATTGATCAGTCAGCAGGGTTATGTAATGGTACCAGGTTAGTTGTCACACATTTAGGATCTAATGTCATTGGTGCCACAGTAATAACTGGCACACATGTTGGGAATAAAATTTTGATCCCTAGAATGAATCTGATCCCATCTGATCCAGGCCTACCTTTCAAATTCCAAAGAAGACAATTCCCATTGTCACTCTGTTTTGCGATGACTATAAACAAAAGTCAAGGACAATCACTTTCACACGTAGGGTTATATTTACAAAGACCTGTTTTTACTCATGGCCAGCTTTATGTAGCGTTATCCAGAGTAAGGTCAAGGAAAGGATTGAAGATTTTAATAATAGATGAAGATGAAAAGGTGGGTAGCAGTACAAAGAATGTGGTTTATCCTGAAGTCTTTGACAATCTATAGTTCATTCATCAACCGGGGATTAAACTTTTTATTATAGAGTTTCATCTTATTGGCAATTGTTTCATGCCATATCTTTATATTTAAATTTTTGAAGTACTGCTGGAATACTCCAGCAGTTTAATTTACATTTCTTTGTCAACTAACTACAATTTTGAATGGTTTTTATATATTAATAAGCATGGTCAATGATCACGTGCCAAATAAGATTCAGTTGAGCCATGTATTCAGTTAATACTCATGTCCTGTTTAGATAGTCAGGTTTCTTTAAAACCTTTTTATTCTTGAATGAATTTCATGTCCCCTTATATTCAAGAACATCCTAACAAAACTGACCACAATCAAAGACACAAACTGAATGTAAATTTGAAATATTACTTACTTGGGAATGCAGATTGAATTTAGTTTGTTTGCCGACTATTAATACTCATCTTTCCCTCATCATTATCGCACAATCATCAAATATTTGAGCACAACGTTTAACGATCAAATAGCACAAGCCGATAAAAGATTCGATTCAACCTATTAAGCAAGAATCAACAAATACACAGTCACAAAGAAGATAAAGTTGAAGCATCAGATTCACATCACTGTTCACAAGGGAACGAAAATTTACAGTAACATCACAGAGACAGTCAAGACTTTCTCTCCATTGTTTGTTAGAACGAATCAAATCGATTAGCTAAGTTAAAGATGTCAATGCTACTTACACGCACAATATATCAGGAATTGAGTTCGTAGCAGGCGAAACCCTCAAGGACCAAATGATGCAGATCATGGCCCAGGATGTTGCGCGTTGACAGCAACTTCACGGCATCGGAAGAATCAACACCAATTATCAAATTCTCAATTCCTTGATCACGAGCAAGCTTGATTCCATGGAAGATTCCCCACATCTCAGCCTTTAAAACACTGCAACGATCAAGGTGATACATGAAAGCAAGGCTGAAATCGCTGGTGGGTGTGCGAAGAACACCACCGCAACCAGCAAGACTACCATTGTTGTTCACGGCACCGTCGCATAGGATAATATGTTTCTACATTTTGAAATCAATCACAAAATAGAGAGATGAGCGATATTATCCCATTGCTGCTTTTTCTCTCTGTGTACTGCGTATTTGGGATTTAGGGATTTAAGTCCCTTTGCTTTTTTTTGACTAGCGTGAACCCCCCTTTCATTTGTTTTACGAGGCAATTTTTTTTTTCATTGTTTTCTAGAATTATAGAATTATAGATTTTTTTCATTGTTTAACTAGCGTGAACCCCCCTATCATGTGTGTGTGTGTGTATATGTATTATAAATCTGATAGGATTTTTTTGCCTATTTATAGAATTCTATATTTGTATTATTTTGCTGATGTTACCGTGTTATTGGTGCGCAGTTTCCAACGGCTTTGCCGATTACTAATCTACGCCGGGAAACCTGCCTAGCGAGGGAAATAGACGACTTTGCCGGTCCGTGTGGTTCTCCGCTCCCAACGGAATTTTTGCCACACCCAATATTCGAACCCGAGACCCTCGGGTGGGATCGAAGCCCAATTATCGCTTGGACGAACCCATGTTGGTCTATATTTCTATTATATAAAATAAAATTAAACTTGAAATCTG
Source organism: Astragalus membranaceus (assembly GCA_039519185.1). NCBI lineage: Eukaryota > Viridiplantae > Streptophyta > Magnoliopsida > Fabales > Fabaceae > Astragalus > Astragalus membranaceus. Next base: position 9,074,097 of record CM076851.1, on the reverse strand, counting down.
ACGTTTATATATACCAACCCTATGAAAATAATAACCTTTTTATTTTTCTATTATATTTCTATTATATATACTAACCGTTTTGGTATTAAAAAATATATATACTAAGTAGGTCATTTAATTTAATAGGAAATAAAATTATTAATTGTTGTACTACAAAATTTAATCATTAATGGTCAAGGTTTAATACATGTTCATTCTATCTTAACCACTCATATAATAGAAAACAATATCCTACGATAAAAGTTTGATTTTTATTTTTTAATATAATTTAATATAAATTAATTTTATTAATATTAATTGTCAGAAATACAATTTCATAATCTAATAGATTGTTGACATATTTTTTCAGCAACTAAAGTGATTTGTTGTTAGCCCAGTTTCACAAATTCAATAATTATTTTTTTGAATTCTTATGGTTATTTATAGAACAATGAATTTCTTTTGCTTATTTATCAATATGTTGATATCTTATTCAAAATTATAATTGATTTATATCTAATAAGAAAATTGATTCCCGTGCGTCGCACGGGTTTCATACTAGTATATATATATATATATATATATATATATATATATATATATATATATATATATATATATATAGACACACATGTCTTGAATAGAAAAACTAAAATAATATATTTATAATTAAAAATATAAACTAATGAAGATAAGAAAATATTACGGTTATTATTGATAAATTCCATACTCCAACCACCTCAAAAGTTGAAATTGTCACTGAATAAATAAAGTAATTTTAAGTATAATTTAAAATATAAATGTAGTTTATTTAAAGCGGAATAATAGGAATGAATAATTCCTTTTTATCAAAACAATAGTAAAACCTCACACAAAATGTGACAAGATTGTGAAAATAACGTTAATTACTCAAGTAAGAATTTAATACAGGCTCCTAAAATGTTAGAGATGTTTTATGAATGCTATCTTTTTTACATAATTAAAGGTTTATGAGATATTTTGTCAAGAAAAAAAGGTATATGAGATATTTGCTCAGCACATTTAACATTAATTTGTTTTTAAAGGAGTGTCCTTTTAATAAAAGATAATTTTCAATTCATCAAATAAAAAAATATTAAATATTTAAATAATAAAAGATATTAAATATATGAAAAACGTTTAGGGATTTACTTTTATTTATTCTTTCATAGTATAATTTAATATCAAAATAATTAGCAAGAATAAGAACAAAAAATATTCTAATGCGTTGATTACATTTGAATAATACTTGTTTATTACTTTTTACTTTTATTTATAAACATAAACATAACATTTTGTTTTGTGTTAAGATTTTTGTGTTAAGAGTTTTAAGAAGATTACTTGTTATATGTCAAAAAAATATCCCGGTATAATATAATGTATTAAACGGTTTACAGTTATATTCCTGTTGTTTCTATATTTTTTCCCAAGGAATTACACCCTGTTAGCGAATTTACACAAGTGCACCAAGAGTTGTTATCAAGGATCTCCAAGAATCTTCAAATTATTACAAAACATAGAAACAATCGGAATCAAGTTCATGTACAGATTATAGAACTCAATTTCTCAATTTATTTCATCATGCAAATCAACGAAATTAAAAACCAAGTTGCATAGGATTTCATGAAAAATCTTCGAGCACACCAACATGAAAGTTCTTGACATAAACATAAACATACTGACTTTTCCCAGAGGTTCTAGAAATTCAAGGCCAACACACCAAGTTCTTAGACCCACATCAAAACATCATCTATTTTAGAAGCAAGTTTTGAATGAACACAAAATAGAACAATACCTAATGAGTGTTATGGGTGTTCCACCTAAGCCCCAAAGTAAGAGGAATTCTCCCTAGGTTTTAAGCTTAAAAAGGGAGAAGTGGAGAAGATGAAGGGTTGGAAGGTGGTGCTTCCTAATGATACACGAATTTGAGTCTCTGCTTATTTCAGAATCAGATCTCTTGAGTTGACAGCTCCAAAGATTCTTTTCTCCTCTTCCTATCCAAGTTTTTTCCCCTTTTCTTTTCAACTTTGTGTTGTGTTTGATATGTTTAATTTTTTGTTTCAGTTGGACGTATAAGGATCGATTGCATGTCTTATAATTGGCTGAAGGTGGTGTGTGGGAGGATGGAGGGATAAGGTGGGAAATCCTAATTTTTGCTTAGTGGTCCCTATATGATTTGGTTTTCACTAATATCAAAAAGTTAGCTTCCTAATTCAATATTAAATTGTCACGCTCAAATTAAATCACACAATGAAACTGAATATCAATTTAGGGGTGTTAAATTACTTCAGTCCTTTTAAGAATTCTTGTCCTCAAAAACTATAACACATACTCATCCAATCAAGCACGAAAACTTGACTGATAACTCTTCTTCGAGTTCCCAAGTAACTTTTTCCGAAATAGACCTTAACTAGAGGAGAGGTTTTGTTCATCAACGTCCTAAGGCAACGATCCAAAATTTGAACCGACCTAGGCTAATAGGTCAAATCGGACCTTATCCAAAACTACTCCAACCCACTCATCCACCCATCGAACCCACCACCTACATTAAACAATGGCTCAAATGGACGAAAGTGGATGGAATATTTCCCTCTTTAGTTTTGATCAATTAAGATATTTCGGCTTGATTCAACCGAAATTGTCTAGTGCTGGTTAAAGCTATCTATCATCCTGTTCCAGGAAAACCAAAAATAAGTGAAGACACAAGACAATAGATTACTAAGAAACTCAAAATTAGCTTATAAGTTATAACCCCAGGAAACACCAAGTTGATCAACTCACAAGTAAGTCACTCGTTTGAAACGTACTGATTCCATCTAAATATGCTCAACTTTAAATATCAGTAACAGCTGTAGAATCACAAAAAACTCAAAAGTTTGCCTTTTGCAAATTCCGTTCTAGAGAGATTGAAAAATGTTGGGCGAACATAGCTATGGAGAAAAGAAGATGATATTGAGTGTACTTCTGCTCCCAAGTGAACCGTCGTTAAACTCCATAAGTACATGACCTGCATCCACCCAAAAAGCCACATATCATCCATTGTATATGATATTAGCACAAAACATTATAATGCTAACTGAGACAAGCTTTACTTAAGTTCTCTGAAATTATCATAGTTATCAAAGCATGACACTTCAGTTTCAATAACGACCACATCATGAATGATTCTTCCCAACCCAAGCCAACATTTGACCTGATATTTGAGCATTTTCTATAGCTCTTGAATGTGAGATTCTCCAAGTCATCAACAAGTCGCACGACGCGTCAAAAAACATGTAGTTCAATTTAAATTATTGTGTAATACAGAACCATTAACAAACACAACAGTTTAATATGAATATATAAAACACAATGTGGAACTACTACAGAGTAAACCATGCATTTTATGCAGCCTCGTGCTCAGAAAACACCACTCAGAAAACATCACTTGAAACATTCAAATACTATTTATGTTTTACTTTGAAATAAAGATTTCTCGTGCACACATTCAACACTTTGCACATATACCAGAGTACCACAATACAAAACCTAGCTACATGGCATCCCTATTAGAAATTAAGTTTAGGATCCTCCTTATACCAGCTGATTCTCTAGAACAAGTGTCCTTTTCTCTCTTCTTTGTTGGGTAATGAAGACAATACATTGCTCTTTGGCAATTCAAAGGTGTAGTGTATGAAATGAGTTTAGTTAGAGAATTTTGTTACTCTTGCACATTTAAAATTCTGTAACTTAATCACTATGCTAATACTTTCTAATTAATCAATCATGTTATGTTAATATAATATTTTGCATGTCCCTTAAACTATAAAGAAGAATAAATCAAGAACTCTAACTGGTGAAGTCATTAATTGTTGCCAATGACCATGAACCAAAAACAATCTAGTAAAAACAACTATAAATACGAAAGAGGCAATGACTGTGGGGAATGATTGAGGAAATCATTAATTTATGCCAATGGCGATGATCCATAAACAATCAAGAAAAACAACTATAAGAGCCTGACATATAGCTTCAACAGAAAGAGAGTAGAAAGGAAAAAAGAAAAGATATTAAAATAAAAACTAATCAGGAAACACCAAAAGATTGAAAAAAAGAAACCAAGAGGCAAAGACTGGGGAAAGCACAATACATGCTCTACCATATCAAGAGGTATAAGAGAGATATAAGAGTGGGTTCTTCTATACAGCACAAGAGATGGAGCTCTCTCAAAAACCAAGAAAACTTGGAAGATCTAGCAAATAAGAATGACTACAGAAATTTTGATTGAAGTTAATGAAAGATGAAATGAAAGTGGCAATTATGAGATATAGGGTGAAGGTCGGCAAAAAAGAGCCAAGGCATTGAAAATTCGAAATATTGTATGCGATATCTGATATTGATTCAATTTAGGAAGAACGAGTAGTAAACTAACAGATGCATATGCACATGCATGCATCATCCTAAGCATAGTGTTGATATTGAAGATTTAAAAAAAAAAGCAGGTTGCCCAGTCCATATTTTTTAAGTTCTAGATATTCAGACAAGCAGTGATGGTGCGGATGCACATGTACAAGTTCCTAGAACCAAAATCCAAAAGGAGCCTTGCCTAAAAGTTAAAATCTTGGAGACTGGGACTTTAAAGATCTCAAAATCAATTGACAACAGTAATTTATAGCTTCAGTCTTCAGTTAGTTATGTAAGTCATTTTCAGTTTTCGACCAAATCTTAAATGTAGTTGTTCATTCTTTAACACTTGAGAAAATTATCTTGAACTGTTGAACACAAGTGCACAACTAGCAGGAACACCAACAGTAAATCCACCAAAGTACTTGGAATATACATAATTTACTCACTAGGTGCACGAAAATTATGGTAAGGGGAAATGAACACTTAATTAAAAGAAATCATAAATCACTCGAGTTTTGGCATATGGACTAGAATTTTCAAGAAACAGTTTTGATCTGAAAGCAATACATGCAAATGCAATTCAATCCCAATGAGCCCCAAGGAAAATAAGAATAACAAAACACACCATGCATTATTATATTATAACAAGGAAATAAACTCTTATAAGTATGAAAGAATCACAAACCATTAAGCATCACATAAACATTTCCCTCCTAAATCAATAAAAAGACTACCAAATATGTATGACATTAATAAAACCAAATATTAGAAACTGAGTTAGAACAATTACCTACTAAGCTTGATCCTCAATCTGCTTATCTTCCACGTCATTTGTAGTAGCAGCTGCCTCTCCACTATCAACACCCTCAGCTGGAGGTTGAACTTGCTCCTCTTCAGGGAGTGGCTCCTCCACATAGTCATTCTCAAATGCATCTACCGGAACCTCATAAATTCTAACCTGTGGCTTAGATGGATCCTTGACAAGAACATATTTCCCTTCATTCAATTTCATGCACAAGTCCACAATAGACTTCACAATTCCCCACATATTAGTCGTGTTCAAATTAATCTGTGCAGCAAAGTCCTTGGGTTTATACCCAACCACACCCAAGATCACATGATTAAAATGGTCCCTAGGATGAATCCGAGATACATATCCCAACTTCATCATATCGGCACTAGCCAACAAAGCTTGTGCAGTCCACTTAGCCAACTTGTTTGCATTGTTCTTAAGCTCAGTAGCCAACACAGCACCTCTTTGTGTCTCCAACTTCTGCCTCCAATCAACACCAGAATACTTAGGATCAAACTCATTCAACGCATTCAAAGTAATGAAAGACCTTTGGTTGTTGACATCAACAACACTGTGAACCTCACACCTAGCAACAAGATACATATCATCATCAAGCTTCCACCTCCTATACTTATAAGCAACCGAAGCAACCTCTTCACCCTCATTAGCAAAAGGATTAGGCTCATCAAAAGTAACCTTATTCCCATCCCTAATCAACACTTGCTGAGAGAAATTCTGATTAATATAAGCAGCCTCAACACTCAAAGAATGAGCAGAGTTAATATCATCCTTAGCCTCAGGCAAAGGTTCCTGAGAAGTCTCATGAACAGAAAGCAAATCCAACTGTGAACCATCACGTTTATCAAAGAAAAGCTTATTCCCAACACGCTGAACAACAATATCCCATGAGTAAACTGACCTAGGAGAGCACATAAGCGTAGAGAGAATAGCATCAGTAGCAAAAACAGTAGCTTTGTCCTCATTAGCAAGCCTCCTAATAACAGGGTCATCAGTGGTAGTAACCTTGAAGAAATTGCGATTCTTGAACCTCTCAAGGCGACGTTCATTTTTGGGAGTGATTCGATCGTAGGTACGATCATAGGACTCAAGAGCACCGCAAGAGAGAAGGTCTTCAGGTTCAGGGACATTAAAGGAGAGTTTTGAGAAGGTAGAGAAAGGGATCTGGTCATGCATGTTCCATTCAGGTTGAATATCAACAGAGGATTTCATAACCGCGGCTTCGCGACGCTGAGCGTAAGGGTTTGAGCGATTCTGATGGTAATGACGATCGCGGCGAGCTCTTTCCTTCTCCACTTCGCGCTTCTTGGCTTCGACTTCTTCATCGCGACGTTGAGGGAGTTGTCGCTGTTGTTGGAAACGCCATTTAGGGCCAAATTTGGGACGCGGTGGGGGTTTGCCGTCGACAAGGTGGAAGGTGGAATCGTCATCGCCGGAGGCAGGGAAGGATCCGTCGAGGGTGAAATCGAAAGCGGAATCAGCGGGGTTCTTGTTGCGGGTAGGGTTGTTGAAATTGCGAGTCCAATCGGCGATTCGACCTAGTTTGTCGGAACGGTTGAAGGGGGCGAATGGGACGTTGAGGTTGGTGGTGGAATCCATTGGACCCCATCCATCGGCATTGAAGGGAACGGCTCCAACGTCGAAGGTTCCTGCCATTGTTGATGAATCTCTGGGAGGTTCACTGCTGTTGTGTGTGCCGTTTTGAGACTGAGAGAGAAACAAAAAGGATTCACAGGGCGGCGGCTGTACACGATAATAAAAGTGAAAGTCTCAAACCCTAGGACTAAAACTCTAACACTGTTTGGTGAGAGAGAAATGAGAAATAGAGAAATAGGGGGTTAAGAGAAAGAAAAAAAATAGGTAACCAAAAAATAGTCAAAAAAGGAGAAAAAAATTTACACTCAAAAAAAAAAAATTTCCATTAAAAATGAACGTAAGATATAAAATAAAGTTGAAACTTTTCCATTAAAAAATGAACGTAAGACTTAATTGATCTTCATCTTAGAAGCACCTTTTTATTTGTACGGTTTTGATTTATCTCTTTTTGAAAGTTGAAACTCCTACGTGGTTGTTAAGTAAAATCCTGTCACGGTATTTTTTGCATATATACTTTTTCAATTGTGAATTTATTGCTGAGTTTTCAATCAATTGATTTTTTTGGAGTTTAGCTAGTTTGGTGCTTCTAGAGTGATGTATCGACTAAGTCTCTCACTGAAAAATCACTAAAATTGATCGTAAGATATAAAATAAAATTTCATCAATAGTTAAGATTAAATACTAATTGATTCAAAAAATTTGACCAGACTATTGATTCAATTTTAACCTGTTATAGTATTTTATACTATATCTTAAGGTCTGTTTTAGTGGTTCACCAGTGAGGGACATAGTTGATCCCTCGCCGTAGAAGCCATCTAGTTAATAATATAAATATAATTTCATAAAAAGTATAAAAGGCATAAATAATTAATATAAAAGAAAAAAGGACAAAAATTGTAGGGGTATTATTGTCTTGTGATTACGAATAATAATGTAATATCTCTTCTCATTTTTTAAATTAATCAAACAAAAAAGAATGAAGAACTCTCTCATATTTTTCTCTTTTATTTCTCTCATACCAAACAACCTATTTTATCTATTCTAGTTCTCACGTTTTTCTCTCTTTTGTATTTCTCTCATGAACCAAATTTATTTAAATAATTTGTTTTTATATTGTATAATTACATTTATATTTTCAATTAAAACAAATTCAATATCAATATAATAAAACAAAAATTTAGTGATAAACTTCAATCTAATACATTTTTAGAGATACTTTTTAGTCACTTTTAGAGTAATTATTAGTAAATATATATATATCACTAACTTAGTTTACTCTATATTTTGCAGAAAAGGAAAAACTAAGAAAAAAAATGAAAATACAATTTGGAGCAATTTAGAGGAGTTATTTATATATATGGGCTGGCAGTGTTTTGAGAGAATAAAATAGGCCCATGAGGCCTTTACTTGGAAAAGAATTGGAAAAGCCCATTATCAAATGAGAAAGAATGCATGCAGGAAAAGTGACGTGAGATAAGCAAATAAGGGAAGGCATGGAACCCTAGGCTTAAAATATAAATAGAACTAACGCAAAAAGGAGAAAACGGGCCGCACAAGAAAAAGAAGAAGGACGCAACAGTAGCGCCGGCTTGGAGAGAGGGAGTTTTGGGTACCCGTTCTTGACACTGTGAGAGAGCTCTGGAGCAGAAAAAGGAGACTAAATTTTCAGGATCAGAAATTTCTCTATTCCGGGTTATTTTTATCTTTGTAATTTATGACTCTTAATTTTATTTTATTGTTCTCGAACACTATGGATAGTTAAATCCTCTTTTAGGGTCTTAGGTCAATCTTGCATGTTTATAGACCTTTTTATGTTCTAATTTCTGGTTTGAATTCCTATTTTTATTTCAATTAACATTGTCCTATTGTTTTTATCACATAATTAGGATTAGCTACCATATGCATGTTCACAATCAATTAGTTGATCAGCGACCGTACTGCAACTAGTTGGTGGACCTATAGGATAATTGGGGCTAAAATTAATGCATGACCAAACTTTAATTTAGTCTTCCAATCATTCAACCTTTTTGCTCTTTATGCTTTTCTTAAATTTAAATTCTTGCATGACCAAACAATGGTTAGTTTAGGAAAAAGAATATTAATCGCGAATGGCCAAACGGATTAATAGTTTTAGTAAAGGGATTGGTAATTAAATAAAATAAAGGAATTCGGGTAGAGTTAGACATGGGGGAATCAAAGCCTGCAAGTGAAACCGTGACCCTAGACCTCTCTCCATTGAGTTAATTCTTGCATTTTATTATTGTTATTTATTTATTTATTTTTTATTTGTTCCATTACAATTCAAATATTTGTTCGTCTAAATAATAAATAATCTCGATTAGTTTGGTACTTGCTAACTAATCCTTGTGGACACGATAATCTTTTATACTACTTCTGCGGTAGAGTACACTTGCTCTAAGTGTGCTTTTAACGCAACAAGTTTTTGGCGCCGTTGTCGGGGATTAATTTAGCAACATTAAACGAAAGAGATTTTTATTGCTTTAGACATTTTTTTGCTTTAATTTTAACTTTTGTTTTTTTCTTTGTCTTATCAATATATATATATATATATAAAGAAGTTACTAATACTTTCCCAAGAGTCCACTGCAATTTACCTTGTTTTGCAGAGAAAAGTCTAAATCATGGTTAAGACTCTTGGAGACTACATTAGAGAGGCAGAGGCACAAAGAAATTTAGAGAAGTCATATTGGTATATGTCTCAATGCCAGATTCAAATTTCTCCTCCTCCTTATGAACCTTATTCAGACTATTGGGATGACTATGAGCCACCTCCTTATTCCTCCCACGGGGATAATTATGAGTCACTACAAGTGCAAGGGCAAGAGGAGGAAAAGTCGGATGTCAATGAGGTCTTGGCCAAATTTATGCAGCTGACAAATGAAAAATTTGAAAGCTTGGAGAGTCAAATCTCAACTCTCATTGCTTTGTTATCTCAAGAGGCCCAAGAAACTCCTTCACAAACTAAGTCTACCCAAAATGAAGAAGCTGAGCAATACAAAGAAAGTATTCCTACGAGAGATGAAGGTGTCTCCATGGAATATAATCTGGAGGAAGAAGCTCTCAAGAAAGATGAGGAGAATCCTACTAAAGGGAGTCAAATCAAAATAGTAGCTCCTACTGAAGGGAGTCAAATTGAAACAAAATATCCCATGGTTCTGGATTTGGAGAAAGAGGAGAAAGCGCCCATTTTTGGGCAAATTGTTTTAACCATTGGTGATGCTGTGATTGAGGTTCACCGGGGAAAGGTAACGTTAAAGAGTGGTAAAGAAGATGACGTTATTAAAGCTTTAAATTCCAATAAAATTTTCTCTTCTTTAACTTCTCCTTATTTGTATGATGTGGTTGAAACTAACACTTTTAGTGAATTAAAGATGCAGGACCTTTTGGAAAAAAGTCTTATTTTGCAGGATCCTAGCATAATGGTGGATGGAGATAAAATAAAAACTTCACCATCCGTCGAAGTTCATCCACCACGTGGAAAAAGAAAGAACAATGTGAACCACATGGTTAGAAAGTTAAGAATGTGTACTGCGTTAGATGTTAAATTTGCTCTTGGAGAGCCACCTGATTAAGCACTAACTATCGTCAGGCTCACGACGTTAAACAAGCGCTTCGCAAGAGGCAACCTGTGTTTTATTTTCAGTTATTTTTACTTTTAATTTGTTTCATTTTTTTTAGGAATAAGCTCAGACTGCAAGCTCTCTCAGGGAAGTCACTCTTAGTCTCTCTCTCATTTATTTATTTGTGCTCATATTTGAATATTCTGCATTGAGAACCATGCTTCATACTAGTGTGGGGGGGGGGGGAGTTTACTTTGTCAATTCATCCCTATTAATGCACATACCCACTGTATATGTTGATAGAATTTTTTTCTGGCTTATTTTAGCGACTTATGCTTCAAATTGAAAAAAAATAGAGATTTTTCCTTTAGGGGATCCCATAATTAATTTACTTGACAGAGTTGTGCTTAATTGTAACTGTGAGGATGTCCTTAGGAAGCTGATAATTAGCATTTGTCCCTCCTGAGTACTTTTTGTGAACTAGCTTCTAAATGTGAGATCTGAGCCTTCATAAGGGGATTGATACTAAATCAAAATTTTTTACCCCTTTTCTTTCTATGAGTGTGTTTCCCAATTTGCTACATTCTAGAATTTGTCTTTTGACCATTTCAAGGCGAAAATTGATTTGCATCATGTAAAAAGATTTGGGGAATTTAGGTATTTTTCTGGCCTTAGAGTTGTTTGTTGAATTTATCCCTTAGTTGCCCCCTTTGAGCTTAATTGTTATATTTTTTTCTTTGGTACCCAGATATAATTTTTCTTTTTTGTTTGTGGTAACCATTTGGAATTAAATGTGGAGCAACTATTGAAAATTACAATTTCGTTCTATATTTTTAGTTGTCTATATTGTTAGGACTGAAACTTTGTCCTATACTTTAGTTGTCTATCTTGTCGGGATAAAAAAAAGTGAATTATGTGCTTACAAGAATATTCTCCTACAAAGGAAACAAAATATGAGTTCTCATGTACTTACATTTTCCTCCAAAAAAAATAGGAAGAAAATTTGAAAAAAAAAAAGGAAAGCAACAAGGAGGAAAAAACACATCAAAAGAATGAAAGAGCCAAATGGCATATAAAAAAAAGAGTCTACTCAAGAGCAAAAAGCAAATCAAAAAGAGACGACTCAATAGGAAAAAGAAGAGTGAAGAATGGAAGTGAAATTAATTTGGAGTTTGGACAAAAATTTTAAAATAGATAGGAGCTCCATATTTGGTTTCAAAGATTACTATTTATTTCTTTTTTTTAGCCCTTCGATTATCCATTCCTTCTTATTTTCTACCCTGCATGAATTCACCCTGGCCCCATTACAACCCATGAAACCCATCTTTTGCATGCATGTAAACTATTTAGTGGAGATTTGGTCAAATTACAAGCTTATGGTAATGTGCATTTTGTGGAAACTTGAGTGTATATTTCCCTAGTCGCTAAACACTTAGAGAGATTGTGAGCGAGTGCATTTGTTCACAAAAATGTATTCCTCAGGGACATGAGTCTCTAATTGGGCAATCTTTTGGCACCTCATATGTGTTATATTGTCTATTGTCTGTCATTGTGCTTCTAACTTCGGGTCCCTTATTTGGCTGTCTCTATTCCTTATTTGAAAATGTTGCTGAGCCAGAGAATTTGCTTGAGGACAAGCAAAAGTTAAGTGTGGGGGGGTTGATAAACTTCAATCTAATGCATTTTTAGAGATACTTTTTAGTCACTTTTAGAGTAATTATTAGTAAATATATATATATATCACTAACTTAGTTTACTCTATATTTTGCAGAAAAGGAAAAACTAAGAAAAAAAAAGAATGAAAATACAAATTGGAGCAATTTAGAGGAGTTATTTATATATATGGGCTGACAGTGTTTTGAAAGAATAAAATAGGCCCATGAGGCCTTTACTTGGAAAGGAATTGGAAAAGCCCATTATCAAATGGAAAGAATGCATGCAGGAAAAGTGACGTGAGATAAGCAAATAAGGGAAGGCATGGAACCCTAGGCTTAAAATATAAATAGAACTAACGCAATAAAAGGAGAAAAAGGGCCGCACAAGAAAAAGAAGAAGGACGCAACAGTAGCGCCGGCTTGGAGAGAGGGAGTTTTGGGTACCCGTTCTTGACACCGTGAGAGAGCTCTGGAGCAGAAAAAGGAGACTAAATTTTCAGGATCAGAAATTTCTCTATTCCGGGTTATTTTTATCTCTGTAATTTATGACTCCTAATTTTATTTTATTGTTTTCGAACACTATGGATAGCTAAATCCTCTTCTAGGGTCTTAGGTCGATCTTGCATGTTTAGAGACCTTTTTATGTTCTAATTTCTGGTTTGAATTCCTATTTTTATTTCAATTAACATTGTCCTATTGTTTTTATCACATAATTAGGATTAGCTACCCTATGCATGTTCATAATCAATTAGTTGATCAGCGACCGTACTACAACTAGTTGGTGGACCTATAGGATAATTGGGGCTAAAATTAATGCATGACCAAACTTCAGGAAAAAAGACGCTTAATTTCCCGCTTACATGTCCGACGAAAACGTGTTTGATTAATGCCCATTGCTTCATGAACTGGTAACTGAGGGTAACAGATCTAAATTTGTTGTTGTTGTTGTTGTTGATTTTTTCTGGTTCTGTGTATTTCGATTCCCCCAATTCGATTAATATTTTATTGATTTTGTTGCAGCATCTTACGTTTTCTGCTTCTGTGTATTTCGGTTCTGTGTTCTTGCGGTTTATTGTGTTTTGAATCTGAAAATCGTTTATCTGTTCTTGTTTCTGGTTTATGTTTTCAGTTTTGTATCAAGAAAAGTTTAACTGTGTATTTGATTGTTCACGCGTTCATTTGTTCTTTTATTCTCTGCAATTGAAATTTGTTAATTGTTTACGGTATTATTGCTCTGTTTGTTTACGGTACTGGTTGCAATTCTGGAAATAGCTGCTGGTCTTTGTTGTTTAATTTCGTTTCAGGTCCAGGTCAAGACACAACAATAAGAGATTTTTGAAAATCCACACTAACACAGCATTTATATAACACACTTCACTTGATTTTCAGAATACTTGTTCTTGGTCTTTGTGTATGATTTTCAGAATACTTGTTGCTTGTTTTCTGTTTAACTTCACTTCTTCTTCTGATGTGACTCAGGGAACATGTACACCAACAGATACATGTATAGCAGATGATTTTTGTAACACCCCCCTTTCTAATTTATAATTAAATGAACAATTATCAGAGTCACCTTTAAACATCACCATGAATAATTAAGACATCAGTCTCTAGCAGTAAACAACATAATAAAACATAAACGACTCCTAAAACCCCTCCCCGGTGCTACGCATCAGAGCTGACACAGACCCAACGCGAAGGAGACTACACCTAGCAATCCTCCACGAGTGCTAACGATCACCTGCAGCGTTGCCGCATAAGAGCAACATTCCAAGCAGAAGGGGTGAGTTTAACAGAAATAATAAGCACATGACAGCAGTACATAAGCAGCAGGCACAACACGGCAAACACGTATATACCATATCACACAACAGCACAAGATTCATATCTCTATCAGACATAAAACGCCAACCACAATAGTTATGTACACATGGACCATGAAGGAATGTATGAAATGCAACCCCTCCGGGCATATGCATGCGGTACCGATCTCGTAAAGGCCACGACGGGCGCAACTCGTAATAAACCTCGTGTTGTAGCATCACAGCTACCTCGTAAGAATGCATATGACAATGCGACTCATGACTCATGCACCAATTACACCAACTCAAAGCATTCAATTAATAAATACTATATCACCATATCTCGTTATAAATCATTTCATAAAAATACCACGTGTTGTAGCATCACAGCTACCTCGTCACATAACCACAACAAAGCACGTAACAAATACTATACCACATTAACAACTATCTCGTGTTGTAGCATCACATCTACCTCGTAATTTCTCACCAATAAATATTTCAGCTCATCAATAAATATTCAGCTCATCAAATAATATTCACCACCACAGACACATCTCAATTTAGTTGCTCTAAGGCATCACATCAACCACACCAATCTCAATTAATTACGCGACCACTTTGCCAATAACGGACTAAGTCAACGTCCATAGGGACCAAACAGCACATAAAATCGAGACAGCAACCTCTTAAAATATAGTAACAGCACTAAGGAAAAAAATAGGAAAACAACCCCTTTAAATTTACGAAAACGGCACCTGTAAATTCCAGAAAACAGCACCTATGAACTTAAGAAAACAACATCTTCAAATTGAAGAGAACCACACCTTTAAACTCAAGAAACAGCATCTTTTAATTTAAGGAAACAACACTTTAAATTGTGAAAACAGCAGCTCACGATTTACAAAAACAGCAACATTTATTTTTATAAACAGCAGCTCACATAACAATTAAAACAGCAAGACAGCAAAAATAAACGGTTTATTTTGCCTTAAAAGTAGAATATTCAGTTAGGCCTCTGAATAAGCTTTCCAACGCATTTTGAATCACTTAAAACGGACACCCGAGTCAAAAGATATGTCAAAAACAAATTTGGGACAAAACCGAGACTTTCGCGCGTGGAGCGCGACTTAGGCGCAAGTGGAGCGCGAAACGGCAGAAAATGCCCAGTGACTTGCGCTTGAAGCGCGACTGGCGCGCAAGTGAGGCGCAAATTGGCAGAAATGGCAACAGAACGCCCAGACAGCAGCAACAAAGCACAGATTGACAACAACAATGGCGCCTAAGGCGCCTAGGGTCCTTCAAACTCAATTTTCTTCCAAATTTCATATGCTCAATCATTCAATAATTATTTCAAACACCTCAAATTCACTCTCATATCTTCAATTACACATTTTATCAATTATTTGGCATACAATACAAATCTTACACACATCTCATAACTCTTGCACATTTCAACAAACACATATAGGGCATCAACTCAACATACATTTCAATCACACAATAATCCACATCTCAATCCCTCAATTTCATATCCACTTTAATCATGCAAATACACAACACCTAACTACCCATAAACCACCATCATAACCCATTATAACCGTTAAACCCACCCTTACCTTGATTACACCGAAGACGAGGTCCTTCCTACGGAGTCACCAACAAAACCACAGCAACAGCTCTTCTTTTCCTCTTGATTCGCGAATCCCCTTCTCCTTCTTCTCTCCCTTGTGCGCAAGTTTCTCTTTCTCTCTTCTCTCTTCTCACTTTTGCGATTCTCTTCTTCTTTCTTTTCTTTCTTTTACGTTTTTCTTTCTTTCTCACAAGCTGGAGGCGCAAAACCCCTAACCCCAGCACCTAATGTCTCAGCTAACGGGCTTGGGCTTCTTCTTGGGCTAATTCGAATTAATCAAGGGCTTAACACTAACACCTCTAATTTTATTATTTTTAACCCACACAAGGCCCTCTCCTCTAATCCTCTTATTTGTATTCGTTCCAATTCCTAATAAAGCTCACATACACAAGCATACATATATTTTATTATTTCACTTATTTTTTTCTCAAAACACAAATCCTAGATATTTAACTACATAAATTAATTACTGACACAGTTAAATCAATTAAATAATTAAATCACTTAACATAATAATTAACTCAATTAATTGGGCTGTTACAACTTTCAACCACAGTTTACTTGTGATGAAGCAAATAGTGCATCTATTTCTTATTCAATGGGAATAGGGTACCCTTCAAATCCATTTCAGGTAACATTTTATTTGAATATTAATACTTCACTTTCACATAATCACTTTGTTAAATTTCATGGTTCTTTGAGTTTGTATTGTAGTATACTAATACTAGTCACGTAGACGTGGCATGACTATATAGATTTATAGGAGACATATAAAAAGAAAGATGGGCCATAGCATGATCATTAGTTTATTGATCTGCTTATAGAGTATATTAGCTTTTCCTTTTTCTCCACCATGTTTTTAGCATTTATGCTCATCATTACTTCCTTTGCTAATCCTGGAGTTGGTTCATTATTTGGATAATATTTGTCAGTGGAAGTTGATGTTTTTGCAGCTATTTCTTTAGAGAAATTTTTTCGTTTATTTTATTGTTTTTAATTTTCTGTTAAATTTATTAATATCCTTGTGTTGTTTCAAGTTTTTCTGTAAGCATTCTGATGGGAATCTAGTCAATCTACAATTAGCACATACACTATCTGTTCATCAGAATTTCTTGTTAATTTTCTGTAAGATGTGGCTTGGTGTTTTGTGTTTACTGCTTACTTTGTTTGGCATGAATTGCTTTGAGTGAAATCTTCCGTCTCCCCCTCTAGCAAAGTAGCCAATTTGATTTTGAACATAAATTATATACAAATAACTATCTATTCATAATTTCAGAGATCTGCATCCTCGGGTAGCTTGATATCCAGCGAAGAAAAGCCTGTAGATGTTAAGATTGAAACTATTAGTAGCCTTATTGATTTCGATGCTGATCCTGAACCTATTGCTCAAGCAATTCCTCAAGCCCAAGAAACTACTGTGCCTCAACCTGTTTTGCAGCCAGGAAATGCCAATTGGGCATCTTTTGATGTTGCTTTTGAAGCAAAAACGACTCCAAGCACCTCAAATTTAAATCCCCTCGAATCTATGCTGTCCCAGTTGTCCGTGTCAGCATCTTTTCCTGCTCATGTTTCTGGAGTCCAAGCTGATACACTGTAACAGCTACTTCTAGTGGCAATGTGATAAATTACCAAAAACTATCGACTCATTTGTTTTACCTTCAGGTCCTATTCCAGAAGCAGCTCTTACTTCTGCTTTTGGAGCAGCAAGTGTTGGCGGTTTTGCAGCCTTCCCACCCAGTGGTGCTTCAATGCCAAATCCCGGACTGGCAACTGCAACACCTCTTAATAATGTAGGTTAGTGGGCTAGTTTGCAGCATCAGCAGTCAATGTTCCCTGCTGCTAGTCAGTATACTAGTCAACAATTTCCATCGTCAGTAGTTGGTGCTGTGAATAGTCAGGTTTGGCTAATGAGTAGTCATCTTAAATGTGTTTTTTTAAAAAAACCCTTCTTAAATGTGTTGTCTCCTTATTTCTGATGATGTATTATTTCACCCTTTCCTGGAAATATCTTGCAGCCATGGAATGTTCCTTCTTGTTTTCATTGGAAGTTACTTAACTGTCTCTTAGTTTTTTGTATGATCTCCTCTAATTGAAAAGGCTGGAACATTGATGTATGACATACTGACTTTTGAACATGTCAACTTATTTGTTAACAATTCAGACTGTATAAGTTTTTTTCATGACCAGTTTCTGATGTTTTTCTTATAATTTATCTTTTGTGTTGTTCTTATGTGGTTTTTTGTTTGATGATTAGTGGAGGGTCATAGAGATAATCAAGAGGAGTATATGGAGAAAGATGAATTTAGTTTTGGAAATACAGGAATGGAAAGAGAAATGAATCAACATGACCATTATTGTTATGTACAATATGTGAGAGCAATACTGGTGTCAAATCCCCTGACCATTATCTTTAACAAGGTCCCTAGAAGCTTTAATTCATCAGAAATGGAAGATAAATTGACAAGGCTTCATGAAGACATTAAAAAGGGCTTAGATCTACATGGTTTTTTTTAAGAAATTGGCTATGACTGTTTAATTCATAGAGAGCAGACCCTACCTAGTGTCTTGTGTTTTATATCATCATTCCCTTTCTTATTACTTATGAGAATTTGACATTCTTAGCTTTTTTATTTATTTGGTTAATTTTGCAATACAATGTAGTTCCTGTCTTTCTCCTTTATGATATTTGGTAATTTACTATTCTTATTGATCCCATATATAAGAGAAAATCACTCTTTATGTTCATTCTTGTTATTCAATGAACATAAAGAGTGATTTTTCTCTTATATATGGGGCTAGAGGGAGTATTATGTTTTTCTTGCCTCAAGATATTTCAAATTAATCTACTAAAAACAATATCTATATTTTTGCACAGAAAGAATGGAGCTTGTGCTAAGCATTTTGTTGGTGATGGTGGAACCACAAAAGGAATCAATGAGTACAACACAGTGATAAATTCCAGAACAATGGTGTAGCAACAACTTGATCTATAGAATATGAGTCTCTGAATTATTAGTTTTTCTCCTATTTTGAGAGTATATGAGGAACTAATTTGATGAATTATTAGCTTTTCTCCTATTTATTGGATGTATGACTTGGTTATTACATGTTTATTCACTTCTCTTGCAGCTTGTTACCTTTTTGGTTCTGATTGATTATGACTCAGATAACTTCAAATACTACAAATGCTTTAAAATAAATTAAAATTGTAGAAGCCGTTCAACAACTTCTTCTACCACAACCCTTCAGAAGATTTTATTTTATTTTATTTTAAAAATTTCCGACTGATTTCCGACGGAAATTTTTGTCGGAAATGGTTTTTTGCGACGAACATTTGCGACGGATTTGCGACGGATTTTCGACGGAGTCATTTGCGACGAAAATCGCTGCATTTGCGACGAAAAACACCGTCGGAAATCGTCGATTTTCTTATAGTGTAATATAATACTCCATCCGTCTCATATTAAGTGTCGTTTAAGGTTATGCGCGGTTCTTAAGAAAATGATTAGAAATGCTATTTTTTATGTGTAAAAAGTATAGAAGGACTAAAGTACCCTTTTGTTATTATGAGGAGAGAGAAATGGAAAAGCTGGAAATACAAATAAAAGTAAGGGTATTATTGGAAAAAAATAATGAATGTTGCATTGGAATTCTAAAGTGACAAATAATTTGAGACAAAAAAAAGTAGCAAAGAGGACAATTAATTTGAGACGGAGGGAGTAAAAAGTTATAAAGAAAAATGTGTGATGGAGAAGATGAGAGAGAGAGAGAGAGAGAGAGAGAGAGAGGGAGAGAGAGAGATAAGGGAGAGAAGTCATGAGATGAGAAGACATAAGAGAGGTGAGAGGAGAGATGTAGAGAAAGTGAGAGAAGAATGAGATAGGAGGGGGGGAGAGAGAGAGATGAGAGAGAGGTCATCATATGTGAATATATAAGAGAGATGAGAGGAGAGAGGTAGAGAGAGGGAGAGAAAAAGAGAGATGAAGGAGAGAGGTCATGAGATGAGAAAATAAAAGAGAGGTGAGAGGAGAGAGGTAGAGAGAGGGGGAGAGAAGAATGAGATAGGAGACAGAGAGAGAGAAAATATTGAGTAACAAATAAAAATAATATTTTGGTATTTTTTTTAGTAATCAGAAAGTTGTTGTGGAACAGAAAGTTGTATTATGTACAGAAAGTTTTACCGTGATTTTGTGTAGGACGGGAATTTGGGTTTTTATCCCGTCCCTCGTACCAACTTTTGCCCAGTACTATGAATATTTTCAAATCAAAGAGGATACACTAGAAATTGTCCCGTCCAGTTAATTCCCTATTTCTTAGCAAATCAAACACACCAATAGGGAACAAAATGAGTCAAATTCGAGAACAACATGGAGGAATAAAAACGAAAATCATGATCAGATTCATTGTTACTTGTTATCAGACCCGGACCGGCCATCGACCCGGTCAAGGCACCGGGTCACTAGA
Source organism: Astragalus membranaceus (assembly GCA_039519185.1). Classification (NCBI taxonomy): domain Eukaryota; kingdom Viridiplantae; phylum Streptophyta; class Magnoliopsida; order Fabales; family Fabaceae; genus Astragalus; species Astragalus membranaceus. The sequence continues at coordinate 9,054,172 of CM076851.1, read as the reverse complement.
CCCGGGGTCGGACCGCGGGTCTCTAGTCGGACCGGCATGACCCGGTCTATATTAAATAAATTCAAAAAATTATAATATATACTAAGAAAGTATACATTTATTAATATAGAAATTTTATTATAATTTTATTTATAATTATACATTTACTAACATGTTTATGAGTGTTGAACTTGAATCAATTTGTCAAAAAAATGTGTGTTTAATCAAAACTATTAATGAAAGAATGTGCAAAAAAAATTAACATATCCGGAATTGATTATATTTAATGAATGCGGGATAGTATCAACAAATAATAGATAGCTTAGTGGTTAAAAAGTTGAAATGTTGAATACTAGGGAGGGGGTTCGAACCCCACCTAAGCCTTTTTTGTGAAAACATGCAAAATTTATAATTGGTTCATCTTTAAAAAAAAAAAAAAAAAAAAAAAAAAAAAGAGGATCAACCGGTCCGACCACCGGTCCGACCCGGTTTCCACCGGTCCGACCACCGGTCCGATGACGTCATCACCGGGCCAACTGCAGATCCGGTCCTGCACGCTGCCCGGCCCGGGAAGACCACCGGGTCCCGGTCCGACCGGTCCGACCGGCCGGTCCGGTCCGGTTCTGATAACTATGAATTGTTAGTTTCCATTCTTCTGTTTTTCTATTTCTTTTTTCTGTTCCTCCAACAGATTATTTAATCACATCAGAAACAGCAATACGTACGTGTATCCCTAATTATTATATAATAAAATTAAGCTTTTTCATTCAGTTTTTTGAAACTTTCTTCTACATAACATATTATATAATCTTCATCCTGAATTAAAGCAAGAAAAAGCAGGATTTAAGAAATACTATATTATGTACAAACCCATTTGTAGAATGATAACCGTCCAAAGTCCAAACATTCTATCCCACCGAAAAAGAAAGCGTCCAAACATCTCATCGCTAATTTTGTATATGTTATGTTGTATGGCTTAAACATTATCTGTCTATAAATAATTAAATATAGCAATGGAAGCATATAGTAAAATGGATTCACTTAATCATACATAAAATTCCTTAGTCTCTCAGATATCCTGGCAGCTCCATTAGCAGTTTCACTTTCACCTACCTAAACAATGCAACCTGATCAAATTAATTTACACAAATCAAAGGAAATTAATTAGATCAATTAAGGGTAGGATTTAATTATATATAGCTCACCTGACAGTGTATGTGTAGCGACCGAAAAATCCGGGCGAGAATTCCTCGAAGGTTCAAATGCTAATTTTGTTTGAGTATGGAATGGAAAACAGAATCCTCAACGACTTTATAACTGGCATTAACAATATCTACTCCTTCTTCATGAAGAACACGAATTGTCTCAGTGAAGACAAAGTGACAATCCAACCCAGTTATTAGAACAATCTCTAAGGCTAAACCCATTTGTTGGATCTCAATTTTTGGAGATTTTAACCCCACATTCTTGCTTCTATTCATATTCACATCTTCTGGCCATTTCATTCCTAAAAGGGTGTTCTTTTTCTCCTTCATTTTCTCTAGGTTCATCTGTAATTTCTCCTTCATTTTGCTGATCCCGCAGTGAAATGGCCTCCTGCAAAAGATCAAACAATAGAAAGAATTAATATGCGTCAAACTATTACCATTTACTGTATTATAACTTTGCTTATCACAACAAGGTTTTAACTCGTAGTAAAAGAAGGAGTGGAGAAATAGAGGGAAAACCTTTGAGTTTTGGTGAGGCAGAAGAGAGTTGAGTTTGGTGTAGAGAGATCTCATTTGATTTCTTCTATTCCTCTCACTGAGTTTTCAGTCCATTCTGGATGAACTATAGGGTTGTCCTCCAGGCTACGGCTTGTAGTACTAAGCCATTTGCTTAGTAATAGTTACTAAATCATTACTAGCCATTGGATTGACAAAATTTCAATGAAATTCAATCTAATGGCTTGTATTTAATAAGGGTATTTGTGTCACATCCTTTTTTTGTGTTTTAATTACATTAAATAAATTATTAAATGTTCCTTTTTTTAGGGATTATTAAAACAAATCATTTTTTTACTCCTTGATTTTCTCTTCCACTATCTTCTCTCTTACAATTTTATCTTACGTTCATCTGTCACGTTATTTTTCTTCTTATTCTTCTTCTTCTTCTTCTTCTTCTTCTTCTTCTTCTTCTTCTTCATGTTACATACATCTTTCTTTATTTTTCACGCAAAAGAAGCCTAAAAAACGCACTCACGCCAAAAAATAAGACGTCCACGGGTGTTTAAAAAACGGACTCCGTTGATCCACGCCATTGAAGCACGCTCTTCATTTACGCCATTGATCATGTCTCGTTATGATGTTGATGAACATGGGACTAAAATCAGTTTTTCATCGTTACATGCGCGTAAGTCCTTTCTTCTTCATTTTGTAATATGCATGTACTCTCTCAATCACGCCACTGAGAGAACATTTAGGACCAACTACCCAAACTTGATATATTCTGTGGTTTCCACTAACCGAAGTCATATTTTTATTTGGTTAGATCGTACTAACCAAAGTTATCTTATTCCCTGGCTAGAATTGGACTAGCCGAAGTTATGTTATTCCCTGGTTAGAACTGGACTAACCGAAGTTATGCTATTTCCTGGCTAGAATTGGACTAACCGAAGTTATGTTATATCCTATGTAACACCCTAAATATTTAATTAAGTTAATTAACTAAGTATTTAGGTATTTTGATTAATTTAATTATTTTAATGGATATAATTTAATTATTAGAAATTATATTAATTATGTGGAGGTGTGGTATTAGGGATTTGGTGGCGACAACTAATTAGATAAAGGGCTTAAGCTGTGTTGGAGGCCCATGATCCATTGGATTGCGCATAAGTGAATTAGGGTTGGGACTATGATGAGTCATTAGCGAAATTTTGAGAGAGAGACCTAGAGAGAAAGAGAGGGTGCGCCTTGGAGAGGAAAGAAAGAAAGAAATCGTGAAGAGAGGAGGGGAGAGGGAGCCGTACGGCGCACAAGGGAGGAGAAGAAGGGCGCTTTGTTGCTGTTGGCTACGTGGTGATTTCTCGTCAAGAAGGTTTCGTGTTCATCATAAGTAAGGTAAGGGTGAGCGTTTTCAATTAATATAATTGAGTATATAGAGGGTTTGTGGGTTTTTGGGAGTAGTTGAATTCGCAATTTATATATATATATATATATATATCAAGAGGAGTAATGGATCGAATGGTTGTGTTGATGTGCGAAAATTTCTTATGATGTGAGGAGGTGAATTGCGAATTGCCCTATGATAGGAAAAAGAGATGAAATTCGAATTATGTTGCTGTTAGTCAAATAGTGTTGTTGCTGTGTGCAGAATTATGTTGCTGTTTATCCAATATTGTTGCTGCTGTGTGCAGATTTTTATGTGGCTGTTGCTGTTAATTTTTTTATATGCTGTTGCTGTTATTCTTTTCATATATTGCTGTTGCTGTAATTTTTTTTTATTGCTGTTGCTGTTAATTTTTATATGCTGTTGCAGAATTTTAATTGTGCTGTTGCTGTTAAATATGTATTGCTGTTGCAGAATTTCTTTTGTTGCTGTTGCTGTATTTTAATTGTGCTGTTGCTGTCAAAAATGTGTTGCTGTTACTGTATTTTAATTTTGCTGTTTTCACAATAAAATGATGCTGTTTTTACCAATAAAATTCTGCTGTTTTGGCAATTTAAAGTTGCTGTTGTTGCTGCTGTTTCAGCCTATAAAAATCACTGTTTTTGCGCATAAATGCCACTGTTTTTCAGCTTCAATATGATGTAAATTTGCTACTATTTTTGCGCAAATGATGGCCACTGTTTCAGTTTCGATTTAGTGTAAAATTGCTACTGTTTTGCGCAAATAATGGCCACTGTTTTTCAGCTCCGATTTGTTGCGTTTTATTAACCGAATTTCTGTAGTTTGTAAAAGAGAAGAGTGTGTAAATTTGACTTTGATACTATTACTATTTTCCGGTTAAAATGTGAGGTTTTCTTCTACTTGGAAAATGAGATGCCCTTCCCCAAATTTAATTGTGGCGCTTCCTAAGTATGAAAGTGAAATATTTATTCCATAATTTTAAAGATGTTGTTACAATATTTTTGAATGTGATTGTTTGTGAAGAGTGGTGATATTAATATGATGGCTATGATGAATACACTCTATGAGTGTCTTATGGTGGTGATGATGAGTACTCCGGGTGAGTAAATTTTGGTGATTGCACATGTGTCCATAGTGTCTCATAGCATGTGCATCTTATGACGAATAGGCTTCGGCCTCTTGGTGACGGTGTGCCCATAGTGGCTTATTTATGACGAGAAAACAGTGACGATGTGCCCATAGTGGCTTATTATGACGAGTATGGTACCATCATGCATATGCCCAGGTGTGGGTTGCATCTTCATGCGCATTCATTTTTTATTATGACGGGTGACGTGAATTGTGAATTTGTTCGGTGTTGTGTGTAACGACGATGAAGTTGATATTTGTGACGATGTTGTGTGATGGTTGTGCTCATATTACTCTGCTGTATGTTTAATTATATTTTGTTGAAAATTCTCACCCCTTCTGCTTGGAATGTTGCTCTATTGTGGCAACGCTGCAGGTGACTCCGATTGAAGGACATGCCGCCTTCCCTTATAGCTGTTGAGATGTTTTGAGTCGCTCTCTGATATTGTAACACCTAGGGGGCGGGGTTGAAGTTGATGACTTATTTAAGTAACTGTTTTAATAATTTTATTGATGTGTGAGACGCGTTTGAGCGATTTTGGTGAGCTATTATTTCCGCTGTGATGAGATTTAATTTTGAAGTTCGACTTTTGTGACGAACGCGTTTTTGCACGAATGTTAATGGCGTAGTCGCTGAGTTTTATCAATGAAGATGTGACATTTCTTTTCTACTAATTAAATTATTATTTTTGAAAACGAAAGCACTCTGATAAATGACGTACAAATTAAAGGGGTAGAAACGGGGTGTTACATTAGTGGTATCAGAGCAATGGTTGGTCCGTCCGGTCACGTCGTCGAGTCGTTGTGTCAGATAGTGACCAACTGTTGTCTTTCAGTGCTGACCATTGTTTATGTTGCAGGTACGCCAAAAGTTTCCATTGGTAAGTGAACTAGTGGGGGAGATGTCCCTACTAGTGTTGTGTGCCGTATTGTGTTTTCGGTGTGTGAATTGTGTTTGTTTGTTGTGGTCCTTATTGTTGACCTCCTTGCTGCGTGTTTCTAAATGATATGCTCTGTTGTTTAAATGCTCACATGTGTTTTGGTTGGTATTGAGCTCGGTGTACCTTGCATCATGTTCCAATGAATTACTGTTTGTTGTAAAATGTTAGATTGACATGTACTCAGATGCTCTTGTAATTGCTGTTGTTGTTAAATGTTAAAATTGACTTTTACTTGCATATGTACTCGCATGCTCGTGTATTTGTATAGTATGATATTAAATGCTCACCATCCTGATGTTTGTTGTCCCTTGAGTGTAAACCGACTTAATGCATTTTAAAAGATAATTACCTTTGTTTGCCTGACCTTGTTATGTGTATCTGCTGTGCATATATGCTACTGGTAGTTTACCTTGTTGCCTGTTACTCGCATGTGTTGATTCGTCCAAACTGTTTTTTTTTATTGGTCGACGCTAAACCTCTACGAAAACTCTGCAATGTGTTTAGATGTTTGCAAACTGAATGTGTTGTCAAATTATTTTATGGACTATTTTAAGTTATTGATGCACTAATAACTGCCATGGTGTTTTAATCATTACAAGTGAAAACGTTTTCATTCAAGTACTATAATTTTGCCCTCAATTCCTTTTTGAAAAATTGCAACCTGATGTAAATATTTTAGCTGAGAACTACCACCTCATTGAGTTACTATTTTAACTTGCCTAAATTCCTCAAAGTGTAATCTTGCATGCTCGAGTTTTATAACAAAACTTTTGGTTGATTCTTCTTGATTTGTCCATGTGGTTTTGAAAATCTAAAAGTGTAAAGTAATTCCTGAAATTGTTTTGAACCTCCATTAAACATTTTTACGGTTGGATACCGAGATTAGTAGTGAAAATTATTTTATAAACACTAATCGTGTGTAAAGCTTTTACTGTAGTATGCTAATTGTTAAAGTTGATGTTTAATTGATTGATTGATGTGTATTGTTGTGTTTGTAAAAAGTTGAGATGTAGTGCGTAACACTGTTTTGGTTTTCGTGAAACTGGGACTGTTCGGCCAGTCCAAAAATTTCGTGTTTAATTGTTCGTGAAAATAGATTTCACGCCGGTCGTTTTGGTACCGGTTTCGTTCAATTTGGATTTGCGTAGCTCTAGTTATAGGCTCCACAAGTGAGGTTAGTAATCTGGGAGCATTCTGGACATAGGTTCTGTATTTTTTTTAAAAACTGGAAACCTTTCGTTTGTCCAAAAATTATGGAACATATTTTGTTAGGGAATAGACTTAATTCTGGTAATTTTGGCTTTGGTTTGGTCGCATTTGGAGTATTATAACTCCATTTATGGGTCTCGCAAGTTAGGGTAAAATTCTGGGGACCGTCTGGTCATAGGGTCAATGTTTTGATTGTGGTGTTTTCAAATGAACTTCTTTTCGAATGAATCCAATTTCTTTGAAAACTAGACAAAATGATTTACTGTTTAGGCTGAAGTTTCGTGTTATTTGAGTCTGTTTTGGGCATTGTAGAAGAGTCACAACTTTGGACACAGTCGCTGCCCCATTTTCTGGACCAGCTGCCTTGTTTGTGAAAACTGTGCTATTCGACTCATCATTTTGAAATTCTAAAAATATAGCCAGAAACTAGACTTCGTAAGTTTTCCGTAGAGGGGTTGTTTTCAAAATTCCGATGTCGTTTGATAGGGTAAATAAATTGTTGAAGTTTACGTGCGGGTGCTGGAATTTCATGCGTTGCCTAGTTTGTGCTGTCACTGTAACGGAAAAATGTTTTCGCAATATCTTTTGACCCAGGAGTCCGAATTGAGCAAACTAAAATGTTTCGGAAAGCTTATTCAGAGGCCTAACTGAATATTCTAATTTCAAGGCAAAATTGACTGTTTCTGGTGTCTTTGGTTTTTAAATGTGTCGGTTGTTTTTAAATGGTTAAGTGTTGCCTGCCGGTCCGTGGTTGTTGGTAGTTGGGCGCCCGTGTGGCTGCCCCGGTGGCTTAGTGCCCCATTGTTGTTGTTGTTGTGTTGCCGGTGGCTTAGTGCCCCATTGTTGTTGTTGTTGTGTTGCCGGAGGCTTAGTGACCCACGTTGAATTGTGGTGTTGTCGGTGCCTTAGCACCTGTTGTCGGATATGGGATAGTTGGTCCCGGAGTTTTGTCTCCACATTGTTTGTACGTTGTCGATTTGGGCGTCGGCCCTGTCGTGACTGTTGTTGTTGTTGTGTATGGTTGCTGTTGTGCAGGTTGGTCATTATTGTGATGCTTATTGACTGTTGGGTCAATAGTTGATTCTCGGGATGGTAATTCCCGTTGTGAGTAGTACTGTTGTTTTGTTATTGCTTGGTGGTTGCTCGTTAATGATGATGACGTGGTTGATTGTATTGATATTAATTATGTTGATGTTTATGTGTTGTCTTGGGTACCGCCGAATGGCCCAAGCTAGGTTGTTTTGTTGAAGGTACCGCCGAATGGCCCGAAAATGCTTTAGCGAATTGTGTGTTGTAGGCCTATGGCCGATGTTGTGGTTTTGTTGTTGTTGATGTCGCCTGAGTGGCAAAGATAATTTTGATGTTGCCTATTATGTGGCTTGTTTTTGCAATTATTATGCACTCCGTGAACTTCGTGGTGATGCTGTGATGAGTGATATTTTTCGTTATCCTTAAGGGTAGATGAGTGAAGTAGAATGCAAGTCGGTTTATCAGAGTAGCGCAGCAGGTTTAGTCGCTAAGCGTTGAGGCGACGTTATTTGGGTAGTGTGAGGGTGTTCGCGTCGGTAGAAAATTTCGAGGACGAAATATTCTAAGTGGGGGAGAGTTGTAACACCCTAAATATTTAATTAAGTTAATTAACTAAGTATTTAGGTATTTTGATTAATTTAATTATTTTAATGGATATAATTTAATTATTAGAAATTATATTAATTATGTGGAGGTGTGGTATTAGGGATTTGGTGGCGACAACTAATTAGATAAAGGGCTTAAGCTGTGTTGGAGGCCCATGATCCATTGGATTGCGCATAAGTGAATTAGGGTTGGGACTATGATGAGTCATTAGCGAAATTTTGAGAGAGAGACCTAGAGAGAAAGAGAGAGTGCGCCTTGGAGAGGAAAGAAAGAAAGAAATCGTGAAGAGAGGAGGGGAGAGGGAGCCGTACGGCGCACAAGGGAGGAGAAGAAGGGCGCTTTGTTGCTGTTGGCTACGTGGTGATTTCTCGTCAAGAAGGTTTCGTGTTCATCATAAGTAAGGTAAGGGTGAGCGTTTTCAATTAATATAATTGAGTATATAGAGGGTTTGTGGGTTTTTGGGAGTAGTTGAATTCGCAATTTATATATATATATATATATATATCAAGAGGAGTAATGGATCGAATGGTTGTGTTGATGTGCGAAAATTTCTTATGATGTGAGGAGGTGAATTGCGAATTGCCCTATGATAGGAAAAAGAGATGAAATTCGAATTATGTTGCTGTTAGTCAAATAGTGTTGTTGCTGTGTGCAGAATTATGTTGCTGTTTATCCAATATTGTTGCTGCTGTGTGCAGATTTTTATGTGGCTGTTGCTGTTAATTTTTTTATATGCTGTTGCTGTTATTCTTTTCATATATTGCTGTTGCTGTAATTTTTTTTTATTGCTGTTGCTGTTAATTTTTATATGCTGTTGCAGAATTTTAATTGTGCTGTTGCTGTTAAATATGTATTGCTGTTGCAGAATTTCTTTTGTTGCTGTTGCTGTATTTTAATTGTGCTGTTGCTGTCAAAAATGTGTTGCTGTTACTGTATTTTAATTTTGCTGTTTTCACAATAAAATGATGCTGTTTTTACCAATAAAATTCTGCTGTTTTGGCAATTTAAAGTTGCTGTTGTTGCTGCTGTTTCAGCCTATAAAAATCACTGTTTTTGCGCATAAATGCCACTGTTTTTCAGCTTCAATATGATGTAAATTTGCTACTGTTTTTGCGCAAATGATGGCCACTGTTTCAGTTTCGATTTAGTGTAAAATTGCTACTGTTTTGCGCAAATAATGGCCACTGTTTTTCAGCTCCGATTTGTTGCGTTTTATTAACCGAATTTCTGTAGTTTGTAAAAGAGAAGAGTGTGTAAATTTGACTTTGATACTATTACTATTTTCCGGTTAAAATGTGAGGTTTTCTTCTACTTGGAAAATGAGATGCCCTTCCCCAAATTTAATTGTGGCGCTTCCTAAGTATGAAAGTGAAATATTTATTCCATAATTTTAAAGATGTTGTTACAATATTTTTGAATGTGATTGTTTGTGAAGAGTGGTGATATTAATATGATGGCTATGATGAATACACTCTATGAGTGTCTTATGGTGGTGATGATGAGTACTCCGGGTGAGTAAATTTTGGTGATTGCACATGTGTCCATAGTGTCTCATAGCATGTGCATCTTATGACGAATAGGCTTCGGCCTCTTGGTGACGGTGTGCCCATAGTGGCTTATTTATGACGAGAAAACAGTGACGGTGTGCCCATAGTGGCTTATTATGACGAGTATGGTACCATCATGCATATGCCCAGGTGTGGGTTGCATCTTCATGCGCATTCATTTTTTATTATGATGGGTGACGTGAATTGTGAATTTGTTCGGTGTTGTGTGTAACGACGATGAAGTTGATATTTGTGACGATGTTGTGTGATGGTTGTGCTCATATTACTCTGCTGTATGTTTAATTATATTTTGTTGAAAATTCTCACCCCTTCTGCTTGGAATGTTGCTCTATTGTGGCAACGCTGCAGGTGACTCCGATTGAAGGACATGTCGCCTTCCCTTATAGCTGTTGAGATGTTTTGAGTCGCTCTCTGATATTGTAACACCTAGGGGGCGGGGTTGAAGTTGATGACTTATTTAAGTAACTGTTTTAATAATTTTATTGATGTGTGAGACGCGTTTGAGCGATTTTGGTGAGCTATTATTTCCGCTGTGATGAGATTTAATTTTGAAGTTCGACTTTTGTGACGAATGCGTTTTTGCACGAATGTTAATGGCGTAGTCGCTGAGTTTTATCAATGAAGATGTGACATTTCTTTTCTACTAATTAAATTATTATTTTTGAAAACGAAAGCACTCTGATAAATGACGTACAAATTAAAGGGGTAGAAACGGGGTGTTACATCCTGGCTAGAAATCCACTAACCAAAGTTACGTTATTCCCTGGCTAGAATTGGACTAACCGAAGATATGTTATTCCCTGTCTAGAATTAATTCCTCTAACCGAAGTTATGTTATCCTTTGGTTAGAATTGGACTAACCGAAGTTATGTTATGTCTTGGCTAGAATTCCACTAACCGAAGTTATGTTATTCACTGGTTAATGTCTATTAACAAATGTTCCGTACTTATGTGGTCTTTTTTTGTTTTTTTTGTTGCAGTACAGGGTTGTCAGCATCAGCATGAAAATCAAACCGACATGATTGTCTTAGATGCACAAAGTATTATTGATTGCTTTTTATTTTATTTGAATAATTTATTTGCATTGTGAGATGTACATTAATTGGTTTCTAAAATCCCATGATTAATGGGTTTCTAAAACTGTTCCTTGATTTTTGCTATTCCTACGTTTTTTTTTCCCGCTATTAGTGGTAGACATTTACTCCAAATCATCCAATTTTTTTTAAGCCTTATTTAATTAATATAGTAAATTACCTCTATAACCCTTTAGTAACTATTACTAAGCTACTAGCTTAGTAGCATAAGTCACACTCGTTCTCCATATCAATTATATTCCGGTAAGTAGCTAGGTGATACAAACTGATTTTTTAATAAGATAAACTGAACAAATTCTGCCTTAAATAATTAGGACAGAATCTGAAATTATACAGAAATCACACAGAATACAACAATTCCTAAAGGACATATGAGAGCCTCTAGTCTCTCCCAATGCCTAAAAAGGCCCAAATTCCCTTACAATATCCAAGATGATCCCTCCATGTCCCCCTCTTCCCTATTTATATTCTATAATAACACAAACTGTCAACAAGAAACTGTCATACAACAGTTATTATGACAGTTATTCCACTAATAATATAATAACTACCCCTAAAACATAATTGTGGCCTAATATGCCTAATAATAATATGTACTAATCAGAATAAGAAATAACTGCCTAATAATAATAATAATATAAAAACCATAACCGCTGTTTAACAATACTCCCCCCACAAATTTCACTTTGTCCTCAAGGTGAAAGATTGGACCAGAGTCTTGTAACGGCCGAAAGTAGCATCCATCGGGGTCCCATATTTTGAAGCGGGATGATGGAACTGAAAATGAACAAGCAACGCCCTGAAAAGAAGGTAGTGCATCCAGAAATTTGTGCAAATCGGTTATGCTTTCATGCCTCCTATCCACCATCAAGACATTCATGGGACCATTTTTCACCCTTGTATCTAATTTTCCCATTTCCACCTCTTCTATTATCACAATTGGATTAGGACTTTCTTGATTAACTTCTTTCGGTTGTGGTTGCAGTTGAACATCAAATGAATCTTGTGAAGTCAATGAGTGTCACAGGGAAGGGGGGTTGGAGTTGTGACCCTTTTAAAAATTAACCTGAAACGATGTAAACAACTTCACAAGTATGGTTAGACATTAAGTGTGTAAATGCTAAGTTGAGAAGGGTGAGTGAAAACAGTCTTCTCAAGTGTGATAGTGAGTAGAGAAGGGTGAGACGGAACTGTCTTCTCAACTATGTTTCTGAGTTGAGAAGGGTCAGTTAGTTCTTTCTTCTCATAATGCATATCAACACAGTGAGTAGAGTGATTTTCAAAATAGCTTTTCAAGGTAAGAGAGAGTGTTTGAAAATCTTATCTTAAGGGTAAAATACTTAAGATCGATACTTTAAGTTTACCACTTTGAAAACGTTTGAGAAGGGTTGTTAAAATAGTGTTTTAAGAAAACTGTGTGTAGTTGAGAAGGGTCAGTAGAGATGTATTCTCAGTTTTCTAAAACCTTCTCTAAACAGAGAGTTTTAACAGCAGTGTAAAAACAACTTAGGAAAGCAGTAAATAACACAATGATGTATAGTGGTTCACCCAAAACCCTGGGCTACATCCACTCCTCATACCCCGTGAGTATTTCCACCATTTTCCAAATAGTTACAACTTTACAACCAACCCAGGCTTAAAGTTCTCATGGTATTCTTCTTAACACAGCTCTAACTACTGTTCTCACACCTAATACGATCCTTCTGATCTACTAGGTAGCTTCTAACACAGAAGCAACTCACTTCTCAAGACCTACAGCAACACATGCTACTTGAGAAGATTTCTTACAGGCTTCTCTTTAACCATAGCAACACCATGCTATTTGAGAAGGCTTATTACAAGTTTTACAGTTTCTGGTTTGGGGGTTTTTTGTGGGATTACAAAAGCTTGGTTTAATCAAGATAGATTCAACTGAATCCTAAAACAACAAGCTGAACTACATACTCAGAAAATAGAATCCCTAGATTAAAGTATGACTTGAGTATGGGTGAGAGAAGACTTTCTACTTGAGAAGGATGGGAAGAATTCAATTTCTCTCTCACAAAGAACTTCAGCAATGATCCATGGTGGTATTTATAGTTATTGAGTCGAAATAAATGTGTATTAACCATTGGTTAATCAATTAGAGTCGTTGGAGGGGTTTCCTAAGTGAATATAGCCATTTATAGTTGTTTATAGCCGTTGAGAAAGGTGGACAGCTGTTTCTGCACTTTCTGCAGAAGACAACTTGCTTCTGCACTTACTACAACACTTTCTGCAGAAGACAGCACACTACAACTGTCATGACTCTTCTCTTCTTTGAATCTTCTCAACTGTGACATTTTCTGGAGATGATGCTTCTCAAGTTGATGCTTCTAATGAAGATATTCATTATGTGACTCTTCTTAACTTGACTGTTCTCATCATGACCCTTCTGATCTTGACTCTTCTTGTCATGATGCTTCTCAACTTGACTCTTCTTATTTGATGCTTCTCATCTATATTCTTCTAAGGACACTTCTTATGTCAATTCTGTCATGATACTTCTGAGGTTGACTCTTCTATTTTTGCCTCTTCTCATGATGACTCTTCTCGTGATGATTCTTCTTATGATGACTTTTCCCATGATGAATCTTCTCATCACGGCTCTTCTCGTGTTGAGTCTTCTCATATTGAATCTTCTCATGATGAGTCTTCTCATGTTAACCCTTCTTAGCTAATGACCTTTCTCTTATCTTCCAAGGATGTTTTTCTTTGTATTTCTATCAACATTTTTATGGCTTCTTTGTATTGTCATTGCTTCAGGTCTTCTCAACACTTTTGCTTCTTAAAAGCAAATTATCTTCTTGAGAGTAGCTAACATATCCTATTCTTATACTTCACTCAAGAATTGAATAAACATTACTAGCACACGAAATCAGATAACTTAAGCTTCTCACATTTGAAGTTTGTTAACCATCAAAACTCAACTGGGATTTTGCCTCAACAATCTCCCCCTTTTTGATGTTTGACAAACTCTTGAGAGATGGATTAAGTTTTCTGATTGTTTTAAAATTTTCTAAGGCATTAACAATTAACTCCCCCCGAGAATGTGCATATATGATTGATAATTAATTGAACACATTTCAGATACCAAATAAGAACATGTATTTCATTCAGCTCATAAAAAAATCATTGACATGATTACCAGAATTATGTTCTTAGTATAAGCCTAGAAAATAAAAACAAAATAGAAGCATATCCTCCTCAACAAAATAGTGTCTATGAACACAGTTTTAACTAAGCATAAAGCATACAGAAATAGTGTCTATGAACACAGATTTGACTAAGCATATAGCACAAAAATAGTGTCTATGAACACTGATTTGTCTAAGCATATAGCACACAAAAATCTGTCCTAAGTCCTAAACTTAATCTACTCTCTTAATCTACTCTTCGCCCCCTTTTGGCACACATCAGAAAGGGTGAGGGAGATAGAGACATGAAGCTGCTACTTCGATGGAGAAGATCCATTAGAAGAAGAGAAAGTAGCAGGCTTTGGAATATATGGAAACAGAGGAAAGGGACCAAATTTTGGAGTTGAAAGAGTTGGAGCAAGTGTGGTCATACCTTGTTACAGAATCCAAATCTGATACTGCTCATTTTGAGCAGCTTGCACTCTTTGACGTTGTTGAAGAATTGCTTGACCTTTTAGCACATTCCTCACCAATGTTTTCATCCTTCTCATCATCTTTTCCATTTTGGACATGCGAGATAAAATAGTCTTCATGTTTAGTTGGGCTCTTATTCGTTGGTTCCTCAATAACCTTCTCATGAGCCACACTAGAAGGTTGACCCATATTGAAGTAGGAGGAGTCAAGAGATCCAAACATAGATGGCATGTCAGATGGGTGAGATTTGGTGTTATGGAAAGGCATTTGTGGCTGAGATGAATCGTTTATTGGGGATAGGTTCAGTTTAAGATACTGGTTTATATTGGAAGAGGTGATGGTGTTGCTAGTATTGAGTGGTGAGGGAATATCATGCTCTAGGTTGATTGCAGCTAAGAGATGCTCTAAGTTATAAGAAGTGGTGCTAGACACAGTTTGGATAGGTGATGGATCTTGTGCAGGTGTTGTGGCTAATGGGAGCATCCATGGTGAGAAGGGTGGAGCTGAAAAGGGTAGTGTTACGAATAGAGAGAAGGGTGGAAGAGTTGGGATTTGTTCATTGAACAGATATGGAAGTGGGGTTTGAACAAGTGGTGAGGAATTAGTTTCTTGGTAAAACCCCCCCTGAGGTGATGTTGGGATGGTTTGGGTCATTGGTTCATATATGACAGCATCATCACCATGCTCTTCTTCAGCAGAAGCATCCTTCTCTACAACTACTTGAACCTTCTCTGGTTCTTCTTCAGCTTCTTGAATGGGTTCTTCTGTGGCTTCATTACTTATTCCTTTACAGGGAATGTCCAATGGCGTAATTTCTGGAAGCACCTTAGTCTTATCAGAACCATTCTCACCAGAAGAATTGAGGTGGAGTTCCTCAGTCTTCTCTCCTATTCCTTCTTCACCAGCAACCTTCTCTGGTGTTTTGAATCCTTCTTCCTCAACAATTGCATTAGGAGATTCTTTCAACCATTTGCACTAGATTGCTAGTGGCTTCTTGATCATTCATTTTCCAAATTCTCCTTTCTTCGGGCCTTATGTAAACCCTCAAAGGTACTGCTTTAATGAATTTGGAGGATGAGGAGGAGGTTCTATATCTTTCTTGTTTATTAGTTAGGATTTCCCATCATCAGAATCTTCTGATGCATCTTTCTCTAAAGAGAGACCCTTCTCTTGAGAGATTCTTTCTTCCTTCCAGCACTCTTCTCTACAGAGACATTCTTCTCACCACTTTCTTCTTTGTCCTGAACCTTCTCAGGACCATGCTCTTGTTCTTCTTGACCCTTCTCAGGGTCAATGTCTATCTGGTGACCTTTCTCTAGTTCATCATTCTTCCCTTGGACCTTTTGTGGGTCATTTCTCCTCTTACTTTTCTTCTCCCTTCTTGCTTCAGATGTGGTGCAGGATTCTAATGAATTCTTTGAGGTTTGGTGAGATAGGGTCCTTGAGAAGGGTGGTCTTGTATTCTTCTACTGTGGTACCAACCTTCTCATACCATAAGTTTTCATTAATCTTCACTCCTTCATCTTGAAGATTGAGAGACTTCCCAAGAGTTTCCGAGGAGACCTCAATGTCAACATTGTTGATAGAGGTTGCTATCCTTAGAAGCTCATGCTTGATGGTGGCATTTTCATAGAATTTTCTTACTCTTTCTTTGTAGACCAAGTCTTCAAGAGTGATGAAATCAACCCATTTCTGTTGAGTGAGATAGAGCGTGAGATTCAATCCACATTTCTCAATGTCATCAAGGTAGTAGATGGTTCTTCATACAATGGGTTTTGACACCCATTTTGATCTTTCTGGTTCCTTACACTTTCTACTAGCTTGACCCTTCTTAATATCCTTTTTATGAGAAATGCCAACCTTCTTCTTGCCTTTTTTCATCAGCCACCTTCCTTTTTTCTGTTTCACATTTGTGCTCTGTTTTTGCTTTAAAGATTCAGTGGTAGTGGTTTTAGATGAAGTGCCGGACTTCACTCTCATTGATTGTCTAGGATTACCACTGGGAATGTGTTTAAACTTTTTAGGCCGTGACTTCAACGGTGAAACAAAGATTAGCACTTGCATTGGTGATGGGGAAGAAGTAATGACTGCACTGGTTTCCATAGGTTGAGATACTGGTTTGGGTTCAGAAGGAGAAGGTCCAGTATTTTTTGTTCTTGCCATTTGAAAGATTGAGAGAAAGAGACACACACACTAGGTTTGGAGATTTCAAAGAGAGATTGAGAGGGAATGAGAGTGATGAGTTAATCACTTTGAAATGGATAATGTCCAACGGTTACTGTTGTTGTTTTCTATGTTGTAACCATTGATGGAAGTGATTCATTTGGATGGGAGAGGGAATGAAAGAGAGGGTAGTTGTTGTAACAGTTAGGAACCTATTTTTTGTTTTTTTTTTCGAAAAAGAAAAAGAAACTACCTAAGCAATAAAAATAAATAACAACTGATAAACAAACAAACAAAACACATGGTAAAAACACTTAAAATATTTTTGGGTTTTTATGGTCATATGCAACTGATGACCCTTCTCAAGTTTTGAGAAGGTTGAGGGTTATGACCCTTCTCATTATTGAGAAGGTTGTTGGTCACGACCCTTCTCATCTGAAGGGGTTCAATGATATGAAGCATGCTTTTAATGAAACTAAAACTTTCCTCTAAGAGGGGTTTAGTGAAAATATCTGCTAGTTGATGTTTAGTATCCACAAACTCAAGTTCAATGTCTTTCTTTTGCATATGATCTCTAATGAAATGATGTTTGATATCAATGTGCTTTGATCAAGAATGCTGAATGGTATTCTTAGATAAATTAATAGCACTTCTATTCACAAAATATTGGAATACCTGAGTAACTTAAAGAAGAATCTTCAAGTTGGTTATTGATCCATAGGATTTGAGAGCAACAGCCAATAGTAGAGACATACTCAGCTTCTATTGTTGAAAGGGCAATTGTACTTTGTTTTCTGCATGACCATGAGATGAGTGATTCCCCAAGTAGCTGACAAGAACCACTTGTACTTTTTCTTTCAACTTTATCTCCAGCATAGTCAGCATCACAGTATAAGCTCAAAATGTGTTTTCTTTTTGGACCAAAGACCAAGATTAGGTGATCCAACAAGATATCTAAAAATGCTTTCGATAGTAGTAAGGTGGGACTCTTTAGGATCACTTTGGAATCTAACACATAGTCCTACAGAGAAGACTATGTCTGGTCTACTTGCAGTGGGGTATGATAAGGAACCTATCATGCCTCTATACTCCTTTTAAAAACAGGCTTACCCTTCTCATCTTTTTTCAATGCTTGTAGAAGGGTGCATTGGAGTGGCTTATTGATTTAGCATCACTCGTTTTATACTTCTTAAGAAGGTCTCTGATATACTTCTCTTGAGAGATGAAAGTACCCTTCTTAAATTGCTTAATTTGCAAACCAAGGAAATACCTTAGTTCACCCATGAGACCTATTTCAAACTCATATTTCATTAATTTTCCAAAGTCAATGCAAAGCTTTTCATTGGTTGCACCAAAGATGATGTCATCAACATAGGTTTGAACAATTACTAATTCATCTTTGAGGGTTTTTCTAAAAAGTGTAACATCAATTTTTCCTCTTGAAAAATCACTTTTGATCAAAAAGGTACTAAGCCTCTCATGCTATGCTCTAGGAGCTTGTTTGTGACCATAGAGAGCTTTAGTCAATTTGAAAACATGATTTGAATATTTCTGATCAATAAAACCAGGAGGTTGGTGTACATACACCTCCTCATTTAGAAATCCATTTAGAAAAGCATTTTTGACATTCATTTGAAAGAGTTTGAAATCTTTGTGAGCGGCATAAGCAAGAAGTATTTTAATGGCTTCTAACCTGACAACTGGAGCAAATGTTTCATCATAATCAATACCTTTTTGTTGGTTATAGCCTTGAGCAACTAGCCTTGCCTTGTTTCTGATAACCTTACCATTCTGATCCATCTTGTTTCTAAAGACCCATTTTGTGCCAATAACAGATTGGTGCTTTGGAGATGGAACTAAGTTCCATACCTCATTCTTCTCAAACTGAGCAAGCTCCTCTTGCATTGTTTCTACCCATGATTCATCAACAATTGCTTCATTTATATTCTTTTGTTCTATTGCTGAAATCAGAGTACTGTGAGAAGCTTCTCTTCTGAATGAACTCCTGGTTCTAACTGGTTCAGAAGTTTCTCCAATTATTTTCTCTTGAGGATGGTTAGTCATCAATCTCCAACTCCTTGGTAGCTCAGAGGCTTGAGTTGGTTGAGTTTGGGGGTTCTTTAGATGTTGAGAAGGGTCTAGTGCAGAATCAGATTCTGTTTTCTCATGAATTTCATTACCCTTCTCATCTGTCTTATATGCATCTATCTCATCATCTTCATTTCTATCCGTTGAACTGTTAGTTTCAATAAACATAACATGCATGCTTTCATCAACATCCTTAGTCCTAAGATTGTAAACTCTATATATGCTTTTTATGTGAGAGAATATCCTTAGAATAATGCAGAGTCAGACTTAGCATCAAACTTTCCCAAATTGTCCTTGTTAGTTAAAACATAGCAATCACAGTCAAATACATAGAAATAAGATATGATAGGCTTCTTTCCTTTCTAGAGTTCATATGGGGTTTTGTTTAAAGAAACATTTTAAACATTGCATTTTCAAATTCTCCTCCATGGCACCAAAACATCATGGCAAAAGTCTTCCTTGCACCTTCTTGTAATTCGGCCAGGATTTTAAATAAACAGTCGCGAAAGCCCACACCAAACCAATTCAGCAAAAGAACAATTAGAGAACAAATGAAACTCAGTCTCATCTTCTGCATCACACATAGGACATTCACGTGGGCAAGGAACATGACGCCTACATAAATTAAAACGACATGGAAGGACGTACCTGGTTGTCCGCCATAAATGACTTTTTACTTTGTTTGGGATCCGGAGTTTCCAAATAAGCATCCAATCACCAGCCACCTTCAAGTCCGTAGTATCAAAAATCTCATTCATTACACCATAATAAGCTGATTTAACCGAATAGTGTCCGTCTCTACTAAGGTTCCAAAGCAACCCATCTTCCTCACTCCTACACTGTAATACCACCCCCATAATCCTCTTCCTATCTTCCTCATTGAAAAGTTGATGCAAGAGTGGAACATTCCACTCTCCATTATTCGCGTGAAGAAGGTCAGCCACAACATAATGCTCAGTGCCACTAACTATTTGTGAGGATACATACGGATTAGTCCCACCCCTCACCCAAGGATCACGCCAAATATTGATACGGGTACCATCTCCAATTATCCATCGAGCTCCGAACCTTACCACCACCCGTGAAGTGTGGATGCTACGCCAAACATAGCTGGGATTGTGGCCCAAGCGGGCCCCCATAATGTCACCATTCGGGAAATATTTAGCTTTGAAAACCCTTGTTACTATAGCATCCTTGTTGGTGCACAAGCGCCAACCTTGCTTCCCTAGCATGGCTAAGTTGAAACCATGGAAGTGTCGAAACCCCATACCATCAAACTCTTTCTGGATAGTAAGCTTGTCCCACTTGAGCCAATTAATACCTCTTCTAGAACCACGATTCGAACTCCACCAGAAGGAGTTGATCATCCTCTCCATCTCCTCCCCCAAAATCTTAGGAATTAGAAAGGTGCTCATACAATAGGCCGGGATAGATTGAGCCACTGGCTTCACTAACACCTCCCTACCTGCTTTTGATAGATGCCTACCAGACCATTGATGAACCCTATGCCAAACTCTGTCTTGCAGATAACTAAACAACCGCTTCTTGCTACGACCAACCAAAGAGGGGAGACCTAAGTATTTTTCGGTACCCAAGCACTCAGTCACACCCAAGTTCGCCACCACCTGTGCTGTCGTCTCTGGGCTAGTATTTCTACTAAAAAAGATCTCTGACTTCTGAAGATTAATTGACTGCCCTGAAGCCTTAGCATAAAGCTCCAACACCTCTTTAAGATTTTTGCTCTCCCTGTCATCAGCCCTGCAAAACAAAAAACAATCATCCGCAAAGAGTAAGTGTGTCAAGATGGGAGCTCCACGACACACTTTAACTCCATGAAGATCCCCTCTGACATATTTATTGTGCTGCAAATGCTTTGGATGAAGACGCCCACACTTGGTGGACGAATGCTCGCAGGATGATGCAAACCCAAGGGACGGAGCTCAATTGGGTAAACTTCAAGGAATTGTTTCTGGGTCATTATTTTCTGGATGCTGAAAGACTAGCTAAACAGATGGAGTTTGTCAGTCTGAGACAGGGAGATATGTCTGTTGGAGAGTATGCTGCGAATTGTTTCTGGGAACTCATGCTCCGAATGATAGGTGGAAGATGATTATGTTCAAGCAAGGTCTCCGTGGTGATGTGAACCAAGGTCTTAGTTCCTATACTATGACCAGTTATCCAGCTTTGGTGCAACAGTCTCATTCTGCAGAGGGAGATCTCAAGAAGATGTATGAGGAAAGGAAGGAGTATCACAAGAACAAGAAGAGAGTAGTTGAATGGGCAAACCGGGACGATGAGTCAAGGGGTAACTTCGGTAAGGATAAGCAAGTGCAGACGTCCGAGTTTTCAAAGCCTGGAAATTGTTCTAAGTGTGGAAAGCCCCATAGGGGAGAATGTCGCATGGGCTCAGATAATTGTTTCTATTGCAAGAAGGAAGGACACTACACTAGGGATTTCCCGGCAAAAAGGAGGAATAGAGAGGAGACGGCTGCTTCAAGAGCATTGGTGATGGATGCTCGAAAAGAGAAAGGCAAGATTGTTGATGGTTAGACGAAAGGTATGTTCGTCCAATTTTGAGGACAAAATTTTTAAAAGTTGGGGTGATTGTAATATCCCTTATTTTCGTGATTTTGATTATATTGCTTGAAATTATATTTAGCGAATTATTGTCATGATTGAAGATAGGATAAATTTAAAATGACTTACTTGATTAAATAATTGTGGAAATTGTGTGCTTACTTGGATTAGTTGCTTCACATTGGGTTAATTAGAGCTGAGGGAGTCATTGTGAATGAGTTGTTTAAATGAGGGGTATAGTGGTCTTTTACTTAGCCATATAAGTATTCCCTTCCAGCTGAACCAAGGGAAACATTTCATTTTCCAAGTCAAAAAGAAAAAAAAACAGCAAAGCTGAAGAAGAGGGGAGAGGGCGAGAGTGAGAGGGAGGAAGAGAAAGGGAGGAGCCCAGCAACACTCCATGCATGTGACATCTGAGAGCACTATCCTTCCCCATTTCTTCTTCTCTTTTCAGTGAACCAAATTTCAGAACCAACAACCCATCCATCTCCAATTCACCATTGATGGACCTCAATCTCAAAATGGAAGTGAAGAGTGTTGCATGTGAAGTTTGAGCTTACACACTACACTAGAAACCTTAGCAAGCATTAGGGAGATCATTTGTTAGCTGGATTCGAAGTTGTGGGTGTCAAGCTAAACCGGGTCAGTGTTTCGGAGCGATTCCGGAGATAGTTCGTGAGTTGGTGGTGTAATCGAGTCCGAGGAGAGTTCGTGGTTCTCGGGAACGGTCGAATCCTTGAAGTCTCGGCAAATAAGTGAGTTCTATACTTACTAGGATGTTATTGTCATGTGTGTTATGTTCTGATATTGAGCCTCGCGTTTTATGAAAAACCGGTGTCGAATCGATTGCGAAAATATCGTTTTAAGTCACGGAGTCGCTTGAATTGTTGGACTGAAAATTATGAAATTTGCATGTCATGATTGTGGATTGATTGATTGCTATATGGATGAATTGTGTCTGGAATTATGTGTATAAATTCTGTTTGAAGGTTGGAGGTTGATCGGGTTACGGATTGGAAACGATCGGAAAGCGAAACGGAACGAAAACGAACAAATCCTGAAACTGTACAGGACGCACGAATCGTGCACCCCTGGGCACGGATCGTGCGTCCCATTCTGATTGCTGGCTAAAGTGAAATCGTGCTGGACGCACGAACCGTGCGCCCCTGGGCACGGGTCGTGCGCCCCAAGCTAATACCGGACTCCGAATTTCCGTTTCGTCGTTCCATTCAGTTCCAAACCTTTTCTAATCTCCTTCTCAACCAAATGTGATGATGTGGCCCTAGTAATATCATTGTTTGATTGAGTCTAACTCACTTTTGTGAATATGGTTTTAATATTATGTGTGATGGTCATTGAAGTCCCAATGTGGGTACACGGTAGCTATACTAGGACTGTTTGGATTGTATACATATGTATAAGACAGGTTAACAAACTTAGGAACACGAGTGAGATCACGACACGAAACTAAGATGGACTTAATGCCCCTAACGCTAATGATAAGGACAAGTCATGATCACTTTAGGCCATGTTAAGTTATGCCATGTTATGTTATGTAAATTCATGTTCACGCCAATGTATTTATATTATACACCATGTTAGGGTGACGACCCTAGTTTTCACGATTAGTGTACTAAGGGCGAGGAAGTCATGATTCCTTATGACCTTAGGCCCCGTCATTGTTTGTCCCTTGGTAGTAGAAATGGCCGGGGATCGGGTTTGCCGGTGCTTTCAAATAAAGTCACTGGTGATATGCTAAGAATCATTGTCATTGTGTGTGCCTTGTGTGTCGCTTAGAAGGGCCACGAGTACACGTTGTATGTTCCACGTAGTCGAATTAAAGACTACGAACTCATGAATCAAGAATAACGAATCAAGCATAACTGAACCGCGAGAGTTAGTAAGAGGTCGCGATAGAACTCACTGAGACAAGTTGTCTCACCCAATCCATGTTGTTGTTTTTCAGTGTTACAGGTAGGAGTTGGATGTGCAGGATGCAATGGTCGTGGAACCGCTTCGTGGAGACGCTGTCGTCTATTTTGTTATGTTTATGTATTTTGGTTTCTCTCTTTGTCATAGATATTCAATTGTACGACTTGTACTTGTATTAAGTTGTAAATCGCTTCCGCAGACTTTCTAATTTTGTATTGAACACTAGTTCGAGTTAGGTGAGAATCGACTTCATGTATTTCATGTTCTGTTATGCTTACACGTTTGATGATTTTCATCGAAGTTTAGAATGTGTTCAATATTTTAAAAAGGAAAGTCACTCTGATGTATGCCAGTAGTGCATTTCGGTAGTTTCTACAAGTTAGAAATTATCGGGGTGTTACATTACTCTTCATAAAGAAATCTTTCTTATGAGTTTTAGCTATCTCAAGAATGTTGTTGCTTACTTGAGAAGCCTCAAATTTTTCTACACAAATCAATAGCTCATTTGTCTAGTCTCTACCTTGTTCTTTCAAAACATGGTTTTCCTTTATAAAATCAGAGTTATGGGAACTTAGCTCATTTGACATTTTTAACTTGAAAGGCTTATATTGTTCAGACTACTAAAAATGATATTGTTGCAAAGTATGAATGGTTTTAGCTATTCTTTCATTCTGAATTCTAAGTTCATCATCTTCTTTCTTTGAGTCACAAATTTTTTTCTAAATAGCATGCACTTTTTGAGATAAAATATTTGATTCATATAATAAACTATAAAAAGAAAATTCAATTTGATGACAGTAATCATAACTTGAAAAGTTTAGAATCGAATACGTTTCTAGTAGAGGAGTGGACTGATTTGCTTTTTGTGCACAGGTTACTTACATTCAAAGCAGGTGAGTTTTGACTTGCTTTCTTCTTCTTCTTCAAATTTGTCCCTTATATATTGTGGTGGTGTCTTTCCTTTCCTTCTATTTGATGAAGCTCTTTCTGAAAGGAAGGAAACATAATTTGGTTTGCTCATGACTTCTTCCAAGATATTTTCCTCTGACACTTTTAGAGTGTGCTCAACCAAGAGGTCGAGCTCTGATACCAATTGAATTCAATGAGTGTCACAAGGAAGGGGGGTTGGAATTGTGACCATTTTAAAAATTAACCTGAAACGATGTAAACAACTTCACAAGTATGGTTAGACATTAAGTGTGTAAATGCTAAGTTGAGAAGGGTGAGTGAAAACAGTCTTCTCAACTGTGATAGTGAGTAGAGAAGGGTGAGACGAAACCGTCTTCTCAACTATGTTTCTGAGTTGAGAATGGTCAGTTAGTTCTTTCTTCTTATAATGGATATCAACACAGTGAGTAGAGTGATTTTCAAAATAGCTTTTCAAGGTAAGAGAGAGTGTTTGAAAATCTTATCTTAAGTGTAAAATACTTAAGATCGATACTTTAAGTTTACCACTTTGAAAATGTTTGAGAAGGGTTGTAAAAATAGTGTTTTAAGAAAACTGTGTGTAGTTGAGGAGGGTCAGCAGAGCTGTATTCTCAGTTTTCTAAAACCTTCTCTAAACAGAGAGTTTTAACAGCAGTGTAAAAACAACTTAGGAAAGCAGTAAATAACACAATGATGTATAGTGGTTCACCCAAAACCCTGAGCTACATCCACTCCTCACACCCCGTGAGTATTTCCACTATTTTTCAAATAGTTACAACTTTACAACCAACCCAGGCTTAAAGTTCTCATGGTATTTTTCTTAACACAGCTCTAACTATTGTTCTCACACCTAATACGATCCTTCTGATCTACTAGGTAGCGTCTAACACAAAAGCAACTCACTTCTAAGGACCTACAGCAACACATGCTACTTGAGAAGATTTCTTACAGGCTTCTCTTTAACCATAGCAACACCATGCTATTTGAGAAGGCTTACTACAAGTTTTACACTTTCTGGTTTAGGGGTTTTTTGTGGGATTACAAGAACTTGGTTTAATCAAGATAGATTCAACTGAATCCTAAAACAACAAGCTGAACTACATACTCTAAAAATAGAATCCCTAGATTAAAGCATGACTTGAGTATGGGTGAGAGAAGACTTTCTACTTGAGAAGGATGGGAAGAATTCGATTTCTCTCTCACAAAGAACTTCAGCAATGATCCATGGTGGTATTTATAGCCATTGAGTCGAAATAAATTTGTATTAACCATTAGTTAATCAATTAGAGTCGTTGGAGGGGTTTCCCAAGTGAATATAGCCGTTTATAGTCGTTGAGAAATGTGGACAGCTGTTTCTGCACTTTCTGCAGAAGACAGCTTGCTTCTGCACTTACTGCAGCACTTTATGCAGAAGATAGCACACTACAGCTGTCATGACTCTTCTCTTCTTTGAATCTTCTCAACTTTGAGTCTTCTCAACTGTGACAGTTTCTAGAGATGATGCTTCTCAAGTTGATGCTTTTAATGAAGATATTCATTATGTGACTCTTCTCAACTTGATTGTTCTCATCATGACCCTTCTGATCTTGACTCATCTTGTCATGATGCTTCTCAACTTGACTCTTCTTATTTGATGCTTCTCATCTCTATTCTTCTGAGGACACTTCTTATGTCAATTTTGTCATGATACTTCTGAGGTTGACTCTTCTATTGTTGACTCTTCTCATGATGACTCTTCTCGTGATGATTCTTCTTATGATGACTTTTCCCATGATGAATCTTCTCATCTCGACTCTTCTCATGTTGAGTCTTCTCATCATGACTCTTCTCTTATTGACTCCTCTCATGATGAGTCTTATCATGTTAACCCTTCTTAGCTAATGACCTTTCTCTTATCTTCCAAGGGTGTTTTTCTTTGTATTTCTATCAACATTCTTAAGTCTTCTTTGTATTGTCATTGCTTCAAGTCTTCTCAACACTTATGCTTCTTAAAAGCAAATTATCTTCTTGAGAGTAGCTAACATATCCTGTTCTTATATTTCACTTAAGAAGAAACATTAGTAGCATACGAGATCAGATAACTTAAGCTTCTCACATTTGAAGTTTGTTAACCATCAAAACTCAACTGGGATTTTGCCTCAACATCTTGAACCGTCAACGATTCCAATTCCATTTCAGGCTCTTCCTCATTTTGGTTCTGCACTGACCAGAACCCTCCAGCAGTGTGGTAACTGCCATTGCGCCCTGCATATCCCGAAACATTGCCTGGATCGCGCTCAAAATCCTGGAAATCACGCCTGTTAATTTCCTGCACAGTGTTGTATGGTTCTTGGACAATTTCTGGAATTCCTGGGAAAGGTTGGAAGGAATTTCGTAACTGCCGTACAGTTTGTAAGATAGCGTCCATGGATTTTATTAATCCCCCCATTTGTCCTTTGATTGCATCATCTCGGGAATCCAGAAAATCATGTCTGTAATGGCGCATATATGGTTCACTGCGCCTGAATTGGCCAGAATTATTGCGCCCAGAATGGCGCCTGGGCAGTAACTGCCATCATAACCACCATCGCGCCTGTAGGGATTGTGCCTGAATGGGCGCCCCGGTGTTTCTGACGCCTGTTGCAGTGCCTGCAGTGAGTTTGACAACTACTGTACAGTTTCCAGAACAGCGTCCATCTTTCGTTTGTCTTCTTCCCTTGCGCGTTCAATTTCTTCCAAGCGTGCTTCCATGTCTCCTCTTGTAGTAACCATCAAATTTCCAGGAAAGTAACTGCTTTGATACCAGTTGATAGAAACTGATTTTTTAATAAGATAAACTGAACAAATTCTGCCTTAAATAATTAGGACAGCATCTGAAATTATACAAAAATCACACAGAATACAACAATTTCTAGAGGACATATGAGAGCCTCTAGTCTCTCCCACTGCCTAAAAAGGCCCCAATTCCCTTACAATATCCAATATGATCCCTCCATGCCCCTCTTCCCTATTTATATTCTATAATAACACAAACTGTCAACAAGAAACTGTCATACAACAGTTATTATGACAGTTACTCCACTAATAATATAATAACTTCTCATAAAACATAATTGCTGCCGAATATGCCTAATAATAATATGTAATAATCAGAATAAGAAATAACTGCCTAATAACAATAATATAAAAACCATAACTGCTGTTTAACAATACTCCCCCCACAAATTTCACCTTGTCCTCAAGGTGAAAGATTGAACCACAGTCTTGTAACAGCCGAAAGTAGCATCCACTGGGGTCCCATATTTTGAAGCGGGATGATGGAACTGAAAATGAACAAGCAACGCCCTGCAAAGAAGGTAGTGCATCCAGAAATTTGTGCAAATCAAGACATTCATGGGACCATTTTTCACCCCTGTATCTACTTTTCCCATTTCTACCTCTTATATTATCACAGTTGGATTAGGACTTTCTTGATTAACTTCTTTCGGTTGCGGTTGCGGTTGAACATCAAATGAATCTTGAACCGTCAACGATTCCAATTCCATTTCAGGATCATCCACATTCTGGTTCTGCACTGACCAGAATCCTCCAGCAGTGTGGTAACTGCCATTGCGCCCTGTATATCTCGAAACATTCCCTGGATCGCGCCTGTTAATTTCCTGCACATTGTTGTCTGGTTCTTGGACAATTTCTGGAATTCCTTGGAAAGGTTGGAAGGAATTTCGTAACTGCCGTACAGATTGTAAGATATTGTCCATGGATTTTATTAATTCCCCCATTTGTCCTTTGATTGCATCATCATGGGAATCCAGAAAATCGTGTTTGTCATGGCGCCTATATGGCTCACTGCGCCTGAATTGGCCAGAGTTATTGCGCCCAGAATGGCGCCTGGGACAGTAACTGCCATCATAACCACCATCGCGCCTGTAGGGATTGCGCCTGAATGGGCGCCCTGGTGTTGCCGACGCCTGTTGCAGTGCCTGCAGTGAGTTTGACAACTGCTGTACAGTTTCCAGAATAACGTCCATCTTCCACCTGTATTCTTCCCTTGCGCGTTCAAATTCTTCCAAGCTTGCTTCCATGTCTCCTCTTATGTCTCCTCTTGTAGTAACCATCAAATTTCAAGGAAAGTAACTGCTTTGATACTAGTTGATAGAAACTGATTTTTTAATAAGATAAACTGAACAAATTCTTCCTTAAATAATTAGGACAGAATCTGAAATTATACAGAAATCACACAGAATACAACAATTTCTAGAGGACATATGAGAGCCTCTAGTCTCTCCCAATGCCTAAAAAGGCCCCAATTCGCTTGTAATATCCAAGATGATCCCTCCATGCCCCCTCTTCCCTATTTATATTCTATAATAACACAAACTGTCAACAAGAAACTGTCATACATCAGTTATTATAACAGTTGCTTCACTAATAATATAATAACTGCTCCTAAAACATAATTGCTGCCTAATAAGAAATAACTGCCTAATAATAATAATAATAATATAAAAACCATAACTGCTGTCTAACACTAGGTTTGCTCAAAGCTGATGAATATATAGGAGGAAATCTAATCTAATCTATTTATATCAATTTATACATCTATTTATACAAACAAACCTCCTATAAAATTACAAATTTGGATCTCTTATTAACAAGACACATATCTAATTTAAGGGTAAAAATGTCATTACTCTCTATTTCTTTCTTTTTCTTCTTACACTCTCTTTCTTCCTTTTTTTCTCTTTTTTCTTACACTCTCTTTCATCCTTTTCACTTTTCTCTTACACTCTCATTCTTCATTTTTTTCTTTTTACTTTACTTTTACTTTTCCCATAAACAATTCTCCACTTTCCCTTATCAGTTTATTTTAGTTTTTTTTAACTAAATTTCTAAATCTATTTATTTATATCTATTTATACAAACAAACCTCCTATGAAATTGCCAATTTGGATCTCTTATTAACAAGACACATATCTAATTTAAGGGTAAAAATGTCATTAATCTCTCTTTCTTTCTTTTTCTTCTTACACTCTCTTTCTTCATTTTTTCTCTTTTTTCTTACACTCTCTTTCCTCCTTTTCACTTTTCTCTTACACTCTCATTCTTCATTTTTTTCTTTTTTCTTTACTTTTACTTTTCCCATAAACAATTCTCCACTTTCCCTTATCACTTTATTTTAGTTTTTCTTTAACTAAATTTCTAAATCTATTTATACAAACAAACCTCCTATAAAATTACCAATTTGGATCTCTAATTAACAAGACACATATCTAATTTAAGGGTAAAAATGTCATTACTCTCTCTTTCTTTTTCTTCTTACACTCTCTTTCTTCCTTTTTTCTCTTTTTTTACACTCTCTTTCCTCCTTTTCACTTTTCTCTTACACTCTCATTCTTCCTTTTTTTTTACTTTACTTTTACTTTTCCCATAAACAATTCTCAACTTTCCCCTATCACTTTATTTTAGTTTTTTTAACTAATTTTTTAAATTTATACAAACACTACTCTACTAAAATTACCTATAAAAATGTAAATGAGTCACACTAAAAAACAAAAAAAAAATTATCACCTTTTTGGAAAAAGTTATCACCTTAAAATTTTAATTTTTCTCTCCGAAACCTGTTTACACTCTTATTGATAATCTACTATATATCATCTCTTATTGATAATCTACTATCTATCTTTTACTATCTACTATAATCTACTAGTCAACTAAAATAATCAATTGAAACTATGAGATAACTGCAATGATATATTAAAAAATACGGGATAACTGCACTGATATATAAAAAAACACAGGATTAATATGTCATTGATAATTAAATTTTTTGAATACTACTATAAACCTACTATCTAAAAAACAAGAAGATTTGCTGTCAAAAAATACAAGAAGATTTAATGACTATTTAAACTACTGATTAATATTTAAAACAAATATTTTAAACAGTTCTCCACTTTCCCTTATCACTTTATTTTAGTTTTTTTTAACTAAATTTCTAAATTTATACAAACACTACTCTACTAAAATTACCTATAAAAATGTAAACCTATTTATACAAACAAACCTCCTATGAAATTACCAATTTGGATCTCTTATTAACAAGACACATATCTAATTTAAGGGTAAAAATGTCATTACTCTCTCTTTCTTTCTTTTTCTTTTTACACTCTCTTTTTTCCTTTTTTCTTTCTTCTTACACTCTCTTTTCTCCTTTTCACTTTTCTCTTACACTCTCATTCTTCCTTTTTTTCTTTTTACTTTACTTTTACTTTTCCCATAAACAATTCTCCACTTTCCCTTATCACTTTATTTTAGTTTTTTTTAACTAAATTTCTAATTTTATACAAACACCACTCTACTAAAATTACCTATAAAAATATAAATCTATTTATACAAACAAACCTCCTATGAAATTACCAATTTGGATCTCTTATTAACAAGACACATATCTAATTTAAGGGTAAAAATGTCATTACTCTCTCTTTCTTTCTTTTTCTTCTTACACTCTTTTTTTTCCTTTTTTCTTTCTTCTTACACTCTCTTTTCTCCTTTTCACTTTTCTCTTACACTCTCATTCTTCCTTTTTTTCTTTTTACTTTACTTTTACTTTTCCCATAAACAATTCTCCACTTTCCCTTATCACTTTATTTTAGTTTTTTTTAACTAAATTTCTAAATTTATACAAACACTACTCTACTAAAATTACCTATAAAAATGTAAATCTATTTATACAAACACACCTCCTATGAAATTACCAATTTGGATCTCTTATTAACAAGACACATATCTAATTTAAGGGTAAAAATGTCATTACTCTCTTTCTTTCTTTTTCTTCTTACACTCTCTTTCTTCTTACACCCTCTTTTCTCCTTTTCACTTTTCTCTTACACTCTCATTCTTCCTTTTTTTCTTTTTACTTTATTTTTACTTTTCCCATAAACAATTCTCCACTTTCCCTTATCACTTTATTTTAGTTTTTTTTAACTAAATTTCTAAATTTATTCAAACACTACTCTACTAAAATTACCTATAAAAATGTAAATGAGTCACACTAAAAAACAAAAAAAAAATTATCACCTTTTTGGAAAAAGTTATCACCTTAAAATTTTAATTTTTTTCTCCGAAACCTGTTTACACTCTTATTGATAATCTACTATATATCACCTCTTATTGATAATCTACTATCTATCTCTTACTATCTACTATAATCTACTAGTCAACTAAAATAATCAATTGAAACTACGAGATAACTGCAATGATATATTAAAAAATACGGGATAACTGCACTGATATATAAAAAAACACAGGATTAATATGTCATTGCTAATTAAATTTTTTGAATACTACTATAAACCTACTATCTAAAAAACAAGAAGATTTAATTACTATTTAAACTACTGATTAATATTTAAAACAAATATTTCTTATTGATAATCTACTATCTCTCTTTTACTATCTACTATAATCTACTAATCAACTAAAATAATCAATTGAAACTACGAGATAACTACACTGATATATAAAAAACACAGGATAACTGCATTGATATATAAAAAACACGAGATTAATATTTGTCATTGATAATTTAATTTTTTGAAGACTACTACTACAAATCTACTATCTAAAAAATAAAAAAACTTAACGACTATATAAACTACTAATTAATATTTAAAACAAATATTTTATTATTGATAGTCTACTATTTAAGTTTTAGTATATACTTTTTTTGGTACAATACTCAATCTATATTCTATGTACGAAAAGAGAACGCTCCTATAATAATAGTGTGTCACTTTCTTGGAATAGTAGTAGTCGTCTTTTAGAAAAGCAAAAGATAATACTATATCATTGATGCTTGCTTCTGATCAAAGTTCTGTAATTGAGGTGGCTGTGGGGCACTATTCGTGGCCCTAGCTTTTAGTCATATCTCCTACGAAACAGAACTATATATACGCAAAAAGTAATTCGCTATTTTATGCGGTGTTGGTTATTTAAACGACGAAAAAAATAATATTAATTAACCAAATTTTATAAATTATTAACCAATTTTTTGGCTGAAATATTTTGACTAAATAACGTTAGTCTTTTAAAAAGACAGCCATGTTCAAGTTGGATTTTTGAAAGGATTTTCTCAACTGAAAATCGTCACTCCCTTTTTTTACAAGCAAAGTCAAGTTATAATATTATTATTATTAAATACATGTTGAGATATCACTAAAATTGTGAATATTAAAAAACGATGTGGCCATCTAGCTAGCAAAACCAGACCTCTCGGGGTCAAAGACCTCTAAAAAAAACTAAACCTCATTTGTTTAGTTTTAGTATATTAAACTTATCATCTTCTGAGTTTGGTAAAGAGGAGATAAAATCCTCTAGAATATAATATGATACTCCCTCCGTCCCAAAATATAAGTCCCTTTTAACCACTTCACAAGAATTAAGAAAATTAGTTTACTTAGTTAATCTCATTAACTATGTCTACTATTTATAATACTTTTCCTATTTACCCTTTATATGTCATTCCTCTCTCCTCTAATTAATTACGTACTTTGGTATTCTAAGAGTTGTGGCCATAAAGAATTAATTAGGGGTATTTTAGTCAAGAAAAAATTACTGCAGTAGACAACTCAAAATGAGGACTTATATGTTGGGACTAATAAAATTCTCAAAAGGGACTTATATTTTGGGATGGAGGGAGTACTAAATTTAGAGGCGTCTTCCTTAGGGTTAGGGATAGCAATTGAGCCCATGCCCATAGGGAACCCGCAAAAATTACTCGCAAACGAGCGGGTAATTACCTGCACACACATGGGCACGGGTACAGATACTACGGTGCTCAGCCCGCTTCGAGCCCGCACCCGCATATATATATATATATATATATATATATATATATATATATATATATATATTACTAATATTACAACTTTACCTATATATATAATTTTTTTAAAAAAGAAATGATTTCTTTTTCATAAAACACTAAATCTAACTACTAATTAACATTTTGGATGTTTATATTATATATATACTACGATTACAATTAGAGTTGTCAATTTTGGCCCAGCCCAATGGGCCGGCCCATGGTCCAGTGTTTTGGGTTGGGTCGGGCTTATTAAATAGGGGCCCAGGAACAAATTTGACTATTTTGGCCTAGCCCAGTTGCCCCATGGGCCAAACTGGGCCAACTTTTTTATGTTTTTTGAGCAATTTTTATGATTTCTTTTGTTAAAGTTAGATTGGATCGTGGGCCGGCCCATCAGCCGAGTCGACAATTGGGCGGGCCCAGCCTAGCCCACTTG
The DNA here is from genome assembly GCA_039519185.1 of Astragalus membranaceus. Classification (NCBI taxonomy): domain Eukaryota; kingdom Viridiplantae; phylum Streptophyta; class Magnoliopsida; order Fabales; family Fabaceae; genus Astragalus; species Astragalus membranaceus. The sequence goes on along the minus strand of CM076851.1, from coordinate 9,020,910 downwards.
TGCGTTTTGGCCCAGTGGGCTGGATCGGACCGGGCCGCCCATCTTGACAGCTCTAATTACAATATTAAGTATATCCAACTTTAAAAAAATAAATCCAAACTACTAATATTTTGGATTTTTTTAATTAACTAAATGCTATCATGTGTAATATTTTAATTAGTAGAAACAAAAAAAATAGCTTTTTAAATTATTTTTTTTGATAAGCAAATGTTAGTGGGGGTGGGGGAATGTTAGTTTCCAGGGTTCAAACGCTGGACCTCCTTCTTGCAACTTCTTCATGTCCCTTAGCTTGCCAACTGACCTACCTGGGACAATGGCTTTTTAAATTGAATTATAATGGTTTTTATGTTATTTATTATTTTTTGTTGTTAAAGTGCGGGTAATGGACATGTCCATGAGCACTTGGTTGCTAGAGGGTCTCTTGCCCATACATATACGGGCTCGGGTATGTAACATCCCCTATTTGTGCTATTTAATTATATTGGCGTAATATTATTTATTAGTGATTTATTTAGTTGGTTGAAATTATTTTAAATTGAAAATGACTTATTTGATTTATTAAGCATGAAATTGTGTGTGATTGAGAATTTAATTATGTTAAGTTAGGGTGATTAGGGTTAAGAGGAGTCATTAGGAATGAAATGTGTAAGTGAGGGGCAATGTAGTCTTTTTACTTTATCCCTTTATAAACTCAGTCAGCTGGAACAAAGAGACACACTTCATTCTTCATTTTAGAAATTCAGCAAGATTGAGAAGTTGAGAGGGGAGAGGGCGTGAGGGAGTGAGGAAGGGAAGAGGAGAGAGTTTCTCAAAAGATTCATGCATGTTCAATCCATTGCCACCATCTTGATCAGTTCATCTCCCTCTACCTAGTGATAGTCAAGTCGAAATCATCTCCTTCCTCTACCCCAAGTTACCATTGTTGACCAACAAAGCTTAACTTAGCTAAATCTGAAACCCAGCCTCTTGCATGTTTAATTAGGAAGCTGCTAGGAGTGTTGCATGGGGAGTCAAGGTAGAATATCAGTAGTTCATAGTGTTGTGTTCGAGTTCTAGTTTCTGTCCAAGCATTCCGTGTAGCTGAATCAGTCCGGGGAGCGATTTCGTGGACTGTTCGTGTAGTGCTCTTGTTCGTGACCAAAGTAGATTTCGGATTGTGTGGTTGTCGCCGCTAAAAAGGTGAATTCTACACTCACTAGGGTTTTATGTTATGATTTACGGTCATGTGTCCTGATGTGTCGTTTCGATTATGAAATTGCACGTTAGAAACCATTTTACGAAAATGTCTCTTTGAACGTTAAATTATGCGGATTGATCGATTGTGTTGAGTCAATTATGAATGGTTGTTATGATTGATGATTGATTGTTGATTGCTATGTGATGATTGATTGGTTTCCATGACTGTTTTGATGTATTATTAAGTTCGGATGTGAATCGGAATAGATACGGGAACGATCAGAATGGGCAAGAAAACACGAAAACTGACTTTTCTGAAATACTGGTAGCCACGCACGGATCGTGCGCCCCTGGGCACGGATCGTGCGTGGGGTTCTGGTACTCACGGTGGATTTTCTGAAAACTGAGCATGGATCGTGTGCCAAGGCGCACGGATCGCGTGTCCCTTGCTGGTACCAAATTTTAAACTATGCCCTAAGTCATTCCGATTGGTCCTAAGTCCCTTCTAATCCACTCCTCAAGGTTTCCCAAGGATGGAAACATATTAGTATCATGAAATCAAGTACGATCAAAGTAATTTTATGTTATGTTCATGTCTTTGCTTATGTGATGGCCCGATGTGGTATTTATGAGATCGATTATGACTAAGTTAGGTTATCATAATGTTGAGTATGGGCGATACATTATGATGTGGACTAGGTAATGGATAGTTATAAGTTAAGTTAACAACGTTAGTAATTCCGTGTGAGATCACCTAATGACAAGATTATGCTAAGTATAAGATTAGGTTAAGATTAAGATCATGTTAAGTATAAGCTCATTGTTATGTTCACAGATCACTGTTCACTGTTCATTGTTCAAGGTATATTAAAATATATACATTATGTTAGGGTGACGACCCTATTTTAATTTAGTGTGCTAGGGGAGGTCGGGGAAGTCATGAGCCCTATGAACCTAGGCCCCTCGAGGTTTGCCCACTGATGTACGGATTAGTGGATTGGGTTCACTGGGAGCTTATTTTGCCAAGTGACCGGTGACACGCTAAAAATCATTGTTTATGTGTTGCCTCTTGTAACTGCTTATGAGGGTTATGAGGACAACGTTTATGTTAGCCACATAGTCAAATAGTAAGACTATGAATTATGAATCAAGAAAAACGAATCAAGCATAATTGAACCGAGAGAGTTAGTAAGGGGTCTCGATAGAACTCACTGAGACAAGTTGTCTCACCCAATCCATGTTGTTGTTTTTCAGAATTGCAGGCTAAGTTGAAGATGATGAGGCATGGTCATGGAGATGCTTGAGGAGCAGCCGCTATTTTTATTTCATCATGTCTTGTATTTCAGTTTCCTTTGTGTTTTGTATTCAGTTCCTTAGTATGTACGATTGTATGACTTATGTTATAAAGTTGTAAATCGCTTCCGCACACTTTCTATTTTGGTACTAAACACTAGTGGAGTGGTGTAAGAACGCTGTTGAGAAAAAGAACCTGAAATTGCTAAATCAAACAACCCAGAAAAGATCACTTGAATGTAATTAAGCCAGCAATTTAATCAATTGTATCGAATTGATGAAATTGACCCTAATTGCACTCAAGAACCCTAATTGGACGAATTGGGGCAAACACGAAATTCGAATGAATTGAACCAAATTAAGCGCAACAGAACACAAACAGATGATCACCCAGTTCGGAATATCAATTCCTACATCTGGGGAACTAAGTAATCACTTAGTTCGAGTTGTATTGATTGAATCAAAGTTTATGGTTATACAAAGTACAATAGAATCCCTTCTTGATCCCCCTCACTTCCCTGATCCCTTGTTTCCCGTGTTTGTCACTCACGCTCAGAACCCAGAAGTTGCTTGATCTTGAATTCACGAGTTGAAACCTTATATAGATGAGTTCACGATTTTGGCGCCAAACCGAAAAACCAACAATGCCGTTAAAACCGTTATTCTTTCAGCAGCTAAACAGAATTCAATCCCTGAGCTGGAAACAGATCCTACGTGGATAAGATGAGACCAATGATTTATTGCCACATCATACAACAATCTCCACCTTGGCGATGAATCAACCATAACAACTCAAACTCCTTGATCCTTAGTTCAAAATTCACAATGCTGTCAAACACCAATCTTCAACAAATTCAAACAGTGTTTGAATTTGCTTAATGGAACCACTTTCGTAATGAAATCAGCTGCATTCTGAGAAGTGTGCACTTTCTTAATCTTCACTGATCCTTGAGAGATTATATCCTTGATCCAATGAAGTCTTGTATCAATATGCTTAGTCCTCTCGTGATAAGCATAGTTTTTACATAAGTGTATTGCACTTTGGTTGTCACAATACACATCCACACTCTCTTGTTTCACACCAAGTTCATTAATCAATCCCTTCAACCATATGGCTTCCTTTACAGCTTCTGTAACCCCAATATACTCGGCTTCAGTTGTTGATAAAGCTACCACATGTTGAAGAGAGGCTTTCCAACTAATTGTGTTTCCAAATAGTGTGAAAACATAACCAGTTAAAGACCTTCTCTTGTCACGATCTCCAGCAAAATCTGAGTCCACATAACCAATTACTCCACCTGAGTCTTGAACCCCTTGATCATACTGTAAACCCATTTCAGTAGTTCCCTTCAAATACCTCAAGACATACTTGACAGCATTCCAATGGTCCTGCCCTGGATTGGACAGATACCTACTGACCAAGCTCAAAGAATAAGCTAGATCAGGTCTTGTGCATATCATTGAATACATGAGGCTTCCTACTGCACTTGCATAGGGAATTTTCATCATTTGGTTCCTCTCACTATCAGTTGCAGGGCAATTTGAGTGAGAGAGTTGAAAGTGTGCAGCTAAAGGGACTGTTACTGGTTTAGCATCATTCATGTTAAACCTTTCAATTACTTTCTTAGCATAGCTTGTTTGAGTAATGCTAAGCTCTTGAGTACCTTTCTTTCTGCTTATTTCCATACCTAGGATCTTCTTTGCTTCTCCTAGATCCTTCATTTCAAACTCACTATGCAGCAGTTTCTTCAGTTTTGATATCTCATTTCCATTCTTGCTAGCTATGAGCATATCATCCACATAGAGCAACAAGTAGATAAATTCTCTGTTGTCTATTTGTTTGAAATAGACACAGCTATCATGCAGACTTCTCTTGTAGTTTATGTTGATCATATAAGTGTCAAATCTCTTGTACCATTGTCTAGGGGATTGTTTCAATCCATACAATGATTTTTGCAGCAAACACACTTGACTTTCCTTACCCTTTTCTTCAAAACCCTTTGGCTGATTCATGTAGATTTTTTCTTCCAAAACACCATGTAAGAAAGCTGTCTTAACATCCATTTGCTCAAGTTGCATACTAAAGTGTGCTACAAGAGATAGCAACACTCTAATTGAGCTGTGTTTTACAACTGGGGAAAATATCTCTGAGTAATCTATCCCTTCTCTTTGAGTATACCCCTTTGCAACGAGCCTGGCTTTGAATCTAGGAGGATCTTTGTCTGTGATGCCTTCTTTCTTCTTATATATCCATTTGCAACCCACTGTTTTTGTACCAGGAGGTTTCTTAGTCAGTATCCATGTCTGGTTTTTATGCAGGGAATCCATTTCTTCTTTCATTGCTTTGAGCCAGTTTTGGTGATCTTGACAGGTCATTGCCTCTTGATAACTGGTAGGTTCATCATTCACAAATTCAGTGGCTGTGTTGAGGGCATATGCAGTGGTAGAATCGTGTCCAAACCTGTTTGGAGGCTTGATCTGTCTTCGAGTTCTATCCCTTGTCAGCATATAGTCATTTGCAGAGTCATTTTCCTCTTCTTCTGTGTCATTATCAGTTTGATTCCCATCACTTTGTTCTTCATTTTGATGTTCATCATGTTGTCTATGATCCTTACTCAACTCCACCTCAATTTGTGCTTCATTTCCTTTACTGCCAGTTCCAAGAATCTCACTGCTAACAGTGTCTTCAATGAATTTTGACTCTTGAAATATTACATCCCTACTGATTATGCACTTCTTATCATCATTCAGCCAAACTCTATATCCCTTGACTCCCTCAGGATACCCCATGAATACACCCTTCTTAGATCTAGGCTCTAGCTTTCCTTCTCTCACATGACAGTATGCAGGGCAGCCAAATACTTTCAAGTTTTGAAGATTTGGTGCCTTGCCAGTCCATACTTCCTGTGGAGTCTTAAAGCCTAGAGCTGTAGAGGGACTTCTGTTCACTAGATAACAGGCTGTGTGGACTGCCTCCCCCCAAAATGACTTAGGCAACTTAGCACAATTCAACATACATCTAACCTTCTCAAGTAGAGTTCTATTTAACCTCTCTGCTAGACCATTTTGTTGTGGTGTACCTCTAACAGTTAGGTTCCTATAGATTCCATTCTCTTTGCAAAACTTATTAAACTCCTCATTGCAAAACTCAAGGCCATTGTCAGTTCTTAGTGCTTTCACCTTTAGGTCACATTGGTTTTCTACCTTTTTCTTCCACTCAACAAATGTGTTAAATGCCTCATCCTTAGTTCTTAACAGATAAATCCAAACTTTTCTACTGAAGTCATCAGTAAAAGTTAAGAAATACCTCTTTCCACCATGAGTTGGTGTTTGAGCTGGCCCCCAGAGATCTGAATGAACATATCCAAGCTTCTCCTTGGTCTTATGAATGCCTGTTGTGAACTTCAATCTGGTCTGCTTGCCCATTATGCAGTGTTCACAGAAACCGAGTTCACCAACTCTGTCATCTCCTAGAAGACCTTGCTTTTCCAGTTCTTTCATCCCTTTCTCACTCATGTGCCCAAGTCTTTGGTGCCACATAAGTGTCTTATCAGTACTAGAACTGGTTGCATGAGCTTCACCAGTCACAGTACATCCTTGCAAAATGTACAGTTTATTATTCTTTCTTTGGCCTTTCATCACAACTCTCGATCCCTTCAAGACCTTGAGTGTGCCATCTTCGCCCTTAAAGCTATACCCTGCAACTTCTAATGCCCCTAAAGAGATTAGAGGTCGTTTGAGCTCAGGTACATGCCTTACTTCAGTTAACAGTTTCACTGTGCCATCAGCTAGTTTAATCTTGACAGTGCCAATTCCCTTTACACTACAAGCTTTGTTGTTACCCATTAGCACCTTTGCAGCACTCAATGGCTTGTAATCAACAAACCAGTCTCTTCTTGGACACATAGTGTATGAACAAGCAGAGTCCATAGCCCAGTTCTCTTCACTCTTAACTTCTGTGGTGGCATGTAATTCACTGTCATCACCATCTGCAACAACAAGAACTTCACAACTGTCATAACCCTCTGAGGCTACTGATGCATTACCTTCATCATCACTCTTCTGGTTTTTGTTATTCTTCTTGTCTGGACAGTTCTTCTTGAAATGCCCTTCCTTGTTGCAAATGAAACATCTATTATGTTTAGGTTTAGATTTGGATCTAGACCTGTTCTTTCCCTTCCCTTCCTTCTTTTCACTTCTGCCACGAACCATTAAAGTTTCTCCTTGATCATTCTCCTTGTTTTCTTTCTTCTTGGAGAGTTCCTTTGCCATTAAGGCAGCTTGAACATCTTCAAGAGATATGGATTCTCTTCCATATATCAAAGTGTCAGCAAGAATATCATAGGCACTGCTTAATGACCTTATCAATAATAGTGCTCGATCCTCATCATCAATTTTCACATCAATGTTTTCAAGATCCAATAGAATCTTGTTGAACTCATCGATGTGATCTCCTATGGCAGTGTTTGGCTGCATTTTAAAGGTATATAATTTCTGTTTGAGATAAAGTCTAGTTGCTAAGGATTTTACCAAATAAAGGCTCTCAAGTTTCTTCCAGATAGCCGCAGCGGTTTTCTCTTTGGAAATCTCCCTCAACACTTTATCTCCAAGACACAGGATTATCGCACTATACGCTTTGTTCAAGATATCTTTCTTTTCTTTAGCAGACAGTGTGACAGGAAGTTTATCTTCTCCTTCGAGCGCTTCTTCAAGACCTTGCTGTACCAGCATTGCTCGCATCTTCATTTTCCACAGTCCAAAGTCATTCTTCCCATTGAATTTCTCTATGTTGTATTTAGCCATTTCCATCGAACCAATCTTCCTCAACGAGCTCTAGATACCAATTGTTGAGAAAAAGAACCTGAAATTGCTAAATCAAACAACCCAGAAAAGATCACTTGAATGTAATTAAGCCAGCAATTTAATCAATTGTATCGAATTGATGAAATTGACCCTAATTGCACTCAAGAACCCTAATTGGACGAATTGGGGCAAACACGAAATTCGACTGAATTGAACCAAATTAAGCGCAACAGAACACAAACAGATGATCACCCAGTTCGGAATATCAATTCCTACATCTGGGGAACTAAGTAATCACTTAGTTCGAGTTGTATTGATTGAATCAAAGTTTATGGTTATACAAAGTACAATAGAATCCCTTCTTGATCCCCCTCACTTCCCTGATCCCTTGTTTCCCGTGTTTGTCACTCACGCTCAGAACCCAGAAGTTGCTTGATCTTGAATTCACGAGTTGAAACCTTATATAGATGAGTTCACGATTTTGGCGCCAAACCGAAAAACCAACAATGCCGTTAAAACCGTTATTCTTTCAGCAGCTAAACAGAATTCAATCCCTGAGCTGGAAACAGATCCTACGTGGATAAGATGAGACCAATGATTTATTGCCACATCATACAACAAACGCTTTATGCATTTTTCATGATTAAGTTATGTAGCGCGCTTGATGGTCTTTAGCATCGAGTATTAGCATGTGTTCAGTATCTAAAACAGGAGGTACTCTGATGTATGCCAGTAGTGCATTTTGGTAGTTTCTACAAGTTAGAAATTATCGGGGTGTTACAGGGTACATACAGTATAATACTGTGCCCATATGGTACTCATTTGCATCCCTGCTTAGCGTGGTTTATCATTGTCCACCTCTTTTTGGAATCTAGTTCAACGTCCACATTGCCTAGCTAAAGATTGAGAACCCAATTGATAGCTGCAGCCTGCATTTGCAAGAAGGAAACAACTTAGGTCATTTCTAATTAATACACATATACTCACTCAAACTTGGGTCCTTTGCGCTGGACACTGTAGTTTACATTCTATCTACAAGCTCGTCAAAGACTCAAAGTAAGTTTTCTTGACCTTGGGAGGAAACAAGTTAATTTGGTTACGGACCCTTTATGGGGTTTAGCGTCGGTTATAAATGGGGTTTAGCGTCGGTTTCAACCGACGCGAAGTGGACTTCCGTCGGTTTCAAAACCGCCACTAAATATGGCGCCACTAGACCGAACCGCGTCGGTTTATGCGACCGCCGGTAGTCAACTTCGCGTCAGTTTCAACCGACGCTAAACGTGAAAGCTGACTGACATAATTTCTACTTTAGCGTCAGTTACAACCGACGGTAAATGTAAAAGGTGTCTGACGTTATTTCTACTTTAGCGTCAGTTACAACCGACGGTAAACATAACAGTGGACTGACGCTATTTCTACTTTAGCGTCAGTTACAACCGACGGTAAACATGAAAGTTGACTGACGCTATTTTTTCTTTAGCGTCAGTGACAACCGACGGTAAATGTGAAAGTCGACTGACGTTGTTTCAATTTTTGCGTCTGTTCCAACCGACGGTAAATCCAAAAGTTGACAGTCATTTTTCTTTTACTTTGGTGGCGATTTGAACCGCCAAGAAGCATTGTTTTTTAGTAATTATTTTAACGGTGAGTTTCAACCGCCGCCATGCTATTTTGTTTTTGACAGCTGCTATTTTTTAATAAAAAAACTTGTTTTCAAGACAATAACTCAAAGTAGTCCTAACAATAACTCAAAGTAGCTCTTGAATAATAGCACATAACAATGTCATTGGTATCATATGAGTATAAGTAGAAGTTTTACAATATCAAAGTAGTCCTAACAAAATAATAACAATAGCTCTATAAAGTAGCTCTTGTTATAACAAGATAAAAATTTATCAAATAGCTTTCTAGAGTAGCTCTTGTTAACAAAATAACAATTGCACAAGTAGATCTCACATATTACATATCAAAATAAAGTATGTATTACATTGCAAAATAAGCATTAAACATAAAAGTCACTTCAAGGCTGGCTATTGTTGTTAGTTGATTATGAAGAGTGACCACCAGCACTTTGTTGTTGCTACAATAGAAACAAAAGAATAATTTGTCATGTAAAATAATTTATTAAAGAATAATTTATAAAATAATTAAACGAAATAATGTAAAAGTGAAAGCATATTACAATAAAATTAAGAAGTGGAACAGGTACGGGCTCTGATAACTTTGTGAGAAGTCCAGCAAGTACCGATGCCATCATCTTCATGGTTTCATCTTTTATCTTTGATTCACTCCTCAACTCAACAATTTCATTTTTAAGTTGTTGCACTTCATTTTTAAGTTGTTGCACTTCACCTGCTCATTAAAATGAATGAATGAAGATTATAAACAAATTTCCATCAACAAAGCATCTAGACAAGCATCTAGACATTATCATAACATATATATCAAACCTGAAACATATATTTCTTTTTTAATCCAAAGATGATGGCTAATCGGGCTCTGTCATGTATGTGTAACTTCTTTTTATCTAGATACTTAGCTGAATTGGTGCTGATATATACTTTCACTTCAAAATCATAACATACATTACACATAAAGGAAAATGCTAACTTGATTACTAATTAGAGAATTTAACTGCTATAAAGGTTGAAGGTCTTTTATTAAACAACAAGATAATATGCAGAATTTATAGCAAAGAAACCCACAAGCTTCATGTCAAACTTTAGGACTTGAAACCTCAATATGTTTATTCTTACTGCATAAAAGCTGGATAATGGCATTCCTTACTGGCAAATTATTAGAAGAACCTATTAAGGACTAAGGTGTTAAATTCCTGGAATATATATCAGAACAAATACTTTTAAGTACTAACTAATTACTAACTAATTACTAATATTATCTCTTAATTTCTATGGAAAATAACAGCCTCCACCACGCTTTCTTAGGTACTAACTAATTACTAATATTATCTCTTAAGTCAGTCACCTAGTAAGTCAGTCACCTAGTTAATGAGAGATGAAACATCTTACATCAGCACTCGAGTTGTTGGCACATTGTAAGTCAGTCACCTAGTAATTAATTATTTTTGACTAACACCTTTTTATTCATGACTAATAATTAATTAATAGTAATGGGGTCTCTTTAATTTGTTCAACTAACAGGGGTTATCTAGCTCCAGAGTATGCTAGTTCAGGACAATTAAGAAGAAAATCAGATGTTTATAGCTTGGAAATATGATGGTTAACAATGGCTAAGCCAAACTATAGTAACGTTTTTGGAATTTATGACTATGTTATGACTACGATTCGTGTTATGATCTTCCGATTCTACCTAGAATCTCGATTCTGACAACCTTGGCTAAGATGTAAAATATTGATTAAATGTGAGATGGAAAGCTCATTTAGGAGCTTAAATGTATCATCCTATTCAGTGTTATCTAAATTATTTGCTCACCTATACCAGAAGTGCCAGAAAAACATAAATGCAGAATATACTAAAGTAAAAACCATTGCTCACCTGTATCAGTAGAAGGGCCAGAAAATTGCGGGTTACTTAATCCAAACACTTGAGAAGGGCAAAGTCCATCTCCCACACATCGTACTCGGCCTGAATGCTCTTTTCCTAATACTTGACCAAGAGAGTCATTAGGCGTGATTGCCACAGAAGCAGTTCCTTGGCTCTCAATTTCAGCAATTTTCTCCTACAATATTTAAGTTATATGATGTTACTAAAAAATTAAGAAGAACAACATGATACCAAAAGGCATACAAATATCGATATAACTTACACAAATAACTCTCGCCTCTTCACTAATATATGTCCCATCAACTTTCTTATGAGTATCGATATACAAAACACCTCTGCTCACTTCCTTCCCAGTTTCATTCATCTATTCATGAAAATCACAAATTCAAATGTTAACTATAAGATAAAAACAATACACTAAAGCTAAAATGTTCGTAAATACTCACAATCTCCACCTTCCTTCGTTTGAGCTTTTTAGCTCCCCCTGTATGATTAATTTTAAGGTTGGATCTATTTTTAGCATTCTTTTGACTTATTTCCTACAAACATAAAGAAAATATTATTAACGTGATTTTTTGATGAAAAAATTGCTTATATGATGTTCATCAACCAGTTTAAATAAAAAGTAAAATACCTTAGTTTTTGGTCTCAATCTATAGTCCAAAAACGTTGCCCAGTCAATTGGAGTAATTGACAATGGAGGATTCTTCGTATTTTCATCACGACTCTTTGTCGGGTCATAATAGGTATTGAACAAATCTAACCTGTGTTCTTTCCATTTCCTGCCAATGTCTTTCATGATATATGTTTTTGCCTTAGCTTCATGGACCGGTTCCCACCATAACTTAGCCTAAAATAACTTATTGTTGTTAGTTATAACACTACATTACATGGTAATAAAAACAAGGTTTTATGGATAAAAACAAGAAAAACAGCACTTAATACCTTAATAACATTATCCCAAGCTTTATCCTTGATGTCACCAATTACCTTTTTCCAACTATCAAATCCAATAGGAAACCATTTATGCTCTCGTGCCAATCGACCTAAAAAGCCTCCTAAAAGCCCATCGACATCTGTGGCACTTGGTGTATTTCCATCAAAAGGAACGACAACTCTCACTCCACGTGGAAGTTGGTAAACATCTCTAATTTGCATAGCACGTTCTTCTTCTTCTCCTTTATCATCTATAAAAAGAAAGCATTAACCGACCATTTTATATCAGATATGTTAATTTATGCATGAACAAATATATCAATAAAATGCATGAACATTAAATGACTTACTTCTTACTCGAACCATCCAACAAGTTCTTTTGGGTTTTTTAGCAACACGAAGTTCTGTATCAATTGGGGGCTCATGTAGGATGTCCTCAAGCTCATCACGTAGAAAAGACTCATCTTCAGATGTCTGGTGTTGCTCCATATGAGACAATTGTTTACCTTATCCTGGAACACTTTTAGCGTGTAAGCTGATTTATAGTGGACAAAGTGATATCAGATAAGTTAATAGGAATTGGTAAGACTTAGTTTGGAGCAGGATAATTTGTTTAGATGATTAATTTGTTTAGATAAAGTGATATCAGATAAGTTAATAGGAACTGGACAAAGCTGATTAATTTGTTTAGATGTTATGATTGTGTGTTTGGAGCAGGATAAAGTGAAGAAGGGAAGGGGGGATGCGGTTTACAATTACTGGTTCTGGAATCTTTATTTCAGTGCTGATATAGTAGGTGTTGCCATGACCAAACAGATTCCAATATCATCAACATCAAGAATGGCCAAAAGGGGTCTTGTGATGAACAAGGCCAAATTCAGTGAGAAGGAGTTGCTGGAGAAGCTTGTTGTGAATGAGAGTTTGATCAAGAATCTGCAGTAACAGAAAGAAGATTAAAAGCATTTTTGGAAACACAGTAAACAATTTTTTTTGGCATTTTCAGCAATTCTGGAAATACTGTATCTGTTTTCAAATATGCTTATTAAAAAATTTCCAGAAAATATTATCTAGTTTTTATTATAACAAAGTTAGAATTTGTTACAATTCATAGAGATTGTTATTGAATTGAACTTCTCATTGTATTTCATATATGTGATTAATACAAACAGATAGGCTATATATATAGATGCTGATTACAATAACAGCTCAGCAACTATATAACTAACTATACAACTAACTGTCAGTTACAGCAACTGAACAGTAACAGAAATACAGATAAGACTATAACTATCTAACTGACAGTAGACTTAACATTTGAATCAGTACATACTCTAACATTCCCCCCCACAAGCTCAAGAGTACTTAGTACTTTGAGCTTGTTCCTTAAACTGCAGAACTGGTTTTTGCTGAGAGGTTTTGTTAAGATATCTGCAATCTCTATGAATTGTAACACAGGATTATGACTTAGGGCAATGGTACTCTGATTATCACAGTAAATCACTGGAGGAGGTACTGAAACAGAGAGTTCCTGCAGGAGAGATCTTAACCAAAGGACTTCAGTTGCTGATGAGTTTGAATCAGTACATACTCTAACAGAGGACTTAACATTTGACTTAACATTTGAATCAGTACATATTCTAACTGACAGTAGACTTAACATTTGAATCAGTACATACTCTAACAGAATTAACGACTACTTACATTGCACCTAAAAGCATGTGGAACTCTATGTGGCATAACAAAGTTTTGATGCGAAATAATGCCAACTCAAGTGGACTTTAAAATAAAAGAGTTGTTAGGATACAGTGGACATAGAAAAAAAAAAGATAAACAAAAGGTATTTCACAAAAAATCAAATGGAATCTAAGATCCTTACATTTGAAAAAAAAAAAAGGAATTGAATGAATTGAATGAAGCATTGTCAACGTAAATGAGCTACATGAAAATAATAAAAGCTAGGAACATAAATGACAATGAGTAAAATCTAACTTGAATTAAAGACTAAAGAACAAGGAGGTAAGTTTATTTTTAACATCCTTGCCAATTCTAAACATGCATGCCAATTCTAAACTTAATCAAATTCTACATGTACTCCAGGCCTTGACAATTGAGCTTCCGAGTCGTCATCTGGCAAAAGCGACGTCAATTGTTTTCGATAAGGCTCACATTCATAAGCTATTTCCGTATTATCATCACCCATATCAAACAAGTCTCTTGGTTTTAGATGAACCGGGGTACACCATCCTTTGTCCATCTTATCCTCCACGTAATACACCAATTGAGCTTCAGAAGCTTGAATATATGGTTCGTCATCTTCACGGGCACCCGTGTGGATTAAATGAGAAAAATTAATTGACATGAAACCCAATGCATCCTTTTTGATATATCTAAAATTTGTAGTGTTTGCCCATTGACATTTAAACAAAGTCACCATAAATTGGCCATAAAAGTTTAGTTCAATAATGTCAACTAACTTCCCATAATATGGCACTAAACCTTCTGATGGCCTGTTGTCACTTGTACTTGCATAGCTTTTAGTTCCGAAGTTACAAAACACACCACTATTTTGCGTTTTCATCCCTTGCTCACGTTGTAAAGTTCGAAATTTATATCCATTCACATTATATGCAGTAAACCTTCTCGCTTGCTGAAGAGGGCCTTGCGCAAGGGCACAAATATCTTGAGAGGGTGCATCACTATTATCATTCATAATCTATTTCAAAGAAAAAATCGACTTTAGTAATAATGCATAATAACACATTGAAATTCAGAGATATCTCTTCCACTTACACGACGCCTAAACCATTCCACAATGCCCCGATGAACTTCCTTCTCTATCTCATTTGACAACCTCGTCCGACTCCTTAACTTCCTCTTTGTATAAGTTCTAAATTCCCTATAAGAAATGGTCATGTAAGTAAGTCTCTAGAAAATAGATAAATAACATATCTCAATGGGACTTACTCAATGAAGGGTTGTGCTTCTGGACAGTTAATCAACACGTGTCGATGTGCTTGGAGCAATTCTGTAGGCGTCAAAGTAAAATATGATGATCCGCCAATAGGTTTTCCTACATTGGGAAATAGGGACGATGCAGAGTCAAATGGATCATCATCAACACGACCCACTCGATTGAATCTCGTCTCAATCTCATTGTCGAAGTACCTTGAACAAAAAGTTAGTATCTCTTCAGAAATCCAACCTTCAGCTATCGATCCTTCGGGTTGTGCTTTATTACGCACGAAAGACTTCAACTTCCCCAAGAACCTATGATTTTAGAAAGTAAATAGACTTAAAGAACAAGTCATTACTAATAAATGACTAAATATATGTGTGTGTCAGAATTCATAATTGGTTATACCTCTCTATAGGATACATCCATCGATAATGCACCGGTCCGCCAAGTTTGGCTTCATCAACTAGATGCACTATAAGGTGAATCATAACGGTAAAGAATGATGGTGGAAACAACATTTCCAAATGACACAGTGTAAGAATAATTTGTTCCTTAAGCTTGTCTAGATCAGCTTGGGTCAACACTTTGGCACACAATAGCTTGAAAAACGTGCATAAGTCAACCAAAACGGATGCAACTTGGACAGGCAACACGTTTTTAACTGCTAAGGGCAACAATTGCTCCATAAGAATGTGGGAATCATGGCTTTTCAAACCAAAGATCTTCCGTTGAACTGTATCAACACATCTTGAAATGTTGCTTGAGTAACCATCTGGCACAGTAATATTCTTCAGGGTGTTTAGAAAAACATCAATCTCTTCCTTTGCTAGTGTAAACAAAGCAGCGGGGAACTTTTTCCCATCATCGGGAGGCCAAAGATCTCTTCTAATACCCATTGCTTGCAAGTCTTTTCGAGCCTCTACGTGATCTTTTTTTTTGTCTTTGTCATTTATCAATGTGAAGATTACATTGTCGCACACATTCTTCTCAATATGCATCATATCTAGATTGTGTCGCAACAAGTTAAACTCCCAATATGGAAGTTGAAAGAATATACTTTTCTTTTTCCATTGTTGAGTTTGGTTATCATTGGTGTTCTTCCCACGAGTTCTCTTTCGACTATCTAATGATTGTGGCTTTTTTCCAAAAGTGACATTTAAATTCTCTACTTGTCTCAAAATTTCTGAACCAGTCAATTGCTTTGGAGGATTCCTATCATCAGTTTTTCCATTAAAGCGGGCTCGGTTCAATCGAAACTTGTGCCTTCTAGACAAAAAACGACGATGACCCATGAAACACCATTTTTTACTAAATGGCAGGCGAAGAGGACTTGCATCAAAGTTACAGGATGGACAAGCTAACCCGGTATAAGTATTCCATCCAGAAAGTAATCCAAGTCCAGGAAAGTCACTAATGGTCCATAAAAGACATGCTCGCATCATGAACACTTCATTCTTTGAAGCATCAAATGTTTCAACGCCTTTTTCCCACATCTCTTGCAACTCTGCTATAAGAGGTTGCATGTATACATCAATATCATTACCAGGCATACGCTTTCCAGGGATCAGGCTTGAGAGAATAAAGTTTGTTGGCTTCATACACGACCACGGGGGAGTGTTGTATGGAATAAGAATCAATGGCCAAATACTATAATTGGTACTCATCGATCCAAAGGGATTGAAGCCATCACTTGCTAAGGCCAATCGTACATTTCGAGGATCTGAGGCAAAGTTAGGATACTTTAGATCAAAATTCTTCCAAGCCTCAGAGTCTCTTGGATGTCTCATCATTCCATCATTGTTATTCTCCTCAGCATGCCAAATCATGCTCTTAGCTGTCTGTGAAGACATAAACATCCTTTTCAACCTTGGGATCAATGGAAAGTATCGCAAAATTTTTGCAGGCAATTTCTTTCGCGACTTTAGAATAGTTGAACCACGAACACTTGCATTATCCTTACCACTTTCCTTCCATCTAGATGTCTGGCATATTTTGCATTCTTCTCTACCTTCATCTTCCCCCCAATATAACATACAATCATTAGGACATGCATGTATCTTAGTGTAATCAAGACCAAGCTTGTTTATGAGCTTCCTCGCCTCATAACTAGATGAGGGGATCTTTGCATGTTCAAAGGCATCATGCAGCAATTCAATGATCATTGACATTGCTTTGTCACTAAATTGACACAAGATCTTAATGTGATATAATTTCACTAAGAAAGACAATTTTGAATACTTGGTACAACCATCATACAACGGTTGCTCGCCATCTCTTAGTAAATCATAAAAATCCTTGACCCCAATAGTTGGTCCATGGTGTGAATCCGGTATACCTCCTCCACCCCCATCTCTATGTTCAGTTGATGATGGAAAAGGCTCTTCGTTAGCACGCATTCTAGAGAATTCAAATGCATCATTTATCATTGTCTGCATTGGATCTTCATGTGGTATATTTGACATAAGATCTTCATTTACCAAGTTCTCTTGAATTATAGGAGGGCTAACATCAAATTCCCCAGATTCTTTCTCTCCGTGGAAACACCAAAACGTGTAACCTTCAGGGAATTGTTTACTTGTCAAGTGGTCCCACACTTCTTTTCGAGTTCTCGGCTTAAAACCACAACTTTTACATGGGCATAGTATTGTACCCGCACTGGAGTGGTGTTGAAAGGCAAAATCTAAAAAGCCACGCACTCCCAATTGATACTCCGGTGTATTGCGTGGCAATTTGATCCAGGACTTATCCATCTCTAACTATAAGCATATGCAATCAATTAGAGAATAACCAATAACAAAGATATAGAATGAGTATTAGTGCCTAATTGAACAGAATGTTTCAAAATATAATTATCATGAGAAATATAATTATGTTTACTACATGCTAGTAAGGTAGGATAGTGATGTGAATAATCATTTAGGTCTATGATGTGAATGCCAAGTAGGATAGTGAAAGACTTAAAAAAACTATCATAAACTCATAATTGAATATTTGTATGCCAAAGTAAGTAGGGTAAACTCTCAACTACCAAACATGAAAGCATTGCAACAACAAATGCTTGCACAAGAGGAAAATAAACGTAAGTATTTGTCCTAGCAATGCAGCATTCAAAATGACAGCCCAAAATGCTTCCATTCTATCCATCAAATGTGTTAAACAAGTTAATAGCAATGTAGCATTCAAAATTTTAGAGCTCAGCACTCTCTGCAGAGACAAACATGGTTTGTTTTATGACTAATTAGAAATCAAAATTTTCTCCAGATTTTTCAAGGCACATTCGTTATATTATAAAACTCAATATCTAGATTACTGCACACACTTGTATTGAATTGATTTCAATAGTTCACCAACATATATTAGCTGTCTGTCATCATATTATATACTGGTATCTTGTATTGCACCAGCTTTCAATTTATTTAAGAAAATGGCAACGCAACAATATAAATTTAATTGATGCATTAAGTGGCAGGGGATATCAACGGATACAGTATTTGTTTAAAGACTAAGGACAAGCTGAGGAGTGTAATAGAGGCATGGGAAAATACTCGTATTAAGGTAGGTCCTAATGTGTTAGAGCAGCAGAAAACAAAACTGCAATTTGGGCAATCCATAGACCATATGCACATGGCAACTCGCAGACAATAATGTCACCATCCATCAAAATGACATTTCGAGGAGGAAAATTCATCCCACATTATGCAATGCACTAATCTAAACCAATACTAATGAGGCAAAACCATGGAAACATTTACTTGTGAAATCAGCTTTAAGGATAGGTATATGATGTAGACTACACATGATATGAGCTAAATGTAAACCATGAAAAGGAAGTCACCAAGAAAGCAAGGCCTAAGATAGCCTTTTGCAGTTTACTCCTTAAATATTGTGAATTTTAGAAAAATAGTTGACTAAAAATGCAAAAATTTAAATTAAAGAAATATAGGGATCAAACTTTGACCAAATTTTCAACATTTAAGCTCTATGAAGAATAATTCACAATTTTTTTTACCAAACTGAAAAACTCAAAAGATGCTATATAATGTGCGGTTAATTGATGCAATTTATTTATAATTATGAAGTTTCACGCTGAAACCTTTCTGATTTTTGTATTCTATGAAGATATGAAGATATCAATCTAACTGCCCAGTCACCTTTTTGGTAAGGAGAAGTAATAAGATTAAAGCATGCATTGTCATTAACATAGTAACACATGAAAATACTGATGTAAATGCTGATATGTAACATTCTGATCAATACAGCACAGTATTATCCAGAGCCAAAGCCAATACCATTAATAAATTTCACTTAGGGTGACCAAATGCTTTTTGTCATATCAGAAGACTTGCTAAACCATTACATAATTCATAAATAGGAATATTTTCAAGAAATCTCCAATAAAGATATAATAGTTGGAAGAATAAGGTCCGCTGAAAAGGAGCTGCAATGGAAATTCTCGAATAATCATTTAGGTCTATGATAATGCCAAGTAGGATAGTGAAAGACTTAAAAAAACTATCATAAACTCATAATTGAATATTTGTATGCCAAAGTAAGTAGGGTAAACCCTCAACTACCAAACATGAAAGCATTGCAACAACAAATGCTTGCACAAGGGGAAAATAAACGTAAGTATTTGTCATAGCAATGCAGCATTCAAAATGACAGCTCAAAATGCTTCCATTCTATCCATCAAATGTGTTAAACAAGTTAATAGCAATGCAGCATTCAAAATTTTAGAGCTCAGCACTCTCTGCAGAGACAAACATGGTTTGTTTTATGACTAATTAGAAATCAAAATTTTCTCCAAATTTTTCAAGGCACATTCGTTATATTATAAAACTCAATATCTAGATTACTGCACACACTTGTATTGAATTGATTTCAATAGTTCACCAATGACCAGCCAGATAGAACCCAAACTCCTTATGACCAGCCAGATAGAAATTCTTCTATGACAAATAATACATTGGAAAGGTGTATTGCCTCAATTCATAAGTCAAAATCCACAAAATTAATTAGATCTCCATTGATCCTCCAGCAAAAATTTACTTAGGTCTCAAATACTAAAACTAAACCACAAAAATTTAATAGATTAAAAGTACAACATTACACTCTTCATAAAAACAGTCAAGAACAGAAATCTCAAGAAAGATAAACAAAACAAATAGGAAAGCAAGGACCAAAGGGAACCAACCTCAAGAAAAGGAAGTAAGTGCTGCTGGCGGCGGCGGAGCAGCAAGTCCACAATCACTTGTATTCATCAAAATCAAGCTTCCAAATAGTGATAAAGACTCAGGAAGAACTTCACGATGAGAAAATAATCGTTAGAACAGTGTTCTATAAAGAAGAAGAAGAAATCGTTAGAACACTGGCTTCGTAATCGTTAATTTCTTGAAGGTTTATAAAAGAATGAAATGGAGAGGGGGAAAGAGATAGAGATACAGAGAGGGGGAGAGAGTTACCGATGGTGAAGAACAACGGAGGAGAGCAAGAAACCGGTACAAGCTGGGACCGGCGGTGAGCGATTCTGAATCTGAGTTCTGGAAGGCAGTTTGCGCGCAGAGGAAAAAATTACGTTTGAGAGATTTGGGGGAAAGAATCTGAGCGGGGAAGATGGGTTTGGGAGGCAGTTTGCGCGCATAGAGAAAATTTGGGACTTCGTGGGAAACTACACGCGCGCAATGGAGAGTTAGGATGCCGTCAGTTGCGTAGTAGATTTAGTGGTGGGTATTAACTGACGGTAAATTCCGGTTTTGAAACTCAAAATCCCTACTTTAGCGTCAGTCGTAGGCACGTGACGCCAACCAAGTGACGTAAAATTCCTTTTTTCTTGTAGTGCATCGAGTATTAGCATGTGTTCAGTATCTAAAACAGGAGGTACTCTGATGTATGCCAGTAGTGCATTTCGGTAGTTTCTACAAGTTAGAAATTATCGGGGTGTTACAGGGTACATACAGTATAATACTGTGCCCATATGGTACTCATTTGCATCCCTGCTTAGCGTGGTTTATCATTGTCCACCTCTTTTTGGAATCTAGTTCAACGTCCACATTGCCTAGCTAAAGATTGAGAACCCAATTGATAGCTGCAGCCTGCATTTGCAAGAAGGAAACAACTTAGGTCATTTCTAATTAATACACATATACTCACTCAAACTTGGGTCCTTTGCGCTGGACACTGTAGTTTACATTCTATCTACAAGCTCGTCAAAGACTCAAAGTAAGTTTTCTTGACCTTGGGAGGAAACAAGTTAATTTGGTTACGGACCCTTTATGAAGCAAATATTAATTTCTTTTATCCCTACATGCATGCAGTGCGACTCACTGTGAGAGCTAAGATACAGCCTACAGGATCTTCTGGTTAGATTCACTGTTTCGTAATTTGTTTTTTAATTTTTTTAGATAAGCATCGTAATTTGTTGATAGTAGACTGAAAAATAAAAACATGTTTGCGACTGAACAATTACAAACAACACATCCAATTAAACGTTTTTTTTCTTCTTTTATTCTATTATTATTACAATTTATTTATTTATTTATTTATTTTAGAGATCACTCTTCTTATCTTTTGGTTTTTTTTTTCGTATTCTGGAGACTTTCCTGACATATCCTTATCGCAGGTTGTTGGCTTGTTGGGGACACCCTGGGAGGAACAAGTACGTGGCTCTTTAACATGGTTCTGATTTATAGTTGGATTTTTTTAATTAACTAAATGCTATCATGTATGCACTTTGCAGAAGCAGAAGCCTCAAAGGTGCCTGCCATTTTATTGCAACATAATAATAAGAGTGGTCTTTTTTTTTTTGACACAAATAAGAGTGGTCTTTTATAAAGTGGCTTTGGGCCTTTATACCACAGCCACATACGTGGAATGATATCGTAACTTAGCAATAACATAACGGATCCATTTTTTTACCCCCCACCTTGATACATCATATCCTCACAACGAAATTTTCTTCCCATTTTGCCCCCATATTTGGTGAAACAGATTTATCTAACAAGTAGATAAATCCGTTATGTATTTTTTACATAACAGATTTATCTATTTGTCAGATAAATCCGCAGTTAATTGTCTAATGACAGATTTATCTAATTGGTAGATAAATCCATTTTGTAAAAAATACATAACGGATTTATCTACTTGTTAGACCACTACTATAGAGACTGATTTAGAGACCGAATACAATCGGTCACTATAGAGACTGATTTAGAGACCAAATTCTAAAAAAATAGTTGGCTGTACTGAATTCTAACCCGAACCCGCGGGTACCCACCCGACCCCGCCCAGAGTTTGACGGGGAAATTTCGCTTTGACCGGGGACGGATTTGGGTTTGGGGATGTCGATACCCACCCCGTCCCCTCCCCGAACCCGCTTGACGAAACATAAATTAATTATTTTATTTTATTTCATGCATATTTACTCATTCATTTTGTTTCATAAATTTTGTTTATTTTTAATTTTGATCTATTTTCAATAAAAAAATCTATTTTAATACTTTTAACTTTATTTTATCATTGTATAATTATTATTATTTTATTTTATTAATTATTATAAATATATTTTTTGTATTTTTCCTATAAATTTGTGGCGAAAACGGGTACCCGCGGGGAACCCGCCCCCGTTTGGGACGGGGCTGGGGATGCAAAACCCGACCCCGATAAAGGTAGGGATTGGGACAGGGAATGCCAAACCCCCCGACTCGCCCCGTTGCCATGCCCACCGAAAGGGTGACTGATAAGGTTAGTGACCAAAATATCAGACGCTAAAATTAGAGACAGGAATTTTGGTCACAGGCTCACACTATGCTTTCAATTATGTTTTACCCTTTTTTTATATGAAATTTTTGTTCCCACCTTTTTAGAACAAAACAATTTCGTTCCCTCTTCAAATTTCGTTCCCTCTTCAATAAAAAAACAAAATAGCAATTTCTTTCCCTTCTCCTAACATCGAGACCCTAACTACACTCCAGCAAAAAACAATTACAGCAACCTCACATTCTCACGCTTCAACTTCCCTTCCCTCTAGATCACCCTTTCGGACCCCTAGCGACCGATTTTTGTTGATCGCAAATTCAGTCGCTAAACATTATTGTAGTGACCGTTTTTCCCATATAGTGACCAAAAAATTGGTCACTAAATGACGTTTGGCGATTAGAAAATAGTCATCTCGATGAATTATCTGGAGAAGCCTTTTCACAACTGTAGCTGCCATAATACTGGAAGTAGCTACTACCACATATCTACATTGGCAGGAGTAGTGCATCTTTCACCAATTAAGAGACTATTTACATTGGCAGGAATTAAAGTAGTTGGTGTGAAATATAAACTCATTTCAAAGAGAATATAATCTGAAATATAGGGAACAAAATGAATCAAATTTGAGAACAAAATGGAGGAACAAAAACGAAAATCATATTAGATTCATTGTTAGATTCCACTTTCCATTCCTTCCGTTTTTTCTATTTCCTTTTTCTGTTCCTTCATTCAGATAATTTAATCACATCATCAGAAACAGCAACACGTACTTGTATCCCCAATTATTATATAATAAAGCCTTTTCATTCAGATTTTTTTGCAATTTTCTATCATATAATATAATATATTATATAATAACATCCTGAAATAAAAGCAAGAAAAAGCAAGCAGAATCTAGGAAATAACATATGATATTTGTAGCCAGCCTTTTTATCGCTAATTTGTATATGTATGTAAGGCTTAAAAATATCTTTTGATTCACTAATTAATAAGTCAGTCTACAAATATAGCAATGTTGAAGCATATAGTAAAATGGATTCACTTAATCATACATAAAATTCCTTAGTCTCTCAGATATCCTGGCAGCTCCATTGGAAGTTTCACCTACCTAAACAATGCAACCAGATCAAATTAAATAACACAAATCAAATAAAAATAAGATCAAAAGGGTAGGATTTAATTATATATAGCTCACCTGACAGTGTATGGAATGTAAAACAGAATCATCAAAGACTTTATAACTGGCATTAACAATATCTACTCCTTCTTCATGAAGAACACGAAGTGTCTCCGTGAACAAGAACTGACAATCCAACCCAGTTATTAGAACAATCTCTAAGGCTAAACCCATTTGTTGGATCTCAATTTTTGGAGATTTTAACCCCACATTCTTGCTTCTATTCATATTCACATCTTCTGGCCTTTTCATTCCTAAAAGGGTGTTCTTTTTCTCCTTCATTTTCTCTAGGTTCATCTGTAATTTCTTTATGTATTTTGCTGCTTCCTCTAGCTGATCCGGCAGTGAAGTGGCCTCCTATAAAAAGATCAAACAAGAGAGTGAATATTTGTCAAACTATTACCATTTACTATATAATAGCTTTGCATAAACAAATCATGTAAGAGAAGAAGGAGTAGAGAAATAGAGGAGTAGCCTTTGAGTTTTGGTGAGGCAGAAGAGAGTTGAGCTTGGTGTAGAGATCTTTCATTTGAATTCTTCTTTTCCTCTCAATGAGTTTTTTGTCCATTTTTGATGAACTAGGGTTGTTCTCCATATCAATAATATTCCAATGAGTAGGTTAGCTCAAACCGGCATTATGAATATATAGGAGGAAATACTCAAAACTATATTCTATGTATGAAAAGAGAACGCCTCTATTATAACAGATTGTCACTTTCTTGGAATAGTAGTTGTCTTTTAGAAAAGCAAGGTAATATCATTAGATGCTTCTCATAAAACTTCTGTGATTGAGGTGGCTGTGGGACACTATGTATTTGTAATGCTTGTAAACAACAAAAAAGATGAAATACTACTGAGCTTAATTAATGGAATTAGTTCAGTACAATAATCCAGGTGAAATGCTCAGTACACAGTAAGCAGAGTAAATGAGGTACACTGTGAGAGTAGAGAGAGAAAGGTTAGAGAAGAAATGAGATCATCACACAATGCACACCTTCAACCGAATCTTCTCACGCCTCAAATACCAAATCAATTGCTAACGAATTGTTCCCAACGTGGGTGTTCTTTCCTCACTCGCCCACTCCTGCGAGCGTGACTCATGTAACACCCCTTTTCTACCCGTTAATTTGTTCGTAAAATCAGAGTTTCAAAATCGTTTTCATTGCAAGGAATGTTACACATACTTCAAATAAAACATGGTACTTCAATAAAACAGTTCAACATCAATAATTGTGCAATACGTAGCACGCCCCCAACGGGGAAAAACCTCAAACATCAGTCATCGTCACCACAACCTTGACATTCAATAAAACCAACTACGCAGCGGAAAATAAAATAAAGAGAAACCATCAAATAATACTTAACAACCAAAATGGTCTTAAAAACATCGAGTTCGTTCCCCCCCTGAGTGCTACGTATCAGAGCACGACGACCCGACTCAAATTAGTGAAGGTACCTAGATCTTCACTCGTGATCACCTGCACGTTACCGCATAGGGGTAACATTCAAACAGAAGGGTGAGTCCAATTCAATCCATATAATAAATCATATGATAAGCAATAAGTCAAAGTCACAGCACTAGAGTAACCACATCACAATCATCAATTACGTCATTACAACAACTCATCACGATGTCATGTAACTATATGAAATGCAACTCATTCGCGGGCATATGCATGAGATACCTTTTCATCATCGTCGCTTAGTCTTTATGGCCTCATCGTCGCTGGGTTCATGCACATGGAATACATGAGACACTATGACATGCACCACACACAAACACACAATCACAGTCAACTATGTGACCCGTCACTTACCAATTTGCCAAATAAGAGGCACAGCACCTGTCAATTTATAATTACACACAACCACGTCGCTATATTTCATCGTCGCTTATTATCATCGTCGCTTAGCCATTTGGGCCTCATCGTCACTTATCCATAAACGTCACCAAACAAACAATAGCCACTAAGGGCAAAACAGTCATTTACACATCATCATCAATAATATTGGCCACTAAGGGCAAAAACGTCATTTAACTAGCCACTAAGGGCATCATCGTCATTTACACATCATCATCAATAATAATAGCCACTAAGGGCAAAAACGTCATTTAACTAGCCACTAAGGCATCATTGTCATAATCACCCATTTTGACACTAAAGCGTTAAAACTGTTGGTTGTACGCAAAAAGGATTTTTAAAGAACTCAGTACAGCTTTACAACGTCACTGGGACGACCACCGGGGACAGCCACTTGGGCGCCCAGAAACCACCAGAAAATAATAAGTTTTTATTTTAAAAATAAGACACACAGGTAGACAACTGAAAAAGCTTCCCAACACTTTTTGAAACGTTCAAAACGGATGCCCAGGCACTAGGCGCCTAGACACAAACTTAGACATCGCAGGCAACACAGCACACACGCACACTGGCGCCCTTGGCGCCCAGCGCCCAGCAACACGCGACACACACACACGGCGCCCTTGGCGCCCAGCGCCCAGCACAACACAACACCCACGCAACACAGCGCACAGCGCGCTTGGCGCCCAGCGCCTGGCGCCCTGCAACACTTCCAGCAACAAAAATCCAGCAACAATTTCAGCAACACAATCAAAACATATGACGCCCTAGGCGCCCATGCCACAACCAAAAGTGGATTTTTCAGCCACCAATCATGAAGATCACATATATATCACTAACCAAACATGAAATTACACACAAATCAAGAACATAGATAGATCTAGGCTAACCCTAACTTACAACCTATCATGAACATCTATTATATAGAAAGATAGAACTCCCCTTACCTTGGATTTGAAGAACGAAAGCCCTAGAGACAATCACGAACAAAACCACAGCAATGGATCACGTTCGTCTTCCTCCTTGAGCTCGCGACCTCTCCCTTCTTTCCCTCTTCTCCACGGCGCTCTCACTCTCTCTATTCTCTTCTCCCAATTCGCAAATGACAACCAAAACCCTAACTCCACTTGCCTAGCCACTTCGCATAGCTTATGGATCATGGGCTTGGGCTTTTCACTTAAGCCCAAGTTCATTCAAGTGGCGCCTCCTTTTCCTAATACCACCAACATAAAATTAATATAATTTTAATTAATTAAATTATATCCAATAAATTAAAATAAATTCCTAAATACTTAATTAAATAAATTAATTAAATATTTAGGGTGTTACAACTCACACTCTCTGCATTCTTTCCTTGTGACCTGTCCTCCACGTCCGCTTCCATTACATTACCCTCCCCTTCAAAAGCAATCTTGTCCTCAAGATTGAGGTTTGGGTAGTTGACTTGTATATCTGCAGCACTCTCCCACGTAGCCTCTTCAGCTGGTACATGTTGCCATTTAACCAAAACCTGCTGCTCCAACTGATTCCCCTGCACAATAGATCGTTTCTGCAGAATTTTCTCTGGTGCCAGTACAGGGCCTTGCTCCACGGTTGTCAAAGGCAATGGTAGATACTGCTCATTAGTGCTCCCCTTGAACTTTTTTAATTGAGAAATGTGAAACACCGAGTGAATACGAGCAGCTGCAGGTGACTCTAACTTGTAAGCTACCATCCCAACCTTCTGGACAATCTTAAATGGTCCAAAATATCGCATTCCAAGCTTCTGATTTTTCCTCAATGCAGCAGAATTTTGTCGATAAGGCTGTAGCTTGACTAGTACTTGATCACCCACCTCAAATGAAACGTCAATTCTCCGTTTATCCGCTTGGCCTTTCATGTGTTGCTGAGCTCTCTGCAGGTTCATCTTTAATTGCTGCAGAATATGATCTCTGTCCAGTAATTTTTGCTGCAATTCAACTGGATCCGCATTGTTAGGAACATATCTTGTTAACATAGGAGGATCTCTCCCATAGAGAGCTTTAAAAGGGGTCATGCCGATGCTGGTGTGCCATGAAGAATTGTACCAAAATTCAGCCCAGTTCAAAGCCTTAGCCCACGCCTTCGGATTATCATAAGTAAAACACCTGAGATACATCTCTAAACACTTGTTCACTGCCTCAGATTGACCATCAGTTTGTGGATGGTATGCTGAGCTCATAGCCATGGTAGTGCCTTGCAACTCAAACAATTGTTGCCAAAATCTACTAGTGAAAATCCTATCTCTGTCTGACACAATTGACTTCGGCATTCCATGTAACTTAACAACATTAGACATGAATACTTCAGCCACAGATTTGCTAGTATACTCAGTTTTTAATGGCATAAAATGAGCATACTTCGTTAATCGGTCTACTACTACCAAAATCACAGTGAAACCAAAAGACATAGGCAAGCCCGTGATAAAATCCATAGAAACATCTTCCCATACCTGATTAGGAATAGGCAAGGGTTGTAATAAACCAGCCGGTAATGAATTAAGGTGTTTAGCTTGCTGACAGATCACACATTCCTCAATAAATTTCTGAATGTTCTGCCTCATCTTAGGCCAGTAGAATTGAGCACTCAACCTTGCTAATGTCCTTGTAATGCCTGCATGACCTCCAATTGGAGATGCATGATACTCCTTCATAACTTGATGAATCAAAGGACTCTCCGTGGGCAGCACCAGTCTGTTTTTCCAGTAAATCAGACCTTCTCTTACTGCATAATTAGTATCAGCAACAGTGTTATTGAGGCACTGTGTCACAATAATCTGCAAGTGCTCATGTTTGTCTAACTCCATCTTCAATTGCTGCAGAAATATGTTTTCAGGTTCAGACCACGACATAGTCATAACTCTAGATAGGGCGTCTGCAGCTAGATTTTCCTTGCCTGGCTTGTATTCAATTTGAAAATCATAGCCAATAAATTTGTGCAACCATGCTTGTTGCTCAGGAGTTTGCAAAGATTGATCTAGAAGGCTCTTCAAACTCTTTTGATCTGTCCTCAAAATGAATTTGTGGCCTAACAAATAATGTCTAAACTTTGCTAGAGCAGCTGTGATAGCATGAAACTCTCTAACATATGCTGACTGAAGATGCATTCTTGGTGCCAATTTCTTAGAAAAAATGCAATTGGGTGCCCTCCTTGACTGAGCACTGCTCCTATGCCACTGCCACTCGCATCAGTTTCCAATACAAATGGTTGAGAAAAATCTGGCAACACCAATACAGGCGCCATAGTTAAGGCATGCTTCAATTTGCAGAAAGCTGTCTCAGCCTCTACATTCCACACAAAAGCTTCCTTTTTCAACAAGTTAGTCAAAGGACTAGCTATTGTTGCATAAGATTTAATAAACCTTCGGTAATAACCTGTTAGCCCTAAGAAGCCTCTCAACTGCTTGAGATTCTTAGGTATAGGCCAATCCATCACCGCTTGGACCTTGACTTTATCCATAGACACACCAGTGCCTGACACCACATGTCCCAAGTACTCCACCTCTGGCAATCCAAACGAACACTTGGAGAGTTTAGCAAAGAGTACATTCTGGCTGAGAATTTGCAGCACCAATTCCACATGATGTAGATGATCCTTCCACGAAGAACTATACACCAAAATATCATCGAAGAAAACCAAAACACATTTCCTCAACAATGATTGAAATAGTTGATTCATAAGCCTCTGAAACGTTTCAGGGGCATTGGTGAGCCCAAATGGCATCACAAGCCACTCATAATGTCCTTGATGAGTCTGGAATGCCGTTTTCTGTCTATCCTCCGGGTTAAGCAATATTTGATGATACCCAGAACGGAGGTCTAGCTTTGAAAAGAACCTGGCACCATATAATTCATCTAAGAGTTCATCCACCGTGGGCATAGGAAAGCTATCCTTAATAGTGATGGCATTTAAGGCCCTATAATCAGTACAACATCTCCATGTCCCATCCTTTTTCTTCACCAAAATGATAGGAGAAGAGAATGGACTTACACTAGGTTGAATGATCCCTTCATCAAGCATATATTGGACTATTTTTTCAATCTGAGCTTTTTGACTATGTGGATACCGATAAGGTCTAACTTTCACAGGTGGTGCATCAGCTTTCAACACTATCTCATGATTCAAATCTCTAACCGGTGGTAAACCCTTAGGTACCTGAAATACCTCCCTGTATGTATATAACAGTGTAGCCATGTCAGGCTCCAAATTCTCAGGCATTCCGCTCCAATTATCAGCACATACCACAGGTGCTATCTGTTGCAAAGTGAACATTTCTGAGATAGAATCTGTATGCTGTAATCGTTTGAAATGATGTAGTTGTGCCAACTCTGTTTTAACAGCAGTATCTCCTTGAAGAGTGATGAACTTACCCTCCAAATAGAATTTCATTTTGGATGAAGCATAGTCCGCTACATGTGGACCTAAAGACGCTAGCCACGGTGCTCCAAGGACAACATCTGCTCCTGCCACTGGCAGAAGATAAGCAGGAACTGAAATATCATTTCCTTGTATCTTCACTGTCAATTGTTTCACCACCCCTTCCACCTTCATGTGCTGACCATTGCCTACTAAAACATTGCATTTAGCAGTGGTTTCAATTGGCAATCCCAAGCAGTGCACAATCCGTGGCTGCACAAAATTATCAGAACTTCCACCATCCAACAAAATAGAAACATCAATTGGCCCGATATAACCTTTGAATCTAATTACACCATAACCTGCAGCACCATTCAAAGCATTCAATGATAGATGATGGTCTATAGTGTCACTAGTGTCATGCTCTGTGACTGATTCTGTGTGTTTTGGCTCGGTTGGCTCTGTTTCGTCTTCAAAATCTAAAAGCATAAGCTGCTTGTTGGGGCATTTGTGTGAGAAAGAGAACTCCTCATCACAAAAATAACACAAGCCCTTCTCACGACGGAGTTGCATTTCTGCTGGTGATATTCTTTTTATAGCTGGGTTTTTTTGTGCTTGGCTCATAGGTCTCGTAGGTGGGGTGGGTAATAAGGGTGGGTTGGGGGCCTTATCAGTGACTTGTGTTTGGTCTTTAGGGCTTGGATTGAAGTGAGCTCGGTGATGATAGGGTGGGTGTTTAGTGTTCTGTATAGTTTTCAAATTGGCTTCCAGCTTCTCTTCATAAACCTTAGCTAGTGACACAGCTTTAATTATGGATATTGGTGTATGGAGCATGACATCCCTTCTTATCTCATCTTTTAAACCACTCACAAAACAATCAATCAATGCATCATTACTCAAACCATAAACACAATTAGAAAGAGCAGTAAACTCCAAAAAGTACTCATTCACCGAATTCTTCTGGTTGAGTTTAAACAAAGAGGCTCTCGGGCAATCATAGATAGAAGGACCAAAATCTAATTCTAGAGCTCCCATAAAATCATTCCAAGACTGAAATGGACGGGTCCTTTGAACCATTTGAAACCAAGGAACCACTTCATGTTCCAGATGCACAGAAGCAATGATCAATCGCTCTGGATCAGGGGTATGATAATACCCAAAGAATTGCTCAGCCTTAAAAATCCAATCAAACACGTTTTTACCGTTAAACCTGGGAAATTCAAGTTTGATATTTCGAACCTGGAACGAATGCGGACCGGTAGTGGAACTCGTGCTACCAATTGGCGCAGATTGCGTCCCTGAGAGTGTGCTAGTCAATGATCCAAGTACTGTGCTAGCTACAGTTCCTGAGTTCGTACTGCCATGGGTGACGGTAGCCTGAGGTGTGTGTTGCAAGAGACGCTCCAATGTTGCCGTGATTTCGTCAAAACGAGCATCTGCAGTCTTCTGCATTGCTTCGATCCTTTCAAAACGAGCGGTGTTAGTTGCATCGGACTTCTCGAGCATCTCTGCTTGCCGGCGAACCTCCGCCGTGAGCTCCTTCAGGCGAGTGTTATCGGCCATGGAGTTATGAAAGCACCAATGTAATGCTTGTAAACAACAAAAAAGATGAAATACTACTGAGCTTAATTAATGGAATTAGTTCAGTACAATAATCCAGGTGAAATGCTCAGTACACAGTAAGCAGAGTAAATGAGGTACACTGTGAGAGTAGAGAGAGAAAGGTTAGAGAAGAAATGAGATCATCACACAATGCACACCTTCAACCGAATCTTCTCACGCCTCAAATACCAAATCAATTGCTAACGAATTGTTCCCAACGTGGGTGTTCTTTCCTCACTCGCCCACTCCTGCGAGCGTGACTCACACTCTCTGCATTCTTTCCTTGTGACCTGTCCTCCACGTCCGCTTCCATTACAGTATTTCATGGCCCAAATTTTAGGTCATATCTCCTACATTTTACGGTCTATTTATACACAAAAGGTAATTCGTTGTTTTATGCAGCTTTGGTTTTTCAAACAAACATCCATGAATGCATCAATTTGGATTTTTGATATATAGGATTTTCTCAAGTGAAAATCCCCACCCCCATTTTTTACAAGAGCAAAGACAATTTTTAACATTATTGTTGAATACATGTTGAAATTGTAGGGAAAAACCACCACTACAAGAATATGGTGATTTACCTACCAGATATTTCCGAGGGATTTTTTTCGGTCGCTAATACGTTCGTTTCCGACGGATAATTTCATCGCTAAGTGTTTTAGGTGTTTCCCGCTTAGCTTTCCGACGGAATTGAAATCCCTCGCTACTTTCCGAGGGACATTTTCGTAGGAAACGCATAAATATCCCTCGGAACCGTTTCTCACTTAAAACTAAACAAATACATTCATCGACCTCCCTTTCACTCTATCACTTTCACTCTCATCTAACCCTAAACCCTCTCTCAGACACAGACAGCGCCTCCCCCCCTCTCTTCTCCAGGCTCCGCTTCGCTTCGTCCTCCCCTCTGTTTCTCTCACTCACAGGCTCACAGCGCACCTTTCTCCCTCTCTTTCACTCATCAGTCTCGTCTCTCTCACTGCAACCGCTTCGTTTCTCCATCTCGTCTCTCTCATCTCACTGCTCACCGGCGTTAGGTTCGTTTCTCCCTCTCGTCTCTCTCGTTTCTCCGTCTCGCCTCTCTCGTTTCTCCCTCTCTTTTGCTGTATTGTTAGTTTTTTTTTGCATTTGAAGATCGATTATCAGTTTTCTTTTTGACATGTATGTTTATTTTGGTTAGGGAAGGGAGATTCTTGAAATTGACCATCCGGTAGGTCCTTTCGGCACAAGGTTAGTGTTATTGCTGTCTTTTCAAATCCTATTTATACAAATGTGTAGTTTTTGTTTTGTAAGAAGAAAACTAAAGAATCAGTAGCATTTCAGTTGATAGGGTTTGTGGATTTGGGGATTTGTGTTACATATGTTGTGGATTTGTTGATTTTGTGTATTTAGGGTTTGTTGATTTTCTCAATTGATAGGGTTTTGTTACACATTCACCAAATGTTTTGAAAAAGAAGAAAATTGAAAAGGGGGTATTTAGGTAAATTTGTTATGAGGTCTAGATGTTAGCATGAAGAGCATTTTTGTGAAAGGTTGTATGCTGCATTATAGAGAATTAATGGAGAGCATTTGAAATTTGATTTGGCAATAACATATTTAAGTGTTTGTTTGTTTTTGAAAATGCTTGTGTTTATATGCAGACATGTTGTGTTTCTCAGTCACTCACATATGAATATGAAATGTTGTGGTTCTGTTGTGGTATTAGGAGTTAGGACTTCAATTTTAGTACAAGACAGCTATGCCTGGAAATAATGCATATAAACTTGGTATTTTTTCTTCTAGAATCAGATATGTTAGTGAATCAACGGTAGCCTGTATAATCGCTGACTTTGCAATGCAAAATGTTCTTCTCCAAATGTTCTTCATCTTTCATTCTTCTTATTTATTTGAATCTGTTAGCGTTTGGGGGCAAATACTTAATATTTAGTTTAGGTTAGATCAGTGAGATTGCCATTGTTTCCTTGAAAGTCATTTCCTTTCATGAACATCTTGATTAGTAAGTTTTCTTAAAGTTTTTGATTAGTAAGTTTCCTTGAAAGTCATTATGCTTTCTAATTATCTTCAATATGATCAATATGATCAAAATTTGGTGAAGTCCATGTTTTATCACAGAAATTTTCGAGTCTATGACTGTTAGAGTCCTTGTTTGCCATATTTGTTATTTACCTATACAATCTAAAATTGCAGAATGGAAGGGTTTTCACCCAGTTTATGTGTCTGTAATACAAAAGGAAACAGACACAATGAGCATAGAATTCAGGAATCTTCAGGTTGTAGCTCAAGTTCTGGTAAGTGAATCACACGAATTCAGTTATTTGTTTAAAATTTTAGCTGTATGTTTAACTTAAGTTTGTTTACTTTGCTTTTCAGGATTCAAAAATGAAAGTAATAGAAATGAAGCAGGTATAATCGATTAAATTCAAATCACTGCACTACACATTACTTGGTTATAAAAATTCTTGTTATGTAAGTGGTGTGATATTGTTTATACCGATGATTTATTGATTCTGTCTGATTAGGTGGCCACAACTGAAGGAGTGAATGAGTTGCTTAGGACTGCAGAGTATATTCAGGCATGGACCCAACTTTCATTAAAATGGATTTTGTTTGGGCCAGCTTGGCTTCGTAATACGATCTTCAGATATTTTTATTATCTTTTTCCTGTTTATTTGCTGTATTAGTAATATATATTTATTCTATTTATACAGACATCTTCATCCATACCAGCCCGTGAGCTACCACCAGTTTCACCATCTTCTAGGGTAAGTGTTTTCTTTTGCAGGCATATTTATCAATGTAATTGTGCCTTTTTGCTAAACTGTTATTGTACATTCAACATGCTAGTATTGTTTGTTGTAAATTAGTTGCATTTCTTTAAGTTAAACACAATGTTTTCTTCATGGGTCAAGTAGATATTGTTTTAACTAAAAAGAATGATTACAGCCTTTTAAGTTTGGCTTTATATTTCAGTCCTCCTTCCATCTTTGGTAATTATTCCTATGCAATGCTCACTGTAATATTAATTATACAGGCTTTACAGTCAGGTCCTTCTGGGCTATCTCTTGAGCCACCATCTATTACCCCAACATCAAGGGTAACTTCTCTTTGAAAGCTTTTACTGCATCGTTTCCATTGTGTGCCGATATTAGTTCCTGATTTCTAACATTCATTTTCTTGGCAGACTGCATTGTTGCCTCCAACTCGGTCAACTGATCCACCATCTGCATTGTGTAAATAGTTACAGAGAAGCTGCAGTGTCAGCTGATCCCAAGTTTGATCACATTGACATCAATGAGAAACAGAAGGTAATTGCCTGTCAATTTTTGTTCCCCTTTTTATTTGAATATATGGTTGTAACTTGCAATTTATTTTGAAGGTCTTAAATGAATGTGTTGAAGCTGAGAACTGGCTTAGGGAGAAGAAGCAGCAACAAGACTCCATTCCGAAATACGCCAATCCTGTACTCTTCTTGTCAGCTGATGAGATAAAGAAGAAAGCTGAGGCTGTTGATAGGTATTTGTTTTAATTCTTGCTCTGGTATACGATATAAATAAACCTGTTGAGTTAAGGAAGGATTATCTGTAACTTTGGATTTTTGAGGAACCTCTTGGATTCTTATCATTATTCATTTTTTCTGTTAAGTGTTCATCTACTACCTTCTGTATGAGTGATTGTGAATTTCCAAAATTGAGCTTGGAAAAAGTGTCTTGGGTGGGTTGACAGTGAGTGGCTGCTGCTGTGATGTTTGATGTGGATCCCATTTTTGGCTGTATGACATCATTGATATGTTTTGTTTTTATTCATGACAAAAGAGTTTCATTACTTGTAAATAATGCTTTTGTGATTGCGATTGTAAAGAATGCAGATCAGTTGTTGTAAGCCAACAATGCAGCTGGAGTTATACCTAGTGTAGCTAAATATTTGTTTTTAAAAAAGGTGACATTTCTAATCGGTTAAAGTTTGAGGTCTGTTTTGTTTTTTGTAGAAGAGATTTTTAAAGATGTGTAATGGTGTTTGTAAAAGTGTTAAATTTTGAGTTGTATTTCAGGGGTAAAATCAATTTTTCAACTTCCTACCGAAATTATAGATGTGGATTTGAAGCTTCAAAGTAGATAAAGTAATACACTTGCTTTTGCTGTTATTTCAACTCTACTTTCAATTGATAGATTTCAAAATTGTTGTCATTTCTATGCAGGAAATTTATAAACCACAGCTTTCAAGAGTTGTTGTAGGTCAGCCCCATGACTTGCATTGAAACGCAGAATGCACACGATGGAACACCGGAGCAAAGGAAGAGCATCGGTGTATGACTGCCGTCAACGGCGGCCGGAACTTGCACCGACACTGCAGCGACACTAGAGGTTTTTCTATTTCTTCAATTTTTCAGTTTCAAATTTTTTCAAATACCATTCTTTCCAATGATTTCCTATTTTCCCTTTTGGTTTATCTGCATCTCCTGCTCTTACTTGAGACTTCAAGGTCATTGTTTGTTAAAGGAGAAACATTGATTCACTACAAAAAAAAAGCGTTATTTGCGACGGACATTAGCGACGGAATATTATTCCCTCGCTAAAACTGACTTTAGCGACGGAATTTGCGAGGGAATA
Source organism: Astragalus membranaceus (assembly GCA_039519185.1). NCBI lineage: Eukaryota > Viridiplantae > Streptophyta > Magnoliopsida > Fabales > Fabaceae > Astragalus > Astragalus membranaceus. The sequence continues at coordinate 8,984,844 of CM076851.1, read as the reverse complement.
AGGGTCTTTGGTTTTTTGAAAATTAGCGACGGAAGTTAGTGCATTAGCGACGGAACAGTCCGTCTCTAATTGTTTGGAGGGAAACTGAAATCTGAACAGCACGGAAACCGAAGCGATTAGCGGCAAAAATACTGGTCCCTCGCTAATGTTTTTGACCGTTCCACCTTGGTTAGCGTGAAGGGATTAGCGACGGAATAGTCCCTCGCAAATTCCGTCGCTAACCCCAATTAAAATTAGAATCAGATCCCTTTTCCTCTCTCTGTTTCCTCTTCTGTTTGCTCTTCTGTTTCCTCTCACTCCCTCACTTTTCTCTCACGACCCCAACCCCACCACACCCTTTCCAGCACCACCACCCCACGACCACCGCACCACCACACCACCGCTCACCCGTCGCTCCTCTCTCTCTCTCCTACGCGACGTCGCTCTAGCTCTCTCCTCTCTCTCTCTCTCCTACGCGAACACTTCTCTCACCGGAGCTCTCCGTTTTCGCCACCACCAGAGCTCGCCGCCCTCACCACTACCGGAGCTCGCCCTCCTCACCACCAGAGCTCTACTTTGGAGGTTTTTTTTTACTGATTTTAATTTATTTTTTTTTACCAACTGATTTTATTTGATATTGTTTTGTTAGGATTTGTAAAATTAATTTTGTGATATTGTTGTTTGGTAATTTTAGTGAATTTAGTTTTGTGATATTGTAAAATTAATTTTTGATATTGTTTTAGTGAAATTGTGTTTAGGATTAGAAATTGAAATTGGGTAGAAATTGAAATTGTGTTTTAGGTTTTAGGATTAAGTTTAGGATTTATAGAAATTGTGTAGCATAAAAATTGTTTGTTGAAATTGAAATTGTTTGCTGAAATTGAAGAAGTTGTTTTATTGAAATTGAAATTAATAGTGAATTGATTTATGTTTTTTGCTTGAAATTGAAATTAATAGTTGAAATTGAAGTTGATATTGAAGTTGTTGTTGAAATTAATAGTTGAAATTGAAGTTAGTTATTGAAATTGAAGTTGAAATGGTTTAGGATTGAAATTGTTGGTGTTTGAAGTCTCACAACCGCATCGGAGTGCGCACCGTCACCGAACCACGTACCGCACCGGACCTCAATCTCATAACGGTTAGTTTCCAAAATAAATTAATTGTTGTTTTCATGAACCCTAGGTTAGATGACTGTGTGTTGTTGATGGAAAAGGGTGAGGTGATGCCGTCCCTCACCCCCATATTTTGCTCGAAATCATCTCCATTGAGATAATTGTGAGGCGATACTAACAACAGTACGGTTGGGAGTTATACGAAATAACTTCCTTCACTACTTGGATGGAAAAGGGTTTTGTGCTGTCCTTGACCCCCATACTCGGCTCGGAATCATCTCCACTGAGATTATATCGATGCCACTAACTTGATAGATTGTTGGGAATGTTAACACGTTTTTTTAAACGTGTGTAGATGAATTTGTATGAATTTAATCGTGAATGAGTGTATGATCGATTATATCCGAGAAGAGCGGGTTTGAAGGAATCTTTTGTAATTGGGGTTGAACAGTTTCTTGTGGTAGCGTGGCGACATGAATTGGCTAAACGGGAAAAGGGGGTTAGATGTCCATGCTTAAAATGTGACGGTGTACCTATTAGGACCGATAATGAAATCAGGGAGCACTTGTATCAATGGGGGTTTAGGCCTAATTATTGGATTTGGGTGGACCATGGAGAACAACGACGTCAAAATTTTGAGGTAGGGGCTTCAAGCAGTTCTGGTGTTGGTGTTCCACGTAATGAAATTTTTGAGTCGATGGAAAACATGATTTGTGATGGTCTCAGGGTGAATGTGCCATTTGATGAGCCTCAATATGACGATCATGATGAACTTCCAAATGAAGAAGCACAAAAATTTTATAATTTGTTAAGAGATTCAAACAAACCGTTGTTTGAAGGCTCGCCACAGTCAAAATTATCTATGTGTGTGAAACTTTTAGCTCTCAAGTCCATGAGTAATATTTCTGAGGTGGGTTTAGACTATGTGACTGAAATGATGTTGGAAGCGACACCTAATAAGGATAATTTGCCAAAAAGTTATTATGAAGCAAATATGTTAGTTTCGAAGCTGGGATTGAAATTTAAGAAGATTGATTGTTGTGAGAAATGGCACATGTTGTTTTACAACAACGAATTTGGTAAAAATGATGGTGAGCTACTTGAATGCAAATTCTGTGGAAAGCCAAGGTATCATGATCGTAAAGGGGCAAAACGTAATTATAAACCTATCCCTGTAAAGTCGATGTTCTATTTGCCTATAGTTCCAAGGTTGCAAAGAATGTTTGCATCGACCGAAATTGTGCAGAAAATGACTTGGCATTATGACAATAGGCGTACCTCAGACGACATTTTACGCCACCCATCCGACGGTGAAGCGTGGAAGCACTTTGATCAAGTGCATTCAGATTTTGCCTCAGACCCACGGAATGTTCGGCTTGGCTTGTGCTCTGATGGGTTTACTCCATATATCCAAGCATCGGCGTCACCCTGCTCTTGTTGGCCAGTCATTGTTACCCCTTACAATCTTCCTCCTGAGATGTGCATGACTAAACCGTATATGTTTTTGACTTGTCTGATACCTGGTCCATCCAATCCAAAAGCTAACATTGATATTTTTTGTAACCTCTGATTGATGATCTTAAGAAATTGTGGGGGGGGGGGGGTGTTTTGACATATGATGCAGCACGAAAGAAAATTTTTATGATGAGAGCCGCATTGATGTGGACAATTAACGACTTTTCAAAAGAATGGGCGCTCAGATTTCAGATTTGCTTTATAAGCTCCGCTGTAAAGATAAAAAGCCTGACTTCATGGGTGATGATATTTGGAATGCCTTCAAGAGCCATTGGGCTACCGAGACTTTCAAGAAAAATGCTGCAAGCGCCAAAAACAATAGAAACTCAGAAAAGGGTGGCTGGCTTCACTGCGGCGGGTCCATCAACCAGGCTCAGCATGCTGCTAGATTGGTAAATTATTTTACAAATCTGTGTGTTTTTTTACATTATTTAATTAATTAGCAATTTTTGAAAATGTGTTTCATTTTACAGAGTAAAAAGGCAGGACGCCCTATCACTGCTCCTGAGCTGCATAGAGCCACCCATGTGAGGAAAGGCACTGGCGAGTATGTTGATGAGCGCTCCAAGATGACTCAGGTAAATATACAAATCGATTTGTATTATATATAATGTTGCTTTGTCAGAATGGAGCGCTAATTTGTGGTTATTCAAAACAGGAGCAAGTAAATGAGTTCATGACTCAGCTAACTCAGGGGAGCTGGGACCCTGAAGCATTTGGCCAACTTACTCCTGAGATGGTAGATCTGGCAAATCAACATTGGGAGAAGACAGTTGGTTGGTCTAAGGGTCGCCTATATGGTACGGGGCCCCTGGCTCCATGTATGGGCCAGTCTGGGGCCGGGAGCAGCAGAAGACACAGTCGACCAGCTTCTACTCCTGCAGATACAGAGCATGTGAGGCAGATGGAGCAGGAGCTGCAATCTACTCGACAGGAGTTGCAGTCTACTCGACAAGAGCTGCACGATACTCGACAGGAGGTCAGGACCTCTTCTGAGGCGATGAAAAAGATGCAGCAAAACTTTGAGAAGGTGAGCCGTAGGCAGGCGATGATGTTAAAGTATTTTAAGAACATGCAGCAAAATCAGCAGCAAGATGAGGAGGAAGATGAGGAGGAAGATGATGAGCAAGATGAGGAGCAAGCTGAGGAGTCTGATGGTGGCAGCTTTTAGTGTTGTTGATTAATGTTTTTGTTATAACATTTCAGATTAAGTGTTGTGGATTAAAATTTCATTCTCGTAATTTTTATTTATTGAAGTGTTGTTGATTAACGTTTTTGTTATAACATTTCAAATTTAAACTGTTTTATATAGTTTAGATTTTATTATTTATTAATAAAATAAACAGGTATAAAAGCAGATTAATAAAAAAAATACAATCAGATGGGCTTTAGCGAGGGAAATTGGACGCGTGGCTAGGCATTAGCGAGGGAACGTGGACGCGTGGCTGTCTAAATTTTCCCACGTGGCTGCCATTAGTGAGGGAATTAGCGACTGAATGTACTGTCGCTAATTAGCGACGGATTCAGATTCCCTCGCAAATCCCATTAGCGAGGAGCAGTTTAGTGATGCAACTGGTCTCTCGCTAATTCCCTCGCTAACAGTCATTAGCGACGGAATTTCGTCATTTTGCGAAGGAAATTTCCGTCGCTAATAACCAATTTTTTTGTAGTGATTGAGAACCCGTTTATTGATTTGAATAAAGCTACACTTAAAGTGAATAAAAAATTGGGCAGAGCAAAGTTTGTTTTTCCATAGCTAACTGTTTTGGACTTTGAGGCCTGTTTCATTTCAAACTTTATTTTTTGTTCAATGTGAGTTATTAGTGCATATGATGAGTTATACTCGGATACCCCTTCAAGACTTCTTGAATGATGCAGACACGAGTTTCTGATGCACATCTATTTTTTTGATGTAGTTTTCCTTTTTCTTTATTGTTTTATAATGCTGTACTATGTTTCGCCACAATGAATTCCCTGATTATTTAGTTATGTTTTAATTTTTCCTTTTTGGTTTTCATGATTGCAATAGTTCTTATTCTCCTTTATTTTGAAACTTTCTTTCCAGACTTTGGAAACATAAGACTTCATCTAATTGATGCTAAAAACATAAAGCTCACTCAATTTTTATTTTTATTTTTTGAAACTTTCTGGATTTGTTGTAAGTTTTGTTTTTGTTTGTTTTTGTTGAGATGCACCATTTGTTGACTCTCTTTTATTCAATGTCTTCACTAACCATAGGTTGATTCTCTTTTACTTACAATTGTTGTTTTTTAAGCTTATTTTTGGGGATTGGGCAAAACAGAATCAAAAGGTGAACCCCCAGAATTTGGTGCTGTTGATGATGAGTTGAGCTAGAGAAGTTAGTATATAAGTTAAATAAAACAACCACAGAAACTCTGTTTTGTGTTTAGCATGTATTATTGTTTTGTATTATTGTATGTAGCCGAATGATTTATAATTTTATGAGATTTTTAGTTACATTGGTTTGGAAATATAAGTTTGTATATGTGATTGTTAGTTATATTGGTTTGGAATTATACGCTAGCTGCAATTATTTTGTTTGGATTGAATTTCTATTGAATTAATTATAGGCTAGTTACATTGGCTGAGTCTGAATTAAATTGACAGCAATTGCAAATAGAATGGGGTTTGTATGTAACTGAATGATTTTCCAAAATTATTTATCAATGCGTACCGACGGATATTTGTGAAGGATTTGCGAGGGATTTGCGAGGGATATTTCCGAGGGAGTTTCCGAGGGATTTCCGACGGAAGCGTTTCCGAGGGAAAATGCCCTCGGAAATCGTTTGCGAGGACCGTTTTTCCAACGGAATTTTGTCCATCGGAAATTCCGTCGGAAACGTGAATTACCGACCGATTTTCCTGCTTTTCCGAGGGATTTTTCCCTCGGAAATCACCGAAATTCTTGTAGTGCACACACGTTAATTGATTAATCCACATGCCAAAGGATATTTGATATAATACATAAACACACGGCAAGAAATAAAGGAGAGAACACAAAGATATTTACGTGATTCGGCACCTCTTGCCTACGCCCACAGGAACACATCAATATAATTCATCCATATTCTCAAACATGATTACAATAATTTGTAACCCACCCCAATATGTGTATCACCCTACAATACTCTCTCACTCAAAGAGTTACAAGTAATGATAACACTCACATCTCACAACAAATGATCACCAACACACTCTCTCACTAGGACATGGTTGAATATTCTTCAACTCTCTACATGATCACCCAAGTGAGGATGCCACACCTCTCCAAATGATGACGTCTCACCTCTCCATAAGATAACCCAAAAGGGGATGCTTCACTTTTTCACAAATCTCTCTATTTATAGGAGAAAGTATGACTTCTATTCATGTATGTGACAGTGGGTATTAATTATCCTACATTTCTAAAGAAACTCCACTTCTTGATTTTTCTTAAACATTCTAGATACACACCTCTTCATTTCTTGAAATGTGACTCTTGAAAATTTCACCACTACTAATATTAAATATTATTTGAAAATTCAAATTGAATTCTCATCAGAAATATCATTAAAAATGTGAAGATTAGTAAAAAGCGTGGCCACTCCCATACCAAACCTCATTTATTTGGATCCCAACGTAGTTTAGTTGGCGAGCTAAGGGATATCAAATGAGTACAATAAAAGGAAGTCAAGAGGTCAAACCCTGGAAACTAATATTTCCCCCACCCCTAGCTGTAACAATTAACAACTAACATTGCCTATAAAAAAACCTCGTTTATTTGTGCATTGTAAAAAAGTTCATTTTTAAAAAGAATTTCTTCATCAACAATAGATTTTGTTAATTTTGTTTGGGATAAGTCTTTGTCCCCCTAAGCACTGTATTCCTTTTCATATTTTTCTTTCTTAATAATATCATGGATTACTGCAAAAATGCTAAGCAATCCACTTTCCGTAAAAAAATGAGAATTTGGTAAAGAGGGAATAGCCTACATAATAATAATAATAATAATAATAATAATAATAATAATAATAATAATGATAATAGAGTGAGGTTTAACTTACTCCAAGAATAATTCTTGTAGAGTTAGAAGAATTGAGAAAGGAAGAAAGAAAGAAATTCTCTTTCAATGGTAAAGAGAGAGATATCTTTTACAATGAGTATAGGATACACTTTATATAGTGATTTTAACTAATATAACCAACTTGTACTACTTTAACTAACTATTCAATATATTCTAACTAACAGAGGTAATTTACTTAATATCTCTTTGTAGACATTGGATTTTACGGATCAAACCGTTAAATAGTTTTATATTATCTTAATGATCGTACATACCAAAAATTATAGAAATTGAATATATGTAGCTATTGAATCTTATAATCCATATTTTACTTGTATTTTAAAAAGTATAATATATGTTGAATTGAACTTATTTGATCAAAGATCAAATATTTTAAAATTTTATGAAAATTTGCATATTTGATCTAACCAATTTGAACTAATAATTTGCTGGTTGGATCGATAAAATTTAATGTCTACCAAAGAGATATTAAGTGGAGGCGAAGTAACTCTTACTAGAGTTACTCTTGGAGTAAGTTGATCACTATTCATAATAATAATAATAATAATAATAATAATAATAATAATAATAATAATAATAATAATATTAAACATTCTTTTCATTTATTCTATTATTATTATTGTTTTTAAATTATTACAATTTATTTATTTTACAGAAAACTCTTATCTTTTGTTTTTTTTTCCGAACTCTCGAGTCTCGAGACTTTCCCGACATATCCAATTATCGCAAGTTGGCTTGTTGGGGACCCTTGTTGTGTTGCTTTAGTTTACCTATCCAATTACTAATCATATATAATGGCAAAAAACAGAAAAGGAGTGCTAGCTATTCGGTTCTGAGGTAGGTAGGAGTAGTTGTTTGCACCTTGCAATAATAAGAGTGGTCTTTTATAAAGTGGCTTTGGGCCTTCGTACCACAGCCACATATGTGGAATAATATCTTAACTCAGCAATAACATAATATAATAATATTATTGGAACAAAATAATATCATATTCTTTATTTTTCTCCAAAACCTTCTTCAATTTTACGATGTTATCCTATCTTTGGTTTCTCTTTATATTTGATGTGAATAAATATCATGTTTTTTGTAAAAAAATGCTATAATGTAATTTTATATTTGCCTTGTATGGGTGAATCACCTCAATAATGCTTTTGGTTTTCAAGAAATCAAGTTTTGTGTGTTATTTGATATAGTAATTTAGTTTGAATTCAATAATGGGAAATTGGATGTATGATGTGTGTCATTATATGTTTAGTAAGTGTATCAGCATATATCTAGATGCTGAGAGTGGTACTGCTAGTAGCACCAGTGATGCTGAATGTGACGCTAGCATTTAGTATATAATATCTGTAACTCACTATAAATACTCTACACAGCAGTGAAAAAAAGCAGTTGTTAATTTGGATTCCAAAAATTCGCTATGACCGTTTTTCTCTCTGCCACGTAACCATATATAGTGTGCCAAGTCAGCAACATTAAGTGACTGTTTGGCGGTTAGACGGACAATTGGACTAACATATTCGTATTTACAAATATTAGGGATTAATTTGGATCTTATCTTATGGGGGACTAATTTTTTCCGTGAATAGACTAATTTGGGTCTTAACTATTTTGATTAGTATAATTCTTTTATTTTTTTGACAATAGTATAATTCTTTTATTGAACAATGTTGATTAATAACAATGTCTTTTACGGCTTAATTGCACTATTAATCCCTCTATAATAACTCATCCACGATTTGGTCTCCAGAGTTCTTTTTCATGATTTTGGTCCCATATTATTCTAATTTGTAAAATGTTTGCTCCTGCCAAAATTAGTCAATTCATTGATTGGTGTCGTACTCAATTAAATGATGTAGGATATGTTTGACTGCAACATAGATTTTTTAATTTAAAAAAATATTTTTATTATAACAATTTGTTTTTTAAAAAGTTTTTATTATTATTTAAGTTATTATTATTTATTTTAAAAATAAATTATTATATTAAAAATATTTTTTAATTAAAAAAACATGTGGTAGTTAAACGTGACATGCTAGTTATTTAAATGAGTACCAAGTCGGACAATATCTTGAACAATTTTGGTAGGGGCAAACATTTTACAAATTGGAATAATAGAGAGACCAAAATCGTGGAAAAATAACTTAGGACACGAAGATCTAGCTGACCACCTTTAATTATGCCTTTTTTATCATTTTATAGGTGTCAAGTGTTATTCAATTTGACGATAGCGCGGGAAGATCTAGTTGACCACCTTTAATAATATCACTCCTTCCAACTATGTTTTTCCATCGATAGGACTCAAATGCAAGACTTTGATTAAGGGATTTGAGTCCAATTTCACCCGAAAATAATACACAATAAAGATTTAGTAAAAGGAAAATGTTAAAAATACACATTGAAAAGTCAAATTAAATTAGATAGGAAATAATGTGATTAATTTAGTAATATGTTAAATATTATATTGTTATTAAAACTTTATTTATGGTTTTTAATCAACATTTTAATAGTATTTGTTTAAAAATACTTTATAAAAAAGTATATTCAAAATATTTATCAATCTCTACTAATTTTTAGATGAAGTGTATTAATTCTTTTTTAGTATAGAAGGGGGGTAAAGCCCAAAAGAATGGTATTATTTTTAGTTAATATTCTTGGAGTCACATCTCCTTTTTTTTCTAATAGCTTGTCATTCATACGAATCTTAAAAATCTTAAAAATATAAATCCATTGTGGTCTTCAAGTGGGTCCCTCCCACTTTTGGCGCCAAAACCCCTACCCCCACCCCCTCTTCTTTTTTTTATTCATTCCTCCCACTTTTTAATTCATCATCCTTTCTTTTTTTCATACTTTTATCTAAAGTGTGATGTTAGACAACGTGCTTTGAGATATTTTAGAGTCCAAAAAAAAATTAATTGTTCACATATGCAAAATGTGCTTATTAATAACCAGTTTGTTGAAATAAAATAGTAATTTCGCAATAAAGTACGTAAAGAGAAATGCTTAACTGTTCAAATACACGAGTTTTCTTTCTCACTAACCGGTTCGGTGAATAAAAATAATTTAATAACAAAATACGTAAAGTACAATATTAAGTTGTGGTTTCGGATGCTTTTGTGTTTGAAAAAAAAATCAACTATTCAAATATGTGAAATTTGTGCCTCAATTAATAACCAGCGTGTTTTGGAGTCTTTTAGTGCTCGGAAAAATACTTAACCATCAAAATACTCAAAATTCATTCCTCATTAACCGATTTGGTAAAAAAAAATCGTGACAAATATATATAAAGAGCGATTTTAAGCAGCGTGTTTCAGGATACTTTAGCATTTAAAGGACCAACAAATAAGACTTTTTCGTATTGCAATTCTAAAAATAAATTTTAACAAGACAGAAATTCTGCATCAACTGAAGTTGTTTCCCGTGCGAACGCACGGGTGCACACACTAGTATCTACAATCCCTATGTAGAATTTCAGCCACCCACTAGGATTTGAACCCATAACTGGGGGCTTAGAGGAGTAAAGAGAAATAAGATCATTTAATAAAGGTTTCAACTTATTCCCTGTTATGCTGGTAATGGACTAATGGTGTTATAACTGGCATTACACAAAGTAATACACCAAAACCAAAGAAAAAAATTCATATTTAAAAACCTTGAGAAGAAGATAAAGATTAGTCTTGTTCATAGTCTTAGCCTTAAGTGAGTGACTCCACACCCGCCTCACAAAATTTCCATATCCAAGTAAAGATGATTCCAAACATGATTAGGTCTCATTTATAAGCAAAAAAACACGTATAGGTTCACTGAATAACTTATATATCTGGTCTATATTATAGATCAGATACATTGGTTATTCCACGTATATAAAACGTACAATTTTTGCTCATAAATAAGACCATATGGAGTAGCGGGGAAATCATTTGGCCTCGGTGCCTTCCAAGGTCCCATACCAAACACAACTTTTGACATTTCCCCATCAATTATATCTTCACTCAAACTAGCAAAAATTAAAGAATCCAAGCAGTGGCATCCCCTAATTCTTTGAAGAAATCTTTGTAAAAATTGTTAACCAAAAGCCTGAGATTATTAACATTGTCATCCCCTCAATTTAGCAAAAACAAAATCAGATAACAGATAAACTAGCGGATAAGCTAACTTATAGTGAATGAACTGATAACAGATTGAATTTAAAGTGTTTGGTAAAATTAGCAGTTGAACTAACTTATAAATATAAAATGACCTAAATAGACATTTGTAATTAATGCTTAAAAGTGAGAAAAAAGATTCATTTAATTGGGGATAAATAAGAAATTTATTAAAATACTAGGTGTAAAAAATTAAATGCTATATAGGCTAGTTAAAAAATACTATAAATTATCCGTAAAAAAAACACTATAAATTAGTTATGACAAACACCTACATCGAGCTTATCTGCCACGATTCCAACAAAAAAACCACCACTTTTTGAAAACCTAAAGAAGGCTCATGACAACAATAATAGCTAGATGATGATGATGATAGTCAATAGTCTTCAATACACTTTTTGCAAAACCTAAAGAATTTAGACTTAGCTGGTCCATGAAAATTCTACAAAATGATTCTATTATCAAATCAAACAAAGCTAGTATTCAACCTTTTTTTTAAAAAAATAAAAAGCTAGTAATCAACCAATGTAGTTCCTCCTTCGGTATCCAATGTAAATTCTACAAAAAGATTCTATTATCCATCAAACCAAACAAAGCTATTATCCTTCCTTATTTGTTAAGCCAAGATCTAGAGTCTCCACAATAAAATCCATTTGACTATGACCACAGTATCGAATGCATGCTCTCCAGTACCCTCTCCTATCTCATCCTTCTCCATGGAAGGGATTGTAGATTAGCTTAATCACTCCCTAATTATCTTTATGGCATCCTTCTCCCGAATGCATGCTCTCCCCGGTTAAAGGATACATTTGTAATTAGGCATATTTGTAACACTCTTGTATAAATGACCTGCTGTTGTAGGTAAACTGTAGAGGTAACCTGCTACCACAGGTCAAACAGAAAGTCAAACAACAAATGTATATAAACAATGAGAAAATCAGATTTGTAACCGTGAATTCACTCATCAAAGAATTGATTCAGCTGTAACAAAATTCTGTTACAGCAGTTGTATTTCACTCTGAAAATTGAAGCATGATCATCATATTCTAACATGGTATCATCGAGTTCCGGCGAATCCTCGCCTTCCGCCGCCGCAAAGGATGCTCACGTCGTCCACAATGATGAAACGATTGTTGCAAAAGATTCAGCACAAATCGCTAACTTTGATCTTCTCTCCATGAACACGAAGACATTTGCAGCGATTTCTGAAAAACTTGACACCGAAAACTATCTTCTTTGGTGCCAACAGGTGGAACCTGTGATCAAAGCGCACCGATTGCACCATTTCTTGGTTAATCCGACGGTTCCTCTACAGTTTCTCACTGTTGATGACGCTACCTCAGAAACTGTGAATCCTGAGTTCACGAAATGGGAGCAGCAAGATCAACTACTGCTTGCGTGGCTTCAATCCACTCTGTCACGCGAAATGCTCACTCGCGTCATCGGTTCGAAGTACGCGTGGCAACTCTGGGATAAAGTCCACGCCTATTTTCAGGTTCATACTCAGGCGAAGTCACGACAGCTCCGATCTGAACTGCGCAACACGTCTCTTGAAGGAAAGTCAGTTTCGAAGTTCCTTCAGAAAATTCAGTCACTCGTAGACTCGTTAAGGCGATTGGTGAACCGATTTCGAAACGCGAACACCTGGATGTGATTCTTGAAGGTTTACCACAAGATTATGAATCAACAATTTTGCCTAATCTGTGAAAAATTTGATCCAATTTCAATTGAAGAAGTTGAGACTCTTCTTCTAGGTCACGAAGCGCGTCTAGAATGTTTTCGCAAATCCTCTGTTCCAACAGTAAATATGACTACTGCTTCCACAAACTCTGATCAGAATCATCCTCAACAGGAACAATCGCCTAACAACAACACTGATTCAACTTTCACTGGTCAACGTGGAATGCGTGGTGGCGCTCGTGGTGGTCGTGGCCGTGGACGTGGTGGTCGCAGCAACGTGCAGTGTCAGGTTTGCTATAAAATAGGTCACGATGCCTCTATTTGTTTCCATCGCTTCAAACGCGACTATGTACCTAGTGGCAATCTGTCTGCACCAACTGGTTCTGGTTTTCCCTCTCAGTCTAGTACTCAGTCACCATGGACTCCTCAGTCTGGTGCTCAGTCATCATGGCCTGCTCAGAACCATGCACAACAAATGTGGCCTGCTTATCCCTGGCATGACCAAATTTGGCAGCAGATGCTCAATCCAAGGCCACCACCTCAACCACAGCAGTATCTGCCATATCCTCCCATGCCTCTTGCCTTTGCACCACCTGCACTATCACCCCTACTGCTCCACAAGCTCGTCCTCAGGCTTATCTCACAGCAGCTACGCCTGCTACACCAAGCTATTATGGTGATACAGCTGCCTCACATCATGTGACCACCCAAGGGCAGCAAATTCAGCAACTCTCCCCGTTTGAAGGTCCTGATCAGATCTTCATTGGCAATGGTCAAGGTGTGGCTGTCTCTTCTGTTGGTAATTCTGTTTTTAAGTCACCTATTAACTCCAACAAGGAACTAATCCTGAAAAACCTACTCCATGTGCCTTCTATCACGAAGAACTTGATCAGTGTGAGTAGGTTTGGAAGGGACAACAATGCTTTCTTTGAGTTTTGGCTTGATTATTGCTTGGTTAAATCACAGGACACTAGAGAGGTTATGCTAGAAGGTGTTACAGGTACTGATGGCCTCTATGAATTTGCTGGTCTTCAACTCAAGTCTGCTTCTAAACCTTCTTTTGTTGAACATTGTATTACACCTACTGTTAATATGGTCTCTGCCTATAATAATACGTTTTCTACTTGGCATAATAGGCTTGGTCATCCAAGCCAGGCTGTCCAAAAGGCATTACTCAAATATTGTAATATTCCATGTACAAGTAAAAACTCACTTGATTTCTGTGCATCTTGTTGCTTGGGCAAAGCTCACAGACTACATTCACACACATCCACCACTGAGTATACAACACCCCTAGCACTTATTTTCACTGATTTGTGGGGACCCGCACCTATACAGTCCTCAACAGGATTCACTTATTATATGTCTTTTGTTGATGCTCACACACGATTTACTTGGATCTACTTGCTGAAAAAGAAATCTGAGGCACTGATCACCTTTCAACACTTCAAGACATTGGTTGAAAATCAATTTCCATACAAAATAAAGGTTGTTCAGTCTGATTGGGGTGGTGAATTTCGCCCCTTCTCTCAATTACTTCAGCAAATGGGGATTGAACATAGACTGATTTGTCCACACACACACCACCAGAATGGTGTCATTGAAAGAAAGTACAGACACATTGTTGAGTTGGGACTCACCTTGCTGGCTCAAGCTAAGTTACCACTCAAATTTTGGGATCATGCATTTATCACAAGTGTTTTCCTTATTAATAGATTACCTACAGCCTCACTCAACTATGACATTCCCTTTGTCAAGTTGTTCAGAATTAACCCTGACTACACTGCTTTAAGAGTGTTTGGGTGTGCCTGTTTTCCACTCCTAAGGCCTTACAACAAGCACAAACTTCAATTCAGGTCCCAAGAGTGTGTCTTCTTAGGCTACTCTCCAGCTCACAAAGGCTACAAGTGCCTCTCCCCTGATGGAAGACTCTACATTTGCAAGGATGTAGTCTTCAATGAAATCAAGTTTCCCTACTCAGAATGGTCCACTCCTAGGCCTGCAGCATCCACGTATGAGCCTGCTGTCACTGGCACCATTATTGTGTTACACACAAGCAGTCCTGCTGCAACTTCAACTGAATCTGCCACCACTGGCACCATTCCTATGACACACATAAACACCTCTGCTGCAGCAGCCAACTTCCCTAATAACTCTCTGTCACTCTCTCCTGCAGCCACTGTGCCTCTTGCTCCTACTCCAGCAGCTATGACAGTAGCCTCTACATCACCTGAAGTGACTACGTCTGCTCCAACATCTCCCTCAGCAACAGGCTCCACAGCTCCAAATAACAATACTGCTCTTACTCCAGCAGCTGTGACAATAGCCTCTCCATCCCCTGCAGTGACCGTGTTTGCTCCAACATCTCCCTTAGCAACAGACCCTACAGCTACAAATGATCATAACTCACCTTCACCTGCCTCTCCTAGTCTTCACAATACACATTCCATGCAAACCAGATCAAAGTCAGGTATTGTATGTCCTAAGATACATCCCACCCTGCTATTAACTCATGCTGAACCCAGCACCAGTAAACAGCCACTCTCTAGTCCCAAGTGGCTTGCAGCAATGCAAGATGAGTATAATGCCTTGATGACTAACCAAACCTGGCATCGAGTTGATCTACCACCCAACAAGACCCTCATTGGTTGCAAATGGGTATTTAGGGTCAAGGAGAACCCTGATGGCATAGTCAACAAATACAAGGCCAGGCTTGTGGCCAAAGGCTTCCACCAACAGTATGGAGCTGATTACACAGAAACCTTTGCCCCAGTTATCAAACCAGTAACCATACGAACAATTTTGTCTCTAGCTATCTCACACAAATGGCCACTTCAGCAACTTGATGTAAACAATGCCTTCCTAAATGGGATTTTGGAGGAAGAGGTATATATGGTACAACCCCCGGGTTTCGTATCTTCCAATCCTAATCAGGTTTGCAAGTTAAAAATGGCTATCTATGGGTTAAAACAGGCTCCAAGGGCCTGGTTTAAAAGACTTAGAGAAACACTGTTAAGACTTGCTTCATCTCAAGTAAATGTGATTGTAGCGACCGAAAAATCCGGGCGAGGATTCCTCGAAGGTTCAAAAAATGAAGCCGCCACCAAAGTTTAATTATAAGGGCAAACGTTGGAAAATCCCTTTTGGAATGGATAAGGGTCCTTGAGACCAGATAAGGGTTTGGGAGTCGGTTATGCGTGACGAAGGTATTAGTACCCCACGACATCCTTCCTAAGGAAGGTTACCTGCTAACTAGTTGTAGGAAAGAATATTAATTTTGAAAATGTTTATTTTACCCTTTTATTGTGAATTCAAAAGAAATAAGAAAATTGATATTTTATTTAAGAAAATGATTATTTATGAAAAGACTAAAAAAGGTTTTTTATTAATGCAATTGACAGAGGTCGGCCGCCTTCTGCTCCTACGTATCTCTTGGTAGAGAATCAGATCACATGTAGTTCTTGGTAGAAAACTTTGTTTGTTGGTGTATTTTATTTAGGGATCTTAGGACTCCTGAGTGATCAGTTCATTTGTCCTAAAATGATGACTAACCCGTCCGTACAGTCGGCTTAGTCCCCTATTTTGTAAAAATGGGGTTTTTGGAGTTTGGAAAATGGTTTGAAGTGTGTTGGTTTGATTTTATTGGAATGGGGTTTTAGGACTCTTGATCCGTACGGTTCATTCGTCCTAGAACGCTGACTAACCCGACTGTACAGTCGACTTAATCTCCTATTTTGAAAATTTGATTTGTGGAAAGAAATGTGTTTGTGCTTATTTTAGTCTAGGAATTGTTTGTTTTAAATAGGGATTTTAGGACATGATCCGTAACGGTTCATTAGTGACCTAAAAAGCAGACGAACCCGACTGTACAGTCGACTTAGTCCCCTATTTATATTTTTGAAAATGAAATATTTATCTATTTATTTTTATAGTTTTTTGTAAAAGAAATTATTTTTGAAAAGAAATGAACGAAAAGGGGTGGAATAGTAAAATGGTGTTGCGTTTAGCTGCTTGGGGGTGCCTTGAAAGAATGGGGGTGCGTTTAGCAGGCCGGCCCGTTTATTGGTGCTCTGCCTGTGGGTAATGGGCTTGCGTAGGGGGTGTGTTATTAAAAAAGGGCTGGTGTAAATATTAATCTGATATTTTAGTTTGAAAATAAAATAAATAATAAAGGGGTGGTATATAAGAGGAACCCTAATTGAAAAGAAAAAACCTAATTCTTCTTCTCCACTCCCTTTAGCGCCGCACGAACAGAATGGGGAGAGAGAGAGAAAAAACACGAAATCTCCGGCGAGAGAGAGGGAGCAGATTACGGAGTGAGAGAGGGGGAAAACATAAGGGAAAGAGAGAAAGATCGATGACCGAGAGAGAGCGAAGATGGCACGGTGGAGAGAGAGATTATCGGCGAGAGATAGGGAGAGCGACGGTGATGAACTGAAGACCACCGTGACTGTGTTTGCAGCAAAGGGTTCGCGATGGTGATGGGTGTTGACGACGGTGATGCGACGCCGGAGAAGAACGCCCACGACGGTGCGATGGGACGATCGGTGGCAGTGACGGCTTGGTGGCAGTCACGGCTTGGGCTGACTGTGGTGTTTCGACGACGGTGTTTGGTTTGGATTTCGCGCGTGATGGCTACGATGGGAAAGGAGAACCAAAGGAAGGTGACAGCGTGGTGGTCTACGGGTAGTTCACGGTGGCGACGACGGCGCGTTTGGGGAGACGACCACAGTCACGGTGGTCGGAGCTGAACGGTAACTTTCTGATTCTATTTTTCCTCTGTTTCGTCTCCTCCTCCCTACGTCCTATTCTGTTTTTTTTCTTTCATTCCATTCTTTGATTTTCTGGGTTTTGGCTAACCGATTCCCTTGCTATTTCATTTTTGAAAGATAGATCTCTAAAGGAACTAGTTCTTTATCATCAGTACCTATTTGAAACCCTAATTTCTAACTAATACTAACTACTATTTTTTAAACAGAATACTAACCCTAATTTTTAACTAATCTATTTCGGTATAATTCCTAATAAACCATAAACAGAACACTAAACCTATTTCATTTTATCCCTAATCCTAATTTATTTTGAAAATCTGTCCATAATGTTGTTCTATGTTCTATGTACAAGCTTGATGATATTTTTTAGAAACCTAATCTATGTGACCCTAATTTAAACCCTAATATGTGACCCTATTTATAGGTTTAGGAAAACGTAAGATTTTGAAAAAAACAGTTAATGTAAATTAAGAATCGATTGTGACATGAAGTTAAAAAATAGGAGAATCGATTCTTTGCATTTAGACAACTTAGGAATCGATTCTTTGGCTTTTAGAATTATGAAGGAATCGATTCTTAAGATATCCTGAATAGGTAAGAATCGATTTTAACTTTGGTTTAAAGAAGGAGGAATCGATTCTTTAGTTATGCTAAAATATAGGAGCAATCGATTCTTGGCTTCTCAATAGATTAGGAAATCGATTATGTAGCTTTAGGAAACATAAGAATCGATTGTGAGTGAAGTGCACAAGCTTAGGAATTGATTCTTTGCTCCACAATAGATTGCCAAATCGATTTTATAGTCTTTTGAAATAGAAGGAAATCGATTCTTACATTTGGCTTGAGTATATGTATGAATCGATGACATACTTCAAACATAGGGCAAGGAAATCGATTCTTGGCCTATAGGTGAGCCTAAAATCGATTTCATAGCCTATATAAATTGTATAAATCAATTTCATAGCCATTGGAACAAAATAGAAATTGATTTTTGATTTCCACAAAATCGTTTTTAGGTTTAGGTGCCACCTTACGCATGCATGCAAAAATATTTTTCAAAACCCTAATTTTGATGCATCATGCATGTTTTCAAAAGTCATCTCTCAGCTACTAAAATGTCATAGACCTTAAGTGATAGGACCTTACACTGTGTCCTATAGAAAGCGGATAAACAATTAGGTCTTCAGCTTCAAAGGTAGCTTCTTCTCCAAGCTACTCCGGCTTCTTGCTTTTGATTCCCGTCCTGTACTTTATTCAACTTGAACCTGTACTTTCATACAGCTGCAACCATTAGTAGACAAGATGTAATTTGTTATCATTCAAAACAAAGAGTGTTTGTCATTGGTTCAACAAACTCCCCCTTTTTGATGATAACAAATTACATTATGCATAGGGAGGCCATAATCAAGAAACAATGGCAGAAGCTCCCCCTAAGCATAAGCATATCAAAATAAACAGCACAGCAGCAGTTATTTTTCTCCCCCACATAATAACATGCATATTCTCTCCCCCTTTGTTTTCATCAAAAAGGAGGGGGGTGAACACATAGATACATAATCATACTATAAACTTGCAAAATCACGCAACAGTATCACATAGCATAAGATAGATCAAAAACAGTTTAATGTTATGCTCCCCCTTACTTGATGATCCTCTGATTAATTGTAGAGTTCAAAAATATTAGCCAAAAGAGATGGACCATCACAGTTTAAAAAAGATCTTATAGAAAATAGGATACCCATTAGATATGTCATACTTGGTTCAACAATATGGGTACCATATTTAACTTCAAAATATGTTGCATTAATGATCCAGCACAATAGAGAGATAAAAAAAACTTTCAATAGAGGTGAATAGAACTTTACCAATCTAACCTTTACCGGTGATTCTTCCTCTATTGTTGATATTACGAGTCACATGACTGCTGTTTCTGAGTATTAAGAATCTTTTTGCGTCTCCAGTCATGAACTTCGATTCTCTGCTATCAAGGTATCGATCTGACCCGCATACCTTGTAGCACACCTGCACTAAGATCAAGTAGAAAATTTTGGTACCCAATTCTCTTTGGGTCCTTTGGGGTTAGTCATCAAGGGGTTTGTTTTCACAATCCACCTTGGTTTCTCACAAGCAGGTATAAGGGTATCAAGCTCACATAATTTACGAATAGGGCATCTATGAGAGCTATGGTTCCCTTTTTGACAGTAAGTGCAAGAGAAAACAGTAGGTGTATAACTTGAAGTAGCAGCTACAAAAGTCATTTTCTTTTTCAAAATAGGGGAGGTGGAATTACCTTCATACCCAAGACCTCTCCTATCAACATATTCATGTTGGGAGTGCAGTATCTTGGTTAAGGTATTTTCACCAACCTCAAACCTTTTTAAAGTTTCTTTCAAAATTTTTTAATTTTCAACCTTGGCTTTTTCAAAATTTTGTTTAAGCTCAAGAAACTCAAGGTTGAAAGATTTTATTTCATGTAGCTCATTCTTCAACTTAGCTACCTCATTTTCAAGAGTCTCAATTTGAGTAAGCAAACTTTTGTTGCTCTTTGTCAATTTATTAGATTTTAACAAGAGAGCTTCATGTTCAAAATAAAGAGCTTCAAAAGCCTCACTCAAATCTTGACTACTATACATATCATCAATTAAATTATCATGCTCAAGTGAATCAGAAAGATTATGGTTATCAAGGATTACCTCAGGTGCGTCATTTGCCATATGACAAACAACATTGGCAGTTTGCTCTTCTTCATCTGTTTCACTATCAGTGCCAAAACTGTCTCATATTGTAGCCTTAGGTGTTTCACTTGCCGTGAGACAAATAGCATTTGCAACCTCCTCTTCTTCATCAGAATCACTATCAGTATCAGAATAGTTCCATGTAGCCTTCTTATCTTTCTTCTTTTGGTACTTGGATTTCTTTGAGTAGTCACCCTTTCCAAGCTTGTTGAATCTCATGAATTCTTCAAACATTTTAGCCATGTCTTCATCATCGGTTTCTTCATCAGACTCAACTTCTTTCCTTGCTACTTTAGGAGTTTTAGCAGCAAGAGCAAGAGACTTTATTTCTTTTACCACTTCTTTTTCCTGAACCTTCTTAGCAGCTAACACCACCTCAAATGCAAAAAGTGACCCAATCAAGTCTTCTTGAGGCAAGGTGCCAATATCTTTGGCTTCAGTGATTGCACAAGTTTTAGGAAAGAACTCGCTAGTTAGAGAAGCAAGAATCTTCCCATTTAGATCTTTTGTTGAATACTTCTTCCCCAGTGCCCTTAGATTGTTCACTATCAGATTCAGTCTCTAGTGCATAGCTGCGACAGATTCACCTTCCTTCATTTTGAAGGCTTCATACTCAAAGGTGAGGATTCTGATTTTTGTATCCTTCACTTGGCTTGTACCGACATGTGTAGCTTCCAGACAATCCCAGATTTCTTTTGCTGTCTGACACCCTTTTACCCTTCCATATTCTTCTTCACATAGAGATAGGTGAAGAATGTTCATAGCTTTGGCGTTCTGAGAGATTTTGTCTAACTCGGACTTTCTCAGCTCGCTCAGATCAATGGTGTAGATGTCTTCAACTGGAACTTCTTCTGCTTTGCCGGTATCTTGAATTTTTGTAATATCTCCGTCAACAGCACCACCAGGTTTTTTAATTTTGATTTTCATCGGAATCAGTGGTCCATCAACGATAATCCTCCAAAGGGTGAAGTCTATAGCCTGCACATGACACTTCATTCGACTACTCCAGTAGTCATAGTTAGTCCCATCAAACAGGGGTGGCCTATTGAAGGACATCCCCTCTTTCATAAAAGAACCCATGATCACAGATAGATAAATAGAATTTAAATTGCGAGATGTAAAGCTCTATATGCAATTTCTAGCTACTGATACCACTTGTTGGACTATCTGATAACCTTAGAGGGGGGGTGAATAAGGTTATGTGCAAAACTTGAATTCTTTTTCGGTTTTCAAAAACTTTTGCAATGTTTGTTTAAATCAAATGCGAAATCTGAGATTTAAACTTATATGATGTATGTAAGCAGGCAGATCATGCAAAGTGTACTGTTACGCTATTATCAGAGTTTAGGATAGACAGATATTATAAGCAGTGTAACAATAAATAGATCGGTGCAGTGATAGTATAATTATAACCAGATATAAACAGTAAATAAAGTAAAGAGAGAGGGATAGAGATACACCAGGAATTTTACAAGGTTCGGGATAAAAGCCCTACGTCCTCGGCCTCCGGCTTTGCAACCTTTGGACTTTGCTGACAACCACTATATGAAGAATGTTTTACAAACAGACAACTTCAAATAGAAAATCTCAATTCCCCCGAACTGAGAACCCGAGCACACAACTAAGGATTTCAACACCGCTTCAATCTCCTGATTGAACGACCCAAGAGCACCTCCCAGGATTTCACTACCACTTCAATCTTCCCTGTTTGAAAGACCCAAGATCACCTCCCAGGATTTCAAAACCAACTCAATCTCTTGATTGAGAGACCCAAGAACAATTCCCAGGATTTCAAAAACCGCTTCAATCTCCTGATTGAACGACCCAAGAATACTTCCCAGGATTTCGAAATGACCCCCACAATAGTAGATTACAATATAGAAGTTATGATCTAATCACCTCAGATAATATGACAATATAATAGCTGAGAGAGATGAGTGACTAGATCTATAGAAAATGATGTGACTATGATAGCTCTATTTTCTCTCTTTCTCAGATCTAGAAATTTGAAGGTGAGAAGTAGAGAGATGTTGTTGTATTGAGGTGTGGATGAGTGAGTTGAAGAGTGTGAAGCTCCTCCCTATTTATAGGTTTAGGAAAACGTAAGATTTTGAAAAAAAAACAGTTAATGTAAATGAAGAATCGATTGTGACATGAAGTTAAAAAGTAGGAGAATCGATTCTTTGCATTTAGACAACTTAGGAATCGATTCTTTGGCTTTTAGAATTATGAAGGAATCGATTCTTAAGACATCCTGAATAGGTAAGAATCGATTTTAACTTTGGTTTAAAGAAGGAGGAATCGATTCTTTAGTTATGCTAAAATATAGGAGCAATCGATTCTTGGCTTCTCAATAGATTAGGAAATCGATTATGTAGCTTTAGGAAACATAAGAATCGATTGTGAGTGAAGTGCACAAGCTTAGGAATCGATTCTTTGCTCCACAATAGATTGCCAAATCGATTTTATAGTCTTTTGAAATAGAAGGAAATTGATTCTTACATTTGGCTTGAGTATATGTATGAATCGATTACATACTTCAAACATAGGGCAAGGAAATCGATTCTTGGCCTATAGGTGAGCCTAAAATCGATTTCATAGCCTATATAAATTGTATAAATCAATTTCATAGCCATTGGAACAAAATAGAAATTGATTTTTGATTTCCACAAAATCGTTTTTAGGTTTAGGTGCCACCTTATGCATGCATGCAAAAATATTTTTCAAAACCCTAATTTTGATGCATCATGCATGTTTTCAAAAGTCATCTCTCAGCTACTAAAATGTCATAGACCTTAAGTGATAGGACCTTACAATGTGTCCTAAAGAAAGCGGATAAACAATTAGGTCTTCATCTTCAAAGGTGGCTTCTTCTCCAAGCTATTCCGGCTTCTTGCTTTTGATTCCCGTCCTGTACTTTATTCAACTTGAACCTGTACTTTCATACAGCTGCAACCATTAGTAGACAAGATGTAATTTGTTATCATTCAAAACAAAGAGTGTTTGTCCTTGGTTCAACAGATCTTTCATCTTTGCCATGTCTTCTCTCAGATCCTGATTATCCTCTTCGGCCATCTTCTTTGCTTGAGAACGAGTCGGGTAGCGATGTTGATGAACCAGCTTGCCCTCTTACTCTCTGTTTTTTTTTTTCAATTTTTTCTTTTTTCGTAAGTACATGAATGAACGAATGAATGTGCATGAAATGCAAATGTATGATTTCGTGTCACGCCGGGGAAATTGTAAGTTTCTGTTTGACGCAAAACTGAAAGAAACTTAAGATTTATTAACGCAAAATGTTTGATCCATCTCGTCAGAAGGAAAGTCTTACAATTCCCTAGCGGTGCATGAAATGTTAATGTGCAATAATTAAAAATTTTTATGCCATGCAAAAGGGAAAGGTAAAAATGCATGAGGTATGCTAAAAAATAATTTGCCAAAATAACATATGATTTTTGAAATTTTTTTAGAAGACCGGAAAAGTTGTTTGTTTGAATGCAGGGGTATGAGGCTCCTTTGTGTCCTACGAGGGTTCCTTAGAGAATAGGTCTAGGGCTTGTCTGTTAAGTGAACCTTTCAAAGGGTAGCTCTAAGAGTCCTACATAAGGTTCCTAGAGCCAACGACCCCAGTTAAGAACACTGATCAACAACGATAGGCAAGCTATTAGGAGTGCCAGCATTCTCAAGAGGGACCAAACTCTAGGTGAGACTCTCGTGACCACCCAACAGGACGCACATCCAGTAGGCCATCACTACGCAGTCTCGTTCTAACTTAGGTTATTCTCCAGTCCGGGTACAGGACTATTCGCAGGTGTGTGTAAAAGTGTGATAGTGGAGCGCGTGAAGGAGCAAAATATCAAGGATACCCCCCAAGCTGCAAAACACAAACAAACATATATACAAAAAAAGTGGTCTTCTATCCCAGGGTTTTCATATCACAAAAGAATAATATGCAATAAAAATAAAAGACAGAAAGGGAAGGGTAAAAATAAACATTAAATTAACAACAAATCCTACAACTAATTAGACTAGGCTTGACTCTCTAAAATGTCCCTAGTGAAGTCACCAGCTGTAGCGACCGAAAAATCCGTGCGAGGATTCTTCGAAGGTTCAAAAAATGAAGCCGCCACCAAAGTTTAATTATAAGGGCAAACGTTGGAAAATCCCTTTTGGAATGGATAAGGGTCCTTGAGACCAGATAAGGGTTCAGGAGTCGGTTATGCGTGAGGAAGGTATTAGCACCCCACGACATCCTTCTTAAGGAAGGTTACCTGCTAACTAGTTGTAGGAAAGAATATTAATTTTGAAAATGTTTATTTTACCCTTTTATTGTGAATTGAAAAGAAAGAAGAAAATTGATATTTTATTTAGGAAAATGATTATTTATGAAAAGACTAAAAAAGGTTTTTTATTAATGCAATTGACAGAGGTCGGCCGCCCTCTGCTCCTACGTATCTCTTGGTAGAGAATCAAATCACACGTAGTTCTTGGTAGAAAACTTTGTTTGTTGGTGTATTTTATTTAGGGATCTTAGGACTCCTGAGTGATCAGTTCATTTGTCCTAAAATGATGACTAACCGGTCCGTACAGTCGGCTTAGTCCCCTATTTTGTAAAAATGGGGTTTTTGGAGTTTGGAAAATGGTTTGAAGTGTGTTGGTTTGATTTTATTGGAACGGGGTTTTAGGACTCTTGATCCGTATGGTTCATTCGTCCTAGAACGCTGACTAACCCGACAGTACAGTCGACTTAATCCCCTTTTTTGAAAATTTGATTTGTGGAAAGAAATGTGTTTGTGTTTATTTTAGTCTAGGAATTGTTTGTTTTAAATAGGGATTTTAGGACATGATCTGTAACGGTTCATTAGTGACCTAAAAAGCAGACGAACCCGACTGTACAGTCGACTTAGTCCCCTATTTATATTTTTGAAAATGAAATATTTATCTATTTATTTTTATAGTTTTTTGTAAAAGAAATTATTTTTGAAAAGAAATGAACGAAAAGGGGTGGAATAGTAAAATGGTGTTGCGTTTAGCTGCTTGGGGTTTCCTTAAAAGAATGAGGGTGCGTTTACCAGGCCGGCCCGTTTATTGGTGCTCTGCCTGTGGGTAACGGGCTTGCGTAAGGGATGTGTTATTAAAAAGGGCTGGTGTAAATATTAATCTGATATTTTAGTTTGAAAATAAAATAAATAATAAAGGGGTGGTATATAAGAGGAACCCTAATTGAAAAGAGAAAACCTAATTCTTCTTCTCCACTCCCTTCAGCGCCGCACGAACAGAATGGGGAGAGAGAGAGAGAGAGAGAGAGAGAGAGAGAGAGAAAACACGAAATCTCTGGTGAGAGAGAGGGAGCAGATTACAGAGTGAGAGAGGGGGAAACGAAAGGGAGAGAGAGAAAGATCGATGACCGAGAGAGAGCGAAGATGGCACGGTGGAGAGAGAGATTATCGGCGAGAGAGAGGGAGAGCGACAGTGATGAACTGAAGACCACCGTGACTGTGTTCGCAGCAAAGGGTTCGCGATGGTGATGGGTGTTGACGACGGTGATGCGACACCGGAGAAGAACGCTCACGACGGTGCGATGGGACGATCGGTGGCAGTGACGGCTTGGTGGCAGTGACGGCTTGGGCTGACTGTGGTGTTTCGACGACGGTGTTTGGTTTGGATTTCGCGCGTGATGGCTACGATGGGAAAGGAGAACCAAAGGAAGGTGACAGCGTGGTGGTCTACGGGCTAAACTCATAAGTATTTTAAATCATTAGTTCAAACAGGCTAAACTGAAAAAAAAAAGTGGAGACCAACCTGTTCTCCAGCATCTGATATGTTTTCATGTTTGCTTGCCGGCTACTGTTTCTTTCGTTTTGCTGATGACTGTTGCTGCTTCTTAATCTTTTGATGCTTTGCTATTAGGGTTTCAGCGTGAAACCCTAATTTTGCTCTGAATTTTTCTCAATTTCGTATCTGATTTTGTGTATTTGTCTGTTCTTCTCTATTGCTGCTACTGGTCCTCTTGTTTGTCTCTGCTACCACTTGCTCTTGCCTCTGGATTTTGTTGCTTTACGACTAGGGTTTCAGTGTGAAAACCCTAGTCTTTTGGTTCTGAATTTCTGTGTGATCTTGTCTGAATTTTTAAGTGAGTCAAGGCTTGCTTATATAGGTAAAAACTAGGGTTTTTTCTGATCCTTCTCCATTTTCTTTCCTTTTTCAGGTGTTTGGACCTGCTGCGGAAACTTGCTCAGCAAGAACAGGCTCAAGGAAGCTGCTGTTGCTGCTGTTGTTTTTCTGTATTTTCGTATTTTTTCTATTTTTTGTATTTTTGATTATTTTCGGATTGTATTATTTTTGTATTTTTTAATTTAATTTTTTGGATTATTGTAAATATTTGTAAATTAATTTTTATTGATTTTTGATTATATTTGTTATTTTGCTGTGGACAGATTGATTTTTTGGTCAAAATGGAAGAGAATAATTAAATTGGGCCAAGCCTAATCAAAACTAAACATAGGCCCAATTCAGACAAATGGCTAAAATAAGGCCCAATTAGAACAATTTTCTAAGATCAGGTCCAATCTAGACAAATTACTATCATAGGTCCAATAGCCACATAGGCCCAATTAGGCAAATGACTAAAACATTAGACATAAGCCCGTTTATTAAACTGGTTCGAAACACTAAGCGTAAGCCCAATTAGGCAAGCTAACAAAATCAGGCCCAAAAGGTTGGGCATAAGCCCAATTTGGACAAACCGATTCGAATTAAAAGCAAAACAGTGCTTGAAATGCCATGGGCTTGTGATACGAGGCTAAAACAAATACGATAAAAAGATCGGGCAAAATTGGGGTATAACAGTGATCCTTCCTTGTTCATCTATAATCACAAATCAGCCCTAGTATACATGCTTCTCTATGTGGATGACATCATAGTCACTGGGAACAACTCTCAAGTCATCCACTCTTTGGTCAAAAACTTGAACTCTGTGTTCTCCTTGAAAGACCTTGGTTCCCTTGATTACTTTCTTGGCATAGAAGTCAAATCTCAACCAAATGGCTCCCTCTATCTCACTCAAGAAAAATACATCAGAGACTTGCTATCCAAAACCAACATGCTGGCAGCAAAACCCTTGCCTACTCCAATGGTACCTAGTTGCAAATTGACCAAAACTGGCTCTGTATCTGTTGCTGATCCAACTCTGTACAGATCCGTTGTCGGTGCTCTTCAATATGCCACAATAACAAGACCTGACATTACCCTTGCTGTCAACAAGGTGTGTCAGTTCGTGGCCAGTCCCTTAGAGGCTCATTGGGCAGCTGTCAAGCGCATCCTCAGATACCTAAAGGGTACTGTAGCATAGGGCACTGCCCTCAAGCCAACTCTGTCCACTCCTCTTTCCTTAGTGGCATACTGTGATGCAGACTGGGGATCAGATCTTGATGACAGAAGATCTACCTCAGGTGCCTGTATATTCCTTGGTGACAATTTAGTGTCTTGGTGGGCCAAGAAACAAGCCATTGTATCCAGATCCAGCACTGAGGCAGAATACAGGAGTCTTGCCTTAGCCACAACTGAAGTGCTGTGGATCTAGTCCTTGCTCACTGAACTTGGAGTTCCTTTCAAGCCTCCCACAGTGCTATGTGACAATTTGAGCATTGTTTCTTTAGCTCACAACCCTGTCCTTCATGCAAGAACCAAACACATGGAGCTAGACTTGTTTTTCCTTCGTGAAAAGGTTCTGCAGAAGCAACTGTCTGTGCAGCATGTTCCTGGTTCCATTCAGAAAGCTGATGCATTGACTAAAGCTCTCCCCAATCAAAGATTTGAGGACCTCAGAACCAAACTCACAGTTGTTGACACAAGCTGCTGAGTTTGTGGGGGTGTGTTAAAGGATACATTTGTAATTAGGCATATTTGTAACACTCTTGTATAAATGACCTGTTGTTGCAGGTAAACTGTAGAGGTAACCTGCTACCACAGGTCAAATAGAAAGTCAAACAACAAATGTATATAAACACTGAGAAAATCAGATTTGTAACCGTGAATTCATTCATCAAAGAATTGATTCAGCTGTAACAAAATTTTGTTACAGCAGTTGTATTTCACTCTGAAAATTGAAGCATGATCATCATATTCTAACATCCCCCAATAGTACCAACACCAATACCCTCTCTACCTCTCCTGTGTCTCCTTATTTTCTACACTACAAGACACATTCCATATTGCCCCTCAGAAGCACCAACATTGACTTGTCTAGCACCTGACCCTCTCTCCCTACATTAGACAAGTTATCCACCTGAGACCCCCTAAGGCACATCAAGAGTTGTCTTATTCGGTAAACCTTCCATATAATGACAAAAATCTACCACAATGGAGGTAAAATAGATGCAACTCTTTGTACTTTTCAATTCAAATACAACTAATAGAGGCTTAGAAGATCGACCTCCACACATATTCTAGCATGTTTGCCTTTTTCCTAAAACAAAGTATTCTTGTACACTTTCACAGTTCTCCCAATCCTATTACCCACTTAGAATCATAATATTCAATCGGAAGATTGGAGAATCTAACCCAAACAACAACTTTTTTCAATGACTTCATTTACTGGATGAAAATTTAGACACAATTCCTTAACAACTAAGAAGTGATCATAGATAAGCCAGGGCCCGTCTAATAATGCACTTTGATGAACCTCAACATGAGAGAAATTAACCAAGAAATAATCATTTTCAGGATCAATGACTGATCACTCCTTTCCTCACCCCATAATAACTTCAACTGGGTTCCCAATGCCCTGTATACAATTTTACTGCCCAACAATTTGACTATTACCCCTCTCTCCCAAGAAAGATAAAGGGAATAAAAATTTGGAGGGTTTTCTTGGAAAGAAGAAAACAGTTTAAAACTGTTGAATTTGTGAGGTAGTTATAATCCTATCTTGTTCTAAGATTTCTGTCAACCCAAATAAAGTAAAAAAGATTTCCAGAAATAATGGCAATGAAATGTCAACTTCAAATTACTATAACTACCTCACAAGAATGTCAAAACTGTTTGTCAAATACTTTCTTTCAAAAAAATATCCAACAATAGGATTCTCATCATTGTATTTCTATAAAGAAATAAATAAATATTCACGACTTGAAACAAACGCTCCGTACGAGTAACCAAAGAGTAAACTATTTCCCCCCTAAAAAAAACTCTTTCACATGTCTGAAGAAGCAATCATACCTGAATTATAAACTATCCTTTCAAAGGAGGAGGCTTTCATTTACTGGTATGAAGCGTCTTCGACTATAACAACTCAAGACAGTGCCAAAAGTTGATTATAATTAGTCAATATGAACACAGCAAACAAAAGGTGCTTTCACTTTAATGTGCATGCCTAAAACTCAATTTACAATCACATGTATGTTAGAAAGTGCACATAACCAGAGAACACCAAAAAACAAACCTTTCACTTTTAATTACAATTACAATGGACCTGATGTACTAAAAATGCCCTTCATCATGTGAATTTGGGTTTAGGCACAGGGCCATTATTATTTTGATGCACCGGACCAAGCTTTTGGATCCAATGAAGAAGACCTTTCTTCTGATCTTGGTAACAAGGGTTTTGCACCAGAGCCAGAGTTCCTTCGCGGGCAAGTGAAGATTCAAATTGCTCCAATACCTTAACAATTTGCCAGAAGTCAGGCCTTTTATCCGGTTGCA
Organism: Astragalus membranaceus; assembly: GCA_039519185.1. NCBI lineage: Eukaryota > Viridiplantae > Streptophyta > Magnoliopsida > Fabales > Fabaceae > Astragalus > Astragalus membranaceus. The sequence goes on along the minus strand of CM076851.1, from coordinate 8,955,123 downwards.
ACGACCAACACTGCTCAATCAAAGCTCGCATAGCAGGTGGGCAGTCTGAAGGAATAACTGGCCTTGAATTCTGAAGAAATACAATACCACACAAAACAAAAAAATCAGCTCCTGTTTTGGTATTTGTAATCTATCAGCTACGATGTTTTATTACTCAAGAAGATCTGTGTAGTAATAATTTAATTCATATTTCAATTATATATACTTCTAATAAGTGCTAGTTTTACTGTTAAGAAATCAGTTGGCTGCACAACTGATGTCTAGCGGCGATGAATTGAATTTGTATTAGTCTATATAATTGTTTTCTAAGCAAAGAAGACGCTTAACAAAGGCTTTTAGCTATAATGTTGTGTTTCCTCACAACATTAGACTTGTCTGGAAAACCTTTTCCAAGCATTGATAAAATTTAACGAAGGCCAGGAAATACAGGACCTTCACAAAGAGTAATATAAAGAAGTTATATAGCTATGAAAGATGGGTACTCCAAAATTAAAGTTGTACACATATTGCATAGGTATTAATAGTTCATACACTGTACGCATGGGTCTGTACCAGGTATGTACCAATTACCAAATATACTTTTTCAAAACAAAAATTATGTATTCATTTTGGGCACGCAAGCATGCTGTTTGGGCATGTTCCAGTTCATACCTGCATGGTCTCATAAATAAGAAAACACCCGTTTAGCGGAAAAAATGAAAAACTTATGTTTTTCTCATTACTTTTGTTAATAATATTGATACTTTTCCTATTATCTTGTGGATTCTTTCCTTATTTCCCGGTATGTAAATTTATTTTAAAATTTCTCTACACGTATCATGAAACATGTTGTATAGTATATTAAAGAGCGTGTGACATACATTACAAACCTAGATGATTTGAATCCATAGGATCATACCTTATTTACTACTGCAAAAGCAGCTTGGATCGGATTCATATCCTCATATGGTACTGTTCCGGTCAACATTTCCCATAAGATAAGCCCAAAACCATAGACATCAACCTTTCTCCCATAGGACTTTCGTTTGATCATTTCAGGTGCCATCCAACGGTAGGTGCCAGGGTCATCAGCGAATAAGTCACAGGCTGCCTCCTCGCATGCAATGCCAAAATCAGCAATTTTAAGGCGGGAGTCTTCATTAATAAGGATATTCTCTGGTTTGAGATCTCTATGAATGACACCTTGAGAGTGTATATATTCCATTCCACGACATATGTCCAGAGCAAAGGTTACAAGCTTCTGCAGAGAAATAGTTTTGCGCTCCAACTTATGCAAATATGCCCTCAAGGAACCTTCAGACAGATATTCTGTGATAATACAATAAACTGGTGGCTTTCTGCTTGCTGCGATGAACTGTAATCAGATCAAAATATTCCAATTATCAGCCTCAAAAATCATATCAACATGAATTGAACTGCACTGCATAAGAGAAAGTATCCCTAATAAGCATATGTACTTAACAAAAGAAGATAAAAGATGTTAGCACCTTAATAACATTTGAATGGTGAAGGCGGGATAAAAGGGTGACTTCTCTAATGAATTGTTTCTCTAATTTTGAAGCCAAAGCTCCATTTTCGTCATCATCGGGTACCCTAATGATTTTAACAGCTACAGGATCACCCTTGTATTCACCATGGTAAAGCCTACTATGAGCCCCATGAGCAAACCTCAGGCCAAGAAACAACTTAGACATGTCAATAGTATAGTCCTCAGCTGTTTCCAAACTAGCAACCTTTCCACCACCACCACCACCACCGTTTTCAAGATACTTAGTCCATGAAGAATCCTTTTGGTGCTTGGACTTCCTTTGCCTACTTGGACTATTGCCATTAGGAGGTGTCTTTGAACTCGATACCTTAGGTTCCCGAGACTCCTTGTTCGACAACTTTCCCGTGATTCTCTTGTTCCTCGACTCCCTCCTAGGACCTGGTGTTGAGAACCTCTTCTGTTCATGTCTCGCTTCTCTGAAGACCTCGTTAAGAAAAGTTTGAGGCAATGGTGACAAAGACCTCTGCTTGTTCGTTATGCGGTTTCTCTGAACCTCGGAAGAAGGCCTCGAATTATTCTCGGGCTTTGAATTTTGCTCGGGCTTTGAATTTTGCTCTGATTGAATGGTGATTGGAATAGGGTTCAATCTAGATGTATCCAAACGATGGCAAATGGTGTGGGAGTATTTTGCCCTCCGTATCCATGAATTAGTATCATCCTCCATCTTATTTCCCAAAACTAATTTCCTTCCTAAAAACAAGACCTTATTATACTATCAAAACCCCTCTCCAGCACTTACTGCAAAAATAAGGTCACAAAACTAGATTGATTTCTTCAGACCCGTCAACAACAACAATCACATGAAAAATCACAAAAAAAATCTGACTTTTCCATATGAAAACAAAAAAGAGAATAAAAAAACTGAAAATTGAGAGGTAACAGTAACAAAGACACTACTAATAAAAAAAAAAAGCTTGACCTTCCGTAAACTCAACAGCCACCACCCCCTTTCTAGTCAAATCCCACCTTCCGTAAAAGCCTGAAAATCCCAGATACCTCAATTAATTAATATATCTAATAAAAAAATGTCAAATAAATTGAACATAAACCAAAAAAGGAGAAGAAATCAAGAAACACACATGATTATATTATGCCATCATAGGGTACATAGGAAAAGAACAAAAAAACTGATCACTTCAATTCAATGTATTATTAAAAGAATCACAAACACGTTCAACTATTAACAGATCAAGATAATAGAAAATTCCAGAAAGAAAACAAATGTGAATCAAAATTCAAGAAAGAAGAAAAAAAATAGTAAACCTAAGGATATAATAACTGTGAAATAGTAATGAAGTGTGAATGAATTTACCTGAAGGGTTTAAAGGCTTTCACCGAGGTGGAGAAATGAGAAAGAGAAATCAAATCGCTATGGTAGAAAGTAGAAATGGTGATTCTGTTTGTGTATACATTGGCTGGCAAGGGAAGAGGAAAGGAAGGGAAATGCTAATGCTCCAAATTCCATATTTTCTTACAAAGAAAGAAAAGACAGGTGGAGAGGGGTTTTGTTTTTTTATAATTTAATTTAATATTTTTGAAAAAAAGGGTAAATATAGTAAATAAGGTTGGAACAAAAGATAACACATGCGTATTAATGTTGGAGAGAAAAAAAGTGATGGAGCTGTGTTGTGTTGTGTTGGGAATTTGGATGATGTTGATGAGAGGGTATGTTGTGGCTTGTTTGGATTGGTGAGATTGAAGATGTGTCGTGTTTGTGTGAATGACAATGTGCATGTGCATATGGGACATGGTAATGATGGGTTAGGTTAAGGTGTGTGTGTGTGTGTGTGGTGGTGGAATGTAGGGACCATATGGGAGAAAGTCAGAGAAAACGAAAACATATATTATAATGTTATTTTTGTTTTATGTGTATTTAATATGAGAGAGTGAAAAAAAAGATTCAAATTGGTGAGTGAGTGAGTGAGTGGAGAGGAATCCAAGTGTCTTTATCGAAGAAGAGAATGAGGTACGGATGGAAATGATTATTATGTTATGTGTTCTTTTTAGGTGAAGGCTAATGAGTAAATTTAAATTTAATAATGAGTCGATGTTTATCCCTCCCTCCTGTACTTTGTTTGGTTGGTGTAAATGCATGCAACTTGTATGATACTTTTACTCCCACCAAAGAAGAGTGGTTAAAATGAGCTAATAAGCTAACATATGAAAAAGCCGATACATCAAAAATGAAGACGTATTGTATTCGATATGTATCTGATATGATACGCACTTAATATTTATTGATATTTCTTAAATATATCTTCAATACATATCTTACCAACTAAAGATATGATTGTCACCTTGATACGATATATCTTCGATATCTCTTACTAAAAACATGAAATATGTTGACACATTCATAATATAAATAATATTATCTAGTAAGTGTGCGGAAAATATACGTAAGTGCTCACTTGTTATTATTGTAAAGTAGTTTTTTTTACATTGCGATAGTCATATATCGACTACTTATATACGTATCTTGATTTTTAAAAAATTCTCGTATCCTTGTATCTATGTCGTATCGTATCTGTATCGTACTAAGTATCCAAGCTTATTAGCAGCTAACACTACAACAGATTTCTTAATAAGTAGCGCTTTTTTTTGCCCATAAGTAGCGCTTTCGGGCGCTACTGATGTTAGCGCTACTCTTGGCTGTTTCTCTTTGGTAGCGCTCAGGAAGCGCTCCTGAAAATTACTCATGAGTAGCGCTTTTTATACAAAGCGCTCCTCATGCCTAATGCGCTGAGGAATATCAGTAGCGCTTTATTTAAGAAGCGCTCCTCATTCATTTTAAATAAGTAGCGCTTATGTAATTAAAGCGCTCCCTATTCCTAATTTTGTTTCAAATAAGTAGCGCTTATTCTCTTAAAGCGCTCCCTATTCCTAAGTTTTTTTCAAATAAAGTTTTGCTTGTTTCTTCTATTGCCAGTATTACCAATTAGCAATTCTCAGCTTCCCTGCAACCAGCAACCAGTTTTCCAGCATACAGATATCTTTCCAACATATGTTTCAAACCAAATTCTATAAAGAATGGATGTCAAGTACCAAAATTCAACAAAATGCTCATGTACCAAAATATCAACAAAATTTACAACATATCCAATGAGGTACTATAAAATTTACATCAATTTCGATTTGCATGAATCAAATTGATAACATGACGACACCACTCTCCTCTGACCTCGGTGATTTCCTCATCAGACATTGGAGCTCCAGACACATATTCAGGAAAATACTGAAAAAAGAAAATAAACTTAAAATTAGTTAAATATCAATTAAATATTTAATTACTTGTTAAAAAACAAATTATCAAATTACATACATTGTTTGGGATTGTCATTTGTTGGCGAGTGATGATATCCTTCATAAATTTCATTACATGGTACCCGCAATCATCGCCATTTGATTGTTTGGGACCCTATGAAACAAAACATTAGTTATTAAATTTAATTAAATAACATATGCATAAGAATATTAATTATAAACTTACTCTTATTGCTTTCCATTTTGTAGAAGATGTTGATTTTCTGTACGAAGTCCTGACATTACGCAATCCCCAATAAGTTGCTAAAGCACTGAAACAACATCATATATATATATATATATATATATATATATATATATATATATATATATAACTATATTAATCGAAATACATAGATAAACTAAAATATGAAATATGCGAAGGATCTAATAACAAACCTATTAAATACTCCCACCAACTTGGGGTAGTTGTTGTAATGTCCCAGCAGTGAATCCAAATAGCAAATCAGGTCTTTTTTTGGGATCAATCACCAACAATATCCAATGATTCCTATAAAATTTTTGAATAATCAAATTAATAACAAGGATTATTTCACAAATACATATTATATACTACTGATATAGATTAAATCACTCACCCTAAGTTTATGGGTGCCAAAAACAAAGAATCACAGTTTAATTCATGCGATAGCGCCAAGCGTCGATCGATATTGGCTTTCACTTCTACCTTGTTTCTTTCCATTTGTTCCTTGCACTTGTCTATATAGTCTTGTGCCATTGTTTTATCCAGAGGGATGTTAAGTAGAAAAGTAGTCTCAGGGCATATGAACACATATCTTTGTGTTTGTTCCGTTGGGACCAATATCTCATAGTACAAATACCTTTAATAAAAATGTATACAAATTAAAATAATAATAATAATAATAATAATAATAATAATAATAATAACAATAAAAACATAAATCTAGTTTAAAAAATTCGCTCTTGACAAAATAAGTGGATTGGGTTAGTAAATTTGAGTTTGAAAAAAACTGGCCAACCTGGCTTGAAACTTTATTGGCTCGCCATGGGTTGACCTACAGTGGTTCAGACCAACCCCTAGTTCGGTAATTTTGAAAATTAACATAGGTGTATTTTAATATTTTAAAATTACCCAATTTCAGTTTCAATTTCTTTTTTTTTGATAAGCTTTCAGTTTCAATTTCAATTTCGTGCTTGTTACACATTCAAACATCAAATGATTGCATTAAAAGTCTTGTAAAATTAAAAAATGTGTTAAAAATCGATTTTTCTTGATTTTTATGTTTCTTTTGTAAAAGTCGATTTTACTTGATTTTTATAAAAGTCTTGAATTTTTATGTTTATTTTGTTTTATAATAAGAATATTTTTGAGATATAAATAGCTTTTATGTTATTTTGTAAAGAGATGGACTAACAATTTTAAATTTATAGACCCATGATTTTCTAAATTAGTTATTGACTTTGTTATGAGTTCTTACATATATATTTTGTAATAATATACTTTATGGACCAATACAAATTCACCCAAAATGCTAATATAAGCATCCAAAATGAAATTTCTCGATCACAATATTTTGGCTCATGGGTCAACTCATTTGGCCCGCAGCACGTATAGGGTTGGGTTCACTAGTGCAAAATCAGGAAAAGAATTAGACATTTAAAGTCAGGCGCTCAGATGCCTGACTTTATAGGTTGACGCGGTGGCAAACTTGTAATTAAGATGAAAATCTTAATTTGACGCGCATGTTTTGAAGTCGTGCGTAGTTATGCTTGACTTTAAAAGTGAAAACTTTTAACATTTAAAGACAAGCTCCTATATGGCCTGACTTCTAAAGTATTTCAGAATAAAAATAAAAATTAAGTCTCATTTCTCTCGAACCCTACTCTCACTTAGTCTCACTCTCAAAACTGTCTCCCTCGATCTTCTCCTCGCGTTTCTCTCAGGGTCTCCCTCGCTCATGGTCTCCTTCGCTCCTTCGCTCATGGAATCGAACCCTACTCTCACTCAGTCACTCTCAAAACTCTGTCTCCCTCGATCTTCTCCTCGCGTTTCTCTTATGGAATCCATCCCTCCTTTGCTCCATCCCTAAATCAGCATCGTTTCTCACTCAGGTCCGTTCCGTCTCTCTTTACTTCGTCTTCTTCGTTTTCCCTTATCTTCTCTGCTAGGTTTTGACAGTTTATTGATAATTTGTTCAGATTGAAGACTGGATTCGTACAGATTGAAGGCTGGATTCATACCGACACAGTTATACAAACGATTTTAAGAAGGTATTAAACAAAAGCCCTTTGATTGCTTCGTTAATTTCTCTGTTTGGGAAACTGCAAATCTGATTTCTTTGGTTTCTATTGTTACATGAACGAAATGTTGCTGGATGTGTTGAAAACGAAACACAAACGAAGAACGCACACAGGTATTGTTTTCGTCACCTTCTGTTTTTCTTTTGTTTCCTTTTAATGTGTTAAACCCTATGTTTAACACTCTTGGTTTCTATTGTATGTGCTCAAACTGGTTGTTTGAGATGGTGATTCCTTCAAATCACAGCTTAGAAGAACACCGGATACACACAATAGAAGGTAAATCCCTCTTCTCTTCTCACTGTACTTTAAAAACTCTTTGTTCTTCACACCTTAATCAAATTCTAACTTGTTGGAGTTTTGGTTTTATTTTTCTTTTGGGAAAAAAATTTCACAGTGAAGAAACTAAGGAAATGGTTTTATATGTGATTTGCATGGGGAACAATGAACTATGAATAAGTGAGTGAGATACACGCAAATGATATAGATTAGCATAGTTATAAATTGACTCATCATTTGGAACTGACAGTTATTTGTACGAAGAATGGAAAGAGAGGCAGAAGAATACATGTGGAGAAGACCTCTCATCCAGATTTTTGAACATGCGGTTTCTCCAAGCTGCGGTATTAAATGCTAACATTTTCACAGCTTTCTGATTAGAAGCACTGATATAATCATTCTTTCTTCAAAGATTTCTTTCTGTTAAACAAAAGAAATTTCAGTTTTATCTGCTCGTTAAAAGATTCCTCATCATTTAAGAAATTGCTATAAAACTGGCATGTTTCTTTTGCAAAGTTCCTTCACAATCCACATAGCTATTGATGAACATGTGCCTTATTGTGTCGGGCTTATGATTGATTTTGAGTCATCAAGGAATACCTTTCTATTTTTCTTTTTGATGGATATTCTTTTACTAATGTTTTGCAACTGAATGTGCTTGATAGGTACCGCAGCAACGGAAAAATTATGATTGTGGCCTCTTCTTGCTACACTATCTAGAGCTCTTTCTGGCGGAAGCTCCATTGAATTTCAATCCGTTGAAATTAACCAAGTTCTCGAATTTTGTAAGTGGTTTTCTTATTTTTGATTTGTTTCAGATTTTTAAACTTGCATCTGAAGCTTTTGATATTGCTGTTTTATATATTGTTACATATCTATCCCAACTTTTTAGCTCCTCACCTAGTCAATATTTCAATCAGTAGTAATCTATAATGATTCACATGGTTTTATATGGTTTTAACCTTAACATTAAAATGATGGAATTTTTCTAGCTAAATTTGGACCGGTTTCAACCTGCGGAGGCTTATCTCAAGCGAACACTGTAACACCCCGAAAAATAATTTAATTAATTTAATTAATTTGATAAGTTGAATTATTAATTTTTAGTTGAAGCGTGATTAAATTAATTAAAATGATGGGCGTGGTTCAGGAAGTGGAACGAGTATTGGGGGTGATGTTGGCAACTCAGGGGTGGTGAAGAATGGCCCAGGAAGCCAAGCCCAATAGCTTAGGCGCTCCTGAGGCTCCTGAAGCTAAGGGATTAGGGTTTTGCGCCTCACTCCTTGCATCAGAGAAAGAAAACGAAAATTGAAAGAGTGAGAAGAGAGAGCATCGTACGGCGCTGAGGAGAAGAGGAAGGAAGGGAATTTTCTCGAGTTTTGTTAGGTAAGAGTTCTTAATCCTTCCACGTCGTTTTTCTTCCTTTCCTAACGTTGTAGCCTTCGAGCCCTAATCTCCGTTGTGTTGATTCCTCATTGATCAAGGAAGTGGGCGTGGCTACGGTTTCGAAGGAAGAAGGATCGCGAGCTGATCGTTGTGTTGTTGTGATTTTGTTCGTGCTTCCACTCGCCTTCTTCAGATCATTCATATTCGAGGTAAGGGTGAGCGTTTCGGTTTAACATAATTGGGTATATAGTGGGGTTTTGTGGGGTTTGTGGGAATTGATATTGTTGATGAAATTGATGTTATTTGAAGAATTTGATGATTTGTTGGAATGAAAATTCGATGGTCCTTGATTAAAATTTGATGATTTATGTTGATGAATTGTTGGTGTTCTTTGATGAACCATTAGTGAGACTTGATGATTGATTTGGTGAATGAAACGTGTTTTTGGTGTTGGTGATGTGCGGAAAAGAATTGTGATGTGATCGGGTTGGGCGAAGAATTAAGTTTTTCTGAATTTTCTGCACGTTGCACTGTTGTTGTCCATTCGCGCGTCGCTCGCGCTGCAGTCGCGCTCCAGGCGCAAGCGCGCTGCACTGTGGTACGCTGTTGCTGTCCATTCGCGCGTCGCTCGCGCTGCAGTCGCGCTCCAGGCGCAAGCGCACTGCGCTGTGGCACGCTGTTGCTGCCCAATCGCGCCTCAGTTGCGCTCAGCTCGCGCTTCAAGCGCGAGTCACTGTTTCCCACTGTTTTCTTGCTGTTTTCCCACAGTTTTATTGCTGTTTTCATACTGTTTTTCTCAGTTTTTAAAGGTGATGTTTTCTCCATAAAAATGGGATGTTTCCACTAATAAAAAATGTGACGTCTCCCAATTCAAATGTAGTGTTTTTCCCGAGTTTGAAAGTGTGGTGTTTTTCCGAATTTAAAATGTGATGTCCTTCAAATTAAGATGTGATGTTTTATAAATTAAAACGGGACGTTTTTCTAAACTCTAAACGTGTTGTTACCCAAATTTCAAAGGTGATATGTATGATGATGATGTAACATGAATTATGGTGATTTGTGACGAATATACTCGATGGGTATGATTATAACGATGCTGTAATGTGAATGTGATGAATTACGACGAATACACTCTATGAGTGTTTTATGACGATGATGATGAGTACTCCAGGTGAGTGTCTTTTCTTTTGGTGAAATTGCACATGCGTCCATAGAGTCTCATAGCATGTGCACATTGTGACGAATAGGCTTCGGCCTCTTAATGACGACGGTGTGCCCCTAGTGGCTTATTATGACGAGTATGGTACCATAATGCATATACCCAGGTGTGGGTTGCATTATCATGCATATTCATGACTGTGACTTGTTGGCAAATTGTGGTTGAGTTGGTGTTTGGCGATGATGATGTGGTGTTGATAATGATGTTGTGTGATTGTTTGTCTTCATTACTCTACTATGTGCTTGATTATGTTTTGTTGAAATTCTCACCCCTTCTGCTTGAAATGTTGCTCTATTGTGGTAACGCTGCAGGTAACTGCGAGTGAAGGTCTTGCTGCCTTCTGTGATAGCTATTGGGATGTCTGTCGAGTCGCTCTCTGATACTGTAGCACCTAGGGGGCGTAGTTGAAGCTTGTTAGTTGTTAATTAACTGTTTAATGGCTATGTCGAGAATATGAGATGTGTTGGAGAGGCTTAGTGAGTTATTATCTTAATTCCGCTGTGACGTGTTGTTTTATGAGGTTTAATTTTTATGACGGTGGTTATTGCGCAAACTTTAATGAGTGCAAACGATGAGTTTCTTATGACGATGTGGCATTTCTTTTCTATCAATTGAAATAATATTTTCAAAAAGGAAATTACTCTGATAACGACGTGTAAATTGAGGGGTAGAAAAGGGGTGTTACATTAGTGGTATCAGAGCAGTTCGGTCTGTCCGGCCGGTGGTCGAGTTGTCAAGTTGAGTAGCAATTGAGTTTTGTTACTCGTATCTAAATTCTGTTTTCTGTTGCAGTGCTAGAATGGCAGGACGGAACGATGCTGCACTTGCTGCTGCTTTGCAGGCTATAGCTGGGGTTGTGGGCAACATGCCAGGTGCTGGTGATGCTGGGGCGCGCAGTTTGGCTACGTTCCAGCGAGAGAACCCTCCTACTTTTGAAGGCGGGTATAACCCTGATGGTGCCCTTGAGTGGCTGAGAGAGATGGAGCGGATCTTCCGAGTTATGGATTGTACCGATGCTCAGAAGGTTCGTTACGGTACGCACATGTTGAAGAAAGAGGCTGATGACTGGTGGATGGCGGCTAGGCAGAGGTTGACGGTCGCCAATGGGGAAATTGCTTGGGCTGTGTTCGAGAGGGAATTCAGGAGGAAGTACTATCCGGAAGATGTCCGCGGAAAGAAAGAGGTTGAGTTTCTGAGGCTTGAACAAGGTAACATGTCTGTAACTGAATATGCTGCGAAATTTACAGAGCTGTCCAAGTTTTATCCGCACTATGATGGGGAGGGTGCTGAGTTCTCCAAATGCATTAAGTTCGAAAACGGGTTGCGTGCTGATATTAAGAAAGCCATAGGGTATCAGCAAATTCGTGTGTTCTCTCTGTTGGTTGATAGCTGCCGGATTTATGAGGAGGACAGTAATGCCTTCTCCAGAGTTATGAAAGAAAAGCAAAAGAACTTCTCGAGTCGTGGTAAGCCATATGAGGTGTCTGCTGGTAAGGGCAAAGGGAAGTTTGTTGGTGGGTCTAAGCGAAGTGGGGGAGATGCTGTAGCCAGTATTACTTGTTACACGTGTGGGAGAGCAGGTCATAAGAGTCCGGATTGCCCAAGCGGGGATAAGAAGAGATGTTATCGGTGTGGGAAAGAGGGGCACATATCTTCCAGCTGTGATAAGAAAGAGGTGGTATGCTTTAATTGTGGGGAGAGTGGTCACATCAGTACACAGTGCTCAAAACCCAAGAAGGAGAAGTCTTTTGGAAAAGTGTTCGCTCTGGCTGAGTCTGACGTGGTGAATGAGATTCGAGGTACGTGCTATATCAATAATTTTCCTCTTATTGCTATTGTTGATACTGGTGCTACCCATAGTTTTATTGCTGCCGCATGTGTTGAGAAACTAAGTCTTGCCTTATCTGATACGTTGAGAGAGATGGTTATCGACACTCCAGCTAAGGGTTCGGTAACTACCTCCGTTGTTTGTGCGAAATGTCCTGTATCTATTTATGGTAGAGAATTTTTAGTTGACTTGATCTGTTTGCCGCTGAGTGGGATGGATGTCATTCTGGGTATGGACTGGTTAGTTGATAATCATGTTCATATCAACTGTCGCCAAAGGTCCGTGAGTTTTGCTTCGCCGGAAGAGCAGTCTGGTTTGCTATCTGCGGGTCAACTGCATAGAGTAATGAAAGAAGAGGTTCAACTGTTTTCTCTGTTAGCATCGTTGTCTGCTGAAAGCCAAGCGAAGATTGATGAGTTGCGGGTGGTGTGTGAGTTTTCCGAGGTGTTTCCTGACGAGATCCCGGATATACCACCAGAGAGAGAGGTGGAGTTCACTATTGATCTGGTCCCTGGCACTAAGCCTGTGTCAATGGCACCATATAGAATGTCTGCGTCTGAGTTGGCAGAATTGAAGAAGCAACTTGAAGATTTGTTAGAGAAGAAGTTTGTAAGACCGAGTGTGTCGCCGTGGGGAGCTCCAGTGTTGCTAGTGAAAAAGAAAGATGGTAGTATGAGGTTGTGTGTAGACTGTCGTCAATTGAATAAAGTTACAATCAAGAACAAGTATCCGTTACCGAGGATCGATGACTTGATGGATCAGTTGGTGGGTGCTACAGTATTCAGCAAGATTGATTTAAGGTCTGGTTATCATCAGATCAAGGTAAAAGATGAAGACATCCAGAAGACGGCATTTAGGACAAGATATGGGCACTATGAGTATTTCGTAATGCCTTTCGGTGTGACGAATGCGCCAGGGGTATTCATGGGGTACATGAATCAAATCTTTCGCGAGTATCTGGATAAGTTTGTGGTAGTTTTCATTGATGATATTCTAATTTATTCTAAGTCAGAAGGGGAGCATGCGGAACATCTGAGGTTGGTGTTGGAAATTCTGAGGGATCGAAAGCTATATGCGAAGTTGTCCAAGTGTGAGTTTTGGTTGAAAGAAGTCAGTTTTCTCGGTCATGTGATTTCTAGTGAGGGGATTGTGGTGGATCCTTCTAAAGTTGATGCAGTGTTGCAGTGGGAGTCCCCGAAGTCAGTTACGGAAATAAGGAGTTTTCTGGGATTAGCGGGTTATTATAGGAGATTCATTGAGGGGTTTTCGAAGTTGGCTCTGCCGTTGACCCAATTGACTTGCAAGGGTAGGGCTTTTGTTTGGAATGACCGATGTGAAGAAAGTTTCAATGAGTTGAAGAAGAGGTTGACCACGTCTCCGGTGTTGACCCTGCCTAATCCGGTTGAATCGTTTGTGGTTTATTGTGATGCGTCCAAGATGGGTTTGGGTGGTGTGCTTATGCAGAATGGGAAAGTGGTCGCTTATGCGTCGAGACAGTTGAGAACTCATGAAAAGAATTATCCTACTCATGATTTGGAACTTGCTGCTGTGGTATTCGCGTTGAAAATCTGGAGACATTATTTGTATGGATCGAGGTTCGAAGTGTTCAGTGATCACAAGGGCCTTCAGTATCTGTTCGATCAGAAGGAGTTGAATATGAGGCAGCGCCGGTGGTTAGAACTATTGAAAGATTACGATTTTGAATTGAGTTATCACCCGGGTAAAGCTAATGTAGTTGCAGATGCTTTGAGTCGGAAGACTTTGCACATGTCGGCATTGATGGCTAGAGAACTTGAGCAATTCAGGGACATGAGTTTAGTTTGTGAGGTCACACCTCGAAGTATCAGGTTGGGTATGTTGAGAATTGGTAACGATTTTATAACTAGTATCCGGGAAGCGCAGAAGTTAGACGTGAAATTGGTTGATCTGATGGGTGGGATTGGTCAGTCTGAGAATAAGGACTTCGAGATAGATGCGCAGAATGTAGGGAGGTATCGTGGAAGAATTTGTGTTCCCGAAGATGAGGAAATGAGAAAGGCAATTCTCGAGGAAATCGAAAGTCGAAAGTCGTGCATCAGAAGCCTGCAGGGATGATGCAACCGTTGAATGTTCCAGAGTGGAAGTGGGATAGTATTTCCATGGATTTCGTGACTGGGTTACCCAATACGGTGAGAGGACATGATTCGATTTGGGTGGTTGTGGACAGATTGACGAAGTCTGCTCATTTCATTCCTATCGGCATTAAGTATTCGGTGTCGAGATTGGCAGAGATCTATATTCAGGTAATTGTGAAGCTGCATGGCGTTCCTTTGTGCATTGTGTCGGATAGAGACCCAAGGTTCACTTCGGACTTTTGGAGTAGTTTGCAGAAGGAGTTGGGTTCGAAATTGAGGTTGAGTTCATCTTATCATCCTCAAACTGATGGGCAGACAGAGAGGACGATTCAATCGTTGGAGGATTTGTTGAGGTCATGTGTTCTAGAGCAGGGAGGTGCGTGGGATACCCATCTTCCATTGATCGAGTTTACCTACAACAACAGTTATCATTCCAGTATCAGGATGGCGCCATTTGAGGCGTTGTATGGTCGAAGGTGCAGGACTCCGGTGTGTTGGTATGAAACTGGGGAAAGTTTAGTACTTGGACCTGAGCTAGTCAGAGAGACTACTGAGAAAGTAAAGGCGATCCGGAAGAAAATGAAAGCGTCGCAGAGTAGACAGAAGAGCTACCATGATAAGAGAAGGAAAGATTTAGAATTTGAAGCTGGTGACCACGTGTTCCTGAGGGTCACACCTATGACTGGTGTTGGGCGTGCGCTGAAATCGAAGAAGTTGACCCCTCGATTCATCGGGCCGTATCAGATTACTGAGAGAGTTGGAAATGTTGCATATCGGGGGGCCTTGCCACCTAATCTTTCGAACTTGCACGACGTGTTTCACGTGTCGCAGCTTCGGAAGTATGTTGCGGATCCGTCTCATGTGATTCAACTAGATGATGTGGAGGTGCGGGACAATCTCACTGTGGAGACCATGCCTGTACGAATTGAGGATCGTGAAGTGAAGACCTTACGAGGTAAGGAGATCAACCTGGTGAAGGTAGTTTGGCTTGGAGCGGCTGGTGAAAGCCTGACTTGGGAGCTGGAGGACAGGATGCGAGAGTCGTATCCGGAGTTGTTTGAATCAGGTATGTTTTCGAGGACGAAAAATCCTAAGTAGGGGAGAGTTGTAACACCCCGAAAAATAATTTAATTAATTTAATTAATTTGATAAGTTGAATTATTAATTTTTAGTTGAAGCGTGATTAAATTAATTAAAATGATGGGCGTGGTTCAGGAAGTGGAACGAGTATTGGGGGGTGATGTTGGCAACTCAGGGGTGGTGAAGAATGGCCCAGGAAGCCAAGCCCAATAGCTTAGGCGCTCCTGAGGCTCCTGAAGCTAAGGGATTAGGGTTTTGCGCCTCACTCCTTGCATCAGAGAAAGAAAACGAAAATTGAAAGAGTGAGAAGAGAGAGCATCGTACGGCGCTGAGGAGAAGAGGAAGGAAGGGAATTTTCTCGAGTTTTGTTAGGTAAGAGTTCTTAATCCTTCCACGTCGTTTTTCTTCCTTTCCTAACGTTGTAGCCTTCGAGCCCTAATCTCCGTTGTGTTGATTCCTCATTGATCAAGGAAGTGGGCGTGGCTACGGTTTCGAAGGAAGAAGGATCGCGAGCTGATCGTTGTGTTGTTGTGATTTTGTTCGTGCTTCCACTCGCCTTCTTCAGATCATTCATATTCGAGGTAAGGGTGAGCGTTTCGGTTTAACATAATTGGGTATATAGTGGGGTTTTGTGGGGTTTGTGGGAATTGATATTGTTGATGAAATTGATGTTATTTGAAGAATTTGATGATTTGTTGGAATGAAAATTCGATGGTCCTTGATTAAAATTTGATGATTTATGTTGATGAATTGTTGGTGTTCTTTGATGAACCATTAGTGAGACTTGATGATTGATTTGGTGAATGAAACGTGTTTTTGGTGTTGGTGATGTGCGGAAAAGAATTGTGATGTGATCGGGTTGGGCGAAGAATTAAGTTTTTCTGAATTTTCTGCACGTTGCACTGTTGCTGTCCATTCGCGCGTCGCTCGCGCTGCAGTCGCGCTCCAGGCGCAAGCGCGCTGCACTGTGGTACGCTGTTGCTGTCCATTCGCGCGTCGCTCGCGCTGCAGTCGCGCTCCAGGCGCAAGCGCACTGCGCTGTGGCACGCTGTTGCTGCCCAATCGCGCCTCAGTTGCGCTCAGCTCGCGCTTCAAGCGCGAGTCACTGTTTCCCACTGTTTTCTTGCTGTTTTCCCACAGTTTTATTGCTGTTTTCACACTGTTTTTCTCAGTTTTTAAAGGTGATGTTTTCTCCACAAAAATATGATGTTTCCTCCATAAAAATGGGATGTTTCCACTAATAAAAAATGTGACGTCTCCCAATTCAAATGTAGTGTTTTTCCCGAGTTTGAAAGTGTGGTGTTTTTCCGAATTTAAAATGTGATGTCCTTCAAATTAAGATGTGATGTTTTATAAATTAAAACGGGACGTTTTTCTAAACTCTAAACGTGTTGTTACCCAAATTTCAAAGGTGATATGTATGATGATGATGTAACATGAATTATGGTGATTTGTGACGAATATACTCGATGGGTATGATTATAACGATGCTGTAATGTGAATGTGATGAATTACGACGAATACACTCTATGAGTGTTTTATGACGATGATGATGAGTACTCCAGGTGAGTGTCTTTTCTTTTGGTGAAATTGCACATGTGTCCATAGAGTCTCATAGCATGTGCACATTGTGACGAATAGGCTTCGGCCTCTTAATGACGACGGTGTGCCCCTAGTGGCTTATTATGACGAGTATGGTACCATCATGCATATACCCAGGTGTGGGTTGCATTATCATGCATATTCATGACTGTGACTTGTTGGCAAATTGTGGTTGAGTTGGTGTTTGGCGATGATGATGTGGTGTTGATAATGATGTTGTGTGATTGTTTGTCTTCATTACTCTACTATGTGCTTGATTATGTTTTGTTGAAATTCTCACCCCTTCTGCTTGAAATGTTGCTCTATTGTGGCAACGCTGCAGGTAACTGCGAGTGAAGGTCTTGCTGCCTTCTGTGATAGCTGTTGGGATGTCTGTCGAGTCGCTCTCTGATACTGTAGCACCTAGGGGGCGTAGTTGAAGCTTGTTAGTTGTTAATTAACTGTTTAATGGCTATGTCGAGAATATGAGATGTGTTGGAGAGGCTTAGTGAGTTATTATCTTAATTCCGCTGTGACGTGTTGTTTTATGAGGTTTAATTTTTATGACGGTGGTTGTTGCGCAAACTTTAATGAGTGCAAACGATGAGTTTCTTATGACGATGTGGCATTTCTTTTCTATCAATTGAAATAATATTTTCAAAAAGGAAATTACTCTGATAACGACGTGTAAATTGAGGGGTAGAAAAGGGGTGTTACAAACACTAATCCAGAGGTTAATCTTTAAACTGGTGGAAAACAATGGTTCACATGAAGGCTTAAAACAATGGCAGTCATTGTCACGTTGTCAATGGGTAGTCATCAACTTCCCATTCTGACAAGGAAATTGAAATGACCATATTGCCATCATCTCTGGTTCTTAAGGAGCTTTTTGAGCCAGGAGCTGCAATAGGATCATCTGGTTATGATCTCAAAGGTTCGATCAATGAAGGTATATTCTACTGTTCTTGTATGTTTCATTTCATTTTGAATTTTTTTGAACCTTTAATGATAAGTGAGTGAGCATTTGTAATCAAGTAATTGGTCACTGATACTTTTGTTTTTGCAAGGGAATTGGGTCTGGGATTAAGCTGTTCCATTTTAGTTGGTTGTGAATCTCTTTAAATGGTAAAAATTATCATCAAAAGTTCTTCAATCCTTTTATTTAGCTGCTACTGTATTAATTGGTCCATTTAGGTTATGTAGGCTGTGCTTGTTTGACTTTAAAAATATTGAAGCTAAGGTTTCTTCATACTTATTTGGCTAACAAAGTTTAGGATGGTTGAAAGTTTGATTGAGGGCACTGTGTGTGTTTGAGCATTTGACACTTTTGTTTCTTTTTCCATCAATTTATTTTCTGCAAAGATTATGATTGGGAAATATAATTCTGCTATGTATATGATAACTGAATTTGTAGTTTTGTAGAAGAAATGATAGTTTTGAGGAAAGATAATCAAGTAATCTTTTTGACCAAATTTAACCCTATGCAGTCTTTGAAGTTGCTGTCTGTTATGTCTGCACTTCGTTTGGATGATGGTGATACTGATGATATTGAGAAAACATTAGCTGTTGCATTACTGGATTCATCAAGCGGTGCTAATAGAGATAGGAGCATCACAGTGGTTGATCCGCTAGCTTCTAGCACTTGGGAACAGGTGCATTTTTATTGTTGCTATTTACTAGTTCTATCTGATGAATTGGTTAATTATGTACTCTTTTGGGGTACATGAATAGTCTGATTGGCATCAATTTATGGTCTCATTGCTCAAGTATGAGTAAATATCTAGCCGGGTTGACATGACATGAGTATATTTTGGGCCACAAAAGTGCTACTATTTGGTTCCTTGAGTGACGTCTGAGAACATTTTTCATCTTCGGCACTGATTGGTTGTTGTGATTGAAATATCAATGCAGGTTCCATCCTCTAAGACATTGATTACACCAGTCCAATGCAAATCTTTGTGGAGGCAATTCAAGACAGAGACAGAGTACAGTGTTTCTCAAGCCATTTCTGCACAGGCACGTTGTTTTGCCACTTCTTAAAATTTTGAAGGTTCCTTTATGTATAAGAGAAATAATATGAAAAAAGTTATAATAATTTAAATCCTATGACATTTTTTGCGGATATTATCTATTTAAAACTTGTAGCTCAAGTCATTTAGTCTAATTTATCAAATAAATGACACTCTGTTTCATTCATATGTAAAATTGTTGGTATGGTCCCAAGGATTCTGCTCTTTGTTTTATTGGTAGGTTCCATGTAACTTCAAAACATAAATGATTTGCCAACTAGCTAATATAAATAGTTTGATAAACATTATGGATGCATATGAGATCAAGGCATTCAAATTTTGTAATCTTTGAAAAATGTTTTACAATTTTTACTTATTGATGCAATACTTTTTTATTTTTATTTTCAGGAGGCCAACAAGCGTAATAACAACTTCTTACCTCCCCCATGGGCGATAGTTGCTATGCTTATTCTGGGATTTAATGACTTTATGTCACTTCTAAGGTGCATGTCAACTTTACTCATATGATGTTTATATTCTTGCTTTTATTTATTAAATATTTAACGTGTTCTTGGCTCTGCATCTCTCTCCTCTAGCAGCTGCACAATATAGAAGTATAAATTTGACATAAAAATATATTTTATGTGCTGGACATAAACTATATGTAGGCACTCTAGTAACATAAGAATGTTACATTGAGCAGAAACCTGATAAAACTCATCACTTTTTGTTGTGTTATTCAATTGGTCTCACCCATATTTTGTATTCTCTTGCAGAAATCCTTTGTATTTGGGTTTCATCTTTGTTGGTTTCCTTCTCATTAAAGCGTTGTAGTCTTATTTATAATCAAGTAATCTTTTTTTTTTGAGGAAAGATAATCAAAGTAATCTTAGGAGTAGCTAGTAGTAGTTATTTACAAAATCCGCTTCTTTTTCTTGGGTTTCTTCTGTTTTGTGCATATATTGATGAGCTCAAATTTTGGAAAGTGTTTGATTCAGTTTTTTTTCCACTGCTTGTGCATATATTGATGCTGCATAATTTAACTTATTTGGTAAATGACCAATTATTTGGTTTTTTTTTGTTATGACTGCAGATTCATTAAGAATGCAACAGGACTCTTTGAGGATACCGACTTGTGTGCCATCCATGCTAAGCGTGTCACCATCATGCCAAAGGATATTCAGTTGGCAAGGAGGATTCGCGACGAACGTTCTTAAGATGGTGGGCTTGGTGCTTTTATGTGGCTGCGGATAGTATTTTGTGATTAAAATGATCAGTTGTTAGGGAATAGGTGTTTACTGCTAGTCTGATTAGGATGATAGGGATATGCTACTATGTTAATTTTTAGATATTGGGGTGTAATTGTTTTCAAGAATTTCAGATTTCTTTATGTTGTTTTTACTGGATGCGCAGCCACTGGAATGTAATGCACAACCTTTTAAATGGAAGAAATAGATTCAGGTGCAGCATGGATATACATTAAGGCTACCAAATAAAAAAAAATTTAAAAAAATAGACTTTTAAAGTCAGGCGGAACTAAAGTCTGACTTCAAAACATACTTACGAAGTCAGGCAATAATAAATGCTTGACTTTAAATCATACTTACGAAGTCAGACGCGAAATAAATGCCTGACTTTAAATCATACTTACGAAGTCAGGCAAAATAAATGCTTGACTTTAAAATTGACTTACGAAGTCAAGCGAAATAAATGCTTGACTTTAAAACTGACTTACGAAGTCAGGCAAAATAAATGCTTGACTTTAAATCAGACTTACGAAGTCAGGCTATCGCTTGACTTTAAAACTCCTTACATACAAAGTCGACTTAATAAAAGTCAAGCGGGCGCCTGACTTTAAATCCTCTTTTCGCCTGACTTTAAATCCCTTGTTTGCACTAGTGGTTGAGTTAGTGAATTAGTGGCCCGAGATAATTCTTATCCAACTCAACCTGGCTCGAAAATATCTTTGGCTTGACAAGATTGGCCTGAGAGAGCCTTGGCAGGCCGAATTGATAGCTCTATTATAAAGTAAATTGTTTTGTATTTGGGCCGAGCTTAACAAAACCTACCTATTTTTCTTATCACATTTTGAAAACACCCTTATAATTTTGTAGGGCTATATCGTTGGACCCTTTTATGTTTTAAGCTATTAAAGATTAAATACACCCTCACCTTCTCATGTAATCCCTAAATGTTATATACTCAAAATACTTTTACTGTTTTCTCAAATATACTTTTTACTACTGACTTGATAGATTGCTTTCAGGATTTGGCGCTCCTCCATGTTTACATAGAGGCAAATATATTAGTGCAGATTGTTTGGCTAAGCTTGTGAATAGGAATGTCAGATGGATTAGCTTTTTGAACTCCCCTCCTAGTAACTTGAATTTGTTCTTGCTAGTTGATGCTTCAGCACCTAGTTTTTAGCTTTTTTTTTCCACCACTTCTATCAACTCAAAAAAATATACTTTTTATTATATACTCTAGACTTAAATATAAGCAGTACATGTATTTAGTTTAAATGTACATGTACTTTTTACTTATATCAAAGTCTAGAATAGTAACAAATTTAAAATTGCATAACATAAATATCCTATTTAGGAAAAGTAAAATAATAATAATAAATACGTTGTTTACGAAAGTGGAAGAAGGTAAACCATTGAGTGAAAGTTGTTTATTTATGTGTGAAAGGGACTAAGAGGTGTGGGGAAAACAAAATTGGGGTAGGCTTTTTAAATCATTTCACTTTAAATCATTTCACATTTTGGGAGAAGCCAGGTCCATTTCAGCTGAGTTGAAATCAAAAGGCAGTTATTTTTACCCCCCCCCCCCCCCCCAATTGTACCCTATACCCCCCCCCCCAATTGACCAAACGGACCAAAATACCCCTAAAACAATGTTAAAAAATAAATTCATTCCTCATTCCATCATATTTTCGGAAAAAATAAGTTGTTTTCCCTAAACTTTCCGGAAATAGACGTATATCCAGAAAGCTTTCCGGAAATACCATTTTTTGAGGTATTTCCGGAAGGTTAACTTTTTTTTTTGAAATTTCGTTTTAATTAATATTTTTTTTTTGCTTTTTCAGTGGCAACCAGAACAGAAAACATAGAGCGAGGCGAGCATTCAGGAGCGGGACGAGGAGATGAGCAGAGTCCTTCTGGCAGTAGGAGCAGGTTCAGATTGAGGACTAGACAGGTCGGACACGCGTCTGAGCGTCAGAGGCGTGACCGAGAGCGAGAGCAGGAGCACGAGCATTATTATCACGAGCCTGCTGAGCCAGACGCCATGCATGTAGATGACCAGGCTGAGGCTGAGGTTGCTCAGCATGATGATGAGGCTGCTGAGCAAGTTTTATTACACCGGTTGCATGTCCACTGCGTCCACAGACTACTACAGACGGGATAGATAATACTTTTAATAATTTGTTTATTTTTTAACAATTAATTACTTTTAATAATTTATTAATTACTTTTATTTTTTTATAGGACCGGGGTAAGATTGAAGTTGCTTCTCATGGGGGAAAGATACTGAAGATGTAACACCCCGATATTTCTAACTTGTAGAAATACCGAAATGCACAACATGGCATGCATCAGAGTTAACTTGTATGCCTGGAATATTGAACACAACTAAAAACTTGGATAAGTAATTATCATACGGTTCCATGAACCTCATTAACTTAACATAAAGTACTTAAGTCTTATGACTTAAAACTTATACAACCTGGTGTTCAATATCCAAAACATAAGTAGCAGAAACGATTTACAACTGTTAGCGAATAATAGTTATACAATCGGAACTACAAAGATAACAAAGGGGAAATGGCATAGCCATAAAACTAATTCTGCAATAACAGCTCCATAAAGCACACCATCTAACCGTGCTTCTTCGCCTTTGCCTTTCCCAGTTTCTCTATAAAAACCACAATAATAAAGGGTGAGATAAACATTATCTCAGTGAGTTCTATCGAGGCCCCTTACTAACTCTAGCGGTTCATTATGCTTTTACTTGAACATCATGGCCCTAATAAGTGACCATGTGGACATATATTTTCTTCTTACCCGTAGCCCTAATAAGCGACTACGATTCATGTCTTATTCTTTTCTTTAGCTTAGAACAACACCTCAAGCGTACCTTATCCGGTTATTTCTTTGGCTTTCGGTGAACCCAATCCACTAATCCTTTCATCAGTGGGCAAACATAGAAGGGGCCTAGGTTATGGGCTCATGACTTCCCTCCCCCGATGTACTATCATAGAGGTCGTCACCCCTTTATCATACCTTGATCCTTTCATCAAGTAGTTCATTATCATACCTTGATTAAAATCAAGTAATTCTTTATCATATCATTATTTAACATACCTTGATACAATATCAAGTCGTCTTAATGGTTACCACAACCTTAATGAACCTTTAATCCGTTGTATTAACGTATACTTGTGTATTCTCACCCGCATGTTTTCCTCTACTTCCCATGTCGCTTCGTCAGGCGAGACACTGTCTCAAAGCACTTTGACAATAGGAATTGATCTCGTTCAGAGCGCTTTTTCGCCACGTTCGATGATTCGGATCGGAGTAGGCTGATAAGACAAATCCGGTCGGATGTCAATTGTTTCATAACTCAACGGTTGACTCGGATCGGGAATGTACTTCCTTAACTGCGATACAAGAAATACATCATGTAATCTAGAGAATGCTGGAGGTAATGCAATGCGGTAGGCTACTGGCCCAATCTGCTCGATAATTTGGAAAGGTCCGACATACCGAGGACTGAGCATCTTCGCTCGCAATGCTAGAATTGACTACGTTATGCGCATAAAGCATCACGATTAGGGTTTTGAAGCTCCGACATACCACTGGGTCGCGACGCGATGGCATGGGTCGCGACGCGATGGTTAGCAGAAATGCAGAAAAACAGCTTTTCAAAACTCGGTTTTGTGCCGCTTCGCTTTCTAGACGGCACTGAGACATTCAATGACCTTTGTAACTTAAAAACAGATACTATAACCAGCAAATCCAGTCCAGAATTACAGGCAAATCAATATAATCATATATCATATTTTTACGAAACCGTAAAACGTTATTTTTCCCGAAAACGGTTTTTGACTCAATTCTTTTCAAAACGAAACGCGAAGCACTTTGATTCAGAAACATGTACACTCAATATCAACAAAATATCCCTAAACGAGTATAGGACTCACCGATTGCGATGAAAATCACACAAACAACGAGTCCACGGATTGAAATGGCAATGTAACCTCACGAACGGTCCCCGAATCGATTTTACGCTATCCAAGCCGCTCCCAAAACTGAACTCAAACAACTCTAGCAACTCAAACACTCCTTCTTGTTATTGAAATTCCTTCCTATCTAATGAATCGATGTCTCTCGAAACTTTGACGACTCAAAACCAAAATTCGACGAACCAACATTCCGAACTCCACTTCTATTTTCCAGCATCAGTATGCAGATTTGTAACAAGTGTATCTAGACCAATTCTCAACTAAAACCACTCAAACCAGTGTCTATTGTGTAGGGAATTTTGTCTAGTTTCATATGGTTCAAATCCCACACTGTTTCGACGAGTATTCAAGGATTTATGGTTACAATACGGTTAATGGTCCAAAATCGACACTGTTACAAAAACAAAACTTGTAACTAACTTTTCTCCCTCAATACTCAGTCAAATAAGGTGGTTCTTGTGCCTAACCTGAAGCTTTTTGAGTCTATTTTAATATCTTCTAAAACCTGCGATAACAGAATACAACTTTTCAAAACTCGATTTGTGTCGTTTTGCTTTGTTCGTTTTCATTCCGTTTATCCGATCGTATCCCAACGCCAAAACAGAAAACATATCCAGCATTTCCAGTCCATAATCCAAATCAAAATCAATATAACGTATATATATAATTTTATAAAAACCGTAAAACGATATTTTCCCGAAAAACGGTTTTTCGACTCGATAAATGTTTCGAAATGAAATTAACCATAGAACCAGAATTTTCATTAGTTCAGAATCAATAATCAAAACGCTAATCGTGAGTAGAACTCACCCGGAATGACGAAGTCACAACCAATCGAAATTCCACGCAATGTTCAGGACGAGTATCCACTCGAACGGTCCCCGAATTTGATTCCCACGCTCCAACGAGCTTGAAACCGCTTCAAAACTAGCACCACCACAAAACCAGCTACTGGAGCGTACCAAATGCATCGCAAATCAACAATGAAATCCACTTCTTATTGTGATCTAATCCCAACTCCGAGAAGGAGGCCACTAACTTCAAATTCGGTTTGGCAGCATCTGAGGGTTGTTTTGCATCAAGCATAGCTAATTCAATTCTTAACCAAAATCGTTCAAACCAGTGCCTAATGTGTAGATAATTTTGTCTACTTTCATATGGTTCAAGTCCCAAAATGTTATGACGAGTATTCAGGGAGCTATGGCAAAAATACAAGGACTGGTTTGAAAATATTACTGTGACAAAAGTGAAATTTGTACTTAATGTTTCTCCCTCAATACTCAGTCAAATCCAGTGGTTCTTGAAATTTGTATGTCGGATCATTGGACCAGTCACTGTATTGTAACAGTACCGATTTACGGGTCGCGGCGCGATGGTTAGCAGAAATGCAAAAAAACAACTTATCAAAACTCGGTTTTGTGCCATTTCGCTTTCTAGACGGCACTGAGACCTTCAATGACCTTTGTAACTTAAAAACAGATACGATACCCAGCAAATTCAGTCCAGAATTACAGCAAATCAATATAATCACATATCATATATTTACGAAACCGTAAAACGTTATTTTCCCAAAAACGGTTTTTGACTCAATTCTTTTCAAAACGAAACGCGAAGCACCTTAATTCAGAAACATGCACACTCAATATCAACAAAATATCCCTAAGCGAGTATAGGACTTACCACAATACCGAAGAGGAGTTTGAGACGAAAACGAAATACGCTTAAACACGAAATGTCACCAACGAGCCTCTAGGAACAGCCCTCAAACCCTTCAAACTCGAACCCAGCAACTGAAAATGTCCCAACGACTACCCAAACGAACTTCAAATAGTAACGTGACCTGGGGATGAGCTCTAGTACCGATTATTGAACTTCAACAAGAACTTGCAAGGCTTGAGAACTCAGTTTCTCTCTAGGATAGAGCTTGAGTTCAAACATGGTGATTTGATGGAGAAGAGAATGTGGCTGATGAAATTTGTATCAGTGGGTAGAGGAAAGGAAATGTAGGAGAATGGCGGTGTTATCTTTCACATGCATCAAGTAAAAATGGAGATCCCTCCTCTTCTTTCCCTTCTCACTCTCGCGACTTCTCCCTCTCCCTCTCAACCTATTTTATGTTTTTCCCTCACTTCTGAATATGGGGTGTGTGTGTGTTAGTGTATGTTCTATGTGAGTGAGGGTTGAACCAATGACTTAGCTGTGGTGTGATGAGAAGATCCTGGAAAGGACTGTTTTATCCTCACTTCCTATTACCCATTTAATTCATTCCTAATCACACAATTATCCAGCCATTCTCATAACTATTTTAAATTAACAAACAAGCACACAATAAACCATTTAACCCATGACAATCACCTCCTAGTAATTAAATTATGCTATTGTCCTCAATTTAGCCAATTAACTATCTTCTGACCTCTTGCTAATTTCAATAAATGAATTTAACTAAACCGGGGATGTTACAGAAGATGAAACCTCAGCAGCACCACCCACATATAGCAGGATGGTTGCAGCAGGCCCATCTGTTTGAGCTGGACATCACACCTCTCGGCAACATCAACCACGAGCTCATATCAGCTTTTGTGGAGAGGTGGCATTCTGAGACCAGCTCATTTCAATGCCGTGGGGGGAGATGACAGTGACGTTGGACGACGTGTCCACGTTGCTCCACTTGCCGCTCACCGGCACACCGTTGGCGCATCGGCCACATTTTGACACTGCCGATGCTATTCGGGATGGAGTTGACCTGCTGGGCATTGACCACACAACCTGCTGGGCAGAGTGTCAGTTCAACAGGGGACCGGAATTCTGATTTTCTTTCTTGATGACCACATACACATAGAACATGGAGCGTGGCCATTTTGATCAGGCGGCACAGTGCTATCTGCTACACTTGTTGGGCAGCACCATTTTTGCCGACAAGAGTCACACATCTATCCCTGTCAAGTGGGTGACTCTTATTTCTGACTTTGACCTGTGTGGCCAGTGGGCTTGGGGTCCAGCTGCTCTAGCTATTCTCTACGAGCAGCTGAATGATGCTTGTTACTGGGAGACGTCGCAGATTGGCGGATACGCTTCTCTGCTGCGGGTAATTAATTAATTATTTTTATTTCTTTTTAATTACTTTTATTTATATAATTACATATTTATTTTTTATTATTATTTTAGTGTTGGATATATGAGTATTTCCCACCTTCGTGGTGCGGAAAGACTTCGGTGTCAGTGAATTTCCACGTTGCAGCAGGTGGGCGAACAAGAAGTGTGATAGTATCAAGCTTCCGGAGTTTCGGCAGCTGCTAGATGACTTGCAGAGGGAGCAGGTCATATGGAGCCCCTGGGACGACCACAGACAGTACTTCCGGTTTCACAACATTTCATTATTCAGAGGTTGGCTGCTGTGGGGGGGGGGGGGGTGTGTGGTTGTGCCTTATATGCCAGACAGGGTCCGTTGGTAGTTTGGATATGTCCAGCAGATTCCTGATCCACCTATTTCGGGCCCACGTCCATCTCCGGAGTTCATAGTACAGCAGCTGATGTTCTATCAGTCCCCAGCGCGGGCTTTCAGGGGCAGCAGTCGACGGACACCCGTCCAGGGTGCTTGTGATGACGAGTACCTACCATGGTACTTGCAGGTGTCCATTCCCCGCCTGACTCCGGCTCCGCCTTCACCTCTAGCTCCGCCTTCATCTCTAGAGGATGTTGGTCCACTTCCCTTAGAGTCCAGGATGGAGAGAGCAGCTAGGTATGTCCAGGATGTCTATGATAGTCTTTTGGCAGTCGACGGCATTCCTGAGGATCTCTATGATAGTCTGTTGGCTGCTTTGCAGCTTTTGGACATTTAGTTGTATTATTTTTTGTATTTTTACTGTATTGATATTGTATTATTATTGTTTATTAGTTTAGCGAGTTTCGTTACATTTAACTATTTCGCGTAATTGATTGTTTTTAATTTAAAAAAATATATTTTTTAAAAATTTCTGAAAATACACATATTTCCGTAATGGCTTTCGGAAATAACTTTTTTTGAGGTATTTCCGGAAAACACATATTTCTGTCTTCCGAAAATATGTGTATTTCCGGAAATTTTTAAAAAATATTTTTTTTAACGAAAAACTAAGGGTATTTTGGGGTTTAATAGTAAATTGGGGGTATGGGATACAATGGGGGGGGGGGGGGGTAAAAAAAACCGCCAAATAAAAATGGCCTAAGATTTCTGCGGGCCTAGTCTTACATTTGTTTATTTTTCACCCACTTTTGCTTCAGACACCATCTCTCTTTTCTTGTTTTCTTTCTCCAAAGGAAGTCACCTTTCGGAAGCTCATAAAACTTACCCAACTATGAATGTACATACAACAATGTCTATTTCTCGAAATATTTTATAATAGTCATAATACAGGAGAGTTTAAAGTATAATTTATGATTTAGGTAGAGTTAATAATTGTTCAAAGAAACTATAGGTCGCTAAATCTATCATGCTTTTACCAAAATATTTTATTCTTTAAAATAATTAATTCTTTTAATAACTTGTTTGTAGTAACAAAAATAACCAAATATGTAGTGCTTGATAAAAAGTAAAAACTAAATCATCTAATCCAATCAAATTCTTGTTTAATTGCCCGGTTTGGTTTGAGTTTTTATAAGGAAGACATCCAAACCAAATTGAACTGTATTTGTTTTAAGACTCAATTAATGCGCAAATGATTTTTTTTCTTCAAAATCGAACCAAAGCGCTCCTCCAATTAGGGGTGGACAACTTCATCCGACCCGTCCGCAACCCGACGAAACCGACACAAAAATAGCTGTTTCGGGCGTGTCAGTGGTAACCGAAAATGTCCAGTAGAGTTAAAGTGGTCACTTACGGTTTAAAATGGGCGGGCCCGGATGTTAATATTGCAACCATCAATACCCGAAACCGACCGAATATAGCAAATTACTCTGCACCACACTCTGCACTCAGTCAGCACCTCGGTATACTAACCATTAATTATTATTTTTTTCCTAAAAGCTTCCGGTTACTGCCAACTACACTCAAGGCGTATGTCAGTCACTCAAGCCGTATGTCACTGCCAGCTACATAAACCAAAAAATAACAAACCATTTTTTTATATTTGTTTATTTACATAGACTACAGTTACGTCTTCTTCCTCAAACCATTTTCAGTTTTCACCATTTTTAAACTTTCAAGCTTCTTTCTCTGCACGTGTTCTTCTGCTTCCTTTTTTTTTCTTTTCCCAAACCGCCTTTCACCGACCGAACAATTCGCATAAACCGTGAAACCGAACCCGTTGAAACCGAAGGAAAGTTTGGGCTAATATGGGCCTTATGATATCAACCGTGGATTAGCTCGAATGGACAGTTTTGAGCCCGAACCCGTCCATGTCCGACCGATGTCCACCCCTACCTCCAATACCCCCTAGTTAGTGACAAGAGGTGGTTAAACTAGCTATGGGCATAGACTAACTTACAATGTCAGGTACCAGAGTGTAGGTACGAGTATTATCAGTACAAGGCACGTAGGTCTTTAGGGATAGTCTAGGTATAATAAGCTTTTATAGGCTATATATGGTTAGTTTTCATTGTGTTTCGTGCCACAGTAGTTTTTTTGCCTTTAGACGTTATACCACCTGGTCATCTTAACGAGGTACTGATGTGGTCTCATAGTCCATAGTGACATCCCTGAGTGCATCCCTGACAACACGCTTAAGGCTGATTTTAGGGAGCCGAGAGGACTCTTTGGGTTACAATAAGCATTATATGTCGAAGGAAAAAGAAATAAATTATGAGCGTGAGTATCTTAAACGAATAAATAGTTTTTGGTTTTTAATTTAATACAACGAATTTACTAAACAAAAATATGGTTTATTTTTCTCAATTTTTTCGCAGCTGCATTTTTGCTTCAAAATAAGCTATAGTTAAAGAGGGCGTTGCACGATGGGCATTAGTAGTCGGCCCTTCTTTTCTACGTTAGATATGACTTTTCATCTATGGTGTGGTATGTTATTGCCAATTGGATGGATTGTGATTTGGTCTTGCCATAAGACCTATTTTCCTCATTCCCTATGTTTTGATCCTTTGGGATTACGCCCAGAGTAGGTACACTAAAAAAGAACTTATCAGTGAGGGACATTAGCACTACAAAAATATTATGCATTACCCGCGGGCTATTTCCGGCAGATTAAATTCTCCAGTACATTACCGGTGGATTTAGGCAGTTACCGGCGGATTTGATCCTCTAGTAAATTACCGGTGGATTTTGCCTCTATTTCCGGCGGATGTTAATCCCCAGTGAATTACCGGCAGATTTTTCCTATATTTCTGGCCAAATTGTTCTTTAAAAAAGAAAACCCGGAGCCACCGGTAATTACACTTACCGGCGTACAATTACGTAATAAAAGAAAAAATGTAAAAAGAAATTCAAAAAACAAATATCCACCGGAAATCAACACGCTAAAATATCCGCCGGGTGTCCATCATTTCCGGCGGTTTATTTTTGAAATTCGAATTTAAAAATCCACCGGTAAGCTCAGCATATCCGTCGGTATTCGGGAATCGTATTGGACCGTTTGGCCGGATCCGCCGGTAAGAACCATTTCCAGCAGATTTTTTTCGAATTTCAAAAATATAGCAGTTTGAGTCGGCTCTATATATTGGGACATTCAAACCTTCCTCACTCACTACTCTCTCCACCCGAAAATCACTCCATTCTCTCCATTCTTTTCTTAACCGAAAACTACACTATTTCTCTCCATTTCTCTCCATTCTTCTCTTGCGGTCCATTCTCTCCTATTCCTCTGTTCCTCAGTTCATCAGGCAGCATACAGGTATGATGCTTCCTTCCTCTTCCCTTCATATTTCTCTCCATTCTCTTCTCTTGTTTAATTAATACTTCTGATATTATTTTGTTAGCAGTTCTTTGGATTCTCTTCTCTTGTTTAATTAATACTTTTGATATTATTTTGTTAGCGGTTCTTTGGAGTTTGGTTGAAAATTTGTTCGAAGAAATCCAGAATTAGCGTCAAGTCAGAGATTTCTCTTCACTCCCTGTTAGTTATCAACTTATAGATATTATTAGTATTTAGTAAAAACTTATTTGATGTTGCTAGTTTATAAGTATTTGTTGAAAAAAAATAGATAAATTTAATTTGTTGTATAAAAATTAGATTGTAATTAATATTAGTTGTTTATGTGTTTTTTAAAAATAAATATGAATTATTATATAATATAATAGTATATAATATAAGTAGTTATTAAAATAAAAAAAGTAAAAAGTAAAAACTAAATACGAATTATTATATAATATAATATTATATAATACGAATTAGCAGCAGTCCATATGGTCAGCCATACTCTGGTTTCAACTCTCAGCCCCAGTAACAGCTCAACACAGATCTATACCTCATCACTGATTTTGATATATGGCTAAATCTAGACCCCAACAACAACCCGTCCGGACGCTACTATGACTAGCAGTTTTAGTCGTTTTATTAGATATTTTAATTTCAATAGTTGGATATTTCAATTTATATTTTGTAATAGATATTTTAATTAGTACTTTCTTGTATGGATGTTATGGAAATTTTATCATTTTAAAGCATTATTCAATTATCGTTTAATTAGTATTTATTTAAATAATAAATATTTATATTATAAAATTAATAATATTTATTTTTTCATTAAATAAACGAAATGAAAAATCTGTTTAAAAAAAAGTTAAAATAATTAAATAATATTATTTTTTTAAATAAACGAATTAAAAAAACTGTTTTTTTAAAATAAAAAACATTACCGGCATATTCTATTAGATTACCGGCGGATATTTGTTTTTTCGTTTTAAATTAATTGTCTTGAAAAAATGTTACCGGCGGATTTGTAATGATTTCTGGCGGATTTTTAAATAATTACCGACGGTTTTTTTCTTTTTCCGGCGGATTTGGCGCTGGTGATTACTAGCGGAATTAAGAAATTACCGGCGGATTTTAAAAGGTAATTACCGGCGGATTTTGAGTAGTTACCGGCAGATTTTCGGCCGGTAATTTCCGGCGGATTTTCCGACGGGAAAACCGCTGGAAATTTCCGGCGGAAAGTCCGCCGGTAACCGTTACCTGCAGGCGAATTTCCGGCGGAAAATATCCGCGGGTAATGCCCAATTTCCGGCGGATTTTGTCAGCCGGAAATCCCCGAAATTGTTGTAGTGTAGCGAGAGAAAGTTATTCCCCTCGCTAAAACTGCGTTAGCAAGTGAATTTCGAGGGAATGTGGAATGTGTTTCAGCTCTAGGTTTGCGAAAAAATTAATGGTATTAGCGACAGAATTTGAAAAACAAGGTCATTAGCCACGAAACTAGTCCCTCGTTAAGTGGGGGCGGGAATTTGAAAATTTTAGCACGAAAAACAAGGTCAATAGCGACGGAATTGGTCCCCTGCTAACGTGAATCTAACCGTTGCGCAGTTCTTGGGAAGTGGGATTTGTTGTTAGCTACGGAACTAAGTCCCTCGCAAAAGGCAAATTATTTTACCCTACACCAAGGTTATAAAGAACCACACACCACAGACTCTCATTTCATCTTATCTCTTCTCTCTTTCCCTACAAATTCTCCTCACCCTCCAACACAACCACACCACCATGAACTCCTCTCCTCTTCCTCTCCTCTCTCTCTCTCTCTCTCTCTTACGAATTCCTCTTCTCTCATCTACAAATTTCTTTCCTCTTTCTCTCTTCTTCTCTCCACCTTCTACCACCACCACCACCACCACGAACTCCTCTCCCCCCCCCCCCCCTCTCTCTCTCTCTCTCTCTCCCTCTCTCTCCTACGAAGTGAACTGTCATCACCACAACCACCACCACAACCACATAGCTCCTCCCACCCTCTCTCTCTCTCTCACTCTCTTTCTTCCTTACTCTTCCCCTTCTCTCTCTAGCCGTCTCCACCTTTCACCATCACACCACCACCACCACCACAAAATTAATAATATAATATAATGTTCATTAATAATATAATAATCTCTTCTTTTTAATCTTAGGTTCATTTTCAACCACTTAAGCGGCAAAAATTGCTTCCATGCAGATGTTTACGAAGGTTTTTCAGGCTTCTAAGCGGGAATGAAATTCCCATGCATGTGCAGACGTGACTCGTTCCACCACTTTCACATGTAGGTAGCTATATTTTCCATTTAGTTCAGGTGCAAAGAGTTGTTTCATAGCTCACTGTTGCTGAAAATCCATGCCTGACACCTACTTTGAAAAGAGTAATGCTATTCAACCAAATTTTTCTAGACAAAAATAGACAAAAACCACATTACAACATCAATTAACCAAGTTTTTTAAGGCACTAACCAACCTACTTTTTCACAGTTTTCTAGGCCATTGACTAAAAACTGTGAAAAAGTAGGTTGGTTAGTGGCTTAAAAAACTTGGTTAATTAATGTTGTAATGTGGTTTTTGTCTATTTTTGTCTAGAAAAATTTGGCTGAATAGCATTAGTGCTTTTAAAAATAGGATGTGTTCCCACTTCAAAGTAAAATGTAAAGTGTTCCACTTTGAAAAAATGTTCCACATGCCTATGTTTTTTCTTTATGAACCATTAAATGTCTGCTACTCTATCTATACTCTCTTCCTTTCTCTCACCAACACAAGCAACAATACTCAAAATCCCTAAAATCCCAACCCTCCTTGTCTTCTCTCTCCCTCTATATCTGATCACCTTCAACTTTCCTTTCCCTACATCTTTAAACAAATTGATCAAACACCTTATCCACCGCAGCAAAAAACTTCTTCCTGATTTGAAAATGGTTTCTTCATTATTGTTTTTTTTGGATTCACACCAAGAAGTGATTTCTGGAGGTGTGTGCAACATGGGTATTGTTGTACGTGCATGCTTTAGATGGAATTATCGCCGAAATCACTCTGGTGAGCACACCACCAGACTCATCACCTCATCAGTGCCGGTAATACACTAGAATATCGAGTAAATAAATCTTTTTTCTCTCGTGAAGAATGGTGGTAGGAATTAATTGAAATCGAAAACAATCATAGGTACAAATGGAGAAAAAGAACAAGAAAGTGAAACGAAAACAATGGAGAAAAAGAAGATCCCAAAATCGAAAATCAGAAAAGAAGAAGAAGAATGTTGCATTATGGCATACACTTGGCGCCTTGTTGTGTTCCTGCCTGCTGCTCCTTTGGCGCCGAGTCACAAGGCGCCGTGCTATGTCTCAGTGGGCTGTTTCTTGGCGCCCAGTCATCAGGCGCCAAATGCTGTGTCT
This sequence comes from Astragalus membranaceus, assembly GCA_039519185.1. NCBI lineage: Eukaryota > Viridiplantae > Streptophyta > Magnoliopsida > Fabales > Fabaceae > Astragalus > Astragalus membranaceus. The sequence continues at coordinate 8,920,992 of CM076851.1, read as the reverse complement.
TAGCTCTGCCAATCCTTGGCGTCCGGTAAGGCGCCAAATCCTGTTGACTTGGCTGGTTAGTTATAACAGTTAATTCAGTTGAAGTGGTTTGACAAGCTGTTATTTCAGTTACTAGTTTGTTAGATTTCTTCATGTATATAAGTCCTCTACATCATTGAGAGAGAGAAATGAATGCGAAGGGATTTGTGTGGAGAGAAACACGGGACTCAAGGGCATAGGGAGTGAGGGGGAAACACTTTGGGATTATCACTCAAATTGTATCAAAATTCTCTGTGATTGAAAGGTTCAATGAAGCTGGAACTAAGCAATTGCTTAGTCCCCCAGATCACTACAAAAAAACGTAATTTGCGACGGACATTAGTGACGGAATATGATTCCCTCGCTAAAACTGACATTAGTGGCGGAATTTGCGAGGGAATAAGGGTCTTCATTTTTTTGAAAATTAGCGACGGAAGTTAGTGCATTAGCGACGGAACAGTCCGTCGCTAATTGTTTGGAGGGAGACTGAAATCAGAACAGCACGGAAACCGAAGCGATTAGCGACGGAAATACTGGTCCCTCGTGTTGAACCAAGGACAAACACTCTTTGTTTTGAATGAGAACAAATTACATCTTGTCTACTAATGGTTCAAGTTGAATGAAGTACAGGACGAAAATCAAAAAGCAGGAAATATTAAAGTGGAGCAGCTTGGAGAAGAAGCCGCCGTAGAAGAATCAAGACCTATTTGTTTTTCCGCTTTCTTTAGGACACAGTGTAAGGTCCTATCACTTAAGGTCTATGACAGTTTAAATAGCTGAGAGATGATTTTTGAAAACATGCATCATGCATCAATTAGGGTTTGAAAAATATTTTATTCAAATGCATGCTTGCATGAGAAAGACACATAACTTGGAAAAACATTTTAAAGCAAAAGAATCGATTTCTATATTGTTTCATAGGAGTATAAATCGATTTTATATTGTCTCATAGGAGTATAAAATCGATTATATACTAAATACATTGGACTATGAAATCGATTACTTGTTTTCCTTTCTTAAAACAATCGATTTCCATTATTTCCATAAAAGCAAAGAATCGATTTTTACATATACTCAAGCCAAACCAAGAATCGATTTCCTTCTTTTTTAAAACACCATGAAATCGATTTTCAAGCTATCCTATAGGCTATGAATCGATTCCTCCTTACTTTAACTAAACATTGAAATCGATTCTTACCTATTCAGGATGTCCTGAAAATCGATTCCTACATATTTCCAAAAGCCAAGGAATCGATTCCTATGTTTTCTAGAAATAAAGAATCGATTATACTATATTCGATTCTTAAGTCACATTTATGAATCCTATATTTTTCAAAAGCCTATAAATAGGCGGGTGCGATTCACATTTCGAACACACCTCACACCACAATTCACAACTCCTCTCTGCTTCTCACATACATTTTCTAGATCTGAGAAAGAGAGAAAATAGAGCTTCAACTTTCATATCATTTTCTATTTTCCATATCACTCATCTCTTAGTCACTATACTGTCAATATATCTGAGGTGATTGGATCATAGATCTCTATTTGTATTTGTTACTCTATTTGTGGGGGTCACTTTGAAATCCTGGGATTTGTTCTTGGGTCTCTCAATCAGGAGATTGAGTTGGTTTGAAATCCTGGGAAGTTTTCTTGGGTCTCTCAATTAGGAGATTGAGTTGGTTTGAAATCCTGGGAGGTGATCTTGGGTCGTTCAATCAGGAGATTGAAGCGGTGTTGAAATCCTTAGCTAGGTGCTCGGGTTCTCAGTTCGGGGGAATTGAGATTTGCTATCTTGAAGTTGCCTGTTTGTAAAGAATTCTTCAATATAGTGGTTACCATCAAGTCCAAGGGTTGCAAAGCCTGAGGCCGAGGACGTAGGGCTTTTATCCCGAACCTCGCTAAATTCCTGGTGTATCTCTATCCCTACTCTCTTTACTTTATTGTCTATATTTGTTATTGTTATATAGCTGTTATATTCATTGTTTTGTTTATATCTGTTTTGAATATCACTACTCAGATCTGTCTATTGTTATATTATTGTGCTGATCTGTTATTATCCATATCACTGCTGTAGATCTGTCTGTTGCTATATTCAATATCACTACGCTGCCTATAAATAATCTAGTTATTCTGTATATTGAATATAGAGTAATATCATACTGTGCTTGATCTGCCTGCTTGCATACATCATATAAGTTTAAATCTCAGTTTCCGCATTTGATTTAAACAAAGCATTTCATAAGTTTTTGAAAAGCGAAAAGAATTCATATTTTGCACATAACCTTATTCACCCCCCCTCTAAGGTTATACTATAGTCTAACACCTCGCTAATTTTTTTGACCGTTCCACCTTGGTTAGCGTGAAGAGATTAGCGACGGAATAGTCCCTCGCAAATTCCTTCGCTAACCCCAATTAAATAGAATCAGATCCCTTTTCCTCTCTCTGTTTCCTCTTCTCTCTCACTCCCTCACTCTTCTCACACGAACCCCAACCCCACCACACCCTTTCCAGCACCACCACCCCATGACCACCGCACCACCGCCACCACACCACCGCTCACCCGTCGCTCCTCTCTCTCTCTCCTACGCGACGTCGCTCTCTCTCCTCTCTCTCTCCTACGCGAACACTTCTCTCACCGGAGCTCTCCGTTTTCGCCACCACCGGAGCTCGCCCTCCTCACCACCACCGGAGCTTGCCCTCCTCACCACCGGAGCTCTACCTTTGTGATTCTGTGCGTTTATTGTTGTTTGTTTTCTGCTGCGAATTCTCAACAACTGGTATCAAGAACGTTTCGTTGAGGAAGAAGAAGGGCACATGGAGATGGCGAAGTTCAATATTGAAAGGTTCAATGGCAAAAATGACTTCGGTCTATGGAGAATGAAGACGCGTGCAATACTCGAACAACAAGGATTGGAAGAAGCGCTAGAAGGAGAAGACAAACTCCCTGCTACTCTGACAGATAAAGAAAAGAAGGAGATCATGAACAAGGCTCATAGTGCCATCATCTTGTGCTTAGGAGATAAGGTACTTAGAGAGAATTCTAAAGAAAAAACTGCTGCTGCAATTTGGTTGAAATTAGAAAGTCTCTATATGACAAAAACATTGGCTAATAGGCTTTATCTTAAGCAAAGGTTATACACATTCAAGATGAGTCAAGGAACACCTATTACGGATCACATAGATGATTTCAATAGATTAATTCTGGATCTTGAAAACATAGACATAAAGATTGTTGTTTCAGTGTTTTCGAAATTATACCGAAGAAATTACTGGGATGAGTCGCGGACTAGGTCGCTCTCTTTAAGACGTTTCGTGGCACTGCTCGATGGTGCAAGCAGACTATCAACCACGACGCCCCCAGGATAAAACAGCCCAGTTACGATTATGACTGCACAGTCAGTAATCGCTCGAGATATACACCTCTCAATATGGTTTATAACCACTCAAGAATATGGCTCGTAGGCCACTCTTATAGAAGAAGAAGAAGAACGAATTTATGAGGGAGAAGAGAAGAGAACTCGGAACTGCTTCGAGTTTTCGGTGTGTCAAATGAATTGGGGGAAGGCCTCTTTTATAGGCTTCAATAACCGACTTCGTGCGCAAGTCATGGGACTTCGTGCGCAAGTTACGAATCATGGATCCTTGGCGCGCAAGTTATGAATCATGGATCCTTGGCGCGCAAGTTACGAAGGTTCGTGCGCACGTCTGACTTGGAGCGCAAGTTCGCAACGGTTCGTCGAATCTGGTCGGTTCAATGAATCTGGACAAGCACGTTCCAAAAAAATAAAATAAAAGTTTAATTAATTTCGCAAAAATTACTTTACACCTCACAGCCCAAGCCCAAGCCCGAGCCCGGCCCGGCCGGTCGGACGGACGGCGGCGGCGGCGCGCGCGCGTGTGTGGTGGTCAGTTAGAGTGCGTGCTTGCCCGTTCACAAAACTGGGTACCCCTTGGGCCCCAACCCAAAGGTGTGAACTTCCCACTTATAAGCACTCATCAAGTGCTTAGTCCAAGCAATGTGGGACTTTGTAAATTCACACCAATGTTCCAACAATCCCCCACTTGAATTTAAAACAGTTCCGGAAGTAGCGTCAAGCGCCTCCATAAGATTGTGCATAAGCAGAGGTGTCGTACGACTTGAACCTTGCGTAGCGGTTAAGATTTAGATTCAACAAGAGTGACTCGTAGTCTTGAACTCTATCTCTAAGCGTCAAAACCACACACAACCCTTTCCATAGGTGTATTCTCAGATGCCCGTGCGTTTATGGCCCTGCACGTCTATCCCAGTTTAGTGAACGCTCTAGGAATTTCTGCCCAAAATGCCATAGGAAGCGGCCCCACTTCCACATTCACAAAGGTGAGTCTATCAAGAGTACTCCTGTAGCTAGGTACTCTACTCCACATGGAGTATAGATCTCATTAAGAGTTTCTATTATCTCAACCTTACATCGCTTCAGGAATCATGCTTATTTACTTTTAATAGCATGTTCATCTCCTGTCACTTCACAACTTGTTATTACCCATTGAACCTAATTCTTGGGATCTCCAGTCTTTTAGGTCGGGTTGCCATTGTGAGTGACTCATGGTTCTAAAGGCAGTAGTCCCATCTTTTGAGATGTACTTTGGACTTTCTCTCTGGCTAATCCTTTCGTCAAAGGATCGGCTAAGTTCTGATCAGTGCGTACGTGATCCACTCTCACAGCTCCTTTTGTTAGTAGCTCTGTAACCGTGCTGTGCTTACGACGGATTTGTCGTTTCTTACCGTTGTAATAACGGTTCTCTATTTTTGCAATAGCCGCGGTACTATCGCAGTGGATCAACACAGCTGGCATCGGTTTTTCCCATAAGGGAATCTCTGCTAGTAGGCATCTTAACCAGCTAGCTTCTTCACTGGCTGTTGCTAGTGCTATCATTTCAGACTCCATAGTGGACTGAGCCAAAATGGTCTGTTTCTTAGATTTCCAGGAAACGGCACCACCGGCTATACTGAATATGTAGCCATTGGTCGCTTTGGAATCATCTGACAGAGTGTTCCAATCAGCGTCACTGTACCCTTCAAGTACAGCTGGAAATCTCTGATAGTGTAATCCTAGATTCATGGTTCTTTTAAGATATCTCATGACTCTTTCAATAGCATGCCAATGCTCGATACTAGGTCGACTGGTAAACCTGCATAGCAATCCCACAACATAGGCGATGTCGGGTCTAGTACAATCAGTAGCATACCTTAGGCTGCCAATGATGCTCGCATATTCCGTTTGTCTAACACTGTCACCAGTGTTCTTAAAAAGTTTGACACTTGGATCATAGGGAGAACATGCAGGTTTACAGTCAAAATAATTGTATTTCTTTAAGATCTTCTCAATGTAATGAGATTGATCCAAGGAAATTCCTTTCTCGGACCTAGTGATCTTGATCCCGAGGATTACATTAGCTTCTCCGAGGTCTTTCATATCAAAGTTGTTACACAACAATGATTTCACTTTATTTATGGCATGAATGTTTGATCCAAATATGAGCAGATCGTCTACATAGAGACATATGATAGTGCAAATGTCATTCTCAGTTTTGTAATAAATGCATTTGTCACTTTCATTCACTTTGAACTCATTCGAGATAATCAAATTATCGAACTTCTCATGCCATTGTTTGGGAGCTTGTTTGAGACCATACAGAGACTTGTCCAACCTACAGACCTTGTGTTCTTGCCCATGGACTACAAAACCTTCAGGTTGCTCCATATAGATTTCTTCTTCTAATTCGCCATTCAAAAAGGCGGTCTTTACATCCATTTGGTGTACGTCTAAGTTATAAATAGAAGCCAGAGCAATTAGTACCCTTATGGATGTAATTCTGGTAACAGGCGAATATGTATCGAAGAAATCTATGTTCTCTCTTTGTCTAAAACCTTTGGCTACAAGGCGAGCCTTGTACTTATCAACAGTGCCATCAGGTTTTAGCTTCCTTTTCAGAATCCATTTACAACCAATGGTTTTGCAACCAGGAGGCAAGTCCACTAAGTGCCATGTCTTGTTAGACTCTAGAGAATCCATCTCATCATTTATGGCTTCTTGCCACAAGTCAGCATCCAATGAAGACAGAGCTTCGTGAATGCTAGTAGGATCCTCCTCTAGTGTATAGACCGTGTAGTCGGGTCCATAGTCTTTAGCAACACGTGCTCTCTTACTTCTTCTAGGTTCTATTTCCCTTTCTACGTTGTTTTCAACGCTCCTAGGCTCAGGAGCCTTACTAGTTCCAGAGCCCCCACTATTTCTTGATTTAAAGGGAAATTTACTTTCATAGAAGTCAACATCGTTTGACTCGATGGTTACTTTTGCATTCAGGTCATAGAATCTGTATGCTTTGCTGTTTGCTGCATAACCAATGAATACACATTCATAGGCTCTACTGGCAAGTTTGACTCTTTTTGGGTCTGGGATCCTTACATAGGCCAGACAGCCCCAAGTTCGAAAATAAGACACATTTGGTTGTCTTTTCTTTATCAATTCATAAGGAGAAATTTTATTCCTAGATTTAGGAACTCTGTTCAGTACATAGCATACTGTTATTAAAATTTCACCCCACCAGTGTGATGCAGCGCCCGAATTAAGCATAATCGCAACTGTTAATTCGGTAAGGGTTCTATTTTTCCTTTCAGCTTTACCATTCATTTCAGGTGAATATGGTGCAGTCGTTTCATGTATGATTCCATTCAACTTATAAAAGTCATTAAACAACTGGGAATCATACTCAGTTCCTCTATCGCTTCGAAAACGCTTTATCTTTTTTTCAAATTGATTTTCAATTTCCTTTACAAAAATTTTGAACATGTCAAGCGCTTCACTTTTATTTTTCATAAGGTACACGAAAGTGTAGTCTGAGCAATCGTCAATAAATGTGATAAAATAGCGTTTACCATTTCTGGTCAAAGTTCCGTCTAGTTCGCAAATATCAGAGTGTATTAAGTCTAATGGCTCTGATTCTCTAATGACGGATTTGTGAGATGACTTTGTAATTTTGGCTTGAGTACAAAATTCGCATTTATGAAAATCGATTAACGATAGTTTGGGAATTATCCCTAAATTGCTCATATTCGAAATAATGCGCTTATTGACATGACATAAACGAGAGTGCCAAATATTAAAATCACACAACATATACGCAGAAGGAAAAACTTTATTAACTTCAACATTTAGTTTGAACATGCCATCAGTGGCGTACCCTTTCCCTACAAAAGTACCATTTTTGGTCAAAGTATACAAATCTCCCTCAATAGTCTGAGTAAACCCTGCCTTATTCAGAAGGAAGCCAGAAACTAGATTCTTTCTTATCTCTGGAGTGTGCATCACGTCCTTCAAGATTAGAGTCTTTCCAGAAGTGAACTTCAGTTCGACATCTCCAATACCTGCAACAGTAGTGGTGTGAGCGTCGCCCAACAGCACTTTCTTATCATCAACCGCCTTGTATGTTTTAAACATAGCACGGTTGTTGCATACATGGCGAGAGGAGCCAGTATCATTCCACCAGTCATCAGATCCACCAACCATGTTGATTTCATTAATCATAGCAGTAAAGTGCTGCTCTTCAGTCAGGTTAGCCTGCGGAGCAGGATTGGGCCCGTTCCTACACTTGCGTGCCATATGACCTGGTCTTCCACACTTGTAACAAAGGAATGGAAGAGCAGCTTCATTCTTTGGTTGTGGTGGTGGCTGAGGTTTGGCATTTGGGGACTTTGGAGTGTTCCCATTCTTGTGGTTGCGGTTCTTTTGAATCTGATTACGGTTCTGATTCTTGAAATGTTTGCCAGTTGGCTTCAGAACCGCTCCTGGTTTCTTGTTCGAAACAAACAAGATTTCATCATTCTGATCTTGTTTCCGAGATTCCTCCTCAATCCGGAGTCGGGTAATCAAACTTTCCAAAGAGAACTCTTTGGTCTTGTGCCTGAGAGAATTTTTGAAATCCTTCCAGGCAGGAGGAAGTTTGTCAATAATAACAGCTACTTGAAATTGTTCATCTAAGGCCATGCCTTCAGAGACAATTTCATGAGCTATTTTCTGTATCTCATGTGACTGAGTCTCTACAGATTTATCATCTGTCATCTTGAAGTTGAGGTAGCGGCTCACAGCATATTTTTTTTAGTGCCTGCTTCCTCAGTGTCATACTTCTTTTTCAGAGCATTCCATACCTCTTTAGCGGACTTGCAAGAGCTGTAATAATCATAAAGATCATCACTCAGTCCATTAAGAATGAAGTTCTTACAAAGGTAGTCATGGTCGTTCCAAAGCAATATCTCTTTGGCTGTTTTAGTCTGATCTGTCTGTTCGGCTGTTTCGTCGACTACTGGAATCTCATCGGTCAAGACATTAGCAACTTTTTTCATAGTTAAGAAAAACTGCATCTTTTGTTGCCAACGCTTGAAGTGGGATCCCTCAAACCGAAATGGTTTGTTGAAGTCGGAAACAGTGGGACCAGTAATCTCTTCGGTAGTCATGGTTGAAAAGAAACGTCTTAAAATTGTTGTTTCAGTGTTTTCGAAATTATACCGAAGAAATTACTGGGATGAGTCGCGGACTAGGTCGCTCTCTTTAAGACGTTTCGTGGCACTGCTCGATGGTGCAAGCAGACTATCAACCACGACGCCCCCAGGATAAAACAGCCCAGTTACGATTATGACTGCACAGTCAGTAATCGCTCGAGATATACACCTCTCAATATGGTTTATAACCACTCAAGAATATGGCTCGTAGGCCACTCTTAGAGAAGAAGAAGAAGAACGAATTTATGAGGGAGAAGAGAAGAGAACTCGGAACTGCTTCGAGTTTTCGGTGTGTCAAATGAATTGGGGGAAGGCCTCTTTTATAGGCTTCAATAACCGACTTCGTGCGCAAGTTACGAATCATGGATCCTTGGCGCGCAAGTTACGAAGGTTCGTGCGCACGTCTGACTTGGAGCGCAAGTTCGCAACGGTTCGTCGAATCTGGTCGGTTCAATGAATCTGGACAAGCACGTTCCAAAAAAATAAAATAAAAGTTTAATTAATTTCGCAAAAATTACTTTACACCTCACAGCCCAAGCCCGGCCCGGCCGGCGGCGCGCGCGCGTGGTGGTCAGTTAGAGTGCGTGCTTGCCCGTTCACAAAACTGGGTACCCCTTGGGCCCCAACCCAAAGGTGTGAACTTCCCACTTATAAGCACTCATCAAGTGCTTAGTCCAAGCAATGTGGGACTTTGTAAATTCACACCAATGTTCCAACAATCCCCCACTTGAATTTAAAACAGTTCCGGAAGTAGCGTCAAGCGCCTCCATAAGATTGTGCATAAGCAGAGGTGTCGTACGACTTGAACCTTGCGTAGCGGTTAAGATTTAGATTCAACAAGAGTGACTCGTAGTCTTGAACTCTATCTCTAAGCGTCAAAACCACACACAACCCTTTCCATAGGTGTATTCTCAGATGCCCGTGCGTTTATGGCCCTGCACGTCTATCCCAGTTTAGTGAACGCTCTAGGAATTTCTGCCCAAAATGCCATAGGAAGCGGCCCCACTTCCACATTCACAAAGGTGAGTCTATCAAGAGTACTCCTGTAGCTAGGTACTCTACTCCACATGGAGTATAGATCTCATTAAGAGTTTCTATTATCTCAACCTTACATCGCTTCAGGAATCATGCTTATTTACTTTTAATAGCATGTTCATCTCCTGTCACTCATCAAGTGCTTAGTCCAAGCAATGTGGGACTTTGTAAATTCACACCAATGTTCCAACAAAGATTGATGGTGAGGATCAAGCCTTGTTGTTAATCAGGTCCCTAACCAATTCTTTTGAGACTATATACTGTACAAAGGAACCGAAAATCGAATTTTTTTTGGTTCAACAATCCCCAATCGAAATTAAATAGTTTGTTCTAGAAACAATGTATGGACCCAGATTCTTTTCTACTGGGCGAGGGGCTTATGATGTGGACTTTGCTTACATACTAGATTTTGATACTCTTGGTTTCAATGTTAAGGTATTGCCACTGTTTTTTTTTAATTTCATCAATTTCTTCCCATTCATTGAGGCATTATTTTAATTTTTTTTTTAAAATTCACGTCTAAATTGGAAAAAGGAAGTCGTCAATAATATCAGTGGGTCTTTCAATTATCGTTTCTCCTTATTTGCAGTTATATCGAGTGTTCATTTATTTATATATTTGGTAATCATGAATTTAAGTTGCCTGATAAAGCTTGCAAAATGCGAAAAAAGTAGTGAAGGAGACACTTAAAAGATAAAAGAGAGGATTGTATTGAATGGTAATTTCTTTCTATTCTCACGGTGGCTTTTAAGGTCCACATATCTGACATTTTGTGTATCATACACAAACCCAATCTGACTTATAATTGGCAGTTGCATCAGTTTTTTTGTTTTTATGTTTTTGGCCTACAAGTTTCACGTATAGTAAAATATACCCTAACAAAACCTGTAATTGTAATTAAAGCATTGAATGAATTATTGATTTTGTTTCACTTTAGTCTCAAAACAGTCTTTATTGATTTTGTTTCACGCATATAACTTGAGTTTTTGCTCAAATTTCGTTTTTCTTGTTAAGTGTGTTTCGTCCTAAATCGTTGGTTGCATCTTGTTCATTGTGAAATTTGTAACATAACACACCTTCATTTCAGTGGATTTGAGCAATATTTGCTCCATTTCGAGCCCAAAAACCGTAACACCAAAACATTTTTAATTTCACTTTCGTTCTCGATTTTTGATCTTTTTGGTGAATTTTGTTGTTAAATATCACTTACTGAGTTGATTTCGCATCTATTTCAAGTTGTTTCATGAATTTTGGTTGAGTCTTGAGCAATATACCATAGTCACACAAGCTTAAACGCGTTTTTGCTCTAAAATCGCGTTTCCAGTAAGTTCTTGTCTTTTTTTGTGCAAATTGATCATTTATTCGTGTTCCTTGTGAAATTTCGCACAAAATGGACTACTCATTTGCTTAATTTGGTTGAGAATTGCAATTTCTAGAAATTTTGGTTTGAAGGTTTGAATCTTCATCTTCAACCTTAATTTTTCTGAATCACTTTTCTATATAAGTGCTGGTTAGGTTCTGAAAGTTGCATAGTTGAATTCCTTGTGAAAAATTAAGTGAAATGGAGTCCAATTTTGTCCGATTTGGTTGAGTATTAACAGAGATATCCACATTTTAGGAAATCAATCATTCACTTATGTTCTTGGTGTTATTCATTTCCAGAATTTCTTTGATCCAAAATTGTTTGCTTAAAACTTCAAATAGTGTTTCTGGATTCAATATAGCTCTGTTTACCTTGATTCAAAAGCCAATTTGTTTGTCTCAAATTCTAGTATTATTTGAGATATTGAAAAAAAATTCAAAAAAAGAAAATACCGAAAAGTAAAAAAAATAGCAAAAAAAGTATTATTGTCAAAAAAAGGCATCAACCTAATTACGGAACATGAAAAGAATTCCAAAAAAAATCGAGAAAAATTCCTATTGTTACTCAACTTTTTTTTTGATCAATGAGAAATTTTCTCAAATATTTTTTTAATTAAAATAGAATAACGATTAAAATAGATTAACAGTTAGTATAATGGACATTTGCTGTTTTTTAATTTTTTTAGCAAAACATCAAGTTTATGTCGTAGACACGTGCATAAATATTATAATAGACATTTATTATTTTTTAATATTTTTTCTCGTCATTATAACAATTTAAAATAAAATAATGGTTAGTATTATTTTTAACATAATTATTTTTATTTTCGTTTGGGACATTTGTGTAATTAGGTACTAAAACAAGTCCTTTATAACAATTGCATCAGAGTTATGCTGAAACCTTTTCAACAATTAACCTTTCTTCCATCATGACCCTTCAATAAATATAATATATATCAAGGGTTAATAAGGCTTTTGTGTATGATACACAAAATGTCAGACACGTGGACCGTAAAAGCCACCCTATTCTCACCCCTTTCAGTTTGAAATGCTGCAGGCCCCACCAGTCATCCTTCTTCTAGAGAGGACAAAAATGTGTACCTTGAATGAAGACTAGACAAATGAATATAGTTTTATTTTCCAAAGATAAGCTGATAACTCAAAGCCCTTACTTTGTTTACTTCCTCTTATTTGGGATTTTCACGTGGTAAAACACAGTTGAAAATTCAGACAGTATTAAAGTGTTATGATAGTCTCTCAAAGAGAGACACACCCTTTGTACATAAATTATTGTAAGATCTTCCTATTGAGACAGTTTATTAATAATCCATTTAGACAATTATTTTTACTCGTACAGGGCTGGATATTGTGCCATCATGTGTTGTATTTTTAGATTATGTGAATGCTCAAAGAAAAGAATAGTTAGAAACTTTATTTGCACATACTTGGATTTGGATTAAATGCAGTTAGAGACCAAACGTAACTTTTGACTTTCTAATCCCATTTTCAAATTTGAACCACTCCATTCCCTCTCAAACTGAAACATATTTCTGATTCTATTTTTTTATTCTGCATCTCTCCCTATATTCTTATTTCGAAAATTTCTTGGCTTCTCCATCTTCTTCCAACTTCATTTGATCTTGGCTAACATGTTTTCTCTGCTTTTCTCTCTTATAACAGAAACCTTAAACAAAATTGCTACAAGTTGGTTAAAGTTCATTTTGTCTTCATATTTGTGGTTAGTTGTAGTTCTAAATACTTCAATCTCTTTATGGTTCTTCAATCTAATTATGCTTTTGTTATAATATCTCATTATGTTACCTTTGCATTTCTTTTTTACACTCTTTTCAAGGTTTGAGGTTTTCAGATTCAAACCACTTGGTAAGGGAAAATATTTCAGCTTTTAAAACATTACACTCTACCCTTATCCTTTTCAAAGGTATGGAGCTTTTTCTTTTTTGTTGACTATCAAGTAACAAGCTTCCGCTAACAACAAAATACAACTGCTTCTGTATCCTACAATTTTCCTATCTATATATGTTTCATTATTCCTAGATCTTAAAAACCACTTGTGCCTCACAATTTCTGGTCCGCTTTTGTTTTTTCCATTTTCCCAATGAAATTTTAAATGTAACTCTCAATGGGTAAGTGACACATACTTTTTTAACTGATCACCCAACATGTTTGATAACAATTTCTATTTAAAATATTTCTGTTACCATACTTTTTCCTCACCATTATTGCCTACCACTGGCGTAAATAAATCTATTTGGTTTGGTGAATTAGCCTCTCACAAATATAAAACCATCACTACAAAAAAACGCAGGATAAGCGACAAAAATTAGCGAGGGAAACCAAATCCGTCACTAAAAATTACGTAGCGAGGGAAATTAGCGATGGAAACCAAATCCGTCGCTAAACATGGCGTAGTCGCTAACGGTCCGTCGCTAATGCTGACGTGACCGTTGCACAGACCTTGGAATGCGTGAAATTCCAAATCCGTCGCTAATTCAAATTTCCGTCGCTAATTTTCCGTTGCAACCCCCTGACATGACCGTTGAGCAGACATTGGAATGCGTGAAATAGCAAATCCGTCGCTAATTACTGGATCCGACGCTAAAGTCACTAAAATTTTTAACACCGAAACCCTCTTCTTTTTCTTTTCTTTTCTCTTCTCTAACTCATTTCTCTCCTCCTCCCACACGAAACCACTGTCACCACCACCAATACCTCTCCATTTTAACCACCACCATCTTCATTCCCCTTTCTCTCACTCACGAACATGAACCATTGAATAGGTCTCTCTCTCTAACCCTCTAACCGTCAATACCTCTCCATTTTCTCTCCGTTTTCACCACAATATGGGGTAAGTTTTTGTTCTGAGTTGTTCTCATGTTCATTGTACTTATTGTAATTATTTTTTTGCTCTAATTTTTCTTTGTTCTGTTTGCACTTAGGACTTTTTGGGAGTGACCGAACGCATTCTGATTTGGTGGAGCTGTTTCTCTTGCCGAAGCTGTTTCTGGTATAGTAATTTTGATTTTCGAGCTACAAATTTGGTGGAAAAGCAGGTATTTCAGCTGCCAAATTTTTAATTATTAGGAATAGGAGTTGAATTGTTCTTGCTTGTCATGATTTTTTGTTGTTTATTTGTTTATGTTCTTCAAATTTAATGGGAAAAACATTGTTTTTTTTAATTCTTAAGGGTAAATTTTTTGATGAATTTTATATTGTTAAGTTTGAATAAATTCTGAATAAGTGTTAGTTTTCAAAATTGGAAATGTATATTATTTGGGGGTAAATTGTTGCACAACTCATTTGTGTATTGTTGTTTTGATGTTTGATTAACCCTAGGTTAGACGACTATATTGGAAGTTGTTATTGTGTGCTGTTGATGGAAAGGGTGAGGTGCTGTCCCTCACCCCCATATTTTGCTTGAAATCATCTCCATTGAGATAATTGCGAGACTATACTAAAAAATTTAAGGTTGAGAGTTAGAAATAACTTCATTCACTACTTATATGGAAAAGGGGTTTGTTTGTTCTGTCCTTAACCCCCATATTCGGCTCGAAATCATTTCCATCGAGATCATATCGATGCCACTAACTTGATAGGTTATATTTTAGGTTTAGTTGAGGGAATCTAACGCATTTTTTTAAATGCGTGTAGATGAATTGGAATCAATTGAATCGTAGTTGGGTGTATAATCGGTTATATCCGGGAAGAGCATTTTTGAAAGAAACATTTGTAAATGGGGTTGAAGAGTTTATTAGGGTAGCGTGGCGACATGATAAGGCTAAAAAGGAAGGGGGGATTAGATGTCCATGCCTTAAATGCGACGGTATACCTATTACACCTGATGATGAAAATAGGGTGCACTTGTATCGTATCGGGTTTAGGCCTAATTATTGGATTTGGGTGGACCATGGAGAACGACTTCCAAATTTTGACTTATGGGCTTCTTCAAGCAGTTCTAGTTTTCATGTTCCATCTAATGAACAATTTGAGTCGATGGAAAACATGATTTGTGATGGTCTCAGAGTGAATGTGCCATTTGATGAGCCTCAATATGACGATCATGATGAACTTCCAAATGAAGAAGCACAAAGATTTTATTGTTTGTTAAAAGAGTCAAACACACCGATGTTTGATGGCTCGCCAGAGTCAAAATTATCTATGTGTGTGAAGCTTTTATCTCTCAAGTCCATGAGCAATATTTCTGAGTTGAGCTTAGATTTTGTGACTCAAATGATGTTGGACGGGACACATAATAAGGATAGTTTGCCAAAAAGTCATTATGAAGCAAAGATGTTAGTTTCGAAGCTGGGATTGGAATGTAAGAAGATTGATTGTTGTGAGGATGGGCACATGTTGTTTTACGACAACGAATTTGGTAAAACCGATGGTGCGCTGCAGACTTGTAGATTTTGTGGAAAGCCGAGGTATAAAGTTCGTAAAGGGGAAAACGTAATTATAAACCCATTTCTGTAAAGTCGATGTTCTATTTGCCTATAGTTCCAAGGTTGCAGAGAATGTTTGCATCGCCTAAAATTCCAAAGAAAATGACGTGGCATTATGAGAATAGGAATACCTCAGACATTTTACGCCACCCATCTGATGGTGAGGCGTGGAAACACTTTGATTGAGTGCATTCAGATTTTGCCTCTGACCCATGGAATGTTCGACTTGGTTTGTGCTCTGATGGATTTACTCCATATATCCAAGCATCAGCGTCGCCCTATTCTTGTTGGCCAGTCATTGTTACCCCTTACAATCTTCTTCCTGAGATGTGCATGACTAAACCGTATATGTTTTTGACTTGCTTGATACCTGGTCCATCCAATCCAAAAGCTAACACTGATATCTTTTTGGAACCTCTAATTGATGATCTCAAGAGATTGTGGCAGGGTGTTGGGACAGATGATGCAGCACGAAAGAAGAATTTTATGATGAGAGCGGCATTGATGTGGACAATTAATGACTTCCCGGCTTATGGTATGTTGTCAGGTTGGGGGACCCACGGTAAATTAGCATGCCCCCACTGCATGGAACACACAAAAGCGTTTACGTTGAAATACGGGGGAAAGAGTTATTGGTTTGACTCGCATCGTAGATTCTTACCGCCAGATCATGTATTTAGAAAGAACAAAAGGGCAATCAAGAAAGGGGTAGTTGCAACAGATGTCCCACCGCCTTTGTTGATTTCGGGTGAAATTTGGAGAATTTGCCACAAGCCACGGAGGTAGGTGTGCTCTCCCGATTGGATGATTATGGACGAGTGCATAACTGGACAAAAAGAAGCATATTTTGGAATCTCCCATATTGGAAAGATAATCTATTGAGACACAATCTCGATGTTAAGCACATTGAGAAGAATTTCTTTGACAACATTTGGTTCACCGGGATGAATGTGAAAGATAGAACCAAAGACAATAATAAGGCTAGAATGGATTCTGCTCTTTACTGTAGCAAAAGTCGTTCCAATTTGAATTTGGTGCAAATGGCTAATGGCAAGATGTCAAAACCCAAAGACAAATATTGTCTTACACCCGATGAAGCAAAAGATGTTTGTCGATGGTTGAAAGGATTGAGGATGCCAGATGGCTATTCTTCTAATCTTGCAAGATGTGCAGATGTGAACACCAGGAAGATGTATAGGATGAAAAGTCATGATTGTCATGTATTCATGGAGTGTTTGCTTCCAATTGCTTTTAGTTCATTGCCAAAGTGTGTTTTGGAACCACTTACTGAAGTGAGTCAATTTTTTAAAAACATGTGCTCTTTAACATTGGGAAAAGATGATCTTATTAAGATGGAGCAGAATATTCCTTTCATTATCTATAAGTTGGAGAGAATACTTCCTCTTGGTTTCTTTGATTCCATGGAGCATCTTCTGGTTCACCTTGCATATGAAGCAATGCTTGGTGGACCAGTTCATTATAGGTGGATGTATCCATTTGAGAGGTAATTATCAATTTCAACATTTTAATTAAAGTGCATATTTAGTATGACTATTTATTTAATCAACTCCCCTTCCTCCATATATTTAGATTGATGGGTGATTATAAACGATCGGTGAAGAATAAAGCTAGAGTCGAAGGATCAATCTGCGCAGCTTACTTACATCGTGAAACAATTTATTTCTGTTCTCATTATTTCAACAACTTTATGTTGTTAAGAAATAATAGAAACAAAATAGAGGTTGAAGAAGAAAGACACGCCCTCACTTTATCTGTGTTTAGCAAACCTGGGCGCCCCTCGGGAAAGAAGTAGACTCAGTGGTTATCAGATATGGAGTATAAATCAGCACATATTCATGTCTTGATCAATTGCACTGAAGATAAACCATATCTTGAGTAAGTGTGCTTCAATTCAGTTTTCAATACATAGACATTTAGAGTATGAAGCTAAATCACGCCTTGACCAATTTTCATTCTAAAGAGTATGGATAATTCTTTTTCAGTGCATTCTTACAAGTTGAGGGTATACGCACTGAAGATTCTTCTATTCGGATACATGAAAGTTTTCCATCATGGTTTAATGATAGAGTAAATAAAATTAATGCTTTAATGTCTAACGTTCAAAGTAGATATGAGAGATGACTTATTTTTTCCATATGTGATTACTTAGGTTTATGAAGCGGAACCAACTCCCCTAATCCAACATTTGAGGAATTTAGCTGACGGTCCTTTTCGTGAAGTTAGTGAGTGGCACACGTACCTCGTTAACGGTTATAAATTTGACACCCAATCATGGAGTGAGGGAAAACAAACAATTAATAGTGGGGTATATGTAAAAGGGATTGCAGAAGGAGGTGAAGATGAGTACTACGGGGTGATCCAACACATATATGAACTTGAATACAAATATTTAGACTATCAAAAGAAAATTGTTTTGTTTTATTGTAGTTGGTTTGATCCATCGGTTAGAGGAATGAAATTGAATCCAAAATGTAATACTGTGGACATTCGAATGGATAGAAGGTATAGAGCCTATGACCCGTTTTATCATGCCTGAAAGTGTGAGGCAGGTATATTATGTTCCATATCCATCAACTCGTGAAGGATATTGTGTTGCAATTAAGACAAAACCACGGGGTCGCATTGAAGCCACTGATGTGGGGGATGGGGTTCCTTATCAAGTGGATGAAATGTCGGGCGTCAATGAGGTAATTGAAGTTGAACCAGTTGATACCTTATGTGATGATCGACTCCACATTGAATAAGTTGAACCAGTATTAGAAGAAATTGGAGTATATGAAGAAGATGAAGATGAGACTGAAGATGTAGAAGATGAAGACTTTTTTTAATCTTACTAGTATCACATAGATAGTTTGATTAGTTTTAATCTCTGCATGTTGTTGATTGTTCATCTAATTTTAATTATTAATATATATCACATTTCGTTTATCATTATTGTTCGTTGTTGTTGTATTTAAATTTATTTATTAGTATATATCATTATATATTTTTCTTGCGTTTCGTTTTTCATAGATATGCATCCAGGAGGAGGTTCTGACCCGCTGAGAGATGTTAGGGGGGAAGAACATAGGTGAACCTAGAAGGCGGCGTCGAGTTCGTGAGGTTGTACTTAATGCAGGGGATACATTTTTGGGGTTGCCCCAGACCACCACTACTGCTGGAGGAGCTGGGACTTCACGTTCTGCTGCAGCTGCTCCACCTGCTGGTCATTCTCCCTCCGGTCCCAATTGGTATCCTATAAACCCATCTGGCACACCAGCATCCTATGGGTATTTTCCACCTCTGCAGAATCCTATGGGCACACCGGGTGGGTATATGGGTGTTATGCAAAAACGTGTGCAAGTATACACAGTCAAACAAGTAATAAAATGATAAGAAAGATCGTCCCACGAGGATTAATGTTTAATAACTAACTCTATTTGATAAAACTTGGAATAATGAGTAAAAAAGTAAAAATAAAAGCATGGTTAAAATTCATTGTTGTGCAAAGGTTAAGGTAAATGGTTGAGGACAGTAAAACTGTAAATTAAGGGAGGTAAAATCAGAGAGATGAGTATAGCCAAGACAAGGATCTGTAATTAATCACTAGTGATGCAATGCTGTGAGTGATGCTATGACAGCACTCAGTGTGTAGAATGAACTTGGATATTCCTATCTATGTGAAACGAAATGTTGTCAAGGTTTTCTTATTCCTAAGCTCCCATGAAGTTCATTCTGTAGGTTGAAAAGCATGTTTCAGTTCACACCATAGCCCTAGCTTCATATTCCTATTCTTCATTAGGAAAGGGTAATATTCCTATTACTCTTCAAACTATGTTAATTTGCAAATTCAGCACTTAAGTTTCTTTCCAAAAATAAAAGCACGTTATCCAAATTAAAGTGATCAAGTTTAAAAAGAATGTATAGCATTTACTCACGCAAATTAATTAAGTGTCAAGCCTTAATCGCATTAAACATCAATAGATCCTAATTACATCACCATAGTCTTGACTATAAAGAGATCTAGCTCACAATGAGCTTAGACATGACAAAATAGAACCTAACTACCATAAATGAAGCCATCAAAATATTAACAGCACTGAAAACAGAGTATACAGAAGAATGCAGAATTATACAAACAAAATGAAGCTTAAAGCAAGCTTCAGATGCTGTAGATCTACTCCAGAGCTTCTGTGCTGCGAGAATGAAGATCTGTGCTGCTGATTCTGAGTTTTCAGCTTCAACAATGGAGCTTCAGCACTGAAAATGGTGGAAAGATGGTTGGGGAAGACGAAGTATAGTGATGGAAGGAATGGAACAGTACTCTCTGAGCTAGGGAATCGTGGAGGCTGATATGTGTACTCCCCCCTTCCTTTTCTAGGTTAAAGTGCTTTTTTATAGTATATTCTCTCACTTGAAGTACCTATTGGGCCAATACAATTCGGGTACAATGCTGCCAACCCTAACATCAAGGATTGTTTGTCCTTTTGCGGCTCATTAATGCGCTGGCATGCTACTGCATACGCCCATATAGGACAAAACACCTCTTTCTTGCTTATACCACCTGAGTTGCCTTAAATTTTGTTCTTTTCACCAGCTGTCTGCCATGGTGCTACCATAGCACTAACCACATCATTGATTCAACTAAAAAATTCTGCTCACTAGAGCACAAGTTAAATCCCACAAAATGGCACCTGCGTGCCCAAACTATAATTTTCACAACTAAAACACATTTATCGAACTATGTACAATTTCCACCTTTATTCACATAAATTGCTCTTGGATCAAGATAGTTCTCATTTGTTTTGGCAAAAATAACTCACACTTCTGTGAGTTATCACACCCCCAAACTTGAACCATTGCTTGTTCTCAAGTAATGACAACACTAGACAAAACACTTTAATATCACAACAGCAAAGCATACAGAATAGCATAGCACTTAGCATATAGCATATGATAGCATTCAAAACAGATTTTTGACTCAGATTTTATTTTCTCAAGGCTCTCCCCTCAGACTTAACACTTCAGAACCCTTAGCAACATATGAAATCATAGCTTTTGCCCTCTAGCTTAAGTGTGTGTGTGCTCTCTTGCAATTCTTCCATAGACTCCAACACTTACTAGGCTTGGCTTTGGATCCCACTTAGAATTTCCTACATTGCCTTTCCTTATCAATGGCTACAGGCACAACTTCCCATGATGTATGCTTATGGGGGTAGCTATACTAAGAGATGAATAATGAATAACTAGGCCTAATCACTTGAATTGAACTTTACTTAGAGTGGTGCACACTTTTCTTTAACTAGCTTGCTGCTGCTTTGACTGAAACTGTAATGGTGTCGCCACAAAACAGCCTCCCTCCACAGCACCCAAACTAGCCTTTGCTGCAAGAATGCAACTTATTTGATGCTATGACTTCTTCCTTTGTTTTTACAAGTGTACACCCTCTTTTACATGATTTTGGATTTGACAGCACATGGCCTTACTTCTAACAGCACTACTCCCAAACTTGAGTTTTGCTGTACCTGCAGTTTTTATCAAATTCCAGGCAACTTCAGTCCTTACTAAGTTTTCACCTAACTTCTACCTCAGTAATGCCTTACATCTATTTTCAAAAAGCAAGAGTTAAGTGTATACTAGAGGGGCTAGGCTATTTCATTCAAAGTTTTAATTCCACACCAATTCTAGCTATCCTCACTGGGTTCTGCCTTGGTACTAAAAGCAAAATATTATTATTATTAATAATTTTTTTAGATGCTATCACTACTACTATGCTAGCACTACACTAACAGCAGCTACACAGTACATCACAAAAAGAAACAGACACAGCAACAAAACAACAGACTAACATGCAGGCTAAACAACAATGCATTAAAACTGATAACGAAACAGCTGCTCCCCCCCCCCAAACTTAATCAAAGACAGTGTCCTCATTATCAAATGACTAAATCAGAGATGGGCATTGACTACACAAAACAAAAATTAACACAGAAACTAAAATGCAGAATAAACTAGGATAGGATCACTTCTTCTTTTTGGCAGGGGTCGATTGATTTGAGGCCTGTGTTTTGGGCACAACAGCATTTTCTGCATTTTCCTCTTCTTCTTCTTCTTCAATCAACACTCTTTTTCTTCGAGGGGGTCTGACAGCACAAATTTTTCTCCTTGTCCAAGTTGACTTGGGAGGCAACTGGAAAGGAACAGGCTCTGGAACGGCATCAACAGGTTTCTTCCTCTTCTGAATTGAGGAAGGTGCCATGACAGCATCTCCTGCAGCACTGGCAGGCTTTCCTGTAGGCTTCTTTTTCTCAGCATCATGCTTTGATTTGTTCTCTCTTTCCACATCAGCACTTGTCAGATTGGGGTAAAATAGAACACCCACATTCCTTCTAGCACATGCCAAAATCTCCCTTTCCATTAGCTGCCCCAAATTGATCCTCATGTAACACAGCATGGCCTCCAGCAAGAACATCATTTCCTTGTGCCAATAGAAATTGTGCGTAGTAGGGAGCACCGAACTCATCACCCACAGAGATAACGATCTCATAAAAGGCTTCAACATTGTTCTTTTGACCTCGAAAACATTAGAGTCTTCTTTTACCCACTCTGTTTTGGGCATACACAACACCCTCAGCAAACAAGCCATGTCCTTTTCTATAGAGGTGGCCACTATGTTCTCCAAGCTTTCTTCCACATTACGTAAGCCTAGCATCTCATTGATCCTTTCTGCAGAGAATGAGACTAACCTTCCTCGCACCACAGAGAACGTGGGCTCAGGTTTTCCCTTGATTTTCTCAGGAACTCCATCATAGAACTCTCGTGTAAGACCAGGTAGCACAAATGGTGGTTGCTGCATGAGCTTGTCCCACTGCATTTCTCTAAAAATTTCCTCAACCGCTGAGGTAATGGATTTTGGTTCTATTCCTCTCTCAGGCAAAGGGTTTCTATACTGGGTAGAGGATGCATAAAGTTCCCTTGAGTATTTGCTGGGCAACCGGGAAAGAATCTCCTCTGGAACTTGCCTCTTCTTCGATTTTGTGATTTAGAATTGGGTGATTTGGTCTTGGGAGCCATTTGAGTGCTAGGGTTCACGAAAATGGAGGCTTTTTAGAGATGACGGTGCTTTGCAAAATGCCCTGAGAATGCAAAAACTGAATTTGGCTAACAATAAGACGAACAAGGGGATTTTATAGAAACCGAGAGGTGAACGGTTTAGGTTAGAGAAGATGAGGGCAAATGGCGGTTCAGTCTTTATGGGAAAGTGTTTACGGTTGTGGGAAATAGAGAGAAGTTAAGAGAGGTTATAGAGTTGAGGCGTTGCGGGCGAGGAGTGGAGAGAGAAAGAAAATGAAATGATGGCTTGACGCGAAGGACATGACTGCACAACGTGCTGACGCACGCAATTCTCAGAGCACAACTGTTCTCTGCGCGCGCTTGAGTACTATTTATGCCAGCGCAACACTTTTTCCCTTTTTTTTCAAAATTTTAAACACTTCTTTCAACTTCCATAGTGAGAAAGTGATAACTCTATTTTATATAGGTTATTTATGCTCCTAATACTTAAGTCAAACTTACTTCTCAAGTAATTCTAGTACTTAAATATGTGAATATATGAATATTAGAGTAAATATAGGTTATAAGTCAATTCCCTAAAACGTGGGCATAGTCAATGCCTTTGTGAATATGTTTGATGTTTTGCTTTAGCGCTGCAGCGGTATGCTATCAAGGAGACGCTACAGCGTTATATGACGGCTGACCATTGAGATATTTGTGTGACCCCTTGAGGACATGATGAGTCACCACCCTTATCTCTTCCTCTCAGCTGGATATTTTGACTTCCAAGTGGATGCTAAATTACACTTGGCGCCCCCTAAATGGAACCCATGTGATAGTTGGTGTACTCCATCATTAGCACTTTTTGTAAAGTACTTTAAGGATAATATCTAAGTCTTATGATCATCATGTGATATTATTATTCTATTAAGACTTAGTTAGTTTTTAGATTAATATAGATTGCTTCATCAGCGAGTCATATACGTAGACACAAGTAGTTGTAATTTGGAAGAAGAACTTCTTATGACATAGTAGCTTTTCTCCATTGTTATACTACCTTTTAAGCTTTTATTTTTAGCATAGTTTTCTAAGTCTTCATCCAAGGTTTTGCTCACGCCTCAACTTCATCCTTTGTATGCTACTTGGGATCATTGGAGTGTATCTTTTGCAACCACTCTTCTCTTGTCTTCATACGGTAATACATACTCTCTAGTTGTATTATGTTGATGGAACTTGTGATGAGCTAACTTTGTTGTAGTTGGATTGTTCTTGGTGTGTAAAGAACCTTGAGTAACTTTTATATAATATTATGATGTTTGTGTTTCATTCCTTGTATCATAATGCTTTCAATCTTGGTTTGGGAATGATCAACTAAAACAAGGTAACTTTGTGGGTACCGACATGGTTCACAAAGAGAACTCAAGGAATGATATGAATGAAAACCCTTTAAAGACATTTAAAGGAAGCACTACTTAACTCTAGACATAGGGGAGTAGTAGTTCATAAGGCAAATGTTGTAAGAGCTTAATATACAGGGGTAAAACTTATTTAGAGCCTAGACATAGGAGTCTTGTAACATAACCCTGACAAAAGTGACTGAAAGGCACGTGATGAATCCCCATCACATGATGTTTTTCACTGCAAAAAAGGGGAATTTTACTTGATAAATTGATGAATGAATGGAAATTGCTAGGAGAAAATTAATGAGTTGTTCTATTTGAGATTTAATTGCTTTGCAGTGTTTATGCTGGGTTTTGTGGTGTTTTTGTGCCCAGGGACTAGGTGAAGAGAGGAACGAAGAAATGCAAGCAAGCAGACTCAAAAATACAACGAAGTGAGCATTGCGCTGCAATTGCGCTGCAGTTGCGCACGGAGCGCAAACGGAGCGCAGAATCACAGGAGTTCCTGCCAAATTGCGCTGCAGTTGTGCGTGAGGCGCAACTGAGGCGCAAAAAGCTGCACTGTAGCGTCCTCCATCTGCGCGTAAGTGGCGCTGGGAGCGCGAGTGAAGCGCAAAATACTGGAAACACGTTAAAACAAGCGACAGACGCGTTTTTTGGGAGAGGCTAGACGTTTGGGAAACCCTAGCACGCGAGAGAGCTCCTTCCAGCTGACGGCAAGCGAAGAATCAAGACTTGGGAACAAGAATTGAGGATTCTAATGCATTCATCTTCACCTTCAACTTGTAATTCTCCCTTTTCTCTCCTTTTATCATGTGTAACTAAACCCCAATGTTAGGGATGGATAAATTTTAATGTAGTGCTATTGTTGCTGATTTAAATTAATGTTCTTCATGTTCTTTCATCATTTGTGAATTGATTTTCTGGGCTTAAACATTTCTATGATTGGAAAATTGTAGAACTTATCTTTATTCAATGATCAAATGGGAATTTTATCGTTAGAGTGTTTGAATTTCAATTCCTTCAATTTGTAGCTTAGGAATAATCTATGAATTGATGTATGTTGCGAATCCTCGTTGTTAATGCTTGTTGTTAGTAAATGTGCTTAAGGAATTAGGACTTTTATTAATTAACAAAGGACTATTCACCTAAGGGATTAGGGCTTGGTTAGGATTGTGGATTCAATAGCAAATGAGAGTGAGATTATCTTTTGGAATTAAATCAGTGACAATAGCATGAAATTGAAAGGCATTCATCCCTAGCATCTTCTCATCATATTCTTCCCCAAACGTCCGTTGCTCGTAATCAAAACCCAAAAATATTTTATTGCTTTACCTTCGAGCTTCATAGCTCAACAATTATCAAACAAACCCCTTTCAATTTGGTTTCTATTAGCTGTTGTTAACGTCTTAGTAAATTAAACTTCGATCCTTGAGGACGATATCACGGTACTTACCGGTTTTATTACTTGCACGACTCGGTACACTTGCCGAAAAGTTAACAAGTTTTTGGCGCCGCGCTACAGCGTCTACGGACTTTGAAGCGCTACAGCGCTTAACGCTACAACGTCTAGATATTATTTGAACATTACTCTTGGGAATTTACACAACTACTGAGCTATCCAACTCACTTTTAATTACTTCAACTTAATACTGTTTTATCACAACTTATAATGTTTACAACTCTTTACCTTTACTTTGTACTCAATTCTTTTCACTAAGCTTCTAATCACTTAAACTCCTTAGATTAATTCCAATCCCTGTGGGAACGAACTTTACATATCACTATATTACTTGTTGCGATTGTGTATACTTGCACATCACCTTTTCGCACAACAGAAAGCATCTTCGGTGCTACCAGCAATGCTACCAGATACGAGTTCAGTGCTATCAGCACAGAACACTAAAGAATTTTCCAATTCCACTACTTTTCCACATCAAACCCCACATCAGTCACACACATTTATTCTTGAAACTCAAAATAAATACTAAAACAAGAAAAGTTAACCTTTGGGAGCCCTCAGCCTGACTAAAATGCATTTATCAAGGAGATCACTCAAGGGGGTGAATGCCTTTGTGCTGGGCACAAGCTCACCCAAATAGAGTTTAACTCTCTGGCCATACACTTTAAATTCATTTCCATTTGATTCATTCTTTAATCTAGAGTTAAACAATAAAACTTTTTCACCCTTCTTAAGCTCTCTTTTCTGAATCTTGGCATCATGCAAAGCTTTTGTCTTTTTCTTATATAATTCAGCATTTTCATAGGAGAAATGTCTCAATTCCTCAAGCTCATTGAGCTGCAACATTCTGGCTCTACCAGCTTGTTGCAAATCAAAATTCAATTTTTTTGTTGCCCAAAAAGCCTTATATTGCAACTCAATGGGTAAGTGGCAAGCTTTACCAAAGACCAATCTATAAGGAGACATGCCAAGAGGTGTTTTGAAAGCTGTTCTATATGCCCAAAGAGCATTATCCAAGTGGATGGACCAGTCTTTTCTTGAAGGGTTAACCATTTTTTATAAAATCCTCTTGACTTCTCTATTAGACAGTTCAACTTGTCCACTTGTTTATGGATGGTAGGCTGTGGTAACTTTGTGTTTCACTCCATATTTAGCCAACAGCCCATCCATCAGTTTTGTTACAAAAGTGGGTGCCTTCGTCACTAATGATAGCTCTAGGTGTGCCAAATCTTTCAAAATATGTTCTTTTGAATAAATTTTAGCACCACCCTCGCATCATTAGTGGGAAGAGCAACAGCTTCAATCCACTTAGACACATAATCAACTGCTACAAGAATGTATAAATTGCCACAAGAGGGTGGGAATGGCCCTATAAAATCAATGCCTCAAACATCAAACAATTCTACTTCTAAAATATTGTTTAAGGGAATTTCATTTCTGTTTGAAATATTACCTACCCTTTGGCATATATCACATTTCCTAGCATACTCATGAGCATCTTTGAAAATAGAGGGCCAGAAATAACCTGTTTGAAGAACTTTTGCAGCGATCCTGGCACCTCCAAAGTGTCCTCCACAAGGTGAAGAATGGCAATGCTTCAGAATGTCTTCAATCTCTTCTTTAGCAGCACACCTTCTGGGCAATTGATCAGGACACTTCTTGTATAGGAAATGTTCATCCCAAAAATATTGCTTTGCCAAATGGAAGAACCTTTTCCTCTGATGCGATGTGAATTCTACTGGCACCACATTGCTAACCAGGTAATTTACAAAGTCAGCATACCAGGGCACCTCTGCAACAGAATTTGTAGCATTTACAGTTGCTATTATGGCTAGCAACTGCTCATCAAGGAATTTCTCTTTGATTTCAGATTCAAAAGAGAGTGAGTCAGCATCAAGAATTCTTGATAGATGGTCAGCAACTTGATTTTCAACTCCCTTTTTGTCTCTGATCTCAAGATCAAATTCTTGCAGCAGTAGCACCCATCTAATTAACCTTGGTTTAGCATCTTTCTTTGCAATGAGGTATTTAATAGCAGGGTGATCAGTGTATACCACCACCTTGGCTCCTACAAGTTAGGATCTGAACTTGTCAAATGCAAACACTACTGCTAGCAACTCTTTATCAGTAGCTGTATAATTCAATTGAGCATCTACAAGAGTTTTGCTAGCATAGTGTATTGAATGAAACACTTTGCCATGCCTTTGACCAAGTACAGCTCTTATAGCATAGTCACCAGCATCACACATCAATTCAAAAGGCTTACTCCAATCTGGTGCTGCAATAACCGGTTCTGTCACCAGTGCTTCCTTGAGTGTGTTGAATGCTGTCAAGCACTTTTCATCAAAATCAAAAGCAGTGTCATGCTGCAGCAGCATGCACAAAGGCTTAGAGATCTTTGAAAAATCTTTAATGAATCTTCTGTAAAACCCAGCATGTCCAAGAAAGCTTCTGATTCCTTTAACTGATGTGGGAGGTGACAATTTTTCAATTACTTCAACTTTTGCTTTGTCTACCTCAATGCCCTTCTTTGATATCTTGTGACCCAAGACAATTCCTTCTTCTACCATGAAATGGCACTTCTCCCAATTTAGGACCAAATTTGTCTCTTCACATCTTCTCATGATATCTTCAAGATTCAGAAAACATGCTTGAAAATTCTCTCCAAAGACAGAAAAGTCATCCATGAATACCTCCATAGATTTTTCAATGAAATCAGAGAAGATGGCCATCATACACCTTTGAAAAGTAGCTGGAGCATTGCATAATCCAAAGGGCATCCTTCTGAAGGCAAAGGTACCATAAGGGAAGGTGAATGTGGTCTTCTCTTGATCCTCTAGGGCAATAGCAATCTGGTTGTAACCTGAGTAGCCATCAAGGAAGCAATAAAATTCCTTCCCTGCAAGTCTGTCGAGCATTTGATCAATGAAAGGTAGAGGGAAATGATCCTTCTTGGTGGCTTTGTTGAGCTTCCTGTAGTCCATACAAATTCTCCAACCAGTGACTGTCTTGGTAGGAATCAACTCATTCTTTTCATTCTGAACCACAGTAACTCCTCCTCTTTTAGGAACACACTGAATAGGGCTTACCCAAGTACTGTCAGCAACTGGATAAATTATTCAAGCATCCAACCATTTGATGATCTCTTTCTTGACAACTTCCTTCATTATTGGGTTCAGCCTCCTCTGTGCTTCAATACTATTCGTGGAATTTTCTTCCAAACAGATTCTATGCATGCAGAGAGTGAGACTTAACCCTTTAATGTCAGACATTTGCCACCCAATAGCCTTCTTGTGCTTTCTCAGAGTACCAAGTAATTCCTCTTCTTGGGTAGCGTTTAGCCCAGCAGCAATAATCACAGGGATGGTGTCTTCATTCCCCAAATAAGCATACTTCAAGTGTGGAGGAAGTTGTTTCTGTTAGACTATAGTATAACCTTAGAGGGGGGTGAATAAGGTTATATGTAAATCTTGGATTCTTTTCAAAATAAATGATAAGTTTGTTTTAAATCAGATGCGGAAACTTAGATTTAAACTTTATATGGTGCAAGCAGGCAGATTTAGGAACAAAGAGATATTATACTATTTTCAATATACACACTAAGATTATTTATAAGAAGTTTAGTGATATTGAATATAGTAGAAAGTAGATCAATTGCAGTGATATGGAAGATAATAGATAAGCACAACATCAGAGTAGTTTAGTTGTAGACAGATGAAAAGTATGATAAACAGATCTAAATAACATTCAATATAGCAATAAGCAAGGGTATAGATAATAAAGCAAAGTAAAGAGATAGGGATAGAGATACACCAGGAATTTTACGAGGTTCGGGATAAAAGCCCTACGTCCTCAGCCTCCGGCTTTGCAACCTTTGGACTTTGCTGATAACCACTATATGAAGAACCAATGTTTTACAAACAATCAACTTCAAATAGCAAATCTCAATTCCCCTGAATTGAGAACCCGAGCTCCCCGCTAAGGATTTCAACCGCTTCAATCTCCTGATTGAACGACCCAAGAGCTCCTCCCAGGATTTCAGAATAACCGCTTCAATCTCCTGATTGAACGACCCAAGAACACCTCCCAGGATTTCAGAATAACCGCTTCAATCTCCTGATTGAACGACCTAAGAACACCTCCCAGGATTTCAAAATAACCACTTAGAAAACGAATACAATATGAGATCTACGAACCAATCACTTCAGCAGTATAGTAACAATATAGTAGAGTGAGAGATGATTGGTTTTTGAAAATGAAGAACTTTGAAATATAGATCTGAAAATGAAAGCTCTTATTTTTCTTCTCTTTTCTTTTTGATCTGAAAGTACGTAGCAGAGAAGTGGAAAGTGGTGTGTTGAAGAGTGTGAAGCACCTCTCTATTTATAGGTTTAGGAAACGTAGGATTTTGAAAAACATTTAATGTAAATGAAGAATCGATTGTTTGATGAAGTTAAAAAGTAGGAGAATCGATTCTTTGCATTTAGAAAACTTAGGAATCGATTCATTTGTCTTTGGAAGAATGAAGGAATTGATTCTTAGGACCTCCTGAGTAGGCAAGAATCGATTTTAACTTTGTTGTAAAGAAGGAGGAATCGATTCTTTAGTTTTGCTAAAATATAGGAGCAATCGATTATGAAGCTTCATAGGAAAAAGAAAGAATCGATTCTTTGCTTGAATAAAGGAGATGTTGTAATCGATTCTTGCCTTTTTAAGATAACTTGGAAATCGATTGTTTTGCTTAGGAAAGGCTTGGGAATCGATTTATCATGTCTCATTGGGAGTTAGAAATCGATTTTATACTCCTATGAGACAATGGAAAATTGATTCTTTCATTTAAAAAACATTTTCTCATGTTGTGTGTCTTTCTCATGCATGCATGCATTTGACTAAAATATTTTTCAAGACTTTCAACACAACAATTTTATTTTTAAAACATTTTTAAAAACTTCATCTCTCTTCTACTAAATGTCATAAAGCTGAAGGGATAGGATCTTACATTTGAGTCCTATCAAAAGCAGATAAACAATTAGGTCTTCAACTTCATTGTTGCTTCTTCTGCAAGCCATTGCACTTTAGTCCCTGCTCTTTGATTTAATCCCCGTTCTTTGATTTTGTCCCTGTACTTTCATTCAACTGCAACCATTAGTAGACAAGATGTAATTTGTTATCATTCAAAACAAAGAGTGTTTGTCCTTGGTTCAACAAACTCCCCCTTTTTGATGATAACAAATTACATTATGCATAGGGAGACAGACCATAATAGAGAAACAATGGCAGAAGCTCCCCCTAAGCATAAGCATAACAAAATAAGCAGTATGACAGCAGGATAGCAGCAATTATTTTCTCCCCCATTAAATAATAACATGCATATTCTCTCCCTTTTGCATACAATTTCTCCCCCTTTGTTTTCATCAAAAAGGAGGGGGGGGGGGGTGAATACATACACCATAAGCACTTTATAAACTTGCATAATAAATAAGCAGCATTGCATAGCATATGATATATCAAAAACAGTAGTTCATGCTATGCTCCCCCTTACTTGGTGATCCCCCTTAATAATTTTAGAATGCAAGGCTTTAGTAAAAAGAGGGTGGATCATCATGGTTTTAAAAATATGATACCCAAGATAATCATCCTTGGTTCAACAATATAGGTATCATTTTTAACAAAAAATATGTTGCATCACAAATCCAGCACAATAGAGAGAAAAAAAAACTTTGATGCACACAAAAAAATTTATTTCACAAAAGTGATAAATTATTCTTAAGGTGAATAGAACTTTTCCAATCTAACCTTCACCGGTGATTCTTCCTCTATTGTTGATATTACTGGTCATATGACTGCTGTTTCTGAGTATTAAGAATCTTTTTGCGTCTCTAGTCATGAACTTTGAGTCTCTGCTATCAAGGTATTGATCTGTCCCCCCTACCTTGTAGCACACCTGCACTAAGATCAAGTAGAAAATTTTGGTACCCAATTCTCTTTGGGTCCTTTGGGGTTAGTCATCAAGGGGTTTGCTTTCACAATCCACCTTGGTTTCTTCCAAGTAGGTATAAGGGTACCAAGCTCACATAATTTACGAATAGGGCATCTAGGTGAGCTATGGTTTCCCTTTTTGACAGTAGGTGCATGAGAAAACAGTAGGTGTATAACTTGAAGTAGTAGCTACAAAAGTTATTTTCTTGTTCAAAACAGAGGAGGTGGAATTACCTTTGTACCCAATACCTCTCCTATCAACATATTCATGTTGGGAGTGAAGTAGCTTGGTCAAGGTCTTTTCACCAACCTCAAACTTTTTCAAAGATTCTTTCAAAAATTCATTTTCAACCTTGACTTTTTCAAAATTTTGTTTAAGCTCAAGAAATTCAAGTTTGAAAGGTTTTATTTCATGTAGCTCATTCTTCAACTTAACTACCTCATTTTCTAGAGTCTCAATTTGAGTGAGCATGCTTTTGTTACTCTTTGCCAATTTCTTAGATTTTAACAAAAGAGTTTCATGTTCAAAATAGAGAGCATCAAAAGCCTCACTCAATTCTTGACTACTACAACCATCATCAAGTAAATCATCATGCATAGAGGAATCAGAAAGACTAGAAGAGTTAAGGCTTACCTTAGATGAGTCATTTGCCATATGACAAACACCATTTGCAATTTGCTCTTCTTCGTCTGTGTCACTATCAGAGCCAAGACAATCCCATATAGTAGCCTTAGGTGTTTCACATGCCGTGAGACAAATGGCATTTGCAACCTCCTCTTCTTCACTGTCAGTATAGTTGTTCCATGTAGCCTTCTTAGCTTTGAGTTATTTCTCTTTTCAAGTTTGTTGAATCTCATGAATTCTTCAAATAATTCAGCCATGTCTTCATCATCAGATTCTTCATCAGACTCAACCTCTTTCCTTGCTACCTTAGGTGTTTTAGCAACAAGAGCAAGAGATTTCTTTTCTTTTACAGTTTCTTTTTCTTGGTTCTTTTTGGCAGCCAGAACTACCTCAAATGCTAGCAATGATCCAATAAGGTCTTCTTGAGGTAAAGTGCCAATGTCTTTGGCTTCGGTTATAGCACAAGTCTTAGGGAAGAAATCACCAGTTAAGGATTCAAGGATCTTTCCATTCAAATCCTTGTTGGTGTATTTCTTTCCTAAGGCCCTCAAGTTGTTTACAATTAAATTTAATCTCTGATGCATTGCTGCGACAGACTCACCTTCTTTCATTTTAAAACTTTCATATTCAGAGGTGAGAATTCTAATTTTAGTATCTTTTACCTGGCTTGTCCCGACATGAGTGGCTTGTAGGCAGTCCCAGATTTCCTTTGCACTTTGACACCCTTTTACTCTACCATATTCTTCTTCACAGAGTGATAGATGAAGGATATTCATGGCCTTTGCATTTAGGGATATCTTGTCAAGCTCAGATTTTCTTAACTCACTCAGGTCGATGGTGTAGATGTCTTCCACCTGTACTTCTTCAGCTTTGCCGGTGGCTTGAATTTTTGAAGTGTCACCATCAGTATTACCTGGTTTTGTGATCTTGATCTTCATCGGGATTAGAGGACCATCCACTATGATTCTCCATAGAGTGAAGTCAATTGCCTGCACATGACATTTCATACGACTACTCCAGTAATCGTAGTTAGTACCATCAAATAGAGGAGGCCTATTAGAGGACATTCCTTCTTTCATGAAAGAACCCATAATTACAGATATGTAAAGGATAAATTTAGAATTGCGAGATGTAAAGCTCTAATATGCAATTCCTAGCTTTGATACCACTTGTTAGACTATAGTATAACCTTAGAGGGGGGGGGGGGGGTGAATAAGGTTATATGTAAATCTTGGATTCTTTTCAAAATAAATGATAAGTTTGTTTTAAATCAGATGCGGAAACTTAGATTTAAACTTTATATGGTGCAAGCAGGCAGAGTTAGGAACAAAGAGATATTATACTATTTTCAATATACACACTAAGATTATTTATAAGAAGTTTAGTGATATTGAATATAGTAGAAAGTAGATCAATTGCAGTGATATGGAAGATAATAGATAAGCACAAGATCAGAGTAGTTTAGTTGTAGACAGATGAAAAGTATGATAAACAGATCTAAATAACATTCAATATAGCAATAAGCAAGGGTATAGATAATAAAGCAAAGTAAAGAGATAGGGATAGAGATACACCAGGAATTTTACGAGGTTCGGGATAAAAGCCCTACGTCCTCGGCCTCCGGCTTTGCAACCTTTGGACTTTGCTGATAACCACTATATGAAGAACCAATGTTTTACAAACAATCAACTTCAAATAGCAAATCTCAATTCCCCTGAATTGAGAACCCGAGCTCCCCGCTAAGGATTTCAACCGCTTCAATCTCCTGATTGAACGACCCAAGAGCACCTCCCAGGATTTCAGAATAACCGCTTCAATCTCCTGATTGAACGACCCAAGAACACCTCCCAGGATTTCAGAATAACCGCTTAAATCTCCTGATTGAACGACCCAAGAACACCTCCCAGGATTTCAAAATAACCACTTAGAAAACGAATACAATATGAGATCTACGAACCAATCACTTCAGCAGTATAGTAACAATATAGTAGAGTGAGAGATGATTGGTTTTTGAAAATGAAGAACTTTGAAATATAGATCTGAAAATGAAAGCTCTTATTTTTCTTCTCTTTTCTTTTTGATCTGAAAGTACGTAGCAGAGAAGTGGAAAGTGGTGTGTTGAAGAGTGTGAAGCACCTCTCTATTTATAGGTTTAGGAAACGTAGGATTTTGAAAAACATTTAATGTAAATGAAGAATCGATTGTTTGATGAAGTTAAAAAGTAGGAGAATCGATTCTTTGCATTTAGAAAACTTAGGAATCGATTCATTTGTCTTTGGAAGAATGAAGGAATCGATTCTTAGGACCTCCTGAGTAGGCAAGAATCGATTTTAACTTTGTTGTAAAGAAGGAGGAATCGATTCTTTAGTTTTGCTAAAATATAGGAGCAATCGATTATGAAGCTTCATAGGAAAAAGAAAGAATCGATTCTTTGCTTGAATAAAGGAGATGTTGTAATCGATTCTTGCCTTTTTAAGATAACTTGGAAATCGATTGTTTTGCTTATGAAAGGCTTGGGAATCGATTTATCATGTCTCATTGGGAGTTAGAAATCGATTTTATACTCCTATGAGACAATGGAAAATTGATTCTTTCATTTAAAAAACATTTTCTCATGTTGTGTGTCTTTCTCATGCATGCATGCATTTGACTAAAATATTTTTCAAGACTTTCAACACAACAATTTTATTTTTAAAACATTTTTAAAAACTTCATCTCTCTTCTACTAAATGTCATAAAGCTGAAGGGATAGGATCTTACATTTGAGTCCTATCAAAAGCAGACAAACAATTAGGTCTTCAACTTCATTGTTGCTTCTTCTGCAAGCCATTGCACTTTAGTCCCTGCTCTTTGATTTAATCCCCGTTCTTTGATTTTGTCCCTGTACTTTCATTCAACTGCAACCATTAGTAGACAAGATGTAATTTGTTATCATTCAAAACAAAGAGTGTTTGTCCTTGGTTCAACAGTTTCAACTTAAGTTTGGGTGGTTTCACAATGGAAGGTATGTTATCTTTGAAACTTTCAGAAGTTAGCTCCAAAGATTCATACCTTTTTGCCCAT
Source organism: Astragalus membranaceus (assembly GCA_039519185.1). Classification (NCBI taxonomy): domain Eukaryota; kingdom Viridiplantae; phylum Streptophyta; class Magnoliopsida; order Fabales; family Fabaceae; genus Astragalus; species Astragalus membranaceus. Next base: position 8,885,996 of record CM076851.1, on the reverse strand, counting down.
CTTTGAACCTCTGGTTTATCCACATTGAGTTCGGCCAACCCCTCTTTCTTCAAATCCTTCAATTTCAGATGCCCAAGCTCTTATTTTAGCACATCATGCTGCTGCAGCAACTGTTTCTGCACTAAGCTGTCAACAGCAGAAACAAAATTGCATTCTGCATTATTGGTGCTGTATTTTGGGTACTTCATAACTTTGAGCACATTGAATGTGACTTCTTGGTCAGTGACTCTCATAGTCAGCCCCCCTTTGTGAACATCAATTAAGGTCCTACCTGTAGCCAAAAATGGTCTTCCAAGGATAATTGACACATCCTTGTCAGCCTCAAAATCAAGTATTATAAAATCCACAGGAAATACAAATTTATGAACTTTAATTAAAACATCTTCAATTTTACCTTCAGGAATAACAGTTGATCTATCAGCCAATGAGAGGGTTACTGTGGTAGGTCTTGCTTCACCAATACCAAGCTTTTGAAAAATAGATTTGGGTATCAAATTGATGCTTGCACCCAAATCACACAAAGCTCTACCATAATAACTACCTCCAATGGAGCAAGGAATTGTAAAACTACATGGGTCTTTCAACTTCTGGGGAACCTTACTCTGTAGCAACATGCTAGTTTCTTGAGTCATGGCAACAGTTTCAAACTCACCAAGTCTCTTTCTTTTAGTTAAAACATCTTTCATGAATTTGGTGTAGTTTGGCATTTGTTGCAGAGCATCCACCAATGGAATGTTGATGTGGAGCTGTTTGAGAATCTCCATGAACTTCCCAAATTGTTTATCATGATTAACTTTCTTTAACCTTTGAGGAAAAGGTGGAGGGGGCCTCTCAGAAATTAATTTCTGGGGAGTATTTACTGCTGGAGTGGCAGCATCTGCTGTAGCATCAGAATTCACAACAACGGGCTATGTACCAGTGCTGGCAGCATCTGGAACAGCACCTATATCAGTAACTTTGGGAAAGGCAGCAGTTTCCTTACCACTTGAGTGTAATGGCCTTAACTTGCTTATTACCAGGTGGATTTGTTGGCTCAGTAGTGCTTGGCAAAGTACCACTTGGTCTAGCTGTAATTGCAGTTGCAATTTGACCAATTTGATTTTCTAAATTCTTGATGGAAGCTCCCTGGCTTTGGTACCGGGCTTTAGTTTCATTCATGAATGCTTTGAGTGCCTCAGCCAAAGAGTTGTCAGCATTGGGATTGAGAGTGGGTTGTGCTGGAAATCCTGGTGGTGTAGCAGGTTTAGCTTGAGCTGGTGCTGCATTTGTTCTCCCTTGTCTCTCCATGAGAAATTTGGATGGCTCCTCCACCCTGGATTGTATGTGTTGGAATATGGGTTATTGTTCTTGCTGAAGTTCCCAATATAATTAACCGAGATAGGGTTCCCTGGGCATTCTTCAAACAAATGTCTCTCATTGCAATACACACAGTTAGGTGCATCAGTTTTTTCTGCAGATGTTGTTTCTGCAGATGCGAAAGCAGCAGCAACAGTAGCAGCAGGTGCTGCAAGAGCAGTACATAAACTCTTCGGCATATTGGTAAGGGAAGCTACTTGTGCAGACAGGGCAGTCATCTCAGACAGTTCATGAATTCCATCAACTTTCTTGGCAGCACTAACTCTGGCAGTGGGCCATTGATAATTGTTGGTAGCAATTGTTTCCACCAGATCATAGGCTTCATTATAGGAATGATTCATAATAGCACCTCCTGCAGAAGCATCTAACAACAGCCTAGATTGAGGAACTAGACCATTGTAAAATCTCTCCAGTTGGATAGCAAAAGGAATGCCATGATGCGAGCACTTCCTTGAATCTCTCCCAGGCTTCATATAAGGATTCATCCTCTTGTTTCCTGAAAGATGTGATATCATTCCTCATTCTAGCAATATTCTTGACAGAAGGGAAATATTTAACCAAAAATTTCTCAGCCATTTTGTTCCAACTATCCACAGAATTGGGCTCCAAAGAATTCAACCAAGCCTTGGCTCTATCCTTCAATGAGTAAGGGAATAGCCTTAGCCTGAATGCATCCTCAGTCACCCCTGGCATCTTAAAGTTGCTGCAGACTTCAAGGTATTGTCTCAAATGCAACTGAGGGTCTTCAGTGGGTTCTCCAGCGAATTGCCCTACTGTTTGCAACATTTGAAACATCAATGGCTTGAATTCAAAGTGGGCAACATTGATAGCAGGTGTTACAATGCCAGTGTCCATGGTGGTATAGGGTCAAATACATCATAATTACTCATAGGTCTCTCTTTATCATTGGCCATCTCAATGTTTGTTAGTGCATAGACCACAATTGCATTCCCATCTGGATCTACCTGGATCACAGGTATCACTTCAAGAATTGGTTCTGCCATTTGGGCTGCTCTTAGTGTTTCAAGTCTCTCTCTAGCCTCTGTTCTCAACCTCCTTGTGGTTCATTCAATCTCAAAATCAAGAGGATGCTCTGGATCGTGAGTTCTGCGCATACAACTCTCTTAAAACTGAAATTCACAACACAAAGGTGAGAAAAAAAAACTCACTAAAACAAGTACTAACTAAGACTTAGAAATTAAATCAATTAATCCCCGGAAACGGCGCCAAAAACTTATTGTGCAAAAACATGTGCAAGTATACACAGTCAAACAAATAATAAAGTGATAAGAAAGATCGTCCCACGAGGATTAATGTTTAATAACTAACTCTATTTGATAGCACTTGGAATAATGAGTAAAAAAGCAAAAATAAAAGCATGGTAAAGATTCATTGTTGTGCAAAGGTTAAGGTAAATGGTTGAGGATAGTAAAACTGTAAAATAAGGGAGGTAAAATCAGAGATATGAGTATAGCCAAGACAAGGATCTGTAATTAATCACTATTGATGCAATGCTGTGAGTGATGCTATGACAGCACTCAGTGTGTAGAATGAATATGGATATTCCTATCTCTGTGAAACGAAATGTTGTCAAGGTTTCCTTATTCCTAAGCTCCCATGAGGTTCATTCCGTAGGTTGAAAAGCATGTTTCAGTTCACACCATAGCCCTAATTTCATATTCCTATTCTTAACTAGGAAAGGGTAATATTCCCATTACTCTTCAAACTATGTTAGTTTGCGAATTCAGCACTTAAACTTCTTTCCAAAAATAAAAGCACGTGATCCAAATTAAAGTGATCAAGTTTAAAAAGGATGTATAGCATTTACTCACGCAAATTAATGAAATGTCAATCATTAATCACATTAAACATCAATAGATCCTAATTATATCACCATAGTCTTGACTATAAACAGATCAAGCTCATAATGAGCTTAGACATGACAAAATAGAACCTAACTACCATAAATGAAGCCATCAAAATAGTAACAGCACTGAAAACAGAGTATACAGATGAATGCAGAATTATACAAACAAAATGAAGCTTAAAGCAAGCTTCTGATGCTGTAGATCTGCTCCAGAGCTTCTGTGCTGCGAGAATGAAGATCTGTGCTGCTGATTCTGAGTTTTCAGCTTCACCAATAGAGCTTCAACACTGAAAATGGTGGAAAGATGGTTGGGGAAGACGAAGTACAGTGATGGAAATAATGGAACAGTACTCTCTGACCTTGGGAATCGTGGAGGCTGATATGTGTACTCCCCCCTCCTTTTCTAGGTTAAAGTGCCTTTTTATAGTATATTCTCTCATTTGAAGTACCAATTGGGTCAATGCAATTCGGGTACAATGCTGCCAACTCTAACATCAAGGATTGTTTGTCCTTTTGCGGCTCATTAATGCGCTGGCATGCTACTGCATACGCCCATATAGGACAAAACACCTCTTTCTTGCTTATACCACCTGAGATGCCTTAAATTTTGTTCCTTTCACCAGCTGTCTGCCACGGTGCTACCATAGCACTAACCACAGCATTGATTCAACTAAAAAATCCTGCACACTAGAGCACAAGTTAAATCCCACAAAATGGCACCTGCGTGCCCAAACTATAATTTTCACAACTAAATACACATTTAGCTAACTATGTACAATTTCCACCTTTATTCACATAAATTGCTCTTGGATCAAGATAATTCTCATTTGTTTTGGCATAAATAACTCAGACTTCTGTGAGTTATCACACCCCCAAACTTGAACAATTGCTTGTCCTCAAGTAATGACAGCACTAGACAGAACACTTTAATATCACAACAGCAAAGCATACAGAATAGCATAGCACTTAGCATACATCATATGATAGCATCCAAAACAGATTTTTGACTCAATTATGCAGGTCATTCTCCCTCTGGCCCCAACTGGTATTCTATAAACCCATCTGGCACACCAGCATCCTATGGGTATTTTCCACGTCTGCAACATCCTATGAGCACACCGGGTGGGTATATGGGCCCACCTCTGCAGCATCCTATGGGCACACCAGCAGGGTATATGGGCCCACCTCTGCAGCATCCTATGGGCACATTAGTGGGGCATATGGGCCCACCTCTGCAGCATTCTATGGGGACACCAGTCGGGTTATCTATGCCTACACCCGAGGTACATACTGATAAGTCCCTACAGGATGATCATTCTGACCCCCATGGTCATACTAATTCAGAGCCATTATCATCCGGGTCGGAGGATGAGCAGGTGGTTGTCGACGTCGCAAAGTCATATATCCATTTGGCGATGCGTAAGTATTGTTTGACTTTTCTTAATTTAAATTAATTGTTTGACGTGTATATATGTTTGTTAATTATGCAACGACTTAATTATGTAGGTTTGTTAGATCGAAGACTGCTTCATCAGCGATCACTCATGTCATTAAGAAACTCTATTTTGAAGAGTACCATGAAAAGGTGACAAAAATCGATAAGAGGAAAAAGAAAGATTTTGTGGACTTGTTTAGGGTAAGTATCAATTATGTCATTACCTATATTGATAATTTTAATATATTGTTTAATGTTTAATATAATTACTAATACATATTTTCATTATGTTTAATACAGACCAAAGTGACTTGGAGACCGGAAGATGATGAATTGGTGCATAAAGTTTTTTGGACTAGATTGGCAAAGCAATTGGCGGACTTGCTCTACAAATTGCGCCGTAAAAATGAAAGTCCGAGGTATATCCCTCAAGAAGTCTAGGATCAATACCAACAAGTTTGGAGAAGTGAGAAATTCAAAAGACATGCTGGAAAAGCGAAGGAAAATCGAAATTCAGAAAAGGGTGTCTCGCTTCACACTTGTGGCTTCGTCAACCAAGCTCAGCATGCTATGAGATTGGTAGGTTATTTTAAAAATATTTGTACTATTTTAGTTTAGTTAGGGCGATTAGTTACCAATATTTGAGAATTTGTTTCATTTTTACAGAGCAAGAAGGCCGGACGCCTCTTACTATTGCTGAGCTGCATAGGGCCACACATCTCAGGAAGGATACCCAGACTTATGTTGATGAGCGCTCGAGGACCACTCAGGTAAATATACAATTTGATTTGTATTATATATATAATGTTTTCATAAAATAGAGCGCTTATTATGCTATGTTTTGTGGTTATGCAAAACAGGAGAAACATGCTGAGACGATGTTTGAGCCAATTCAGGGGAGCTGGAACCCTGAGTCACTTGGTCCACTGACTCCTGAGATCATGGCTTTGGCAAACCGCAATTGGGAGAAGTTGGTAGGGGGATGTATAAGAAACGTATGTTTGGTACGGGGCCCGTGGCTCCAAATTTGAGATTTGAGGATGATCAGTTTGACACCAGCAGACCCTTCTCTAGTAGTCGACCTCCTCGTCCTTCAGCTGAGATAGAGCAGCTCAGGCAGCAGATGGAGGAGATGCGTGCTCAACACTAGCAGGAGATACAGGAGATGCATGCTCAGCACCAGCAGCAGCAGCAGAGTCGGACTATGAAAGATATGCAGACAGACTTCTATAGGTTTTCACGTTAGCAAGAAGCTGTTAAAGTACTATAAGAGCATAAAGCCAGATGCGTCTGAGTCTGAGGAGTTCGAGTCTGATGATGGCCCGTATTAGTATTATGTTGTTATTTGCTGGTTTGAAATATTATGTTATTGCTGTTTTGGACATGTTTAGGATTTGGATTGTTATTGCTGGTTTGAAGTTGTTTAGGATTTGAATATTTGGTATTGTTTGTTAGTTTGGAAATATTTGGTACTAGTTTGGATTGATTTTATTTGAGTATTCTCAAAATTGTGCTGCATTTGATATATAGTTATTAAAAAAAAGCAGGTTTTCAAATTTGGACATGTGGCATAAAATAAAGCAGATTTTTTTATAAAAAATTTAAATTAGCGACGGATTTGCCCTCACTAAAATCCGTCGCTAATATTTAGACACGTGTCCTTCAGAATTAGCGACGGATCGGGTCTCACTAATTTCCCTCGCTAATTAGCGACGGAATTTCCCTCGCTAAAATCTCTCGCTAATTAGCGACGGAAAATCCCTCGCTAAATTTCCATCGCTAAAATAAATTTTTCGTCGCTAAATATTAGCGAGGCCCTAAATTCCCTGGCTAAGACACTTTAGCAACGGATTTTTGAGGTTTAGCGACGGAAATTTCCGGTGCCTATCCTGCTTTTTTTTGTAGTGCATGATATCCTAATCAAGTGTAATGTAATCGTTATTTTCTCTCGTGCTTAACTGTTTCAATTTATGTAGTTCTAATATATGGTAAAACTTCAGGCACATCCTTGGCTGACAGATTCTGAAATGGAGCAACTATCCAAGCTGAGGTGGAAAATGCTCCCATTGGAAGCTAGCACCAACGAGGCACAAGATGAAAGACTGCCTCTTTGATGTGTGGTTCAAGTCCTATATATGTTTCAAACAACTTAGAACCAGAACATAAATATCTGGTTGGTTCTTTGTTTCTGACAATCATGAGAACTCACAAAACTATAGTGGAAATATTGACCTCCTCGAGATTACTCAATTTCATTTCACAAGATGCACGACGCACAATTGCTATAGTGTCGTTGCTAGCCATTTTTCTCATACAACTCTAAAGACGGTCTTCATGTATTTCACGATGATATGAAATAATTAGGGATAAATGGTTAAGAGGGATACTGCAAGAGGAGCAATGAGGGCTGCTTTTTGATGAGTCACTTTGTGAATCACCGTGTTTGTGAATATGTGTCATTTGTACAATCTTCTAATTACACATCCTCAAGTAACCATTTATCCCTAATTACTTTATATCATCGTCATCCAAACATCCAACCGGCATAATGGTTTTCATACAACAAAAATGGTTCACCATGAATCACTTTAGTACTGGGGTACCCCATATGCCATACCACCATTGATAGTTGTCATTGTGCATACCATATGTCCGTATAACATTTTTGCACCATAACAGAGGCCACCGCTCCCCGTGCATCGCACGGGTGAGCACCCTAGTAAATATAAAAAACAGGTTTAAAAAAATTAAAACAACACATAAAACAAGTCATTCAAATTGGGACACGTGTCTCTCGCTAATTAGCGAGAGAATTAGCGAGGGAATAGTCCGTCGCTAATTAGCGAGGGATTCAAATTTCCCTCGCTAACGCATTAGTGAGGAGCATTTTAGCGAGGGTATCAGTCCATTGCTAATTCCCTCGCAAATGGTGATTAGCGACAGAAATAAGGCTTTTTGTGTGGGAAAATCCCCCGCTAATAAGCTTTTTTTTGTAGTAGTAGAGGCAGACCTTGATATAGAATAGGGTTCTTGGGGTGGTGTGCGCAAAAGTTATAAAATAGTTATATATTGTTGGGTATGGTGCCAGATTTTACACAAACGGCAAATCGCATTAGATCCTTATCTTGGAAGTGGTCTATAGCAAGAGATAAGTATGTTTTAGGTCTCTTTTATGAGTGGTATATTGATCATATATTCATGTTGGTTGTATTAGTAGGAACTAGCTCGTTGTGGCAATAGTTACCTACTAGCCAATTATTTGATTTAGGAGTCTCACTGCGGTTGAGCCCTTACGTGCCCTCTCATTTTTTATCTTGTGTAACACAAGTTGGCACACCTAAGGTATTCCACTATTAAAAATTGTATTAACAATCAATAAAAGAAGGTTCGTGTTGAAGAGCAATCCATAAACTTCAACAACAACAACTTCGATATCCATATCCATCGGAACATCTCTATAAATTATTTTTACATACATACATGTGTATATAGGGCGACAATTACAAGTCACTCCTTTAGTTTTCTCCAACGAAAAGGGTGGAAAAGAAGAAAAAAATGACCAAAACAAAACGTCCAAAAAAAAACAGGCTTCTTCCTCTTACATATAACTAAACAACCTCAACTGCTGTGTTATAATGCATGTTTGGAAGCTTGTCTAATAAATCAATAGTCAACATAGATGCCTTAGGTTTTGGCTTTGTTAACCTCTCAGAGTAACCCATTGATAAAGGAGTTGTTGAAGTGTTCCTTTCACATGGACCTAACCATTTAGCTTGCATGTATCTATGTTTTCTCCATGGTCCCATATGCATTCTTTTTTCCTTCATGCATTTCTTTGCTGCCATGCATAAGATCTTTATTATGTTGCTTAATCTCTCTACTTTTCCCACAAATACTTCTGGTAGCCTTTGAACTAGTTGGTTGTATTCATTGCTTCCCCTTGCCATCTCAAATTCTGCTCGAAAATTCAACTCTATCATCACTCTTATCTCTCCTTTCTTTGTGCTTGGATTGTCTATCACATCCAAAAATGTGTGTTCCCCTGCATTTATATAATTTTGATATTTTGTTAGATTATGAAATTAAAAAAGAAAAATTGAGAAAAATTTAATGTATTTTATTGTAATGAATATTTCATTATTTATTTTCTATTTTTGTTTTGTTAATCAAAGTCATGAAAATCTTAGTGACCGAAAATTAAAACATACAGCTACAGTTTTTTTTATATATAATTAAAACTTTTATTGCTGATGTCTAGATACAATGTATTAGAAGTCTACCTACTTTTAGCGCTAAGAAGAACTATATATAGAAAGAGCACACAATCATTTCAAATATTGGGGCGTGGCCGGGCGATAGTTGGCATTGGATGGAGCCTTGGATGTCGTTTCAGGATCAGGTGTGCGCAGACGAAGCTCACTCATTGCACGTAATTCTCCAAGACGTGAAACCGGTGAGACAGGGTCGTGATTCATGGTTATGGACTCTGGATGTTTCTAAGGCCTTCACAGTCAGCTCGTGTTACAAGTTCTTGGCATCAGCTGTTGTTGTGGATGGGGCTGTCAGCGAGGTTAATGGAGTGTAGTTTTGCTCATGACATCGCAAAGACTCTCATCATTTGTTCTTGGAGTGTAGTTTTGCTCATGACATTTGGTCTAGTGTTTGCGATTGATTGGGTGTGCAGCAGCTAGAGGGATTGAATTTACTTAGTCATATGTGTGGTCTGGGCAAACTTTGCAAGGGGAGGAAGGCTAAGAAATACAAATATTTGTTATGGACTACAACTTGTTGGTGTATTTGGTTGACTCGTAACAGCATTGTTTTTAGGAATGAGGAAGTCAACATCGATTCAGTGTTTACTCGCATTAAGAGTTTATCTTGGAGCTGGTTTGTCTATAGGGGGGCTAGCTGTTCTAGTTTGTCTATTTCCACGTGGTGGAATAACCCTCTTGCATGCCTAAACAATTTGTAATTATCTATTGTTGTTTGGGTTCAAGCACCCTGTTGCTCTTTAATGAAATTTTGCTTATAAAAAAAACACTAAAGTTCTAATTGAGGGATGTGTTTGGTAATTTTGGTATTTTCTAAGCACACACAATATTCATAATATAAAGTTTACTAGCACCTTTTTTGAAAACTACTCCCTCATTCCGTTTTAACAGTCAGTTATTTTATAAAATTATTATTATTATTATTATTTTTAGATAAGCAATGTTATTTATTTTTATTTATTAATTTGATAGGTTCAAATTATATTAATTATATTTTTTTAATTATTTTTCATTACACTTTTAATTATTTTAAATTTTACTTTTAATTATTTAATTATACTTTTTAGGTGGGGTAAAAGGGGCCGGGATAACGTAGTTTAGTAATTTTTTCAATCTAATCTTATGAATTATGATCAGCCCCACCACTAGAAAAATAGTTTTTGATAGATTATATTAATTAAAGACGACAAACAGTGAAAACTGGATTTGATTAATTGGAGATATATATACCTGATGGAATATTTTGTGAGCTTCTCCATTTTGTTTTACAAATGGCACTATTAAAACCTGCTTTCTGAAGTCGCCTAGAAACTTCTCTCCTTAAGCAGTTTCTGCAAGTAGTGGCACCCATTTGTCTGATGCAACCACACACATTTTCTGCGCTAATTTGCATTTCCTGAAGCGCTTCTTTGGTTGCATTCCTTATCCTGGATTCCAATGAACTACTTCTGCATATATTGGCCTGCACTAAACTAAATCTCGTTTAGAGATATATAAATTTATTTATTTTTTTAAGATTCAAGAAAGTGATCATATATACATATATATATATATATATATATATATATATATATATATATATATATATATATATAACTCATTTAGTCAAAATATTTATAATATAATATAACTCAAACTGATCATTTAGTCAAAAAACATGAATATAGTACGAACTGATGAATTTTACTAGTAGAATTTGGTCAAAAAAAAAAAGAATTTACCTGCAAAAGTTGGTGTTGGTTGTCCCAAAAGCTTCGATTCTCCTCAACTGAATCACTTGGATCCTTCTCCTCCTGGTCTTCATAATCGTTGAAATCCATTTGACACTGATCATCACTACTAGAACTTTGACCTAACTCCATATTTCCATAATCAAGAAACTCAAAGTCAACAACATCATCAACACTCGTGTCTGAAGGAGTAGTGTACACAAACTCAAGGTTATCTTCTTGGCGACTGACCTGCAGAAACCTAGTAACTTTACCAGCCAAAGAGGTTGTTCTATCTCTACCCATGGTTGTCTATGTTGCTTGGTATATGTGTTTTCATTTGGCTTTTATATACCAAAAAATGATGTTGAGGTGGGTCCCCCATACTCCCATGGTAGACCAAGTTGGACTCTCTGCCCGCCGCGCACATGAGTCATGAGGGGTAGGGGGCTCAATTTTGGCATTCAGATCTGACCAGTCATGTTATAAACATGGGCCACACAGCAAGGATCCACGTCAGTCTCATTCAATTATTTGAACCTACCCTTACTTCAATCATTCATTCATTCATTTGGATATCGGATATACTCGAATATTCATTTCTTAAATTTTTATGCCATCTGATCTACAATTTTTAACACTAAATTTTAAGAAAAATGACATTTTAATTACAAGATTGACAATTGAGATACCTCTTTATCCAAATCTGTTTTTTTAATTAATATATATATATATATAGTGGCGAAGCCAGGATTTTTCTAGAGCCTGGGCAAGAAAATTTCCCGCCAATTTACATATGACATAATATATAAATAATCATAAAGTGTGCTAAATAGGAGAGATGAAATCTAACCTGTCAATAGAGTGCTAAATAAAATTAGGAGGTAAATGCCCTTTCCGAGACTTCTTTCGGGTGAATGTTCGCATAATATCAACATCTTGAAGTGACTTGAATATCTCCCGCTCGGTGTAACATATCATCAAGTCATTGAACCACTCATCGTTGATCTTGTTGCGTAATTTAGACTTGATAATCTTCATTGCTGAAAAAGCTCTTTCAACGGATGCTGTCGACACCGGCAACAGCAAAGCCAACTCAATGAGTTTGTAGACCAATGGAAATACCAAATGTTTCTGAGTTTGAACCATCTTCATAGCCAAACTTTCAATATCTTCACAAGAAGTAAAGGAAGCATGCATTTTCATGTGATGTACATAATTGTCAAGTTGCTCTCTTATTGTTCCACGATCATCATCAGAAAAGTCAGCATGATAAATATCAGCAAGACGAGCAAGTTTATCAATATCAAACCTTGAGAAAGAGTTCTTGGGGTCAAGACATGAGAAGAAATTCAGCACATTGTTACTTCCTTCACTAAACCGGTGATCCATCTCCACACATATTTTGTCAATAGTAACATAAAAAATCTCTGCACGATAATGGTGAAGATTAGTGATAGTTCTCCCTTCTTTTCTTGAACGACCCCGAATTGGTATTTCTTCATCCATATTTGGCACCGGAATACCTTTAGCAACACAAAATTCTTGGACAACAAAAAATAAATTATCCCAACCACTATCTCTCAATGTGGCCAACCGAGATTTGACATCATCAACTAATTCCATAGCAAGCACAATGTTTAGATCTTTTCTTTGCAAGATTTTTGAAAGCTCATTTGTGATACCAAACAACTTTAACATCAATTTCAAAATGAAAGCAAATTTAAAGCTCTCCATTTTTTCTATCAAACCCGCCGCTTGAGATGGTCCACGTCCATCTTCATCAACAATACTAAGCACCTCTAACACGGAGGACCACAACTGATCCAAACGAATCAAGGTAGTATAATGTGAACCCCATCTAGTATCCCCGGGTCTAGCGAGACTAGATGATTGGTGCAAGCCCATTCCTTGAGATATCTCACCACTCTCAAGTCTACTCAAAATATCTTTGCGCCGTGCCTCCGTCAAAGCATCCCTTCTCTTGCAAGATGCACTTGTTGTGGTTACAATCAAGGAGATGTACTCAAAGAAATCATGAATAGAATTGCAACTACTAGCAACGGACACAACCACCAATTGCAAATGGTGAGCATAGCAATGGACATAGAAAGCATAAGGGTTTTCATCTAGAATCTTTCTTTGCAAACCATTAAATTCACCTCTCATATTTGAAGCCCCATCGTACCCTTGCCCTCGTATCCTTGAAATAGATAATGTGTGACGATCAAGAATACCATAAAGAGCATCCTTTAGTGCCTCAGATGTAGTATCTTTGACATGATGTAGAGCAATAAATCGTTCCACAACTTTCCCTTTGTCGTTCACGAACCTAGAAAACAAATTCAACAAGGTACTTCTTGATTGTGGTGGTAAACCAAGTGGAGTTGTACCTCGCACAATAAGAAAGAAAGAAGATTAGATACTATTCTCAGTGACTGAAATAGAAGAAAGGAAAGATAAGGGTAAGAGAGCTGTTTCGTTACCTGTGAGGTTCTGAAGAAACTCTGGTGGAGCATCCTTGAGTGAGTTTCAAGGTTGGAAGCTCATTGTGTTCCAAACAAGAAAAGGAACAGTATCAGATTATTAGGGTTTCTAATAAAGAAAAGGATTCAAAGGGAAAATCACTGAGACTGTGATTTTACCTTTGTTTTATTTCACACCCACTGTTTTACTATTTTTGCCCCTGGTTATGACTAAAAATCAGCTATTGGGTTGGGGGCTTTACAAACAAAGTAGAAGTTGAGCCCGGGCGTGTGCCCGGGCTAGCTGGGCCCTAAAATCACCCCTATATATATATATGTGTGTGTGTGTGTGTGTGTGTGTGTGTGTGTGTGTGTGTGTTTGATGGACTTTTGCATATTTTTAATTTGGAGTGTTTAGTGTAAAAGAGCTTTTTTTATTTTTTTATATGTGGAATTATTTATGTATACAGTGCCTTGTCTCTAATTATTGATATTATTATATAAACTTGATTTATAGCTCAAATTTTATGTATTTTTTTTAGATCATTTGCTTGAATTGGATCCTCTAGGGCATCCCAATTGCGATTTCAACTCTCCAATATTGCAATTATGTGATTTAGATATCCACCAAAATACCTAGTAATGTGTAAGTTTTTCTTTTCAATTTTAAGCAAGCAAATGTGTGCTCTAAACCAACTTATGTGTCACATACTCACGGACGCGACGCGACATTTCAATTTAATTAGCTAGAAACTAAACTACAGCCGGACGGAGAAACTAAATTGCCCAAATAAAAATTCCAAAATGACCTACTTTGCACATTAAATTTGAGATTTTTTTTTATCAGTAAAAAAATAAAGGCAACAAAACAAACTACTATCGACTATATTGAATACCCATAGAATTTGAGATTTTCCTTTTAGATAAGCATTAGAATTTGAGAATCTGAAAATGTACCATTAGTCCATTACAAATCCATGATCTAATTTGCACAATTGAAACCTTATCAAAAAAAAAAAGAGAAACCTATAAACCAAACACCATATTATGATCAATGGGGACCATGGGACCAATGATGATGTGAATGGAAGTGCAACGTTGCAAGATCATAAACGTTGGTTTTATGATCTTATCCGATGGGGAAGTTGGTGGGCCAACATGTCCCTTACATTAACACCATATTTTTTATATGAAGAGAGGAGTATAGTAGTAGGAGATTAATGTTGGAAATCGGTGGAAAATACGCGGCGTCTTGCGAATGGTTTTGTAGTTTTTTCCAGTGCAATGGAAAAATATCCCATTATATAGTAGCACAGCACTTTCTCATCATTCATTTTTTTGGTCAAGCATCATCACCATCATCATTCATAGGAGACAAATTGGAGGGCTTTTCAGTAATTTGAAAGGGTGCAATAATTTTTGATGCCCCACCAGTTTGGTAGGAGTAAATGGATATGTAGAACGGGACAAATAATGCTCAAAAACAAAATTGTATGATGGGACGAAAATGACTTGGAGCTGGTGTCTTGGTTAGAATGGGAAACTTAAGTTAATAGCATATTCGTCTTTCAAAAAAGTTCAGTTCAGTACCTAACATTAATAATATACTCCTTCGTCACATTTTAAGTGTCCTATTTGAGTTGTGTATAATTTTTAAGAAAATGATTAATTGTACTGATTTCAATAACGAGTTGAGTTTCATCTACTAAAGTACCCTTATTAATTGTAGTTAGTTGAATAGTTAGATAAGTTGTGATACTATACATAAGGGTATATTAGTGGAAAACGTTAATAAAAGTTGTATTACTATTCTAAAATAACAAATAAATTGAGATAGAAAAATATTGCAAAAATAACACTTAAAATGAGACGGGGGAGTACTATTTATAGAGGTGGAGCTAGGAGCTAGAAAATTCACTCGTAGGGTGTCAATACCAAGATATATGATTTAATAAAAAATTATTTTGCATTTACAATATATGCAGAAAATTTGATTTAAACTAGTGTTTTTCATATAAAAGAACTATATTATTATTATTTTTAGTTATTAATGCTATCAATATGCACAACAAGTACTTATCGACAAATAACAAAAAATCAGAATTAATAAACAAACAACCCTCAAAAATTTGGGTGATCAGTTGGTCCGTAAGGCACACTAAAATCACATAAAAGTCTTTATCTATCGAATCAAGCTTCATAAATTTGAGTACTTCTTAGACTTTCATGTTTTTGATATGTTTTAATTGCCTTACGTGAAATAATGAGATTACTATTTGGGTCTTTTTATTAATTGCATTCCCATGCTGGCATAACATAAGGATAAATAATTGTGGTTGTCAAAATCACCACAATAATTCAAACTAAAAGTAATAACATTTTTGACTTGGGATTGAATCTTGTTCGGTACCGTATCTCTGGACCTGTATCCGATCTTAGATATAAGGTCCGATTCGAGATAGTTGGTAGGGGTTGGTCTTGATCAACCGAGCTCCGCTTCCGATCCGAGGCAGGTGGTACCTGTGGGGACACTCCGACGCTCAAGTCAGCTAGGGAACTGATTAGAGGTAAAGAGTAGGAAAGAGTGTGTACCTTGAGCATTACATTGAATGCCTATTTATAGAGTAAAAGTGTGTTGTCCTAATGAATCAGAGCCGTCCGATCTAGGGCCTAGATCTTAGCCGTTGGTTAATGGATCTGTTTTTGCTTATGGGCCTCACTATTGTGGATTGGGCCAATCCGTAACAGTTGCCCCCCAAGTCGGGTCGCTTGTGAGGCGATCTTGACTTGTAAGCCTTGTCCGAGCTCCACGAAACCGGGCTAGTGCTCACGAGAGAGATGACCGTTGAGTGACTCAAGGTTCCTCTGAACATCCGGGATTCAGTCTTTAGATTGCGACCTTCTACAAGGACGGGCTTATAGCTACGAAGGTGTCTGCCCCCAGCCTTGGAAGCCTCGGAGTGTCAGGAAATGATGTGACCACCGAGTGACTCAAGGTGTCAGTTTAATGTCGCGTTTGGACAGTATTCTTCGAGGCTGGGCTTATACCAGCAAGGGTGTCTGCCACCAGCCTCGGAGCGCCCGAGATACGGGTCTTGTCAAATATCTTCGAGGCCGGGCTTATACCAGCGACGGTGTCTGCCTCCAGCCTCGGAGCGCCCGAGATACGGGTCTTGTCAAAGATCTTCGAGGCCGGGCTTATACCAGCGAGTGTGTCTGCCACCAGCCTCGGAGCCCTCGAGATACGGGTCTTGTGAAAGATCTTCAAGGCCGGGCTTGTACCAGCGAGGGTGTCTGCCACCAGCCTCGGAGCGCCCGAGATACGGGTCTTGTTAAAGATCTTCGAAGTCGGGCTTATACCAGGGAGGGTGTCTGCCACCAGCCTCGACAATGTTAAATACGTGACCATCTGAGAGACTCGGTGTCAATTTAATGCCGCCTTGAAGAAGAGGAAGCCAGAGACGAGCTCGGCCGAGGGGAACCCTCAGGATAGTAGGAATCATCCGGAGTCCGACCTGGTGGAGCTCGCGAACCTCTAGCGATGTCTAGCTCGATGTCTCGGGTTCCGGTTTTAGCGTGGAACTTTAAGGTGATCGTTCGACCGATCCCAAATGTAACACCCCTTTTCTACCCGGAAAATTTTTGACAAAAATTAGAGTTTTCAAAAACGTTCTTCAATTTACCCACAAGGAATGCCACATTTTCACCGTTAAAACATCGCCCGTCAATAAACAAAATTCACCATTAAAAAAATAGTACGATACATCAATAACTCCATCACCATGCAGCGGAAATAAAAAAATAAAAGGGTTCAACAATAATCTTAACATCACCATAAAACTTCAAAAAGTAAATATTAAAGGCATCTAATAAAACTAGCGTTCATCCCCCCGAGTGCTACGTATCAGAGCGACGACACCGACTCAACTAGCGAAGGTAGACATGCCTTCACTCGCAATCACCTGCACGTTACCAACATAGGGGTAACATTCAAACAGAAGGGGTGAGATATCTAACATTATAATAGCATATATGATAGGCAATATGCTAGAGTTACGACAGCTATATCTACCACTTCACAACAACACCAAATTACAATCACCAAGAATCATCACTAATGTCACGAGTAAATGAATGAGATGCAACCCACACCAACAAGTATATGCATGCGGTACCAATCATCACCAATAGAATAGCCAATAAGGGCAACATCACCTATATGAGCATCACCATCATCACCTATAGCTCCAACGGCCGAAGCCATCATCACCAAAATAGTGCATATGCAATATATGCGACACCATGAATAATGCACCAGAGACAATTAACAACATCAGACATTTAATTGACACAACATCACCAATATCAATAAGTGGTCATAGACCCATCACCTATCACCTTAGCCAACAAATCGGCATATCACCTGTTATATCATCACCAATAACACCAATCATCACCAACAACACTTACACCTATAGGACAGTCTAACAACTTGACCGATAATCACCGACCCCAAAGACACCAATAAATTTCCCACATCAAGGGCAACATCAATTTTACAACACCGGGGACAACGACAATTTACGACACCAGGAACAATACCGACTTACAATAAACAGCGGCAATAGCTTTAAAAAAACAGCAACTTAAAATGGAGACAGCAACAGTGAATTTTCGTAAAAACAGCAACATGGAAATGGTGGCAGCAACGGTGATTTTCCAGCAAAACAGCAACACGAAAATGGTGACAGCAACAGTGATTTTCCAGCAAAACAGCAACATAAAAATGTGACAGCAACAGTGAATTTTCAGAAAAACAGCAACATCATTTTTAGAAAGAAAAACAGCAACATTTGTTCACTGTGACAGCAACATTATTTGTGAAAAACAGCAACATTTCGTTCACTGTGACAGCAACATTATTTGTGAAAAACAGCAACATTTTGTTCACTGTGACAACAGCATTATTTGTGAAAAACAGCAACATTTTGTTCACTGTGACAGCAACATTATTTGTGAAAAACAGCAACATTTTGTTCACTGTGACAGCAGCATTATTTTAGAAAAACAGCAACAGCAACAAGACCGAAACTGGCGCCCAACAACAGGGCGCCAAGTGAGACAGCAGCACAACAAGAAACTGGCGCCCAACAGCAGGGCGCCTAGAAGGCAACGACAACAACAGAAACTGGCGCCCAGCAACAGGGCGCCTAGTGCAACAGAGGCAACGCCAGACTTGGCGCCCAGCAACAGGGCGCCTAGGACATCAGCAACACAGGCAGGCAAACAGCAACAGCAGAACATGGGACATCACTGGGCGCCTAGGGCGCCCTTCACTGCAACACAGAACCGCACCAGACCACACTGGGCGCCTAGGGCGCCACTTTCAGCACCACAGGAACACACTGGGCGCCTAGGGCGCCAACTCCAGCAACCAAGACAGCATCACTGGGCGCCACTTCCAGCAACAACAACAACAACAGGACATCATGACTGGGCGCCCGGGGCGCCAAAATCAGTAACACAAGCAACACTGGCTCGGCACCCAGCAACAGGGCGCCCCCAGCAGGGAACCAAACGCAACACAGACACTGCCACGCCGCCCAGGAGCAGGGTGCCATTTCCAGCAACCAAAACACCACACCAAATCGCACTAAACACCAAACACCAAATCTTCACCATTATCAATCAACATGAGTACATTCAAACATCAATAATTCGACATCAACAAGATCAAAAAGGCATCATAGGTCCTATCTCCCACATAACCCCCATCATACACCCTATTATAAGGTAGAACCCACTCTTACCTTAGGTTTGCCGAATACGTGATCCTCTCGCACGAAGACTCCAAAGAACCACCGCAACAAAGCTCCTCCCTTCTTTCTCCTTGGTTTCGCGCCGTCCCTCTCTTCTCCTCTCTTCGCAATTCTCTCTTTTCTTTTCTTTTTCTCCAACAATGCGCAAATGCTCCCAAAACCCTAGCTAGGCTCTCACTCATGCGCCTAAGCCTTGGGCTCTTGGATCACGGGCCCCCGTCTACTACTCACCTAATTACTAAGCATCACTCCCTAATTTAAATAAAACATCATTTTATTAATTATTAAATATGGTTATACTAATAAAATACCAAAATAATTTAATTAAATAAGTAATTAAATTATATGGGCGTTACACCAAATCCTTCCCTTCAACCTCGGAACTCACTTTTACTAAGCACTCAGTGTGAGGAAAATCGTAGTCGGGATATATATTAGATGGTTAAACATTTACAAAGTCGGATTACATCACGCCCGTAGGCTCATTCCGAGACCGAGGTGAAACGTGACCTTCCTGCGTTAATCCCTTCTTCATGATCGATATACTTCTGAGATCGCTGGAGGAACTCGGCAAGTGACTCATCTTGGTTGACCCCAACATCTATCTGAAAAAGACTTCCTTCACGAAGACCAGCCTCCATGAAGTAAAGATGGAAGGAGTCGTTGAGATTCCGGACTTGATCAACAGCTTCTCTGTTGAATCTCTCTATGTAGTCCCGAAGCAACTCATTTTCTCCTTGTTGAATTGCCTGCAATACCTTCCGAGATTTAGGCTTCATCTTCGAGTGGGCGAAGTGTGCAGAAAAGAGCTTGGCTAACTGTCCCCAAGAGGAGATCGTATTTGGCTTAAGAGCCCTAAACCAGTCTAGAGCCGCCTTCTCTAGAGTGAGGGGAAAGGTTCGGCACTTTATCTCCTCTGGAACGTTACAGTATTGCATAACCATGTCAAAGTAGTCGAGGTGGCGATCCGGATCGCCAATCCCATCATGCATTTTCAAACCCTCAGGAGGTTTCTCGAGGCGCTTTGGCACCGGGAAGTAGTCGATCATACTTGTGAAAGGTCCTTTACGCTTTGCCGACCTCACAAGGGGTGAAGACCGTCGATAGCCACACTTGCCGGGGGATCCCCGCGAACGAAGACACTAACATTCCTGCCTCGGAGACCTTTTCCGACTTCTGGTACATTGCCTCGGAGGAGAGGGAAACAGAAATGAGCTAGGCCGAGGGGAACCCTCGGGACCATAAGGATCATTAGGTGTCCGACTTGGGGTTGTCTCTGATCCTCGCCCTCCTCTACAACGAGGTGGAGTGCGGTGATGGTATCTCCTCCAAGCCGAAGAACGGTGGCGGCCGCGGCCATGAGTCATTCCACTTGAAGAGTTGCGTAGAGAAGAACTCCGATCTGGGATGTTACGAGCCCGGATCTCAGCAATCTAAGCTTCTAACTGGGTGTAGCGTTGGCTTTCCTGCCGGTCGGCCTCGGCTTGCCGATTTAGGAACAGGACGAGCTGTTGAAAAGCGTCGATCGGTACCTGGACGGTCAGAGGGGGTGGTGGAAGTCGGTTCCGGGATGAGCTCCCAGGAACCATAGCCGTAGCCGAGCTTTGAGCATGCGCCGGGCCAAGGGGTAAGGTGACTACCACTCCTTCCGGAGTCACCCGCTGCAGAACCGGTCCTTCAGCGACATTCGGGATAGTCCTATGACGTAAGGTCGGAGCCATTGTCAATCAAGGAGATGGGAGAGGAACTAAAGTATAAGATCCTCCCACTGTGGTCGCCAATGTCCTGTACCATATCTCTGGACCTGTATCCGATCTTAGACACAAGGTCCGATCCGAGATAGTTGGTAGGGGTTGGTCTTGATCAACCGAGCTCCGCTTCCGATCCGGGGCAGGTGGTACCTGCAGGGACACTCCGACGCTCAAGTCAGCTAGGGAACTGATTAGAGGTAAAGAGTACTAGAAAAGAGTGTGTACCTTGAGTATTACATTGAATGCCTATTTATAGAGTAAAAGTGTGTTGTCCTAATGAATCAGAGCCGTCCGATCTAGGGCCTAGATCTTAGCCGTTGGTTAATGGATTTGCTTTTGCTTACGAGCCTCACTATTGTGGATTGGGCCGATCCGTAACTAATCTTGTAAGGACTTTCAGTCAAAAACAAGAAAGAAACTTTATTGGGAAGATTCTGCATGTGCATAGATAGGTAGGTATATAGAGTTTTCATTATTTTGGTGAATAATAATGTGTCTTCTCTATTGTACACATATACATGAATATCATAAGATTACGCCAAACCTAGATCCAAGGCAACCATGAATATCGTTGTCCTCTATATGAGGATTAGGCGTTAAATAGTATGCAATCGATCTAGGCGTGGACTTGATCTACTAAGGTAATAGTAGCTTGCTCTCCATTTAGTCATTTGATTAGATTGTATCAATAAATTTCTAATTATCGAAAAAAAAGTATGAGTGTAGTCTTTAGGAATTAATCCTTGATCAAATACTGTATTTGATACTTGCATTAGGCTCCTCTCAAGCTATGGTCTGGTCTGAATAAAAATACCTTTTGCTTTTGAAAAAAAAATGTAATATAAAAAATAGATATAATTACAAATAGTGAAATTGTCTATTTGAGTTTGTTTTCATTTAACGAGAAAATACTTTGGTGTAAACTCCACATATTTTTCTTTCTTCTCAATTTTATCTTCTTGTTTTTATTTCTTACTAAAACCAACAGAGCATACGTATGTTGTTGTCGTGTGCTAGTATTAATTCATGTAGGTTGGCTGGGACGCATGCAATAAAATCAAACAGATCTAAGAAATGCAGAATGGGCAAAACTTTCAGCACATGCATATAATTGATTACCTAACGTTGTCTTTTGTGTGACTCAGACAATTTCTGTGGTGCACATGAAAGCAAAAGCCTCTATAGCAAACAACATTTAGGTAGTGAACAGCTAACTGCTTGTAAATTTGTATCTGATTTGTCTGCCAAGACCGAAGTGATTGCAAAGATGGATTTCCTCTGGAATGTGGTGGGGCAAGACACTGAGGTGTGCCCGTAAGCACTCTAATGGCAAAATCAGCAAGAGAGAGAGGTAATTAATTAGTAAGAAGTACCTGATGTTTGAGTGAGGTCACTTATTTAAAGGCGGTTGGTGGCGACAGACACAGATCCCAAAGCGTGTGAAAGAGCGCGTGAGGGGGCTGATGTGGCAGGAGTGTTAGGTAGTTATGGTCATGCCGAAGTGATGTCTCGACCACTTGATCTGTTTGAGCTAATATCAGTCGGGATGGCGCGTGTGATGACTCACTACAAAAAAAAACCAGTATAGGCGACAGATTTTTCCGTCACTAATGGCCAAAAATCCGTCGCTAACGTGCCTTAGCGAGGGAATCAGCGACGGAAAAAATCCCTCGCTAAAAAGGGCCTCGCTAATATTTAGCGACGGATTTTGTCACATTTAGCGACGGATATTAGCGAGGGAAATTCCGTCGCTGATTAGCGAGGAAATTTAGTGACGGAAAATCCGTCGCTAATTTAGATTTTTTAAAAAAAAAACTGCTCTCTTTCTCTCAAACCTCACTTCTGTCTTTGTCTCTCTCAGACCTCACTTCTCTCTTTCTCTCAAGCTGCCTCTTTTCCAACAATTATTCACAAGCATCTTCAACCATATCTAACACCTGTAAGTGCCACACAATCAATACGAGTTAATTAATTATTCACAACATTCAAAACAGAAAAACAATACTATGAGCATTCAAACATAAAAACAAAACTATGAACAGCCCTATGAAGCACCAAACAGAAAACGAAATCATGGATTTTAAGCATTCAAAAGAGAAAACGAAATCAACAGAGAAAACGAAAATAAAAAGAAAACAATATCATGAATTATTACCGACGGATTTGATTTCCCTCACTAATTTCCCTTGCTACATAATTATTACCGACGGATTTGATTTCCCTCACTAATTTCCGTCGCTTATCCTGCGTTTTTTTGTAGTGACTTGTAGCCAGCTACTTAGGGATTTCAAGAGCTTTGCAGTGCTTTGAATTATCCGGCGAGGCTTTGAAGATTTCGACGATCCTTTGAAGATTCTGATCAGCCCCTTGAAGTTCCCGATCAATCTTGTTTGAATTCCTTCTTGCATATCTAAATATTGTTGCCACACTTAGGTATTCCCCTTGACCATATTTTTTTCCTTTTTGATTTTGAAATGAGCCAACAGGGATCCACCGTGGTTCTTTCCTCGGGCGAGGATTCACCTGTATTCCTGTCCCCCTTGCAACTTTGTGAGGGATTGACTTTGGTAGCGAGCTCGTTAGCATCTTCCTCCATTAGTCGCCCCTTGCAAGGGTTGACGGAGATTAGTGCCTTGTTGGACCAGTGTGGGGTCGAGGTTTCTCAATCTTGGTTCAATTCCTTCAAGCTAATCCTTGAGGATCGCTTTACGTGATAATGAACCCCGACAGAAGTGCATCAATGGTGGTGCGAGGTTAAGACTGAGTTTCCTAACTCCAAGCTCCCTCCAGACATGTCTATCATGGGAAAGAAGAGGACAAAGATGCATGTTGATTTGTCACTGCTGCCTTCTACATCGGCGGAGTATAAGTGTTTATTAAACCAGGTCCTCAGCGTAAGATCGGTGTATCGAACTCAAGAGGATGTGGTTGTCGAGTTGATTTACGAAATAGAGAATAAGGATGTAATAGAGGAGTGGTCGCTTAGGGCGCTCGATGTTGATGAAAGGGCGTGTAACTGGTCGTTCACGGGGAGGTTTAATTTTTCATGTATGATGTCGTCCTGAATGACATGGGAATCCGAGTTCCCTTCTAACCCTTTGAAGCTCGACTACTAAGGTACTTGAAAGTTGCTTCCAGTCAACTGCATCAAAACTGTTGGGCCTTCATCAAGGCTTTTCAAAACGTGGTAAAGTACCTCAGACAAGCAGTCTTTGATGAAGTAGGGTTTGGTGAGGTTTAAGAACAAGTACTTCTAAGCAGCTGCCTTGAACGACGCGACGAAGAGGAAGGTGCTCTTTCAAGGAGGAGGGTGTTGTAATGGGTAAAATTGGAAATACAATGGCAAGTGGAGTATCTAGTGCCGTTGAAGCAAATCTGCCACGTAGGGGAGAGAGAAAGAAATTCCCCAACTCTCAGCTGAGAGAATTCGCTCATTGATGTACTATTTAGAGAAAAATAGTTGAGAGAGTGAGAGCATGCTTGTTGTGTGAAAACTCTGATATTCCCCTCCCTCATTCTCTGTACTATCGTTCATCTTATCATCCTGTACTTGGAATTTATGCTTGACACTGCTTGTACTACAGCCTTCCCTTGTTTCTGGGAAGTTGATTGTTATGAACAAAGTACGAATACTGAGTAAGGAGAAATCAAATTGTACTGTGTTATTTGAATTTCTCACAATCAGCTTGAGCTTCAGCCATTTCGACGAATTCAAATAACACAGTACAATTTGATTTCTCCAAATTCACTTGGCAAAGCCTTGTCACTAGCCAAAGTCTATGAAGAAAAACATAACTCCACCAAACCAGTAAAAAGCCCAAACATTTACTTAAACACTCAACCTAGAACTTCCTTCAATCCAAATAAACCTAACTCATTCATAGCCAAACCCTCTCAGCCACCCTTACTCACAACACCCCCTACAAGACCTATGCACCATGACCAAAAGAACCAAAATATCAGGAAGATCTCCCCGGCAGAAATGCAAGTTAGAAAGGAAAAAGGCCTTTGTTACTTCTGTGATGAAAAATTTTCATTCAGCCATAAGTGCCCTAACAAACATATGATGCTATTACAAGTTGATGATAGTGAACAGGCTACTACAGAGGAACCAGATTCTGAGCATACAGATACAACAGAGACAGAAACCCCTCAAGTTCATCATTTGTCCTTCAATGCGATGAAAGGAGCCAATGGTTTAGGAACGATACGGTTTCAAGGAAAGATTGGAAACACTAGTGTTCAAATCTTAGTAGATGGTGGTAGTTCAGATAATTTTTTGCAATCAAGGGTTGCTCAATTTCTCAATCTACCTGTGGAACCGGCTACATCTTTCAAAGTACTTGTGGGAAATGGTCAATCAATGACAGCAGATGGGTTGATCAGAAAATTACCAATACAAGTCCAAGGCTATGAATTACATGTTCCAGTTTATCTTTTGCCGGATGCAGGAGCAGATTTGGTGCTAGGAACAGCTTGGCTGGCCACACTAGCCCCCACGTAGCTGACTATGCAGGCTTGTGCATCAAGTTTTATCATGAAGGAAGGTTCATAACATTGCAAGGGGATGCAGAGCAACAGCCAAAGATAGCTCAATTCCACCAAATGAGAAGGCTACAACACACTAAAGCATTGGATGAGTGCTTTACAATACAAGTGATGAAACCAGAAGTGGAGGAGGATATATGGAAAGACATGCCTACTGATATAGCACCGGAATTGGCAACTCTGTTGTACTCATACAGAGACATTTTTCGGTCACCTACTGGATTGCCACCTCAAAGGACACAAGACCATGCCATTCCATTGTTAGAAGGATCTAAGCCAGTCAAAGTCAAGCCATATAGATATCCTCACAGTCAAAAGGAGCAGATTGAGAAAATTGTACATGAAATGTTGAGCCAAGGTATTATCCAACCTAGTACTAGTCCTTTTTCTTCCCCTATTATACTTGTAAAGAAAAAAGATGGTAGCTGGCGTTTTTGCACTGATTATAGGGCTTTAAATGCTATAACAATTAAAGATAGTTTTCCAATGCCCACGGTTGATGAGTTGTTAGATGAATTGTATGGTGCTAAATTTTTTTCTAAGCTTGATCTTAGGTCAGGTTATCACCAAATCCTCATTCAGCCTGAAGATAGAAGTAAGACTGCTTTTAGGACCCATCATGGGCATTATGAATGGCTTGTGATGCCATTTGGCTTGACAAAATGCCCCGGCCACATTCCAATGCTTGATGAATGAAATATTTCAACCGGTGCTGCGCAAGTTTGTATTGGTATTTTTCGATGGCATACTTGTCTATAGTTCATCGTGGCATGGGCACTTACAACACTTGGAAGCTGTTCTCCATACTCTCCAGAAGCATACTCTATTCATTAAGTTGTCAAAATGTTCTTTTGGCCAAGAAGAAGTTGAATATCTAGGCCATGTTGTATCAGGTACTGGTGTTTCCATGGAGGCCAGCAAGGTTCAAGCAGTGCTTAATTTGCCTGTTCCTTCAAATATCAAACAATTGAGAGGATTTCTTGGTCTCACAGGATACTACAGAAGATTCATTAAATCTTATGCCAATATTGCTGAGCCACTCATAGACCTTCTGAAGAAGGATAACTTCACTTGGAATGAGGCTACAGAGTTAGCATTTCAACAACTGAAGCAAGCCATGACATCAGCACCCGTTTTAGCTCTACCAAACTTTAAAGAACAGTCTGTATTAGAAACTGACGCTTCAGGAACAGGGGTTGGGGCAGTGTTACACCAAGCAGGGCATCCCATCGCATACTTCTCAAAAAAATTGGCTCCACGAGTGCAAAAGAAGTCTGCATATTTTAGAGAGTTGTTGGCCATCACTGAGGCTTTGGCAAAATTCAGACACTACCTTTTGGGGCACAAATTCATAATCAGAACAAACCAAAAGAGTCTAAGAAGCTTGCTGGATCAGTCACTACAAACCCCGGAACAACAAGAATGGCACCACAAGTTCCTTGGCTACGACTTTACCATTGAATATAAGCCAGGAAAAGACAACCTTGCTGCTGATGCTTTATCTAGGGTTTTTATGATGATCTGCTCTATAAATCAACCTGATTTTATGAAGGAATTTACCTTGTTGTGTGCTAAGGACACTTGGATCAAAGATATGATCAAGAAGTGTGAAGATACCCCTGCTGCCTGGCCGCAATACTCAGTCAAGGAGGGTCTGTTCTATTGGAAACAGAGACTAGTGGTGCCCAGAAATGATGAATTGATAAAAAAATTGCTGCAGGAATTTCATAGTTCTCCCATTGGAGGACACTCTGGAGTAACACGTACGATGGCCAGAATTAGTTCCCATTTTCATTGGTCTGCCATGAAGCAAGATGTTCAGAAGTTTATAGCAGAATGCATCATTTGCCAACAAGCAAAAACAGCTCACACATTACCTGCTGGGCTTTTACAACCTCTGCCGATCCCTACGCAGATATGGGAGGACATTGCGATGGATTTCATAGTGGGATTACCTTTGTCTCATGGATTTACAGCTATACTAGTGGTAGTAGACAGACTATCCAAATATGGCCACTTTATTGCACTCAAAACTGATTTTACGAGCAAATCTGTGGCTGAATTGTTTATGTAGCACATTGTAAAACTACATGGCATGCCAAAGTCCATTGTATCTGACAGGGACAGAATATTCACAAGCAATTTTTGGAGGCAATTGTTCATATTGCAGGGCACTACACTCAATATGAGTACAGCGTATCACCCTCAATCCGATGGACAAACTGAAGCCCTCAATAAGTGTTTGGAGATGTATCTGAGATGCTTTACTTTCAACAATCCTAAGGGATGGTATAAGGTGCTCACGTGGGCTGAATATTGGTACAACACAACATTTCACACTAGCATTGGCATGACCCCTTTTAAGGTGGTATATGGAAGAGATCCACCTGCTCTTTTAAGATCCATACCACAAAATACAGATCCGGCAGACTTGAGGCAGATTTTAGCTAACAGAGACATGGTCTTAGCTCAATTGAAGAAGAATTTAGAACGAGCTCAGCAAGTCATGAAGCACCAGGCTGATAAGAAAATGTCAGATATGCAGCTTCAGATTGGAGATATGGTGCTGGTGAAATTACAGCCGTATAGGCAACACTCAGTAGCATTGAGAAAGAATCAGAAATTGAGTATGCGATACTTTGGTCCTTTTCCTTTGATATCCAAAGTTGGAGCAGTAGCATACATGCTCAAACTACCGGAGACAATCAAGATACATTATGTATTTCACATATCTCAATTGAAGCCATTCAAGGGGCAGAGTTCTGATCAATATCTGCCATTGCCTTTGACAGTGACTGAATTTGGGCTTATCATTCAACCTGAAGAAATACTGCAACAACGAATGATCAAGCAAGGAACAGAATTAATTCACCAAGTGTTGGTTAAATGGAAAATATGGCTGAACATGAAGCAACCTGGGAATCACTAGATGAATTCAAGATGAATTTCCCTACATTCAACCTTGAGGACAAGGTTGTCTTTAATGGGGATGGTGATGTAATGGGTAAAATTGGAAATACAATGGCAAGTGGAGTATCTAGTGCCGTTGAAGCAAATTTGCCACGTAGGGGAGAGAGAAAGAAATTCCCCAACTCTCAGCTGAGAGAATTCGCTCATTGATGTACTATTTAGAGAAAAATAGTTGAGAGAGTGAGAGCATGCTTGTTGTGTGAAAACTCTGATATTCCCCTCCCTCATTCTTTGTACTATCGTTCATCTTATCATCCTGTACTTGGCATTTATGTTTGACACTGCTTGTACTACAGCCTTCCCTTGTTTCTGGGAAGTTGATTGTGAGAAATTCAAATAACACAGTACAATTTGATTTCTCCTTACTCTGTATTCGTACTTTGTTCATAACAGGTGTTCTCGAACCGGCCTTCTCATACTATTGGTAGTACGAGCATTTCAAGGAGGAGAGTTTAGATTTGATGTGTCTGGCTTCCAAGTGCACGAGAGGGACACTCTATGATTGTTGGAGGAGTTCATCATTGGGTTCGACCATGATGACAAGGGGTGCAAGTGTTTCATCAATACTCATGCCCTCTTTTGCTGCTGATTTATCTCGACCTCCTAGAACCTGGCGAATATTCCCATTGAATCTATAAACACGAAACAAGAATGCTAGATATTGACCAGGAACTATTTGAAAATTGCAAGGAGAAGATCATCGCGCTGAACCCTGGAGTTGAATTGAGGCTTGCCGAGATCCACGCCGATAGGGAGATCCAATCCAAGCAGTAACCTTACCAACTCTAAGACAGACGCAATCATAGTCCAACATCCTATAAGATGAAAGGTGCACTTGATTGATTGGAAATATACCTAATGGTATAGTTTGACAGCTTCTCCATTTTGTTTTCCAAATGGCACTATTAAAAAGCTCTTTTTGAAGCCACCTAGAAACTTCTTTCCTTGAACAGCAAGTGAATATTTTATGTCAACAAAGGACATGTTTTTCTATACTATCGTATAATTGTTTACCGTGGTTTTTGGTAAACACCGCCAGTTACACATAAGTGTTACTTACAGGATCAACTAGAAAATCTCAAAACATTTGTGTTTAAAGTTTTCCAGAAATTGTTAGTGTTCTTATGGTTTAATTTGACCGCATTAAGAATAACCGTCGAATTGACGGGGAAAGCGGATAAAGAAGAGATGAATGTGAAGAGAACAAACAATAAATGTGCAGAAATCTTAAAGAAACAGAAGTATAATTGCATTAATTTATAAAGAGTGGAACGCAGATTCATACATTGTTTCTGTTGACTCGTTTTCTCTGTATGCGGAAGTTTGAGTGTTTTAGAATTATGTAAATGAATTGCGACCCCTTTTTCTCTATGAGAAACTACTATATATACTGCAGAAACTGTAACTGCTTACAACAGTTATATATAACTGTGTAAAGGAACTTAAAACAACAACTGCCATATATCTTTCGACGACGTAACTGCTGCATCCTTCGACGGCGTAACTGCTATGCTCTTCGACAGCACTTCATTGGCTTTGATATGCTACCAATCTCTTACTTTCTTTCTTGTCGAAATGTCGCCTTCAAGCTCTCAATTTCGTTAAGTTCTAGGAGTGGTCGAAGATCTCCCTTGGAATACCTTCTCAGTGTCAAAGGCCAGCATTTCCTCTTTAAAATGACAAAATCAAACTTCCTTGACTGCATTTAATTGAGTTTGTCAAAAATGTAATATGAAGAAAAGAGTCAACTTTTGCTTAAATTTCATTCCAACTAAGATGAATGAGATTTCGATACGTATCATTAGTGTACGTGCATGGTTCCCTTTCTTAAATAGAGCATGACTCATCATCTAAGAAGAAAAAAAGCTGAAAAATTGCTTTTTCGTCATGTGTTATTAGTGTAGATACTTTTCTTAAATAGATAATAAATACATGTATGCCCATTCACAATGTTAATTAAGGCCTTCAGATTAAGAGTTGAAGCTTTGGCACTCGATATAAGGCAAAGAGAAGTGCTAGCAACACTCAATACAAATTATTATGTTATTAAACCCTTTTTAAGTTTCTTCCTAGATGACCTTTTCTCAGCTATAATACAATCTAAAATCCAAACCAATCTCCAATCTTCCTAATTTTGTTTTATTTAATTAATTTGTCATTCATTTTTTCCATTGATTCAACTTGAACACTAATCCTCAATCCAAGGACTTTGTTTAGGTCTACCAACATTCTTAAGAGCCTTCCAAACAACACTATTACACATGAAGCCTGAACCAAAAGCTATTTGACAAACCCTATCACCTTTCTTGATCCTTTTGTTGAACTCAAGATAAGCTAGTTCATACCAATTGCTACTACTAGATGTGTTTCCAAATCTTTCCAATGTCTTCCTTGATGCTTCCATGTACTCCTCTGTTAGCTCCAAATTCTTCTGAATTTCGTCCAACACTTTCTTGCTTGTTGCTAAAACACATATGTGTTCAAAAGCTAGCTTGTAATCAGGAATGTATGGCTTTGATTTCTTTCTCTTGAAGAGTAAATTGGTGAAGAAGTGAAGTTGTTCCGAAACTGGTAGCACTAGTGGGCCAAGTGTGGTAATGTTGGCCTTCAATGCATTCCCTCCAACCTCAATCACATCTTTACTTATTGAGAGTCCCTTCTTCCCTTTATTGTCTTCTCTTTGTTGTATGCTTTTATAGCTTTTGTTGTCCATCCCCTTGTGAGTTCGGACCAGCTGCAACATACATTCGCCATATATATAGGTGAAACATTAAATAAATTGATCGTATTGTAAATTGAACAAAAGCATGCAGTAATGTCAAGAGTAGTAAGTACCTGTTTGAGTTCATACTTGGCACGCCATCTATCAAAGCGAAAGTTTGAGAGCATGATGGCTGAAGCACCCATTCTAAAGAAGCAATTAGGAAGTAGCATGTCAGTGTCATTGCCAGTATACCATGAATAACTCACAGCTTCTGTGCTAACTACTAGTGCATAAGATCTTGGATAGGCATCAAGAAGGTCTTTAGCTAGATCAATGGCTGTGATTCCAGCAGCGCAACCCATCCCGCCTAGGTTAAAGCTATGGATATCAGACCTAAGCTTGAAATGGTTTATAACCATTGATGAGATTGATGGGGTGGTATTTAGTATTCCACAATTCACTATTAGGATTTTAATATCTTTTGCTTTTAGTTTTGTGGCAGCAAGAAGGTCCTTTATTGCCCCAAACATCACCGTGGATACCTCTTCTCGACCATCTTTTAGTGACGGTGTGTAACCGCGACGAAAAACTCCTTTTGGCATATAGCTCTCATCACCTATGCCGGATTTCTTAAGAACTCTTTCCTTAAACTCCATGGCAGTATCATTAAAATTCCCTGATTTTTTAGTTAACTCAATGAACTCTGCCTTAGTAATCTGCATAAATAGTCCATTAGACAAATGCAAACATTGAAAAATGAGCCAAAACTAATAGTAGTAGTAGTAGTAGTAGTAGTTAACAAGAAAGTGGATTTACCTTGTATTCATTTGAAGGGCGAAAACATGAAAAATCAAGCAAATATATAGATCGTGGGGTAGAATCAATATAAAAATATAGCATTAAGCAGAAAAGACCCAATATAAATAGGGCTTCAGTGAGATCATATTTCTCAAAGAGGTCTTGAAAAGTGAACTTCCCAATATGATTAATCAAGGCTGCAAACAGAGGGGGTGCCAATAGTAAATACAAACGATGGCTAATAAGGTAACCATAACCCAATTTCACATATTTTAGATTTACTGAACTAAGAAAATCTGGCATTCTTGGTCTCACTTTCACAGAGAAAGAAATAGAGCCAGCATTTGGGCCAGAACTCTCAACACCCCTTTCCACAATCTCTGTGGAAAAATCCTCACTTTCATTTGACATGAGGGAAAGTAAAATAAAAAAGTTTGAAAAATATAGGAAGACAAATAACCTAAATGGGATTACATATATAGGAGGAAGACAAAGAAGCATAATGGTAAATTGTGGAAGTGATGCTAAGGATTTTACGGAGGATGCAAACTGAATACGTATGTTGTGTTGTGCATGAATGCGTATGAGCAGCAGATTTGCAGCACCATTGAAATTACATGAAAGAGGAGTGAACATACCAATAGTCATCATATTGTTAATTTATTAATTACTATTTTGTTAGTCAATTCGAGAGCTAACCATTGCTCCACACTCCACCATTGCTGTTATATATGTTTATTACTAAGTAATTAAGTAAAATTGTCAAAAATATTAAGCAAAAAAAGTTTGTGGTAACATTAAAGAAAGTGATTCAAAATATTTTTATATTTAAGATACTTAATATGTTATTCATGGATGAAATCTATTACCTATATCTAAATAAAATATAAAATATTTTCTAGATTTTAATATTTAATATTTTGTGCATATTAATTGAAATAATTGAATTAAAGTTTTAATTTGAATCAAAATTAAGTACAAATATAAAAATATAAATATATGGAGTCAAAGATTAATTGTTTATATGCAACTAGTGGTAAAAACTACTTTGGTTGCTCATGAATTGTTTAAATCTTATGTGAAAATTTGAGCCTACAAAAAGTAGCTCAAATCCCTTATTAAAGGTACTCTAAGATTACAGAAATGCTATTTTGACCACTTTGTGGACCACAAAGTGGACCAGTATACGGATCCTCTATACTATACGGATATGTATAAGTATTAAATTGGTTATTATATATTAATATTAATAACAATTAGTTTTATATTTAAATAATTAAAAACAGAGAAACAAAACCCTCGGCATTCCCTCAGCTTCTTCTTCTCGAAAACTAGCGTGAGCCTCACCACCAAAAAATCTGCAAAGACCAACAAAAAGAACCGTGAGATTCTTCTTCTTCTTTTCGGAAACCACCCTCAGATTCTTCTTCTCTCTCAGTGAAACCGTTAGCTCCGGTGACATCCAGCATTGCTGTTTCTCTGTCAGCGAGAAACCCTCAAGTCGGCGTCTTCTCTGTCAGGGCGATTTCCGTCCGAGGTCATCTTCTTCCTCTTTGTGCGAAACTGTCAGCTTGTTGCTCACCAAGACTCTCACAAACAGCCACGGCGGTGTCTCCTCTGGACTCCCTCACGTCGTTCCTCTGTTCCCACAGAACCGTAAGGTAGTTGTTCTGTTTTTGTCACTGTTTGCATGAATCGTACAGCCACGACACCGTCCCATTTGCCCGAATGATACAGCCTCCACGAATCAATGTTCGTTTGTTCTGCTTGATTAATTATTCTTAATGGTAATTGATGTGGTAACTTAGAAAACCTGTTGTTTGTTCTTTGGTTTATTTTGATTGGCATTTATTTTTTATTTTTTTTTGAGATTAACGAACGAGTTTGGCATTTATTTTGATTGTCAATGGAAATGATATTGTGCAAAGTGGTAAAATATTTGTAAGTCTGATACAAAAGTGCCTTGGTTAACTGTTTAGAAAACCTGGGTAATTGATGTGGTAATTTGGTTAATTATTGTTAGAAAACTTGGGTAGTTGATACAAATTGAATTTGAATTTAGTGTTCATATTTGAATTTAGTGATTGATTTTGTTTATGCAATATTTGAATTTAGTGATTGATTTTGTTTATGCAATATTTGTAAGTACATTAATGGAAGTATATATTTTTTCCACAGTAAACGTATAATAACGTTCCATTATGGGAAGGACCAAAGAAACTGAGGTAGGTTTATTTAGACATAGTTTAAAAGTTTTTACAATTGTCCATAAGTTAGTCATTTACCATAATTCGTTCTATAACTGAGTATAACTCCGTGTTCTTCTTATTGTGTCTTAATTGATGTATTTTTCAGATCCGAGTGAGACACACAGTAAAGACTCAGGCACTAGTTGAGATTAATAGAAACTTAAGTCCACTACAAAAGAAACGTCTTCTAACAACTCCCTTCCATTTCTTGATTGATCTTGTTGAAGAGATCAACATTAGTGGTGTTTTACTTAGGGAAATTTTGAGAAGGTGGGATACACATAGTGTAGGTATTAGAGTAGGGAATAGGGTAATTTCATTTTCAAAGTTAGATGTTTGTTTTGGGTTGGGGCTTCGCATAGTTGGAGACCCTGTTTTTGATGATGATAGAGTTGACTCTAGAGTCAAACAGTTGTTTGATGGGGAAGTAATTAATATGCCGTGTATTGTTAAAAAAATGGGAGACCTAACATCAGATGAATTTGTAGAGGACTTTTGTAGGCTTTACCTTCTCCTTGCTTTTGACACTTTTTACTTTCCCCAAACTACCCGCATGATCAATACCCTACCATTTAGCTTATTAGATGATTTAGATAGCCTACACAAAACATAACACCAATCTGTCCAAGGAATTACCCAGGTTTTCTGACAAACTAACCAACCATAATTGGGATATATATTACTATGCACTCACGTGTCCTATTTAATTACATGTGTATGAACCCTCAAATCCTCATCATAGCATACACATAGATACCCCTTCCCATCAGTCTTGCCTCACTAATTCATTACACAAAACATAACACCAATCTGTCCAAGGAATTACCCAGGTTTTCTGACAAACTAACCAACCATAATTGGGATATATATTACTATGCACTTGCCCCCCAAATATATATAAGTTTCGCTCCATAACACCAAACCTGTTCAGAACATAAACTGTGAGGCTGCATCTTAGGCAGTTGCCCCCAAATATATATAAAGTTTATCACATTTACACCAATACAAATCAAAAACTACAGAGTTGGTTAGTTACAAAAAAAAGTGGTAAAGGGTTTTCCCTAAACCTTAAAGGTTACATGAGTTCTAAACAACGTGTAGCAAAAAATTACTTTGTGCAACTTGACACAAATGTATGAGGCATTTACACCATATACATCAACTTTAAGGCATTTACACCTATATAAATGAAAACATAATTACATGTTTAGTTACAAAAAAAATTATATAAAAGTTTAATATGCCCATCGTATTGTTGCAGCTAAAATGTCACGGATTTGTAGACACTTGTGATAGTCCCGGGAAGTCTATTTCCACATTTGACAAAAGTTCCATGAAAGAAATGTGAGCTCCAACCTAATAAAAACATTTTGTTAAGCAACATCAAATTTAAAATATGCACAACAACTTGAAGGACATTCAAATCACATGCCTGTGGAGAAGAAATATCAGAGTTGCCTAATCCCAAATTATATGGTTGTCCAACGGTTGCACTTTGAGAAGCCCAACGGTTGGACATCATTTCTGACCCTCCAGCATCTGTACTGAAATATACACTCCCTGACTGTATAGAGGTAATATTAAATAAGTTAAATATATCTAACTTAAGCTTGAGTTTATCGCCCAAAAACTAAATTCTTTAAATGTAAAAAAATGAACAACTTAAAACGACAACATCATTAGAAATAGAGACGATGCTGTGATACAAACTTCTCCACAGTCTTTCGATGCAACAACTAAACGGGTTATAAAAAGAGTCAATGACATTAACTCTACTCATAATTATACAAATTTATCATATAAAGTTACAATTTCAACTCAACAATTGTGTAAATAAATGTTCCGCGAATTGCAACACCGATCAAATTCATCCATCTCCAAATCTCAAATAATACACTCTACACATTTAATAAAATCTTATAGTGGACACGAACCAAAGTAGTTGCATCCATCACATCTCCACCATTCATAACCTCAACAGTTGATTCAACAGAAATTTCCCTATTGATTTTATGATTTGCCACTCCAACATTGTCCGCCTACACATTATACAAAAAACATTAACATGCATGTTAATAAGTAGCTTCTTTCATGGTTAATAGATCATTAGTTAGGAAAGAAGACTGACCTTCATAATGTTGTTGTCACTAGCTCGCTTGGTTTGCTTCTTCTGTGACTTTTTAACAACTTTCTCAACAATAGATATTTTTCTATTCGTCGGAGGACGACCTTTACGTTTTACCCTCAATGGACTGTGACATATAGGAGTAGTAACTGGGATCGAGTCTTCGTCTTCATTCAAACTTGTTTTAACATTGTCCATTGAAGTATCCAAGTTTGGCAATTCAGAACTAAATTGATGCAACATCTTATGGAATGCTTTTGTGGCATACTCAGACTCAGCCGCTACTTCAGCAACCTCGTAAAAATGCTTCGAGAGTTTTTCAAACCTCTCCATCAGTGGTTTCAATTCCTTCACACCATAATTTATCTTAATATAAGAATGCTTCCTTTTAACATTTTTTTTTCCATCGAGACAAAACATACTTGTCTGGGACGTTTGAAACCCTCTCCTTAGCGCACACACATAGTACATTGCGACACAAAATTCCTCTAAACTCAAACAACGAGCATTCACACTCGACATTATGGTTTTCAACATTGAACACAACTTTAAAGTAGCGCTCTTTTGGTCTATCTCCAACCAACAATTCCTCCAACACATTATAACTAGCAATGCAACCCTCCAATGACTCCAATGAGGGGACACAATTCATTTTACCTCTAAATTCAGTTTGGACCTCCTTAAATTTAGCATGCGTGTAGGCACATTGGAACTGCATTTCGATTAACGAGTTTGACCTACAAGGTATTGTTGTATCCATTGATTTAAAATCTGCTTGAAATTCTTTTTCTGCTCTATTTCTAAGAGGATTGTCATATTGTTTAACAAATTGACCAAGACTTGTTGTTGAATTTATATATCCATCAAAGAAAGCATGTATGCTCTCACTGCGCTGTGTGGTTGACATGCCCGTCCAGAAGCTTTTCCTTAACAACGTCGGTGCCCATCTTTGTCGCTCCTTATACAACCCACTTAACCATTCATTGTCTTGAAGGTCAAATTTTTCTATGAAGGAACACCACTTATCTTCAAAAGCAAGTACGGTGTAAGTATCGTAAACTGCTTCTTTCACGGCTGCCTTTATCTTCAAATATTGACCATATCCATTGAGTTTTTCCGGTATTTTTTTCATTATATGCCATAAACACCACCTATGGCGAGTGAAAGGGAAGACTATCTCAATTGCTTTTTTCATAGCACCGCATTGGTCAGTGACAATACCCATAGGCGCCTTTCCTAGCATGCAACGAAGCCACGCTCGGAAAAGCCACACAAATGAGTCTTTGTCTTCACCGGAAAGTAGGCATGTCATATTTATTGGTCATGGTGATTTACACCTAATGTTGATTGACCATGGTGATTTACACCTACAAATGCAGCAAAAGGCATGTCATATTTATTGGTCAGATATGTTGAATCAAATGTCACCACATCTGCAAAATATTCATAAGCAGTTCTACTTCTTGCATCCGCCCAAAATATATTCTTCACATGAAAACCGTCGTCCAAATCAATATCATAGAAAAAATCTGAATTTTGTTCCCTCATTTGATAAAAGTAACTTATCAATGCCTTCCCATCACCTCCTTTTCCAATTGAACGCCTTTCCTTGTTGACATAATTCCTCACGTCCTTTTCACAAAATGGTACCTTTTCATGGCCTCCAGCATCTGTAACAATAGATTGAAACGTTTTGTTAATCCTCACTCCCGCTTCATCATTGATTTGGATTGTTCTCTTCACATGTAGATTTAGTTTCTTGTTAGGCCTAAACAACCTTGCCTTTGTGGGGCTCATCTCGTGAGAATGGACACCTTCAAATTTTCTGACTTCCCATGTCCCATCACATTGTAACTTCAAACCTATCCTGGCAGGACATTTGTTCACTTTAGTCGGAAGTGTTTTCAATGAACATGGAATTTTTGACATGTTTGCCCTAGACCCCACTCTCGAGCATGCAAGATTTACCCAGTTGGTTTCCCCATCATCTCTCTTTAGTGATGTTCTAATTTTCCACCCAAAACCTTTTCTTGACGCATACTCACCATAAAATGATTTCCCCTCATCTAACGAAGAAAAACACATCCTTATTACAGGCTCCCAACGTCCATCGGCATCGTTTGAGTTTTCAACTATTATACCTTCAGCATCCCCACCACCACCCTCCACGAAGGTTGCTGCACTATCCATCTTTTTTCAAACCTACGTGTCACGTCAACACTGCACGGTTAAAACCAATAAAACACAACATTATTTAATAACCCAATCAGTTTACCGATATTTACTACTAACTAATAATAGTCAAATTAAAGTACCACAAACTTCACAAATTAACAGCTTCTCAAAGAACAATGAGATGCAAATCCCTCGGAACTGTCCCTCGCAAATCCCTCGGAAATATCCCTCGCAAATCCCTGGGAAACATCCCTCTTAAATTTCCAAGAAAATTCCGTCGGAAATTCCGTCGGTACGAAGTGATAAATAATTTTCCAAAATCCTTCCATTACATTCAAACAGCTCCATTCTATTTTGCAATACGACTTTCCTGCCAATTCAGACTCAGCAAATGTAACTAGCCTATAATTAATTCAAAGATCGATGAAATCGAAAGAGGTATCAACCTAAACTTAAGAAAATTTCAATAAACCATTTGAACATTTCAAATGTCAAATACCTCAAAAAGTCCAACCGGCCCTAAATTGAGCACTTAAGATAATCCAATGGGTACAATAAGTAATTGCATAGAACCCACATAAGACTAGATCCAAACAAATTAGCATAATCAATTAGATTAGATTCAACAATGTCATTAAATTTGCTTGGCATAATACTAGTTAATTTGCTTGAGAGCCAATAAACATTGTCCACTGTAAAGAACAATACATAATTAACTAAGATATAATTAAAGGAGTCTGAGACAAATAATTAAAAGAGTTGGCCTATTCATTAATTTCATCTTCCTAAGTACCATAAGACTCCAGTTGGTTGCATTATCATGAGCAGGTCCAGGACTCCAGTTGGTTGCATTACCACTCCAGTTGGTTCCCATTCTCAAGTGAAACACTGTTGTTTTCTTTCTGGTTTTCTCCTCCAAAAAGCGTAGCTAATCTTTGCTGCTGCAGCTTCCAGTGCAAGTCCTGATTCATAGAACTCAAAGACTCAATAGAAGAAGCAAGGTTGTTATGACTATGAATATTCATATTCATTGCATTTGCACCTCCATTATATCCTAGTACTCATTTTCAGCAAACACAAGACAAAAAATTTAATGTTTACAGCAACCTGTTTACATTTTGCAAACACAACAGTGATCATTTTCAAACTAAAAATTTAATGTTTACAGCAAACACAACAGTGATCATTTTCAAACTAAAAATTTAGTGTTTACAGCCTGTTTACATTTTGCTGCATTTTCAGCAACCTGTTTACATTTTCAGCAACCTGTTTACATTTTGCTGCATTTTCCATTGCTAACCGGTGTTTGATAATTTAAGGGAACCATAAATTTAATGTAACTAAAAATCAGACTCAGCCTACCATAAATTTAATGTAACTAAAAATCACAAACTATAAATCATTCGGTTACATACATACCAATTCTATTTGCAATACAACTTCCCTACCAATTTAATTCAGACTCAGCCTACCAATTCACTAGAAATTCAATCCAAACCAAATAATTTCAACTAGCTTATAATTCCAAACCAATATAACTAAATATCACATATACTAACTTATATTTCCAAACCAATGTAACTAAAAATCACATAAACTAAGTCCAAAAGCGAGACCATTTAAAACTAATTCAACAAGTGCCAAACAACGACAAATTACCTAGATGCCATCAATAACCCTTCTCATAAGCATGGTCTATGTCATCACCACCTCCATCATCCAGGTCCTGGTCCTGGTCCTGTTGGGCAGGCTGGCCATGCTGGGCGGGGGGGTGGTCCTGCTCGGGCGGTTGCGACTCAGGTGGAGGTACTGGAATCCCGACATGATTATATACATGGTCAAGTAGCTACTGCTGTCGTGCAGCATGCTCCTGATATTGTGCAACCTGCGTTGTCAATGCCTGGATGATCCTAAGGTGCTCGGAGGAAAGGCCCGCGCTCGTCGAAGCTCCAGAGTCTAACAAATTGGTATACATGTCTCCTGTCCCGTACAGGCGACTCTTATAGGGGCCTCCAACAGTATCTTTCCACAACACCTCTTTCAACTTCTCTAGCTCAGCGGGATCGACTGGTATACTTAACTGAGACAATCGTCGGTGGAACTCCTCCTATTAAATACACAAGTTAAAATTAGTCATTGGTAAAATAATATTTTCAAATTGAAATTATCTTAAAAAGAGATATATACCTGAGTAATGCGAGCACGCTCGTCTACAAAGTCGCCCGTGCCTCTCCTAATATGAGTGTGGCGGTGGAGCTCATCCACATGTGGCATTCGGCCCCACTTCTTGGCCTATAATCGATAACATAAGTTTCTAATTGATAAATTATAATTAATTATAATGACATGAAAAGATAAGTTTAAGTATATACCAATCTCTCTGCATGCTGCAAGATAGAGATAGAACCTCCAGTGTGCACGCTTCCTCCTTTCTCTGATGCCCTATTCTTCTTATTCTGCGCACACTTAGCCAAGTATTTTGGATCATTCCAGTGGTCTTGTAGGTGACGGTAGACTAGATCTCCCATCCAACCAGGCCGACTCCTCTACCTACGGACATCATTGAGCATATCGGCGAGTCGTTCAGCAGCTTTCTTATGAAAAAGCTTCTCAACGACGGCCTCCTGAGACTTACGCCATCCAACTTTCTTCTGCATAAAAAACAAAGAACACTCAAAAACAAACATGTTTTCATAATTAATCATAAAAGTGCACTGCTGATGTAAAAGAATAAAGGTAGTAGTGGACTGCTGATGAAAGGGGAAGCTTTGAGTTCAAAGAATAAAGGTAGTAGTGGAAACCAAAGTAGCAAAGATATGATTTTCAGAGCTAATAAATTTGATCTGAAGACTTTGGATGCTGCTCTAGAAAGACACTTGAGCAGGGTTTATTCCAGAAGCATTGAGGCAACTAGACCTAGACTTGAATGAGAGATTGATCTGGCTAAATTGGACTTGCGATATGTTGTTGCTAGTGGGGCTTATGGTATTGTCTATAGGGGTTCTTATGATGACCAAGATGTTGCAGGTATCTATCTGTGCTTTATGTTTTGCATTCTTATTCTGGTTGCTAGTTAATTTTGTAATTGTTCGTATCATTTATCAAACAGTTTATTGGAGCTTCAATGGGGACTTCAAATCTTAAGATTCCTTCAGATGCTGGTGGTCAAGATTCCCTACCTTCTATCT
Organism: Astragalus membranaceus; assembly: GCA_039519185.1. NCBI lineage: Eukaryota > Viridiplantae > Streptophyta > Magnoliopsida > Fabales > Fabaceae > Astragalus > Astragalus membranaceus. The sequence continues at coordinate 8,844,566 of CM076851.1, read as the reverse complement.
ATCTACTCTGTTATACACAATTTACATGGTATCAGTATTCTAGAATGATCTAAAAATAAAAACAGAGGGGAAAAACTAGAACAAACAAATAAAAGATATGATGCTGGAATTAAAAGGGATGAAGAAACTGTTATAGGTGCAGAGAAAAGGTACAGTAGAGTGCGCAGAGAGAAGATGAAGAACAGCAGAGTGCGCAGAAAAAATAAAATAGAACTTTTAAGAGCTCAAAAATAGAAGAATGCACAAAATTAATACACAAACATTGAAGCATAGATGAATGACTACATGCAAAATAAAGAATGCAGAAGAGAAACAATGCAAGAAAGACAAATTGGAAAGAGGAATAGAGGCACAAATTAAGCTCACTGTTTAAGTTTGCTAAAATTGACCAAAAAGCCTAAATAAAAGAGGGAATGACTAAAAGTGACGGAAAAACTGATTTTTTAATGAAATTTCATCGTAGCGGCCGCTACGAGCGCTATTTGGCCACTATAGCGGCCGCCATTTGCGGCGCTACGACCGCTACTCAAAACTGCAACACAACGGCAAATTGCGTAGCACCTAGGGACCGCTACGCAACGCTATGCCGCTATAGCGGCCGCTACGACCGCTATTGACTACAGAGAAGACAATATGTTATTAAATAACTTAACAAATTATTTAAAGGCATATGTTAAAAGGTACACTTACTCTAAAAGCGTTAAAAAAATGCTCTCGCTCAAGCTCATTAAGCCCACCTGATGCCATGCTGCAGAGGAAACAAAACATAAACATCAACATAAACATCACTTCTAAAACATCAACATTACTTTTAAAACAACTCATGAAACAATTCACACCCAATTCAAACACAAACATCAATTATAAAATATTACAAAAAAACAAGTCTTAATTATATAACATTACAAAAACACAAGTCTTAATTATATAACATTACAAAAACACAAGTCTTAATTGTCTAATCTTCTGCCCATTCTGCTTCATCATCTTCTTCATCTTCATCATCTTCATCAACTGTAACCTCATGTGAGTCTTCTCCTTCCAGGTTATTTGGGTCCACTTCTTCACCAGAGTTTTCGAAATCACGTAAGTTAGAAATCAACTCAACTTCATTAACTTCATTTACCGGTGACATATCATCCGTCTGATAGGGAACTTCTTCCACTGGCTCATCTGCTTCAATGCGACCCCTTGGCTTTGTCTTGATTGCGACACACCAACCTCGCTTGTCCCTTCGAGTTGATGGATAAGGAACATAGTACACTTGTCTCACATTCTGTGCCATTATAAACGGATCAAACACTGGATATCTTCTATCCATTCATATGTCCACTCTATTATACTTTAGATCCATTTTAGTGCCTCTAGCCGACGGATCAAACCAGTTACAATAAAATAGCACTAGTTTTAGTGTAGTCTAAAGCATTGTACTCTAGCTCATAAATGTGTTGAATCACACCGTAAAAATCATCTTCACCTCCTTCATTGACCCCTTTTACATAAACTCCGCTGTTAATAGTTGCTTTGCCTTTCGTCCATGAGTGCGTATGAAACTTGTAGCCATTCACAAAAAATGTGTGATACTATTTGACCACCGAAAGAGGACCATCAGATAAATTTCTCAAATGTTGATTGATAAGTGTTGATTCCTCACAGTAAACCTACGTATGTGACATACAAATAAGTTACTTCTTGGGGAACACATCTTTAAGGTTGAGGAACAAGAAGGTAACTCAACACTTACTTGTTGTTTAAACTAGGCTGGAAAATTTTCGTATATATGAGCAGATGCTTGTTCATCTCTTACGTCTTCAAACAACAAGAATGATCTGATCAAATTAGATAATACGTATTGAATGAGCTGACAGGTATGGACAACTAATTGAATGAAAAGGTTGATATACGTACTGAATGTATGGTTTAACTTCAGTGCAATTGATCAACACATGAACATGAGCTGACTTATACTCCGCATCTGTTAACCAATGAGTCGACTCCTTCCCAGAATGACGCCCAGATTGGCCAAAGACCGATAACATCAACGGGTGTCTAACACAATCATTTTGCACTTCATTCCTTTTGTTTCGCAACGTGAAGTTGGTGAAATAATGTGAGAAAAAGTGGGTTGTTTCGCGGTGTAGGTATGATGCACAAATCGATCCTTCAACCCTCGCCTTGTTTTTCACCGATCGTTTAGAATCACCCATGAATCTATAAAACAACTTGATTAGATGGAAAATTATATTGACCTCAAATGGAAAAATGAATTAGTTCCTAAAAGGATGATTTTGTTACCTTTCAAATGGATACATCCACCTGTACTGAACCGGCCCACCAAGTCTTGCTTCATATGCAAGATGAACGGGGAGATGCTCCATAGAATCAAAGAAACCAGGTGGAAATACTCTCTCCATCTTACATAGAATGAATGAGATGTTTTGTTCCATCCTATCAAGGTCAACATCTCTTAAAGATGCAGAACACAAATCCTTAAAAAATTGACTCACTTCAGTAAGCGGATTTAGAACATGCGCTGGTAAAAAACTAAATGCAATAGGGAGTAAACATTCCATAAATACATGACAATCATGGCTTTTCATCCCCATAATTCTTCTCTTGTTCACATCAACACATCTTGCCAAATTAGAAGAATATCCATCTGGCACTTTCAGTTCTTTTATCCACTGATAAACTGAATTTGTTTGCTCAAGAGTTAATGAGTAACATGCTTTGGGTTTGAGCATCTTTCCATTAGTTTGTGGCTTCAAATTTAAGTCCTTACGATTGCAGTAAAGAGCAATGTCCATTCTCGCCTTATCATTGTCCTTGGTTTTGCCTGTTATGTTCATCACTGTGTTAAATATATTGTCAAAAAAATTCTTCTCAATGTGCATAACATCAAGATTGTGCCTCAATAAATTATTTTTCCAATATGGGAGATCCCAAAATATACTCCTCTTTGTCCAATTATGCGTTTGTCCATATCCATCAAATCGAGAAACAAGGGGGTCATCTGTGATTTTTGGCAGATCTCTAACTCTATGCCAAACCTGGTCTGGAGTCAACCTAGGAGGCGGGCCATCCTTTTCAACTACCTTCTTCCTAAATGCGTTCTTGTTCATTCTAAGTGTATGATCATGTGGTAAAAACCTACGATGCGAGTCAAGGTAAATGCCTTTGTATGCTCCATACAATGTGGACATGCTAATTTACCATGAGTTTGCCAACCAGACAACATGCCATAAGCAGGGAAGTCATTAATGGTCCACATCAAAGCGGCTCTCATCATAAAATTCTGCTTACGTGCGGAATCGTAAGTCAAGACACCATCCCACAACCTCTTCAAATCATCAATTAGTGGTTCTAAATAGATATCAATACCTGCTTTTGGATTTTCTGGGCCAGGTATCAGACAAGTCAAAAACATGTAAGGTTTAGTCATACACATCTCGGGGGGAAGATTGTACGGGGTAACAATAACGGGCCAACAAGAATATGGCGAAGCCGATGCTTGGATATATGGCGTAAAGCCATCTGAGCATAAACCAAGTCGTACATTGCGTGGATCCTTGGCAAAATCAGAATGTACTCGATCAAAGTGTTTCCATGCTTCACCATCAGACGGATGGCGCAACACGCCTGAACTTCTATTCTCATAATGCCACATCATTTGCCCTGCAGTGTGCTCGGATGCAAACATTCTCTGCAACCTTGGAATTATTGACAAGTAGAACATTGACTTCACCGGAATTGGTTTACTCTTGCTACTAGTCCCCTTTTTGCGGGCATGATATCTCGGTGCATTACAAAATTTGCATTCAAGTAGCGCACCATCATTTTTCCCAAACTCATTATTATAGTACAACATGTGACCTTTGGGACAGCAATCAATCCTTTTAGATTCTAATCCCAACTTAGAAACTAACCTCTTAGCCTCATAAAAACTCTTTGGCAAATTTTCATTTATAGGTGTCACGGCTGACATCATATCACATATCAAATCCATTCCCACCTCAGAAATACTACTCAACGATTTGAGAGATAAAAGCTTCGCACAAATCGATAACTTTGAGTTTGATGACCCTTCAAATAATGGCTTGTTTGCATCTAACAAAAAATTATAAAATCTCTGTGCTTGCTCATTCGGAAGCTCATCCATGTTATCATATTGTTGCTCCTCGAATGACACATTCACCCCAAGACCGTCACAAACCATGTTCTCCATCAAGTCAATTTGTTCACCATATCCTATATCTGCAGAACTACTTGAAGCACCCCTCCAATTTTCCCCAACCACTGGGACAACATCAAACCCTTTTTCACCATTACTCGTCCAAATCCAATAATTAGGCCTGAACCCAACATTCTTCAAGTCATCAATGACCTCCGTTGGACTCTTAATCCTTCTATATTCGCATTTGACGCACGGACATCGAATCCCCCCTTCATCTCTAAATTGTTTTTGTCCTACTGCAAAAAGAACAAACTCCCACACGCCATCTACAAAAGATTGTTTCAAACCCGCTCTTTTTGGAAACAACCTATCATACATCCAAAGACGGTGCAAAGGAGGAAATTCCATACTGCACATTTAAAGTTTCCATCATATTAGAGAGAAGACCATGGATGTCCATAGAAAGAGAGAACGAGACATGAACTTAAATGATGGATGTCCATCTAATGAGAGAGAATGAGACATTGATGCATTTCTATCACAAATTCAATCAATACTTTTACTTCCTGATGTAGCTACAGAGAATGGATTCAACTTGATTAATTATTCCCATTTGAAAATTCACCATATGGTGACAAGTGAGCAGATTCATAAATATATATATATATATATGTGTGTGTGTGTGTGCTAAAGACCAAATTCAATTTGGTACTATTTTTTTATATATCCTTTAATTGTATATAAAGAGGATGTGAAATGTGATCATGTGAATGAATTTAAGGGCCCAACTGTTCAAACAATAATCAAAACTTAAACAAACAAAAAAAATGAAGTTTTAGTCCTCAAACCCAACCTCCTTGGTAAATATATAAACACAAGATAAATAATTATTCATAAAAATAAGAGTTCATTCAATTTAATTTAAGCATGAAAGTTAATAGTTTCATGATGTAAATAATCTTATTTTCAGGTTGGAGACATTTCAAACTTGCAAAGAGAGCTGAAGAAAGAAAAGAAGCAAGCAATGAAGAAACAAAACTTAGACATGTTAAGGCAATCTGAGCTTGATCTCTTCATGGTAAAACTTTTTAGTTTTTTCATTTTAATTTTCTCTCTCTCTCTTTTTCAATACACAGGCTCCAAGGAATGAATGGTGTTTTTAGAGGATAAAAATCTGTGTGCTTACAGTGATATAGACCAAGAATAAACCTTACCTGATTGATAACAAGCAGAGAGTCTCCTATGACATGAATGTGCTTGTATCCTTTTCTAACAGCTAGATACAGTCCTAGAATTAAAGCCTTATATTCAGCAACATCCTTTGTTGTATTGCCCAATCCTTCACGCATGCAATAGACCTATGAAAAGACCTAAGAGTTAGTTTTCTTTTACAATTACCTGAGAGTTAGCTACATAATATCATAAAGAAAGTAAAACCAAAAATTGAATTGTTGCATAGTATAATGAAATTATAAATTATAATATAGACACATTTCTCCCTTCTTCAGCACGAAGTACGACTCCTGCACCAGCTTGTCCGGGATTTCCTTGACACACACCAATTGGTACACTTAAGCTGCAAGTAAGATTTTGTTGTTGTATTATCTTGTAGATAAAGTAAACTTATGATATAAACATTGGATAAATAATCATATCAGTTCTTAAATGTGTGAGACCCTAGATGTCTCTAAATTTCAAACCATCCTCGAATGACGAAAGATACACTTCAAAATCACATATTAAATTTTCTTTTGTAATTTTGATACATTTGAAAGACTAAAGTCACACAATCACATATCGAGAGACTAAAAATCTAAAATGGTTGTTTACTCTATAAAACATCTACTCTAGGAAAATACCAAAATATATAGAGCTTATATATTTATCAAAATTTCACTAAATTTCTAACTTGTGAAGTTTAAATACTAATTTGAGAATAATGATCAACTTTCTAAACAGTACATAAAATACAGAAAATCAAACAATTACTAACATGTAAGGGTATAGTATGAAAAGATCATATCGTCTAAGAGAAAGAAAACTAAAGCAAAAATAACTACACATTTCAACCAACAAAACATTTAAAATAGCTTATATTTCTAATGCAACAGTATCACAATATAGAAACAAAGCACTCCAAATTAACTTATTTATTTATTATGTCTCAATGATGAGAATTAGTTTGCTTCAAAGATCAAGTAACAGATGGAGTTAAGGCTATGGAAACTTGAAAATGGGGGAATGGAATGGAATGGAGTTAAGTTATTTATTACTTTGTTGTAAAATATTACATATATACCACTGATGATAAACATCACAATTTTGACAACCAGGGAATGTATGGAAGATATCAAGTACCACCTACACACATTTAACAATAACAAAAGCCGCTATCGATCAGAACTCCATCTCTTCTGTAGGTTTGAAATCTCATTTATGAAATTCTTAAAAAAGATGAAACAAATATGAAATTATCATAAAAAATTATTGGAAGTGTGAAAAATATGAGAAAAGTAACACCCATCAGAACTTTGAAAGGAATTAAAAACAAAAGACATTATAAGAGAGTAATTCCCACACAAACACCATCAAACTAAATTCAATGAACTAATTGATAATTCCAAAATGCTACATCAGGTAAGACTATTAACAACAAAGAATGGAATTTCCAAATAATAAATAAAAAAAAATAGAAAGAGACATCATGCTTGGAAACTCATGCGGCATGTTTATTCATTTAGATGACAGAAAGAGACATCATGTTTATAACAGAACCAATTGATATTAAGTAATATAAAAGGCCAATAACAGTCCATAGTTAGCAATAGCTAACACTAATCAAGGCAACACAATAGGAAATATCAAGATTTGTAATAGAGAATCCTTCATAACAAATCGGAATTGTTTACACAAATAGAGCATTATATCAAAACACAGATAGAAAGAAATATAGGTTCATTATCTCAAAACACAAATAGAGCAGAAAGAGTTCAGAATTGTTTACCTGACTTTAAATTGAAAGAAAGACCCAATCTACCTCCCGAACCCTAACATCCAAACCCAAACAGTAACGTCAACAGTGTTAACAATATGAACAACTTAAAAAACCACTGACTCAGGGCAAAGAGAAAGGGTGAGCAGTAAAGCCACCATGGAGAGAGAGAGAGAGAGAGAGATTGCCATGCTTACCGTAAAACTCAGAATGGAGCGCGAGATAGGAGAGAGATCGTTCACAGTGAGATTCGAAACTGGAGATGGGAGAACAGGTGTGAATGGGAGACGGAGAGAGAGAGAGAGAGAGAGAGAGAGAGAGATAGAGTGGTTCAGCGCTCGCACGAAGGGAGTGGAAGTGATGAGAAGAAGGAACGGTGGTGAGTTGTGGTCGCCGGGGACGTGAAGGGGAGAGTGGTGGCTGAGAGTGGAGAAGGTTTAGGGTTACGGTGAGTGGTGGCAGAGTGGAGAGTGAGAAGTCAGAGTGATTCGATGAATCTATCTTTTATTTTTAAGGGAGAAAAGTTTCCGACGGAATTTTATGCGTTTCCGAGGGACATTTCCCTCGGAAAGTAGCGAGGGATTTCAAATCCGTCGGAAAGTTAAGCGGGAATACCCTTAAACACGTAGCGATGGAGTTATCCGTCGGAAACGCACGTATTAGCGACCGAAAAAAATCCCTCGGAAATATCTGGTAGCTAAATCAGCCTATTCTTGTAGTGTATTAGCAATTAGCGACGGATTTAGCGACAGAAGATGTTGTGCAAAAATGTGTGCAAGTATACACATTCAAACAAGTAATAAAGTGATAAGAAAGATTGTTCCCTCGAGGATTAATGTTTAATAACTAACTCTACTTGATAGCACTTGAAATAATGAGTAAAAAGTAAAAATAAAAGCATGGTCAAAATCCATTGTTGTGCAAAGGTTAAAGTAAATGGTTGAGAACAGTAAAAACAGTAAATCAGAGAGATGGGTATAGCCAAGACAAGGATCTGTAATTAATCACTATGGATGCAATGCTGTGACTAATGCTACGACAGCACTCAGTGTGCAGATTGAATATGGATATTCCTAACTCTGTGAAACGAAATGTTGTCAAGGTTTCCTTATTCCTAAGCTCTCATGAGGTTCATTCCATAGGTTGAAAAGCATGTTTCAGTTCACACCATAGCCCTGGCTTCATATTCCTATTCTTCACTAGGAAAGGGTAATATTCCTATTACTCTTCAAACTATGTTAATTTGCGAAATCAGCACTTAAATTTCTTTCCAAAAATAGAAGCACGTTATCAGAATTAAATTGATCAAGTTTAAAAAGGATGTATAGCATTTACTCACGCAAATTAATGAAGCGTCAAACATTAATCACATTAAACATCAATAGATCCTAATTACATCACCATAGTCTTGACTATAAAGAGATCTAGCTCATAATGAGCTTAGACAAGACAAAGTAGAACCTAACTACCATAAATCAAGTCATCAAAACAGTAACAGCACTGCAAACAGAGTATACAAAAGAATGCAAAGTTATACAAACAAAATGAAGCTCAAAGCAAGCTTCAGATGCTGTAGATCTGCTCCAGAGCTTTTGTGCTGCGAGAATGAAGATCTGTGCTGCTGATTCTGAGTTTCCAGCTTCAACAATGGAGTTCAGCACTGAAAATGGTGGAAAGATGGTTGGGGAAGCCGATGGAATAGTGGAATGGATGGTGGAATTGTACTCTCTGACCTAGGGAACAGTGGAGACTGAATTGTGTGCACTTTTTAGGGTAAAGTACCTATTTATACCCCTTTCTCTCTCCAAGTACTATTGGGCCTTTCTTTTCGTGCAAGACCGCCAAGTGCTGCCAACCTTAATTACAAGGACATTTTGTCTTTTAGCAGCCCACTAAATGCGCAGATTCCAAGATACCTTTTCCACTAAGGACAAAACACCTCTTTCTTGCTTATACCACCTGAGATGCCTTTAATTTTGTTCCTTCCACCAGCAGTCTGCCACGATGCTGCCATAGCACTAACCACAGCACTAATTCAACTAAAAATCCTACACACTAGCACACAAGTTAAATCCCAGAAAATGGCACATGCGTGCCCAAACTATAATTTTCACTACTAAATACACTTGTATCTAACTATGTACAATTGCCACATTTATTCACATAAATTACTCTTGGATCAAGATAATTCTCATTTGTTTTGGCATAAATAACTCACACTTCTGTGAGTTATCAGAAGAGGGGGACGGTTAGAGAGAGAAATGGTTCATGAGAGAGAGAGAGAGAGAGAGAGAGAAATGGTTCATGAGAGAGAGAGAGATGGTTCGTGAGGGAGAAAAAAGGGAGAAGATGGTGGTGGTGGTGGTGGTGGTGAAAAGGGAGAGATTTTCGTGAGAAAGAGAGGGTTTTTCGTGAGGTAAGAGGAAATGAAAACGGAGAAGAAGAAGAAGAAATGAAAGAGGAAAGAGGAAGAAATGAAAGAGGAAAGAAAGAATTCGGGTTTATAAAAAAATTGACATTTAGCGACGGACTAGCGAGGGAATTCCGTCGCTAAAAGTGGCCCAGTCTTCATAATCTGCAACGGTCAGAGTGACACATTTCCTCATGATTAGCGACGGATCCTTAGAGAGGGATATCCGTCTCTAATTCAAAATGAAAATTTCGCATTTTCCCGCCTTATAAAAGCCATCGCTTACGCTAAAATCCGTCACTAAAATCTGTCGCTAATATGTATTTTTTTTTTGTAGTGATGGTGTTCAACATTCAATCACTTAATGACAACTCCATTTTTTTATATTTAATTATTTTAAAATAAATTTAAATTTTCAACTAATTTTACCGCAGGTTACCAATACCCAACGAAAACTCAAGAGTATGATAGAATTCTTCTTAAATAATTTAAAATGAATTGGATACACACCCACAGAAGAGGAGGCTAAGCAAAATGTTTTAAGTGTAAATTTTGGGAAACAATTTTTTTGAATTTGACACATTATATATATGAGTAATTAAGGAGGAAAATATAATCAAATAGAATTTAGAATATACTATCTCAGTTTCTAACAGAAACACCTTTATGGTTTTCTGTAATCCTTCATTTAGTTTTGTTTAACTAGTTTATAAATTTGTTGACAGAAAAACTAGTTTATAACTAAATTTGTTTAACTTAAGTAGCATTCGATTTTATAGCTTATATAAAAATTCATAGTTTTGTAGAAAGTAAATTGAATTTATTGTAATACCAAGACTCTAAGATCAAGTGAAGCAAAGCGCCAAAAGTTTTATAAAAATTCATATATACATATTCTCTTATAATATTTTCAATTTAATTTTCAACTAATTTTTTTTCTATTTATCCACTAATTCAATATTTAATTTTATCAAGTTCCTCAAAAAGACTGGTTAATTTATTAAACAAATAATTGTTTTTTATTGATGCTGTCAAAAAAATCGTTTTTCATTTGTAAATTTTCAACTTTTTTTTCTCCACTATTCAAACAATTGGGGATGGAGGATAAAGAGGAGAAGATGAAAAGTGAAGCATCGTAGGTTCAAGATTGCGCTCTTGGTGTTCAGACAACACTTGTGTTTCTTGTACTAAGTTGTGCTCTTAAGACATTTGTAAATTTTTGACTAAAAACTAACTCGTCTTATCAACAAATTTATTCATTGTTTTTCACCAAACAAAATCATAGATGTGACAAATTTAAAAGGTATATACATAAGCTAAAAAAATTTCCTACTTTTCGAGTTGCATATTAATTATAAATGCTACTCCCTTTGGACTTATATACAAACAAAAAACTATATGTATTTGGTCTAAGTTTTGTACCAATTACATGTACTTCTTTACGGAGACGGGTCCACGTTATTAAAATTAGGGGAACTCGCCCCCACTAGATAAATATATTTACTTGGAAATTTAATAATATTGTTTTGCCCTCATAAGATGCTTTTTTATAAATAAACGTAGAAATTCACAAGAGATTAACAAAAGAGAGAATAAATTGGTATTAATTTTATCTATTTAATTTTGTAATTTGTAGAAAAGCTTATAATACCCTTTCTTTAAAAAGTATCATAGACTGCTTTTTTGCCCCAACTAATAAAAATCTCTGGATTCTTTACTTACATTTAAGTCCGAAAGGAGAACAACGGGCTGTGTACATATTTAAGTTTGTATATAGTTTTAATTTTTAAACCTATCAATATCTATAAACAAAAGGCATAGCGGAATGATACCTATGAAATATAGAGTAATTCAGAAAGAGAGCACTTAGAGCATCTTCAATGCACATTAATTGTTTAGGTCATTGCTCTAGTTGTGCAACCGTTGCTTACACAAAATTAAGTAGCGATGAAGTTGGCTTAGGTGACAATATTTCTTGCTTAACTTAAGAAAATATTGCTTGTACAAGCAATGCACAAAGGTGTTACTTATGAGATAGAAGGGTATGATCCACGAACAATGTTTTATGCTAGAAGCGTATGTATTAATAGAAAACTGTTGATTATTCAAGGATTGCATATTTTTTACCATTGGAGCAAAGTTTGTATAGCTTGCTTAGAGAAGATGTGGCATTGGGTAACAATTTGATATTAGCTATTTAATCTAAAGTGGGGTTAGTTATTATTTCTCCATTAGAGATGCTTAGCACGGTTTTGCCTTCTCATAATTACATGTTAATATTTTTTTCTCAAAGAATATATTGATTTTGTTTTTTTTTTGAAGAAACGATAATTTTCATTCAACCGAGGAAGAGTTACCACTAAACGTGGGTTTTACATGAAAGAAATTGAAAACAGATAAACTAGGGAATCTAGTCCAAGACATAGTTCCACACCTTCTAGCTAGGCTGGCTAGATCATGCGCAGCAGTATTACAACATCTTTTGACATGGGACACACTAATGTTAACACCTCTATCTATAATAGCATTACAATCAAGCATAAGAGGGACCAAGTCTGCCACCACCAGTGACTGGTGCAAACAATTAACAACAACAGCAGCATCCGAGAGGATAGAAACATCCGAGAGCTTTAAGGTTTCAACCATTTCAAGCCTCCATCTTAGACCCAAGCCTTCAGCTATAACAGGGCTAACAATGATGTTATCACGCTTACAAGCACAGTAAGATATATTTCCAGCAGCATCAGTGATCACTAAACCCCAACCTGTACTCCCCTCACTGAAGCAACCAGCATCAACATAAACACAATTTGCCTGCAAAGCATCGGTCAGTGAAACCGTTGAAGATCTGCTGGTGTTATCGGGTCTTTTAAGAGAATGAGCAGCTGCATATTCAGTAATAAACTCCAGAGCGGCACTACCTGTACCGAGAGGATCAATAACAGTGTTTTTAAAAATTAATTGATTCCTTGCAAACCAAATTTTCCACAAGATAGTACAAAATAATTGGGCACCAAATTTGTCTTTGCAAGTAAGCCATTGCAATATCCAACCATTGATATCCGGATGATTCGGGACCCTAATGCCAATTTGAGAGCCAAAGAAAATCATTTTAGAGACCGGGCACTGCATGAATAAATGATCGACCGTCTCCACATCATTGTTGCACAGAGGGCACATGGTATCACAAGAGATCCCCTTCTTACTCAACCTATGTTTAGTAGGTAGAATATTTTTGGCAAGTCTCCAAAGGAAGTTCCTAATAGAGTTTGGCAAAGGTGACTTCCATATTTCTTTCCAAAGGTCAGCATCCGGGTTTGAAGAGCCACTAGCAAGGTCTCGGCCATTTACATGACAAAACATGTGGTAAGCAGACTTGACAGAGTACACACCACTCTTCTCCTCATGCCAACAGAGCTTGTCCGGTGGGGATGAAGCAGACAGGGGAATACTGATGATCTGATATGCCTCCTGCTGATTAAAATTTCTGAAAATCTTCTCTCTATCCCACTGAACCGAACCTTCAAGGAAAAGATCAGAAACAGAGCAATCTTCAGGGACTTCACTTGAGGGCCTGCTAAGCATAAACCTCCTCTGATTAGGCAGCCACCGAGACTTCCATACATTTGCAAACCTCCCATCACCAATGACCCATCTCCCACCTTCAACCACCTTGTCTCTAACACTCAAAATACTTCTCCAAGCATAGATAGGTTGGTAGCCAAGAGTAGCAGAGCTGAAATGACCTCTAGGATAGTATCTGGCCTTAAAACTCTCTCCAACAGCAGGTTCCCACCACTAATAAGCCTCCAACAATGTTTGCCAAGCAAAGTGTAACACCCTAAAATATTTAATTAATTTATTTAATTAAGTATTTAGGAATTTATTTTAATTAATTGAATATAATTTAATTAAGCGAAATTATATTAAATTAAATGGTGTAGGTGGTATTAGGAGATGAAGGCGCCAATTAGCTAGACTTGGGCTTAAGTGAAAAGCCCAAGCCCATGATCCAAGTGACATGCGAAGTGGTGAGGTCTTCTGAGGCTAGGGTTGTGTTGTTGGCATTTGCGAAAATTGAGAATAGAGAGAAAGAGAGAAGGAGGGCGCCGTTGGAGAGGAGAAGAGGAGAAGGGAAGTCGCACAACCAAGGAGAGGGAAGGGACGTGAGCGTGTTGCTGTGGTTTCGATCGTGACCGTCTCTAGGGCTTCTATTCTGCAAATTCGAGGTAAGGGGGTGTCCTATCAATTTATATAATAGGTCCTATGATAGGTTTTAAGTAGAGATGCCTAGATCTAATTCGTGGATATGAGTTATGTGTAATTTCATGTTATTATTTCGATTTGGCATGTTGTTGGATGAAATTGTTGCTCAAAGAATTCGTGTTGATGTTAGGGGCGCCTAGGGCGCCATGTTGGTGCTTGGGATGTTGTTGAATGTTGATGTTGGATAGATGATTTTGATGATTTTACATGTGTTCATGAGTTGTGGGAAATTGGGTTGTGAATGGTCATATAAAAATTTGAAACCAAAATTATTTATGTTGAAATTGTGCTGAAAACTGTGTTGCTGGTTTGTGCTGGGCGCTGGGCGCCCAAGGGCGCTGTGTGCGTGTTGCTGTTTGTTGCGCTGGGCGCTGAGCGCCCGTGTGCGTGCGTGTGTGTGTTGCGCTGGGCGCTGGGTGCCAGCGCTGGGCGCTGAGCGCCCGTGTGCGTGTGTTGCGTGTTGCGCCAAGGCGCTGGGTGCCAGGCGCTGGGCGCTGGGCGCCCATGTGTGCGTGTTGCGTTTTTGCTGGGCGCTGGGCGCCCAGGGCGCCAGTTTTTCAGGATGTTCACAAAATGTTTTCGAAAACGGTTTTCGCTATATCTTTTGACTCGGACATCCGTTTTGAACGTTTCAAAAAGCGTTGTGAAGCATTTTCAGTTGTCTATTTGTGTGTCCCATTTTTAAAAATAAAAACTTATAATTTCTGAAGGATGCTGGGCGCCCAAGTGGCTGTTCCCGGTGGTCGTTGCTGTGACATTGAAAAATCGTTTTGGCGTCTTTAAAAATCCCCTTTCGTGTATAACCAGTGGTTTTAACGTGTTAGTGTCAAAATTGACGATTTTGACGATGATGCCCTTAGTGGCTAGTTAAATGACCTTTTTGCCCTTAGTGGCCAATGTTGTTAATTATGATGTGTAAATGACGACGATGCCCTTAGTGGCTAGTTAAATGACCTTTTTGCCCTTAGTGACCAATGTCGTTAAGTATGATGTGTAAATGACGATGATGCCCTTAGTGGCTAGTTAAATGACCTTTTTGCCCTTAGTGGCCAATGTTGTTGATAATTACGTGTAGATGACGATGATGCCCTTGGTGGCTAGTAAACGACGTTGAACTGTTTGAGTTGATGATGTTTATGAAAATAAGTGACGTTGAATTGTTTGAGTTGATGATGTTTATGAATAAGTGACGATGAAAATAAGTGACGTTGAGTTGTTTGAGTTGATGATGTTTATGAATAAGTGACGATGAAAAACCCAGTGACGTTTTGGGGCCTAAAAAGGCTAAGTGATGTTAAGGCCTAAAAGGCTAAGTGACGTTGTTGTGTGTGAATTGTGAATTGACAGGTGTTGTGCCTCTTGTTTTGGCAAATTGGTAAGTGACGGGTCACATAGTTGACCGTGATTGTGTGTTTGTGAGTGGTGCATGTCATAGTGTCTCATGCCCCATATGCATAAACCCAGTGACGTTTCTGAGGCCCAAAAGGCTAAGTGACGATGAGGCCATAATGGCTAAGCGACGTTTGTGAAAAGGTACCTCATGCATATGCCCGCGAGTGGGTTGCATTTCATATGCCTACATGACATGGTGATGAGTTATTGTAGTGATGTAATTGATGATTGTGATGTGAATATTTTAGAGCTGTGACTTGACTTATTGCTTATCATGTGATTTATTATATGGATTGAATTGGACTCACCCTTCTGTTTGAATGTTACCCCTATGCGGTAACGTGCAGGTGATCACGAGTGAAGGACTAGGTACCTTCACTAGCTGAGTCGGGTCGTCTGCTCTGATCATGTAACACTAGGGGAGGGATGAACGTTGTTTAAGTTATTTATGACCATTGTTGTTGTTGGATTTTACTGTTGTGAGCCTTGCATAGTTGAGATGCCTTTTATGATTAAACATGGTTGGATTTTCCGCTGTGAAGTTGTATGTTAATTGACGATGACATTTTGAAAGTATTATAAGGCTGTTTTCGAAAAACGAGTAATTTGGCGTATGATGTTCATCGAAGTAAGTGTGACATCCCTTGTGGTGTATTAAAAATTTGAAAACTCTGATTTTCCAATTAAATTAATGGGTAGAAAAAGGGGTGTTACACAAAGCATTATTGAACTCACTGAAAATCCTGAACCCCATACCACCTCTCCCCTTAGCCGTGGCCAACTTATCCCAACTAATTCAATGGATTTTGCTCTTCTCCTCAGTTGACCCCCACCAAAACCTTCTCAATAATGCATCAATTTGATGACAACATCCCACAGGCATCTTATAGCAGCTCATAATGTAGTTAGGAATTGACTGAGCGACCGCTTTAATCAAGATTTCTTTACCAGCTCTAGAGAGACACTTCTCCTTCCACCCCTTAACTTTCTTCCACACCCTATCAATGACAAATTGAAAGATATCCTTTTTAGATCTTCCAAAGGGAATTGGAAATCCAAGGTATCTGGATTGAGCCTCTACAGTCTTTACACCCATCAGATTACTGATCATATTACGCTCTTCTAAAGGAACATTTTGACTAAAAGAGGACTCAGATTTTTCAAGATTGACCACTTGGCCAGAAGCAAGTTGGTAGGACTTGAGGATAGAGAGGATCATCCTAGCTTCAGCAGAGTTAGCTCTAGAGAACAAAAGGCTATCATCAGCAAACAGTAAGTGTGAGATTTTAGGGGCATTTCTTGCCACTTGGATCCCATGAATAAGGTTGTCAGCCGAAGCTTTGTGGAGGAGCCCCGAGAGAACATCAGAGCAAAGAATGAAAAGATAAGGAGAGAGAGGGCCTCCCTGTCTTAATCCTCTCTCCGGTTTGAAAATATTACTAGGCTGACCATTCACCAGAATCTTATAGGAAACCATGGATATACACCTAATAATCAAAACCACCATCTTCAAAGGGTACCCCATTTTCAAGAGCACAGATTCCACAAAACCCCATTCAACTCTGTCATAGGCTTTTGACATATCCAACTTCACAGCCATAACACCCTTTTTCCCTTTCTTCTTCTTTTTCAACCAATGGAAGCATTCCATTGCAATAAGGGCATTGTCCGTTATCAACCTTCCCTGCACAAAAGCACTTTGCTCAATATCAATCACATCCGGCAGAGTATGTTTCAGCCTATTAGCAATGGCCTTAGTTACTATCTTGAGGATCACATTGCAAAGGCTAATCGGCCTAAAATCCTGAGGAGAAGACGGATTCTTGCACTTGGGAAAAAGCACAATGAAAGTTTGGTTCACATGTTCAGGGGTCAGCTCATCATTCAGGATCTGCAGAGCTAAATTCACCACATCCCTACCCACAACATTCCAATACTTTTGATAAAAGAGGGCAGGCAACCCATCGGGCCCCGGAGCCTTAAGCGGGTGCATTTGATGAATAGCACACTCTACCTCATCCCTTGTAAACAATCTATTACACCACTCCTTGTGCTCTTCAGATACTTTATCTTTCACCACATCACATAACTCCTCTATACCAATCGGCCTGGAAGAAGAAAAAAGCTCTTTAAAATAGCTGACCAAGAGCTCTTCCGCTTTCTCATCCCCCCTCCACCACACACCAGCCCCATCCTTCAGCTTTCTAATGTGATTGACTTTTCTTCTTTGGCTAGCTTTGCCATGGAAGAACTTTGTGTTGCGGACCCCATCTTTGAGCCACATAGCCCTGCTTCTTTGTCTCCACATAGTTTCCTGAATCTTAAGAAGCTCAGCATGCCGCTTCTCAAGATCTTTGTATCTAATAATCTCCTCCTCACAGCAACCCCAACCAGGAACATTAACCAAGTCTTTCTCAATACTGGCAAGTTCTTTTTTTATTTTTCCCAAGTTGTGATCATCAAAACACCCAGCCACACCTTGAATAGCTTCGATCTTCCCTCTGCAAGATCCATGAGTCCTCCTCCAACAATCAGCAACCAGACCCTCACATTTATCCTCTTTAGTCCAAGATTCTTCAAATCTAAATACCTTCTGCCTCCTTCTCGGCTCCAGAGACCTGAACTGCTCTAAAGAAACCTTCACCACAACATGATCAGACCCAAATAAAATCTCCCAACTTCCTCGCGAGGGTTTCTGAACGAAGCTTCAGGGGGAGGTCGTATATACGAACCCAGAAAGACACTCTATTCATTTCAAGATCAGAAGGCTGCTCATCACCAGAGATGCGACCTAAGATGACAAGATTCCTATCGAAACTCCACGGGCCATTAGCGAGAACAGATTCAGCTTCCCTCTTCGATGCGAAACGGAAGAGGAACAAGTTCTTGTTCAGTTCCTGAATTTCAATTTGATTTTTAACCCTCCATGCCTGAACCATAGTAGTCTTGAAAGCGCGAATGTTGAAGGGGCTTTCAGTCCAGATCTTTCCAACAAGGGTCCGATTGAAGGTCTCACCCTCGCAAACATCATCATCTTCAGCTGTAATACCCGCTTGCTCTTCAATCGAAATCTTGGGAACACGAGATTTCTCCATTATAGAGGAACCAAGAGAGAAACCAGAGCCAAAATACCAAAACCAGAGCACCACCAACACGATCCACCAGAGACGAGAAGAACTAGACGAGCTAGATGGAAGCCACAAAAAGTGGGGAGCGATCCAGAACGAGCCTGGGGTACCCGGGAAGTACCGGAGAGGAACACCACCACATAACCTAGCAGAGCTCGGTTGGGGAAAAAAACGAAAATAACACTCAACTGTTCCCCAATCCCTATATTGATTTTGTTGAGTGTAGGTTAAAGTGTTAAAAAGCATCATGGAAATAGAATTTCTCAACAAATGCAACCCTATTCTTCCAGACTGGATGCATTGCTTTCAGCCTTTAAGAATTAAGACTGGCCCAACATATTATATTATTTGGCTTAAAGCAATTCCTAAACTGGGATATTTTTACCAAAATGGTGAGGTCTTTTAAAATTAATAACATATTTATTTAAAATAATTAATTGATTTCACTTGAGAGTAACAAAAATCAACAGTCTTACTAAAACTGTGGCTTTAAATAAGAATCCAACCTTATTATTTTTTTAAAAGAAAGTTTTTATAATAATATTTAATTGCTCACTATGATATTTTAAAAAAAATTAGATCAAATTATATAGAGGCCACCTTCGCTTTTTCTTTTGGCTATTTGAGCTTGATGCTTTCATTTGCCTAAAACCCTAAACCAGTAAATTTGGGTTTTATATTTGCCTAAGCACATGCACCGCACCACCTTTTAATTTATTGCCAGTGGACTATTTGTTAAGAAAGCCAATCCAAAAGGACTATTTGTTAAGACTATTTTGTTAAGAATGGAAACACCATTGGCATAGTGGCTTAATCTACCTTAGGACACGGAGGGTCGACTCGGTACTCTCGGGTTCGATTCCCGCAGTGGACAAACTCGGTGTTGGCCAGTGCGAAATTTGATCCTAAGCACGAGCAGAGATTAGACTTTCGTTGAAAGCGTTGAGACACTCCATGGATAGTCAGCGATGGTCCGAACAAAAAAAAAAGAGGGTTCCACTCCCATGTTTTCTCCCGCGAAAAACTTGAGAGTTCTCCACTAGAGAGTATCTATTCCTCAAGCAAACTATTTCCTGGTGGACTAGGGATTTGAATTCTCTAAAGTCATTTTTCTCTCAATTTACCTATATTTACCTTCATGTAGGCAAAACATGATGAGAGAGAATATTTAGAAGTTGGTGAATTAAAGAAATACCTAAATATCCTTTAATTTAACCCAAATATATGTAAATGTAAGTGAGTTGATGAAAAAAATAACTTTAAGGTGTGTTTGGGAGGGGGTTTTGGGAGGGGAGGAAAGGGGAGGGGAAGGCTTAGAAAAGATTAGTCTATATTTTAATATGTATTTGAGATTTTAAAAAAGTAAAAGAATAACATGATAGATAACAATATAACAATTTTAGTCACATTTCATTTATGCTTATTAACATTTTATAGCTTACTCAATTTAGAATTGAAAAATAAGTCCTCCCCTCCCTTCCCCTCCCAAAGATACCCTTAGAGTGTGTTTGGATGAGGCAATTTTATAGGGTAATGTAATTTAATAGGGTAATTCAAATGCTTCAAACCAAATTAACTTGTTTGGATAATAAATATGGAGAATTTTCAAAATCAATGAATTTTATGAGGTATTTTAGTAAGACTAAATTTAGAGAATTTGAAATACCACCTAAAATGAAGAATTTGAAATTCCTTTCTTGCCAAAAATGTTCTTTAAAAAAATATTTTTTTTTGCACAATGATTTTCTTCAAAGAAAATAATTTTTCAAAAATACCAAATTGCTCTCTCTCTCTCTCTCTCTCTCTCTCTCTCTCTCTCTCTCTCTCTCTCTCTCTCTCTCTCTCTCTCTCTCTCTCTCTCTCTCTCTCTCTCTCTCTCTCTCTCTCTCTCTCCCTCTCTCTCTCTCTCTCTCTCTCTCTCTCTCTCTCTCTCTCTCTCTCTCTCTCTCTCTCTCTCTCTCTCTCTCTCTCTCTCTCTCTCTCTCTCTCTCTCTCTCTCTCTCTCTCTCTCTCTCTCTCTCTCTCTCTCTCTCTCTCTCTCTCTCTCTCTCTCTCTCTCTCTCTCTCTCTCTCTCTCTCTCTCTCTCTCTCTCTCTCTCTCTCTCTCTCTCTCGTCAAATTCATATATATATATATATATCATATATATATATATATACACCTGCACTATGGAATGTCAAATTCATATATATATATATATATATATATATATATATATATATATACACACCTGCACTATGGAATGCAACAGTTATATATAATTATTATATCGGTTTAAACTAATTTGAAGGCAACTGTTTAATTTGAAAGCAACTGCATTTAAAAGTAATGATTAAATGTATGAACATATTGTATTGTTTTTCTTACAAGAAATTATTGTATTGTTGATCCATCTGTAACCGAACTTGTAAGATATAAGAAATGAGCGTCCACCAAATCACTCTTTCTTTTTGTTTATTTATTTTTTTATTTTGCTGGCGATCATTGAACAACTCTAACTCAGTACACCATCATTCGATCATTGAACACGGCCCGAAAAGATTCCAGCCCAACACCGGCCGGGTAGCCTACTTGGTCACCTCTAACTCGGTAGGTCGGGACCAATTCACTCCCAGTGTGTCGGCACCGACATCCGGTGGGTCGGTCCAGTCGATCGTTGAACTCGCATGTCATTCGACCCTTGGGTAAAGTGAAGAATTTAAAAAAGAATTATAAAAAAATGAAGAATTTTAATCACTCTATCCAAACAAAAAATTTTAAAAATGAAGAATTCTAATTACCCCACCCAAACAAATAATTTTGAAAATGAACGGATTTCAATTGATGTATTTGAATAGCATGGAATTTGAAATTCCATAGAATTTTCAAATGCCCCGTCCAAACGCACACTAAGTGCCACAGGCACCAAGCTGGCAGATACCAATCTATTCATCAACTAAACCATAGATTTGACAATTGGCAAGTTTAATATATGGCAACATTAGCTCGTTGACAAATCACTACATTCCTGGAGTTGTGATTTGAGTTCTCATCTTCTTTAGAAGGAAAATTCCAACCAGTGCTAATTAGGTGCTGAATCAGCAACTGCTGCCGAATTTCCTACCTAAAGTCAATCATATAATGGCAAGAAGGAAAAAAAATCAATCTGCTTATTTTGCTTCATTACGTTAACCAAAAAAGCCAAAAAGTCATAATGACATTTGGAAAAATAAGCATGCATTCTTTCTTGTAATAGTGCCTGAATTACAAAATCATGACAAAAGTTTGGTTTGGCCAAGAAGCAGAAGAAGAAATCAAACATAACATATCAAAATCATACGTGGTGTGGGTATTATTAGCATTAAAATCCTTTTATATTACCCCCTATTACCATACATTACATGCTATGGTATGAGCTATACAATCAAAATTTCTAAACTATGAAGTTAAACTAAACTTCATAGTATAAAAAAAATCTCTTCCACAACCAATTGGAATAAGTGATAAATGAATTTGCAAAAAAAAAAAAACAGAAAGCTCCTTTGCAGATTTTATGTAACAGATAAATACAAACGATTTCACCTGCCCTCAACTAAAGATCCAGACCAAGTGAGAGATGTAGAAGTAGAGTGACGAATATCATGAAAAGTTGGGTGTAAAGCAGTGCTAAAATACTGTGAATACTCAGCCAAAATATCCCTTGATTTCAACATTTGAAGCAAATAACTATCCATATTCTCAAATTCTGATTCCTCACCTTCATTCTTCCCTTCAAAAATATTCACAACTTGTCTCATTGTTGGTCTAGATTTTGGTTCAGGGTAAGCACACAACAAACCCAAATGCAATACCCTCTCAACTTCTTGCACACTAAACTCTCCTTTACTCCTTAGCCTCTCATCAAATGCACACAAGAGTTGCCCTTCTTTCACCATAAGGTTCCAAACCCATTCCACCAAAGGTGGCTTTCCTTCTTCTAATGGTCTCCTTCCACATATGACTTCTAAAATCAATATTCCAAACATGTAAACATCTGTCTCAGTTGAAGCTCTTCCAGTTTTTATTACTTCAGGTGCCATGTACCCTACAGTTCCAACTAACTTTGTTGTACTAGCAACTTGACCATGACTTTGCATTCTTGCTAACCCAAAATCTCCAAGTCTTCCATTCATATCCTTATCAAGTAAAACATTGCTAGCTTTAATGTCTCTATGTACTACTTTAACTTCCCATCCTTCATGCAAGTACAAAACAGCATAAGCCACATCTTTAATAATCCTTATTCTATCTTCATAGCTCAACATTTTACTCTCATCACAATCAAACACTCTTTTGTCTAAGCTTCCATTTTCCATATAGTCATAAATTAACAAGAAATTCCCTGCATCTTTCTTGCACCAGCCTCTCAAACCTACTAAATTTCTTTGCTTTAACCTTCCAAGAGTTGAAATTTCAGCAAGAAATTCTCTCACACCATCATTCTCATGAGAAATGTGCTTGACAGCAATCATTGCTCCACCTCTTAAAACACCTTTGTATACCTTACCATTCCCACCAACTCCAATCACATTTTGTTCACAGAATCCCTTTGTGGATGCTTGTATTTCTTCATATGACATTCTATGTGGCCAATACTCTAATTCCCAATCTTCCATTTCCCCTCTCTTCTTTTCTCTCCTTCTCTTCCTATGAACCAAAAACAGCACCAACAAAACCAATAAACAAACAATAAAGAAAACTCCAACTGTAAACCCAGCAACAAAACCCTTGGACCGAAATATCGACTTTCCTGGAAGAACAAAAGAAGGTAACCCAATAGTAACAAGCTCTTCACTCAATGAAAAATTTGTATTACTAAAACTCCAAGCCAAAATCTTATGACTTTCAACTAATTGCCCTGTAGCACTAGTAAACCCAACATACATTTCATCCTCAAAAATTTGAGATAAGTTAACAGAAACATTTAACAAACACCTTCTAGGCCTTTTCATACCCACTTTTGCCATAGTAACATTAATCAAAGAATCTTCATAATCAATCCAAACTTGATAATTCTCACCACTATTAAGCATCAACTCCTTAAAATTAAAGGCCCCATCTTTTTGATCTTCCCAATACCCAGCATCATATGAAACAACAGACTTGAGAGAATTAATGTTAATTCCAACATGGTTAGCATTAATATCATCAAACTCTTGATTCATAAAAACATCAAACTCAACACCAAAAACATGGTTATTAGGATTTCCATTGTTGGTGAGGTTAAAGAGACCAAGATGTTGAGCAGAACTTGCGCCTTGGATTCCAGTAACTGGTGTGAAGATGAAAACAAGGCCATGTCCTGGAAGAGTGTCTTCAAAAGGTGCCATGGAAAAGATGAAGGAAGTGGAGAAAGGTTTGATGTGAGAAGAAATTGGGGTTTTGGTGAGGATTTTTTGAGGGTAGAGAGCACGACCTATTGAGAAGGTTTTGTGATGAGTGAGAGTTAGGATTTGAGAATCTATTGTTGCATTGCCATAGAGTAAGATGTTTGAGGAATTGAAAGCGTTGTAGATGAAATCAATGGCTGAGATTGAGTTGATGAGAAGAGAGATAATTGTGAGAAGAAGTTGAGTGTTCTTGTGTTTCATCATTTTAGCAGAGATGAAAAAGAGGGGGATGGGGGGGTGTAGATAACAAAAATATGAATTAGAAACACACAACACAACACAAAGAACCGAGGAATGCAGTGGAGAACAACTAAGCACTATGCTTAGCTAGAATTAATTTAATCGAAGAAGTATACTATATTTAGACGCAACTGAAGTACGAGAAGTGGACTAGTATTATTTTTTTCAAAAGAAAATAAAAAATATTATTATACCTGAAAGCAACGGTTGAAAATACAAAAGCTTTCCCTACTTTCTTCTAATGGGATGGGGGAGCAAGCATCTCTGTTCAGTCTTCACAATGTTATTTGAACGCAAAGCAACGGCGGCACGGGGCTGGAATTGTAAAGCAGTAAAGGCAGTTAATCGACTCGGATATGAAATCGTTAATAAGAAAACATATGTACTTGTCAAAGATTGGTCATCGTACGGAATGACTTGTCGACGTGTTCACCGTTCATACACGAGTCAATATCCCCTTTGTGTGGCGGTGGCTTCCTTCATGTCTGCTACCCGTCGATCTCACTTTATAATTTCTTGGTTTTCCTCTTAGAACGGTAAACATCGATTTCAATGTAGTAGAATTGGCATTTTTCTTCATTATTACTGCGATTTACTTTTTTTGTAAAAAAAACAACGGACAGGGAACACATTAAAATATATGAAATAAAATTTGTAATTGTTCTGTACCGTGCTTCCGATCTTGAAACAGTTAGTAGGAGTTGTCCTTGATCTGCGACGTTCGACCTTGAGATATCGGTGTTCGATCTTTGAGATGGCGATGTTGTACCTGCAATGACACCCCGATGCTAAAGTCAGTATCTGAGTGAGTCAGTGTTTTGTATTAGCAATTAGCATTGAGTGTGGTATTTATAGAGTCTGTGTGATGTTTGTTTTGTCGACCCTGAGCCGTTAGATCTTACAGAGGCATCTGTACCGTTGATTAACTGGACTAGATTTTCTGGATATGGGCTGGTTTGGTTATTGGGCCTTATAAGGGGTGTAAATATCATTTTAGGCCTTTTACTAGTTGTCATAACAGTGGCCCCCCAAGTCTGGTCGCCTAAGGGGCGATCTTGGCTTGACGGTAGCCTTCTTTTTGAGGAGTTGAGGATGCACCGAGCTTTCTTTTTGAGGGACTCAAGATGTACCGAGCTTTAATCGATCTTGAATTTTACCGAGGGTGATCTTGGCCTGACGGTAGCTCTCGTTGTCGATCATATGATGCACCGAGCTTAGTTTTTTTAGGAGCTCGAGACACGCCGAGCTTCAAACGATTTTGAGATGTTCCGAGCTTTAATCGATCTTGAATTTTACCGAGGGTGATCTTGGCCTGACGGTAGCTCTCGTTATCGATCATATGATGCACCGAGCTTAGTTTTTTGAGGAGGTCGAGACACGCCGGGCTTCAAACGATTTTGAGATGTTCCGAGCGAACGGGCGGAGGAGAACGTCGACATTGAAACTATTTCTCCGGCTGACGATGTTAAAGGAGACGATGCGGATGTTGCGAAAGCAGTGGAGGAAGATCGCAGGATTGAAGTGGTAGCTCTTTCTTCTGACTCCGATGGTGGTGCACAATCTGGGGGAAGTCAGGGGAGCTCGGACACTGTTGAATCGGAGAGCTCCGACCCTGAGTTTGGGAGAAGCTCGACATCAGAAAATCAGGATGGTGCTGATGATACGGAGCAGCCAAGTCCTAGCCGAGCTTCTAAATCTTCAGCCGACGGTTATTCCAGCACCGGTCCTGGAGCTCATGACGTGCCGGTGCGGGAGGTTCGACCGTATGATTGGTTTTCTGCCAAGATTCTGGAGGTCGAGTCTTTATATCGTTCGGGCCATAACTTGGAGTTGGTTGGACAAAAAATTGTAGGGCGTTCTGAGAGAAACATTTGGAGGGTCGAGGGCATGAAGGATGGAGAGCATGTGGCTTCTTGGGCAGGAGATCTTAAGTTCACTATGTACCATGTGATCATTAATGACATGAATATCCGGCCTCCTTTTACCTCTTTCGAACAGACTGTTCTGGCAGAGCTTGATGTAGCACCGTCACAGCTCCACCCAAATGCGTAGGGCTTCCTTCGAGCGTTTGAGTTGATGTGTATTCACTTGGAGAGACCGGTGTCGTCCCAACTATTCTTTCATTTGTTCGAGCTCAATCGGAATAGCGGGGAGGATAAGTCCGGTCGTGAGCATGTCAGCTTTCGCTCGAGGCGAGGTGCGAAAATTTTAAAAACCTATACGGACTCCCTGAGGGGAAGCTGGAAGCAGCTCTATTATTGGGTTGAACCGGTCAATGATAGGGCCATTGATAATGTGGGGAAGTTCGGAGAGGATGGTCGAACTCTGGTGTCAACCAAGTTTCCTATAGGTTGGAGTAATGGTCATTTCAATCGATCTTCCCATTCCTATACTGTTGGGGAGGATCGTCTGAGCGCAGAAGATCGTCTCACCAAAGAAATTTTGATCTTTATTTCCGAGAGGGTTCCGTTTTCAAAACATAAGTACAGGGGTATCCCTACGGATCGATTAGTTCAGGCTGGGAAGCGTGTGCGGGTGCAACGGGTTCTAGGTAGATTGTTTTTCAGTAGGGGATATTTGTGTGTTTTGATTTTTCTTTGAGTTTATATAACTCGTATCTTCGTTGTTTTTTCAGATACTATGGTGCCTAAGAAGCTTGCGTTTTTGAAGAAACTGGCGATGTAATCTGCTGGTGACGAGCCAATAGGGGTACCTGCTGGTGTCGAGCCGACAGGGGTACCTTTACAAATATTACCCCAAACTGGACCCGTTGTTGATGCTGAAGAGGTCACCATTAATGCTGAACCGGTTAATATGGTTACCCAAAATGATCTGCCCCGAGCTGAGGCAAAAAGGGGGAAGAGGGTCGATGCTGGGACCTCCGTAAAAAGTGGACGTGAAGCCGATGATGAGTCGGGATCGGCTAAGAAAGCAAAAACTGGAAAGAAGTTTTAGCGCAAATATAAGGCTATGCCCCTGGATGAGAAGTTTTTGGAGAAAAATTTTGAGCAGTGGAGGGAGGATCATATCTTAGCATCGGCCCAAATCTTCCTCAACTTCGCCGAAGTTCACAAGATCGCCAAAGCGAAGTATGAGAGGCGAGCTGAAGGTGAGTTTCTTTCTTAATTTTGCTAGGTTTTGTTTATGATATTCTTCCTCGTATTGACCGTTTTTCTTGGCACATCTGTAGAGATGCCGGAGGCTTGAGAAGTCCAAACGTTTTAAGGCGTTGGAGGAATTGTCGATGAAGACCAATGAGCTTGGTCGAGTCAAGTCCGAGCTCCGATCTTTGAAGGAGAATGAGGTGACCCTGACATCGTTGAAGGTGACCGATCTAACCCGAGCTGAGAATACTGAAGCCCGTGTGAGGCTTCTCGAAGACCAGGTCAAGGTTTTAGAGGAGTCCGAGGCTGAGGTTAAAAGAAATTTGAGGGTCTCGGAGGAACGAATTGTCGAACTGGAAGACAGTTTGAAAAAAGCTTTGGAAATGAGGGCGGAAGCTAGTACCGATCCTGAAGCTCGTATCGCTAATCTTCAGGCTGCTCTCAATCAAAGTAAGAGGGATGCCAAGGAGGCTGCCGAAGCGGCGCTCGATATGTACAAAGAAGGTTTTCAATGTGCCCTTTTGCAGGTTCTATTGGTTCATCCTTCCCTCGCTTTAAACCCGTCAATCGTTAATGCCGATCATGAGGTTGATGGAACGAGTATTGTCAAGGTCGACCCAGTGACGGAGTAGAAGACCGTCATTTTCCCGACCTCTGATGTTTAATAACTTCCAGTACTTTTGTAGAAGTTCTAAGTGTATATTTTCCGATTTGAGTTTTGTATAGACTTAGAACTTCGTCATGTATTTTTTGGGATTTGAGGGTTCGGCCCTGGGCTTGTAATCGATAATATTTTGAATCGATCTTCATTTTGGACCTCATTTTGAGCTTTATGAATGCTTTTTAATTTCTGCAAGTCATATGCGTCGTTTTTTAGAGATAGTTTCGCACCTGGGGGACTCGAGGTGGTCATAAATGTTGGCCTATAGAGCAGTTTACCAGGACTCGCCCTATAGGGGTATTGGCAGCTGTGGCCAATGGTCGTTCTGAGGATATCTTGACCCTAGAAGCTCTGGACCCTTTGAAATAGTTTACCAAGACTCGGCTTGGATTTAACTGGTAACAAAGGGTTTGCGACCATGTTTGATCGCTTTGGGGGATCCCCAGAACGTACTTGAGGGGCTCAAGGTACGAGTCTCTTCTGTAGTTGTATCTTTGATTTTGCAAGTTTACTGAAACTCAATTTATCATTTACATGAGGAACTCAATTTACAATGATAGGAGCGGAGATGGATACAATATCCGATTTTTAAATGAAATAACTCTTCAGCTTCGTTGCATTCCAAGTCCTTTGTATCTTTTTTCCTTGGAGGGTCTCCAATTCAAAATCGCATTTACCGGTTTTAGAAACAACACGGTAAGGTCCTTCCCAGTTTGGTGCGAGCTTTCCTTGGGAAGCATTTTTAAGTCCTATGTCAGCCCTTCGAAGAACCAGATTGCCCAGATTGAAATTTCTGGGGACAACTTTTGCATTGTATCTGGTTGTCACTCCTTGTTTGACGATTGATTCTCGGAGCGAGGCTTGGTTACGAACCTCGTCAACGAGGTCGAGCTCTTCTCTTAAGGCTTGGTTGTTTTCGTTTTGAGTTTTGGGGTTTGCCGTTCTCCAAGTGAGTTCGCCAATCTCGACGGGTATCACTACCTCGCTGCCGTAAGAAAGTCGGAACGACGTTTCCGCTGTGGAGCTTTGTTGGGTAGTCCTGTATCCCCAGAGGACATAAGGTAGCCCTTCTACCCAGTTTCCTTTTGCGTCGTCTAGGCGTCATCGTAGGCCGTTTAGAATTATTTTGTTCGCCGCTTCGACCTGTCCGTTGGTTTGAGGGTGTTCGATTGATGTGAAGCGGTGTTTGATTTTTAGGTCGATCATCAATGCTCTGAAACCCTTGTCAGTAAATTGAGTCTCATTGTCTGTTATCACTACCTCGGGGATCCCGAACCTGCTCATGATGTTTTTTCTAAAACATTTTACGCAGTTCCTTGCAGTGACGGTGGCCAGGGGTTCCGCCTCTATCCATTTGCTGAAGTAATTGACAGCGACGATTAAGTATTTGATTTGGCCTGGAGCTGTTGAGAATGGTCCCAGGAGGTCGATTCCCCACCATGCAAAGGGCCAAGTGGAGGACAAGCTTGTTAGGTCGGTTGGAGGAGCAATGTGGAGATTGGCGTGAATTTGGCTTTTTTTGCATTTTTTAACATGAGCACTGGCATCGACCGACATGGTCGGCCAGTAGTATCCGGCGCAGAGGGCTTTTCGAACTAAAAATCGACCTCCGAGGTGATGACCGCAGATTCCCTCGTGAATTTCAGCTAGGACGTAAGCTGCTTCTTCCCCCTCGATACATTTCAATAATGGGGAGGAGAAGCTTCTTTTGTATAATGCTCCATCAATGACTGAATAGGCGGAAGCCTTTCTTCTGATGAGTTTAGTGTCACTCGGGTCTGGGGGTTCCATTCCTGTGATGATGTATTCTAAGATCGGGACGATCCAATTGTGCAAATGATCGAGCCAGATTCAGGGTCGGGGGATACACTGGGTTTATGGAGGATCTCATGTATGAACGTTCAGTGATTTCCTAGAGCTTTCGTGCTAGCGAGTTTGGCGAGGATGTCAGCTCTTTGGTTCTCCGCCATCAGCATGTGTTTTACTTCTGTCGTTTCAATTTGAGTTAAAAATGTCCGGACCCGAAGCAGATATTTCTGTAAGATTGGTTCTTTGGTCTCGTATTGATTGCTGATTTGGGAGACCACCAATAGAGAATCTGTGTACAGCTTTACCCGAGTGACTCGGAGGTCGACAGCCATGCGTAGACCAACGATGCAAGCCTCGTATTCTGCCTGGCTGTTCGAGGTTGAGAAGCCGAATGTTAAAGAAACTTCGATGATGATGCCATTCGGGCTTTCTAACAAGATACCAGCGCCGCTTCCTTTCGGATTGGAGGATCCGTCGACGTGTAGGATCCAGGTATCGTTTTCGACGCTTGCTGGTGTCATTTCTGCCATGAAATCTGCCAGAACTTGTGCTTTCATAGCCGTTCGGGCTTCGTATTTAATTCTGAATTCCGACAGCTCTACTGCCCACTTGATCATTCTACCTGCGAGGTCGGGTCTATGAAGTATTTGTCGGATGGGGTAATTAGTTCGTACGACCACCTGATGGGCGACGAAGTAAGGTCGTAGACGTCGGGCTGCGATGATGAGGGCCAAAGCGATTTTTTCGACCTTTTGATAGCGACTCTCTGGTCCGTGTAGAGCTTTGCTTGCAAAGTAGACTGGGCTCTGTCCTGTTTTTAGCTCCCCCACAAGAACGGCCCCCAAGGCTTCCTCCGATATGGCAAGATATAAGTACAAAGTTTCACCTTTGCCTGGTGTAGTCAAGATCGGAGGTTCGGAAAGGGCTTTTTTGAGCTGGTTCAAGGCTTTATCTTGCTCGGCGGTCCATTTGAATTCCTCTTCCTCTTTTTTAAGTAATTTGAACAAGGGAAGGGATTTGAATGCCGCATTTTATATGAAACGAGATAAGGTGGCGATCATACCGTTGAGCTTTTGGACTTCCTTTTTGGTCGTCGGAGTTCGCATTTTTGTTACGGATCGACATTTATCTAGATTTGCTTCGATTCCTCTTTCTGTTAAGTAGAAACCTAAGAATTTACCAGTTCGGACCCCGAAGGTGCATTTTTCTGGATTTAATCTCATGTTATTTTTGCGGACTTCGAAGAAGATCACCCTAAGATCGTTGACGTGTTTGTCGTCGTTTTCACTTTTGGCGATCATGTCATCGAGGTAGACTTCAACACTTTTGGCGATTTGTTTATGGAAGACCTTGTTCATCATCCTCTGGTATGTAGCTCCGGTGTTTTTCAAGCCAAAAGGCATGACGCGATAAGTGAAGTTGCCTTGGTTGGTCATGAAAGCAGTTTTTTCTTGGTCCGGGGGGAACATGGCGATCTGGTTATACCCGGAATATGCATCCATGAATGACAACAATCGAAAGCCCGAAGCATTGTCTACGAGTCGGTCTATGCCGGGGACATGGAAAGCGTCTTTTGGGCAGGCTTTGTTAAGATCGGTGTAATCTATGCACATACGCCATTTTCCGTTACTCTTCTTAACTAGCACCGAATTTGATAACCAGGTCGTGTATTTGACTTCAGAAATGAAGTTCGCTTTTAAGAGATCGTCCACAGCGTTCTCCGCGGCCTTGGCTTTCTCGCTACACTGGGCCCGTTTTCTTTGGGCAACCCACTTCGCTCCTGGGTTAACTGCGAGCTGGTGGCAAGCGACTTCCGGAGGAATCCCGGGCATGTCCTCTGCAGACCAGGAAAAGATGTCTGCATGCTCTTGGAGACATTGGGTTAAATCCTTTTTACCTCTTTAGATAAATCGGCTCCGATCTTGATTGTTTTGGAGGGGTCTTCGCCGAGCTGTATTTCGATGAACTCCCCATTGGGTTGGGGTCTTTTCATTTTTCTTTTGAGCTCTTTTGCCAGCTCGTCATCATCCGCACTATCAGGGTCGTACCTTGTGTCGATGTCCGTTGCATTTATCTCGGTAGATCGGCCTTTGCTTTGTTTGGGAGAAGGACTATTGGGAAGGGGAACCCCTTCCTGGTCCAAAGCTTTTTGCTCGGTCTTGGTCCATAAGAAGAAGCACGTGGAAGCAGATTCTAGATCGGAGTTTAAAGTGATAACGTTATTGCAGAGAGAGTGGAACTTCATTTTCAAGTGCGTGGTGGATGTTACCGCTCCGAGCCTTCCTAACGTCGGTCTTCCGATGATAACATTGTAGATGGATTCGCAATGTAGTATAAGGAACTTGGTTTTGATGGTTCTCACCATTGGCTCAGCTCCGTAAGAAACCATTAATTCCAAATGGCCAAGAGGCTTTGTCCGGGATCCATTAAATCCGGATAGGCCGTTCCTCGATAAGGGGTGAGCTCCTCTCTGTCGATCCCCATTCTGTCAAGGAGATCGACAAAAATGATGTCAGATGAGCTTCCTTGGTCCACCAAGATTCTTCTTACTTCTTTGTTGGCAATGACAGCCGAGATTATGAGGGGTACATGTTTGTTGGCCTTCCCATCTATAAGCTCGTCATCACCAAAAGATAGTGGAGGTCGATTTGTGGTGGTCAGTTGTTGTGCGAAAAGGTGATGTGCAAGTATACACAATCGCAACAAGTAATATATTGATAAGTAAAGTTCGTTCCCACGGGGATTGGAATTAATCTAAGAAGTTTAAGTGATTAGAATCTTAGTGAAAAGAATTAAGTAACAAGTAAAGGTAAAGAGTTCTAAACATCATAAGTTGTGATAAAACAGTATTAAGTTTGAAGTGATTAAAGGTGAGTTGGATAGCTCAGTAGTTGTGTAAATTCCCAAGAGTAATGTTCAGATAATATTAGACGCTGTAGCGCTTCAGAATCAATAGACGCTGTAGCGCCTTGGTGGCGTGCCTTTCAGTAACTTTCGTCAGGGCTATGTTACAAGACTCCTATGTCTAGGCTCTAAATAAGTTTTACCCCTATATATTAAGCTCTTACAACATTTGCCTTATGAACTATTACTCCCCTATGTCTAGAGTTAAGTAGTGCTTCCTTTAAATGTCTTTAAAGGGTTTTCATTCATATTATTCCTTGAGTTCTCTTTGTGAACCATGTCTGTACCCACAAAGTTACCTTGTTTTAGTTGATCATTCCCAAACCAAGATTGAAAGTATTATGACACAAGGAATAAAACACAAACATCATAATATTATACAAAAGTTACTCAAGGTTCATTACATACTAAGAACAATCCAACTACAACAAAGTTAGCTCATCACAAGTTCCATCAACATAATACAACTAGAGAGGATGTATTACCGTATGAAGACAAAGGAAGAGTGGTTGCAAAAGATACACTCCAATGATCCCAAGTAGCATACAAGAGATGAAGTTGAGGCGTGAGCAAAACTTTGAATGAAAACTGGAAAAACTATGTTAAGAAAAATAAAAGCTTAAAGGTAGTGTATCAATGGAGAGTGACCACGATACATGGTGTAGTTCTCCTTTCTTAATATTATATCTACTTGTCTACGTAAGTTACCTCCTTGAGAAGCAATCTTAATTAATCTAATTTAATAACTAAGTCTTAATAGAATAATAATATTACATGATGATTATTAGACTATTATCGTTAAAGTACTTTACAAAATGTGCTAATGATGGAATACAACAACTATCACATGGGTTCCATTTAGGAGGCGCCAAGTGTAATTTAGCATCCACTTGAAAGTCAAAATATCCAGCTGAGAGGAAGAGATAGGGGTGGTGACTCATCATGTCCTCAAGTGGCCATACAAATATCTCAATGGTCAGCCGTCATATAACGCTGTAGCGTCTCCTTGATAGCAAACCGCTGCAGCGCTAAAGCAAAACATCAAACATATTCACAAAGGCATTGATTATGCCCAAGGTTTAGGGATTTGACTTATAACCTATATTTATCCTAATATTCATATATTCACATATTTAAGTACTAGAATTACTTGAGAAGTAAGCTTAATTTAAGTATTAGGAGCATAGATAACCTATATAAAATAGGGTTATCACACCCCCAAACTTAAACCATTGCTTGTCCCCAAGTAATGACACTTGAACAAGACAAAATGCTCATATAACTAGCTGCAACTTTTAAATTAAACAGAATTTATGCAGAAGCTAATTCTTATCATTTTCACACATCATTATGGTCTACAATTCAAATAAAATCATTACTGCTCAGTTGTGAGTGTGTGATATCAAAGCTCAACTTAGTTCCTAGCTAATCTCAGAATTTCTCTAAGGTTTTGGGAAGAATGGATTTCTTTTGGGTTAGGCAAAGAATGTTTTCAAAAAGAAGAGTGGAATAACAATTTCACACAAGATCTGAGGGGCTTCAAAGCACAGCAAAGGGCTTTAATTAGGCATTTTTTAGAATATTGGTCAGTGCATAAACTTTTGGTCTGGTGATCAAACGCTATAGCGCTTAAAAGTCCTTTAGACGCTGTAGCGCTAGATTTTAATGATTAAAACTAGATGCTATCTTCATTACTGAGCTCCTTATTTGCATTTTCTTTTTATGCTTTTTGGAACAGCTCAGCAATTTATTTAAGATATTTTGCAACTTTTCAAGACCACATTCATTTTTATTCTTCATTTTGCAAAGACCAATTTATCATCTTTTGTTCCTAGCCTTAACATAACCGATGCACCCCCAAACTTAGCTTCAAAACAACTCTCAATTTTTAATGAAAACTTGACTAACCCTTGGTTATCCAAAACTTAACTTTATCCTTAGATTACTCCTAGCTAACTAGGTTCTTCACTAAGCTTGGATTTTGTGTAAAAGCAG
Source organism: Astragalus membranaceus (assembly GCA_039519185.1). Lineage (NCBI taxonomy): Eukaryota > Viridiplantae > Streptophyta > Magnoliopsida > Fabales > Fabaceae > Astragalus > Astragalus membranaceus. The sequence goes on along the minus strand of CM076851.1, from coordinate 8,810,083 downwards.
CAATAAGATCATTTCATTGTTTACACAATGCTGCCTTACTCAAAAAATTCTTATTTAAATTTGGCTATATGAATTAGCTTTTTGCTTACTAAGAAATTTAAAACACGCAGCTAATCATACTTTCTATTTAAGCATACAAAATATTCAAAAACATGCAACACATGCAAAACATGGCATAATTATACTAAATATTTAAAAACATAATTGTACTTAATTTAAAACATTATTAACCATAAGGTCCTCCCCCAGAAATTAAATTTGGCAGTGTCCCCACTGCTTGGTTGCCAAGAAAGGGAGAGGCCTTAGAACAACAACAAAATAAAGTTCAAAGTACATAACCGGCATAAGAAGCCAACAATTCTTGCCTTATTAGGCCTTCTTGAGCCTCTTACTGGCTCTTGAAGTTGCTGGGGCTCCTTTTGTTGCCTTCTTCTTCTTTGGCTGAGGTGGAGTAGTCTTTTCAGCCGCTACAGCGGTTGGTGGCGCTGTAGCGCTTGCTTCCTGTACTTCTGCCGCTGCAGCGTCTGATTCCTACACTTCTTCTTCCTCTTCTGTTTGCTCTTGCTCCTGCTCTGGCTCTTTTTCTTCCAGCTCTGGCTCTGTTTCATCCTGCATATTCACTAGCTCCTCAGCAGCTTCCTTTTCAGTTTCCTCCTCTGTCAGAATTGCCTCAGGCATTGTGTCACTAGGTACTGCAGACATAGTTGCTGCAGCACCTACTGGCTGAACACCTTCTTCTGGGTACTCAGCAAGTTTGACACCTGGGTTTCTTCTAGGCTTTGTGTATGACTGATAAATTTTCTTGAGCTGCTCAATGGGTTTTTCTTTTGTTGCTGGTTGTTTTGGTTCAGGCTTCTTTGGTGTTACTTGCTTGGCAGGTGTTTTCTTGGGTGTTACTTTGGTTTGTTCAGGGATGGAGGTGGGGGTTGATGGTGGATTGGCTGTTTTGGCAGGGGGGTTTTTGGTTTCTTTGGGCTTGGGGTTGGGTCACACTGTATTTCTTCTTCTTGCTCATCTTCTTCAGTCTCAGATTCTTCTTCAGTATCACCCTCTTCTCCTGATGATTCTTCATCATCCTGCTTTTCCATCTCTTTCATAACTGCAATAGTTTCTTCTTCATCATCCTCACTTATGTTTTCAATGTCATCAGAGTCCAAACTTTCCTCCTCTACTACAGCTTTTTGTACTTTCTTGGTTGGGCTAGGCTTTGTTTTCTTTGCTGGGCTAGCCACAGCCTTTTTCTTTTCTGCCCTAACTCCCTTTTTCTCTGGTTTTTTAACTGGCTCTTGCTCCAGTAGCCAATCGGGGAATTGAGGAGGGGGAATGGATGTTTTTCCTTTGGATATCTGGGCATACATTGCTTTTTCCCAGTCAAATTTTTCTTTCACAAATTTGCAGAGGACCTGCTGCTTCAGCTCTAAGCGTTGTAGCGCTGCAGAGTCAGTAGACGCTGCAGCGGCAGGTCTCTACTTAACTTTGAAAATGCAAGGAAATGCCCCAGGAGGAGATCTTCTTTCTTCTTTCATTTCTACCTCTACATCAGCTTCCAAACACAACTCAGTAATTAAACAAGGAAAATATAAATTACCTCCCTTTTTAACTCTGCACTTCTCTATCTCCCTTGCTATCAATCTTCCTACGTCTATCTTTTCTCCAGCCATTATAGCATCAATGACGATGAGTCTTTCTTTTTCCACAAATGTTGTGTGAGATGTAGGCAGCAGGGAGTGTTTGATGAAACTACACCACAGATTTGCTTTTTCACACAGATATGCCTTTTTAATTTTGTATTCAGCTCCAAATTTATCCCAAGTTGCTCCTTCCACAAAAATCCTTCTTCTAACAGCCTCCATCTCTTCATCCCCCCAGTTCAGAACCTTTGTTTCCAGCGCTTTTCCATGATAGCCCAGATGGAAAATATCATTGATTGTTCTGGAGTTGAAATTTACAGTTTCTCCTCTTACCAGTGAATGGGTTTGAGGTTTTCCCTCCTTAGGCTCTTCAATGCCAGAGTAGAACTCCCGTACCAAAGACGTCATATAGTCTTTGCGATGCTTAATGAAGTTCTCCCACCCCAACGCTGTGACAGCGGTTGAGAATGCTTCAGGAGCACTTTCTGTCTTGAATCCCCTTTCAGCTATGAAATCCATCTTCCAAAACCTCTGAGGATCTTGAGTTGCCTTAGCCATGGTGTTTTTGACAGGGTTAGAGGATTCTGGTTTCCTAGTGGCTCCCTTGCCAGATCGTTTTAGGGCAGCTTGCTTTTTAGTCATGGTTGGTTAAAAGCTTGCGTGTTTGTTTTTGGGTTCTGGAAAATGTTGGTGTGTTGGGACGAAGGAAGAAGAAAGAATGAAGGTTATGAGTGGTGGGTTGGTAACGGTTGAGGGGAGTTTCAGAGAGCAAGGAAAGAGAAAGAGAGAGAATGGTAGCGTGGGAAGTTGTGGATATTAAAGTTACGGTTTTGTGAGTGAAGTGGGAGAGAGAGAGAAAGAAACTGTTGATTTGACAATTGCAGGTGAATAGGTGCACGTGCTGGTCAGGATAGGGATGAGGTCATAGTGCCAGCTCACCCTGAGCAAGATCTTTTTATTTTTTTGTTTGACCACACTCAGCCTTTATTTAACACAACCGCTACAACGCTCTTGTGATAAGCAACCGCTACAGCGTTTATCCTAATTTCCTGTATAGAAAATAAACATAAAAATTTTGTTAGAATCCTTGGTGTGCCTCTTACCACATTTTCTCTTTCAAATTAAAGGTCTTTAAGTTGAATTGTGGTTTTGTCTCTTACCACATTTTCACCAAAATATTGTTTAACCCTTTGGCCATTCACTTTGAAGGTGGTATTGGTTGTTATATCATAGAGGTCCACAGCCCCATGGCTGTATATTTTTATCAATTGAAAGGGGCCTGACCACCTAGATTTTAACTTTCCAAGAAACAATCTAAATCTGGAGTTGTAAAGCAGTACCTGTCCTCCTTCAGTGAGATCTCTTTTTATCAGTTTTTGATCATGCCAATTTTTGGTTTTTTCTTTATAAATTGCTGCATTCTCATAGGCAAAATGCCTAAGTTCTTCCAATTCATTTAGTTGCAGCAATCTAGCATCTCCTGCTTTCTTGTAGTCAAAATTGAGTTTTTTTAGAGCCCAATGGGCCTTGTGCTGAAGTTCAATTGGTAGGTGACAGGACTTCCCATAAACCAACCTATAGGGAGACATCCCCAAAGGTGTTTTATAAGCTGTTCTGTAGGCCCATAAAGCATCATCTAGATCTATTGACCATTCTTTCCTTGAAGGCCCTACCATCTTTTCCAACATTCTTTTTATTTCTCTATTTGACAATTCAGTTTGACCACTTGTTTGTGGATGATAAGCAGTTGCTATTTTATGTTTGACTCCATATTTAGCCAATAGGGTCTCAATTAATTTATTACAAAAATGAGATCCCTCATCACTTATGATGGCTCTAGGAGTTCCAAAACGAGTGAAAATGTTTTTCAACAAAAATTTGCTCACAGACCTTGCATCATTGTTGGGTAAAGCAACAGCTTCCACCCATTTTGAAACATAGTCTACAGCTACTAAAATGTATAGGTTTCCATGAGAAGGGGGAAAAGGTCCCATGAAATCCATTCCCCAAACATCAAAGAGTTCAACCTCTAGAATGTTTGTCAAAGGCATTTCATGTTTGTTTGAAATATTCCCTGTTCTTTGGCACCTATTACATTTTTTTAACAAAGTCTTGAGCATCTTTGAAAAGTGAAGGCCAAAAGTAGCCAGATTGTAATACCTTTGCAGCAGTTCTAACACCACCAAAATGCCCTCCACATGGTGCAGAATGGCAGTACTGTAGCACTTGAATTTGTTCTTCCTCTGCTAGGCACCTCCTCATTAACTGGTCTTGACACTTCTTGTATAGAAAAGGTTCATCCCAATAATATTGCTTCATTGTGTGGAAGAACCTTCTCCTTTGCTGATAAGTCATCTCAGCAGGTACCACCTTGCTAACCAGAAAGTTCACTATGTCAGAATACCAAGGTGTTGCAGACTCGGCCCCTACAGCGTCAAGTGTTTTTACACTGGGCGCTACAGCGGGTGATGATTCAGCATTTATTGTCAGTAGCTGTTCATCTGGAAAGTATTCCTTGATCTCCCCACCTGCTGTACCTGCAATGTCTCTTTCCAATCTAGAGAGATGATCAGCAACTTGGTTCTCCACTCCCTTTTTATCCCTTATTTCTAAATCAAATTCTTGGAGTAGGAGAACCCACCTAATTAGCCTAGGCTTTGCATCTTTCTTTGTTATCAAATATTTAATGGCTGAATGGTCTGTGAAGACAATTACCTTGGTGCCAACCAAATATGATCTAAATTTATCAAATGCAAAGACTACAGCTAATAGTTCTTTTTCAGTGACTGTGTAATTCAATTGAGCTTCTACAAGTGTTTTGCTAGCATAATATATAGAGTGGAAAATTTTATCATACATTTGCCCAAGCACAGCTCCAATGGCAAAGTCACTAGCATCACACATAAGCTCAAAAGGCTTACTCCAGTCAGGAGCTATAATAACTGGTGCTGTTATTAAGGCTCTCTTCAATTTATCAAAGGCTAACATGCATGGCTCATCAAATATGAAGGGGTTATCATGTTGTAACAGTTGGCACAAAGGTTTGGAGATTTTTGAAAAATCTTTTATGAATCTCCTATAGAATCCAGCATGCCCCAAAAAGCTTCTAATACCTTTGATGTTGGTTGGAGGAGATAGCTTCTCAATGACCTCTATTTTAGCCTTGTCCACTTCCAATCCTTTTTTGGATATCTTATGCCCCAAAACTATACCTTTTTGCACCATAAAATGGCATTTCTCCCAGTTTAGCACAAGGTTAGTCTCTTCACATCTAATCAAGATTTCTTCCAAGTTGGATAGGCATAGATGGAATGTTTCTCCAAACACAGAGAAATCATCCACAAAGACTTCCATGGATCTTTCAATGTAATCAGAGAAAATTGCCATCATACACCTTTGAAAAGTGGCAGGTGCATTACACAGGCCAAATGGCATCCTTCTAAAAGCAAAGGTGCCATATGGACAAGTGAATGTAGTCTTTTGCTAATCTTCAGGCAATATTGCAATCTGGTTATAACCTGAATAACCATCAAGAAAGCAATAAAATTCTTTACCTGCTAGCCTGTCCAGCATCTGGTCAATGAAAGGTAATGGAAAATGGTCCTCTTTTGTTGCCTTATTCAACCTTCTGTAATCCATGCATATTCTCCAGCCTGTTATTTTTCTGGTTGGAAGCAGCTCATTCATCTCATTAGTTATTACTGTTACCCCTCCTTTCTTGGGCACACACTGCACAGGACTGCCCCATGCACTGTCAGAAATGGGGTATACAATACCTGCATCCAACCACTTGATGATTTCCTTCTTCACCACCTCTTTCATAATTGGATTCAACCTCCTCTGCCCTTCAATGCAATTTTTAGAGCCTTCTTCTAACACTATTCTGTGCATACAAATGGTTGGGTTGATACCCTTTATATCTGACATTTGCCAACCAATTGCCTTTTTATGCCGCTGTAGCGTCTGAATTAGATCCTGTTCCTGCTTTTCAGAAAGGTCAGAAGCAATTATAACAGGTAAAGTACTATTGTTACCTAGATAAGCATATTTGAGGTGTGAAGGCAAACTCTTTAAGTTCCAGAGTTGGTGGTTGTTCAGTGGAGGGGAGATCCTTTCTCATGTCTGAATTCTCCTGCTCCAAAGATTCATATTTCTTAGCCCAAATTTCTTTGACTGTCTGCTCCTCTTCTTCTGCAGCTTCTGCATCAGAGCCTGTTATTTTTCTGCTGTTCAGTAATTGCCTCAGATGATCTGTACTTTTCTGGAAGTGATCCTGAACTACCTTGTCAATAGCAGACACAAAGGAGCACTCTTCAATATTGGGACCTGGAAATTTCATAGCATTCAGGATGTTGAACTTGACTTCTTGGTCATTGACCCTCATGATCAATTCTCCTCTCTGCACATCTATCAAAGTTCTTCCAGTGGCCAAGAATGGCCTTCCCAGTATGATGGGTACTTCTTTATCTGCATCAAAGTCCAAGATTACAAAATCAACAGGAAATACAAATTTGTCTACCTTTATCAGAACATCTTCCAAGATTCCTTCTGGATATGCAAGAGTTCTATCAGCTAGCTGCAGTGTAAGTGAGGTAGGTCTGGCAGTTCCCACTCCTAGCTGTGTGTATATGGACTTAGGCATAAGATTTATGCTGGCTCCCAAATCACATAGAGCACGACCAGTGTAAAAATTTCCAATTGAGCATGGTATAGTAAAACTGCCAGGATCTTTTGATTTGGGTGGGAGCTTGTTCTGCATCAACATGCTGCATTCCCCAGTCATTGCCACTGTTTCAAACTCCCCTAGTCTCCTCCTCTTAGTAAGCACATCCTTCATAAACTTTGCATAGTTAGGCATTTGTTGTAGAGCTTCCACCAAAGGAACATTAATGTGCAACTGTTTAAGGACTTCTAGGAATTTGTTAAATTGCTTGTCTTCATGAGCCTTTCGAAGTCTTTGAGGATATGGAGGATCTGGGTATGTTGGAATGATTTTGGGTAGTGGTGGTGTTTTCTCAACAACAGGCGCTGCAGCGGTAGGTTCAGGCGCTGTAGCGCTTGTTGTAGGTTCTTTTTGTTTTTCAGAATTTTTGTTTTTTTCATCATCTGAAACAGTTGATGATCCTATCAAATCTCTCCCACTCCTTAAAGTTATAGCTTTTACATGCTCCTTCCCTGTAGTACTTGAAGTTGAAGCTTCTGTAGTGGATGGTAATGATCCACTAATTCTTTGGGAAAGGACATTAGCCAATTGCCCCATCTGTACTTCTAGATTTTTAATGGAAGCTTCATGAGTTTTCAGGGCTGTCTTGCAATCACTCATAAAACCTTTCATCAATCCTTCCAATGAATTATCTATGACAGGGGCATTCTGTCTTTGGTAGTTCTGAGCAGGGAATCCTGGTGGATTTGCTGGAGCACTATAATTAGGTGCTGTTGCATTGTTAGCTCCCCATCTGAAATTGGGGTGGTTCTTCCAACCAGGATTATATGTATTTGAATAGGGATTATTGTTTTTATTGAAACCCACAAAGTTCACAGAGACAGGATTACCAGGACATTCTTCATACAAATGCTCTCCTCCACAGTATACACAGCTTACTGACCCTGGAGAGGCTTGCTCAATGACAGCTACTGTAGGTTCATGTACCGCTGCAGCGGTAACCGCTACAGCGTTTGGTGTACTCATAGATTTTATCATGTTAGTAAGAGAGGCGACCTGTGCAGATAAAGCAGAAACTTCACTTATTTCATGCACACCAGCTACCTTCTTCTGCTGAGCTAACCTTTCTGTAGGCCATTGATAGCTATTTGTGGCAATGTCATCAATCACATCACATGCCTCATTATAGGAGGTTTTCAACAACACACCCCCTGAAGAGGCATCTAACATTTGTCTGGTTGTTGGATCTAGTCCATTGTAGAAGGTTTCCATTTGGATAATCACAGGTATACCATGATGAGGGCACTTTCTCAATAGCTCCTTCCATCTCTCCCATGCCTCAAACAGTGTTTCATCATCTCTTTGTCTGAATGCAGTAACCTCATTCCTCATTCTTGCATTCTTACTTGGAGGAAAATATTTTGCTAAGAATTTCTCAGCCATTTCATTCCAAGTATGGATAGAGTTAGGCTCTAGAGAAGTTAACCAGGCCTTAGCTCTATCCTTCAAGGAATAAGGAAAAAGTTTTAATCTGAATGCATCATCACTTACCCCTGGAATGATGAAGTTACTGCAGACTTCCAAAAATTGCTTTAAGTGTAAATATGGGTCCTCTTGAGGAGCACCACCAAACTGTCCCACTGTTTGCAACATTTGGAACATCATAGGTTTGAATTCAAACTGAGCTGTGTTGAGAGTAGGTCTTGCTATGCTTGTCTCCATGGTTTGTGGATCAAACACAGCATAGTCTCTCATTGGTCTATCTCTGCCATTTACCATTTGAGCAGGTCCTTCATTTATGAATTGATGTCTGTACCAGTCCTCTTGGTCATGTAAGGTTGGAGTGGGTGGCTGCTGATGTCTACCTCTACCCCTTCCACCTGGTTCAGTCCCTCCTCTACCAGAGCTAGTTCTGCCATGTAGAGTGTTAGCTCTACCAGAATTGGTCCTATGACTGTGTTCTGACATGGTAGGTCTGAGCCTGTGAAGATGTCTTAGTTTCCTGAACCTTCTCTCTGGTTCTGAGTATGGTTCAAATTCTGGTGGTTGAGACCTGGGCATACGCTGTAGCGCTTACTGCTGCAGCAACAAGAAACAACACACCAGTGTAAAATAGGCACTAAGTTTACTAAAAACTTAAACAATGAAAATTAAATGCAATCCCCGGCAACGGCGCCAAAAACTTGTTGTGCGAAAAGGTGATGTGCAAGTATACAGAATCGCAACAAGTAATATATTGATAAGTAAAGTTCGTTCCCACAGGGATTGGAATTAATCTAAGAAGTTTAAGTGATTAGAATCTTAGTGAAAAGAATTAAGTAACAAGTAAAGGTAAAGAGTTGTAAACATCATAAGTTGTGATAAAACAGTATTAAGTTTGAAGTGATTAAAGGTGAGTTGGATAGCTCAGTAGTTGTGTAAATTCCCAAGAGTAATGTTCAGATAATATTAGACGCTGTAGCGTTAAGCGCTGTAGCGCTTCAGAATCAGTAGACGCTGTAGCGCCTTGGTGGCGTGCCTTTCAGTCACTTTCATCAGTGCTATGTTACAAGACTCCTATGTCTAGGCTCTAAATAAGTTTTACCCCTGTATATTAAGCTCTTACAACATTTTCCTTATGAACTATTACTCCCCTATGTCTAGAGTTAAGTAGTGCTTCCTTTAAATGTCTTTAAAGGGTTTTCATTCATATTATTCCTTGAGTTCTCTTTGTGAACCATGTCTGTACCCACAAAGTTACCTTGTTTTAGTTGATCATTCCCAAACCAAGATTGAAAGTATTATGACACAAGGAATAAAACACAAACATCATAATATTATACAAAAGTTACTCAAGGTTCATTACATACTAAGAACAATCCAACTACAACAAAGTTAGCTCATCACAAGTTCCATCAACATAATACAACTAGAGAGTATGTATTACCGTATGAAGACAAAGGAAGAGTGGTTGCAAAAGATACACTCCAATGATCCCAAGTAGCATACAAGAGATGAAGTTGAGGCGTGAGCAAAACTTTGAATGAAAACTGGAAAAACTATGTTAAGAAAAATAAAAGCTTAAAGGTAGTGTATCAATGGAGAGTGACCACGATACATGGTGTAGTTCTCCTTTCTTAATATTATATCTACTTGTCTACGTAAGTTACCTCCTTGAGAAGCAATCTTAATTAATCTAATTTAATAACTAAGTCTTAATAGAATAATAATATTACATGATGATTATTAGACTTAGATATTATCCTTAAAGTACTTTACAAAAAGTGCTAATGATGGAATACAACAACTATCACATGGCTTCCATTTAGGAGGCGCCAAGTGTAATTTAGCATCCACTTGAAAGTCAAAATATCCAACTGAGAGGAAGAGATAAGGGTGGTGACTCATCATGTCCTCAAGTGGCCATACAAATATCTCAATGGTCAGCCGTCATATAACGCTGTAGCGTCTCCTTGATAGCAAACCGCTGCAGCGCTAAAGCAAAACATCAAACATATTCACAAAGGCATTGATTATGCCCAAGGTTTAGGGATTTGACTTATAACCTATATTTATCCTAATATTCATATATTCACATATTTAAGTACTAGAATTACTTGAGAAGTAAGCTTAATTTAAGTATTAGGAGCATAGATAACCTATATAAAATAGGGTTATCATCAGTGTAGCTGAGGTTAAGGCCACGTTTACCAATTCTTTCCACTTTCGCTTCATTGTCTTCCCGGACTCTTCATGCTCGAACCCTCCTGCGATCATCATCATCATTACTGAGCGACCCTTCGATGTTCTAATATCGTGATTTTCATTGTCGGAGTCGATCTTCTGGAATTTGCTCTTCTTCGCTGGCTCGTCATTTCTCTCGTTTTTAACCTCGCGGGAATTTACTCCTGGATTTTTTACATAACTGGACAACTTTCCCCGTATGATCAAATCTTCAATGTCGTCTTTCAAAGCATTGCAGTGGTTCGTGTCATGGCCATTACTTCTATGATACCTGCAGTACTTGCCGGAGCGTTGTCCAGCTCGGAGGGTAATGGTTTGGGAGTTCTTACGTCTCTGAACTCGACATTCCAACATTCCCCATATAGTTGGGCGTTGGAGACATTGAGTTCGGTGTACACTTGGTGACGATTCCGAGGTCGGGGATCCCTATTACCTCGGTTGTCGTATCCTTGGTTTTCTCTTCCGCCACGGGATTTTAATGGTGCGGCCTGTGATGACGGATTTCCGATCTCGATGCTTTCTTCCTCATTGATGAAACATTGGGATAGTTGTAGAAAATCCTGCAAGGTAGTAGGTTCCCAAGTGTTGCCGTGTTTTTTGAAAGGGCTTCCAGGGAGTAGGCCTTGCGTCATAAAGAAAATACGGAAAGCGTCGTCAAGTTCCCGAACTTGGAAAGCTTCGTTGTTGAACCTCTCTATGTATTCCCTGAGAGGCTCGTCCTCCTTTTGGATGACAGACATCAATACTGCTTTGTTCTTGGGTTTACTTTTGGAATGGGCGAAGTGAACCAAAAAGAGTTTTGCCACTTGTTCCCAAGAAGAAACGGAGTTCGTTTTTAAGGTCCGAAACCATTCCGACGCTATTTTGTCTAGATTTAAGGGGAAGATACGACATTTCATTTCCATGGGCACATTACGGTATTGCCTAATGGTGTCGAATTGATCGATGTGCCTGTCAGGGTCGCTAGTTCCATCATACGTTTTCAGACCTCCTGGCGGTTTTTCGAGGTATCTTGGGACTCGGTAATTGTCAATTGTCTCAGTGAACGGGCCTTTTCTTTTGGTTAATCGTGCCTGGGGGTGTGGCCGATGCGGATCATGGCGATCGGGATAAACGTAGTGTCGAGGTTGTGCCTTGTCAGAGTTATCCTCTCGACTTCTGGAGCGTCTTCTTGGTGACGAAGAGGCTAGAATTGAGCGAGGCTGGGGAGAATTATCTAGTTCATTAAGACCGTCATGTCGTCGAGCCAGAAGAGAACGGGAACCATTCCCCCGTTGTCGGCGAGGAGGAGAACGATGATATTCATCAAGATCGTCACATTGTCGAGCCGGAGGAGAAAGGGAACCATTCCCTCGTTGTCGGCGAGGAGGAGAACGATGATAGTGTCTTCTCCTGGGTGGGGAACGATGTCTTCTCCGGATAGGGAGTCTTGTTTCAGGGGAGCTCGGTCCGGGTGATTCCTGGTCCGGATGTTTCGTGCCCGGAGATTTGCTACCTCGTCCGCAAGGTCGGTGAAGTGATGGCTTCTTTCTTGGTTCACGACCTCCTGCCGGGCCAGCAGTTGGACGAGCTGTTGAATAGCATCGGTGAGGACTGGAAGCAATGGAGGGGGAGGTGGTAAACTATTTCTGTATGAGCTTGTCGGGGAACGGGCGAGGTTCGGGTTGGGGGAGTGTGCCCGAGCTTGGGTGGAATTCATAATGTCCTGGACATGACCCTCGGGTGTTTGATGAGTTTCGACCTCGGGTACATTCAGTCTTACCCCTGGCTCGACCACGAGAGTGACCGGTCTTGAACGGAGTTTGGGTGCCATTTTGTGGATCAAGGTAATGGGAGAGGAAATTGAGTATAGATCCTCCCACTGTGGTCGCCAATGTTCTGTACCGTGCTTCCGATCTTGAAACAGTTGGTATGAGTTGTCCTTGATCTGCGACGTTCGACCTTGAGATGCCGATGTTCGATCTTTGAGATGGCGATGTTGTACCTGCAATGACACTCCGATGCTAAAGTCAGTACCTGAGTGAGTCAGTGTTTTGTATTAGAAATTAGCACTGAGTGTGGTATTTATAGGGTCTGTGTGATGTTTGTTTTGTCGACTCTGAGCCGTGAGATCTTACAGAGGCATCTGTACCGTTGATTAACTGGACTGGATTTTCTGGATATGGGCTGGTTTGGTTATTGGGCCTTATAGGGGGTGTAAATATCATTTTAGGCCTTTTAATAGTAGCCCTAACAGTAATTAAATAATTTATAATTTATAAATATACGTAGTTTATTCGACAATATTTTGCATCTGTTAATTTGTTTATCAATAATTCTTTCTGGAGGAGTAGTTGTTCTCAAATAATATTTGTGGTTGTTTTGTTTGTCACTTTGTTGTGGTCCGCGACCAAACATCCTCATCCTCATCCTGATCCTTCCTTCCTCACCTGGTCAAACTTCACACACTACTACTTACTATTATCAATTTCGTGCAGCCATTGCCTTTTATAACAATACATATTCTAAATTCTCCTTTTTGACCTTATTTCGTGTATGTTTTTTTTTTAAGCAATGTTAGTGGGGTGGGGGAATGTTAGTTTCCTGGGAGTTGAACCCGGGACCTCCTTCTTGCACTCATTTGGTGCACTCCTTCGGTATCCCTTAGCTCGCCAACTGAGCTACCTACTTGGGATTATTTCGTGTATGTTTGGTTATGTGGTGATGATAATTGATTTTAATAGAATTGATTTTGTAGAAATAATTTTCGTTAAAAGTGAGTTTAATGTAACGTGATTTTTGTTTGAATACATTAATGAAAAAGTGATTCTTACGAATATGTGTTGTTTTGATACTTTTGATCAAAATTGATTTTGGGTGTAAATTTACCAAAATAGGTTTCACTTAGAATTATATTAGAAACTTAAAATTTAATAAAATAGTTACATATATTATTTAATATTTTTAGAAATATATATTAATAATTTTTTTGGCTCATATATATATATATATATATATAGTATTAATTAACAAATTATTTTTGTGCCAAAAAAAATTAACAAATTCTTTTATAGTTTTTGTCATTTACGTTAATGGGCTTGTGTAGGAAAATAAATAATTGGGCCTTGGAGCCTGATTCCTTCTTCTTCTCTAACCTAGAGATTGCAATTTACAACTTGAAATTAACCTAGAGGCGGCATCCATCCAAAAATGTAGAGAGATTGGGTGAACAATAATATTATATTGTTGCCTCCTACTTTTCTTATCTTGGGCACAAAATCATGATAGTTAAGAGGGAAAGATGGAAGACACTACAAAAAAAACCTGTTTTAGCTACCAACATTTGCGACGCAGCTTAATCCATTAGTAATTTGCCACGGATTTGCGCCGGCCTGTATAAAAAGTAAGAGGCGCGAAATTTCCCGCTGGAGTTTGCCACGGATTTTGAAAACGGTCGCAATTTGCGACGGAGATCCCGTCCCAAGCCCGTCGCAAATGATCTTCACTTAAACACCAAATACGCGTTGATGAGTTTCCTTCTTCTTTCTATTTCTTTCTCAGACTCCCTCTCCCTCTTGAACTTCCCTCACGCAGCTCCATCTTCGCTTCCCTCACCACACGCAGCGCATCACCACACCAGCTCCAGCTCCATGTGAGAAATCTCCACAACCATCTTTGTTCCCTTCACCTCCAACTGGTGGTACGACATCGACGACTCTCCGGCGTGGCGGGACCGCATCTTCTACACCCTCGCCGTCTTCTACGGCGTCGTATCCGCCATAGCTCTGGTACCTTCCCTCTCTCTTTCTTTGGCCGAGACGCAGAGAGACATAGAGCAAAAACAAAACACAGGGAGTCAAAAACGAAAGCGCAGAGAAGAAAGCAGCCACCAATATGCAGCTGGAGGAGGAGTTCATTGCGAATCGGGAACGATTCAAACCTCTAGAGAAGGCCGAAGAGGATAGATCTAAGGTCGATGATTTTAGGGGTTCTCCTATGAGTGTTGGTAACCTCGAATAACTTATTGATGAGAATCACGCTATTGTTTCGTCTTCGGTGGGATCTGAGTATTTTGTTGGTATATGCACTATTTTGATGCATAATAAGGTAGGGTTTTGCTCATTGTTTTTTAATTATCCTGATTATTTTTACTGATTTAGTGATTTGATTGACTGAATACTGGATGATTGTGATGAATTTTGGGACCAGGGTTAGTGAGTAAAAAACTGTAATTTTTGTGTTGAGGTTGAAGTGATGATGGGGAGTGATGATTTCGTCTCTTGGTTGCAGTTTTGTGATTTTAAATTGAATTTGTGGAGGTTAAAGACTTTATGTTTCGTGCAATCAATCTGTGTCTTTAACTTACAATATTTGCATATATTACTTGTGTTTTGTTCCTCTAATGTCGTCTGTGTTTTTGCTTCTGCTCGTGCTTGTCCAGACGCTAGAGTGAGGCTGGGATTTCGTAGGAGCAATTAAATTTATATGTTTTATGCTATTTTTGACTATGACTTCTATCCGTTTTTTTTTCATCCCAAATTCCCAAACACTTATGTTGTGTACTATATTGTTGTTGGATTAGAATGAAACAGCTGGGAAAAAACCTGGATCGAAGGATTCATTATTCTAGTCAAGTTTTCGCTGCATAATGGCACATCTGCAGTTCTGTTTGAACAAGTAAAGGAAATGGATGTGGAACCTAGCAAGTGTTGGGATACTTCAAAGGTTAGTGCATTAACTTGGAAATTCTCTTTTTATAAAGATTTCAACTTTTTAATGTGGGTTTATTCATTGGCTAATATAATTGGATATATGCTTGCTGAGTATGTTGTTAAATTGCATTTCAGAAAGGTTCTTGGAAAACTACTCTAGTGGTTCAGAGATTTACAAGGATGAGGTGACATTTGAATTTTCAAAGGAAATTTGTGTAAAGCTTATGCATTCTTAGAGTTAGGTCACTTTCTCTCAAACTTGTGCCTCATGTTCCCAATGTTGAAAATTGTCTTGTTTGTTGTTGATAATAACTGTGTGGACAGGAGCTTGGTCTATACAAAGGTCAAACAAAAGCTTCCCTATAATGCATTTGGAACAATGGCTATGAGCCTATGACATGTAAGAGTCTACTCTTTGATATGATCATTGTTTAAGCACACAAATAATTATTTTATTAACTCCTTTTATGTTGAATAGGAATTTGAGGAAAACTTTGGCTCTAGCCACTTATTTTCGCTACTGAAAGAAAGGGAGCAAACTCCTAGTAATGTCAATATACTGGATGGTGGTTATGCAGACACTAATGAAGACATGTATGTTATATTTTACTCCTAAATTTTTTATGAAGTATGGATAAACCTACTAAGTTTGGTATATAAGTTGTATTCTTTTATTTTTAATAGGTTACAAATAATTCTTGTCTCTGGCTAAATGAATTCTCCATATGCAGACGCTAATGAAGATAATGACACTAATGAAGATTAGAAGTGCTTATCAAAAAAAAATGAAGATTAGAAGTTAATTTTCTGTTGATGGAGTTAGCTTAGAAATGAAGTGTATGAATTCGATCACAGTGACAGTGGTATGTAATACGGTTCTTAGTGCCATATCTTTGAGGTCTTCCATCGTTATCACACTGCGCTTGTTTAATGCATTTAACTTGTTGCATTTGAATCATTGTCATTTAACAAAATGGTTTCAAGTAAAGAAAGACTATTTAAAATGGTTTCAAAATGCACCTGTAGGATGCTAAACATGGTACCACCACAGGGGTGTCAGCTCAAGATAGGGCAACTACAGTTTTGGCCCTTGCCTCTAGAGATTTAACACCAGCTAATTTCAATCGCCCATGCCATATTTTCCCACTAAAGTATAGGGAAGGTGGTGTGTTGAAGAGAGCTGGACATATATTAATGCTATCAGTCCTAAATTACCCTTGGATTTACTTATATTTTATTTTTCAATAACCATTTTATTCTCATGGAACAAGTCCCTGTGAGGGGCTATTTAGAAAACACAATTACATTTTTGTTTCTTTTGAAAATTTCTTGTAGTGTTGTTGGAAAGGATTATGAAAATGGCTCTGATAATCTGTAAGACCGTGATGTTATTGTGCTTTCTTTTCTTTTCTTTTCTTTTGTAAATCTATATAGTTTCTAAACTATTCTGACTTTTGTTAAGATGATATTGATGCTAGATCTTCACAATCCAAGTCTGGAGTTAAACCCTATTAGTTGCTCCACAGTATTGGGGCATGGCCAATTAACCATTGCATTTATCTTTTCAGGGTCAGGCCCAACACCAGCTGCAGAGACAATATGGCCAAGGTATGATATGGAAGGCTGGGCAAAGGTGCATTTGCTTAGTTTAAGGAAGAATTGGTGGGTAACTAAGCATTCAAAAACTGTTTGGAGGTGGTGAAGGTGGTCATCTAGGGTGCGGCTATAAACCAGGATGTCATCAAAGAAGACTATGACAAACTGTCTTAGGTAGGGTGCAAAGATGATGTTCATTGTAGCTTGGAAGGTGGAAGGGGCATTGCAAAGACCAAATGGCATTACAAGAAACTCATAGTGGCCTTGGTGTGTGCGAAAGGCTGTTTTGGGAATGTCATTTGTGGCAAGGCGTATTTGGTGGTATCCTGACCTAAGGTCAAGTTTTGAAAACCGCTTAGTACCATGGAGTTCATCTAAGAGCTCATCAATTGATGGAATGGGAAAATGGTCTTTGGTGGTGATGGCATTTAGAGCCCTGTAATCCACTTAAAACCTCCAAGAACCATCCTTCTTACGTACTAGAAGTATTGGAGAAGAAAAAGCACTGGAGCTTTGTTGGATTATACCTTGTTGAAGCATGGATTTGATTTGGGTTTCAATTTCTTGTTTTTGGAATTGAGGATATCTATAAGGTCTCACATTGACAGGGTTGGATCCTTCAATGAGTGGAATATGATGGTCAGTGGCACGGCTGAGTGGAAGGGAAGATGGTACCTCAAACAATTGAGCAAATTGGTCAAGTAAAGTTTGAATGCATGGTTCTGGTGGAGCGGAAAGGTCAATATTTTTGGTTTGGTCAATGATGTATATATATATATATATATATATATAGACTAAAGTGCTCCCGGGGTCCCTTATCTTTATTTAAAGTAACGATTTGGTCCTTTATCTTTTTTTTGTCCCAAATCAGTCATTTATGTTTTAAATTTTTAACACATAAATCTTTTTCTGTCCCAAATCAGTCCTTTATGTTTCAAAATTTTAACACATAAATCCTTTTTTTTGACACATAAATCAGCACTGTTAGCGGAAAAAGATTTATGTGTCAAAAATTTGAAAGATAAAGGACTTATTTGGGACAAAAAAACATAAAAGACTAATTCGTTACTTTAAATAAAGATAAGGGACCCTGGGAGTACTTTAGCCTATATATATATATATATATATATATATATATATATATATATATATATATATATATATATATATATATATGTGGTTCAAGCTCTAGCGTGTTCTCTATTTTTGACTTTTCACTTTCTTCCCATATGCTTTTATTAGTGACAACCTCTTCTCTGTTGAAACTCTTGCAAGCACCGCATCCGCATCTGAAAAATGAGATGACATAACACAACATGTAATGTGAGCATATAAAGAGAAACTAAGTGTCAAAGTGACAGAGGACATACTGCGGTTAACAGAGCCCTAAAACTGGTTTCCCTTCAACAGCTTTCGGTGTCTCTAACGGTAGTGAAATTAGGGGTGTCAAAATGGATGGATCGAATGGATTTGGGTTTGGATTATAATGGATGGATTGAAGACAATCCATTTATCCATTTATATCCATTAAAATTGTGTCAAAAAAATTCAATCCAATCTATCCATTTGCAATTTTTTTATGGATGGATATCCAATTCATCCACTAATATGTTTAAAATATAAACAAATCTTTCGATAAAAAAATCTTTTGAGTCAAAAAAATAATTTGATATTTTTTTTTTGTAGAAATTGAATTTATTATCATTTTTTGACAAAATTGAATTGTTTAGATTTATAAATATATATATATATATATATATATATATATATATATATATATATATATATATATATAATATGAATGAATTTTTTTAAAAAAAGTTTCTGGAAAAAAATATATTTTAAAAAATATTTTTTGGTAAAAAAAGTATTTTTATAATTATGCAATGGATTTGTTCAAAAAAATTAATTATCCAATGGATTTTGATTTTGTAGTTATTGTAATCCAATGGATTTAGAAAATATACTGGATGGATCACAACCATCCACAAAATCAAATGGATGGATTCAATCCAATCCATTAATATTTTTTTTGTAATGGATGGATGGCATGAATATTGTTATGGATGGACCAGATATCCGGTGGACAAATGGACCATTTTGACACCCCTAAGTGAAATCAACAACAGAATAAAATCAATGTGTTCGGTACTGTGCTTCCGATCTTAGTGATTGGTATTATGCAGTTAGTAGATGTTTTATCCTTGATTCTATTTCTATCTTCAGGTCCTGGGATGTTCGATGTTATTCGATCTTGAGATGTTCGATGTTGTTCGATCTTGAGATGTCCGATGTTGTTCGATCTTGAGATGTTCGATGTTGTTCGATCTTGAGATGTCTGATGTTGTTCCTGCAATAACACTCCGACGCTCAAGTCAGTATTTGAGTTAATGAGTATTGTGTTGGAAAAAGTGCTTTCCATTTAATGAGCATTGAATGCTGTATTTATAGATTTTGAGTGGTGTTTGCTTTGGTCGATTTGGGCCGTCCGATCTTGCAGAGTGATCTTGGCCATTGATTAATGGACCCTGTTTCTATGTAATAGGCCTCTGAATAATTGGGCCTTGCAGGAGGTGTGAATAGCAGAATTTCTATTTACCATAACAGTGGCCCCCCAAGTCTGGTCGCTTGAGGAGCGATCTTGACTTGATAAGATGATGCAGGCTTGCGTTTTTGGCTCTTTGAGTAGAAATTTCCTTGCTCTTGAGCTAATGTCGAGCTTGAATTTTTGGTCGACGTTAAATAACCGTCGAGCTTCTGAACGAGGTAGAAGGTTTTTTGGAATCAAATGAGCTTCTGAGTGAGGCAAACAGTCTCTTGGAATCAGTGCTGCTTGGGAATCAGTGCAATCTTGGAATCAGTGCCATATTTACTGTTTCTGATCAGGCGTGATTTTACAGTGGCGGCGCATGATGGTGACGCTTTATTTTTAGTGTGTGAACCTAATGGACCTTGATTGGATGTGACGTTTCGACTTCTCGGCCCAAGCCCACTAATTCTGCCTCACTATAAATAAAGGGTCTCACCCTTTTATTTGTTGCTTGGCGTTTATCTGTTTTGAATTGTCGACCTTCGAGAGCTCCCGAGCTTCTTTTTCGAGGAAAAAACGAGTTTAGAGAGTTTTTTGAAGTACTTTTAAGGTCGGTTTCTGCAGATCAACAACTGCATTCTTTCCTGACAAGATCAACTTCGCAGCTCCGTTTCGAGGTTAGTTTCTTCTTCTTTTTTATTTTCTTTCCTATTCTTTTTGTTGTGCCTGGACCTCCCCCAGTCCTTTACGATCTCAGAATGTGGGTCGTCAGGTCGGGTTCTGATTTGTTTCGCGAACCCCGTTTCGATCTTAACCCTGGCATTTCGTCCCCCATTTCTGCAGATTCGTCCTGGCGAGGACAAAACAAACCCGGAGAGACGTTACTCAGTATTGTAAGGACTTTACGAACGTGATGGCTTCTGGTGGTGAAATTCCCGAAGTTCGTACCGATCCTCTTGAAGTCGCCGTTCCTGACGTGCAAGAACATTCTGCTTCTGCCCCTATGAGCGATAAGGCGGAAGACAATTTTGAGGGTGAAAGCTCTTCTCCTGTGAGCGATGCTAATGAGCCAAACGAGAGTGCTCCTGAGGATATGAAGGAGGATCGTTTGGTGGATGTGATGACCATTACCTCCGAGTCTGATGAGGAAATTCATTTGGAGGTGTAATACCCTAATTTCGTCCGATCAAAAATGAGAGATTTTATTTTTAATAAAAATAATAATTTTTCTTTTTTATTTTCATGTCAGGTATTATTTTATTTTAGTTGCCAACAAGTTTTTAACCAAAAATATATTAATTAGAAGTGAAGAAACAAAAATAAGCAAAGGAGGAAATGGAGGGGGTCTGCCTAAAAAAAAATGAGGTGCAATCAGGATTGGGCCATCAGAAGCCCATTCCTCCACCAAACCCAACCCTAATTCGCCTAACCCTAACCCATATCCAACCCATAACCCAACCCAACTCCTCACCAAACCCTAATTCCCTCCTCTCCTAGCCAAATTCGGCCACCCCACTCAAAAAAAACCCTAAAAATTTTAACTTCCCCCCTTTACCCTAAAAATCGTCCACATTCAATCCCCCCCTTAACCCTAAAATTCGGCAACATTCACTCCCTTAACCCTAAAATTCGCCCCACTCCCCTTATTCCCTCCTTGGAACTCACAATTCCACTTCCCCACACTTCCCACTTCCCCATTTTTCCTTTCCCCATACACTCTTCCTCACTCCCAACGTCTCTCTCTCTCTCTCACTCTCCTATCCCACTCATACGCCTACCTCTCTCTCTTTCTCCCACTCACACTCAACCTTTCCTTTCTCATTCTCTCCTCCCATCCCTACGACCCCTTCTCTCTCACACTCTCCTATCACACACTTCACTTCATCTTTCTCATCATTCTCCCACTCACACACAAAAAACCATCATTCTCTCCTCTGCTACACCCATACCCTTCGCAACCCCTCATAAGTTTTTATTTCACCATGTCAAGCCACACTCAGAAAAAACACTGTGCAAGGCATGGTGAGGCAGTCAGAAAAACGAAGAAGAAAAAAAAAAGCCCTTTTTTTGTATAAATAGGGGGGCATGACCACGGTTTTGGGAGGAGGAGAAGATTTTCGGAAAAAGGAGTTTTTCAAAGAAGAAGTTCTTAGAGGAAAAAAGAAAATTTTCGGAGCAAAAAAAAAAGAGAGTTTAGATCTTTAGAAAAAAAAACAGTGAGATTTGTTCGCTGTTTTCTATTTTTCCTTTCTTTCTTTTCTTCCTTCTCCTTCCAATTTTTTTTAGTTTAAATTCCGCTGTATTAAAGAGATCCTAGGAAGAATTCGTGTCCCAACATTTCCAGATTTTTTTCTTAAGGTACTGTAATGTGATTTTCGGATTCAATATATTGTTGCTGTTTTTGCTGTTTTATTTTATTTTATTTGTTGCTGTAGCGTTTTTTTATATACATAGTTGTTGCTGTTTTTTATTCGTTTTTAGTTGCTGTAATATTTTTTTCATATATATTATTGTGGTTGTTGCCTTTTTATTTATTTTAGTTGTTGTAACATCTTTACAGATATTATTACTGTAGCTTTTCTTTATTAATTTGTTGCTGTTTTTCTAGTAAATCGTTTTTTTTCATATATATTTGTTGCTGTTTTTCTTTATTTAATTGTTCTTTTTATGTAAATTGTTGCTGTAATTTTTTGGCTAAAGTGCTCCCGGGGTCCCTTATCTTTATTTAAAGTAACGATTTGGTCCTTTATCTTTTTTTTGTCCCAATTCAGTCCTTTATGTTTTAAATTTTTGACACATAAATCCTTTTCTGTCCCAAATCAGTCCTTTATGTTTCAAATTTTTAACACATAAATCCTTTTTTTTGACACATAAATTAGCACTGTTAACGGAAAAGGATTTATGTGTCAAAAAATTGAAAGATAAAGGACTTATTTGGGACAAAAAAACATAAAAGACTAATTCGTTACTTTAAATAAAGATAAGGGACCCTGGGAGCACTTTAGCCTAATTTTTTTATACATATCATTGCTGTTTTTTTTATTTAAATTGTTGCCTTTTTAAATGTTGCTGTAATTTTCGAATTAAAATGAAGTCCTTCAAAATAAAAAAGAAAATGTTTTTTTTTCTTCCAAAATAAATGGTTACTAATACCACTACCTTTGTAAAAAAAAAAGAGGAATAATAACAATATTTATTTAAACAAAAAAAAAACAGCAAAGGCACCTTTTAAAACAATAAACATGACAATTATTTTCAAATTAGAAGGGGCATTTCTTTATAAATGAGTAAATCTTTTCCAAATCCAATGCTTATTAGTCTAGGTATTTAAAAAAAGAGCGCTTCAGAATTATATGTTTTAGGGTAAGTTAATGAAATGGTAAAAAAGAAAAGTCAAACAATCGTTTTTTTTAGCGTCAAACCGCTATTCGCACCTCCCCCACATTTTAGTAATACAGCATTCTCCGCTTTCAGCCCAACTTCCGCGCAAGGGTCCAGAAACCCAAACAATGTTGTTTTGGGCTGATACTAAGCACACCCCCCATTTTTGATACAACACCCCTGTTGTTCGCACCCCCTTTTTACTATCACCCATTCCGCTTTTATTTACGCAGTGATGTTTCCAAACTGTTTTTCTTTCTTTCAAACAATCAAACTCGCGTAAAAAAAATAAAAAATAAAATATAAAATATAATAGGTTGTTACTAATGGTCACACTGAGCTTAGCTTGTTTGACCGATAGGACTAACCTTCATTTTTCACAGCGGATTAATAGCGGTGATCACTCTGAGGTTACTCGTTTGATCATCGCAAACACCCGCCTAAATTTCAGGAAATTTTCAGTTAATAAAATACAAACGTAATCTCAACTCCCTTTTTTAAAATCATGCTTCCCAGTAAGCATTTTTCAAACGAACATAACGCTCGATCGCAAACCGAGTATTTATAACGGTCACTCTGGGCCCCGCTCGTTTGAACGCTGTAAACACTTTCTTTTTCGAATAAGCCATTAGTGGTGACCACTCTGGATTTATCTGTTTGGTCACCATGAACGGCCTCTAGTTTTCGCAAACTTTTCAAAAATAAAAAATACCAACACACAAATATTTTCTACCTGAGAACTACGTAGCTTTGATTTCTCCATCGCACCCGGAGATACGTAGGAGCAGGGGCCCACTCCTGTCGAGCGCAAAAAAAACTAAAATTTTATTAAGTTTTCCTTTCCGATTTTTGCAAATAATAAAAAGGGTAAATTAAAATGTTTTCTTTAAACTAATTTTTCTACACATTAGATTAAAAGGTAACCTTTTTAGGATGTTGCGGGGTGCTAGTACCTTCCCCGCACTTAATCGACTCCCGAGCCCAAACCTGGTCCGCAAAACCCCCTTATCCATATAAAAGGTTTTTTCAGTGTTTTCCTAAAATAAATATTGGTGGCGGCTTCATTGTAAAAGTTGAAGAATCCCTCCTTCGGATTTCTCGGCCGCTACAGCTGGCGACTTCACTGGGGATCGAACCCAGAATCTCTAGCTGTAATCCCTCCTTCGGATTGTAAAAGTTGAAGAATCCCTCCTTCGGATTTCTCGGCCGCTACAGCTGGCGACTCCGTTGGGGACTATTTAAGAGGGTCAAGCCTAATTTAGTTAAATGTGTAGATATCTGTTAGTTTAGTACCTTTGTTTACCCTTAGTCTTTCTATTAGCACGTCTATTTCATTTATCTGTTTATTTGCTTTATTGAACCTTAGGGTAGAAGACCTTTGTACTATTATCTGTATTTCTTTTGCAGCATGGGTAGTTTAGGTTGCTTATATCACAGACATCACCTACACATATTGCACACACTCTTGAGCGGGGCCCTATACCCGGGTCTAAAAAAAAACCTAGGACGAGTGGAGACGATTAGTGTCAGTCATTCTGGATTTTATCTATCTGACTCTCATGAAAGCCTCAGCCAGAGTACGCTCTTTCGTGGTATCCCACACCAGGTAGCTCGCTATCGTTGTGGGTCATATCACGAAGGAGATTTCAGCTCTGGAGACCCTTGTGAGGAAGTGATTAGAGCCACCTGAGAGATTGATCACACAAGTAGCCCTAGAGCGTGACCTATATATAAGACCTAACCTGTTTAGGACACAAGGGCAATTCACCTACCCGTTGCATCATCGCAACAACTTTTTATCTTTCAAAAAAAATCAAATAATGAAAACCATTTACTCCTTTTGCCCTTTACGTATATTTTATGTGACATGGTTAATGTTTCTCAAAATTCGAATCACCAAAATTTGCTTTTATTAACGCATGTAACGTCATTCTTTAATTCATCATACATCATCGTTATTTCACAAAAAATACAAAAATCCTCACATGCATGCTATTCATCTCATTTAGGTTTGCAGGGAATTGTAAGAGGTTTGAAATTTTTGTCATAAGCAAGGCGATATGGGATCAAACAGTGAAACAATCCAAACTTGGAACTACCCTATAGTAAAACAGCCTAATCTGATGAGTCTAAGGGAATGTGCGGGTCGGTTGCCGCCCATCGAGCGCAGGTCTTTTGATAGAGCGTATGGGAAGATTATTATGTTACTACAATTGGACGTGCAAACGGAGGCCATTGCCGCTTTGAGCCAGTTCTACAACTCTTCATTAAGATGCTTCACCTTCAAAAATTTCCAGATGGCACCTACCCTGGAAGAATATACACAGATCTTCGGCTTTCCTCAACAAGACAATGGCCCCTACCAGTATCAGGGACAATACTACACAGATGAGAAACTCGCCTCAATGTTACAAACCAGCAAAGAGAACTTGAAGCTCCGGAAGAAAAATCGAAATGGCATTGTAGGATTCCCACAAGAGTATCTGGAAAGCCAAATGAAATCCTTCGCCGACGCTAGAAATTGGGGTCCTTTTAAGCAGGTGTTAGCTTTGACCATCTTTAGCATTGTCCTATTTCCACGCCTTGAAAGATATGTGGACACAACAGCTATTGGTGTCTTCTTATCCTTCAAGGATGGAGAAAACCCACTCAATCCGATTCCAGCCATGCTTGCAGACACTTACTGTACTTTCACTCATTATAGTGAGCTAAGGGGAAAGAGGATATCTTGCTGCCTGCACGCCTTGTATGTTTGGCTTCTCACCCATGCTTTCGTTAACAAAGTCAGAGTAGAAGGCCCAATTGAAGACGCCAGAGGGTGTGATGTGAAGACAATGAACACTAGTGAATGGTTGCAAGTGCTAGGGGGCCTTCATGAATACAAGGTTCGTTGGCACCCATCATGGTGGAAAGATAGGCCCGCAGTAGTTTTTCAATGTGGAAACTTTCAAAACGTCCCGCTCATGGGGACAAGAGGATGCATAAATTACAATCCTTCTCTAACTCTAAGACAGCTGGGGTACCCCATGCGAAATCCGCCCACCGAAGACATGTTAATCCCTTTTTACCTCCATGAGGGAAGCCCAAAAGAGGTTAACATGCTCCGAAAGATTTCTCAAGCGTGGGATATGGTCGTCCGCAAGGGACAAGAGCTTACTAAGAGGAGCGGCGATAAGGAAACCACCTTTCGTCAATGGCTCCAAAAGAGGATCCAAGATACCCGATTGCCTTACCAAAGTGCACTATGGGTTGAGGAAGAAATACCTGAACCTACCCTTCCCACTGTCGAAGATTTAGATAAGCTTAAAATGGCATTGTCAAAGGCCGAGGAAGAAAAGAAGGGCTTGCAGGCAGAGTTAGAGAAAGTGCTCTTAAAAAACCAGAAATTGGAGGAGGAGAACGCAAGTAAGTCAGTGGCCATTGAAGACAGCCGCAAGCAGCTCAAGATTGAACAAAAGAACAAACTAGATGTTCAAAAGTACCTAAGAGGGGCGAAAGAGGAAATAAAACGTCGCAACCTGAAAATGAACCAAGCCATCGATGATGCATACAAGTGGAAAAATTTATGGGAAGAATCAATGATTGCTGAAAAGACCGCACAGAGCCTGCTAATGGTATCAAAAAGAGAGTCCCGGATGATGGCAGCCGAGTTTGAAGAGCAAGTGAAAAGTATCAAGCAGGATAAAGATACCATTGAAGAGATACTCCGAGAATACCAACAAGCCTTGAGAAAGGAGCATGAAAAATCTAATGAGCTGAACGACCATATCAGATATCAAGAGGAGGTTTACCACCAGTTGAAGACAGAAAGCATCTATTGGGAGAACCGCTTTGTGGAGTTGGTCAGCAGGATAGAAAACCATGAAGTCTTCATAGAGTTGAAGAATGAAAGCTTATACTGGAAAGACAGATTCTCAAAGTTGGCATGGCTGGCCAATCAAGCTATCACGGGAATCCCCAAACGTCTAAAGGAGGCTAACGCGGCAATGCACCCGTTTAACACCCCGGTCCAAGTTTCTGAATTCATGGAGTTTTGCGAGGTTCTGATTGCCGAACTCCGGGAGAAGGCTGGCAGCACTACTAGTAGAAAAAGAGGGAGGAGTGGAAAAATGAAAGCCATATGTATTTGAGTGAAATTTAAAGAACATTGTACTTTTCTTTTCGAAGTTTTATTTCCAAAATGTTGTACTCTCCTCCATCAATGAAGTTTGTTTGTCTCACATGCTGATCCTTTATCTTGAAAATATTGTGGAACTTTAATCTGTGTACTTATGACAAATCAGGATGCGCTTGCAATTCCCGACCTAAAACAATAAGACTCATGCACACATGCATCATTCGCATTTTCATCCATTCATATACTCATACCATGTGTCCCACCAACAGAGAGTAAAAGACAAGCTGGTGCGTCAACATCGCTATTGGACTCGTTCTCAGGCCAGAAACATGGAAGAAAATCAGGACAATCCGCCTCAAGATAACCCGAATCAAGGCAATCCACCTCAGAACCTAGGCAATCAAGAGCTTAGGGCAGAAATAGATGGGATGAAAGAACAGATGGCTGAAATCTTGAAGGTTCTACAAGCTTTGAGGGGCAAAGACACAAGTGAAGATATCTCCGCTGGGAACACGGAAAATCAAGTTACCAACCCTCCTCCTCCCAATGGACTCGGGATCCCGCATACAGTACACCCCACTGGGACTAATGACCAGGGTTACATATGGCCTCCTTACGGACTTCCACAAGGTTACACACCTCCGACAGTCGATGCTAATCCAGAAGACGGTCCCTTAGGAGTCGCGGGCCAACAACAGCTTACACCAACGGGTCACGATGGTAATTCGAGGGCACCACAAGTTCAAAACCCGAACCCCGTCGTCGTACCACAAAGACTCCCACTTGGCTGCCCTCCACCGCCGATAGTTGACGCTCAAGCTCAGGGTTCCAACCTCAGGAATCCCACTCATTCACATACCCCAAATGTGAACCCAGCCATAATTCCGATGATTCATCCTTACTATGGTATGAGTGGGCTCCCTCACAATTACTCTATGGAGAACCCTCAAGCCAAAGACAAACTACAAATGCTTGAGGAAACGTTGAGAGCAGTCGAGGGATCCAATGTTGGTGCGAGAGATGCTTATGACTTGTGCCTCGTCCCTAACGTGGTCATCCCTCCAAAATTTAAGGTGCCAGACTTCGACAAGTACAGAGGGTCGACTTGCCCTGTAAGCCACTTAACCATGTACTGCAGGAGGATGGCGGCGTTTGCTCTCGACGACAAATTGCTCATCCACTACTTCCAAGATAGTCTGTCTGGGGCAGCTTCGAGCTGGTACATGCAATTAGAACGTGCCCATATCAGATGCTGGAAAGACCTAGCCGATGCATTTTTGAGGCAATACAAATATAACATTGACATGGCTCCCGATAGGACACAATTGCAGAGCATGACGAAGAGAGACAATGAGTCCTTCAAAGAATATGCCCAACGCTGGAGAGGTTTGGCTGCATAGGTGGTACCACCTTTGTTGGAAAAAGAGATGGTATCAATGTTCATGGATACTCTTCAATCACCTTTCTACGACAGGTTGATTGGGAGCGTGTCTTCGAACTTTTCAGATATGATCGTCATCGGAGAAAGATTAGAGAATGGATGGAGAAACGGGAAGATTGCATATAGCTCCGCTGGAACCAGCAATCAGAAAAGGCCCTTCCCAGGTTTCCCTAAAAAGAAGGACGGAGAGGCCAATGCCATCTCTGGATCAGGAAAGCCTCCCTACAACAACCCCCGACAAACTTTCCAAATACCTACTCAAACACCACAAGCCCCACCTCACCAAGTCAACCCAGGCTATAGACCACAAAACTACCAAGAAAGAAAGCCCGCCAATTTCGACCCAATACCCATGTCATACACAGACCTATTCAATCACCTCATCAGTCACAACTTGATCACTCCCCGTCCAATGAGACCCCTTCAACCTCCTTTCCCTAGGAGCTATGACCCAGAGGCTAGCTGTGGATTCCACGCTGGGGCAGTTGGCCATTCAACAGAAAATTGCAAGGCATTGAAATATGTAGTACAAGACTTAATTGAATCTAAATGGTTAAGCTTCGCAGAAGATGGTCCGAATGTTGCCACTAACCCTCTGCCGGGGCACGGGAAACCCTCCGTCAATGCCATTGAGGATGTTGAGGGCAATTATTGGTCAGAAAGGTGGAGGACATTGTCACACCCCTGGACCTCATCCATGCTGATTTGTGTCACTTCGGAATCATTATGAAGGGATGTACCGGAAAGGGTTCGTGTGTTGATCCCCTTTGTGTCGGGGCCTGTGAAGCATTCAAGCCAGTCCTGCAAGACTTATTAGACCGACACATAATACAAATAGGTCTTCAAAAGAAAGAGGAAGGCGTGTCGAATCTCCAGTCAAGCATTGACCAGAGCAAGAGTATCCGGAAACCACTAGAAATCCATTACAAAAAGGACACAAAGCTAACCACCGCTGTGCCTAAACCAATCACTATTCAAGTGCCAGTCCCTTTTCCCTTTAAAAGCACCAATGCAGTCCCGTGGAGTTACGATGTGAAGGTTCAGACCAATCCAGATGTCATTAACATCTCAGGGACTAGTAGGATGACTCGAAGTGGGCGTATTTATACCCATGAAGGAGTCGGCGGAGATCAAACAAAAGAAGAGGAAGAAAAAGCCCGTAAGGGAAAAAGCATAGAGCAGGAACCTGTCGATAAGAATGCAGGAAAGAAGACGTTATCCGAGCAAGAAGCCAGTGAATTTCTGAAGCTTATGAGACAAAGCGAGTATAAGGTGGTTGATCAACTGAACCAAACTCCCGCAAAGATATCTCTGTTGTCATTATTGCTCAGTTCCGATGCCCATCGTGCAGCATTGACAAAAGTATTGAATGAGGCCCATGTTGCTCATGACATCTCGGTCGGCCAATTTGATGGGATCGTCGGAAACCTTGTTGTAAGTAATTATCTCATCTTTACTGATGATGAGATTCCAACTGAAGGAAGGGGGCACAACAAGGCCCTACACATATCTGTGAAGTGTGGAGATTACTCTCTTGCTCGGGTACTTATTGACAATGGTTCATCTTTGAATGTATTACCCAGATCAACCATGGAGAAATTAGATGTGGACTGTTCATACATGAGACCAAGCTCCATATTAGTCAGGGCCTTTGACGGATCGAAAAGGGAAGTCATCGGAGAAATGGAATTACTTGTGCAAGTAGGTCCGGAGCACTTCGTGGTGACCTTCCAGATAATGGATATTGCCCCATCTTATAGTTGTCTCTTGGGGAGGCCATGGATCCACTCTGCAGGGGCAGTTCCCTCTTCTTTACACCAGAAGCTCAAGTTCATAGTCAACAATAAGCTGGTGGTTATTTTCGGTGAGGAAGAAATGTTGATAAATAGGTCCTCTCCCACTCGTTACATTGAGGCTGCTGAAGAGTCTTTTGAAACTGCCTTCCAAGCATTGGAAATCGCCAATACATCTTCTATGTTAAAACCCAAGCTATCCAAGACTGCCGTGATGGTTGCTAAGTTCATGATAGGAAAAGGCTACCAAGCTGGAGGAGGCTTGGGAAAGACCGGACAGGGGATCCTGACGCCAATACAGCCAGAGGAGAACAAAGATAGGCATGGGATAGGATATCGGCCCAATCGCACTGACAAGAGAAGGATTGTGGAGGAAAAGAAGGAGCGGAGGTTAGCCAGGCTTGAGGGCAGGGTGCCAAATACGAAGAGGATCATCGTCTGCGACATCAAGGAAAGCTTTCAGAGTGCGGGAATGTTGAACCCCAATCAGATCGCCGCAGTTGAGGACGATCTAAGCGCTGAAGAAGGTGTCGTCAGTCTTGTACGCCCTTGTCCTGCAAACAAAAGGCTCAAGAATTGGGAGATCATTGATTTTCCTGTGGTTTTTAGTTCAAAGTAATGTTTCTATAATGTAATCCTCTAGCTCTGCCCAAAGCCTTAGGATATTTCATTCGGGCACGCATGTTTTCCTTTCAGTATTAATATCAATGCAACGTTATTTCAGTTCCCAATAAACCACCGTTTTCCTTTTCTTTTTACATTCGCTTCTTATTTTCTTTCATTCGTTTTTATTCCGTTAATTTACACTAATGCAGATCCGAAAAAAATGTCTTTGAAAATAACAACGCCAATAATCCATATTGTAACTTTGATCACCCCATCAATCAAACTGAGGAAGATGTTGAGGATAATTGGGAAACCCCTCCAGAGTTAATGAGAATGATGGAACAAGAGGAAAAAATAATCGAACCCCACGAGGAATCAACTGAAACGATCAACTTAGGCACGGAAGAAGACAAAAAAGAAGTGAACATTGGCACCACATTGAAAGACAGCGAGCGAGAGAAATTGGTTAGGTTGTTGTTTGACTATGTTGACGTCTTCGCATGGACATACCAAGACATGCCTGGACTGGACCCCAACATAGTCGAGCATACCGGTAAAACCAGAATGCCCGCCGGTAAAACAAAAGTTAAGAAGGACGAAACCAGAGATGTCGTTGAAAATCCGAGATGAGGTTAAGAAGCAGTTCGATGCTGGGTTTTTGGCGGTAGCCAAATACCCTCAATGGGTAGCCAATATTGTACCAGTCCCAAAGAAAGACGGGAAGGTTCGGATGTGGGTTGATTATCGAGATCTGAACAGAGCTAGTCCCAGAGATGACTTCCCTTTGCCTCACATTGATGTCCTGGTAGATAGCACAGCACAACACTCTCTGTTCTCCTTCATGGATGGATACTCCGGATACAACCAAATTAAGATGGCCCCCGAAGACATGGAGAAAACCACATTCATCACTCTCTGGGGAACCTTCTGTTACAAAGTAATGCCATTCGGACTGAAGAATGCTGGTGCAACATACCAACGGGCAATGGTCGCATTGTTCCATGATATGATGCATAAGGAAATAGAGGTTTAGGTGGATGACATGATTGCAAAATCCAAGACTGAAGAAGAGCATATCGTCAATCTGCAAAAACTCTTCGAACGTCTCAGGAAGTTCAAACTCAGATTAAACCCTGCCAAATGCACTTTCGGTGTAAGATCGGGAAAGCTGTTGGGTTTCATAGTCAGTCAGAGGGGAATAGAAGTAGATCCAGCCAAAATACGAGCAATACTAGAAATGCCGGTACCGAGTACTGAAAAAGAAGTTCGTGGTTTCCTGGGAAGATTGAACTACATCTCTAGGTTCATATCGCAGCTAACATCTACATGCGAGCCTATCTTCAAGCTTTTGTGCAAAAACCAAGAAACAAAGTGGAATGATAATTGCCAAGAAGCCTTTGAAAAGATCAAGAGGTACCTCCAAAATCCACCGATTCTGATGCCGCCTGTACAGGGAAGACCTCTCATCCTGTATCTAACAGTGCTAGACAAATCGATGGGTTGTGTACTGGGACAACATGATGAATCCGGAAGGAAGGAACATGCCATCTACTATCTAAGCAAGAAATTCACCGAGTGCGAGACAAGATACTCATTGTTGGAAAGAACATGTTGTGCTCTGGCCTGGGCTGCACGTCGTTTGAGGCAATATATGCTGAGCCACACGACTTGGTTGGTATCTAAAATGGACCCAGTCAAGTATATTTTTGAAAAACCCGCACTCACAGGGAGGATCGCTCGCTGGCAAATGCTACTATCTGAATACGACCTTTTATATGTCACCCAAAAAGCAATCAAGGGTAGTGCATTGGCTGAGTACTTGGCACACCAACCCATTGAAGATTACCAATAAATGCAGTGCGATTTCCCAGACGAAGATATAATGGCTCTATTCGTAGAAGGGAATCCTCCGGACAACGAAAGGTGGAGAATGTTATTCGACGGCGCTTCTAATTTATACGGGCACGGGGTCGGAGCTGTACTGATCTCTCCTGATAACCGCTTCGTACCGTTTACCGCTAGACTGAGTTTCTATTGCACCAACAACATTGCAGAATATGAAGCGTGCGTCCTAGGCATCAAAGCAGCCATTGAATGGAAAGTCAAAAGACTCGATGTATATGGGGACTCAGCTTTAGTCATCCATCAGACAAAAGGTGACTGGGAAACCAGGGATTCCAAATTAATTCCTTATCATGATCACATCCAAAAGATGGTTGAACAATTTGAAGAGATCACTTTCCATCATCTCCCTCGTGAAGAAAATCAGTTGGCCGATGCTTTGGCGACTTTGTCATCAATGTTCAATATCAATAACAACAAGAGTCTGACATTCATCCGAATCCAACATCGAGACCTACCGGCACATCATTGTGTGGCAATCGAAGAAGAGCCTGACAGTAAACCTTGGTATTACGATATCAAGCACTATATCACAAACAGAGAATATCCTCCTGATGCCACCGAGAATGATAAGAGGACACTTAGGAGGCTGTCAATGGGTTTCTTCTTAAATGGGGAAGTGCTTTACAAGAGGAATCACGATATGGTCCTCCTCAGATGTGTAGCAGAAGAAGAAGCAGAAAGAATTATGAAAGATGTCCATGAAGGCTCGTTCGGCACCCATTCTAATGGGCACACCATGGCAAGGAAAATCCTAAGGGCTGGCTACTACTGGTTGTCAATGGAGACTGACTGCTTCAACTACGTCAGAAAATACCACAAATGTCAAATCTATGCCGACAATATCCATGTACCACCTGCCTCTCTGAATGTCCTAACAGCACCATGGCCATTCTCAATGTGGGGAATGGATGTCATCGGTCCCATCGAACCCAAGGCATCAAACGGACATCGTTTCATTCTTGTCGCTATTGATTATTTCACCAAATGGGTCGAGGCCGCTTCTTACGCCAGTGTAACAAAATCGGTGGTTGTCAGGTTCATAAAGAGAGATTTGATTTGCCGCTACGGTCTTCCAAATAAGATCATCACGGACAATGGGACCAACCTGAACAACAAGATGATGAAAGAGTTGTGTGATGACTTCAAGATCCAACATCATAATTCCTCCCCGTACCGTCCAAAGATGAATGGGGCCGTTGAGGCGGCAAATAAGAACATAAAGAAGATCGTGCAAAAGATGGTAGTGACCTTCAAGGACTGGCATGAAATGTTGCCCTTCGCTTTGCACGGGTATCGGACCTCTATCCGCACGTCAACAGGGGCAACACCATTCTCACTAGTATATGGGATGGAAGCAGTTCTTCCCATCGAGGTGGAAATACCCTCCCTGCGAGTGCTAATGGAAACAAAATTGGAGGAAGCAGAATGGGTTCAAGCTCGTCTGGATCAGTTGAACCTCATAGAAGAAAAGAGAGTAGTTGCTTTGTGTCATGGGCAGTTGTACCAACAAAGAATGAAAAAGACTTATGATAAAAAAGTGCGCCCCCGCCAGTTTCAAGAAGGAGACCTCGTGCTCAAGAAGATGTTGCCTATCCAAAAGGATTCCCGTGGAAAATGGGCCCCTAACTATGAAGGACCTTATGTGGTAAAGAAGGCCTTCTTTGGAGGAGCGCTGATTCTCACAAAAATGGACGGTGAAGACCTCCCACTCCCAGTGAACTCGGACGCAGTTAAGAAGTACTATGCCTAAAGAAATATATGGAAAAAAGAGAAAGATGAGCCAAGCAAAAATAAGCTAGCTAGGTCGAAAACCCGAAAGGGCGACCTAGGCAAAAATTAGAGCGACCCGGTGGACTGAAAACTCTAAAGAGCAGTCCAGGCAAAAATTAGGGTCAGAAGTTGGACTTTGAGCTACAAAGGCAGTCAATACCTCCGAAAGTTGGATGATGAATGCTCATAGTTGTGTTAATGAGCAATTGGCGTTGTTACTCCAAAGATACAAACAATCAAAAGATCAGCTTTCCTTGTTTTCTTTTTCTTCTCTTTGTAGTTTAAACTCCCAATGTATTTCTCAGCCAGCGCGACCTTCTGCGCATTTGTTTTCCATTTTGAATATTAAACCCTCGTATCCCACGTCAAGAGTTATGCGAGTTGATGATGCCAGCAAAGTCAATAAAGAGCTAAAGAGCAAAAAGAGCAAAAGAGCAAGAAAAGAAAATGAAAAAAAAGAAAAAAGCCAAGAACAAAAGCCAAAAATAAAATCATTCCACATTTCATTCATCATGTCATCAATTACTTAACTACATGCACGCATGCATCATTCATTGCAAGTGTCTGTTGAGATAATTTTAGTATGTATCGTTAGCACCAATTCTTCAGACCCCCAGCGGTCCTTCAGAGCCCAGGCGCTCCTTCAGACCAACAATGGTCCTTCAATCCAGATCGCACGTCGCGTTATCGAGCAACCGACGGATCATCCAGCCCCAGGTCCTTCAGACTAGCTGTGCCCGCCTAAAAAAAACACAGTGCACGTCCTTCGTGGTTATATCAGTTCCGGACCTGATTAACCACCCTAATGGCCGCTCGAAAAGAGGCCACCCCCAGACCGTATTACTAGTACCATAAGCTAGTTGCGCTCCTTCAAACCCATCGGTCCCTCAGGCTTAGGCATTCCCTTCAGACCCCGACGGTCCCTCAGTCGAACGCAAGTCGATGCGCCAAGCATTGATTTTGAACTAGACCTTCAGAGCCCCAATGCTCCTTCAGATCCCTGTAGATATCTTGTGTTGCAGGCTAAGTTTTGATGATGAAGTGGTTTAGAGGTTTTGATGATGAAAAAGACAAAAGCTAAAGTTGATAATAGTAAAAAGGCCAAAGCCAAAGTTGATGGCCAAAGTTAATGAAAGTGACAAAGTATCAAAGTCACAATCCAAGACAAACAAGCTCAAGAATTGAAGATTCAAGTTTAAGGGTAGTCCTTAAATATAAGGGTAGTCCTTAGGGTTTGGGTGTGTCTTAGGAAAAAGTGTAAGCTCTTTCAAAGGTCAGCTCGTATCTCAAAGTCTCACACACTCACAAGTTTTTAAAGATGCATGCATACTTACGTAAACATACCTATCATCTTTAAAACATAAAAATCGATTTTACCATGTATGCTTTTTATGAATGCTTTTTTAATTCTGCATGTCATGTATGATGTAAGAACGCCGGTAAATGAGGAACTCGATTTACCGGGTTCGAGCCTATAGGACAGTTTACCAGGACTCGACCCAGATTTAACTCGCCCTATAGGGGTATCGGCAGCTGTGGCTGATGGTCGTTCTTAGGACGTTTCGATCCTTGAAGACCTGGTCTCTTTGAGATAGTTTACTGAGACTCGGCTCAGATTTAACTGTTTTCTCAAAGAGTTTGCGACCTTGGGTGGTCGCTCGGGGAGATCATCTAAGATCGGTCCTAATTGATTCCTTGTTGAGGGAATTTTGGCCCGTACATTCTGTTTGATGAAATCAAGAATGTGTGGGAACTTGGTGAGAACATCGACAAGTTCGATGAGTTTTGTTGAAAATATTTTGAAAGGTTACCTTCTTCTTTATAAATAACTCGTTTTATATTTACATCAGGTCGGAGTACATGATTTCTTTCTAAAGATAATAACTTTTCAGTTTTGTAGCGTTCCAAGTTCTCTCAATCTTTTTTCTTTGGAGGGTCTCCAATTTAAAAGCTCCCGTACCGGTTTTAAACAAAATTCGGTAGGGGCCTTCCCAGTTCGGGGCGAGCTTTCCTTGGGAAGCGTTTTTCTGACCGACGTCGGCTCTTCTGAGCACTAGATCACCTGGATTGAAATCTCTGTGAACGACCTTGGCGTTGTACCTGGTTGCTACTCTTTGTTTGATGATTGCTTCTCGGAGTGAAGCCCGACCTCGGATTTCATCGATGAGGTCGAGTTCTTCTCTTAAGGCTTGGTTGTTATTGTTTTGAGTTTTAGGATTTGTCGTTCTCCAGTCAAGTTCGCCAATCTCGACGGGAATGACCGCCTCGCTGCCGTAGGAGAGCCTAAAAGGCGTTTCTCAAGTGGAGCTTTGGGGGGTGGTCCTATATCCCCAGAGGACGTAAGGCAATTCTTCAACCCAGTTTCCTTTAGCATCGTCCAGACGTCGCTTTAGCCCGTTCAGTATTACCTTGTTTGCCGCCTCTGCTTGTCCGTTGGTTTGAGGGTGTTCTACTGAAGTGAAATGGTGTTTGATTTTTAGCTCGAGCATTAGCTTTCGAAACCCTGTATCTGTGAATTGAGTCCCGTTATCAGTTACTACTACCTCGGGAATTCCGAACCTGCTCATAATATTTTTCTTGAAGAATTTTATGCAGTTTTTTGCAGTGATGGTAGCCAAGGGTTCCGCTTCTATCCATTTGCTGAAGTAGTCTACAACGACGATCAAGAATTTGACTTGTCCTGGTGCTTTTGAGAACGGTCCGAGCAGGTCCATTCCCCACCATGCGAAGGGCCATGTGGAGGATAAGCTCGTGAGATCTGTGGGGGGAGCTATGTGAACGTTGGCGTGGATTTGGCATTTTTTGCACTTCTTCACATGATCACTAGCATCGCCTATCATGGTCGGCCAGTAATATCCGGCTCGAAGAGCTTTTCGAGCTAAAGATCGAGCTCCCATGTGCTGGCCGCAGATTCCTTCATGAATTTCTGATAAGACATAGGTTGCTTCCTCTCCCTCGACGCATTTTATCAATGGGGAAGAGAGGCTTCTTCTGTAAAGCGTTTCATTGACGACTGAGAAAGCCGAGGCCCTTCTCCTGATGTATTTAGCGTCGTTTTTGTCTAGGGGTTCAGCTCCTGTGACGATGTATTCTAAAATTGGAGTGATCCAGCTGTCAGTTTCTTCGACCATGCAGATGGTCGAGTTGAACAGAGGCTCTAGAGACACACTAGGTTTGTGGAGTGTTTCTTGGATGGTCGTCCTTTGGTTCCCTGGGGTTTTCGTGCTTGCGAGTTTGGCGAGGATGTCAGCTCGTTGATTTTCCGTTCTTGTCACGTGAATTACCTCGCTCGCTTCAAATTTAGCCAATAGCGACCGTACTCAAAGTAAGTATTTTTGCAAGGTCGATTCTTTCGTCTCGTATTGGTTTCCGATCTGGGAGACCACCAAGAGAGAGTCGGTATGTAATTTTATTTTCCGAATTTGGAGGTCAATTGCCAGGCGCAGTCCGGCGATGCAAGCCTCGTATTCTGCTTAGTTGTTCGATGTTGGGAAACCGAAAGTTAGGGAAACTTCAATGATGATCCCTGTTGGGCTTTCTAGCATGATTCCAGCGCCACTTCCTTTTGGGTTTGAGGATCCATCGACATATAGGATCCATACATCGGGATCGATGTTAGCGGGGGTCATCTCGGCCATGAAGTCCACCAAAACTTGTGCTTTTAGTGATGTTCGAGCTTCATATTTAATTCCGAACTCTAAGAGTTCCACAGCCCATTTAATCATTCTCCCAGCAAGATCGGGTCTATGGAGTATTTGTCTGATGGGGTAGTTAGTTCGGACGACCACCTGGTGAGCGACAAAATAGGTTCGGAAGCGTCGAGCTGCGACGATGAGAGCCAGGGCGATCTTTTCGACCTTCTGATAACGACTCTCAGCTCCGTGTAGAGCCTTGCTTGCGAAGTAGACTGGGCTTTGTCCGGTTTCTAGCTCGCGCACCAGAACGGCAACTAAAGCTTCCTCCGAGACTGCCAGATATAGATATAGGGTTTCCCCCTCGTTTGGTCGAGTTAAAATTGGAGGCTCGGAGAGAGATTTCTTGAGTTGTTTTAAAGCTTCATCTTGTTCGGGTGTCCATTCGAAATCTCTTTCTTCTTTTTTTGAGGATTTTGAAAAGTGGAAGGGATTTGAATGCTGCATTGGATATGAAACGAGATAGAGCAATTATCATTCCATTAAGTTTTTGTACTTCTTTCTTGGATGTCGGAGTTCGCATTTCTGTGACGGATCGACATTTATCAGGGTTCGCCTCGATTCCTCTTTCTGTTAAGAAAAAACCCAAGAATTTTCCTGCTCGAACTCCAAATGTACATTTCTCTGGGTTCAACCTCATTCTATTTTTTCGCACCTCATAAAAAATTGTTCTTAGATCGTTTATATGCTCGTCATCACTTCTGCTCTTGGCGATCATATCGTCGAGGTAAACTTCAACGCTCTTCCCGATCTGGTTTTGGAACACTTTGTTCATCATTCTTTGATAAGTTGCTCTAGCGTTTTTCAACCCAAAGACATGACACGGTACGCGAAGTTACCTCGGTCGGCGATGAAGGCAGTTTTTTCTTGATCTGGCGGAAACATGGCGATCTGGTTGTATCCGGAGTATGCGTCCATAAAGGATAATAACCGGAAACCGGAAGCGTTGTCGACCAAACGATCGATGTTGGGGACTGGAAAAGCATCCTTTGGACAAGCTTTATTAAGATCGGTGTAGTCGACACACATACGCCATTTTCCGTTACTTTTCTTTACCAGGACTGGGTTTGATAACCAAGTCGTGTATTTAACCTCGGAGATAAAGTTTGCTCTGATGAGGTCGTCTACTGCTATGGCGACAGCAATGGCTTTCTCTTTGCTTTGGGCCCGCTTTCTTTGGGCGATCCATTTTGCTTCTGGGTTTATTGTGAGTCGATGGCAAGCGACCTCTGGTGGGATCCCAGGCATATCTTCTGCCGACCAAGCGAAGATATCTTTGAAATCTTTAAGACATTGGGTTAAATCGGTCTTGACCTCTTCTGAAAGGTCGATCCCTATTTTGACAGTTTGGGAGGGGTCTGATCCGAGCTGTATTTCGACGAACTTTCCATCAGGCTCTGGTCTTTTAATTTTTCGTTTGAGCTCTTTGGTTAGCTCATCAACGTCTTTTTCATTTTTGTCTTTCGGATCGCAGCCGGTTTCTATGTTAGTGGTGGCGTTAACTTCAGTCGATCTATCTTTAGCTTGTTTGGGAGTCGACCGCTCTTCCGAAGGGGGAACCCCTTCTTGCTCCAAAGCCTTTCGTTCGTTTTTCGTCCATAGGAAGAAACACCTGGAAGCAGACTCTAAGTCAGAGTTCAGAGTGATAACTCTGTTGCAGAGAGAGTGGAACTTCATCTTTAAGTGCGTGGTGGATGTAACCGCCCCAAACCTGCCGAGGGTCGGTCTTCCTATAATACCGTTGTATATGGACTCACAAGGTAAGCGAGGAATTTGGTCTTGACGGTTCGAACCATTGGTTCGGTTCCGTAAGTAACCATTAGCTCCAGATGCCCAAGGGGTTTGGTTCGAGATCCGTTAAAACCGAACAAAGCCGTTCCTCTATAAGGGGTGAGTTCCTCTTTGTTGATGCCCATTTTGTTTAGAAGATCGATAAAGAGGATGTCCGATGAGCTCCCTTGGTCGACCAAGATCCTACGTACCTCCTTATTGGCTATGACCGCCGAGATTAAGAGAGGTACGTGTTTGTTAGCTTTTCC
This sequence comes from Astragalus membranaceus, assembly GCA_039519185.1. Taxonomy (NCBI): domain Eukaryota; kingdom Viridiplantae; phylum Streptophyta; class Magnoliopsida; order Fabales; family Fabaceae; genus Astragalus; species Astragalus membranaceus. The sequence continues at coordinate 8,770,505 of CM076851.1, read as the reverse complement.
GTCAATAAGGTCGTCATCGCTAAAATATAATGGAGGTCGATTTGTCTTGATCGGGGTTGTCGGCGTTGAAGCTACGCTTAACAGTTCCTTCTATTTTCTTTTCATTGATTTTCCTGATCCTTCATGATCGAATCCTCCAGTTATCATCATTATAATTGAGCGTCCTTTTGATATTTTATTCAATTCATCGTGGTCTGGGTCGATCACTTCTTTTCCTTTTGCTCTAGGGTCTTCATTTCTTTCTCTTCTGATATCGTCAGATCGTCCTCCCTCCCTTTTGACATAGGAAGATAGTTTTCCTCGTTTTATCAAATCTTCAATGTCATCCTTCAGGGCATTGCAATGGTTTGTGTCATGGCCATTGCTTCTGTGGTATCGGCAGTATTTGTTGGCCTTCTGTCCAGGTCGGATAGGTAGGGACCTGAGAGGTTTGACGTCCCTGAATTCGACGTTCCAACATTCCCCTAGCAATTGGGTGTTGGAGACGTTGAGTTCAGTGTATACCTGGTGACGATTTTTCTTACCGACGTTCCACGAAGTTTTACGAGGATCGATCTCGATGCGGTGTTTTGACGGTTCTGCATGTGACGATGCTTTGTCGATTTTGGAATTTTCTTCTTCATTGATAAAGCACTGGGATAGCTCAAGGAATTCTTGAAGGGTGTTAGGTTCCCAGGTGTTAATATGCTTTCGGCACGAGCTTCCAGGAAGCAGACCTTGGGCCATGAAGAAAATTCGAAAAGCGTCGTCTAGCTGTCGAACCTGAAGAGCTTCGTTGTTGAATCGCTCTATGTATTCTCTCAGGGGCTCGTTTCCCCTCTGGACGATAGATGCTAAAACATTCTTGTTTTTGGGTTTGCTCTTGGAATGGGCAAAGTGCACCGAGAAGTGTTTCGCTAATTGGTCCCACGAGGAAATGGTGTTCGATCTTAATGTCCGAAACCATTCAGAAGCCATTTTGTCCAGGGTTAATGGGAATATTCGGCATTTCATTTCCATCGGTACGTTTCGGTACTGCATGGTCGTGTCAAACTGATCGAGATGCCTGTCGGGGTCGCCCGTTCCGTCGTAAGTCTTCAGTCCTCCAGGTGGTTTTTCGAGATATCGTGGGACTCGAAAATTATCGATTGCTTTTGTGAACAGACGTTTTCGCCCAGGTTGATTCGCCTGAGATTGTGGTTGGTGTCTGTAATGAGGATCGGGATGTCCGTATCGTCGCGGTTGATTGTTTTGAATGTTGTCACGGCTTCTTGAACGTCGTCTTGGCGAGGTTGAGTCCCTGTGTGGATGATTTTGAGGGGGGTTATTCGAGCCTTCAAGATCGTCGAAACGTCGAACGGGAGGAGAACGGGAACCATTCCCTCGGTGACGGCGTGGAGGAGAATGAGGATCGTCAAGATCGTCATATTGTCGAGCTGATGGAGAACGAGAACTATTCCCTTTGGTGATGGCATGGGGAAGTATGAGGATCGTCGATATCATTATATTGTCGAGCCGGAGGAGAACGAGAACCATTCCCTCGATGACGGCGTGGGGGAGAATGATGATTGAGCTTTCTCCTAGGGGGTTCGACGAAAGAGTCTTCTTCGAGCCGGGTTTCTTTCCTCAAGGGAGACCTTCCCGGACGATTGTTGGTCCGGAACGTTCCGACCTTGGAGCCTTGCTACTTCGGCTTCGAGGTTAGTGAAACGGTTGCTTCTTTCTTCGTTTACGGCTTCTTGTCGAGCCAGTAGCTGAACGAGCTGTTGAACCGCGTCGGTCAAAGCTGGAAGTAATTGAGGAGGAGGTGGTAAGCTCGCTTCATCTGTGCTCGAATGTACTCGGGGCGGTCCTGTGTTGGGATATCGGTTTCGAGCTTGTGATGAATTTGTGAGTTCCTGGACGTGGCCTTCAGGGGTTCGTTGAGGACCGACCTCGGGTTCGGCCATGAGACTAGCCGGTCTTGAACGGCGCGTTGGTGCCATTTTTAAGATCAAGGAGATGGTGAAAAAAAATAGGGTATTGATTCTCCCACTGTGGTCGCCAATGTTCGGTACTGTGCTTCCGATCTTAGTGATTGGTATTATGCAGTTAGTAGATGTTTTATCCTTGATTCTATTTCTATCTTCAGGTCCTGGGATGTTCGATGTTGTTCGATCTTGAGATGTCCGATGTTGTTCGATCTTGAGATGTCCGATGTTGTTCCTGCAATAACACTCTGACGCTCAAGTCAGTATTTGAGTTAATGAGTGTTGTGTTGGAAAAAGTGCTTTCCATTTAATGGGCATTGAATGCTGTATTTATAGATTTTGAGTGGTGTTTGCTTTGGTCGATTTGGGCCGTCCGATCTTGCAGAGTGATCTTGGCCATTGATGAATGGACCCTGTTTCTATGTAATGGGCCTCTGAATAATTGGGCTTTGCAGGAGGTGTGAATAGCAGAATTTCTATTTACCATAACACAATGCAAGTATTTTCTCTAGCAACTGATCCAATGCTAGCCAGAGTTCTTCTTTCCTGCAATATCAGTCGCACAGAAGGAGAATTGACAAGGGCTTCAAATAATTAGAAAATGGATTCGAATAAAGATGCAACATGTACTACCTAAGATATAAAAATTCAATGGGTAGAGTTAAACTTGTTTGTAAAAAATAGTTCTTTTTTACACAGTAAAAAATATTTAAATATGTAGAATTGACTGGTGTACTTAAAAGAAAAAACTCAATATTCAATATTAAATTTTCAAAATGCATGATAAAAAAGTGCACAAAAGAACTTGAAGGTTTTAAAGTAGCACAAACGTTCTATATATCTGATTAAACTCGTGCTTCCTTTATAGGAAATTTCCAAGCATGATATAGTTCAAGACTCTTCCTCTAAAGCTTAATAAAAATTGATCTCAATGCACTTAGGATTAGAGTATAATTGATATGCTCAGATTCTCGGATAATTGCACAATACTAACTGCACATCATCTCTTGCAGATCAATTATATGTCCAATATATGTTCTACTCTATTTCTATTTGCATTCAGATCAATTTTAACTGAGCATTGAGAATCTTTTGCAGATCAATTATATGCTCAGAATTTTGAGAAACTGTACTCTAATCCCATTTGCAATTGTTATACTATTTTGCATTGGGATCAAATTCTATAAAACATTAGTTATGTAAATTATATGATCTGAATTGTATGCTCAATGCTCAGGATTGTATGCTCTTATGCTCTGATGTGTAGTGTAGTTAGTATTGTGCAGTTAGTAAGGTTTTGCAATTGTTATCAGATTATCAGAATTGTGCAGTTATGTATAGATGATGTGAACAAAGTTGTATTCTCCAAGGTTCAAATCTATGAACATCACTTGTATAACATATTAAGTGGCCCATTTTCAGGATGCACTCTTACGTTATTTTATGTAGTCGATAGCGACATTTCGTGGCAGAATCAAGGGTTGCTACCACGCGAAGTACTGGTGTGGAGCAATTTTTAGATAAAAAGCAAAAATAAAAACTGAAGAATGACTTTTCATAAATAATTCATGGAACTATTGGAGAATGCCTAACAATCGAGCACACAAAAAGCAACTCATCTAAATTTTGAATTCTCAATCATTTACCGGTTGTTTTATGAGAATCTAATAAACTCAGACCAGGTTTTGAGTCCAACGTCACCGTGGGTGTTTTTGGTTGTCGTCGAACCCCTCCATCAGCCACCGCAAGCCCTCTCTACATGTCCTTTCACTCGCTCTTTCTCTCTCCCTCGCTACTGCATCTCTAGCATATGAATGGAGAACTAATCAACGTACAAAAACCATTTTATTCAATACTTTACGTTCAAATTTTTAATGCAATTATGATGGAGAGTAATTATTTTTTTTATATCTTTTAATTGTTATTATTTGTCAGTTTCCCTTTCATTATGTTTAATGTTTATAACTGTTTTTGTTTTCAAGCTCATTATATTACTTTGATTTTTTTAATGTTAAATAAAAACGGTTTTGAAACTTATGCCATTTTTTGAAATAATATGGGTGTATTAATAGCTAGATGAATCATGACATCTGTCAATATGTTTAATGAGATTATTTTTAATTGTTTTATATAGATATAGATATAGATTTCACTTTCCAATCCGCAGTAGTATTTAGGGGTGTTCAAAATCAAACCAAACCAATAGAAAACCGCAAACCGAACCAAACCGCAAAAAATTACTTTCTATTGGTTCTGTTCGGATTGGTTTGCGGTTTCGATTAAAGAAACCAAACCAAACCAAACCAAACCGCAAAAATCAAAATACAATACATTTTTTTTCACATTGCCTACTTATTTACCTATGGGCTGGGGCAATCACAAATAGCCAAAGCTTCAAGCCTTCAAGTGTATATCTACTTGTCTATTTTTTTTATTTGTAGGAAATTTAGCATCAAGTGTGGCCTAGGGACTTGTTGAGACTCGCTGGAGAATGACTTTGCAGACTTGCTTGAAAGTGTTCTGTTGTCTAATTGAAGTTTGAAGTTTTATTTCTTCAGAATATTTTATACCGGAGAATGTTTTAAGTTTTAAGTTTAATTGAAAGTGTATTGGCAGACTTTGGCCATATTTTAAGTTTGAAGTTTAATTGAAATTGTATTGGCAGCAGATTTGTTTTACTGAATTCAAAGTGTATTTGATTCTTAAGTTGGCAGATTTTATTTTTGTTAAAGATTTTTTTTTGAGATTATATTCTTTAAAGAATTTACATATTTTTAAATTATGTTTCGACTCATTAAAAACCAAATTAATCGAACCAATTCAAACTGCATTGATTTGCTTTGGTTTGGTTTGATTTTTTAGGCTAAAGTGTTCCCGGGGTCCCTTATCTTTATTTAAAGTAACGAATTAGTCCTTTATGTTTTTTTTGTCCCAAATAAGTCCTTTATCTTTCAAATTTTTGACACATAATTCCTTTTCCGTTAACGGTGCTAATTTATGTGTCAAAAAAAATGATTTATGTGTTAAAAATTTGAAACATAAAGGACTGATTTGGGACATAAAAGGATTTATGTGTCAAAAATTTAAAACATAAAGGACTGATTTGGGACAAAAAAAAGATAAAGGACCAAATCGTTACTTTAAATAAAGATAAGGGACCCCGGGAGCACTTTAACCGATTTTTTATTTAAAAGTCAATCGAACCAAACCAAACCGTATCTATTTTGGCCTTCCCAGTAGTATTTGTCAAAAAAATATCCACAGTATTGTAGATTATTAGTGCAGCTCAAATCCGTGAGTAGCCTTCTCTCGATTACCTTTGCCGACGTCTATGACATTGACAACGAGAGATGTTTAAAAATAGACAAAAATCCATTTTCCACATAGCCTAGATCCAGAATCTCTAGCGACGGTACTACAAGCTACTGCCACGTGGTACTTCGTAGACAACTAGTGAGTGAGCTGTACTTATACTGGGTCCCACTAGATCCTTATCTTAGAAGTTAGAATCTCTCCCCTCCCCTTACTTACCCGGTTACCCCACATTACCATTTTAGAATCTTATGCTTAAAAAAAATAAAAACCTCATTTAATTAAGGTAATAAAAGCATTTTATATTTTTTTTAAAATAAGTAAAAAAAATATTAATAGCATTTATTTATCACGCTGTATTCCAAAGAGCGTGAGCTGAGAGTTAGGGTTTTACAGAATCCAAAATCCACGACGATGTCTCAACCTCAGCCTTGAAATTCCAAATCGTCCACCGTCGAATCTGTTTCCGATCGATGGGATCGTCGTCGGCGTTTTTCGTGATCTGCATTCTTCACTCTCTGATCGCGATGACGTGTGGAGCTCTCATGATGTTCTACATGAAGGAAGTCTACACCTTCGGTCACGGCGTTCAAACCGCGACGAAGCTTCTCGGATCGACGCCGCACGATCAGCTTCTCATCAAGACCTCCGATTCATTCTCCGGCTTGCTCCTTGTAGCCATCGGCTTCCTCCTCTTCATGGTTTCCTTTGTTAAGGATCGTGATTTTCAGCACTTCTTCGCTAAGGGTGTTACCTTGCTACACGTTTTCATGGCTTTGTGGAGGATCTACTTTGAACGTAAGGTGGAAGATCTCGCTTGGGATTGGCTTAGGCAAACTGTTGGCGATATTCTCTTGGCACTTTCCTGGGTTTTCTTTCTTGTTTACTCTTGGAGGGAGAAATATGATTAGCTTTCCTTTCCTTTCTTTTTTTACTTTTGTCTCTTTCGATCTTCTTCTTTATCGGTATGATTATGAGTTTTCGGTTTTGAATTTGCCCTGTAAAAATCGAACCTCACATGTTTTCTTATCAAATTTGGTATTTAAGTGGTACATTCTAAGTTGTGAATTACCTTATTCTGAGTTCAATCAGGGTGACAATTACAAAATAGGGCATCTTCATTGACTTCAATTTGTCGAGTTTACCATCTTTGAATTTTTATACTTTCATGTGTGTTTGTGATAGTATTTTCTTTTTTTGTAATTTTGAGTTGAAATTTACCTGAATTTTGATCGAATGACTGCAATCGTTGGAATTGTCACTTGTCAATGTGTTAAGTATGGAGATTGTTGTTAACAGGAAAATTGATAGGATAGTGTATGCATATTGATAGGCAGGGTAGACTGTTATGTTTGAGGGTTTGTGTGAATAGCATTCTGGTGTTTTATTTGTTTACTAAGAATTTAGAATCAAAGAAACTAATGGTGCATCTTTCAAACTGGCTCGTTTTGACTTCTGAGAATCATCTTCTCATTTCAATACTAATTTTAAAGTTTGTGAACTCTCTGGATTTATCTGATGTTTCACTTGTATAGAGAAATTGATGGGTAGATCTAGATGAATTAAAGACATTTGTGTATCTAAGTTAAGAAATTTCATCACATTAACTTATGTAAACAGTAAAAAGAATCCTCGAGGGGCAGCATATAGATGAAGTCTTTACTTGACCTGTTGGTGAAACTAAATTCCCCTGCCAAAGCAAAGAATCTTCTGATTCTTCAACACCGTAAATGCAATTAGGTGTGGGTGATAGCATTTTATTTTATGCTTCTCTCTTTAAGTAGGGTTTGCTTTAAAGCTTGGGTTTTCATTCACGCGGCTGATTAAACTTTTAGCCGAGGTTCCCTGATTTCTTGTGCCAGTTAGAAGCTACAGTGACTTTAAGAGCAATGGATCATGGATGAAAAGGTAATGGTCTCTTTACTCAATCGACAAGCTGATTTGTTTCCATAGTATGGAGATTTTTATACTGTATTATTTTTCGTTGTTTGAGTGTTTGAGTTACTAGCTACAATCATGAATTTCTTTTTAAGAACAAGAAATTTTCAATTGTACTATATATAGCATCTCTTTCCTTTTTATTGTCTTTGTTAGCCTTTACAGATACATTTTTAAGAAAAAAACTGTTACAAATATATCTCTTGAAATTCTGTCTGAAGAGGAAGTTTTCCATTGCAACATAGATAACTTTTGAAAATCCAATTGTGAGTGGTAAAAAAAGAAGCTTTGACCTAAAGGAAGCCAAGCAATGTGGAGACTGGAGACTCGCACTTGGGAATCCGAATCCAAATGTGAGTGGTAAAGAAAAAAATACGACATTGGGTAGGAAAGGGCTAAATGTAGATTGTAGATGATGGAAGAGACAAGACACATTTTCCACTGCATCAAGGTTCGAAGATGTCGATTAAGTTCTCATACTTGTGTTTTTCTTTTGTCCACTCGAGAAGATCTCCCCACTTCTGAGCTCCCCTGGCCTCCTATTAATAACATCTTTTATTTTTTATTTTTTACAGATGACCTAATAGAAATTTCCTTAACTAACATATTTAGTGCTTAAGAGCTGTAAACAAGTATGGTCTCGTGTCATTAAAGAGATCAAAGAAAAGCTCTACCGCCATTAGTATACTCTGAACTGAGCATAGGTTGGTTGAAAAGATGAAGGAAAAAGTTGGTTATATTTTACCTTTGGATGATGTTGTAAGTGGAGCAAAGAGCCGTCCCTTGGTTTACTGCATAATAATCAATTGTGCATTTAGGACTATATCAGGGGCTTCGTTTTTTATTCTGTTCTATCCCGCGACCATTTAAAAAATCGATTTGTAAAACATACTTTTTTCTCCAAGCCTTCATTTTGTAGGAAATCAAACACCTCCCATATACTATTAGGCACCCCTCTATAAGCCACACCAGTGGCAAAGCTGGCTATGAACAACTCTTGGTAGAATTCCAGTATGACATTTGTTTCTAGCTTTCAAGGTGATACAATGATACAAATTGTGCAAATGCTTATTCAATGGGAAACTTTTAGTCGAAAAATATTCGATCTTTGTTTATTACAAGTACATACTTCTCCGACTTTCGCATTATGTCTATAGAATAGAATTCTTCCTAATTCTGTTATCTTTGTGGTAAATGTGATGGTGTGGCTTTTTAACTTTGCTGGCATCCGACTTTCACCTGATGTTAATGTGTTGTTCAGAATCTAACCTGGCATTTTTACGTGACATCTATATACTTATGCTATTGGGCACCCCTCTACAAGTAGCTCCAGGACCAGAGCTGGCCATGAGCAACTCATATGGTGGAATTCCAGCACCACATCTATTTCTAAGTTTTGGGTCACCATTTCTCTTCTCAATCTCCTTTTCAATTATCTTTAGATCTATAGAAAACTTATAGAATGCCTCTATGATTTCATCTTCACCAACCCAATCTGACAGGTCCCTTCTCTGCCCTAGGTATTCTTCATCTGGCGAATGCTGAGAAATTATGTCGACCACTGCCAGAAACTTGGTGGTTTGAAATAAATTTGGCAAGGCAGACAGGAAGTACCCTTCTGGGTGCTCCAAAAATTCTTTGTACTCTGGATCCTCCTCCTTGGGTAACAGCTTCTTCATAAGTGGGGAACGCATTGGGATATACCCACCAAGGGGGTATTGCCCAAAATTCAATGCTGAATGCTGGACTGAAGCAACCCAAATCAGTGTGGTTAGTATTGAGGTAAGGTCTTTAGGAGTGGAGAGTGTGGGCCACCAACTTGCATTTGCATGATCAGCGTGGCCCACATTGATAACCTCATTATACCATGCTTGGAGCTCACTGTCTGACTTGACCATGACGTCATCACAGTAGTAGTAGTTCACATAAGTTCTAACGAGGTTATCCAAAGCAAACCAAATAAGGAGCCCGTCATTTGCATAAGGGTAATCTTCAATGACCAGTCTTAGCCCATGGGGCTGTGCTGGGTCAGGTTCAGCCAGTCCCCTGCATAATGATTAGAGATTATGCGACCGCATTTTTGCAATTTTCTTTATTTTGACAGTAGAGACAATGAGTCAAGTAGACCAACCTTCTAATAAGGTCAGCAGGAAGGGATTCCATGTCAAAACGCCACCAATCTCTGTAGGCAGCTGAGATAATCTGTGTACTACTGTATTTGCCGGTAGAAAAGTCAGACTCAATGATGCCACCTGAGTTAATGAGAGCCTCACGAGCCAATGCATTTATCTGCAGTGTGTGTTTAAGATGAGGCTTCAGAAGTTTGAAAACAGGGTGCATAACACTAAGTTGGCGATGAGCTGCTATGATGAATGGCTCCATGCACGCGTGAGTCCTCAACCTGTTAAGGAATCAAATCATTGTGAGTACAATGAGTTCAATAGAAGTTGTTAATTCATTTCTGTTATCTTGGATAGAAGTCACTAGCAAATTCTTTGGACAAGCTGGGGATGGAAAATGGGCAAGGCTTTATTAAATTACATACCAATGGTGGACAAGTTGGTGAACACCAGCATCATTAGAGCAAACATGCGCTTTGCCAATCTGCCACAGCCAATATGATGTGGCATCTAATGGTGGGGTAAGGACTTGTTTGGATGGTTCCTTATGTGAAAGACTTAGCTCGATAGCGATAGGTTTCAATGTACCTATTCGCGTCAAGTAGAAGAGGGTTCTGGTTGCATAAGCTTTCCTGTCTTCATGATCATTGATGCCATTGAGAAATGGGAGGTAAGCATCATGATAATCCAAAATGAACAACTTCTTTTGTGCCATTGCCTAGACAAACAGATTTCAAACATTGTAAAGCTACAATCTTCATACTCAACCAAAAAAAGGATAAGTAAATTTTTACGGTAGTGTCAGATAAGTTGTGCACAACTGTATATAAAATTGGTCAATTTATGTGAAGTAATTTTTGAGTTGAGTACCTGTTGTACGGACATTCCATCCAGATGATTTGTTATGTGCTCTTCTTTTAGAGCAGACTCTTGTGCACCATATATGCTGGGATCCAAATCACTGACTGGTGGAAAAGTCTATCAAAATATCGTGAGAAAAACATCAAATTAGAAAAGGTATTTGCTAAATTTTTTTCATACATTCAAATCAAAACTCTAGTGATGTTTGAATAATAATACCTCGAGTCGTTTTATGCTCAGAGGATTGATACCAGCCAATGTCTGACGCCCAAGTTCGTCATCTAGTATGCCTATGCCGCAACCATTCCCTTGAAATATTAACCATCTTTCTTGTTAGAAAATTTTCATCACGAGTTATAAATAAGAATCTCACTGTTGCTAGTTTGCGTACCACGGATAATATGTGGAGTATTAAATTTAAAATAGTCTTCCATGGCATCTTGGATCATGCTCACATCCATAGGAAAGCACCATGTTGTTGTGTTCCCATCCTTGGGTTTCATTTCTAGTACATGCTTTGTCTTGTAGATCTTTTCAACATCTGAAAGCTGCTTGAAAGCTCCACACTTGGTAACAAAAGTTCTTACGAAGGGAATCAAATTCCTAGTCACACCCTTTATGCTTTCCTCATCAAAGGCTTCCTTTCTCGCACCATTGAATACTTCATCTCTTGGCACGTAAGTTTCCATGGATGCATCCTTAGGGGACTCTGATTTAATATCTGTAATGGTTAATCAAAAAAGGGATTACAATGTTAACAGTTAGATATTAGAAATATATAGTTGAACAATATGGAACATGGTGTTTATAGTATACCGTTGAAAAATAGACTTAATTTCACTTTTGATCCTCTATAACGAATTATAGAACTTACCGGTTAGAGCAGGAGGACGACCAGTGCGGCATCGTCTTGGGCTTGGGTACTCTTTGGTTCCTAATATAGGCCTCACATGTTCATTTCCTTTGTCGGGATTTCCCAAGTCATTGTACACATCATAATCATATACTCTCTCACATCCCCTTCTCACTCCTTTTCCATTGCCTCTAAGCTGCCTCATTTCTTCTTTTCTTAGCTCTTTTAGACCTGCTGGCGTGTGACAAGGTAAGCGTGCCTGTATACATGAATTTAATCAAGATCAATAACAACAAAAATTTGTGTTGTATATGTATTCAGTAATGTTATACACGAATTACAAGGAATATTCAAAACATATGTATTGGTTACCTTGTTGCTGAAGAAAATTCTTTTTTGCTGAACTATCTCAGGTTGAACCCAAGAATTGCAAGAGATATCCAAAACGCCTTCAATGGAAAAGCCTTCCAAAAATATCTCTTTATCATATTTGTTTGTCACAATTATAGCACCTGGGAACCCAAAATTGGAATCTATCTCAAACTCAATGTTATGAGTAGAACTCTCAACTCCAACCTTTAACTGTTTCAACCAGTCCAATACAGCTGGCTTGCTCAGCTTTGGCTTCACTGTTCCTTCAATGTTATATACAGGGCACTCAAAGAAGTCAAATTTTGAAGTATAATTAAAAGGTTGACCATGAGTGAAGAAGATTGATGGCCGCGTACGTAATTTTTTTTTTGGTTTGGACCATCGCCACCCACAAAGTGTACGTATCCAGGATAGATTAAGCCACTAGACCAACGGTGTTGGTTGATGGCCGTGTACGTATGACTAGCCTTAGCATTGGAGTTCCATTAGATAAAAAAAACATGGTTTTTAACATAAAAAAATATGATTATGAGAAATCAAAAATCGCAAGTAAAATTTTACACGAATATGACAAAAAGATTTCCTTTTTTTTTTGGTGAATCAAAAAAAATATATAATTATGACAAAATTTTCCTTTGATTCATTGTATGGGGAGGTGGAAAAATAAAATAAAAAATATCTTTTTAAAGCTCAAAATTATAAGTTAATAAAAATATTAAATATGATTTTAAGTTATTTTTCTCAATTCGGTCCTCTATGTTTTAAATCTGTTACGTACGCATCCTTTTTTTGTATATTCCGTCCATCTGACTTAAAAGGTGCTGATGTGTCCGTTATGTGCTTATGTGGCACAGGTAACAACTAATTTGACGTAGTAAAAACATGTCTGACTTGGATTTCTCTTTAAATAAATAATCTAGTCATCACATTCTTCCCCAATTTCTTCCCAAATCAAACCCTAAATCTCTTAATCCATAAGAAAACTTCAAATTTTGCAGCAACAATGGTGTCATTTCACAAGAATGCATCTCATTATCATTCTCGCAACTCTAACTCAGATCTAGATTGTTGGTATGGTGCGGTGTGGGGTGATATTTGGTCAAAAAAGGGGAAACCAAAATAGAGATGCGGGATTGAGAGTTGAAGCTGCGAGAACGATATATTTAAAGAGAAATTCAAGTCAGATATGTTTTTAATTACTACGTCAAACTATATGTTATTTCTGCCACAAAAGCACGTAAGAAACACGTCAGCATTTGTTAAGTCAGATGGACGGAATATACAAAAAAAATATGTGAAATGAATTTGAAACATATATATATATATGACCAAATTGGGGAAAAAACCTAAAGGACCAAAGCGAAACTTTAAAATAACTTAAAGGACTACCAATGCATTTTAGCCTTTTGTAAAAGATGATAATTTTATTATGTTATACAATATAAAAAATCATTAAAAAAATCATATTATATTACCATGCATCATGCACGCAAAATTTTAAGTAAGTTGATATTTGTAGCTATGTAATCTACTAGATAAATTTACTTATATTTTTTAAAAAAACATTTAATGCGTTCAACTAATTCATTTTATTGTTGTAAAAAAACTAATTCATTTTACGATCAAATAGTTTTGAAATTTTATGAAAAATTCTACAATTGATCTGCTCAATAATTTTTTTTGATTAATTTGATAGTTGTGTAAAATTTAGGTATTTGTAGTGAGTTCTTGCTTGCTGGTGAATTGTTTTTTCTTGCACAGCTAGGGTTTGGCTAAATGTGGATAATTTTTTTTGATTAATTTGATAGTTGTATAAAATTTAGGTATTTGTAGTGAGTTCTTGCTTCCTGGTTTCTTGCACAGCTAGGGTTTGGCTAAATGTGGAGAGATGCTGGAAGCTCTCAGCTTGTAGATTGGGCTTGAAGTCAACTTGGCTAGTGTGAAGTGACTAGCTAGGTTTGCTGGTGCACGGTCCCCTTCTGGAAATCTTGGCATCATTGATAAATTATTGGAGTGCTGTTGCTATGTGTACTGGAGTGCTGCTGCTATGTCCCCATGGTGTTTGTTACCTTCTATCTCTCCTTGTCTTGTTTAGTTAATTTTTTTTTTGTTTTCCTTTCTGTCTCATATGCTCTAGGAACCCCCTTAGTATTGGTTTCGGTTTAGGATAGTACTTGTTTGTTAATTATTTTGGTTTCGGTTTGCTAGCTTATTAGCGCGGGTGTATTTTCTTCTAGCTTTTGTAGCAAATGATAGTGTGTCCTTTGCAACTCTTCATAAAAGGAGGTGGGTGTGTCAATATGTCATGGTGATCGCTCAAACTAGTTTTTTTTATCTTTAATGAAATTTCTAATTATCGGAAAGAAAAAAAAGGTATTTGTAGATAGTTAATAAGTAACTATAGCAAATTTTACTCATATACACACACAAACCATCAAAAAGTTTAAAATGCAACCTTTGTTTAAAATAAATTATAGTGCTTACTTGGGTCAATTTCATTGCTAACTAGCTGCATGACAATTCCACTTTCATGAATCGTATTATTGAGAGTATCAAAATGTTGAAGCATGGTGGCCATTATCTCCTCATCTATAGCCATGCTATTCTTGAAAGTTACAGTTCCAGTTATAGTCAATGTCAGCGGATCCATACCAATCTTTGATCCTTCTTTTGCAAAGGGTTCTAGTGGAGCAGATTGTTGCACTGCCGTCTTCAGCTCCGAGAAAGTGGGGAGCATTGAAACATTTTTATGCCTATGACTAGGACGACGTCGTTTAACATGTGATTGTGAAGACCCTTTAAAATAATCACAACGAAATGCTTCCAACGTAGAATGTCGGCCCATAATTTCTTTCACCGTGCAGGCCATGATATGAATTAGGAGTTTAATTTCCTGTATAATGGTAGAAGAATGTAAGAAATGTGTTACTTTATTTGATATGGCAATATTATAATTAAGAACCAAGTATTTATAGAGACAAACATTGCATGAAAACTGCCAAGACATTGTCAACGTGAACAACGTTGTAGTGATATGACAGATTTTTCAAGAATGGATCCATGAAAATATTGTAATTAAATTTTAAATTAATTATACGTGTAAGCCTGCAAGGGTAACAAATCCGGTCCCCACCCAAATACTGTATGACAATTACTTAAAGGAGAATACTTTCCCCACACCCCCTCCTACTCTTTCACACCCCCTAACTTCTAAAAACCCTAAAATACCCTCAACTTAAAAAAAAAAAAAAAACACACACACTCACACCCTCACACCCCTCACTCCTCTCACTTTCCCTTTCACTCTCCTCTCATTCGAACCCTTCTCTTTCACTCTCCCTCTCACTCAACTTCTCACAACTCACTCAATCTCACCCAATCTCCCACTCAATCTTCTCCACAAACACCCTCAAGACCACCTGGGTTTTGTTCGCCTCCTCTCACTCTCTCTAATCGTTCCATTTTCATTCAGGTAACCCTCTCTCCCTTCTGTACATTTGGGTTTTTTTTCTTCCGTGCATCTGCTGTGTTCGCATGACCTCATGCGAACACGTGAAAACGAAGGTGTTCGAATGAGGTCATGCGAACACCATTCGAATGAGGCCATGCGAACACCTGTTCGAATGAGGTTGTTCGAATGGGTGCGAATGATTCTGTTCGAACAGGTGCGAAAGATGCTGTTCGAACAGGTGTGACAGTATTGTTTCTGTTATTTTGCTGGTTATGTTGCTTAATTGGTTTAATGGTTGTTGTTTCAGATATGGTGAGGCATCGTGGCGGTAGTTCGCAACAGCCGGAGCGTAGGCCACTCCCGACGGCTTCCGAACACAAACGGAGGCAAGATGGAGCTGAACCTTCCCGGAGGGGTAGGCGTAGGGACAGATTAGACGTCCCTCCTCCCCCACCGGAGGTTGATGATATTGGCCGGGATATTGACCGTGATGCTCAATTTCTGGCATATGAGCTGGCCGGCCCTTCTGGTCATGCACATGAGGAGGTTGGTGCTCAACATGAGGAGGATGTTGAGCCTCAGGAGCCTGCTGCTGCTCCTAGGGCTACATTCCCATTCCCTGGTGGACCTGTTGATGGTTCTGTCTTGCCCACATACGGGTCTCATATTTTGACTGAGTTCTATGCTGGCCGGGTAAGTTATTGTTATATAATAGCGTGTTGTCAATTTTGTTTCTTATTTTGTTGAACATATTGGCTTATTGTGCCTGTGTCATTTGTCAATGCAGGTTCGGCCGGACATAACTACGATTCCACATGGACCGGTTAACCTTGTGGTCCATGCTACGATCAGGGAGACTCTTATCCTATCGGGGTTGTTCCCTCTCATAGGACTTGGTTTTCCCCTCACTCACAAGGGGCTGCTGAACGCATTCATAGAGCGTTGGCAGCCGGATACATCATCATTCCACCTTCCTGTGGGTGAGATGTCTATCACCCTTGATGATGTATCCCAGCTGCTACACATCCCCATCACGGGCCAGTTCTATGACATGCCTGACTGGACTTCGTGGCAGGGAGAGCAGCTGCTGATTGACTATTTGGGGGCCACCCCCCAAGATGCCGCTGAACAGACTTCTGCGCGAGGGTTGTCAGTTGGTCTTGTATGGCTGAGGGATCATGTCTACCACCCAGCCATAGCTGAGCAGAGGTGGCATCATGCTGCTAGGGCCTATTTGCTCTATCTTTTGGGCTGCACATTGTTCGCAGACAAGTCAGGAAGCAAGGTTAAGCTTCGCTACCTAGGTATGCTTCTTGATTTGAACAATGTTGGAGACTACTGCTGGGGGGCAATGGCCCTAGCCCATCTTTATGATCAGCTGAAGGATGCTTCAAGAAAGAAGACGAAGAAGATGGCTGGTCATATGGCTCTACTACAGGTATAAAACTTACTCTTTTTTTTTATAAGTTTGCTTTAGGTTTACTTTCAGATTTATAATCAACCAATGATTTGTTCATTACAGGGTTGGATTTTTGAGCACTTCCAGAGTGCCAATTTTACATCTTGGGTGGTGCACCCAGAATATGTTGAGAGTATGCCACGGGTGAAGAAATGGCTGTGTAGGGATGGCCCCGGGGCCATCAAGTCACACACCATCAGACTGTGCCTTAGGACAACGAAACACAACACCATGTTCGTCGGTGGTGACAGTCCCATGGTGATGAAGGGCCGTTAGGAATTTGTCGTTTGAGTACTGGGTTGGGCACAATTGCCATTCCATTTCAGCTTGGTTGTAGCTGTCAAGAGGGAGATTAGGGTTTGGTGAAGAAGGTCTGAGGATGTGAACCCCCTTTTATAATAGGCATGGTGAAATGTCAGCCGTTGATTTCATTTTTAGATCACAAATCTGAGCCGTTTAAATTCTATCCGTTCAGACACATTTTCCAAAGGGATTGACATCCACTCCTTTATCTGAGACACATTTGACTGATTGTAAGCCGTTGATCAAAACTGTCGGTGGAATCTGAGACGTCCAATATCTGTCGCTCTGCAACACTGGTTCGAACAGCATCATGCGAACCTATTCGCATGACCCCATTCGAACAGGTGAAAAACACCCAAGAGGGTGTGTCCCCATATTTAACACACGGGAATGGCCTCGTGCGAACCTGTTCGAAGGCCCGTGTTCGAACCGGTGAAAATTCGTGAAAAAAAAGAGGTTTGGCCTGGTCTTTTGGTCATTTCACACCCTTATGGGGTGTGTTTCGAGTAGGAGGGGGTGTGGGAAAAGCAAACGCCTTACTTAAAAGGTCTATTTTATTTGCAAATGGATAAGTACTAGACTGAAAAGTACTGAACATTTTTTGTGTCATACAGTGTTTAGTGGACAATCGACAGTACAAACAAAAAAAATGTAAAATTTACTATAATTCTCTTTATGATATCTATAATTATTTTATATAATATATATAATAATATAATTAGAAAATTATAAAAAATTAGAGAGAGAGAGAGAGAGAGAGAGAGAGAGAGAGAGAGAGCGAGAGAGATGGAGAAAAGATATAAGAAAGAGAGATGAAACGAGAGACGGAGAGAGAGGGGGAGAAAGGCGAGAGAAGAATGAGATAGGGGAGACAGATAGAGAGAATAGAGAAGAGACATGAGAGAGAGAGAGAGAGAGAGAGAGAATTTATTGAGTAAGAAATGAAAATAGTATGTTGGTATTTTTTTGGGTGGATAGAAAGTTGTACTGCGGGACAGAATGTTGTACTGCAGGATAGAAAATTGTACTGTGGTTTTGTGAGGGACAGAAATTTGTGGTTTTGTGCAGTTTCTTGCCACCACTTTTGTCCAGTACCATGAACGTTTCCAAATCAAACAGAATACAACTAAAATTGTCATGTCCAATCCCTTGTTTTTCAGCAAATCAAACACACTCAAAAGGTTATTCTAACCTACCAAAGTTCATTTGGATTTGTTGGGCAAAGGTACTCAAATTACTTGACATATATAAATTGATAGAACATGTATTAAACATTTCCCACATAAGTTTAATAGGAAATTTTGCATAAAACAAAAGCAATTAATTTAATGCTGCAAAAATAATATAGTTTTGCATGAATTTCATGAGAAGGCTTTTATACCGAAGGCCAGTTCTGTGTCTTTTATTGCGCTAATTCCTAAAAATGACAATCCGCAAGATTCGGGTGAGTTTAGGCCTATTTGCTTGATTGGTTGCCTGTATAAGATTTTGTCCAAGGTTCTGGCTAATAGGGTGAAGAGGGTATTTCCTAATATCATTTAAAATTGTCAATCAGCTTTTATTGGAGGCCGACAGATTTTGGATGGGGTTTTTGTGGTGAATGAGGTTGTTGACTTGGCAAAGCGATCAAAGGAGGAGTGTTTGTTGTTCAAGGTAGATTTCGAGAAGGCCTATGATTCTATCTATTGGAAATTTTTGTTCTATATGTTACATCGGACGGGCTCTTATCAGGGATACAATATCCATGATAGTTTGAGTTTTTCCATTATGCAGTTTGCCGATGATACAGTGTTGATGGGGAAAGCGTCGTGGGAGAATTTATGGAGCATTAAGACTATTCTGAGAAGCTTTGAATTGGTATCGGGTGTGAAGGTAAATTTCAATAAAAGCAAGCTTATTGGTGTCAACATTTCGAAATAATTTCTTCATACGGCATCAACTTTCCTTCATTGTAGAACCGAAGCTATTCCGTTTAAGTTTTTAAGGATTCTGGTGGGGGCCAATCCTAGGAGGGTATCTACTTGGAAGTCGGTGATTGATATGCTCCGAAAGAGACTTTCATCTTGGAAGGGTCGTACTCTTTCCATTGGCGGTAGGGTGTCTCTTATCAACTCGGTATTGAATTGTATACCTCTTTATTTTTTATCCTTTTACAAAGCTCCAAAGGGGATAATAAATGAAATGGTTAAAATTCAAAGAAATTTTTTTGTGGGGGTTATTAATGATGGCGAAAGAGGCATGTATTTGGTGGCTTGGGCCAAGATTTGTAAAGCAAAGAAAGAGGGAGGCCTTGGTATCAAGAATTTAGAGCTTTTCAACATTGCTTTATTAACCGAACGGAAGTGGAGGATGTTAAAGGAGGAAAATGCAAGGTGGAGGGGTATTCTGAAGCATAGGTATGGTGAGTTTTCTGCTGTTTTTTTATATGGTTCTCAGGCAAATTTCAATAGAGAAGTTAAAGGGTCCATTTGGTGGCGGGATTTGTTGAACTTGGATCGGGTTGATAGCTCAGAGGGTCAGTTTCGGGCTTGTGTTAGACGAAAACTGGGGAACGGTAATTCAATTGAGTTCTGGAACGAACAATGGATTGGTATTGTGCGCCTTTGTTAGTGGTATTTCCGAATATTTATGCTAGGTGCGAGATCAAGTCCGGGAAAGTAGCAGATTTTGGTGAGTGGAATGGTGAATTTTGGAGTTGGAAGGAACCTTGGTTGGATGCTAGTGATCCTAATGTGCATGAGGAAGCAGCAGTTTTGCATAATATTCTGATGGATATTATACCAGTTCGTGATAGGAAGGACTGCTGGATTTGGTTGGAGGACAGCTCTAAAAATTACACAGTCAGTTCGTTTTATGCGTGGCTGAATAGTGTTGTTGCTGCTGGTGGTTATCAAAATCTGAATAGTGAATCCCATGTAGGTAGCTCAGTTGGTGAGCTAAGGGATATCGAAGGAGTGCACCAAAAGAGTGCAAGAAGGAGGTCCCGGGTTCAAACCCCGGAAACTAACATTCCCCCACCCCCACTAACATTGATTATAATAAAAAAGATCTGAATAGTGATACAAATAAAGCGTTAACGAAGGTTTGGAGGTCTGTGTTTCCTTCCAAAGTTGCAATTTTCGGTTGGAGGCTTTTTAGAAACTCACCGCCTACGCGGGAACGTCTTCATCATCGCAAGGTTATTGCATCTGTGAATGATAGTATGTCCATTCTGCAGGTTATCTAGTGAAGATACTAAGCATGTATTCTTGGATTGTGGGTTTGCTAAAGATGTTTGGGGCAAAGTCTATTTGTGGTTGGGAGTGGATTCAAGTGCTCCTGATAATCTGATTGATCAATTTTATTGGTTAGGAAAGGCTTGCAAAGGGACAAAGGTAAAAGAACTAATTACTTGATTTTGATGGCAACTTGTTGGTGTTTATGGTTGTCTCGAAACGGTATTATTTTCAAGAACGAGGAAGCCAATAGTGACACACTTCTTACCCGTATCAAAAGCTTAGCTTGGAGTTGGCTTGTTTATAGGGTGAAGTGTAACTCTAATGTATCTATTTCCACTTGGTGGAATAATCCTATTCATTGTCTAAACAATTTGTAATTGTGTTGTTTGGGCATTGAGCACCCCTGGTGCTTCATCAATGAAGTATTGCTTATTTAAAAAAAACAGAAGTATTTTAATTCTTCAAATAAACCCAAAATATATGGAGTATATTCTAAATGAATGTTAGTAAACAAAATCAATACAACATTGTGGAATACTTCAAGGACCGGGGGTTCATAATTGTTCTAATTAAAAAACACCACTCTCTTCTGTCAATAATATTTAGACTCTGTTTGGTAAAAAGTAGCGGACAACAGATAAGTTAGTGAATAGCGGGTGAGCAAATAGCGGATGAGCTAGCAAATTACGTGTTATGTAAAACTAGCTGTTAAAACAGATGATAATGTAAAATAACAAAAAATGATATTTAATTAATGATGACAAAATGTTTAATGAGGAAAGAGAAGTAATTTAAGAAAAATAATAAGGGTAAAAATGTCAAAAAAATTGAGACACTATCTGCTATCCGCTAAAACACTATTTGAAGTAGTGTTTCAAAAAACATTAAACGCTAGCCGAAAAATATTAAACACCAGTGCTTACCAAACAGATGTACTCGTCACCCGCTAATCAAATACGCTAGTTTCATCTGTTATCTACTAGCGGATGGGACACGCCAAACAGAACCTTAATGTTTTAGCTATTGACACATTTTTTTGATACAAGAAGGAAAAAAAAAGGAAAACCAAAAAAAGAAAAACCAGCAAGACTACAAACGAATAAATTCTATTCCTTGGGCGTCACCCTGAAGGAGAGATGAGATGCCAGTAGGGGGGTATCAACACAATCCACTTGTCATCAGCAACAGCTCCAATCTTCGCTAAATGATCTGCACAAGTATTTCCTTCTCGAAGCGTATAAACTAACTGAACCTGCCAGCTCCACTGGAGCATTTTTTTGATATTCTGGATAATAGGAGCATATCTATTCCACGTGTTAGAATTAGCAGCTACCAGATGTAACACATTTTGGGAATTCGAATAGCAGACTAAGGTGCGATAGCCTCTATTCCACGCAAAGAGAAAACTGAAAGCTCCGCATGTAGGTTATTCGAAATTCCAATGTTTCCTACAAATCCACAAAGGCACTCCTCATATCTCCGCAACAAGCCTCCATAACCAGACCTCCCTGGATTGTCAATACTACTACCATCCACAGTAAGAATGATCTCATTGTCCCTCGGTGGATGCCAAGTGACTAACCGAGGAGTAGATAGAGCTGCCACGGCTTTGGTGAAGCAACTATGAATAAGAGAAGCAAAATTGTTAATTGTCAGCTTAAGCGCGTAGCTGGGAATGGGCTCATTAGCTATGACACTAGAGTTACGGGCTATCCACACACTACAAGAAAAACAGGATTTTCCGGCGGGCAAAATCCGCCGGAAAAGCCATATTTCCTGCCGCAAAATTGGACTTTGCGGCGGATTTTTGCCGCCGGTAGCCAGCTCGCAGCAAACGCTTTCCGGCGGAAAATCCGCAGGAAATTTCCGGCGGATTTTCCGCCGGAAAAGCATTTTGCGGCGGATTTTAAAAAAAAAACAAATTTTGGAATTTTCCGGCGGATTTTAAAGGCATTTGCGGCAGATTTTAAATTTTTTTTTTTTTTTAAAAAAATCCGCCGCAAAAGCCAAAAAAATTTTTTAAAAAACAACCGGAAATGCCTAAAATCCGCTGCAAAATCTAAAAAAAAAATTTTAAAAATCTGGCGGTAAAAAATTTGAATTTTTGAATTTTTTTTTCAATTTTTTCGAATTTTAATGTTTAATTTGTACTTTAATAAAAAGTAAGAAAAAATGAAAATGAAGTAGAATATGAGAAAAAATGATATAGGAAAGAATGAAAATAAATAAATGAATGAGAATGTAGAAGTAGGAAGGAATAAGAATGAAAGAGAATATTAGAAGAGAATGATATAGGAGAGAATGTGAATAAAGAAGTAAGAAGAAATAAGAATTAAGGAGTGAATGAAAAAGAATGAAGAAGGAAGGAGAAATATAGAAGAGAGATATGTAGAGAAATTTATGGAGATGAGAGTATAAGAAATATAGAAGAGAATGAGAATGAAATAAAGAGTGAAATGAGAGAATGAGAGAAGTGTAGGAGAAATTTTTATTTATAGACGAATTTTTTCCCTCCGAATTTTCCGGCGGATTTTTTGAAATTTTTTTTGGCTTTTGCGGCGGATTTTTTTAAAAAAAAAAAAAAAAATTTTGGCTTTTGCGGCGGATTTTTTAAAATTTTTTAAAAAAAAAAAAAAAATTTTAAATTTTTTTTTTTAAAAATCCGCCGCAAATGCCAAAAAATCCGCCGAAAATACCCCAAAATCCACCGGAAAAGTTTGCGGCGAATAAAATCCGCCGGAAAGTCCTAAAATCCGCCGGAATCTTTTCCGACGGATAAAATCCGCCGGAAATTCCTAAAATCCGCCGGAAAATCCCATTATTCTTGTAGTGACAACCACCACACAGTGGCTAAAAAGAGATGAGAATTATCACCACAAATACCATATTTGAACCATTCCATAGAAATGGAAATCTGATAAAAGGATATAGAGTCAAACCAAAGGGAATTCCAAATGTTCTTCGAGTAGCTATAGTCCCTTAAGTAGTGTAACATTGTCTCCTCCTCATTTTGACACCATTGACAAATAGCTGAGTTCAACATGCCCCTATGATGGAGCATAACCGACGTAGGAATTACGTTGTGGCAGGCGGTCCAAATTAGAAATTTATTATTTTAGGCCTAGGGACTTGCCAAATCCACTTCCACAAACAATCACTTGAATCAGTAGCAGTGTTAGGACTTTGCGTAATAAGCCAATCGTAGTCAGCCTTAGCAGAATAGGGACCATCAAGTCGACCTTTCCATATGAATGCATCGTCCACATCAGAGCTAAGAGTAATAGACAAGCCTTGTGTGCTCCAAGGCGTGTTGGTGCAGCTGCGTATACAAAATTGGTAGGTTCCATTAACCATTATTGAGAACATCAGATATGCATAATTGCGTGTCATGTATGTCTACATAGGAAACTAGCCTTGACAGATTACCCATAATAGTCCAGGGAGTGTACCAAAAAGAGGAGAGCTCATTTCCCAATCGAAACTCAAAGCCGTCCTTAAGAATTTCCCTTGCCTTTGTGGGACAAAATTAGAAAGGCTAAACATCAGAAATTATGGAACAAGGGGAGTAATATTTACGCATATTTTATGAGAGTGGTTTAAGTCTTTGAAATTTATAAAAATCACCCATATGGGTGACTATGTAAAAGTAGGTTTCATAGGAGTACTGTTTTTAGAAATAAAAATAACATTAATTACATGATTAGTTGAATATAAATAGATATTTTTATTAGTCCATGTCACATGGGTATAATAATATCAATACTCAAGTTTAAGTCTTTGAAATTTATGAAAGTTACCTACATTATATGGTGATTATGTTAAAATAGGTTTCATATGGGTAATACCTTTTTGAGAGGCAGTTCCGGAACCGTAAAAATTTGGAGCTCTGGTGAGATTTTGATAAAAAAGATAGGGGTATTTTGGGGATAAAACGAGTTATGGGGGTACACACTCGTTCCTATTTAAGGTCTAAAGTATATGAAAATAAGAAATAATCCGTAAAAATATGTGATATCAGTAAAATTACTTCCTAAATTTTTATAAATAGTCCTTTACGGAGATTTATAAGACACATTTATTAAAAATTTGGTGTAAATTTAAGGATACTAATATAAATTTAAAATTTCACGGGTTAAAAAAATTATATAGGGGTATTAGTACATATTTTTTCCAGGGGGTTCAACTGAACCCCTCAATCTATTGTAGGTCTGTCACCGTGACCAGCTAAGTTCTCCGTGTATATTAGTCACCGATTTTGTCGGTGGATATTGCGCAACGCACAACAAACATGGAAACTGTTTTTTTATCAGCAAAAACATGAAAATTTGAGCAATGGTTACACGTAGGGGTGGACACCGGTCGGGCTTGGACGGATTCGGTCCCAAAAGCACCGATCCGGCGCAACCCACAGTTGGGATACACAAGCCCAGTTTCGACCATTAGTTCTTTCGATTTGTGCGGATTCGGTTTAACGGTTTGGCGGTTTCAACGGGTGGTTTGTGACGTGTTAAGGAAGAGATGAAGAGAGTTTTTTCAGAAATTTTCATGGCTTCTGAAATCTTTTCCAAAGGTTGAAGAAAGAGAAATTAATTGTAAAATAATGTCCTTTTGTCTTCTGAAGAAAGAGAAAATACTGTTAAATAAAAACAAAAGTATTAGTAGATGTGAGAGTTGGAGAGAGAGAGAAAAGAATTTTGAAAAGTAATTACTACAAGTTGAAACAGTACTACCGAGAGCGGTTGTTTAAAAATGACCGCAAAGAAAAAAAATCAAATAAAAATGCGATTTGAAGGAGAGAGAAAATGAAACTGTCCTTGGGCAATGAGAAAGTGTAACTTTATTGGTTGTAATGGCTGTAAATGCAGTAGCTGTACAGAGTGAAAAGCGTGTATCACATGTGTCTCAAAAAGTACAGAGTGACAGTTTCGGTCGGATTCGGGTACCGGTGGATGTGGGTTCCAATTCCGAATCCGCTAACCGTTTTTGAACAATCGGGTAACCGACACCCATTCTGTCCTATTCGAAATAGCAAATAGTAACTCGGGTATGACTAGTTTCGGACGGGTCGTCGGATCTTGTCCACCCCTAGTTACACGGACGATGTTAAAATGTGAAGAGGAAAAAATAACACATGCATATTGTGCTACCAATGAATGTTTGTTTTTTGACCAAGTCGTACCAATGAATGTTAAACATTGCGTATCATTTTTTTTTACTAAATACATTGCGTATCATAAAAATTCTTTTTCTTTTGGGACCATAGCTGGCTGTCCACAATCCACAAAGTGTCCCAACACTTTAAATAAAAAATTAATCTCTACTTGTTTTTAAGATCAAATTTTGCACTGGCCAATACCGAGTTTGTCCACTACTGGAATCGAATCCGAGAGCACGAAGTCGACCTCATGTTTTAGAGTAGATTAAGCTACTAGGCCAACGTTGTCGGTAATACTAATATATTTTCTCAAATAATTTTTTAACTGATTTTTCATTATTTGATTTCATGGCTAAAACCTTATATTTTTCTTCGGCCTTTTCAATTAAAACTCAACGTTGGCCCATTGTACGAATGGCCCTAGGTTAGTAGTTCTTCTGACTGGTCCATCATCCATATCGATCCTTTTCAAAAGCACGTGAATTTCATCTTTTCCGCATGTTAACTCTGTAGATGGGACGCCTAACAGTACGCTGTTTAGCTACATGAACTTTCTGTGGTTAATATTAATTGGAATCTTTTTGCAGTGATTTAGTGATTTTTGGATGAGAAACCTACCATGTTTACTCTGTTTTGTGTCTATCTCTTTTAATCGGAGTCTTTTTCTGTGGTTCATATTACTTGAAAATTGAAAGGTGATACTGTAGGTTTCTGTGGACGAGAAACCTATCGTGTCTATCTTTTTCTGTGCTTCATATTAATTGAAAATTCTTCGTATTCTTCATATTAATTGGAATATTTTTGGAGTGATTTAGTGATTTTTGGATGAGATACCTACCATGTACTTAGCCCGTTTTGTGTCTATCTCTTTTAATTATTGGAGTCTTTTTCTGTGGTTCATATTACTTGAAAATTTAAAGGTGATACTGTAGGTTTCTGTTGACGAGAAACCTACCATGTCTATCTCTTTCTGTGCTTCATATTAATTGAAAATTCTTCGTATTTTTCTTTGTGTTCTTCATATTAATTAATTGGAATCTTTTTGGAGTGATTTAGTGATTTTTTGACGAGAAACCTATCATGTCTTTTGTCTGTTTTGTGTCTATTTCTTTTAATTGGAGTCTTTTTCTATGGTTCATATTAATTGAAAATTGAAAGTTGATACTGTAGGTTTCTCTGGACAAGAAACCTACCATGTGTATCTCTTTCTGTGGTTCATATTAATTGAAAATTCTTCATATTCCTCATACTAATTGGAACCTTTTTGGAGTGATTTAGTGATTTTTGGACGAGAAACTTACCATGTATTTAGTCCTTTTTGTGTCTATCTCTTTTAATTGGAGTCTTTTTCTGTGGTTCATATTAATTGAAAATTGAAAGGTGACTGGACGAGAAATCTACCATATTTATCTCTTTCTGTGGTTCATATTATTTGAAAATTATCCGTATTCTTCATATTAATTGGAATCTTTTTAGAGTGATTTAGTGATTTTTGAACGAGAAACCTACCATGTCTTTAGTCCGTTTTGTTTCTATCTCTTTCAGACGGGATTTAATTAGTGATTTTTTTGTTTCTATCTCTTTCAGACGAAATTTAATCTGCTGCATGCCCAAGGCTGGATTCGAACTCAGGATCTTGGTTAAGCTGGAAGCAGTGTTTTAAAAACCGGCTCGGCCCGGCCGGTCGAACCGGGAACCGGGGGGGTAACCGAGTCGGTCAAGCCTTTGGATCGGTTATGCACCAAACCGGTGGGAACCGGCCGGTTTTGGGGAAAACCGGCGACCCGGTGACTCGGCTCAAACCGGACCGGGTTGTCCATTTTTTTTTATTTTTTTTTTATCAAATCTTTGAACTATAATTGGGAGGGGCCGCGCGAACGCAAGCCCCCACTAGTGATTGACATCTAGGTAAGTATGTTTCCCATTGACATACACCTTGCTTTTATATCTCATTTCCTCCATGTTCTGTTCATTCTATCCGATGTGGGACTATTTCTAAACTACTTAAAACAAAAGAGACTCAAAACCCTCAACAAAAATGTCATTAGTGGGGTTTGAACCCCTGACCTATTGAAAGCAAATGTTGAGCGCTACCATGAGGCTACCAATCTTATTGAGAATATTATTTATTTCAAATATATATAATTGGTACCTCTTTTCCTAAAAGTCAAGTATGGTCATCCTCATGGCATTAGCTTGTAATATTAATATTATGTTTCAACAAACTTATTTAATATTAAGTATTTTTTTAAAGATTTATTTAATATTAAGTTGTTAACTTATGAAATTTGTTCTAAATATTTATTGAAGCATTATATGAACTTTTAAAATTTATTTAATATATACCAAGCAAATAAAAATAAAATAGGCATGGTGTGTAATTTTAGCAAATTAAGTTTTACAAGTATGAAATATATAGGTCCTAAAAATTTGGGAATTTTTTATATTTTAGTAGATATAAAATAAACATAGTTATTAATTTTACAGGGACGAAATTTATATTATATACTATATAGGTATTGAAAATTCTCGAAATAGAGACCGGGTCCGAGTCATCCGGTTCCGGTTTTGGTCATGCGGTTCAACTGTCGACCCTTCGGTCCGACCATTGACTCAGTGACCCGGTACCTTCACCGAGTCGGTCACCAGTTCGAGTTTTAAAACATTGGCTGGAAGAGAGCCCTATCATATCATCCAAGTGCTCTTGACACATATGAAAAAAATTATTATATTTTAGATTAATTTTTTAATTAAATTCAACCTCAAAAGCAAGATAAACATACTTAAAGGAAAAAATATAAAATATAATTATAGCTGGAATAGATAATATTTTCCCGTTTGAACTCAATAGCCAAAAAATCATTCTTTTTGTGGTAGGCAAAATAATCACTAATAAAAAATAAATACAAAAAATAGAGAAACATATAATTTTTCATAACAACATTATATAATGTTTATTTTCATATGAGAGAGAGAGAGAGAGAGATTTGAACTATAAGTAAGAAAGAGAAAACGTAAGTAAGAAGAAATAATGTAAGAGAAAAGGCTAAATATTAGTTTTGGTCATTTATCTTTGCTCTTGGTTTCACATTGGTTTTTTATATTTTTTTTTGTCCGTTTTGGTCCTTTATCTTTCATTTTCGTTTCATTTTGGTCTCTACCGTTAGTTTTTTCTAACGGACGCCACGCTAGCAGTTAACTGCTGACGTGGCATCCATATTCATTAAATGACGTGGCAAAAAATATATTATTTAATTCTAATTGAAATTATACATAAGCAATTATGTTTTTTAAATTAAAAAAAAAACAAAACGTAATTTAACAAAACAATTAAAATATTGAAATGATTTGAGAAATTAACAACATCAACATGAAACCCAGAAACAACAACATCAAACAAACAAGCTCCTCTTCCATTTCAAATCAAACAAACAACAACATCAAACAAACAAGCCGCTCTTCCATTTCAAATCATTTCAACTCATTTCCATTCTCAGATTTTCTTTTTCTTTCATCTTCGTTTTGTTTGAAACCCAGATCTTCATCATCTCGTTTTTCGTTGAAATGCAGATCTAGATGAACATTTTGTTCCAGATCTCATTTTTCGTTGAAAACGATTTCACGAAACAACATCAACCCCTTCTTTTCCTTTGAAGTTCTGGTGTTCTGGTTTTTAAGGCACATACCCAAAATGCAAAGATGAAAAACCCAGATTGAAGAAAGGAGTTTGATGGTGATACTGTTGGAGGTTTGCGATTTCAACAACAATCAAAAACCTAATTCCTAATTGATTTTGGGTTTATACCTAACGATGGGTTTTGATTTTGGGTATTGATTTTGGGTTCTGGGTTTCATGTTTGATGTTTGATTTTGGGTTCTGAGTGTCATGTTTGATATTGGGTTCTGGGTTTCTTGTTTGATTCTGGGTCCTAAATTATGTTTTGTTTTTTTTAATTTAAAAAACTAAATTGCTTATGTGTAATTTCAATTAGAATTAAAAAATATATTTTCTGCCACGTCATTTAATGAATATGGATGGCACGTCAGCAGTTAATTGCCAGCGTAGCGTCCGTTAGAAAAAACTAACGGTAAGGACCAAAATGAAACGAAAATAAAAGATAAAGGACCAAAACGGACCAAAAAAAAGATATAGGACCAAAGTGAAACCAGGAGCAAAGATAAATGACCAAAACTGATATATAGCCAAGAGAAAATGTAAGGGAGTGAGATAGAGAAAAAAGCAAGAAACAAAACAAATATAAAGGATACAAAAATGGCTTTTTTATATGAGGTGTCAATTTTATATGCAAGGGTAGTTTGGGAAGTTTGCTAGTGAATAAATTGATTAGTTTTATTATTTATTATTATTTATTTATTATAATAGAATAGTAGATTAGTTTTATTTTTTTGTCTTTTTGTGAGTCTTTTACAATTTTGCCATAACTATTGCTGGTGTGACTAAATTAGAAGAATGAGTAGATTTGAGTTTTTACTAGTAGGTTGTTTGATTAGTTTCATAATAGAGTAGATTATTATAGTTTTATAGTTATTGTTTTGATTAGATAGATAAATAGAAAATAGAGACTAAATAGCAAGGTAATCAAAACCGGACCGGACATTGAACCGGAAGAGGTAGCGGTTCAGAGGTTTTTAGGTTTAACCGGTTGAATCGGGGGTTCAACCGGAATTAATTAAATATATTATTTAATATTTTTATTAAATATATAAAGGATAAAAAATAATAAAAAAACCATAATACTCATAATAATACAATAACATATCCGGTATGAATAAATTTTATATTAAAATAATATGAGAAATAGAAAAATATATGATATTATAAGTCAATATTTTCAAAAAAATAATAATTATTCATATTTAATAATATTCTAATCAATAAATATATAGAATCAAAAGTCTATAGATGTTAAATAGTTAAGATATATATGTAATATATAATAACACATATATAAGTATAAAAGTAAATGGTAAATAGATAAAATTATTAGGGAAAATGGCTTTTGTTAGAAATAAAATGAAGAATGGTTATATACATAATATTACAGATAAGTGACAACATAACGTGGTTGCTCTGATGGTTAATATTTGAAGCTTGTACAGAGAGGGAAGGGGTTCGATCCCCACATGGAACACCAAACAATTTAAAAAAAAAACTTTTTCTCAGAACCGCCTTCAACCGTTGAACCGCCGGTTCTTGCCGGTTTTTGCCCCGGTTCTGATGCAATCCGGTTTTGGGGTTCAAGTGGACCGGATAGGGGTCCGGTTCCCGGTTCAACCGGTCGAACCGCCTGGTCCGGTCCGGTTTTGATTACCTTGCTAACTAGTGAGTGTTTTAATAGATAGATAGTTTCTTTTTTGACAAAAGATAGGTAGGAGATAGATTAAAAAATTTGAAATGTGAAGAAAGAGAATAGAGGGAATAAATATTAATAGAGGGAATAAAAATTAAAACAGAAGGAAAAATAAAGGAGAAAGAATATAAATAAAATAAGAAAGGTTGAGAGAGAGAGAGAGAGAGAGAGAGAGAGAGAGAAGGAAATAAGTGAGAAATGTTTGAAAGAGTGAGAGAGAGAGAGAGAGAGAGAGAGAGAGAGAGAGAGAGAGAGAGAGAGAGAGAGAAAAGTGATAAAAAATTGAAAAAATGATTTTTTGTGTGTTTTATAATTTTACCTTCATTAATGGTGATGTGGGAAAATTAGATGAGTGAGTAGAATTGAGTTTTTTCTAGTGGGTTGTTCGATTATATGTGTATAGTAGGAGTATGACTTACGATTTGTTTAGTATTTTTTACTAAATGTGTATATAAGTAATTTGCTTATTAATTAAAAAAGATTAATCAATATCAGGAGATAATGTAACCGAAAAATATGGGATTCCTTCCAAAAATCGTGCATTCATCAATTCAACACATTAAATGTCTAAAATCATGGAATTCAATTTTTTCAAATTAAAAAACTGCCAAAAATATTTTTCATCATCGAATTCAATTTTTTCAAATTAAAAAACTGCCAAAAAACAATGATTTTCATCCAAACCCTGACAACCCTGAACCGCAACAAAAAAATCAAAAACCACCACATAAGTACGGAACATTGGTTAGTTTCGTCTAACCACAGAATTACATAACTTCGGTTAGTTGACTACTAGCCATAGAATTAAAAAAAATTGGTTAGTTGCCTCTAACCACCTAATTACAGAACTTTGGTTATTCATACAAAATAGGCAATTGGTCGTTATACATGTTACTAAAAAATGTGGCAATAAAATGTAACACTAACCACATAATTAGTTTCATCTAACAACGGAATTACATAACTTCGGTTAGTTGACTACTAGCCATAGAATTAAACAATTTTGGTTAGTTGGCTCTAACCACCTAATTACAGAACTTTGGTTATTCATACAAAATATGCAATTGATCGTTATACATGTTACTAGCCAGGGAATAACATAACTTCGGTTAGTGGATTTCTAGCCAGGGAATAACATAACTTCGGTTAGTCCAATTCTAGCCAGGAAATAACACAACTTTGGTTAGTCGAATTCTAGTCAGGGAATAAGATAACTTCGGTTAGTACCATCTAACCAAATAAAAACATGACTTCGGTTAGTGGAATACTAACCACAGAATATATCAAGTTTGGATAGTTGGTCCTAAATGTGCTCTCAGTAGCGTGATTGAGAGTACATGCATATTACAAATGAAGAAGAAATGACTTACGCGCAAGTAACCATGAAAAACTGATTTTAGTACCATGTTCATCAACAGCATAACGGGACATGATCAATGGCGTAAAGGAAGAGCGTGCTTCAATGGCGTGGATCAATGGAGTCTGTTTTTAAACACCCGTGGGTGTCTTATTTTTTTTTGCGTGAGTGCATTTTTTAGACTTCTTTTGCGTGAAAAATAAAGAAAGAGATATGTATCATGAAGAAAAAGAAGAAGAAGAAGAATAACGTGAAAGATGAGCGTAAGAGAAAATTGTGAGAGAGAAGATAGTGGAATTGTGAGAGAGAAGATAGTGGAAGAGAAAATCAAGGAGCAAAAAACTGTTTTGTTTTAGTAATCCCTAAAAAAAGGCACATTTATTAAATTATTTAATGTAATTAAAACAAAAAAAATGGATGTGACACAAATACTCTTATTAAATACTAGACATTAGATTGAATTTCATTGAAATTTTGTCAATCCAATGG
The DNA here is from genome assembly GCA_039519185.1 of Astragalus membranaceus. Classification (NCBI taxonomy): domain Eukaryota; kingdom Viridiplantae; phylum Streptophyta; class Magnoliopsida; order Fabales; family Fabaceae; genus Astragalus; species Astragalus membranaceus. The sequence continues at coordinate 8,738,296 of CM076851.1, read as the reverse complement.
CTATAATGATTTAGTAACTATTACTAAGCAAATGAGTTAGTACTACAAGCCGTAGCCGTAGATAGTAGATTTCCCTATCATCTTATCTCATCTTTTTCTCCCTTAAAAAAGCATAAAGTCACCGATGGCACCGATTATTAAAGACACCTAATCCAAATTTAATTTGTTTCCGGATAAGCCATACTAGTAGTGGTAGTGTTAGTAAGATACTCGTATTTGTGCGTGTGATTTTATTTTATTTTACTTTAGTCTTTTATTTTTTTTGTTAAGTTAGCCATTTATGTTTGTAAACATTTAGATTGTGGGGACTAATTTCAATTCAATCCGTTTTGTCATATATTTTTCAAAGTTTTGCTATGGGTTTCAGATAGCTTATATATCAAGATCAATATACCGAATTTTCCTTCCAGAGTCTTTTTCCAATTGGGTTTTTGGCTCAGGGAGGTTTTAAGGAGACTCTCCCCCTTTCCTATATCTCCATTGTAAGGGTTGGGCACTCCTAGCTTATGCTCCCTTCAATGAATTTTTTGCTTATCCAAAAAAAAAATACCGAATTTTCATGTGATTTCATGAAAATGATTAAGAGTTTTTTGTGTTTAAATTCAAAAACCCTAAAATGAATCTAACTTGAATTTTCTCTAGTTGAATCAATTTTATAAAAATTGATTGAGTGTTTAACTTTTTACAATCATTGCGATAAAAACCCACAATAATTAAGGTTTCATTAAGAATATAAAGAACTAACTTGACAAAAAGAATATAAAGAACTAAAGTGATAAAAATAAGAAAAAGGACCAAAAGGGCAAATTTGCCTAAAATTAAAGTTTTATATTGTGATAAATATAACTAATTGTTTTAGGCGGGAATCACCCATTTGCATCGTTTTTCTCTCATTTCATCTAAATAAGTGTTATTTACATAGTTTGGAGCTTTTTTTTTGTGATTTCGTCGTCTAAGTGCGGCGCCATTGTTTTGCTCGTCGTCTTGTGCGGCGTTGTTGTTTTGTTTGTCGTCTTGTGCGACATAGTTTGGTTTTCCCGTCTTGTTACGGTGTTTGTTCAGTTCGGATTGATAGATCCACTTCGACTCGCTACATATTCAACTAATGAAGTCTTAGTCGTCAATGCTACAGATCCGGAGGCATAGATACTCTGGTGGCTTTAATTTTATCATTTTTGTAGGCAATTTGCCGTTTTACGCTATTAACTTGGATGTTGTGAGGTTGTTCGCAGATTCAGCCTTTTCAGTTTTAGCAATATGGAATTTGTATTGTTTTCGATGTAATTCATCGATTTGAATGAATGAATACCTTATTTTTAGTCAAAAAATAACTAGTTGTTTTAGCCCATATAAAAAATAGACAGAGGTGAGAGTATTCAAGCAGAGAAAATAAATATATCGACAATCAATAATGTTTTTCCGTTGAAACTCATGAATAAAACAGCGGTCTATAATTAATAAAGAAATTTATAAAATTGCTATGTGCTAAAAGGTAGTGAAATTATACGGTTAGTTTGTAACGATTTATGTCTGTACTCAAAAGTAAGATTATCATTTAGAAATAATCACTACAAGAAAACCTCAGTCACTACAATGTTTGGTGATCGAATATATGACCGAGCAACTATAAAATTAGTTACTAAACCACTAGTTGCTAATTAGTAGTAACCAATTTAGTGACCAAAATGTTGGCGATCGCTCTAACAATTGAATTTAGCAATCAGTTTAGTGACTGAATTTTGCAACAAATTTAACAACTGATTTAGGGACTAAATGTAGACACATATTTAGTGATTGGATTTAATTAGCTACAAAATTATAAGCCGAAATTAGAGACTGAGCGTAGCAATCAATTTAGAGACAAAGTTGTAGCCAAGTTACATTGTACTTTATAACTGATGTTGACATCAATATCGTGACCAAATTTAGCAATAAATTTTGTGACCAAAGTGAGCAATAAATAGTTTAAGAGCAATAAAAAGTAAGTTTACTAGACATGTTTGTGGTGAAAAAATAGTTTAAAAGTAATAAAAAGTAATTTTACTAGACTTGGTTGACTCATGTTAACTTCTTCAAACAATAAGAACATTTCATTACATTAAAGTTGCAAATGTATTTTTTTTATAGAAGATGTGAATGTGCTTGGTAAAAGACATAATTGCAATTTTAAATTAAGTCCTACATAATATATTCATTATAGAGTTTTTTAGTCCTAATAAAAGACATCAAATGTTCACTTCGAGTCACTTTGTCCCTCTGAATCGGATTCTTGATCATCTTTGCCATCTTGCTCTTCATTAAATGACTTTTGTTGAAACTACAATCTTCTCATGAATTGTTTTATCATTTGTTATCTTGCTCACAAGTTCTCTTGGTATTTTCTATTTTGACTCGGGAGAGCATTCTCATTTTTCATTCGATAGTAGATGCAAAAATAATTGTTTTAAAATAAAATAAAAAAGAAATGGAAGAATATCAAATACAGTTTTATGACAAAATATTGGTATTAATCAAACTGATGTGAATCGAACAAAATCAAAGATAACCGATATTAGACAAATTGAGAATATGCTAACCAAAAAAGAGGAAAAGGTAATTGCTTCTACTTACAAAGGATGCATCACCCTATATTGAGGTAATTGTAGTTGGATTTTTTTTTTCCAAATGTATAACATTTCATTGAATTCGGTTAAAAGCCACCAACATTACACACAAAGTGTAAGCTGGAAGCTTACTAACAAACACCAAACATGTAACATCTCTAGTTCGGTTTATTTCACATAACAAAATTAACTAGTGATTTATCGTCAATTGAATAAAAAGTCGAATCATGGCTAAGTTTGTGTCGGGGAAGCAATGTCAAATTTCTCAATTATATTAATTACATGCATTATGTATTTAATTGGGAGAATTATTGAGTAATTGTTTGATTAGAAATAGAATTAAGTGGAATTAGAGGAGAGTTAAGTAGAAGGGTATTTTGGTCTTTTCCTTTTTATAAACCTTCAGCTCATTAAATCCTTCAAAACACACACACTCTCATAAGGTTGTGTTTCTGAAATTGGGAAAGAAAGAATAGTGAGAGAGAGAGAGGAGATACACGAGAGTGAGAGGGAAGAAAAGGATAGGGTCAAGCTTCAATTCCTAGTTGCATGTAAGTGTTCTTAACACCCTTCTTCACCATTTTTCTTCCTCTACTCTTTGATACCACTATTGCTGATCATCCTCCCCTCTATCTCATTTCGCCATTGTTGAAGCTCCCAAGTTCAAACCACCAAAAATGGAAGCTCCAAACCTTCCATGTTTGAGTTTGGAGCAACCTTGATGTATTTTGTGAACCACATTCGCATTTGAAGAGTTTAGAAGTGTTAAGAGTGGTTGGATTTCTAATTAGGAGCTGTTGGGGGTCGTGATTGGAACATTTCTGGAGCTTGTGTTCGTGGTCCTTGGTGGTGTAATTGAAGAAATTAACTCACAACAATTTCTGCAACAAAATAGTTTTGACACCCTCTGGTATTTCCTTCGTAGCTCACTGTAAAGACCTCCTTTAAAGTTCATTTTGGTTGCCTTAGAAACTAGACACGAAACCCTTAAAAATAGGCACAAGAACCATCTGATTTTATTAAGTATTGAGGGAGAAACTTCAATTACAATTTCCACTTTTGAATCAGTAACTGTTTTGAACTAGTCACACTATTTTAACCATAACTCCCTAAATACTCACCGTATCAGTATGGGACTTGAACCCACTGAAACTAGATTAAATTATCTTCACGATAGACACTGGTTTGGATAGTTTTAGTTAAGTATTTAATTAGTTATGTTTGTTCCAAAACAGCTCACAGATGCTGTCCCAAAATATAATTCGAATTCGGGATCGTTCGGAAGTCTAGTGGTGTTGAGCCCCGTTCATTGTGATTTTCATCACATTCCGGCGAGTTCTATACTCGCTTAGGGATGTTTTCGATACTGAGTTGCATGTTTTCTGAATTGAGTAACATTGAGTTTCGTTTTCATAAAATGTCGTCAAAACCGTAATTTGGAAAAAATGCATATGTCGATGTTCTTGAATTATTGATTTTTTGGCAATTATGTGATTGTTGTGATTATTGTTCTGGATTGGAAATAATGTGTTGTTATGTTTGAGAATCGATCGAAACGAATATTGGAATCGAACGGAATAGTAATTTACACGAAAATGCAAAGTTTTAGAAAAACTGATGGTCATGCACGGACCGTGCGCCCCTGCGCACGGGTCGTGCGTGAGGTTTGGTTACCTGCGCTATTATTTTTAAAAGAATGCACACGGGTCGTGCGCCTTAGCGCACGGGTCGTGCGTCCGCTTCTGTCACCCTATTTTAAAATATGTCTTAGGCTATTTCAATTGATTCCAAATCCATTCTAATCCCTTCCCCTACCCTATGTATTGATGAATAAACCATAATTCGTGAAAAACGCGTTGGTATGAATGATGTGATGTGAATTCCTTAAGTTATGATGAATGAATGATAACCGATTAGGGTTCACGAGTGCGAAACACAACTTATGTTAATATGATGGACTAAATGTTCATTAAGGTTTTGGTAACCACCAAATGATAATGTGATAAACTACTTAATGAAAGGATCAATGTATGAGAATATAATGAAAAGACTTGATATAATTCAAGGTATGATAATGAAAGGACTCGATAAAATTCAAGGTATGATAATGAAAAGACTTGATATAATTCAAGGTATGATAATTAATGTAAAAGACATTAATTGGGTGACGACCTCTATGATAACACACTAGGGGAGGGAAGTCATGAGCCCATAACCTTGGCCCCTTCTATGTTTGCCCACTAATGAAAGGATTAGTGGATTGGGTTCACCGGGGGACTGAAACTACAGATCTTCGGTGTTGTGTTAGTATGAAATGTAACACGTAACTATCCAGACTTGGGTTACGAATGTTACATGTAGCTATCCAGACTAGGGCTACAAATAAAATGTTACACATAGCTATCCAGACTTGGGCTACGGATGAAAATGATGCATAATGAACCGCTAGTGTTAGTGAGGGGTCTCGATAGGACTCACTGACCCTTTAATTGTTGTGGTTTTTACAGAGAAACAGGAAAAGTCAGAAGCAAATGAGCTCGGTTAGCCGGTGCACCATATGAAGGTCGTGGAGATTACTGAGAACTTTGTTTAGGGTTTATGTTGCCTCCCTTGTTTTCTTTGTAACTCCAATATTATGACTTGTATCGGTATTAGAAGTTATAAATTGTTTCTGCTATTTCTGTATTGGATATTGGACATTAGGATGTGGGAAGGAAAATAAAATATTATTTTTATGTTAGTTGTGTACTTCTAATTGAAGATATGAAATATGAGAGATCGTTTGATGAGTTTTTATCAAGTTTTAGTTTCATTCAATATCTAAAGACATGAATTTTACTATATGCCTTAAAGTATATTTTAGTATTTCTTCCGCGGTTGAAATATTAGGTGTTACAAAACAAGTCCATTAACGGACACACTAATCAGAAATAGCTGGAATTCCTAAAATACAATAATAAGCATAAGAGAAGCACAAACATAGCTCCTAATAAACTAATAAAAGACCCGATTGGATGTTATGCAATGTGCTATTATTAATGGCACCTCATCATCTTTGAGGGCACCCTCCAATAATGAATATTAAAATAACCGTGATTATTTTGGTAAACTTTTGTAATATATTGTAAAATAGATGATTGTTGTGTATACTAGTAACCAAATTATGGTAAACATCTGAAAAATTGTGTATTATAAACTAGCTAATCTATGATGCACAATTGTTATAATTTTTATATCGTAAATAGCTAATTTAAATTAAAAATTATAAAAACTGTATACTGTTAATTAGTTATTTACGATATACATTTTCAAAAACTATATACTGTAAACGGTTAATTTACGTTATATAGTTTTTAAAATGGTATTCTACAAATTTGCTAATTTACGATACACATATTGAATTTTTTAAAAGAAAATATATTACTTTTTAATTGTATTGTTTTCGAATTATTTTTTCAGTTGTATAACATTGATCTTTACTTTACAAATTACTTTCAAATAATTAATCAGGGCGGATGACAGTAAAAACTTTATATTGTAAGTTAGCTTTTTTATGGTACACTGTTTTTGAAAATGTATACCCCAGATTGTGTTCCGTTATATATATATATATATATATATATATATATCATAATCATAATTATACAAAATCAAGAATCGTCCACGTCATCAGTCCACCTATGCGCCACGCGCATTCAGATTTAATTCCACGCAATTCTCAATAAAAATAAGTGGCAGCCACATCAGCGATTTTCTGATCTTAACGTCTATAAATCGAAGTTGAAGCTGAGTCACAATCTAGACGGCCATGAAGCCACAAAATTGCGGCTCCACTGATTGAGGAGAAATAACCGAAGTCAACACACATATCAAATATAATCTCAACGGCTAATAACGACTGTTAAGTCTTCTGATTAATCTCGACGGTCCAGGATCAATAAAATTGCAGCTATATATATATGGAAAAAACGGAAGTAAATGACAGTAATAATGAGGGATTGAATAGGAATCAACATTCAAATCAAAATTGAATCAAAATGCTAATATTGTGGAAACTTCCTTATTTCTTACGAAAAACGATTTCAGCAACTCATATGCTTTTTTCCCGAGTTTTGATAGGTGCGAAAATGAAATTCAATGGCTCCCTCATCTTCCTCTCTTCTTCATTTCCATTTTTCTTTTGTTTTTCGTTCTTCATTTATTTATGATAAACCATAGCACCTATATATTTTGATTTAGGTGCATATTCATGGTATTGTTCCTTTCCTTATTTTGTTCAGGTGCTTCTTTAAAGCTCATTGTAACCAATATGGAAATCATTCTCTCAGCCAATGCACGGGGAAACACGGGTATGCAACGAACACCAATTTCAGATCCATCCTTAAGGTTAAATTGTTTTAATGGGTATTATATGATCATAGTGATCCAAAATTTCCAAGTTCAAAAGCTACATAGATATCTGCTCAAAATGGTATACATATATAGTTTTCAAAAAAAAGATAATCAATTGATATTGTCCTTATGATAAGTCATGTCTCATATGCATATATATATATATATATATATATATATATATATATATATATATATATATATATAGTTTTCAAGGTGTACTTCAATGTACAAATATATTAGTTTCAATGCAGTACTCTCTTTATAATATGTGCAAATAGATTAGTCTTGCATTCAAGGAGTTCAAATGGTGCAAATAATAAGGAAGTTAAAAAATGCTTGATGCGCTCAAATACTTATATTTGTACATGACACCACATGTGTAGAATTAGTCTTGCATTCAAATGCTTGACACCACATAGTTTGTTTCGTAGCCGACTATCAATATTCGTTGATCTTTTTATAAACAATAACAGTAAACTTTGTGAATTGTTGGTAGAATTCTGAAGACCTTGGAACCAATAGATATGGGATGTTGAGTTGCAAAGGGAATTGCCGGAAGGCATGCAATGAACACAAATTTGGTACCCAACCTCGAGAGTTAAATTGTTTTAATGTATATGATCAAGATGCTCCAACGTTTTTTTAGAAAACGCTATAGAATTTTAATTATAATCAATCACGAATAGTCCACGTCAGCCATCCTCATCACTAAATCAAAAAGCCACGCAATACATAGAAAAAATACGTGGAATCCACCTAAGATTTTCCAAGAAACTCAACGGCTGAGATTCTAAGTCAGATCCACGTAAAGATCTTAACGGCTACCGTGGATTTAAATTGCGGCTGGTTTTTACCAAAAAAAAAAAATTAAAACACTCAACATTTTCACGGATTGTATGGCTAATATTGAAAGTGTCATAATTAAAAAAAATCAACGGCTAATATACGCCAGAATTGCGGCTGTAATATACACGGCCCAGATGCTCCAAATTTGCGGCTGATAATATCCAACGGCTCCCATAATAATATGACCAAGCAGAACGTCGCAGTTTTATTCTGGAAATTTAATGCAATTAAATTCTGGAAATACCATTTGATTTACTCACTAACGAAAAAAGGGGAAACATTGAGGCTACATGGAATATTCCATTCTGAAAATTCAATACAATTGAATTCCAAAAAATGCAATTAATCCGATCGATAATAGAAATGACATTAATTCAAATTTGAATACAAAATTAAAAAACGCATAATAATGGAATGTCATGTTTTTTTTTGTAGAATATTAGAAGAACAAACAATGGTGAAGCATCTAGGAGATGAACACAAAGGTATTTCTTCCCTGTCTACTCCATTCAATTTATACCCATTCTTTTTCCTCTTTTTGATTTATTTTTCTAATTTATTTTTCCAGTCTCAAAATTTTCTCTACTGGGTGCACTTATTTCTTTGACTATGGAAAATTGGAAGGTGATGGTCATGTTTTTTTGTAGAATTATGGAAGAACAAACAATGGTGAAGCATCTAGGAGATGAACACAATGATCAAAACAATCATTTTCAGTTTGAATTTACTTGGAATGTGGCAAAATATTCCGTTTGACAAAAACTCAATTTTATCTTAATCTTAATTACAATCAATCACGAAAAATACAAATCATCTTTCCACATCACTAACACCAAAAGCCACGCAATATCCTGAATAAATATGTGGCATGTGTTGGGGATAAACACGTGAAAGAGAGAAGAAAAGGAAGTGGCGGCGCTAGGTGTCAGAGGAATAAGTAGGGCAATATAAAATTAGGTAAAAGTTGCACTGAATTTCATAAAAGTAGGGTACAGAATTACATGCTACTGACGTCTATATTTATATACAATGAAACAGGCCCAGGCCCATAATTTCGACAGGCCCATTCGACTGGGTTTCTAACTACACCTACTATAATTACAAGCAATAGAATTACAAGGCATATCTCAATATTCCCTCCTAATTCACATTGTTGAGCGACATCATCCCAAGCATTGTTCTCAGTTCTTCGAATCTTCCCTTTTGCAATGGCTTGGTCATTGCATCAGCTATCTGAAGCTCCGAACAGCAATATTCCAGATTCAGCTTCTCATTGTTGACTTGATCACGCAGGAAGTGATATCTGGTTTCTATGTGCTTTGACCTACCATGTGCAACAGGATTCTTGGCGAGATCTATCGCAGACTTGTTGTCGATCAACAACTTCATTCCTTCGACCCTGTGCACTCCAATTTCGACCAGTAGCATGCTCAGCCATGATGCTTGACATGCTGCAAAGGAAGCAGCTACATACTCTGCTTCACAGGAGGACAACGCAACAATACTTTGCTTCTTCGAGCACCAAGAGATGGGTGTCGAACCATACATAAAGACATACCCACTTGTGCTTTTTCGATCACTCCTGTCTCCACTCCAGTCAGAGTCAGTGTAGCCAAACACTTCATTACCATTCTTCGACACATTCTTGCTAGGGAACAGAATACCATAACTTTGTGTTCCCTTTACATACCTTAGTACCCTTTTTGCAGCTACCATATGAGAGCTTTTCGGCTTCTCCATGAATCTGCTGATCATTCCGACCCTAAACATAATGTCAGGTCGAGTGTTGCACAAGTACCTTAGGGAGCCCACGATCTGTTTGAACAAGGTGGCATCTACTTCAATCCCTTCGTCGTCTTTCGACAGCTTGCTGCTAGTGTCTGATGGTGTCGAAACTTCCTTGCAGTTGCTCATGTCGAATCTTTTCAGGATATCAGCTGCATACTTCGACTGGTGCAGGAGTATACCCTTACTTGTCTTGGTAAACTCCATCCCCAAGAAATATGATAGATGTCCCAGATCACTCATTTCAAATTCTGACATCATAACTTTCTTGAAGGCTTCGACTTCATTGCTGTCAGTTACAAGTAGATCATCTACGTACAGGCACAACAACAACTGAGTCGAAGTTCCATTCTTTTTCACATATACTCCATGTTCATTAGTGCATCTAGTAAACTTCTGAGCCAAGAGAAATCCATCAATTCTCTTGTTCCACGCTCTTGGAGCTTGCTTGAGCCCATACAGGGCCTTCTCCAGCTTATAAACCTTGTCTTCTTTACCCTTCGACTCAAAACCAGGTGGTTGACAAACATATACTTCCTCCTCCAGAGGTCCATTCAGAAATGCTGACTTTACATCTAGTTGATGTAGGGGCCAGCCTTTATGACTTGCCAATGCTACTACCAATCTTATGGTTTCGATCCTGGCTACTGGGGCAAAGACCTCATTGAAATCCAAACCAGGTTTCTGCAGGAACCCTTTGGCTACTAGCCTGGCCTTGTACTTGGCCACTTCTCCATTTGGCTTGACCTTGGTCTTGAAGACCCACTTCACCCCTATGGCTTTCTTTTCTTTTGGAAGTTCGACTAGCTTCCAAGTATCATTCTTCTCGATTGACTTCAACTCGTCAACCATTGCTTCCTTCCACTGCTTGTGACTAAGGGCTTGCTCCAGGCTCACTGGTTCTGCTTCTGCCATTAGTGTAAAGTGTGTCAGGTCTCCCTCTGCTGTAATAGCAGAATCTGGGTAAGTGTCGAATCCTTCTAGTCTTACTAATCTCTGTCTTTCCCTTTGCGACCTTCTTAAAGGTTCGACAGCAATGGGTTCTTCTGGCTCTTCAGTTTCGACCTCTTCATTCTGATTATCTCGATCAGAGACTTCGTCGAAGTCCATCATTGTAGTTTTCTCACAGCCTTCTTCCCAGTTCCAATGTTTCGACTCATCTATTACGACATCTCTGCTTTTCACTATTTTCTTTTGCACAGGATCATACAGTTTGTATGCTCCTGTCGAATGATAACCAACAAGAATCATTTGTTGTGCTCTATCATCCAGCTTGCTTCTTAGTTGCTCAGGGACATGTCTATAGCATACTGAGCCAATTATTCTGAGATGTTTGACACTTGGCTTTCTTCCTAGCCAAGCTTCTTCAGGTGTCTTCCCAGTCAATCTCTTTGTGGGACATTTGTTCAGAATGTACACTGCCGTGGCTACAAGTTCTCCCCATAAACTATGAGGTAGCTTCTTCTCCTTCAACATACTTCTTACCATGTTGAGGATGGTCCTGTTTTTCCTCTCAGCAGTACCATTATGCTGAGGCGTGTAAGGTGCAGTGACTTCATGCACAATTCCTTCTTTCTCACAGAACTCGACAAATCCATGAGAATTGTACTCACCACCTCCATCGCTTCTAAGGGTTTTGATTTCACATTCACTCTGCTTTTCAATCATTACCTTAAACTTCTTGAATATTTCTAGTACTTCACTCTTCCTTTTGATCAAATACACCCAGGACATTCTAGTGTATTCGTCAATGAAGGTGACAAAGTACTTATTCCCTCCTAAAGAACATACTTCGAAAGGACCACAGACATCAGAAAATATCACCTCTAGCTTCTTCTCTGCTCTGCTAGGTACTTCTGATTTAAACGAGTTTCTTGGTTGCTTCGACTTGCAACAACTCTCGCAAACTTCGACAGGTACTTTTACTGCAGGCAACCCATGAACCATCTTCTTTTCATGTAGTTGACTCAAGCTCTTGAAGTTGAGGTGGCCAAATCTTCTGTGCCACTTCCAGTGCTCCTCTTCGACAGTGGTCTGGAGACAATGTTCTTCGACTACTTGCAATTTGATCTTGAAGGTTCTGTTACTCTGCATTAACACCTTCAGAATCAACTTCTTGGTCGAATCAAACAAGCTGAGACTGTTATCACCCATTTCGACGGTGAAGTTTTTCTCAATCATCTGCCCAATACTTAGCAGATTGCTCCTCATATCTGGTACATAAAATACCCCTTGGATGTAGCACCACTTACCATCTTTCGATAGGAACTTTATGGTACCTACTCCTTCAGCAGTAACTCTACTGTTATCTGCAAACCTTATCTTTTTGCTTATCTGCTCCAGTTCGACAAACCACTCCTTGTGACAACACATGTGATTTGAGCATCCTGTGTCGAGATACCATTCGACAGACTTCTCTTCAGTCGAATTTGTATCAGCCTTCAACAACAGTAATTCTGGGTCAGTAGCTGTCATGAATGATAATTCTTCATTATCATTGCTGGCAATGTTGGAGGCATTACCAGTGTTTCCACTGCCCTGCCACACACACATCGCACAAGTATTTTGAGCATCACAAGTGAATCCACTTATACAAGTGTTCCCACTATTTTGCTCGCTACTTTCAGCAATTCCTTCATCGAGTCGAATCTCATCTTCAACAGCCATCAGCATTAACTCCTCTGAGTCAGAGTCTGAGTCATTATCATTAGCAAACTTGGCTTCTGCATCTTTATCCCTAGGAACTTTCTTGTTTTTACACTTGTTCCTATAATGCCCAAATTGCTGACAGTTATAACACTGAACTTTCGACAGGTCTCCCTTCTTCTTGCCGAAAGATCCTTGTTCTTTCTTCTTACTGCTTGATCCCTTTTCTCTACCCTTCTCCTTGTTGCCTGCCTTCCAATTTCTCTTAGAGGAGTATGAAAGCAAGGCTTGTTCAGTTTCTTTCTCTGAACTTCTCTGCCTTATTCTCAATTCATGAGCCTCTAAGGAACCCTGAAGTTCATCTAACTTCAATGTATCTAGGTCCTTGGATTCTTCGATAGCAGTAACAACGTAGTCGAATTCCAGGGTTAAGGATCTGAGCACCTTTTCGACTTTCTTTACTTCAGTCACAGTTTCACCATTACCTTTCATTTGATTAGTTAATGCTACTAACCTCGTAATGAAATCTCCAATCGATTCTCCATCTGTCATCTTCAAGCCCTCGTACTGCTTCCTGAGCGACTGTAGACGTATCTTCTTCAGCCTATCTGCTCCTCCATACGAGTTCTTTAGGATGTCCCAAGCTGCCTTTGCTGAATCACAGTCGATGATCAGGTTCAGGATGTTGGAATCAACACATTGGTGAATCAAAAACAGCCCTTTTCCATCTTTCTTCCTCAGCGAATGATGGTTGTTCCTCACCGCTTCAGTGGCGTTTCCTGCCAAGGGTGGAACACCATCATTCACGACATCAAGAACATCTTGATATCGAAACAGCACCTTCATCTGCGCACACCATCGTTCATAATCCTTTCCGTCAAAGATTGGGAGGTTCCCCGGAATACCTCCACCAGAGTTGTCTCGCGCTGCCATGAATCTTGATAGATTTTGTAAGGATCTAACAAGCTCTTGATACCAGTTTGTTGGGGATAAACACGTGAAAGAGAGAAGAAAAGGAAGTGGCGGCGCTAGGTGTCAGAGGAATAAGTAGGGCAATATAAAATTAGGTAAAAGTTGCACTGAATTTCATAAAAGTAGGGTACAGAATTACATGCTACTGACGTCTATATTTATATACAATGAAACAGGCCCATGCCCATAATTTCGACTAGCCCATTCGACTGGGTTTCTAACTACACCTACTATAATTACAAGCAATAGAATTACAAGGCATATCTCAATAGCATGCACGTCAACTTATGGCCTAATCTGAACGGCCGAGAACAAAAGGATGTTTGATCATATATAATGGATGGACCATATTTAATTAGATTTCGGAGCCAGTTATAGAAATAAAGAAGACATCCAAATTAATATTACATGAACAGCGTAGATCGCACAAAATTGCGGCTACAACGAGTATGTGTGAATCGACGATACTGCCTTCAATAAGAAACGGCTTTTTTTTTGGTCAATTAAGAAACGGCTTAATGTGCTTTTAATACTCAGCACCTGAAATGGATCCACCATTATGGGCCCATAAATTTCGCATACGTGTATAATGCACCCATAAATATGGAATACTATTAATTTGGTCCAAAAACATATATAATACTAATACACCATTTCAGACCTGCGCACATAATTGTTGCACCCCTGAAAAATCCCCGCTTTGGGGTTTCTCAATGTACAACGTGGAAAAATTTGGAGCCGCCACCAATATTTTAATTTTAAGACCAAAACATTGAAAAAAGGTCTTTTGGACAAGGCGGATGGTCTTTTGAAAACTAGAGATATAGGTTCGGGGGTCGATTACGTGCGAGGAAGGTGTTAGCACCGCGCACGTCCTTTCTACCGAAAGGGAACCTCTAATTAAATGTGTGGTTTTAACGTTTGATTTGAAAAATACCTAGATTTGCCTATTTATTTCTTATTTGGGGATGAATGGGAAACCTTTAATGAAATTTTTTATTTTAGGTGAGAAGGGGAAAAAAAAAAAGGGTTTTTAGAAAAAAGTGCTTGACGGGACATGGCCCGCTCCTACGTATCTCCCGGTGCGATGGAGAATTCAAAGCTACGTAGTTCTTGGTTCTTTTTTTTGAAAGGTTTTTGTTTTTTATCTTTTTTAGTGAGTTTTTTGAAATAGGACGAGCATTAGCAAATGATTAAACTAGCAGAGGCTATGATGAATCACTGCTAAATGCTCAAAAAGAGTTGTACCGCCAGTCAAACGAACAAAGGTTCTGATGGACTATTGATAACAACTTGTTTTTATTATCTTTTTGAAAGTGATTTTCGAAAAAGATTGATTTGCACAATGATCAAACTAACAAAGGCTATGATGGACCATCGTTTATTATTCTTATGAGAAAAAGACATTGTCACCAATAGCTAAACGAACAGAGGCTCTGATGAGCTATTAGCAACAATGGGTTGGAAAATGATTCTTTTTGTTTGTTTTTATGAAAATAATTTGTTTATGGGGATGAAAAGAATTTTTATTTGTTGCGCTTGACGAGAACGTGGCTCGCTCCTACGTATCCCAAACGGGAATCAAAGCGACGTAGTTCTAATGAAAGATATTTTTTGAAAGAGTTTGAAAGGGGAAGGTTGAACACATAAGCTAAATTGAGTCCCTTCTAGCAATCTTCACCACTTAGATCGAGGTGCACTAGGCACTAGTGGGAATCATATTGCTAGATCATCAATCACTAACAACAATATTTTATTTCAACTAAAAAACAAAATCATGCACATAACCCCAAAATCAAAGCATAACAACAAAGATTCATAGGATTAAAATATGTACAAGAAAAAAAATGGTGCTCAAAGTAAGGATCTACATCTTTGCAAATGAAATTTCACAAATATGAAAAATGATGAGAATATGCAAGAATAAGGTCTAGATGCACTTACTTGAGGGAAGAAAATGCAAATATGGAGGAGATAGAAATGGATCAGCTCTTGACGGAGGATCCGCTCTTGACAGACCAGCGGTGCGAGAAAAGTATAAGAGTTTTCTGAAGTGATAGATCGTGAGAATGTCTCTGATCTTGTGAAAATCCCTCTGATCTTGTGAAAATCGTCAGATCTCGTGAAAAATGTGTCAGATCTCGTGAAAAATGTGTGTAGCAATTCTTCTCTCTGATCTTGTGTGAAGTGTTTCTGTGTGAAAATGTGATTTGAGGCTGCCTATTTATAGGCTTAGGAAAGCGTAGGATTTTTTTAAAAAACATTTATTGCAAGGATGAATCGATTGTTTGAGCCTTTGGAAATAGCAAAGAATCGATTCTTGGACATCCTAAATAGGTGAAAATCGATTCCATGTTTAGTTAAAATAAGTGGGAATCGATTCTTGGCTCTTGGAAATGGCTTGAAAATCGATTTCATGCTTTGACAAAATAAGGAGGAATCGATTCTTGGCTCTTTAAAGTGGCCTGAAAATCGATTTCATGCCTTGATAGCATAAGGAAGAATCGATTCTTGGTTCCTAAAAATGGCTTGAAAATCGATTTCATGCCTTGATAACATAAGGAGGAATCGATTCTTGGCTTCTTAACATGGCCTGAAAATCGATTTCATGCCTTGATAGCATAGGGAAGAATCGATTCTTGGTTCCTAAAAATGGCCTGAAAATCGATTTCATGCCTTGATAACATAAGGAGGAATCGATTCTTGGCTTCTTAACATGGCCTGAAAATCGATTTCATGGTTTAATATTGGATTAAGGAATCGATTTCATGGCCTTTACAAAATAGTATAAATCGATTCTTGGCCCTTGGAATAGAATGGAAATCAATTCTTGCTTTCCACAAAAATGTTTTTTTTTAGGTTTTTGCCATGCAAAGCTTGCCATGCATGCATAACATTTTTTTTTAAAACTTGCCATGCATACATAACACATTTTCAAAAACCCTAATTTGATGCATGAGGCTTATTGCAAAAATCATTTTCATAGACCTTTTTGTGAGAAATGACCAAAAATGCCCTTTTTGACCCTAACTTCCCAAAACGTGCATTCTAACCCTAAAAATGATTTCGAAAACTTTGGAATGGTTTCTAGGACCCAAAATGCAATACATTTTATTATTATTATTTTTTTGTGGGGAAAATTAGGGTTTGGACCTAAGCCGGACAAAATTGGGGTATGACAGCTGCCCCTCTTTATCTGAATTTTAACGAGGAATATGAATTGGCCGAAACATATTCCAAGGCAAAATGAAGATAAAGAATTCAGAAATTATACCGATTTTGTCCACTTGGGGAAACCCGAATTTTCCTCTTTTTCTTTTTCTATTTTTGAAAAGATAGGTTTGAGAACGAATGGGGAATGGTTAACACCTGGCACATTAACTGAGAGAGAAGATGACGGACCACTCGGGATCCGAAGGAGCACTAAGGCTCTGGATGAGCGCGGAGGATTCAGGATGAGCGCAGAGGGCTCAGGATGAGCACAGAGGGCTCAGGAGGAGCACAGAGGGCTCAGGATGAGCACAGAGGGCTCAGGAGGAGCACAGAGGGCTCAGGAGGGAGCACAGAGGGCTCAGGAGGAGCACAGAGGGCTCAGGAGGAGCACAGAGGGCTCAGGATGAGCACAGAGGGCTCAGGAGGAGCACAGAGGGCTCAGGAGGAGCACAGAGGGCTCAGGATGAGCACAGAGGGCTCAGGAGGAGCACAGAGGGCTCAGGACGAGCACAGAGGGCTCAGGAGGAGCACAGAGGGCTCAGGATGAGCACAGAGGGCTCAGGATGAGCACAGAGGGCTCAGGGGGAGCACAGAGGGCTCAGGAGGAGCACAGAGGGCTCGCAAATTCTGTTGATTGATTGATTTGAAATGACCGATGCTGCTGTGTTGGATTGAGGTACCTGCATACGTTAGTTGATGCAAGGAATGGTGCATGGAGTATGGGTGCATGTTATGAGTGCATGTTATGCTATGATTTTGGTGTAATGATGAATGTGGTGAAATGCTATTCCTGATTCTTCATCTCTTTGATTTTTCTTTGGTCAGCTTTCTTTTTTCTGACTGCTTGTTTTTCTTGGTTTTTCTTTGACCAACTTTCTTTTTTTTTCTGGTCGTTTGTTTTTTCTTTTGCTCTTTTGCTCTTTTGGCTCATTCTTTTTGCTGGTTCGACCAACCCGCGACAAGACTGAGGGACCGATTGGAATTGTAGTGGCGCATAAGCCCAGTGCCGATTGTCTTGTAATTTGCCATCTGAAATGGCTTTAATTTTCCCTGAGAAGTTGCTTCCTTCCCATAACTTTTAAAAATTTCGCAATGATTGTGATGCTCTATGATTTATGCACATGTTTTACAGGTCAGTGTTATCATCATCATAAAACGTTTATTTGAGCAGAAAAAGAAGGAAAATAGAAAAACAAACAGACGTGAGAAAGATTGAGCTTTATTGATGTAGAGATCGGTCGCACAAGAAGTTACGCCGACTGTTCAATACATTTGATAGTTTAAACTACAAAAAGACACGAAAAAGAGAGAAGCTGATTTCTGACTGTCCGTCTCTGTGGAACGGTGCTAAGCATTTATGTCCTTGACCTTGACCACCCCTTCATCCCAAACCTTCAGGAGTGCTGTATGCCTTTGTTTATTTTCATGCCCAAGCTTTCTAACCCTAATTTTTGCCTGGATCGCCCTTTGCGGGTTTTCAATCCACCGGGTCGCTCTGATTTTGCCTAGGCCGCCCTTTGCGGGTTTTCAACCTAGCGAGCTAATTCTTACTTGGCTTGTCTTTCTCTTTTTTCGTCTATTTCTTTCAGGCATAATACTTCTTCACTTGATCGGAATTGACAGGGTTCCTTAGATCTTCCCCGTCCATGTTCGTGAGTATCAGCGCTCCTCCGGAGAAAGCTTTCTTGACTATGTACGGGCCCTCATAGGTGGGAGTCCATTTTCCACGGGGATCACTTTGAATAGGCAGAATCTTCTTGAGTACTAGGTCCCCCTCATTGAATCCTCGGGGACGAACTTTCTTGTCGAAAGCGGTTTTCATCCTTTGCTGGTATAGCTGCCCATGACATAAGGCTGTGATTCTCTTCTCCTCAAGGAGATTTAGCTGATCTAGGCGAGCTTGTACCCATTCAGCTTCTTCCAGCTTAGTCTCCATTAGTACCCGCAGGGAAGGTATTTCGACCTCGATAGGGAGGACTGCCTCTGACCCGTATACCAAAGAGAAAGGGGTTGCCCCGGTCGATGTACGCACTGAAGTACGATAGCCGTGTAGAGCGAAAGGAAGCATCTCGTGCCAATCTTTGTACGTGACCACCATTTTCTGCACTATCTTCTTGATGTTTTTGTTGGCCGCTTCGACTGCCCCATTCATCTTGGGCCGATAGGGTGAGGAATTATGATGCTGGATTTTGAACTCTGCGCACAAGTCCTTCATCATTTTGCTGTTTAGGTTGCTGCCATTATCAGTGATGATCTTGTTGGGAAGACCATAACGGCAAATCAAGTCTTTCTTTACAAACTTGGCGACCACTGAACTGGTTACACTGGAGTAGGAAGCAGCTTCGACCCACTTAGTGAAATAATCGATTGCAACCAGAATGAAACGATGTCCATTTGATGCTTTAGGCTCTATAGGGCCAATGATGTCCATGCCCCACATTGAGAACGGCCAAGATGCAGTCATGACATTTAGAGAGCCAGGTGGCACATGAATGTGATCAGCGTAGATTTGGCACTTGTGGCACTTTCGGACGAAGCTGTAGCAGTCACCTTCCATCTGCAACCAGTAATAGCCGGCTCTCAAGATTTTTCTTGCCATGGTGTGCCCACTGGAATGAACCCCGAACGACCCTTCATGGACTTCTTTCATAATTTTTGCTGCCTCTTCTTCTGTCACACACCTCAGGAGGACCATATCATAATTTCTTTTGTAGAGAACTTCGCCGTTCAAAAAGAAACTCCTCGACAACCTTCTGAGCGTTCTTTTGTCATTCTCTGATGCCCCGGGGGGGTATTCTCTATTGATGACGTACTGTTTGATATCATAATACCATGGCTTGCTATCAGGCTCTTCCTCAATCGCAGTGCAGTAATGATGTGCCGGGAGACCCCGATGTTGGATTCTGATATGAGTTAGATTTTTGTCGCAATTGATGTTGAACATTGACGACAGAGTTGCCAAAGCATCGGCCAACTGGTTTTCACCTCGAGGGATATGCTGGAAAGTAATTTCGTCGAAAGACTTCATCAATTCCCGGACATAATTACAATAAGGGATCAATTTAGGATCTCTGGTCTCCCAATCACCTCTCACCTGATGAATAACCAAAGCCGAATCACCGTACACATCGAGTCTTTTAACCTTCCATTCAAGGGCTGCCTGAATCCCCAAGATGCATGCTTCATATTCTGCGATGTTGTTAGTGACATAAAAGCTTAATCTGGCAGTGACCGGAACGAAACGGTTATCTGGGGAGATTAGCACAGCCCCAGCTCCGTGCCCCCATACATTGGATGCGCCATCGAATATCATCCTCCACCTCTCCTCTTCTTGAGACTTTCCTTCCTCAAACAGTGCCATGATGTCTTCATCGGGAAAATCATACTGCATTGAGTGGTAGTCTTGAATTGGCTGATATGCTAAGTACTCGGCGAGTGCACTGCCCTTGACCGCCTTCTGTGTGACATGCAGAATATCGTACTCTGACAATAACATCTGCCAACGAGCGATCCGTCCCGTGAGTGCTGGCTTTTCAAAAATATACTTGATTGGATCCATTTTAGACACCAACCAGGTTGTATGACTCAACAGGTACTGCCTTAGACGATGAGCAGCTCATGCTAAGGCACAACAAGTCTTTTCTAGCACTGAATATCTCGTTTCACAATCAGTGAACTTTTTACTCAAGTAGTATATAGCATGTTCTTTCTTTCCTGATTCGTCATGCTGCCCTAGCACACACCCCATCGAATTGTCCAACACAGTTAGATACAGGATGAGCGGTCTTCCGGGCATCGGCGGCATCAAAATTGGCGGATTCTGCAGATAGTCCTTAATTCTTTCAAAGGCTCTTTGGCAATCATCATTCCACTCTGCTTTCTGGTTCTTGCACAACAGCCTGAAGAGAGGCTCGCAAGTGGCGGTCAATTGGGATATGAATCTTGAGATGTAGTTCAATCTCCCAAGGAAACCACGGACCTCTTTTTCAGTCTTTGGCACTGGCATTTCGAGGATTGCTTTAACTTTGTCTGGATCAACCTCTATCCCTTTTTTACTGACAATGAATCCCAGTAACTTTCCAGATCTCACACCGAAAGTGCATTTTGCTGGGTTTAACCTGAGCTTGAACTTCCGTAGACGTTCGAAGAGTTTGCGCAGATTAACAATGTGTCCTTCATCAGTCTTGGACTTTGCAATCATATCATCTACATACACCTCAATTTCTTTGTGCATCATATCATGGAATAATGTCACCATTGCCCTTTGATAAGTCGCGCCGGCATTCTTGAGTCCAAAAGGCATCACTTTATAGCAGAATGTGCCCCAGAGAGTTATGAAGGTGGTTTTCTCCATATCTTCCGGAGCCATCTTTATCTGATTGTACCCTGAATACCCGTCCATGAAGGAGAACAATGAGTGTTGGGCCGTGCTGTCTACCAGAATGTCAATATGAGGCAGAGGGAAATCATCCTTGGGACTAGCTCTGTTCAGATCTCTGTAGTCGACGCACATTCTGACCTTGCCGTCTTTTTTTGGAACAGGGACGATGTTGGCTACCCACTGTGGATACTTCGCAACCGCTAGGAACCCGGCATCAAACTGTTTCTTTACCTCATCCCGTATCTTCAGTGACATCTCTGGTTTCATTCTTCTCAATTTCTGCTTGACTGGCGGGCACTCCGGCTTCACTGGCAGCCTGTGTTCAACAATGTGGGTGTCCAACCCTGGCATATCTTTGTACGACCACGCAAAGACATCAGCGTAATCCTGCAAGAGTTGGATTAGTCTTTTGCGCTCACTCTTTTCATGGCGGTACCGACCTTGACCTCTCTTCTATCCTCTTCTGTACCCAGGTTGATGATCTCAACCGACTCCCCATGAGGTTGAATAACCTTCTCTTCCTGTTCCATCAATCTCGTCAACTCTGGAGGAGCTTCCCAGTTTTCATCAACATCCCCCTCGGCTTGGTTGACTGGATGATCAAAGTCAAAGTTTGGACTGCTAGCACCGTTGTTCTTAGAGACAATTGCTGTATGTCTGCATTTTGTCGAAGTGCAAAAGCAGAATGAAAATCGAAACAAGCCAACAAACAATAACGAAACAATAAAAAGACGCATGAAATGAAGGAAAATGGATTTTTATTGATTGAAAATTCAAAACAAACGTTTTTATTTGATGATGATAACTCTGAAAATAAAAACATGTTTGCCCCTAGCAACTTGTCCTATGGCCTTGGGCAGAGCCACAGGGTTGCATTACAATCATTACTTTGAAATAAAAGCGATGGGCAAGTCCACAGCTTCCCAATTTTTGAGCCTCTCCTCAGTATGGCAACGGCGAACTAAACTGGTACCGCCTTCTTCATCCTCTGAACCAATAGCAGTGATCTGGTCTGGATCTAGCAACCCAGCACTCTTGAAGCTTTGACTGATGTTACTGATGGGGATCCTCTTTGACCAGGGATCCTGGCCTCTCAACTTGGCCAACCATTCACCTCTTCGCTCTTCGGCCAACTTCCTCCTTTCAACTTCGCTTGGGTGATATCCCAACCCGTAACGATCTTTGTTTCCTTTCAGTTGTACAGGAGCAAGAATTCCTTGTCCCGTCTTTCCAAGACCGCGTACCAGCTGATAACCTTGGTCCATCATAATTCTCGCGACCATCTCTCCACTCTTTGACAACTTTATCACGGGCGATGACGATTCAAGTACAGCATTGGCAATTTCAAGAGATTGGAAAGAAGTCTCCAAAGACTCTTCAGCTGCTTCCACATAAGGGAATGGAGAAGACTTGTTAACTAGCATCTCTTCTTCTCCATATACCACCACGATTTTGTCATTAACCACAAACTTAACCCTCTGGTGTAGAGATGAAGGAATAGCCCCTGCCATATGGATCCATGGCCTCCCAAGTAAACAACTGTATGAGGAAGATATGTCCATGACTTGAAAATTGATATAAAAAGTTTCTGGCCCTATTTGAATGGGGAATTCCATCTCTCCTATCACTTCTTTCCTTGACCCATCGAACGCCCTCACCAGAGTTGAGCTTGGCTTCATAAAGGAACAATCAACATCCAGTTTTCTTACAGTTGACTGGGGCATTACATTCAGAGAGGAACCGTTGTCAATTAATACCCGCGCCAACACGAAATCTCCGCATTTGACTGAGATGTGCAAAGCTTGATTGTGTTTCTTTCCCTCTGGGGGAAGCTCTTCATCAGTGAATGTCAGATGGTTGGCAGCTACAATATTTCCAACCACTTCATCAAATTGGCCAACAGAGATATTCTGAGCAACATGTGCTTCATTCAGCACTTTCATGAGAGCAGTTCTATGCGCTTCTGAACTCATCAACAAAGACAGCATCGAAATCTTGGCCGGAGTTTGGTTCATCTGATCGACCACTTTATAATCACTCTGTCTCACAATCTTGAGAAACTCATCTGTTTCAGGCTCTGCCCCTTTCTTTTTCTGAATATTCTCTGCCTCCTTTTCTTTACCCTTACGGGCTCTATCTTCGGCTTCTTTGGAGGACTCAACCCGACCAAACTCGGGAGCATACATCCGACCGCTCCTTGTCATCCCGCTTGACCCAGTTATATTTGTAACAGTGGTACTTGGAGAAACCCCTACTGAAGGTAAGGTGTTGTACTTCCACGGTACGGCGCTGTCCTTCTCATAAGGAAATGGAGCTGGGATTTCAATGACCAATGGCTGTGGTTTGGCTTGGACCGGTTTTGAATTATACAATATCTCCACTGGCCTTCTGGCCTCATTGCCATCATTGAACTGCAGCATTAGCACACTTTCTGCTTTCTCAACTACTTCCAACCGAACCACATAACGGTCCATCAAATCTTGCAAAACAGACTTAAAATCTTCACAAGCACCTGCACACGCAGGGTCAGCACACACACAACCTTTCTGAATTACCCCACAGCGACATAACTCAGCATGTATGTCTTCCAAAGGAGTCTTGATGCTCTCAACGTTCTTTAGCATGATCTGGCTCCCCGAATCTTCTATAGCATTGGCAGACGGTGCCCCATGACCTGGCAAGGGGTTAGTTGTCGTGCTCGGGTTGTTTGGTTTAAAAGATAGCCAATTGGCATCAATTAAGTCTTGAACTATAAACTTGAACGCATAGCAATCTTCCACCGTGTGACCGACCCCTCCACTATGGAAAATACAGGTGGCGTCAGCATTATATCCTCTAGGGAAAGGTGGTTGCACAGTCCTCATAGGGCGAGTCTTGACTAGATTCTTTGCAATGAGATGATTAAACAGCTCAGTATAAGTGATGGGAATTGGATCAAAACTGGTACGTTTTCTTTCTTGATGATTCTGAGCTCTGTGACCCGGATTATTCTGCGGTGGCTGGGCTGGAACAGAGAACGGAACTTTTTGCTGTGGGGTGTTGAAGGACGGACCTCCCCCTGCTGTAATGACATTTGTCTCTCCCTCTTTCTTTTTAGGGAAATTTGAAAAAGGTTTCTTCTGCCCACCAGGATTGCCAAAACCTCCGGCAATTCTCCCACTACGCAATCCATGTTCCAGACGTTCCCCAATGATCACCATATCAGAGAAGCTAGAAGAGACACTACCCACCAATCGATCATAGTATATTCCTGGGAGAGTTTCCATGAACATATATACCATTTCCTTTTCTGTCACTGGTGGCTTCACTTGAGCTGCTACACTTCTCCACTTCTGGGCATATTCTTTAAATGATTCCCTGTCGCCTTTGCTCATGAGTTGTAGTTGAGATCTATCAGGTGCCAGATCCATATTGTACTGATACTGCTTAAGAAATGCCTCTGAGAGATCCTTCCAACTATGGATGTCGGAGGATTGCAGTTGCATATACCAGTCTAGAGACGCTCCGGTCAGACTGTTCTGAAAGAAATGGATCAGCACCTTATCATCGTGGGCATAGGCTGCCATCTTTCTGACATACATCGTTAGATGGCTGGAGGGACAGCCAGTGCCGCGGTATTTGTCAAAATCTGGCGCCTTGAATTTGGGAGGTATAACAACACCTGGGACAAGACACAGGTCCCGTGCATCTTTAGCCCTTGTACCTGACCCTTCCATTGCCCTCAACCGTTCTTCTAGTAAGTGATATCTGTCTCTTGGTTGTGAACTTTCAACCATCTGGCCTTGAGGATAGCTCCCTGGATTGAAATAATAACCCCCATATTGAGCGGGGTTTCCTATTTGATAAGCAGCATTTGGAGGATTCACAGGAACCTCCGGAGCAGGAGCAGGCTGACTTGTCACCACAGGAATGGCTTCAGCAGTGGATGGTGTATAATTCATGGGCATCCCCCATGGATACACTTGTGCATTTGGTTGTCTCTGACCGCTCGTCCCTGAAGAACCACCAACTTCTGGTATGGGAGGAGGATGAACAGTTATAGCTTCAGCTGATGTAGGAGGAGAAACAAAGGTAACGCCCCCTTCTGAAGTTATAACTGCGGTGGCCCCAGCAGCGGCCCCACTTCTCAGAGTTTGCAGCATATTCATTACTTCAGCCATCTGGGCCTCCATAGCGCCCATTTTAGTCTTCAAAACTTGATTCTCCTGAGCCAGCTGCTCAGGGTTAAGGATTTCTACGACCGGCTCATCTTGACCTTCATTCTCGAGATGCTGATTGCTAGCCATTAGTCTTGCCTGTAGACGGGTGGAATATCGGTGTTGGCGAACCAGCTTGCCTTTTGCTTCTCTCTCTCTCTCTGATGATAGAACATTCTTTTATGAGTACAAGTGTGAATGCGTAAATGAATGCAATGCGAATGAATGCGTGTTTAGTTTGTCTTGCCGAGAATCGCAGTGTATTATGTCTTGTCATAGATACGCAAGTAAATCTTTGATTATTTTTTATTATATCACTTTCTTTGGATCCTACTGAAATTGGAATCTGGAAGTGAAACGGGTGTATTTAAACAAAGTACTTCAAAATCTGAATCCGAAAATACGACATTCTGATAAAAGGAAAGGTACAATAAAACGAAATGGAAAATTACAATAAAGAAGCTCAAATACAAAGGGCTTTGACATTTCCACTCCTTTTCCTTTTGTTGTTGGTAGAGGTACTTCCGGTTCTTCCTTTGGCTTCCTCAACTAGGGCTCTGCAGTACTCCACAAACTTGTACACCTCAAGCGGGGTGTTGAGGGGGTACATCTCAGTTTCAGCTTTTCTTAATCTCTTGGGCATATCCGCAAGAGCCTGGTTGACCAATTCTGATAGCTTGGAGAACCTATCCTTCCAGTGTTGAACTTCGTCTCTCAGCTCTATGATGACTGCCTGCTCTTCAATCCTACCGAGCAGCTCAACATAGCGATGCTCCCAATACTGACTTTCATCCCTCACTTGCCGGTACGCATCACTGATGTGACAAAGACGCTCCTTCAACTCATCAGAATCCTCTTGCTCTGCTCTTAGGGCCCGCTGATATTCCCTGAGGATGTTCTCAAAAGAGTCCCTCTCTTGCACAACACTTTCTAACTTACTCTCCCATTCAGCTTGTAACATGCGGGATTCTCTTTTTAACTTGGCAAGCAAGCTTTTCGCCGTTCTCTCTTCCATTTTTGCTTCATCCCATAACTCTTTCCACTGATTGGCTTCTTCCAGGGCCTTCTTCTCTTTCAAGCTTCGTCTCTTGATTTCCTCCTTGGCTCCTTGCAGATACCTTTGAACTTCTAACTTGCTCTCCTCTTCCCCTTTTAGTTTCTGACTGAAACTCTCAATGGTAGCAGACTTCAGGGCATTTTCTTCTTTCAAGCTCTTGTTCTTCAGAGCCATCTTCTCTATCTCCGCTTGCAAAGATTTCTTCTCTTCCTCTGCCTTCATCAGAGCCAACTTGACTTCGCCTAATTCTTCGACAACAGGAGCACTGGCGTCTACTACTTCCCTCTCGACTCGCAACTCTTTTCGGTAAGGCAGTTGAACATTCTGGATCCTTTTTCTGAGCCACTGAGCGAAGGTGATGCCATTAGTCCTCTGAGCGAGCTCTACTTTTCCCATGCGAACCACCGTACTCCAGGCTTGCAAGACCTTTCTAAGCAAGCTGTCATCTTTTGGTCCTCCTTCATAGATGTAAAGCGGGAATATCATCTCTCCAGTAGGCGAATTCCTCATCGGATACCCCAATTGCCTCAGAGTCAGGGACGGGTTGTAGTTGATGCATCCTTTAGTGCCCATCAGCGGGACATTTTGAAAACTACCACAGCGGAAGACTACCTTAGGCCTATCTTCCCAGCAAGATGAGAGATACCAACGGATCGAGTGCTCATCTAGACCCCCTAGAAACTGGATCCATTCTTGAATACTCATAGCTTTCACCTCACAAGTTATAGCGTAGCTAATCAACTTTTCCACTCGTGTTGGGTTGGTGAAGGCATGGATGAGAAGCCATGCATACAACAGGTGAGAAGAGCAAGAGATTTTCTTCCTTCTTAAGTCACAATGATGAGTAAAAGCAGAATAAGTGTTGGCAAGGATGGCGGGAATTGGATTAATGGGGCTCTTCTTGTTCTGAAAAGCTAGGAAAATACCAATAACAGTCACATCCACATACCTCTCAATCTGCGGAAAGAGAACAACCCCAAAAATTGCTAAGGCCAAAACTCGCTTGAAGACAACCCAATTTTTACTTCTAGCATAGACTCCCATTAAACCTTCAAGGTAGCTCTGCGGGAAACCTATCACATTGTTTCTCTTCTGCTTTTGGAGCTTCAGATCCTCTACACTCACTTGCAATAATGCAGCGAACCCCTCATCTGTGTAGTACTGTTCTTGATACCGGTAGGGGACAGCTTCTGTCTGAGTGAAACCCAAAATCTGCTGATATTCCTCCAATGTAGGGGCCATTTGAAAATTTTTGAAAAGAAAGCACCTGATTTCTGGGTCATAGAATCTACTCAAAGCCGTGATAGCTTCAGTCTGCACCTCTAGCAACAACAACTTCCGGAGGTTCCCATAAGCATTGTCAAACGATCCCCTTTCAATAGGTCCCATCAGGTCAACATATTTTTTCAGACTAGTCACATCTACCTTGTTTACAACGGGGTGCCTTGGAGTATACACCGTTTCCCTTCTAGATTCCATGCCGTATCTATGACAAAAATTTCTCATTACTTGGGGTTCTCGGCAAGCAAACCATGATGAAATGCAAAGATGCATGCGAAAATTATCGAAAATGTATGTTTTATGCAAAGGATGATGTGTAAATGATGATGATGTTCTATGTCTATGTAACTCAGAGACCAATCCTTATTGGCAGTGATTCAAGTTTTTTTTTTTTTTTTTTTTTTTTTTTTTTTGGAAAATGCGGGTCGTACGTTATTTCATATGGACCGGTATGAGAAAGGCTACAGCGGTAACTCTTTCACTCCCTTTTTTTTTTTTTAAATAAAGTGATTCATATGTCACTTCGTACAGACCGGCGAAAGAAAGGTTACAACGGCAACTCTTTCTCTGTTTTCTCTTTTTTTCGAAAAATCTCCTTTTCTTTTTGAAAACGTGCCTAGTTTACAATGCAGCACACAATTTGGAAAGTCCTTGTGACCTAAAAAGGGGTGAGACCTACGATCTAGGGAAATTTAAAGGGTAATCCTCCCATGTGGCTCTATTCACTCCCTTGCAAAGGCTACCAGAGCTAAATCTCTTTTATGATAACAACCACAACGATGGAATGCCATCTGGTGTGAGGTACCATAAAGAGCATACTCTGGCTGAAACTTTCGTGAGAGCAGAAGGACATCGGTCCAATTGGCAGTCACTACTCGTTTCCACTCTCCTAGGTGTTTTCAGACCTTGGGTTTTAGGCCTCTCTCAGAGCTCATAATTATAAGGGGGTGAGTGTGTGTAGCGGGGACATACCGCCTAAAATTACCCACATATACCCCACCTGCGAAGGAAAACCCAGAACAGTCCAAACAATAGCAAGCAAATAACAAGTTATCTACCCTAGGGTTCCCTACCTAGAATATCTATAGACAAGGATATTGCTCACCTTAGGAAAAGGAGCCAAGAAGAGGGGATCATGGGGATTGAAAAAATGCAAGGGCATAAGTGATAAAAGAAAGGGAATAAAAGATAAGAAAGAAAGGCAAACAGGGTTTTAATCAAATCAACAATACATTAAACCACACATTTAAATTAGTTAGGCTTGACCCTCGTCTTAAAAAAAAAAATGTCCCCAGCGGAGTCGCCAGCTGTTGCACCCCGAAAAATCCCCGCTTTGGGGTTTCTCAATGTACAACGTGGAAAAATTTGGAGCCGCCACCAATATTTTAATTTTAAGACCAAAACATTGAAAAAAGGTCTTTTGGACAAGGCGGATGGTCTTTTGAAAACTAGAGATATAGGTTCGGGGGTCGATTACGTGCGAGGAAGGTGTTAGCACCGCGCACGTCCTTTCTACCGAAAGGGAACCTCTAATTAAATGTGTGGTTTTAACGTTTGATTTGAAAAATACCTAGATTTGCCTATTTATTTCTTATTTGGGGATGAATGGGAAACCTTTAATGAAATTTTTTATTTTAGGTGAGAAGGGGAAAAAAAAAAGGGTTTTTAGAAAAAAGTGCTTGACGGGACATGGCCCGCTCCTACGTATCTCCCGGTGCGATGGAGAATTCAAAGCTACGTAGTTCTTGGTTCTTTTTTTTGAAAGGTTTTTGTTTTTTATCTTTTTTAGTGAGTTTTTTGAAATAGGACGAGCATTAGCAAATGATTAAACTAGCAGAGGCTATGATGAATCACTGCTAAATGCTCAAAAAGAGTTGTACCGCCAGTCAAACGAACAAAGGTTCTGATGGACTATTGATAACAACTTGTTTTTATTATCTTTTTGAAAGTGATTTTCGAAAAAGATTGATTTGCACAATGATCAAACTAACAAAGGCTATGATGGACCATCGTTTATTATTCTTATGAGAAAAAGACATTGTCACCAATAGCTAAACGAACAGAGGCTCTGATGAGCTATTAGCAACAATGGGTTGGAAAATGATTCTTTTTGTTTGTTTTTATGAAAATAATTTGTTTATGGGGATGAAAAGAATTTTTATTTGTTGCGCTTGACGAGAACGTGGCTCGCTCCTACGTATCCCAAACGGGAATCAAAGCGACGTAGTTCTAATGAAAGATATTTTTTGAAAGAGTTTGAAAGGGGAAGGTTGAACACATAAGCTAAATTGAGTCCCTTCTAGCAATCTTCACCACTTAGATCGAGGTGCACTAGGCACTAGTGGGAATCATATTGCTAGATCATCAATCACTAACAACAATATTTTATTTCAACTAAAAAACAAAATCATGCACATAACCCCAAAATCAAAGCATAACAACAAAGATTCATAGGATTAAAATATGTACAAGAAAAAAAATGGTGCTCAAAGTAAGGATCTACATCTTTGCAAATGAAATTTCACAAATATGAAAAATGATGAGAATATGCAAGAATAAGGTCTAGATGCACTTACTTGAGGGAAGAAAATGCAAATATGGAGGAGATAGAAATGGATCAGCTCTTGACGGAGGATCCGCTCTTGACAGACCAGCGGTGCGAGAAAAGTATAAGAGTTTTCTGAAGTGATAGATCGTGAGAATGTCTCTGATCTTGTGAAAATCCCTCTGATCTTGTGAAAATCGTCAGATCTCGTGAAAAATGTGTCAGATCTCGTGAAAAATGTGTGTAGCAATTCTTCTCTCTGATCTTGTGTGAAGTGTTTCTGTGTGAAAATGTGATTTGAGGCTGCCTATTTATAGGCTTAGGAAAGCGTAGGATTTTTTTAAAAAACATTTATTGCAAGGATGAATCGATTGTTTGAGCCTTTGGAAATAGCAAAGAATCGATTCTTGGACATCCTAAATAGGTGAAAATCGATTCCATGTTTAGTTAAAATAAGTGGGAATCGATTCTTGGCTCTTGGAAATGGCTTGAAAATCGATTTCATGCTTTGACAAAATAAGGAGGAATCGATTCTTGGCTCTTTAAAGTGGCCTGAAAATCGATTTCATGCCTTGATAGCATAGGGAAGAATCGATTCTTGGTTCCTAAAAATGGCCTGAAAATCGATTTCATGCCTTGATAACATAAGGAGGAATCGATTCTTGGCTTCTTAACATGGCCTGAAAATCGATTTCATGCCTTGATAGCATAGGGAAGAATCGATTCTTGGTTCCTAAAAATGGCCTGAAAATCGATTTCATGCCTTGATAACATAAGGAGGAATCGATTCTTGGCTTCTTAACATGGCCTGAAAATCGATTTCATGGTTTAATATTGGATTAAGGAATCGATTTCATGGCCTTTACAAAATAGTATAAATCGATTCTTGGCCCTTGGAATAGAATGGAAATCAATTCTTGCTTTCCACAAAAATGTTTTTTTTTAGGTTTTTGCCATGCAAAGCTTGCCATGCATGCATAACATTTTTTTTTAAAACTTGCCATGCATACATAACACATTTTCAAAAACCCTAATTTGATGCATGAGGCTTATTGCAAAAATCATTTTCATAGACCTTTTTGTGAGAAATGACCAAAAATGCCCTTTTTGACCCTAACTTCCCAAAACGTGCATTCTAACCCTAAAAATGATTTCGAAAACTTTGGAATGGTTTCTAGGACCCAAAATGCAATACATTTTATTATTATTATTTTTTTGTGGGGAAAATTAGGGTTTGGACCTAAGCCGGACAAAATTGGGGTATGACAATAATACGTACCATTTCCTCACTGAAAAAAACAAGATCTGGGCACATAATACACCATTTGATCCACTGAAAAAAAATGTCCTCATCAAGGAAGATGGCATTAGTCCCTCATAGGAAGGTCCTTAAAAAAACATATTAATTAATAAATAAATAATTAAATAAATAAATAAGCATTGGTTGTATATATCTTTATCATTCTCCTAATATTTATTTTAATAATAACTATTATCGTACCTTGGTTATTGATTTGTCAGCCGTTTGTTGAGGAGACTTGACGATCACAGCCCATGACGTGAAGAAGATGATTCATAGGTTGTCGCCATTGTTTGTTTCTAGCAGGAGCAACCAATGAATTTGTTTGCGCGAATTGTGGGAACCAGATTGAACAGAAGCGAAGCGACCAGAAGAGGAAGAGGAAAGTCCACCGCTATACCCGTCGATGAACAGGGTTTGAGTTGGGAAAGTTGAGTTCAACTTAACAATAAATAACCAAAATAACCCTATATTTGTTCTAAAAAACCGAAAACACCACTTCCTGCAAATAGACATATGTACGCTTTTTTTAAATCAAAATACAGTTTTTATTATATTTAGTATTTTTTTTACAATATTATATTTAGTATTTAAAATTCACTTTTTTGTAGAAACTGTAATAATTTTTTCTTTCCAAAACAAACCTACATGTTTTTAATTGATAGTTTTATAAAGTGTTTAAAAAATTCAACATGAGAAATATAATTTTTTTAAAACCTACTTTAATATTGAGTTGATTTTATAGTAGTATGTAAAACTATAATTTCACCTATAATTTATCAATACCTTAAATAAAGAAGATATCTGCTAATCTAAAAAAAAAAGATATCTGCTAATTAATCTTACAAAATCTTATATCAATATAAAGTTGCATAACAAGTTGCATTATTTGTACTTTTTTTACGGTACCGGATGTTATACATAATCTAAAAACCTAACCGAGAGCGTGGGGTTCAGCTGTTGAGGATCATCCTTCCTTAACCAAGGGTCCGGGGTTCGATCCCCACCTTAGGTACGGAGCAGCGTTAAAACTCTGGGCCAGCTGTCCTGCCCCTCGAAGCACCTACATTGAGCGAGAAATTAGTCACTGTTGTCCGTGCGATGGATACCCGGGTTTACCGAAAAACATAATCTGAAAACCTTAACTCCCTATTAAGTCCGAGATATTACTCTATTTTAGCATTGTTAAGCATGAAATATGATTCCTAATTTGTTAAATTTTTTTTAAGGTTCCAATTGGATAGTGTGTTCTCATTAGTAAATAATTCTTTTCACTATAAAATATTTATTTTAATATATATGTTTTAAAATTGGATTTTCATAGATGAATGGTATTGAACAATGCCTTCTGATTATTAAATAGTTACATAAATTTATTTAAATTTATATATATGCTTTTTCATTGAAATCATTCTTTTCTCTATAAAATACTTTATTTAAATATATTTCCGTCAGTATATTACGTACTAAGATATAATTTTTATTACTTTTACAATAATATTACAATAGAAGTTCAAAAGATAAGTATACCCGTGCAGCGCACGGGTCATACATACTAGTAACATGCATCTGTTGGTCTTAGTGTAGTATTTAGAAAACGCTATAGAATAACATGCATCTGTATCTAATTTAAAGAATTTCTAATTTCCAACATTTTATGAAAAGATTTTCTAATTTCACCATTGTGCTATGTAACTGCAGCCACCAAGGCTAGAGGCGCCGATCTTAGAGTTCATTTCAAGGTACTTGCTTATGTTACTTTTTGGTCATTTATTGTTGTGATTAACTTTGGCATGAGATTGCTATGTTTTAGAATTGAATTTGATTTTCGTATGCATTTGTTAAACAAAAATGTTTCACGTATTTATACTTAAAGTAGGTGTCTGTGTGAACCAACCGCTGGTAATCTTTCTTTAATTTTATATAAATATAATAGTCAAAATTATAGCAATAACAGATACAAATTGGATAACAATGTCTATTTTAACAATTATTTGAAAATTTAAACTTTAGCATATTTAAATGCCACAAGATAGTATATACATGCATCTAAGTTAGTAAAATTACGAACTCATACATAAAAAACGTAATGTTAGTTAAGTTGTTCGGGATAAGGAGAGTCACTTCTGAGGCGACAATTCCTACCTGTGTGTGGGGATCTCTACGGGGACTGCCCTACAGTGGCCCGTGAGTGAGTAATTTTTCCACGTGGAGACGGAGACGAGAGAGATAATTCCCCCACTGTCAACTTGGGGACGAGGATGGGAAGGGGGACCATTTCGCTGTCCGAGTAAATTATGTGTTTTTTAATTAAAAATATTAATAAAAAATAAAAATGTGCTAACTGTTATCTTTTATTCTTAAACTATTAACCTATGATTTTTTTAGTTTAGCAATTATATTTTTTTTTCCAATTTATTAGATTTTAATTTACATCCGTAGTAAATTTCTGATGATTTTACGAGGTCCCCACGGGGGCTATGGGGACGGGACAGGGAGAAAAACTCTATGTGGAGGAGATCGGGGGAGTACTCCCCCGACCCCGCCCACCTCATTTTCGTCCCTATTCATCTTTACAAATTTACGCATGTCTGTTCTCATGTTATATGTCCAGCTCGACAAAAGTACAGGTTGAACTTCGCATTAGCGACAAAAATTCGGCCAGCATCACCAGACGTGGTTCCTTATCCCCCATTTTGTTTCACTACACCATCAGAATGCTTCGAACCATGATTTGACTCCGACTATTTAGTAGGTAATGTGATATTTGTATTGCATATCTGTAATCTTTATGTTCAGTTCGATATTTAGCTGTTCATATTATCTCTAAATTATATTGGCATTTGTCTTGGCAGATATCGTTGGCATACTGAATGGAGTTGGTGCTCCGTGTGATTATTAGAAAAATAACACCAAATCTACGTTGCTATCGATCGACTTATATATCAGGGGGTGTGAATGCAATACATGTACGTTTTATACAAATTTAACAGTTGTATTTAATTCAATTTTCACCATCATCAAATAAGACTCATCTTTTTACTAATCATAAACATCGACGATACATATACATAATATTTTAACAAAATAATAATTACAAATTAAATTAAAAAAAGATATATACTTTAAACCGTCGATGTTTGTGATTAGTATATATAATTACAAATTAAATTAAAAAAAGATGTATATGTATCAATATGGTCATACATACCATATATAATTAAAAAATATGGTCATACATACTAGTATATATATATATATATAATTGTATAGCTAAATAATAAGATACAAAAATACTTTTTAAACCGAAAATAGCTTATTTACGTTATACAGTTTGGTAAACTACGAACCGTAAATAAATTGGTTACGATAAACAGCTTTTGAAGCTGTATACCAATTGCATACCATAAATTAGCTATTTACGAAAGTGACAAAAAGTAACATTCATAAATAGTTTATTTATGATTAGTAGAAATATTTCTGAACACAAGAAGTTTTTAGGGGCATTTTTAAAGTTTTACTTATTAGGGGGTGTACCTGGAAGTCATGTTAGGCCTAAAACCACGTCCACTTACTTTTTTTTTTCCGATAAGCGATGATGCATTGAAATGAGCATTAGGGGCGCTCAAAACCACAATTACACATTGTTAATACATAAGGAGGCATTTTTGAAGGCACTTACTTTACATGGCAAATTTTGAAGAATGGATCTCATAATCATTTTTGGGTTTTTATTTTTTCTACGCCCCTCCTATATCCCAATACCACCCCCACAATTAAGCAAAGTGTCCATTCTACCCCAACAAATATTTCATACCATATTTTGATTCTGGAATTATGTATCAATACATAAATCTTAATATATTTTTGGAAAAAATGCTTCTGGGGTCCCTTATCTTTATTTAAAGTAACAAATTAGTCCTTTATGTTTTTTTTGTCCCAAATAAGTCATTTATCTTTCAAATTTTTGACACATAAATCATTTTCTGTCAACTTCTATCCAACTCTGTTAACAATGCTGATGTGGTGTGCTGACTCATTATTTGATTTATATTTTTTATTCAGTTTATGCTTATGTGGCGTGCTGACTTAGTATTTAATTTAAATTAATATTTTTTTTTTATGAATTGCTTCTGTCATTCCCAGCAACACACAACAACAACAACACACAACAACATGAAATCCACATCTAACACTAAAACCCAAAACGATTTTGTCAATAACAGAACAAACAAAACGATTTTGAAGAAACGATTTTGTCAGAAACGATTTTGTCAAGAACAGAACAAACCGATCTTCTTGCTTCCATCATTCCCAGAAACGATTTTGTCAGGAACAGAACATGCAAAACGAAATCCAGTGAAGAACTGTTGCGCTCGTGTGTTTTATAGTCGCAATATTAGTGCAAGTATACACGTCGTACAAGTAATAAAGTGGATAAAAAGTAAGAGATCGTTCCCACGAGGATTGATTTACTTTCAAGGTTCAAGTCTTTAAAACACAAGTGAAACAAGTAATAAGTCGGCACTAAAAGTTGGTATTAAGACTAAGAACGTAGATAAAACAAGTAAATAAGGAGTGGTTGTGAATATGGAAGAGTATGAGTTGGATTGCTGCATGCAAGTAAATCTCCTCTAGTCAGACGTTATAACGTTTACACGTTAATACGTACAAATGCTATGTTGTATAGACGTTATAACGTTTGAACGCTGTTGCAAAAGAGCTGTGCTTTTCAGTCACAAAACGTCAGAGCTTCAAGTACTAGAATTCCTATGTCTAGGTTCTAAGTAGGCCTACTCCTGTATTTTAAGTACCCACAGCAATGTCCTATGAACTATTATCCATTCTATGTCTAGACTTAGATAAAAATGCCTAAATGTCTTTAGTGCACCTTTTCATTCACATAAATCTTTGAGTTCTTTTCATAGACCATTTCTGTACCTATGAATCTACTTATTTTAAGTGGCCAGTTCAAAACAAGTTTGGAAATATTAACATGCAAAGATTTAAAACGCATAAACATCATTACTTCATAGCATTAGACTAAAGGTTCATTACATGCAAAACAACAACCCAACTACAAATGTTTAGCTCATGCTGAGCGTCTTTACAGAAAGAAGATGAGTTAAAATCCAAATACCGTACATAGAGAAAAGGAGACTAAACGCAAAAGATACGCCTAAGTAGCCTTCCTTCATGCACGCTGTAGAGACGTTGCAACGTCTGAGCTTCACAGTAATGGGTGCGAAAAAATAGAAAATGGAGCTTGAGAAGGGTTTGGATGAAGAAGTCTGTGCCTAGAACCTCTTTAAGAAAACTCTCTCTGAAAATGGAGGAAGGTGGATGATGAATGGATGGACTGGTATGATGCCCCCTCCTCCCTCGTAGAGAGAGATAAGCTTTGTTTAAATAGCCAAAAAAAAAACAGAAGGTCACATGCTTGCTGATGTCATTCCCCACCTTCCAAGCTTGCTTGTAAATTAATTCTGTTCTGAAATGACACTGCACTGCTACAGTGCGTCAGCCGCGTCAGCGATGAGGAGAGAGAAGATCTTCTGCACTTCTAGATCTTTGACCATCATTTCTTGTGCGCCAAAAATAAGATATTTCTTTCTTGCTCTGCTGCCCTTCTTCAGACGTGATGAGGGACGTTGCCACGCTCAGTTTACTGCACAAACACAAGAAGCATCAAAACGCTCACAAAGGCGCCAATTGGTGCCAAAATGCATAGAATTTGTAATTTAGCCCCTTTCTAACTAAAAAGCAATAAACTAACAGAAACTTAATAAAAACAACCTACTATTGCCAGAGAACTTGCATGATTTAACTTTGAATAAGTATAAATAACTCATATAAATATGAGTTATCACACCCCCAAACTTAAACCGTTGCTTGTCCTCAAGCAATCGAAACACTGCATATGAAAAGATGCAAGAAATTAAATACGCCAGCAGTTTACACCCTGCTCACCCATTTGATCAAAAATTATCCTCAAAG
The DNA here is from genome assembly GCA_039519185.1 of Astragalus membranaceus. Taxonomy (NCBI): domain Eukaryota; kingdom Viridiplantae; phylum Streptophyta; class Magnoliopsida; order Fabales; family Fabaceae; genus Astragalus; species Astragalus membranaceus. Next base: position 8,701,079 of record CM076851.1, on the reverse strand, counting down.
GGCTAATTCCTTCAGACTTACACTACACACTCACGCACCAATGCACAATTACATTCTAGATTCATTACTGCCCAAAGTGAGTGTGTGATCTCTGTATCAATTCTATTCCTAGCTAGGTTCAGAAGCTACCCTAGCCTATGAAAGAGTGGTTTCCATATGGTGGGAGTATAACATCTTTCAAAACAGAGAGTAGGCTAACATTTCCACATAAGACATGAGGGTTATTTTAAGCATGACAAATGGTCTTAATTTGGGTGCTAGGACTAGATTAGTGCAAACTACTTTTCTGACTCACACAACGTAAAACACACAGAGGACTGCAACCCCTCATTACTGAGCAACTTTCATTTGATTCACTTCACTTTTGGTTTGGAGTTTTTGTGATTTTCTCCTTTTCGATCCTTTGGATTTGACAGTTTTGGATTGAGATATTTGGGGTACCCAGTATTTGTTTCGGGAAATTGCAGCAAACACAGAGGACATGTGGATTTTTCCACTTATTTGAAACAACACACAAACACACACGGCATACGTTATAACGTTACGGGTAGACGTTACAACGTTGCACTCACACAACACATGCACTAATCATCCTACAGTCTTTGCACCCAGCCTTAGCACAACCTGATATACCCCCAAACTTAGTTTCTACTGCTATTCTAAGTTTTTAATCAAGTTTTACCATCACCATAGTCAACCAAAACTAGCTTTTGCATCACATAGTCCCTAGCTAACTAGGTTTTCCTCAAAACAGAGTTTGTGTGGAAGCAGTAATCAATTCTATTCATCTAAGCATGCATCAGCTACTCACACAAAGTCACACATAGTCATTACTAGATTTAGCCCAAAGAGAAACATTTTTGATGATTAATAGAGTAGGAAAGTAAACTGATTATTATTATTATTATTTGTTTTTTTTTTATGCAAACACAAAACATAAAAAATGATTCTCCCCCCCAGACACAAAGATGAGCAGTGTCCTCACTGCTCACTGATCTTTAAAAATGGGAGAGGAACACTCAAACACAACACCAGCAAACAAACTACTGACTACTAACTAAAAACTACAACTATTCTACTGCTAAAAAGAGGGCTAAACTACTTGTTCAGAACACCTGACCTGAGCCTTCCACTCTGTCTGGCTGGGATGCCTGCTTCAGCAGTCTTCTTTTTCTTTTAAAACTTCACCCAGGCAGCAAACGTGACAACGTCCTAGACACACAAAGACGTTATAACGTCTACCACACTTCAATAACTTGAGTCTTGAATCTCTCCTACCTTCAGCTTCCATTCCTGCACAAAACAAAAAATAGAAACAAAAACAACAAGGATTAGAATAAAAACTCTGGGCTGCCTCCCAGTAGCGCTTGGTTTAAGAGTCCTCAGCCAGACTTGGAATTCAAACCCAAGTTAGGGTGGATAATAGGACAAAAAGAAAACATCATCCTTCCGCTTTCTCTTTTTGGTCAGAGATCCCATGTATTTGGCATATGGAAGCAAGTGTTCCCATGCACCAACCAATAAGCATTTGGGATATGAATTTCTCCTTTCTTGAAAAAAATTAAGCTCATTTTGTGGAGGATTCTTTTCTTCAATTACCAAAGGTTGAATCTGAATTTTCTCATGACTCTCTTCATACCTCAACTTTGGATTTTCTTCCTTGTCACTATTTTTGAATTTTTCTTTTTCTATAACTACACGATTTTTTTGTTTTTCTTCCACCATTTCCAAATGACCACATTCAAGCTCATACTTTACACTCTCTTTTTCTTCCTCTTGCTCAACCACATATTCAATACAACTCTTTTCTTCTAGCTCAACCACTTTTCCAATACAACTCTCTTCTTTTAGATGCTCCATAATTGTCTTAATGTGAGCCTCTACATTCTTACATGAAGCTTCAGAGTTGTCACGATACACCTTCGTATACTCAATGGAATGAGCTAAGAGTTCTTTTAATTCAAAGTTGTCCTCATGTAATCCTACGGTTTGAGCTTGAGGATATGAATCTTGCTCACACACATCATTTCCCATTCCATAATCCATATTTTGGGCAGTCATGGGCATGAAATTTGTCTCATAACAGCCCCTTTGATATTTACTCTCATGGAAATCATAATTGAAACATTCTTGTTGAGCATTCAATTCATTCATTTCTTGCATAAAGTAAAAACTCCAATGGTCCATGGCATAAAAGTGGATTTTTTTTAAACACTCAACACAAACAATAATAGTAATAACAACAAAGGAAACACACTACAGACATAAAGCACAATGCAAATTCACTCCCTGGTTCAGTTGAATTAGAGCTTGAATTGGAACTAAGCATACGCTGTAACGTTTACCTGTTCACATACAGAAACAACGAACAACACAGTAAAATTCTTTCACCTAGTGTTTTAATACTTTTGAACCATAAAAGTTAAATTCAATCCCCGGCAACGGCGCCAAAAACTTGTTGCGCTCGTGTGTTTTATAGTCGCAATATTAGTGCAAGTATACACGTCGTACAAGTAATGAAGTGGATAAAAAGTAAGAGATCGTTCCCACGAGGATTGATTTACTTTCAAGGTTCAAGTCTTTAAAACACAAGTGAAACAAGTAATAAGTCGGCACTAAAAGTTGGCATTAAGACTAAGAACGTAGATAAAACAAGTAAATAAGGAGTGGTTGTGAATATGGAAGAGTATGAGTTGGATTGCTGCATGCAAGTAAATCTCCTCTAGTCAGACGTTATAACGTTTACACGTTAATACGTACAAATGCTATGTTGTATAGACGTTATAACGTTTGAACGCTATTGCAAAAGAGCTGTGCTTTTCAGTCACAAAACGTCAGAGCTTCAAGTACTAGAATTCCTATGTCTAGGTTCTAAGTAGGCCTACTCCTGTATTTTAAGTACCCACAACAATGTCCTATGAACTATTATCCATTCTATGTCTAGACTTAGATAAAAATGCCTAAATGTCTTTAGTGCACCTTTTCATTCACATAAATCTTTGAGTTCTTTTCATAGACCATTTCTGTACCTATGAATCTACTTATTTTAAGTGGCCAGTTCAAAACAAGTTTGGAAATATTAACATGCAAAGATTTAAAACGCATAAACATCATTACTTCATAGCATTAGACTAAAGGTTCATTACATGCAAAACAACAACCCAACTACAAATGTTTAGCTCATGCTGAGCGTCTTTACAGAAAGAAGATGAGTTAAAATCCAAATACCGTACATAGAGAAAAGGAGACTAAACACAAAAGATACACCTAAGTAGCCTTCCTTCATGCACGCTGTAGAGACGTTGCAACGTCTGAGCTTCACAGTAATGGGTGCGAAAAAATAGAAAATGGAGCTTGAGAAGGGTTTGGATGAAGAAGTCTGTGTCCAGAACCTCTTTAAGAAAACTCTCTCTGAAAATGGAGGAAGGTGGATGATGAATGGATGGACTGGTATGATGCCCCCTCCTCCCTCGTAGAGAGAGATAAGCTTTGTTTAAATAGCCAAAAAAAAACAGAAGGTCACATGCTTGCTGATGTCATTCCCCACCTTCCAAGCTTGCTTGTAAATTAATTCTGTTCTGAAATGACACTGCACTGCTACAGTGCGTCAGCCGCGTCAGCGATGAGGAGAGAGAAGATCTTCTGCACTTCTAGATCTTTGACCATCATTTCTTGTGCGCCAAAAATAAGATATTTCTTTCTTGCTCTGCTGCCCTTCTTCAGACGTGATGAGGGACGTTGCCACGCTCAGTTTACTGCACAAACACAAGAAGCATCAAAACGCTCACAAAGGCGCCAATTGGTGCCAAAATGCATAGAATTTGTAATTTAGCCCCTTTCTAACTAAAAAGCAATAAACTAACAGAAACTTAATAGAAACAACCTACTATTGCCAGAGAACTTGCATGATTTAACTTTGAATAAGTATAAATAACTCATATAAATATGAGTTATCAAGAACTGAAGTACAGAAATTGAAGAACAAAATGAACTCCACATCTAACACTAAAACCCAAAACGAAATCGAAATCTAACCCTAAAACTCAAAACGAAATCGAAATCTAACCCTAAAACCCAAACAAAATCGAAGAACCGAAATCAAACCTGAAACCCAAATCGAAATCAAACTTGAAACCCAAATCGAAATCAAACCTAAAACTTAAAATGAAATCAAACCTAAAACCCAAATCGAAACGAAGTGATTCTAGAAACAGAAACGAAACGAAGTGATTCTGGAAACAGAAACGAAATCGCAAATTGTTGTTGTTGTAAACAACTGAAGAAACGAAATCGATGTGAAAAGGAAAACGAAATCAGTTGGGTTCTGGGTAATGAAATCGATTGGTGATGGGTTGCTGGAAAACGAAAGACATGAAGAAGAAGAAGAGGGTACAATTTGGGTTCTGGGTAATTTGGTTTTTTGGGTGATTGTTTAAAAAAAATATTAATTCAAATTAAATTAGTAGTCAGCAAGTTAATATGCCACCTAAGCAAAAATAAAATAAAAAATATGATTTAAATGAGTCAGCACGCCACATCAGCACTGTTAACTGAGTTGGATGGAATTTGATGGAAAATGATTTATGTGTCAAAAATTTGAAAGATAAAAATACTTATTTGGGACAAAAAAACATAAAGGACTAATTCGTTACTTTAAATAAAGATAAGGGACCCCAAGAGCATTTTAGCCTATATTTTTTCATTCCGGATTTATGTATTAATACATAAATCTGCAATGCATTTTTTTATTTTTCATTCTGGATTTATGTATTGAAACATAAATCCGTAATGTATTTTTTCATTCCGGATTTACGTATTGATACATAAATCCATAATGCATTTTTTTATTTTTCATTCCGGATTTATATACTAATACATAAATTCGTAATGTATTTTTTCATTTCGGATTTATGTTGTAATACATAAATTCGTAATGTATTTTAGCAAGGGTAAAAATGGAATAAAACAAAAATGTGGGGCGGGGGGTATATGATATAGGGGTGGGGGTACAAAAAATAAAACCTTATTTTTGGATGGAAATGTATTTAGTGGGTCAATTTGGACATGTGCCCATGAATTCTAAATCAGTTTCCAAGGCCTTAAGTCTATGCCCATGTATTCTAAAATAGATGTCAGGCTCGGTTGCATAGGACTTGCTAATAGAACCGTAATTTTGTTATTTTTAACAAAAGAAAGAGATATGGAGCCTCGTTAAAATCTTCTGAAGCAAAACCCTCCCTAGGGAAAAAGCACCAGGAAGGAAAGAGTACTCCCCCTAAATTTTATTGATTAAAAAGAGAAAATATACAAAAAAGATGGGGGGACTAGACCAATACCCATGAGCAAAAATATCGTTATAACTGAAAAGAAATAAAAGCAGTCCTATAGAGGTGTGCAAAAGCATCGCTATAACGACTCTAATCCTAACCAGGTTAGCACCAAAGTCATTAACAATCATTTGCAGCCCACCAAAAATAGGAGGCAAAATGAGAACCCAATCCATCTAAGGAAGGAAGGAATTAACCAACCTGTAGTTAGGCAAACCTAACCTATTTCTGTAAAAGTCCTCAACAATGAAGCTTTGGATGAGATTCTGTTAGGATTTCGGCAAGTGTACCGAATCGTTGCAAGTAATATTAAAATGGTAAGACCGAGTGTCGAACTCAGGGATTGCGATTAATTATCAGTTTAATTAATTAATTACTAAAATGTTCAAAATAAGGAGTGATAGATAGTATACGGAAAAGATTAAATGTGAGAATAAAATGCGAGAATAAAAGTGGTTAGGAATCGAATCCTCTCCCCTACACTATCATGCAATATACCATCGATCAACTTCAATGTAATTACCCAATTAACAGATTCAATTAAGTTAATAAGAGTAAGGGCAATCCCTTGCCTCAAAACCCCTTTTCTCTAATGGGAACCCTAATTCCTTAAGTGAAACACCAATAGACAAAGCATTAAACACAGCGAATTAACGAATTCATGAGACAATTTCATATTCCTATGATCACCATACTCATGACCTTAAACCCCAATTTCCGGCAACATACCCATCTCCCAATGGTGAACATAAACCCTAATTCAGTACAACAACAGATATTATTGTAAAGCAATAAGAACGGAGGTAAAGGCAATTGTTAAACAGATAACTAATCGAATTGATCATAACAAAGGATTCACATGATAGTTTTGGAGAGATTCATCTCTTCCTAACCCTAGAAAACTAGCTACTCATAATCAAAGTAATGGAAGATAAGATAAAAGAGAAGTTACACAAAGAGGAGTACATTGGATCCTTCAATTCCTTGTTCCCAAGTGTAGAGAAGCTCCAAATCTTGCTATTTTTCACAGCTCCAAAACCCTATTTTCGCCTCCAAGAATAATCCCCCAAAAATTCTGATTTTTCACTTAAAATGTTGTCAATTCTGGAGTCCTTCGCATCGCGATGTTGCAGAATTTTGCCTGGGTCGCGACGCGAAGGTGTCTGGTCGCGACGCGAAACTGCACAGATTTTTTCTTCTTCTTTTCTCTATTGCATCACTAGGCAAGCTGTCTGGTTCGCTAGATGACAAAACATCAAATTGAAGGTTTTCTCTTACAATAAGCACTAGAGAAGAGGATAATAACTTACAATGCAATCCTATTGACATCAATTTAAATCTATGCTATTTCCTCGTGACAATTGACCGAAACACAATCAAATACTAGCATTTTGGCTTTAAAACTGAACAACAATATACATATGACGATGAGTCAACACAACCCCAAACTTGGAGTTTTGCTTGTCCTCAAGTAGTCATTCAATTCAGGCTGTGGCAAATTTTTTATTCAGCTTTCACACCTTTCACACATACCATTAGACACTTCAACACATCAAAAGTCATCATCTAACATAATGTATTAGCAAGACAAACCGAATTGAAAAACACAAGATCATATAGAGGCAAGCATTCTCAAGTTCCCTCTTTTCACGCATCTCACTAATTTGCCTCTCTTCTCTGAAGTGTATAAGGTAATCACTCAATTCACAATACATGCATCATCGTTTCATAGGCTTGAACAAGTTCTAGAAAAGTCCACACAAAATGATATGCACACACACTATTCGAGGACTTAAAGGATGTAACGGGGCTTAGGTAAGGGTGGATATTATTTGGGTAGGTAGGTTACAAACTTGGAGTTAGGCACAATTCCCTTTATTCTCATACTTTAAACAATCTCACCACTCACAATTTTTCCCAACAAAATTCCACAAGAGAAGGATTGTTATTATTTTTTTTATATTTTTCCTTTCTCTTGTATATACCACCCCAAACTTAATTTGTTGCTATTTCATGAGCAACCCCAAACTTAGATATTTCCTACACGTGCATACATTTGTCTATCTAACTCCAAGTCAAGAGAACAAACTATGAAATTAGTTTGCCTGGTGCGGCCTATGTCAGAACAAAAAAAAAACTTTTAGGCTCAACAGCGCTAACAAATGATAAGTAATTATGAGGTGGTTTGAAAGGCTCTGGGTTTCCAAGAAAAATTGCCTCAGTGTGTCTATAAATCAAATGTAAGACAATTAAGCACAAGTTCAAGTTCTGCAGAATAATAAATGCAAGGAATGCCCACATAGTCAATGAATCATAGGTGTTTAGGCTCAAACCTCACGACTGGGATTTTAAGAGATTGAACTATCAGAAGCTTGCCAACATATGATCCAGATTTTCCTCAACCTTTATCTTAAACAAATGACAATACCTGGTGATAAAAATTGATGCAAAAGTGATCACATGGTAAGATGCAAACGTGTTAGAGCTAAAGAACCATCATCATTGAGAATGCATCTATGAGTTCAAAGTTGTCGTGCATCATAATCAATGTAAAAGTCATATCAGCATAGTACAGACCAAAATGCAAAAGGCAAAATCCAAACAAAGGGGAAGACAAGAACCCAAAAAGTGTCTCAAAAAGAGAATAATGAAAGTGAGCCATCCTGCTTGAGGAAATGAGATCCGATGCTCAATGTAGTCATCCCCATGTAGTAAAGGATTATGTGTCTCCTACGGCTCATTTGTTGTTGCTGGTGATGATTGTCCTGAAGCACCTCTACACTGAGTAAGCAAGTCATCGGTGCTCTCCTCACATTCCTTCATGAAGGACCAATCTTATCTGCTTTTTTCATTTATAACCTGTAAATGATTCCTGCAACATTCTTGTGAGTTCTCAGGGAACCCATTGAAATAGGTTCCACTAAACTGGACTTAAACACAAGGTTTAGAAACAAAGTAGTTCACCCATAAAATGGAATCATTATTTCTTAGACCAACAATGGAGCACTTCTATTCTCTCTTTTTTTTTTGATAAAAAAAAACTAAAAGAAAGACAAAACCATAAAGTCAATTAAAAACTTGTTACCTCTACCATGGGTTGCCTCCCAAGAAGCGCTTCTTTACCGTCACTAGCTTGACGATGCAATTCCTCTATCAAGGTGGAATATATGACACAAAGAACACATCATCCTTCTTCTTTCGTTTATGGGGCAAGAACTTCATGAACTTGAAGTATAATTGCAGATGCTTCCATACCCGCTCAAGGTGAAGGACGACGAACAAGTCATAGAAGGAGTCTAAATATCGATCAAGCTCTTCACTTCTATCTTCCTTGCTGCTCGAATGATTAGTAGGAAAAATGATTTGTTGGGTTATTTCTTGTTGGATTTTCACACCTTCATGGAACAACCTTTTTTGTTTGACGAAGGATGGAGCGCAGGCCTCTGCTAGGGTTTCCCCATGGGCGCCGCGCCCCCTAGGCTGCCGCCACCCTCCGCCCCTCTCCTTCTCAACCGCCTTCTCCTTCCCTCTCCACTCCTCGCCTACCCTCTCCCTTTCATGCCATCTTCCCCCCTGCTGCTCGCTCCATTCTTTGCTTCGGTTCCCTTCTAGGCGCGGATCCTTTTGGATCTCTCCTGAGGAGCCGCAGATCCATGGCCTATTTCGCTGATGATTTGCTGCAGCTCCGATCAGGGGGCTCAAAGGCTGATCCGTCTCAAGATCTTTGGTCTTTGTCTGGCTCTTTGCAGGTGGGTAGAAAGGGGGATCATGCTCCTTGCACCATCAAAGCGCCAACTACAGTTTGTGGTTCTACAAGTCGTGATGGGCTTCTTTTTCCGGAGGCGGCGATGGGTGTCAGTGGTTCACATGTTTTGGGTTTCTGCGGTCCTGCTCTCGGAAATCAGTCTGGTAGCTTGGTGCAAGTACAGCCTGCCGTGGATGCTCCATCTGTGAGTGGGGTGAAACAGAAGTCTTTCTCTGAGGCTGTTATACCCCAATTTTGTCCAAGCTCTTGTTAATAGTGTTTTAATTTACTAGGTCGCATTTTTTTTTTGCAAGTCTCGAGTCTTGTTAACGCGTGTCGGTGTCATGCGAGTGTCGTTAAGATGCCATTTGTGTAATTGGGCCGACAGTTGGGTTATTGGGCCTACACATATACAAAGTGGGCTTATCATCTTGAGTCGGGCCCAAGAACGCAGTTCTGAGTTAATTTTTAGTGCATTTGTCTAGTTGGGCCGGATTTCCCTTTTGTATTTGGCCCAACTTCTTTTATTATTTTTTATTTTGTCCATTTAATTTATTTTGAGTAATGCATAGTCCAAGATGTCAAAGAATCTAATTTAATTTTATAGCATTTAGGAGTGTCCAAGAGTCCAAAATGTCCAAAAAAATAGTAATAAAAAAATACAAAAAAAAAATATAAAAAAAGAAAATTAAATAATAGAAGTAGCATTAGCAGTCTCCTGGTCTGCTCCAAGCTTCAGCAGCTAACTTGGGCCAACAGCTCTCAACAGTCCAAATCTGCAAAGCAGTCAAGGCCCAGTCAAAACTAATTAATGCTAACCCTAATATTTTCAATATAAATAAGCAGTCCACAGAGTCAAAGGACACGGAGGGGAATTGGAAAAAAGATACAGATAAGAGATACGCAGATACACACCCAGAGAACCACAAACAAAAAAGGAGGTTTTCGGAAGCTGGAGAGCCGGGTTAGTTCATTCGTTATTTATTTTCTTAGGTGTTCACGTAGTGTATACATGAGTTAATCTGTCAATTCTAGTTAACAACATTTTTATTCATGCTCTTCAAGTGTAAATACCAAAACTGTATATATATATATAAACTAGGTTAGAAACTTTGGTAACATTAGATATTGTCAGACATGTGAATAGATTAGATCAAATACCTGTACGAATTAGGATGAGAATCAGTTTGAATACTAAGTACTGTAAAAAAAAAATAGAAGTAGAAGAAAAGCGATTTACATGACTGTGAATAGGAGAAGTAGAATAATATAGAAACGGAGAAAAAAAACAGCGAAGATCAGAAGACAGAACCGTACCATCAAGAACCGACCACCGTAGATGGTGGTCACCTCCAACGAGAACGCCGTACACGGCTGTCGTCGTTTACACCAGCAAACGTCACGAACGACGTCGTTTCCGTCGCCGTCGTAAACCACGCTCACCATCGTCTCTGTCGCGTTCGTTTCTCCCCCAAACCGTAAACCACCCTCACCGCCGTCTCTGTCGCGTTCGTTTCTCCCCCCTCATCGCGTCCCCTTCTCCATCGCATCCCATCATTGACGCTGGAGTCGTCACCGTGGCCTTCCTCCGGCGATCCACCGTAGGACTCTCTCTCTTTCTCCTCGCCGGCGCTAGCACCGTAGCCCCCTCCGGCGTCTCTTTTCTTCTTCTTCATTCTCTGTCGCCCTCTTCTCCTCACCCCCTTTCTCCCTTCGCGCTTTCTTCATCTTCTCACCCCCTTTCTCCCTTCGCGTTTTCTTCTTCTTCTCGCACCCTCCTTTCTCTTCGCCTTTCGTCTTTCTCTCTCCCTCCGCCGTAATCTCATCTCTCTCTCCACCGGCGAAGATTTCGCCACTTTCCCTCTCCATTCCATTTCTGCTGTGCGGCGCTGAGGAGGGCGAGAATGAGATTAGGGTTCTCATCTGTTCCCTCTTTCCTATTCTATTTTGTTTTATTTTATTTTAAAATTAAAATATTTCAGATTGCTATCAACACCTTCTTTTTTAATAACTCGCAACCTACTAGTTTTTTTTTAACCAACTAACAAACTAGTTGGGCTCACTAATTGCACCCCATTTTACTCAGTTCGCCCCCTCCTTTTAAAGCCCACGACTTTGCTTTTTTTTCTGAAGCGCAGCCCAGCTTACAAAAACAAGCTGGGCTTACTGTTTACACTCCATTTTTAATAATACAGCCCTCCTGCCACTTGCACCCCCCATTTTACTACTGCACCTCCCTGTTCCTTTTTTTTCTTTTTAATTTTGTTTCTTTCCCCTAAATAAATTTTTATTTTTTTTTTTTTCACGAAATCTTTTTTCCCAAATATCAGATTTTCTTTTCCCTAAACAAAAATCAATCCAATTGCGAAAACTCTTCAAAATCAAACTTCGTTAGCCGTCTTGTGAAGCCTTTGCTTGCATGATTACTTACGATGGGGTACTAGTGGCGATCACTTGGAGCCTTTGCTCAACTGACCATCATGCATGCCTAATTTTCCTAAAGATTTTCACTAAACCAAAACTTTGTTAGTAGCCCTGCGAAGCCTTTGCTTGCATGATTATTAGCAATGGAGTGCTAATGGTGGTCACTTGGAGCCTTTGCTCAATTGATCATCATGAAAGCTCAATTTTCATAATTCAACAAGATAAAAAACAAAAACCTTTTTCAGAACCTAGAACTACGTCGCCTTTGATTCTCCACCCGGAGATACGTAGGAGCAGGGCCACACCCCTGTCAAGCGCAAAAATAAACAATTTCTAAAATTAAAGAATATACAAACAAATCTCCTTCATTTCAAAAGCAAAAGTCTTATTTTCAAAGTAGGGGATTAAGTCGGTCGTACGGCCGGGTTAATCATCGTTTTAAGATAATTGAACTGTGGTCCCTCAGAGCCCCAGCGCTCCTTCAGCCCTCAGTGGCCCTTCAGAGCCCCAGTGCTCCTTCAGACCCCCAGTGGTCCTCCAACACAGATCACACAGTCCTAAAACCCCTACATTAAAAAATACCAACCCACAAACATTTTCTACACACAAGAACTACGTAGCTTTGAATTCTCCATCGCACCGGGAGATACGTAGGAGCGGGCCATGTCCTGTCAAGCACTTTTTCTAAAAACCTTTTTTTCTTTTTCCCCCTTTCTCGCCAAAAATAAAAAGTTTCATTAAGTTCTTTAATTCATTTCCAATAAGAAATAAAAAGGGAAATTAGATATTTTTCAAATCAACACTTAAAACCACACATTTAATTAAAGGTTCCCTCTCAGTAGAGAGGACGTGTGGGGTGCTAACACCTTCCCTGCGCGTAACCGACCCCCGAACCCTATTCTCTAGTTTCGCAAGACCAATCGCTTTCCAAAAAAGGTTTTCCTAATATTTTCCTTAATAAATATTGGTGGCGGCTTCATTGTCTTAAGAAAAGTTGTGAACGAGGAAGGTTCTCCCTCGGGGACTTTTTCGGGCGCAACAGCTGGCGACTTCACTGGGGACCCTAAAAAACATTTTTTCAAAAGTGGGTCAAGCCTAACTAATTAAATGTGTGGTTTATATGATTGATTTGAATATCTTGCTTCTTCTTCCTTTTTCATAAGCATGTTACGTCCATGTGCATTCTTCTTCTATGTTTGTTTTTGCAATAGATAATTACTTTTTTGCTTAGTTCTCTCATGCATTTCTTCCCCTTTCTTATCATGTCCCCTTCTTCTCTGCTCCCTTTCCTATGGTAAGCACATGCATACTTCCCCTTTCTTATCATGTCCCCTTCTTCTTTGCTCCCTTTCTTGAGGTAAGTAGTGCATTGTTATTGGCACCCTAGATTAGTTTATATTGGATCGATATTGAACCCTAGGATAAACAACATGCTATTTGTCTGGACTGCTCTGGATTTTCATTTGCAGGTGGGGAAGGGTAGTTATTCCTAGGTGTTGTGCCATCGACACACACTTCACATCCTATACTTGTGAGCATTGAGTGGGGCCTAAAACCCAAGGTCTGAACAAAAACCTAGGAGAGTGGGAACGATTAGTGACTGCCATTCGTAGACCTTTGTCTGTATGGCTCTCATGAAAGTTCCGCCCAAGAGTGCGCTTTGTCATGATGCCTCACACTCGGTAGCTTTCTACGATTGTGGGTGCCATCATGAGAGAGACTTTAGCTCTTGGTTGCCATTATAAGGAAGTGATTAGAACCTACATGGGAGGATTACCCCTTTCGTCGACTTTAGACCCTAGGATTCCCACCCTTTGTAGGACACAGGGGCACGCCTTTGTTTGTTGCATTAGTTTAGGCATTCCTTTTTCTTAAACTCTATTTCAAAATCGTAGAAAATAATATCCTTATTTTCTTACCCTCTTTTTATGTAAATGACACATCATTTCGCATCCACATCATTTCGCATCCACATCATTTCGCATTCACATCGTTTCGCACCATTGCATTTGCATCTAACAAAAGTTTGAAAAAAAAAACATTCATCTTGTATTCCCTTTCATTACATAAAGATAAAACAAAAAATAATTATCATCTGCATAGCATAAGCATTTCATTTATAATCATGCAAAAAATCCTCGTCGAGTTCACCCAAGACGAGGCGTTCATGCATAAGCATTATTTCAAAAAAAGAGACACAGTAGAACTACGTAAGCTTTGATTCCTCATTACAATGGGGATACGTAGGAGCGGGTCATACCCCGTCAGGCACATTTTTCTAAAACCCTTTTTTCAATAAATCATTTGCATCTCCAAATAATTTTCAAAATCATGTTCCAAAACTAAAAAACAAAGAAACAAAATCATTGTGAGTATCATGCATTTCATTGCGCAAAAAAAAATGAAAACAAGAAAGCATCTCATTCATAATCATGAATAAAAATCATCATCAAATTTATTCAAAATGTAGCATTCATGCACCATTTCATTAACCTCATCACTTTGGTTCACATACATCATTCCTCCATACATGCATCTTTCAAAAAGGAAGGGGCATTGGCATTTCATACTTTGCCTTGCCTCTAAAAAAAAAAAATCATTTAGAGAAAAGCATCATTCCTGCATCTTTCATCATTCAAAAGAAAAAGGGGGCATTGGTATTTCGTACCTTGTCTCGCCTCTAAAAAATAAAAAAAATAAAAAAAAATCAAAGTCAAAAATCATTTTGAAAAAAAGGGGCATCATTCTTGCATCATTCGCATTGGCATTTTGTCTTGCATTAAAAATAACAAAATTATTTAGAATAAGCCACACTCTTCGAGTGGTCATTCTCCACGCATTTGCATCATACTTGCATATCATAATTTGTTCATTCATTCATTCATTGCATAAAATAAGAGTTGTGATGAGAAGCGAGACGTTCTTGCGAAACAATCATCCTTTTTGAAAAAGTTTATCCTTACTTGGTTGCAAACTCAAGGTGTTCCAAGGCACTCAGTTTTTCAAATCAATAGCTCATTTGCATTTCTTTCAAAAGCACTGCATCAAAAGACTGAAATAGTGTATCAAAAAAAAAAACAAATTTTTTAACTGATGTTAACTCTCTGTGAAGCATTCTTCTAATGAGCGTGCATGCCAGGTGCAGTTTCTCTTGTTTGAGTCAGTCAATTTCCTTCATTCCTTATCCAAGTCTAATCCCGCCCCGTCCACCCATAAAGCATATTCTCTCCCATCAGTGCATACTTGACTTTTTGGTTCATTCTCACTAAGACTTTAAGTCCTCCATGCTGGGGCAACTCTGTGATCACTAATTTTCCTTATTAATATCATATTCCTTCAGTGCAAGTCTCTCAAAAAAAAATAATAATAATATAATAAACAAGAAAACAAGCTCGCTAGGTTGAAAACCCGCAAAGGGCGGCCTAGGCAAAAAGGAGCGCCCGGTGGACTGAAAACTCGCAAAGAGCGGTCCAGGCAAAAATTAGGGCACAAAAAAGGAAAAAAGAGCAAACACATGAAGATAGATAAATTATTGTTCTAAAGTTAAGTCTTATAGAAATAAGCAATCGGGATTTGAAATGAAGTTTGGCCATCTCCTCAAAAAATCCCAGAAAGTCCCTTTCCTACCCACCTTGAGCCAAGAAAAACCCGAAATCCAAAAATCACCCTAGACAAGGATCACCCCAAATAAAAAAACAGTGCATCACCTTTTATCAGCTCACCCGAGTCGAAGAAGGAAAAGAATCATAAAAAAAAAAAGGGAAAAAGAGAAAATAAAAAAAAAAAGGGGATTCAAAAATGAAAATCCCAAAACAAAAGAAAATACAAAAGAAATGTAAGTGGTGAGCTGGTACATGTTACCACAAAATACAAGAGATCCTTGTCTAAATAAATCTTCAAACACTCCATCATTCCAACACCTGATTCCATAAACCTTCAAACACTTTCTTTGGCCTCAACATCAAACCCCTTAGTCATTCTACCATGAGACACGAATTTGCTTTAACAGAGCCCAAACAAGCCCAATAACCATCTTCCTCATAGTCCATTAACCGTCAATCAACGCCGAACAAAACTCATCCCCCCATTAGCCTCAAACACTTCATTAAGCCTAACCCTCCTTCCTCCACAAAACACCACAATCCCGAAAAGTCCATTCCGATCAAAGACCGGTTGCTTTTGTTCACTCAAATTCTAATCTTAGGACAAACAAGTTTATCTATGTACAATGTGTTTGCTCAAAAGAAAAACAAACGATCAGAAAAAAGAAAGCTGATCAAGAAAAAATAAGCCCTCAGAAAAAAGAGAACTGAGGAAACAAAAACAAACAGTCAGAAAAAAGAAAGCTGACAAAATAAAAAAGAGGGACTTGCACTCCAAAACACATTCAAAATGCATTAAAACAAGGTTTAGTGATCACCAGGTAAGGATTCTTTCACACCAAAAGTCAAGACATCAGTAGAGAACCAAAGAGTTGCACTGAGAATACCACTCAGACCCAAAAGTTGGGGCATTCTCTTCACCACCCACACACCCTAGTCTTGGGAAAGTCTGTTCAATGCCCATCCCATGTCACTCCAGTTGTCAATGTCATTCCAAAGTGGGGCAAGTGCATTCCCATTCCTTCACCTCATTCATTCCCATAAAAACCTCACCGGGGCAATCTCTCAACTCACTATCCCAAACAAGACCTTGTCAGTCTGATTGGGGCAGCCTTGTCCTTGTTATGACTGGGGCAACATCAAATTCTGTGGGTTGAAGCAAAACCCCTTTCATTCCAGCTTTCATCCCAAGAGCCGAAACGTTCCCAATTCATCATCTTCTACACCCCTAGTTGTTGTAACCACTAGACAGGGGCGAGTTATTCACTCGTCAAAGACCTGAATTGGGGCAATCTTGTATCTCTTGGTCCCTCATAAGCTTCGGCAATAACCATGTCTGTCATTCCTTCACTTGCCATAAAAGTCCATGCCCTAAACCAATTCCAAGTTAACTGACTCATTCATTAACATTTGCACTCTTATGCATGCTTACTAGACAAAGCTTCAAAAAGAGAGAACACCAGTTGTTTACGCGATATCTAAAATTCAGTCATCATGGAAAGAAGGAGAAAACAAATGAGGTTGTTTGTAAATAAAAACCTTGAGAACACCGGAGTTTGAATCAAATTCAATTTTTCAACAGAATGGGCAATAGTCATCTCAATTCCTTGCATTCAAAGTCTCGCATCTCATCATCACAAAAATTTCTACCTCACGCATCTAGGCATCTCAATCTATTCATTATAGCATTTGCATCAAAGCATTACATTTGCATCTTCACATTTTGTGCATTCATCACATAGTAAAAAGAGAAAGCGTTCCACATCAGTTGCACCATATTAATACTTGCATTTCATAGAAGAAAATAGTAAAGAAGAAAAAGCAGAAATCTTTTCATTGCATTGGCATCATATTAATGTTCGTACTTCATAAAAAATGGAAAAGAACAAAATCATTGCATGTCATTCATCATTAGAGCATTACATTTTGCATCAGATATTTCACAGAAAAAGCAAAGAAAGCAAAAGAAAACAAAAAAAAAACCACAAAGGCAACCCAAAAGCATTCCATGCATGCGCCATTGCATCATCATCATTTCACAAGCGTTCCTTTGTCATTCAATCATCAAACATTAAAGCAGTGCATATGCATCATGTTAACGTTAGCATTTCCATAAAAGAAAAAAGAACAAGAATCATTGCATCAAACATCAGAGCATTGCATCATATTAATGTCTGCATTTCATAGAAGAAGCAAAAAGAAACAAACAGAAGTTAGAACAGGAGCATTTCATTCATCAAAGCATCAATCACCGCATACATTTGCATTCAAACATCAAAGCAATACTATTGCATCACATCAATACTGGCATGTCATAGAAGAAAAGAAAGCTAGAACATCCCATGTCATTCATCATTTCATATCATTCATCATTTTACAACAATATCCCCATTTCATAAAAAAAAGAAGAAAAAGTTTTTCCATTGCATGTCATCTGCCATTTCATTACATATCATCAAACACCAAAATGTTGCATTCGCATACCTGCACTTCATAAAAAGAGCAAAAGAAAAGAAGAGGAGAAAAGCAAAAGAACAAATAAAGTCAGGCATTGCATTCATCAAGCATATAAGAACAGTAGAAAATCATGCATTCATAAGCAAAAGAAAATCATGCATTGCGTACAGACAAGAGAAGAAAAGGAAAATCATTGCATTCATCAAGCATATAGGAACAGTAAAAGATCATGCATTCATCCGACATAGACAAAGGAAATAAGAAACTCATCATTCATCATAAGAAAAAAGAAAACAGCAATCATGGCATTTGCATTGCATGCATTTGTTCATTTTCAGCTACAGGTACAAAGAGAGGATGAGCACTTCGGTGTTAGCCCTCTCCCCCAGATTCCAGAAAATGTTCCCCCAAGTTGGGAGTTCAGAAAGAAAAAAAGGAAAGAGAGAAATAGAAAAGAAGGAGAGAAAAGAAAAGAGAGCGCTCAAGCGCGCATTGCGGATTGGAGCACAGAGATCATCGCTCCCTTCTGCCCAGGTCTCACGTCGCGTACGAGCAACGCGATGGACCGCAGCCCCATGTGAGGTTCAACGGAATAGTTATATCAGCCTAAGATACAGTGGACGTCGTGCATTGATCAGTATATCAGTTCCGGAGCTGATAACGATCCCCCCGGTCGCTCGAAAAGGCCAACAGGAAGCGTGCTCATCAAAGCCACGTGCAAACTCGGATTCATCAAGAGTTCGTTTAAGGATTACAGGTTTTAGGCAGCCTGGGCAATTTACCGCTTTTTGCACGCCAAGTGCCCATTTTACTTTTCTGTGTGCACGCCAAGTGCCCATTTTACTTTTCTGTCTGCACGCCAAGTGCCCATTTTACTTTTCTGTCTGCACGCCAAGTGCCCATTTTATTTTTCCGTTAGCACGCCAAGTGCCCAGTTTACTTTTCTGTCTGCACGCCAAGTGCCCATTTTACTTTTCTGTTTGCACGCCAAGTGCCCATTTTACCTTTCTGTCTGCACGTCAGTGTTCATTTACTGTTTTCGCATCAACACGAAAGTGTCTTTCCAAAAAAAAAAAAAAGAAGAAAAATTCGGATCTCTCCAAATGGACAAAATTGGTATAATTTCTGAATTCTTTATTTCTATTTTACCCTCGAAATATGTCTCGCGCAATTCATATTTCTTGGTAAAATCGAAATAAAGAGGGGCAGCTGTTATACCCCAATTTTGTCCAAGCTCTTGTTAATAGTGTTTTAATTTACTAGGTCGCATTTTTTTTTTGCAAGTCTCGAGTCTTGTTAACGCGTGTCGGTGTCATGCGAGTGTCGTTAAGATGCCATTTGTGTAATTGGGCCGACAGTTGGGTTATTGGGCCTACACATATACAAAGTGGGCTTATCATCTTGAGTCGGGCCCAAGAACGCAGTTCTGAGTTAATTTTTAGTGCATTTGTCTAGTTGGGCCGGATTTCCCTTTTGTATTTGGCCCAACTTCTTTTATTATTTTTTATTTTGTCCATTTAATTTATTTTGAGTAATGCATAGTCCAAGATGTCAAAGAATCTAATTTAATTTTATAGCATTTAGGAGTGTCCAAGAGTCCAAAATGTCCAAAAAAATAGTAATAAAAAAATACAAAAAAAAATATAAAAAAAGAAAATTAAATAATAGAAGTAGCATTAGCAGTCTCCTGGTCTGCTCCAAGCTTCAGCAGCTAACTTGGGCCAACAGCTCTCAACAGTCCAAATCTGCAAAGCAGTCAAGGCCCAGTCAAAACTAATTAATGCTAACCCTAATATTTTCAATATAAATAAGCAGTCCACAGAGTCAAAGGACACAGAGGGGAATTGGAAAAAAGATACAGATAAGAGATACGCAGATACACACCCAGAGAACCACAAACAAAAAAGGAGGTTTTCGGAAGCTGGAGAGCCGAGTTAGTTCATTCGTTATTTATTTTCTTAGGTGTTCACGTAGTGTATACATGAGTTAATCTGTCAATTCTAGTTAACAACATTTTTATTCATGCTCTTCAAGTGTAAATACCAAAACTGTATATATATAAACTAGGTTAGAAACTTTGGTAACATTAGATATTGTCAGACATGTGAATAGATTAGATCAAATACCTGTACGAATTAGGATGAGAATCAGTTTGAATACTAACTACTGTAAAAAAAAAAATAGAAGTAGAAGAAAAGCGATTTACATGACTGTGAATAGGAGAAGTAGAATAGTATAGAAACGGAGAAAAAAAACAGCGAAGATCAGAAGACAGAACCGTACCATCAAGAACCGACCACCGTAGACGGTGGTCACCTCCAACGAGAACGCCGTACACGGCTGTCGTCGTTTACACCAGCAAACGTCACGAACGACGTCGTTTCCGTCGCCGTCGTAAACCACGCTCACCATCGTCTCTGTCGCGTTCGTTTCTCCCCCAAACCGTAAACCACCCTCACCGTCGTCTCTGTCGCGTTCGTTTCTCCCCCCTCATCGCGTCCCCTTCTCCATCGCATCCCATCATTGACGCTGGAGTCGTCACCGTGGCCTTCCTCCGGCGATCCACCGTAGGACTCTCTCTCTTTCTCCTCGCCGGCGCTAGCACCGTAGCCCCCTCCGGCGTCTCTTTTCTTCTTCTTCATTCTCTGTCGCCCTCTTCTCCTCACCCCCTTTCTCCCTTCGCGTTTTCTTCATCTTCTCACCCCCTTTCTCCCTTCACGTTTTCTTCTTCTTCTCGCACCCTCCTTTCTCTTCGCCTTTCGTCTTTCTCTCTCCCTCCGCCGTAATCTCATCTCTCTCT
The DNA here is from genome assembly GCA_039519185.1 of Astragalus membranaceus. Taxonomy (NCBI): domain Eukaryota; kingdom Viridiplantae; phylum Streptophyta; class Magnoliopsida; order Fabales; family Fabaceae; genus Astragalus; species Astragalus membranaceus. Next base: position 8,680,724 of record CM076851.1, on the reverse strand, counting down.
CCACCGGCGAAGATTTCGCCACTTTCCCTCTCCATTCCATTTCTGCTGTGCGGCGCTGAGGAGGGCGAGAATGAGATTAGGGTTCTCATCTGTTCCCTCTTTCCTATTCTATTTTGTTTTATTTTATTTTAAAATTAAAATATTTCAGATTGCTATCAACACCTTCTTTTTTAATAACTCGCAACCTACTAGTTTTTTTTTAACCAACTAACAAACTAGTTGGGTAATTGCACCCCATTTTACTCAGTTCGCCCCCTCCTTTTAAAGCCCACGACTTTGCTTTTTTTTCTGAAGCGCAGCCCAGCTTACAAAAACAAGCTGGGCTTACTGTTTACACTCCATTTTTAATAATACAGCCCTCCTGCCACTTGCACCCCCCATTTTACTACTGCACCTCCCTGTTCCTTTTTTTTCTTTTTAATTTTGTTTCTTTCCCCTAAATAAATTTTTATTTTTTTTTTTCACGAAATCTTTTTTCCCAAATATCAGATTTTCTTTTCCCTAAACAAAAATCAATCCAATTGCGAAAACTCTTCAAAATCAAACTTCGTTAGCCGTCTTGTGAAGCCTTTGCTTGCATGATTACTTACGATGGGGTACTAGTGGCGATCACTTGGAGCCTTTGCTCAACTGACCATCATGCATGCCTAATTTTCCTAAAGATTTTCACTAAACCAAAACTTTGTTAGTAGCCCTGCGAAGCCTTTGCTTGCATGATTATTAGCAATGGAGTGCTAATGGTGGTCACTTGGAGCCTTTGCTCAATTGATCATCATGAAAGCTCAATTTTCATAATTCAACAAGATAAAAAACAAAAACCTTTTTCAGAACCTAGAACTACGTCGCCTTTGATTCTCCACCCGGAGATACGTAGGAGCAGGGCCACACCCCTGTCAAGCGCAAAAATAAACAATTTCTAAAATTAAAGAATATACAAACAAATCTCCTTCATTTCAAAAGCAAAAGTCTTATTTTCAAAGTAGGGGATTAAGTCGGTCGTACGGCCGGGTTAATCATCGTTTTAAGATAATTGAACTGTGGTCCCTCAGAGCCCCAGCGCTCCTTCAGCCCTCAGTGGCCCTTCAGAGCCCCAGTGCTCCTTCAGACCCCCAGTGGTCCTCCAACACAGATCACACAGTCCTAAAACCCCTACATTAAAAAACACCAACCCACAAACATTTTCTACACACAAGAACTACGTAGCTTTGAATTCTCCATCGCACCGGGAGATACGTAGGAGCGGGCCATGTCCTGTCAAGCACTTTTTCTAAAAACCTTTTTTTCTTTTTCCCCCTTTCTCGCCAAAAATAAAAAGTTTCATTAAGTTCTTTAATTCATTTCCAATAAGAAATAAAAAGGGAAATTAGATATTTTTCAAATCAACACTTAAAACCACACATTTAATTAAAGGTTCCCTCTCAGTAGAGAGGACGTGTGGGGTGCTAACACCTTCCCTGCGCGTAATCGACCCCCGAACCCTATTCTCTAGTTTCGCAAGACCAATCGCTTTCCAAAAAAGGTTTTCCTAATATTTTCCTTAATAAATATTGGTGGCGGCTTCATTGTCTTAAGAAAAGTTGTGAACGAGGAAAGTTCTCCCTCGGGGACTTTTTCGGGCGCAACAGAGGCGTTAACAGGTACACCTCACGCCCCCAGATCCTTTGTAGATTTTGATTACAGTAAGCAACAGAAACCTTGTTTAAAGGGAGATGTTCTTGCTGTTAAGATCTCGGAAGATGAATATCAGGCTAGTATTGCTGAATGTGTCAATCTATTACATGGTAGAATAATTTTGTCTAAAGGGGATAAACCATATCAGATTAAGGAATTAAAGGAGAAGTTGTCTACTATGTAGAAGACTTCTTCTGATTGGTCTCTGGTTTCTCTTGGTAAGGGATTTTTTGACTTCTCTTTTGTATCTAATGAAGACTTTAGGCGTGTTTGGTCGCTTGGATCGCGATCTTTACAACCGGGAGTTTTGCGCCTATTTGCTTGGAAGCCAGATTTTGACCCTCTTTCTGCAAAACAGACCAATGCTCAGTGTTGGGTTAGGCTTCATGATCTTCCCCGGGAGTATTGGAGGTCAAAGATTTTGTTTGAGATCAGTGGTAGCCTTGGTGCTCCTATTGCTTTGGATGAAGCCATTATGAAGAGGACTTTTGGTCATTTTGCCAGAGTTCTTATTGATGTTGATTTCTCTGAGAAGCTGCATGATCAATTGTTAGTAGAAAGAGAGGGTTATGCCTTTCTTATCAGGGTGGAATATGAGAGGGTACCTCTATTCTGCAGCTCTTGTGGTAGTATTGGACATTCTCGATCTCCAGAATTGTAAGAGAACCGCGGAGACGGGCAGTACGAAGATAAATCCCCTTAGCAAGCCTTCTCGGAATGATAAGGGGAAGTCATTGGAGAAACCGGGTGAGCCTGACGCTGGCCCAACCATACAAGACAATAGTCTGGTTTTGGTGATGGATGACATCAATCCCAATCGACTCAAGGGTTTTGGCAACACTGTTATTACACCTGAAGAGATGGCTGGGGGCCATGATCTTGGTGAAGCTCATACCTGCTCCACCAAGTCTCCCACGACTAGGCTTGACTCTGGTGCTTCCTACTCAGTGGAGACATCTGCTATAAAGAAAAATTGGGCGGATATCTCAGATGATGAGGTTGTCTCGAACTCTCAAGCATCTATGTTATATCCAAAATCCAAAGTCTTGATTGTTGACTTAGAGGACATGAATCCAGCAGTTAAAGCTGATATGCAACTTTTAAGTAGGTTGTGGGATAAGTCGCCAGACGATGTGGGTGATCCGGTGGTTCCTGACTCAGCTGAGAGGTACTCGGAACCGGTTGTGTCCAAGAAACAAAAGAAGAAACAGAAAAAGAGTGTGTCAGTTGGATACAATCTTCGGTCCAAAGCTAGCTCAATATCCGTCACTTTCTGAGTTTGTTTTTTCAGCCGTTTTTGGCCTGTTTTGTTGATCTGTTTTCATTTGGATGGTTGGTCTAGGGTGCCTTGCCCAAGTTTTCATTTTGCTGCTTTGTTTGTTTTTTCCCTGGCCTTGGGTTTTGGTTTGGTCCCCCCTCGGTCATTTTCTGTACTCCTTTTTTCTTTTTAATTTATATTAGTCTTTACTTAAAAAAAAAAAATCACACCTTCACAACATTGGGAATTTTGAGCTTCCCTCCAAACTACATGATCCTCCCGTTCAATCTTTTCTTCTTCCTCATCTTTCTTATTCTCCTAAGATTCTTCTTTTGTAGAGGCATGTTCTTCTTGTTCTAAATTTGTAGTAAAATAAAACTCCTTACAATTTCTATTCAAGTGATCCCCCCCACAAAAATCACAACGCGAGTGATGTGGTTGGTCAATACTTAGCTCAAGAAGTTTTATATCTGCTAACCAGTGAAAATATCCCACAACAGTTGTCCACTCTAGCTCACAATTGCAATACACAAGATCCTTCCCACAAAGATCACAATAAGTGTGTGTCACACAATTGCCATTTAAATGTGGTTCTCCACAAAAATCACAACAAAGTGACTGTAGTGTGGACTCCATGATTTACAAAGATTTCACCTGGCTTTCATAGAATCAAGGGAGTGATAGTAATAAAGAGATAAAAAAATAAAATAAAATAACTGAAAAATAAAATTCAATCTAGTAATTAAAGATTAAACTGATAAAAACTGGCAATCCCCGGCAACGACGCCAAAAACTTGTTAGGATTTTGGCAAGTGTACCGAATCGTTGCAAGTAATATTAAAATGGTAAGACCGAGTGTCGAACTCAGGGATTGCGATTAATTATCAATTTAATTAATTAATTATTAAAATGTTCAAAATAAGGAGTGATAGATAGTAATCGAAAAAGATTAAATGTGAGAATAAAATGCGAGAGTAAAAGTGGTTAGGAATCGAATCCTCTCCCCTACACTATCATGCAATATACCATCGATCAACTTCAACGTAATTACCCAATTAACAGATTCAATTCAGTTAATAAGATTAAGGGCAATCCCTTGCCTCAAAACCCCTTTTCTCTAATGGGAACCCTAATTCCTTAAGTGAAACACCAATAGACAAAGCATTAAACACAGCGAATTAACGAATTCATGAGACAATTTCATATTCCTATGATCACCATACTCATGACCTTAAACCCCAATTTTCGGCAACATACCCATCTCCCAATGGTGAACATAAACCCTAATTCAGTACAACAACAGATATTATTGTAAAGCAATAAGAACGGAGGTAAAGGCAATTGTTAAACGGATAACTAATCTAATTGATCATAACAAAGGATTCACATGATAGTTTTGGAGAGATTCATCTCTTCCTAACCCTAGAAAACTAGCTACTCATAATCAAAGTAATGGAAGATAAGATAAAAGAGAAGTTACACAAAAAGGAGTACATTGGATCATTCAATTCCTTGTTCCCAAGTGCAGAGAAGCTCCAAATCTTGCTATTTTTCGCAACCCCAAAACCCTATTTTCGCCTCCAAGAATAATCCCCAAAAAATTCTGATTTTTCACTTAAAATGCTGTCAATTCCGCAGTCCTTCGCGTCGCGATGCGATTCCGTCGCGTCGCGATGGTGCAGAATTTTGCCTGGGTCGCGACGCGAAGGTGTCTGGTCGCGACGCGAAACTGCACAGCTTTTTTCTTCTTCTTTTCTATGTTGCATCACTAGGCAAGCTGGCTGGTTCGCTAGTTGACGAAACATCAAATTGAAGGTTTTCTCTTACAATAAGCACTACAGAAGAGGATAATAACTTACAATGTCAAGTGCAAGCAATTATTCCATCTATTACAAAGCTTCCAAGGAACGACATTGCAGTTCTTAAAAGCGAAAACAACTAATTGAGAGCCACATTCTAACCACAAAAACTTCCAACTTTTATCAAAAGCGATCTCTATAGCCAACATAGCCCCAATAAGTTCAGCATGCAGTGCATAACTATTGCCTATGGAGGCAGAAAAACACCCAAGGATAGCAGCACTACTGTCTCTAAAAATACCACCACAAGCAGCTGGACTAGGACACCCTTTAACAGCACCATATGTATTGCACTTAATCATGAAAGGAGCAGGGGGGTCCAAATTACCTCTTTGATGGTTGAAGAATTTCTATAATTGCCAATGACATTAAAGGCTTTTATAATCATAAATTCAGCAACAGAGGAAGACATTGTAGATTTAGAGGCATTTCCTGCCAAAGTCACATTGGAAATAATTAAATTCATAGCAGTGTGTAAGGGGATCACATGATTATCATATCTAGCATGATTCCTGCAATACCAAATAGCCCAAAAAATGTTTACAATCGCAGCAGAGACAATGTCGCTCACTTGAGGGCTCCAACCCTGAGAAGTCGAGGTTAAAATGCTCTGAAAAGAAGAAGTGTCAATATGGAGGCTCAGGATTCCTCCGAGCCAATTCAATTTTTTTTTGGCAAAAAGGCAGGCAAGGAACAGGTGATGAGAAGTCTGTGAATCACTACCACAAAGGCTACAAATAGAAACAACAGTGCAGTCTCTAATCCAAAGTTGTTCATCTGTTGCCATTTTATTATGAAGAGCCCTCCAAAGAATAAATGATTTTGAAGGCGGAATAAAATTCTTCCAAAATGTCTTGCTCCAGGGAACTACCTGCCCAGCAGGATTGTGAAAAAGAAAAGAATTCTTGAAAGTTAAATCTCTTGAATTAGAGTAATCCCACATCAACTGATCCTCCACCGGTACATTGGGAATAACTATTTTCTGAATTTAAGAATGAAGCTGGGGAAAGTGATTAATGAAATCCGCAGGAATAGACCATCCACCGTTTACTATAAAATCACTTAAAGTAGCTTTAAGATCTCTATGAAAATTAGAAGGTATACCAATGATATCCACAATAGGCCTAGATAGTCAACAATCAGTCCAAAAATTTATTCTAACACCATTTCCAAGCTTCCAAGTTGAGTGCTCGAGAATCACAGAAATACAAGATTTAAATCCAAGCCAAATAGAGGAAGAGACATGGTATAGTTCACCGACTTATTGTTTTTACAGACCCTATCTTGCAAAAGCAGAGCCCATTGTAAGTTGGTAGAGATGAAATTCCACCCAAGCTTTAACATACCAGCCCTAAATAAAAGTTTGAGAGAAGAAGAAAGAGAAAAAAGGAGAAGAGGAGGGAATAGATTGAGAGAGAGAAAATCGAGGAGAAGAGAGAATGAAGTGGGAGGGCGTGGGAGAGGTCCAGGTGTCAATAGTATTGAGGAGATTAGCAGGCCAAGCATAAATGCGAAAGCTATAAACCAACATGCTCAGAATGACAGAATTTACCAGTTGAACTCTACCCATAATAGATAATAGCGAGCCTTTCCAGGAAGATAACTTAGCCTTAATTCTATCCGCAATAGGTAACAAATGAATTCTCCGAGGCTTTCCTTTGAATAAAGGAACACCAAGATAATTAACAGGGAGAGATCCTTTAGAGAACCCAAGCAAAGCTGAGATGGCGCTGATTATCAGAAATAATAGTAGGAGCAACTAAAGCAAGTCTATCTGCTATTAATTTAGTAATAATTTTAAATTTTAAATTAGATAGAGCAATAGGTCTATAATGCTCTATTCTATTAGTGCCATCAACTTTTGGAATCAAGGTAACAATATTAAAATTAAAATTAGGGAGCAACCAACCTTAGTGAAAAAATTGCAGCACAGCATTATAAACATCGTGAGCGACAATATCCCAGTAATGCTGAAAGAAGAAACCACCAAACCCATCAAGACCTAGGGCGCCATCTCCATTAAGAGAAAAAATTGTAGTTTTAACCTCATCCAGAGAAGGTAAATTAGTAAGCATAATATTGTCATGATCTGAAACTAAAGAAGGAATAACTTCCCGTATAAGATCATTGGAGCGACAATCGTTGTTCACTGAAAATAGATTATGATAGTAATTCAAAATATGGTTCTCAATATCAGCAGCATTTGTAAGAATACTATCTCCATCCTTCATAAGAGAAATTCTCTTGGTAACATTTTTAACTTTGTCATTTTATGAAAAAAGGCAGTGTTTCTATCCCCAAAGTTATGTGAGTTAACTCTAGATTTTTCCTTCCAATATGCTTCTTCATAATTTAACGCAACTTGCAAATTTCTTTGAGCCTCCTTCTCTAGAGAGAATAAAGTATCAAAACCACCTAGTCTATTAATCTGATCCTGGATATTATCAAGTTTGGCTATGGCTTCATTGACATTAGTGAAAACGTTACCAAAAACAGTAGTATTCCAGTCCTTCAGCTTTGCTTTCAAGTTTTTCAATTTCTGCGATAAGATATGCATGTGGCATCCAACAACAGGGTTTTGCCAAACCTCAGAGACAAGCCTCTTACAATCAGAGTGTTGAGCCCACATTTTCATAAACTTAAAAGAAGAACGATTCTGTAAAGACTCCTTTTTCATAAGCAGGAGAAGCGGGAAATGATCTGACATACTTCTAGTTAGAGTGCAACAATCAATACTTTCCCAAAAATTGAGCCAATTCTCATTACAAATGGATCTATCTAGTCTCTTCTCTGTATAATTGTTTCCAATTCTACCATTAGACCAAGTATATTGAGATCCCCCTCGTAGGAATATGGATCAAATGATTTGAGTCAGTCCAAGATGAGAAATCACCACAGGAAATAGCTGAAGGAGTCCCCTTACCTCGGTACTCGTGAGCACCCATAACTGCATTAAAATCACCAATAAAAACCCAAGGAGCAGGATGATCCTGCTGCAAGTTAGTCAGATCACTCCATAACTGCCTCCTAGCAATGTAATTAGTTGACGCTGCATACACTGCGGTGAAAAAAAGCGTTTGATTTTCCACAACTATAGAGAAAGCCACTTGCTGACTTGTAGAAGAACGGTAGGGCTATAAGCATTTGTGCAAAAACACCAAAGATTAAAGGACAATGAGCCTCTATCATTCCCTGCAAACAACTTCAAATTCAATTTAGAGAAAAAATTAGAGGGAATCTGATTTATGCCAACCCATGGTTCAGAAATAAACAAAAAATCCAGTTTATGCAACTTGCAAAGCTTTTTTAACACTACTCTTGTGTCAGAATTACCAATGCCCCTGACATTCCAATAAATGATTTTTAACATTGAGAAGAATGTTGGAGACTACCCTTTGATCAGGGTCATATAACCTGCCTTTTTTTTTGAATTTGCAATTGCTTCTTTCGCATGTTTTTCTTCTGAGATTTAGACAAGACCTTTGTGAAATTACTGTTAGAATCCATCAAATACTTAGATGACATGACCTATGAATCACCATCAGAAATATTTTCATCCTCGGAGTCATTAACCGAATCACCCCAAAACCGACTAGCAATATGCATATCATTAACAACATTGGGATTAGAGTGAACAATAGGAGTATCTATATGAAAACCACTAATGGTATTAGAAGTAGAAATACTTTCAGTCTGGGTAGAGTTGTTTTGTGCAGGAAGCTGAACACCCTCATCTGAAGCGAGTGCGTCTTGGACAATTTGGTCAAATTTTGGTTCCTCATTAGAGTGTGTGTCAATAGCTCTAATCTCATTGGTTGAGGCTTCCCCATGTAGCACATTCCTACTTGAATGATGCTGCACATTCAAATTTAAATTTTCTTGGGCCTTAAGTAGGTCAGTAAAACCCAATAAAGGATTAGGATCCAGCTTGTCCCAAGGAATATTGTTGACTCCTTTAAAGGCGTCCTTATTCACGTATGTTTCAACACTAATGACATCATTGTTAATAACCTCTTTACCTTTATCTTTCACCACAAGGTTATCAGCCTCTTTAGCTCCCACTAACTCTTCAACCTGGACCTTTTCTTTAGCTTGAGTCATGTTTCGCATCTTCGGGATGTATTTAGGAACAATTTTTTTCTGGACTTTATTGTCCCTGTTATGCTCCTTGTTTGAATGCATCATTTTAGAGCAGTTATATGACCAATATTCTGACAATTCATACAGAAGGAAGGCATATTCTCATATTCAACACCCACAAAAGAAAGTGTATCCTGATCGTTTGACCAAAATTTGGTTTCTAATATTTGATCTCAAATCTATATCAACGAGGATGCGGGCAAAATGACCAAAGGATCTATCAAAATGATTTTTACTAGTTATTTCATCTAGGCAAATTGGTGTTCCAACGCTACGAGCAATGGCAAAAAGAATTTTTGGCCTCCAATATTCTTGAGCAAGACCTGTAAGTCTAATCCAACATTGAACATTTGTGTGTTTTATGGTTACCGGATTAAAATTAGGTTGCCAAGTGAACAAATGGAGTAAACCAGGCTTACAATTCCAAGATGGTTGTGATTGTATTCTATGCAAATCTTCAATACAATAAAAAGTAAATTCATAATAACCTTTTCCCAAAGAGATTAGACCCCACTTACCTGTTGGATTCCACAGTTGTTGAAGTTTGGATTTCAAGGCATCAATCTTGATTGAATTATCTCCCTTGGAAAGTAAAATTCTGCCATGAATGTGTGATTTACATCCTTCCAGTCCTGCCAGTACTCATCTTCTGAAATGGAGATCGCTATTTCATCGCCTTTAATACAAGGGTGAGGAAGTTGACTCATAGGAATGTCACAAATCTTGGAAGTTGAACCAATAAGAGTTGTTGCAAAAGATTTCTTTTTTAAATTTGATTCCAAAAAGAGAGCAGCTTCTTTACTTTTTTCCTGCGTGTGAGAAGAATTCAGATGCACCGCCAGAGGTTGTAGCGCACTCGCGCACAGGAGCCGTTGATCTGGCGTAATATGTGCTTCAGGAAGAAACATGCGCGTGGAGGCATCAGCGTTGTTGTGAAAACAAAAAGAAGAGATGGCATCTAGCTGTGGGTCCGGCGCGCAGAGATTGATGGCTGACATCGCAGCCTGCGGCGGCAATTTTTACTGCAAAACTGTCAAGGCGACAAAAGCGTCAGGAGCGTGTATTTACCGACTCAATTGAAAATAGGCATAATAATCAAAGTACAACTTTTTTTGCTAATTGAACCGTAATGAACACTCTAATAGTGAACAATTTAGTTAGGAACAATTTAGAACTTAAAGTTTTATTTTTAGATATTACTTCACATGTATTAGTGGGTTGTCATTTACACTCGGTGTAATACTTGTGACCTTGTGGTCAAATAAATGAGATATCTCATTGCTGACCAAAAATAAGGTCTTGGCCCGTGACGGTAATGATTTCAAACTTCAAAAACATAGAAAAAGTGAAGGAGAAAAGTGATTTATCCTGAACCTTCTTCTTCCAACTCCTTTATGTCTCTTAACTCGCCACATAAAACGCCTAATGCGGTGCTTTTATGGCAAACATTTTTCTATTAGGATACACCTTGAATATTCTCATTAAAACTTGAGATTGGTATTTCAACTTTTGAACCAAATCTGTGGACTAAAAAAAATATAGATCAAGCATAAGTTGTCCAAAAAGGGGTTACTAAAGTCCTAACTTCAAATCCATTAATAAAATAATATTTTTTATAAATTTTGGAAAGTGAAACATTAATTAAAAATACCCAACTTAAAGTTCTCTCATTTCGTTTAGAGTAAAAAAAAAATACCAATTCTCTAAATCTGCTTCAAGCCTTACTCACCTCTGGCTCAGCCATTCAACTCATAAACTTGTTAACCCTTTTGTTCCTTAAACTTTTCTTGCTAACATTCAACTCATAGACTTGTTAACCCTTTTGTTCCTTAAACTTGTCTTACCTTAGCAGCGGTTCTCCTTTAAACACGTTATACCATAACAGAGATGAAATATTAGCTTCAAATTTCCTATTCTATGGTTGTTGATATAATGCAATTGAGACCTTACCATGCATCCCAAGTAGATAGTTCAGTTGGCGAACTAAAAGATACCGAATGAGTATAAGAAGGAGGTGCAGGGTTCAATTTGAGTCTACGATAAAAGTTTTTCCTATATGTACGGTTATGGAAACATGTATTTCCTTGATGGTAAGCCTTTTATGCTAATTAAATTGAGGATCATGAATGAATATGCATCACAATTCATAAAAAACACTTCAGACTTTTACAAAAATGATACTTGGATAGAAATCATGAGTGAGGTTTACATTTCTAAAATCTCCTATTGACAACAAAGGATATGGCCAATCCACTTCTTTACATCAAGTTCTATGTTGTTCTTGATTAGTGAGTGGATAAGGGGAGGGCCAACCATATATCACCAAGGTTGACCTCGAACTTGATTAGGATGAGCCTTTTCTCTTGGGGTCATAATACCATTTGTCTCTTTTTGTCCCCACCACTTTCTCATTGGCTAGATCCCACAAACCCTTTTTTGTTATAAGGCTTTCCTATCATCAAATTCATGTTAACTTAAGTTTTAAGTTAACATAAAAGTTGATAAATTTGTTAATAGAATTATAGCTTAGCTAGCCAATAGAATATAGCTGAAAGTTAAAGTATTTGATAAATTTAATTGTTGAGGTAATTGATAAATATAAAATTACATAAAATATATATTTATATATCTCTTTGTAATAATTAATTATTTTTAAAATTATTAATATTAATATTTTAATTTGTTTCTTTATTAACCTAAAGTAATCCAATCCAACAAAATACTTTTTTTCTTTGTTCGGTTTTCGATTGTTTTTGTTTCTTCTTTATAATTTATATTGAATCATATCAATTTGTGAATACACCAAAATCTTGTTTGGATAAACAACTATAAGTGGTTATAGTGTAAGCGCTTATCATATAGGATTTTGTTTAGTAAAAAGTAGCGGATACTATATAAGCTAGCTCTACATGAATCGATAGTGGATAAACTAGTAGATTGAATTTAAAGTATTTGATAGGATTAGATGTTGAATTAACTCATAAATATGAAATAAAATAAATGAGCATTTGTTATAAATGCTTAAAGATAAGAGTAATCTTCTTCTAATGGAGGATAAACAAGAAATGTAACTAAAGTAACAAGGGTAAAACGAGAGAAGAAAAAACGAAACACTATAAACTCATATGCTACTTCAAGTAGCGTCTGAAAAAATGATGAAAAATGCTTTAAGCTATATATATTACCAAAAACTTACCACGAGTTTGTCCGCTATAAGCTATTTGCTATAAGCCAGTCATTTGGTGTAGCCAAACATAGTCTAAATGTGTATTTATAAGCTATTTCTATGATAAATGATAAAACAAAATCAAACTATTTTCATATAAGCTAGCTATCCTAGAGACTTTATATTTTATCCACCTAAAATCTATTTTATCAACCATAATTCTATAACCAAAACACGTAAACAACGTTTTTTAATAATATTCATCTTATAATTACTGCCGATTGATTCTGAACTCTCCAAAATCTTAACAAAAAGAGCACTAAATATATTTCTAAAAGTCCATGTTGCCTTTGAAACTATTATATGCGTTTTAAGAAGCACTATCTTGGTAGTGGATCCATAATTGATTTGGAATGATTATTTTATTAATGGTGGAGGACCAATTATAAGCCTACCTTTATTCTGCAGTAAACAAAAGATTTTGCTAACCAGTGGATTCCTCCCATGTTGCCATCTTTCAATATCTTTATTCCTTTCTAAATTGCTAGTCATAGTGGAAGCACTAACTAACTAATATATAGGTTTTTCTTTTCCTTTCTTGATTGAATCTTAAACCGTATATTTTTCCATTTACTCTTCTTTTAAATGTAAAAGTTAACACTCAAATTCTAATTGCCTTTTGCCCTTCACTATTGCAAAGGTTGAATTACAAGTGGTGTCCCCTAATAGATTCTGGGAAGCTTCATGATACACTACAAAAAAAAGCTTATTAGCGAGGGAATTTTTAGTCTCTCGTTAATTCTGTCATTAGCGACGGATTTTTAGGTCTCTCGCTAATTCCCTCGCTAATTTCTGACAGTTTTCAGATGATAGGACTTCGTGCAGGTGTTTAGCGACGAAATTGTCAGTCCCTCGCTAATTCCCTCGCTAAATTTTTGACTTTTCAGCTTATTTTATCCTCTCACACACTCTTCTCTCCTACTCTCCTCACACTCCTCTCTCTTCTTCTCTCTTTACTCTTCCACCACCACACCACCACCTCCTCTCACACTCTTCTTCTCTCTTCACTCTTCCACCACCACACCAACACCACCACCTCCTCACACTCTTCTCTCACTCTATCTTCTCTCTCTACCCTAATACCCTTCACCACCACCACCACTCGTTTCTCTCTCTCTCTTTCTCTCCTTCTCCCTTACTATTCTCCTTCTCTCTCTACCATAATACCCTTCACCACCACCACCACCACCACCACCACCACCACCACACCACCACATAGCTCATTTCTCTCTCTCTCTCTCTCTCTCTCTCTCTCTCTCTCTCTCTCTCTCTCTCTCTCTCCTTCTCTCTCTACCCTAATACCCTTCCCCACCACCATCACCACCACCACACCATAATAATAATAATAATAATAATAATAATAATAATAATAATAATAACAACAATAATAATAACTATTTAAAAAAAATAGGCTGATATAAAAAAAACGTGGTTGTCAGACTTAGCGACGGAATATTCCCTCGCTAATTAGCGAGGGACTCAAATTCCCTCGCTAATTCCCACTAGCGATGAGCAATTTAGCGAGGGACTGATTCCGTCGCTAATTCCTTTGCTAATGGGAATTAGCGACGGATTTGGGGCATTTAGCGAGGGAAAAATCCCTCGCTAATGGGCAATTTTTTTGTAGTGATAATGCAAACTTTTTTGAAAAGAAAAATAAAAAATTTACATAATAGAATTTCCTTCTAGGATAAAATAGGCAAAGGTTTACAATACTAAGCAATTTGCTTAGTTATTGTTACTAAATTAATTTCAGCCATGGATCCATTTTTTATTAATCTACTTTGATCTAACGATTGATTATGAATAATGGCGCTGTTGTCATTTTACTTCCTATTATTCAGAGAACCAATCCAAGAGGAGCATTCTATCTTCTTCACGCATCCTTTCACGCGTCACCTCCTCCTCTCTTCTTCAAGCATCGTTTCTTCTGTTCATCTTCATCTGTTCATCTCCATCGCGCGTTTCTTCTGTTCATCGTTTCACGCATCGTCGCATCGTCTTTTCTTCATCGCATCGTTTCTTCTGTTCATCGTTTCACGCGTTTCTTCTGTTCATCTCCATCGCGTCTGCGTTTTTTGATTTCAAAACCGAATCGAAGTATCAGACTTGATTGCGATGAAAAAACACAAATCAAAGTTGCGAAACTGACACTACAAAAAAAACATGGATTAGCGACGGATTGGAAGTCTGTCGCTAAATCAAAATTAGCGACGGAAATGCCCAAAATTAGCGACGAATTGGAAGTCTGTCGCTAAATCAAAATTACCGACGGAAATGCACAAAATTAGCGACGGATTGAAAACAATGTATTTAGCGACGGAAATTGGCTAAATTAGCGACGGATTTACCATGGCGTGAAAATTGAAAAAAAAAATTGAATTAACGAGGGAAATCCGTCGCTAAATCCGTCGCTAATCTTTGGAAAATTATGTCACTAACCGTTGCAGTTGATTTGACACGTGACCAGAATTAGCGAGGGAAATCTGTCGCTAATTGTTAATTTTTTTTATAAACCCGAACCCTTTCTTTCCTCTTTCATTTCTTCCTCTTTCTCTTTCATTTCTTCCTCTTCCTCTTTCATTTCTTCCTCTTCTCCGTTTTTTCTTCTTCCTCTTTCATTTCTTCCTCTTCCTCTTTCATTTCTTCTTACCACCACCACCATCATCTTCTCCCTTCAACACCACACCACACCACCACCACCACACCATCCTCTTTCATTTCTTTTCCTTCTCCATTTTCCTCTTCCTCTTTCATTTCTTCTTACCACCACCATCATCATCTTCTCCCTTCAACACCACACCACCACCACCACACCAATCCTCTTTCATTTCTTTTCCTTCTCCATTTTCCTCTTCCTCTTTCATTTTTTCTTACCACCACCACCACCATCATCTTCTCCCTTCAACACCACACCACCACCACACCATTTTTTTCTTCCCTTATCTCCCCAACCCCTAATCTCTCCCTCTCTCTATCTGAGAATAGCTTTTTTTTTGTTTTAAAAAAAATGAGTTTAGCGACGGATTTTAGCGATGGAAATCCGTCGCTAACTTTGGTCAGTGTTAGTGTCAAATCAACTGCAACGGTCAGTGGTACAGTGTTTTTAGCGACGGATTTTTCGTCGCTAATTTTAGCGGCGAATTTTATTCCCTCGCTAGGCATTAGCGACAAGTGGTTTAGCGACGGAATTGGTCCGTCGCTAACAGTCAGTAGCGAGGGAAAAACAGGCATTAGCGAGGGAAAAATTCGTCGCTAATACGCTGTTTTTTTGTAGTGTGAATTGCAAGGACAAATCGAGGTCGAAACACAAACCTGAATTGTTGCTGAAACTGAAATCGTCTCTTTCTATGAATTTGTTTGTTGAATGAATTGTTGCTTGTCCTTGCGTTGAAGCATTCAACCTGTTTGATGAAATGCCTCAGAGATATCATGTAATGCAACGTCTTCTCTAACCATTGTAATGCAAATCTGTGGTTAGTGGCATCTAACCACAGTTATGCATATCTGTGGTTAGTGGCCACTAACCATTGCTATGCACATTTGTAGTTAGTGACATCTAACCATTGACATCTAACCACAATTATGCATATCTGTGGTTAGTGGCCACTAACCATTGCTATGCACATTTGTGGTTAGTGACATCTAACCATTGGCATCTAACCACAGTTATGCATATCTGTAGTTAGTGGCCGCTAATCATTGCTATGCACATTTGTGGTTAGTGACACTCGATAAAACAACACATGAAGTCTCTATATTCTGTAGTCATGATTATCATCATGTTACTATAAATATGTTAAGTCTCAATAAAATATTATTTGCTGTTCAGCGTATCTTCATAATAAGAATTTCTCCTTTTAATGATAGACAATAAACAGCCAAGCTTGGGGCTTTTACAGCAGTTGATATTGACAAGACAAAAACATGAACATGTCTACAAGAGATATGGATCAATACGATGCAAATGATAAACTATTCATATATGCTATTTGAATTTATTTCATGGCAGCAGAAAGTTGGCAAATATATTTTGGAAGGATGATCGATGCCAAAATGGGATTCACTGTGTGTAGTGCAATACATGTCATTCTATGGAGTTTGTATGTGATATATATGCAATTTAATTAGTGGCACAATATTGGGAAGTATAATAGATTAATAATAACTTCATCTCCATCTCCACTTTCATCGGTTAATATGTCTCGTTTGCCACGACAAAAACAACCACTGACAAAACCGTGCATATCAATAAATATTTAATTAATTAAAATGGTGCATATAGGTGAGTACTCAATCTGTGCTGTAAAGTCTCCAATACCTGCATTAGCAAAAAATAAGTGATTTAGGAGTAACTTCCGCGGCAGGAAGTACATAGAGCACGTCAATAGTGAACCTACTTATTGTAACTTTCGTGGCGAAACTCAATTGGACATTGTTCTGAGGTCGAGCCCGGAGAATGTCGGCTTGATAGGTCAGTGTCGCTCCACGTGTTGATCCGACGTAGGGTGTGGTACCTGCTCACACTTTGACGCCAAAGTCGTCAGCTCAGAGAATTTCAGTGTCAGGTAGAGAGAAAATGCGTACCTAGTGTAATAAATGTCGTCCTATTTATAGGTGTTAGGCGTGTCAGACGCATTGAATGGGATGGGAGATCTGAGCCGTTGGATGCAGATGGACGATCTCCGTTGTTGCTAAGCCAAATGGCACGGATCGCCAATCACGACTTCGCTAGATATGTTTGGGCTGTCATGCTAGGCCCAACTTCGGATTGGGTCACAACCCAATTCGAAACAAACATGGTTTTAGTGACATTCCAAACATGTTAAGAGTGAATTCAAGCATAGACTTACAAGATCAAACATAAAATAAAATCATGATTAAGCAGTACCAAACTCCTTACCACATAGACCAACGAGTGTGGGTTAATTTTAACTCCATTTTAATATTGGGAGATTTTTAAAAGAGAGAAAATGATTTAAAATGTTTGAAGTATAGTAATAAAAATGCTTAGATTGCGACCTAATTTAACCACACAAAACTGACTTTAATATAATAGGTGACCACAATGAATTCATGATATGCTCCAACACTATCTTACAACAAAATGACAGCAAATAAAAAACAATGAACAAATCTTAAGAACAAAAATCAACAAAATGAAAGAGACTCAAATCAAAAAAATGAAAACCTGTGATGACACAAGCATCCTTGCTGTTTCCTAATGAAGTTCAGACATTCCAAAGAAACATCTTGTGGTTTGGCTTCAATTCAATCAAGAAAGCTTTTGGCAAGTAGCAAAACTTAAACAACATTGGCTAAGCTTTGAACCAGTAAAATTGCACTTAACCAACCAAGTGAGTTATTACTATGAAAGTCTTACTGTAAAACATTTTCACCAATGGTACATTTTAAACCCTTGTGAATTGAAAAAAGAACTGTTTAAAAAGCCTGGTCCCCACCAATCATCCAAGGGTCAATGGAATTTGGAACCAAAATTTGGGCACATGCATTACAAAGTACAAAGTAATAATGAATCTGATATCCACACACCCAAAAGAGTAAAGAAAGGGTTTAAAGCTCCAAAGGGACATAGGAATTGAGAAAAAAAGTTGTTAGGAATTAGTCATTTTCAGTTAGTGAGTTAGTGGTATGTTTTACCTTTCCATTAAATTTAATTAGACAGTGTCTTAGTGCTGTTAGGCCGACAATTGCAATTAATTAGAAAAATGAGATTTCTTCTAATCATTTAAGTTTTTCTAGTCCACAGACAGTACCATCCGCAAGCACACACACGCAAAGTCGAGATCTCAAATTCGATTTTAGGTAGCCACAAAAAATATCTAACCTAACAATTAGTTGTACTAGGCCTTATAGATTAATCGTTCGAGTTGGTACCAATGGCGGATAAAGGGTATAATGTATGGGGGCATTTTTCCTTACCAACAAAAAAAATTCATATACAAACACATAATAATCTTTTATTTGCCCCCATTAAAAATTTGGTTTTGCCCCATTAACACGATCCCAATAAAAAATAGACTTTTCTTCTAGTAACTGCAATGATTTGAAAGATGTGTATATGCATTGACCTATTGAATGGACTATGCAATCATGAGAGATAAATAGTTAAATATACTAAGATATTTTTTTATAGTACTCTTTTTTGGAGTTTTTTCTTCATGTGAGTGAGCATCTATATTTTCAAAACTTTTAATATTTTTCTTTTGCAAAATATTATAGATAAATTATTTTCTTACCCCCACCAATTGAAATTTCTAGATCTGCCGCTACTTGTTACCACAATGATTCGCTCTAAACTCCTCACATTTTCTTATATTTAAATAAATTGTCGGTCTAGCTTGTGCGTTCTATTAATAGGAAGGAAAAAAAACAATGGTAGAAAGACTTTTGTTTCTACAAACTTTTCTAAATAATTTTCCATTTCTCTTTAGATCGTGCTAATGCGGCTTATGTTTTGATTCAAAACCATCCCACTAAGTTATGAAGCAATAAGAATATTCTTTGTTTTCGAAAAGCAAAATGTTTTTTCTAGGATATCCAAGAGAATAAAGTTGATATAGTTTTGTCAAAAAAGTTGATATAACCTCATTTAGTGACTGGAAATCTATCTATAACAGATGCCACACTCCAATTGATCTTATATATGTTTCTTTCTATGTAGCCAACTCGAACTTTTGCTTGAGTTGTCTTTTACTACATTATTAGCGATATATACTCGTGCATACGTACGAGTGCTGTTGTGTTCTTTATATGAATCGACTCATACAAATTTTAATTAGCTCGAACATATGAAAATAAATTATTATATTTCAGATTAATTTAATCATTAGCTTCAACCTCAAAAACAAAATAAATTCACTTAAAGGAAAAAATAATAATTATTTTGATAGCAAAAATATTTTATTGGAAGTCAAAAGAAATATAATGATTCATAAAAAAGATATTATTTATGCAGATAAAATATAAAAGATAATTATAGCTACAATAGATAATATTTTCTCATTGGAACTCAATATAGCCAAAATATCATTAGTTTGAATATTCATTAAGTCTTCTCGTTTCTTTCAAAGAGACTAAAAAGCTATTGAATAGTTTTATTATAATAGAAGAAGGTAGATATATAGTAAATTCATAGTAGGAGAGAGAGAGAGAGAGAGAGAGAGAGAGAGAGAGAGAGAGAGGGTGAGAAATGTTTGAAAAAGTGTGAGAGATAGTGAAAAAATTGAAAAAGTGAGAAAAAGGCATGTTGCTATTGAGGATGTGTGCATGTGGACTGTGTGCTAATTCTGGTCGCTATTCATGTTGATATTAGCGCAATTTTTTTCTCTGTTCTTGCTACCACTAAAGAACATGACAAAATTGCTTGGTGTATGACTCTGTGGAGCATTTGGAATAGTATGAATGATCGTGTTTGGGAGAATAAAAATATTGATGCTTTGTCAATTGTGTGGTAACAAGTTTTTTTCGGAATGGAAAGCATCTCGTGTTGTGGCTAGTCCGGCTCATCTTTCCACCCGCCTAACCGTTCCTTCTCAAGATGTTGTCAAGTGGAGGAAATCAGAACTTGGTCGGGTGAAATGCAATATGTTGATGCTTCTTTTTCCTTGAGTGCTAATAAGGTTGGTGTTGGCATGTGCTTGCGAGATGACCATGGCAACTTCATTTGCGCTAAAACCATCTAGTATACTCCTATAACTGATGTTCTTATTGGTGAATCTTTGGGTTTATTGGCGGCTATCAACTGGGTTCGCGAGCTTGGCTATAAGGATGTTATTTTTAAATTAGTTGCCAAGTGTGTGGTAGATACTTTCAATTCCCATAATGTTGCAATTTATGAGTTTGTACGATTCTATTGGATGGGGAATGATTGTATATAAGCATACAAGTGGTATTGTTTTTTCTACTGGTAGGAAATTTTAAGATTGTGTCAACTCTCTAGCTCTCTTGTTACCATAATCTCAAATGCAGTTGCAGTTGCTGTTGTTAATAGCAATAATGACAATTTTTGTGACTTTGAGATTGATCTCATAGTAAATGATTGTGTATTGGCACATGCAAGTCGCTCGATGACACTTACAAACCACTTCGCCCTCAAAGGCATTGTGCTTGAGGGGATGTGTACCGGTATGTGCAAGTCGCTCCTTATGTGCTTACCAACCATCCCGCCCTCACAAAAAGCCTCATTCAAGGAGGATTGCACGTTGGGCTGAGCAAGTCGGCCACTAAGGGCGCAATAGCCCTGGAACACTGCACTCAATGCTTGACTCAAGCTAGACAAAGCCCACACTCCATGTGTGTGACCCAGGTCGCCCTTGAAGAGAAAAGATCTTACCTAGGCGACCTGGGTCTAAGGGGATTCGGTCACTTTGTAATAGGTGCTTCTTCCCATTGAGAGAAACCCTACTTAAGGGCCTTCAACATACAAGAGAAAAAACACATTACTCTTACACCTAAAACCCTAGCTTGTTAAGGAAACGGTCTCTCCACTTCTACACAAGTACAAATTTGTAAAACGCTTTTGTATGAATCAGAGAATGCCTTAATAATCATTAATTAATAGGAGAATTTTAAATTCTGAAGCTCATGGATTGATTGGCCTATGACTAGTTTCTTTAAGCTCCTGATTCTTGACCGGGGTTATACTTATCCCATACCAAGCAAACATTGCTAGTGGTTCTGTTTATGTTGTTGATTAATAATATCTGCATGAATTGAGTCAACAAAAACATCAAATGGATAATTAAAAAAAAAACATAGAATAAAAAATGAGTCAAAAAAAAATGTATATGTGCACGTATGTATGTGATGGTATATAATGAATGAATATATTCAGTGAGCGGATAAGAACTAACTAGTAAGTACATAGGCAAGGCATCAACGGAATGTCTTTATCCTCCTCCCATTCATATTCTGTACCAATCAATCCCACAAACAAGAAGCAAACAAACAAGTCCTACTTCTTCTGATGGTGATGGAAGCCGCTTATAGCTTAACTTAACAGTCTTTATCTACAACAAAACTGCAGTTTGAGTATCTCTGTCTCATACTATTTCGTTGGTATATTCTTTTCCCCCACTCACTCTATTAATTAATTAATTAAAATATATTTGTGAGAACAAAAAGGCATCTTTAATTTACCTAAACAACTCCTACTATTAGTTGTTCACTTGTTCCTTCCCTCCCACATTCACTCCACTGCATAGAAAAGAAGAGAGAGAGTTTCTATGAATGAAATGATTACCAAGTTGAGTGGGCCTGTGAACTAGTAGCCCTATCTGAAACCTAATCCATAATTAGGAGGGAGCGACCTTCTTTTCTGATGAATGATAATAGTAGCTAGCTAAGCTTATATGGCCGCCATGGCCAACCTTCTCCCTCCTCTCCTCCAAATCGTACACTCCCTTCCCTTCCCTTCCCTTCCTTTGTTATTATTCTTTCAACTTTATGGAACTTTAACCTACTTTAGAAAAAATAAAAATATGATTTTTTTTTTAAACTGTGTTAACTTGTGGCTGCTTTACCAAGTGACTTTTATGTTTGATGCTAGAAGAACCAGCAATATTAACTTACACGCATCTTTTTATGTATCTGTAAGAGTCTTAAGAAACTGATTAGTTATCTATCAATTTTTGAAAAGTAGATTTCTAGTTTAATTTGATCAAAATATAGTGACTCATCCCTTTGGATTTTGTTCTTTTATGTGAATTAGTAGGATCCTATTTTCAAATTAGTGTCAGCTTAACTAATGCTATCTCCTTGTTTTGTTGTTTTCCTTTTCTTTTCTTCTTGGAAGTGATCAGAGAAAATACTCATTGGTTTTCTTGTTGCAGGTTCCAAAGAAATAGTCTGCTGTTAAAAGCTCTTTTGACTTCTGAAAACTGCTCTCTTGCTGTGAATCAAGGAGAAGAAAGCACAAGTTTGATTCTTTTTCTGGCAGAATTCTTGATTTCAACTCCGAAATTTTGTTGATTCTGCATGTCAATCAATCTCCCTTAGTACTACCAGATGGATCTGGCTGAGTTTTTGGCTTCACTGTGGGGCAATTCTCCTTTGGCAATATGGCTTTCGAGTCTCTATCTTGGAACACGCAAATTTATTAACTACCTGGAATTTACTTATGTTTGAAGATTCGGCTGTATTGGGCAAATCTCTTTTGGCAAAAGTTACTTTATTTTCTATCTTTATTCTTAGCAGTAAAAGTATGTGAAAATAGTTTCTGCCATCTACTATAAAAGTTATTCCACACTTTCACTTGGGCAAATCTCCTTTGGCATATTTTAATTATCTTTGTTAGTTTCCTTCAACTACTGTAGTTTTGTTCTTCCAAAAAAAATCACAAAAAAAAATCTGATAGTTTGTAGCTCCTCGATACTAGTTTTGTAAACCCCTCTCGAGTTTCTTTCTGTAGATATTCCAGTGCAAACTGGGCAAATCTCCTTTGGCATTTTGGAGTCTTGAATCTTGATAGACTCCAGTAATATCCTTTTGGCCTTTTGGCAAATCTCCTTTGGCATCAAATTTCCAGTTTCAGTGATCAAGGTAATCTTTTTTAAGAAACTGGCTTACTATCTGGGACAAACATCTGTATCAATCAGACACATTTTGTATTGTATACAAATATCCCCTGAAGTCAATATCAACTCACCTGTTGTGGATCGCAATACGTACCGACACTGGTGTTTAATGCTTCTATTTGCTTGAGAAGGTAAGTAAGGGTTATCTTGAATCCCTATTTACTGTTAATATTCCTTTATGAATATGTGAATATTTTGTTGTCTAAATCTATCAGTTAGCTGCTCTAGGATTTACTTTGTATGGAAATGAGATTATCAATAATTTTTTACTTCAT
Organism: Astragalus membranaceus; assembly: GCA_039519185.1. Classification (NCBI taxonomy): domain Eukaryota; kingdom Viridiplantae; phylum Streptophyta; class Magnoliopsida; order Fabales; family Fabaceae; genus Astragalus; species Astragalus membranaceus. The sequence goes on along the minus strand of CM076851.1, from coordinate 8,657,697 downwards.
ACATAGCTAGAAAAATAAAATTGAGAAAAATTAACAAACTAGATATTAGTTGCTAGATATTGTGCTTTGTTATCGATTGCAGATTAATTCTGATTCATTAGATTTATCATATTTCCTGTTCATTGATTAACAACACTATTGTTTCCTATTATTGTGTCTTGAAGCTATTTTCTTGTGAATATTGCATTGATGTTACTGTGAAACACATTATGACAGACATATAGTTGATGGATGCTCACAGTACTTATTCAGACTGGGAGACTTCCAGTGAGAGCAGCAGCAGTGATGATCAAGAGGATATTGATTTTCCGTATGGTGGTCAAGCTCGGAGCATATTATCAAGTTTAGAGGAAAGCATTGGGAAGATTGATGATTTTCTCTCATTTGAGAGGGCATTTGGTCACGGGGATGTGGTTTGCTCCTTGTCAGACCCATCTGGACAGATGGGAAGGGTCACAAGTGTTGATGTGTTAGTGGATTTAGAAAGTTTTCAAGGAAACATAATAAAAAATGTGAACTCCAAGAAACTTCTGAAAATTCGATCTATTTCAGAAGGTGATTATGTAATCAAGGGGCCATGGCTTGGTCAGACTCAAAGGGTGGTGGACAGAGTTACCGTGTTGTTTGATGATGGAACTAAATATGAGATCACTACCTTTGGAAAAGATAAGATTCTACCACTAGCTCATAATTTTCTCGAAGACTCACAATATCCATACTATCCAGGGCAGAGAGTAAAGGTTAAGAACTCCACTGCTTCTGAATCAGCTAGATGGCTATGTGGCAATTGGAGAGACAATCATGATGAAGGAACTGTTTGTTCTGTGGAAGCAGGTCTGGTGTATGTTAATTGGCTTGCCTCTGTACTTTTGGGTTCCAATTTGAATGTGCATGCTCCTCCATGCTGGCAAGACTCCAGAAACCTGACCTTGTTGTCATGTTTTTCACATGCAAACTGGCAACTTGGTGACTGGTGCATGCTCCCAATTGCAGACCAAAAGGAACAAATGGAACAGATGATTCAAGATGCATCTGCTAGTGATCTTCCCAATAAGCATAGTATGGCTAGAGGATATAGGAGAAGAAACCTTGACTCCAGCATGGGGGAATTATTTATAATTGGGAAGATAAAGACCAAAGTTGATATTGTCTGGCAAAATGGTGAACATACTTTGGGGGCAGATCCACAGAACTTAATTCCAGTGAATGTCATAGACACTCATGAATTTTGGCCTCATCAGTTTGTGCTAGAAAAAGGTACTTCTGATGATAAGCCTAGTAAGCAAAGATGGGGTGTTGTTCTATCTGTAGATGCAAAAGAGCATACTGTTAATGTACAATGGAGAACAGTTCCCACATCTGAGCCAGATAATTTGGCTAGAGAAACAATGACGGAAACTGTGAGTGCCTACGAACTTGTTGAGCACCCAGGTTTTTCCTGTTGTTTTGGCGATGTTGTTGTGTTCAAGGCGGCTCAAAAACAGCTTGGTTGCCAAGCTGCTGAAAAAAATAATGCAAGTTCAGTGACTGATGTGGATATGGCAGCTCCTCTGAAAAACCACGACCAAATCAGTTATCAGAATAAGTCCCAGGATAACTGTTACCTGACCTGTATTGGCAATGTTACTGGTTTCAAAGATGGTCATGTGGAGGTGAAATGGGCTACTGGTTTAACGACCAAGGTATGACATCAATTTTCGGTGAATATATTGCAGTTAATGATGCTACATGTAGTGACGAAGAACTCATTATGTAGCAGTTCCTATGTCTGCATTATTTAGTTTAACAATTTAATATTTAATGATTGGTCTTATCAGTTTAGCGATCTCCTCCTCTCCCTCAATCTCCCTGTACCTAGAAATGTTATTTAAAACTATGTGGTTCAGTGGCTGTAAGGTGTCGGATATTTCTAAGCCAAAGTTATGGTTAGTTTGTAGCAGCTATTTTATGTAGTTAAGATTGGTTTATGAAGATCCTTTCCCTCTTTTGGCACACAGTAGAAAACACTTTTGTTCATTGTCAAAATCTTTTTTTTTGACGTGGATTCATTGTCAAAATCTTGATCTAATGATGATTTGAAAATAACTTAGAAGCTACAGCCACTGAACTTGGACTACATATTTCTTTGATGATCCTACTGAGCTTAGACTGCACCAATATTAGTCCCTTGAGAACAATTATTTCTTATATTCTTTCATAATTTTACATTACTTTGTGGGCCTTCATCTTCAGGAAGTCATCATAAATTTATTTGTACACTAACAGGTTGCACCTTATGAACTTTTTCGGATCGATAATCATGAAGGTTCAACTGCAACCCCTGTTTCTGATGAAACAAATATTGAGGAGTTAGCTCATGAGATGATTGAACATGGAGATCTAACCTCTGACCAGAAGGGAAAGGTGAGGGTAGTAGCTTCTCCATAGGTCCAATATCTATGTGCATCCATATTTTTATAATGACTATGCTTGTGTAGTAATATAATTTTTATATGAATTATATAACTGGGACATTGAGATACAGTCTCAACTTAGAACCAAAGTGAAGGGTCAGGTTGGTAAGAGAAAATCAAAAAAGAACTTTTCAAACTTGTTAAAATTAGTTATCGGTTTTCATCCAAAAATGACATTTTTCAATGAGATTAGTCGTTGAGCTTACCGGACGGATTGTCTAATCATATGCTGAATATCACTTTGATGATCAGGACTTGTTGGATTGTAATGGTGATAGAGATAATTGTGGAAAGTATCCAGGAGAGAGTAGTTCTTTTTCCCTTCCTCAAGCTGCCTTTGAACTTTTCTCCAGCATTAAAGCCAGCATATTCCAAACACTTGGTGTGACGTCATTTTACAAAGGAGTTTCCCCAGTCCCTACATTTGAAGAGGGAAATGGGTCTGATTTTCTTGGCAAGAAAGATTCGGAAACTTGTGGCCCTGACACTGAATCAAATCCAGTGAACAGGTTGCTGTCTACCGAAGACTCGACTCCATATTGTGAAGTTATTAGGATTCCTAACAGGAAAGATGTACCAGATTCTTTAGACAGCATGAATTCAGATCAGTTGAAGCTGTTTGATGTAACTGATAATTGCTCAGATCACCACTTTCTTAATAAGGGAAAAGGGCTGCCGTTATCTCAGGTTACAAAATTGACATATCACTTGAGTAACGTATGTATTTACATTGAAAGCATTTGGACTAACTTTTTCCTCTCCATTTGTTCCTTTCAAGGTTAAGAAAGATTGGGCAAAAAAGGTGCAGCAAGAATGGAGCATCCTAGAGAAAAATCTTCCTGGTACATATTTCTTACTTGTTTTAATTTAAGCCACATAATTTATATGCTGTGTAGCCTACGTTGTTATACAATTAAGATTTAATCTGAAAATAAGTCTGAGTTGTTATACTTACCAGAAAGGAAAATCTCTAGAGCTATGCTGTTTATATCCTTCACAGTTTCTGCAAATTCACATGCAATCTTTATTTGCCCAAACAGGAACTATTTATGTACGTGTTTTTGAAGAAAGAATGGATCTCGTGCGGGCAGCCATTGTTGGTGCGTCAGGGACACCTTATCATGATGGATTGTTTTTCTTTGATATATGTTTCCCTCCAGAGTATCCCAGTGAACCACCTGTAAGTTTTTTAATATAGTTTTTCTGTGCTTTGTAAATAGTTTTCAATGATATTCATGCATGGGAACTCCTCCACTTAGCATTTAGCTTCAACGAGCTCTGATTCTGTCATTGTGGCCTTTGAAATCTGATGCAGATGGTGCACTACATTTCCGGTGGGCTACGAATAAATCCGAATTTGTACGAGTCAGGGAAAGTTTGTTTGAGTCTCTTAAATACGTGGGCTGGTACAGGAACTGAAGTGTGGAACCCTGAAGCTTCCACTGTTCTTCAAGTCCTTCTCTCTCTGCAAGCTCTTGTCCTTAATGAGAAGCCTTATTTCAATGAGGCTGGTTATGATCAACAAATTGGCAGAGCTGAAGGAGAGAAAAACTCAGTGAGTTACAATGAGAATGCTTTCCTTGTCACCTGCAAATCCATGTTGTACCTATTAAGAAAGCCGCCGGAGGTAAAATGACTACTAGTACTTCTATACTTTTGGTTTGCCTCTATTATTACACTGGACTACGTGATTTCCTAGGATGCATTGACAATAACTCACTTCCATGTCTTGGGATGTACATCTTTATTTAATACTCCCTCAAGTCCCATTTATGAGAAAAGTGGACTTTCTAGGTTCATCGAATAAATGGTGACCAAATACATCAGTTATTCAATGAACCTAGAAAGTGCATTTTTCTCTTATATATGGGACTAGAGGGAGTAAAGAGTAGTTATTTCTGAATTTAGAAATCTCGAAAAGGCTATCGTTGAGATGCGTGCATGATCCTTGATTTCCAATTTTTTAGTATACTTCTAGCATGACCCAAGTTTCTATGTAGTTTTTAAATATCATTGATTGATTTATTCTAGGTTTTTAAGGCCTGTATGTGGTCCTGGTCCTGATTATTTTAAAGAAAATGGTGAGATCTGAATTGTTTTAATATACTCTATCCATCTAAAAATAATTATTACTCATTAGGCTTTAGTTAATTCCAAATTAGTACAGTATTTGTCATTCTATAAAACTGAGAAGGCATCGATTACTTTTTCTTTCCAACTTCATCTTTATCTTTTACCTGTGTGGAATGAGAGAGTAATGTAGTAAAATAAATTTATATTACTTGTCATTGAGGATATTTAATGATTTTCATAATCTTTACATGAAACTATTTTGAAACGGAATGAGTAGAAATGTGGATTGAATTGTAATTTGCAATTTTACTACTAAGTGATTCTGATTGCAGCATTTTGAGGCATTGGTGGAAGAGCACTTTAGACAGCGGTCCAAACACATACTTCTTACTTGTAAGGCATATCTTGAAGGAGCTCCCATTGGATGTACTTTTGAAGGTGAAAAAACTGAGCATGAAAACCAGAAGGGAACTTCTACAGGTTTTAAAATTATGCTTGCTAAGCTCTTCCCTAAGCTTGTAGAGGCATTTTCTGATAAGGGAATTGATTGCTGCCAGTTTGTTGACAAGGACATTACAAATAATGTGTAATATTAATTTGTTTTCATGTATCTGTATAATATCAAATTATGCTTGTTAAAAAAAACCATGTCTTTTTCTAAACATCCCCATCCCAAAAAAGGTGTTGGAGAATGAAAATGTACTAATAATACAAACCTTGTGGTGTGTGTGAAATAAGAATAAAAAAAAAGTATTCTGTAAAAGTTTGATAATGCCCTTACAGTGAAATATAAATAATGCTTGATTAGTCCTTTGTTTAACTGAATACTAGTTCAGCACTGACCAAGATGTCAATAGCACAATGTATATCATCTTTGATTGCATATTGGCTATGATGTTAATCAAAGCGACGGACGGAAAACTTGGTTTTGACAAGGTTTCAATTTTTGGGCTGAGAATGAGAAGGTTGAATGCAAACTATGGAAACAAATACAGGGATTTTTTTTAGTTATATAATAATAACAAGGTTAAAAAGAAGAGTTGAATATATTGTTAGTTCTAACAAAATTGGCAAAACTTGGTTTTAGAGACCTTATAAATTTTTTATTATTTTTATTTTTATTTTTAATGAAAGCAAAAATTGTGTGCAGTCAAGGTAGGGGATCATGGGAGAACTTAAAATACTATTTTTATTGAATCAAAAATCAAATTGTATTAATTTTATCATAATAAAAATATATGTAAATCAAGTTGTATTAGTTTTATTACAATAAAAAAATATATTTGACTTTAAAAATATCTTAAAGATATGCATATTTGGTTTGGGTAATATATAGTATTGTCGTGTACATCTTCATTATTTCTAATGGCAGCCATTTACCAATTAGTGAAGCATCAAAGATGTGAAATAAATAATTAAATATATAGAAAACCCTAGCTTCCTTCTCTCCTACTCTCTCTTTACGTGCCACAACTATTTGTCTCTTGCCTCACCCCCATTGTATGTAGGTACGTCATTTTCATTGTTGCCTCGGTCTCCCTTATCTTGACGTGTCACCTCCAACTCCACATGCATGTGGCCATGTCTTCCAATTCCTCTCCTTCCTCGCCGCTGAAGTTGCCAACTAGAGTGATGAAGGGTAGGGACAATAGAAGTTGTGTGACGCGGTGGGGTAGGAGAGGGTTGAGGAAGGAGGGGAGAACAAGAGAGAATGACAATTGAGGTGATTATTATACCCTTAATTCTAATTCTCAATTTGGGTAGTTGGCTGACAGAAAAAATAGAAAGAAAGAAAAATCAAATCTAGTAATGGTGACAAAATGATGATTCGTCTATACATCGACTTTTGTGGGTCCTTTTCAAAAGGAGGCTTCAACTAGACAATCCTTCCCTAAATTTGATTCAAATTGCATTTTTGTCATCAAATAAATTACTGAATGCAACTATAATATTCATACAACAAGCCTCCTTTGTGAAATTTAGGGAAGGATTGTCTAGTTGGAGCATAATAAGACAAAGCAATTAAACCTGTCCAGTGGCTGCTCTCCTTTGATAGACCTTTAGGGGTCTATTAGCAACACAATGATCTTATCAACCCACTCTCCAGAACCTGCTTCCTTGTCATCCTCCACTGGGGGCCAGGGTGGTGAGTTTGCTGATATTTCATCAAAATCAAAGCTCTGAATTTTATGCCTCAATATGGTATTACTCGGAAGCTGCATGATGAATAGTTCAAATTTCATTTGAGTTCAACATGGAATAGCAATGGCATTGTAGGAACATTTCATGCATGCTTTGGCCTTATACAATTTAAGGTGAAAAGCAACAATGATTTGGAGGTATTATAAAGACACATACAATCCAAATTATTATATGCTTCTCCGCATGCCTATCATCACACTCTAATTCTCACTTCCATGTCTTAGCCAATCCTGCAAAATACACAACAACAAAGCATAAATTATGAAGGAAAAAAACAAAGAAATCACGAATGATACTTAGAACAATCTGCATCCAGGGAGATAATTATGGGGAAGGTTATTCCACAATTCCCTAGAAGAGGCTAAGCCAATTGTGAGTTTATTGACAATCTGCATCGAGGGAGATAATTATGGGGAAGGTTCATTAGTTCAATAACATCAATAGTTGATGACACAGGAACAAGACTTGCATCTAGCACACTGAGCTCATTATAAATCTCAATCATTTGAACAGAAACATCATAGAGAAAAGTGTCATTTCTTTTATCTGCTATAAGAAATAAATCGCTTAGGGCCCTGTAATTTACACCTTCGCTTTTCTCTGTGATCTCTTTTGGTCCAGTCTACATATAAAAAACATAAATCAGCTAAGGATTGTGAACAAATTCAAGTTTATCTTTTAGAGAAATCTTTAAGTGAATCCTACCATTGTGAAAGTTTTTCCTGATCCTGTTTGGCCATATGCAAATATGCAAACATTATAACCATCAAGAACAGATCTAATAAGTGGCTGCATATCAAGGAAAACCTCCGCTGCAACACAGTAGATTAAATTTAATCACATTGCAAAATATAGATCGAGGAGATAAATGAATCTGAAACTCAAAGTCCCCAACCAACCTTGGGTAGCAGATGGCCCAAAGACTTTGTTGAAGTTGAAGGATTTGCGTCCCTTCCCATTCCTTGAAGGAATATTAACTGTGACAGTTCCATCTTCTATATTTTCCACTGAGCTTAGATGGTTTGCTTGTCCAGGAAAGAAGGGTCTAATTCGACAATACACCCTAATACTTCCTGATCAAATAAAACCACCCACCGTAATTCAATTGTAGGATAAAAAGAAAACCTTACAAAGGCATGAATGGGAGGATTAAGGCTTAAAGAAACCATCCAACCAAAATCTTATTACCCTTTAGATCCTGGACTTCATTGAAAAGTTTGCGATTTTGTTCAAAAACTCTATGATATCCAGAAGCAGCATGAGCTAAGCCATGAATGTGCATTCCTATACAAAGAAAAACAAAAAAATATGTAAGATACAACATCCAATCAACGTATCAGAGTATAGCAAAGAAAGGAGGGCAACAAAAGCATGAAGAATGTATAATGATATCCTTACCAAGATTGGAGAACTCCTCGTGAAATTTCATTTGCATGACCTGACCAAACCAAGCAGCTGACACCAATCTCTTCTTCAGACTTGCAGATTCACAAACGCAAGACAATCACGCCTTCAAGAAACACGTGTTCCTTACAAAAACGAAACGAGAAAAGCCCAAGAACAGGAACCCCCCATCGAACACATTTGCCCAGAAACGCGTTCCTTACTGAAACAAAGAGCGGCGCACACCAACAGCCTCAACCCTAAGAGCAGTGGTCAGAGTCGACGGGGTTGGGGATTACGACGGCGGCGAACAAGGCTAGGACTCCACCGGCGACTCCCAAACTACTTGACACTGGAGAGACCGAATCGAGAACCTTAGAGACCAGATCCGGACAAGAGAAACACCCAGAGACCAAGAAATAGACACCAAGCATTGAAAAACAGGAGATGGAGAGGAGGCGGAGTGGATGAAAGATTGAGACGCAGGGATGGGATAAATGGTGAGGGAGGAGACGGAGGGAGTGGGGGGAGCCACATGGCGGCGAGAAGCCCAAATGTCTGAAACCCTAGCGCTGCTCTCTACACTAACAAGGGGGATAGAGGGAAACATAATGTGAGAGAGGGAAACAGAAAACAAGGGAGTGTGAAAATTTTAGTAATGAAACGGACATTAGGAATCGGTTGTTTACAAAACCGATTCTGAATGCACATATTCAGAATCAGTTGTTTATTTAACTGATTCAAAACGTCTAACTGGGTACATATCTAATCGGTTGTTTAAACAACCGATTCCAAATGCCTAAAAAAATCTCCCAGCTCTCCATTTAATTGCAAAATTGCCACCGCGTCTACATTTGGAATCGGTTATTCAAACAACCGATTCCAAATAGTGCTTCTTAAAGCTGATTTTGCACTAGTGAATTTCACAAAGGGGACTTTTTCCGTAGTTTTGACATTCTAATACGACACACTTTGTATGTTTGTAATGACGCCCTATTGTTAACTACAAGTTTTAATAACCCAGCTTATGTTATCACTACCTTTGGCTCATGTATTGTCAAAAAGTATATGATGAGAGTGAATAATGAGTTAAGAGAAAGATAGAGAGAAAGTTATCAAGTTATCAAATGTTTTGCATGGACAATCCTTCTCAATTTTCACAAAAGGGACTTTTTCCGTAATTCTGACATTCCGATACGGCACACTTTGTATGTTGTAATAACGTCTTATTGTTAACTACAAGTTTTAATAGCCCGGCTTACATTATCGGTACCTTTAGCTTGGGTATTGTCAAAAAATATGTTATGAGAAGATAATGATGAGTTAAGAGAAAGATAGAAAGAAAGTTATCAAGTTATCAAATATTTCAAATAGACAATCCTTTCTCAAATTTCACGGGGACTTATTCCGATACGACACACTTTTATGTTATAATAACGCCCTATTGTTAACTACAAGTTTTTTTTCGACCGAATTGTTAACTACAAGTTTTTTTTGACACAAAATAAAACTTAGTTGATTTCATTCATAATATTAGTATCAACACAGATTGGTCTGAAATTAAAGACTCGAGAACTAATAGTATCTCGACGCCCTTTTTTAATAGCCCAACTTATGTTATCACTACCTTTTAGCTTGGGTGACAAAATCGCCGCTGTTCATCCTTGTCCTTAAGGTCTTCTTTTACTTTGACTTTGAATCACCACACACACACACTCCTTCTCTGCAATCCAATTCCTATCCTTCTCGCTCAAACACAAGCTTCCACTTCCATTTTCTATTAAATCAAATTCTCAAAAAATATGGAAATGAATATTCAAGATTCATAGATTTGAAAATCTGAAATATTCGTTTGTAAAGAAGCCCTCCACACTTTCCATTACTAGTTACATTCCAAGCTCACTCACATTTGATCCCATTTCCTAAAACCCTAGAAACTCAAATCCTCATCCAAATGTGACGACACAATGGACCTTTCTTCGAGGCAATTCCTCGCAAAACCCTATAATTCTCCATCTTCAAATTCCCTCTTTATCTTCTTCCTTTTCTTCTTACTCTGCAACTTCTCCTCCGTAGCCTCCAATCCTTTCGATTCATCTTTCAAATCCAACTACCTTCGTCTCTGCAACCACGTGGTCCCCGCATCCGCAGTGCCGGTCGATGCCGGAACCGCCCCCGGAGTTGCCGACTCACTACGAATTCAATCTGGCTACTTCGATGGCGGCGGACGACTTTTCAACCAATCCGCCGCCTCAAGCTTCTCCAAACACTTGTCGTTTCGCGCGACCTCCGTTCGGAGAACTGCAAACGACGGCGTGTACGAATTGCAAGGGAAAATTATTCTCCGGCAACAAGGTGGAGTGGGGCCCACTCGTGACAGGTTACTCGTTAGGGTTTATCCGGGACGAAGGGTTTCTCGTTGGAAGGTTTCTATGATACGCGTTTCTTCTCTCAGTGGGTTTTGGTCTCAATCTTCTGGTAAGCTTTGTATGTTTGGAACAGGATCTTATGGTAATAATAACATTCGAAATGTTAATGTTGTTCTTAAACTTACTTACCCGCATGATGATCTCACGATTCTGGATAGTTTGATTAGTGGTACTCTAGAAAGCTTTGATGATATGAATAGCTTGCATTATTTTGAACCCATTTCAATATTGGCTTTATCTCAGAGTTCAAATTACAAGTTTACATTGGTTGGAAAAAACAATGAGAATGGTTGTGTAGCTCGATCAGATGGGGATGGTGAGAGTTTGTCCCTTGGAAACCTGAGCCAAGGTGCCTGCAATGTGTTTCTTGGACACGTGGATAAGTTTGAACTCGAATATGGGAGTCACTGTCATGATGTTAGTTGCAATCCCCTTGGTGGTGCTGGTGTTGTTGAAAAGTTGCCTGGTTTCATGCATTTTTATGGCACTCGGTGTGCAGAGAGGCAGAAGGTTCAGATGGTGTTGGGTTTCCCCGACTCGGTTTACAGTGACTTTATGTTTCCGTTTCATCCGAATACGACATTGATATCTGAGGGGGTGTGGGATGAGAAGGAGAACCGGCTTTGTGCAGTTGCATGTCGAATCTTGAACTTCACGGATTTTGGGGTTAGTCCTCTTTTTGGAGATTGCTCGATTAAGCTCACACTAAGGTTTCCTGCAGTGCTGTCTTTGAGAAATAGGAGTACTGTTTCGGGGCGGATTTGGAGTGATAAAGTGGCTGGTGAATCTGGTTATTTTAGTAGCATTGAATTTCAGGGTATCTGGAAGGCATCAAAAGGCCTCCCTGGTTTACACTACAAGTATACTGAAATTGACAGAGTAAGAAACTCTTGTGCAGAGAAGGTGACTACTAGAGACAAGGGAAAGAGATATCCGAGTGGATATTCTTCTGATACATCATTTAGCATGGTAGTGACAAACAGTAAAGGACAAGTTGCTCAAGGTTACTCGTCACCGCTATTTGTCGGTGATCAAAGTTATGATGGGCGGTCTTATGGAGCTCCAATTATGTCCACAATGGGAAACTTAAAACCACACAGGTTTCAATATGTCAATTCATTGAATGTCAGCTACACGATGGGCATTATTCCTCCTCCTGATTTCAAGTTTGGTAGTGAGGTCTCTGCAACTGAAGTTAAAATTAGTGCTGAAGGATTGTACAATAGGAATACTGGACTTTTGTGTATGATAGGATGCCGGCATTTAAGATCAACTGACAAAATACTGATGAAGAATGCGTCTCTTGACTGTGAAATCAAGGTTAATGTCCAGTTTCCTCCATTGAGTACGAAAGGAGGCGAATCTGTTAAAGGAACTATAGAAAGCACACGACAAAAGGCAGACCCTTATTATTTTGATCCCCTTCAGTTGTTGTCGTATTCTATTTACACAAGCCAAGCAGATGCATCCATTTGGAGAATGGATTTTGAGTTAATTATGGTATTGATATCAAACACACTTGCTTGTGTGTTTGTAGGATTGCAACTCCTCCATGTGAAAAAGCACACAGAAGTGCTTCCTCACATTTCCATTGTGATGCTTCTTGTTGTTACTCTAGGTCACATGATTCCTCTAATGCTGAACTTTGAAGCCTTATTCAGGGTGAACCATAGTGTGCAGAATACTTTTCTTGGGAGTGGAGGCTGGCTTGAAGTGAATGAAGTAGTTGTGAGGATGGTGACTATGATCGCCTTTCTTCTAGAGTTGCGTCTTTTACAGTTGACCTGGTCTTCAAGACAGGGCGAAGGAAGCCAGACAAGTTTGTGGGTTTCTGAGAAAAGGGTTCTTTATATGACTCTACCATTGTATTTTGGTGGTGGATTGACTGCTTGGTTGGTGCATGTATGGAAGAATTCTCACCAGAAAAGACACAGACCATTTCGACTTTCACGCCACAGGTTCCAGTTTCCTGGCGGACACTCTTATCAACCTCCTTCCTTCTGGGAAGACTTCAAATCTTATGCTGGTTTACTCCTAGATGGATTTCTGCTCCCACAAATATTGTTTAACATATCAACCAACTCAGAAGGAAAGGCTCTGGCATCTTCTTTTTATGCTGGGACAACTATTGTTCGGATACTGCCTCATGCATATGATCTTTATAGAGCTCACAGTACTGCATGGTACCTTGATTTATCATATATATACGCAAACCATAGAATGGATTTTTATTCCACAGCATGGGACATCATAATCCCTAGTGGTGGTCTTTTATTTGCTCTCCTTGTATACTTACAGCAAAGATTTGGCAGCCGCTGCATTCTTCCAAAGAGGTTCAGAGAAACTTCTGCCTATGAGAAAGTACCTGCCATTGGTAATGACGATTTGTGATAGCCTTATATTTTGTAAAATGATTTTGACTTTTTGATTGAGCTTTGGAAGGCATGAATCGCAATGCAGATATACAGTTCGCGATAGAAATTATAGGATTTTGCCCATACGAAGAAACCTTGTGCTACCATTTCACATACTTTTTTCCTAAGGTTTTAAATGTTCAAGAGAATGTCACGTGCTGAGGACTTGTCATTTCTGTGCAGGGTATATAAGTTTTGGCCTAGTTTTTATTTCTCTCCAAACCTGAAAGAAATGTTTATTTATTTGACTTTACCCATAGGTAACGCTAAAATATGAAGCTTTCACAAGCCAAGCTGAATGCAATTTTCAGGTATCTTTTTTTAGACTAAAAATAAAGTACTCATTCATTCAAATCAGTGAATTTTATCGAAAACAACATAATTTTCATGTTGCTAAAATTGAAAAAGATGGATCTGCAAACAAACTCATAGCATTCAAGTTAAAAGCATAAAAAACCAAAATGGCTACACAAGTGACAAAACTAAAATGATTGGAATACACATGCCTTTGAATCTGCAATGTTGAAGGCATGTTATCATTAGTTGAATCTGTGATGAGTCGAAGTTGATCTGTCAATCCGAACGAAGCAAACACCGTAATAAGACGAGAAAACCAAACTACGTCGTACAAGACGACAAACAAGACAACAACGCCACACTCATCTGTCATACCGAACGAAACAAACACCGTACCAAGACGAAAAAACCAAACTACGTCGTACCAAGACGAAAAACCAAACTACGTCGTACAAGACAACGACGCCGCACTCAGACGATGAAATCACAAAAAAAACTTAAAACTATGTGAATAACATTTATTTAGATAAAAGAAGAGAGAAAAATGATGTCGATGGGTGATTCCGGGTCAAAAAATGACCCAAAATCACCCCTCTCTAATGGAAGAAGAAGAAGAAGAGAAGTTAGAGAGAAAGCGGAGTTTTTCTCACTAAAAAAACTAGTGAGAAAAAATTTCATATCTAAATGTGAAAAAATGTGTCAAACCCTTTTGTATAATTTAACTAATTAATCTTATCAAAAATTGTTAATTTTACATTTTGAAATATATATTTGATTGTAGGTAAAATCAATTTTTTATGAATAAAAAACTTATATTGAAATAAAATTATTGATTAAAAATTATCCACCATTAGGCAAACTTTTGGTACGTTTTTCTCGTCAAAAAGCAGGTAAATAATCTAATTTATCTTATTTTAATTTTTTAAATAATATTATTAGATTTTTTTGATCAATGGAAGTCTTAAATAATATTATTAGATAAATTAACATAGCTTTTATTTGAAAGGCAAAATATACATAACTTCTGATTGAAAATTGATGTTGAATAAATAAATACAAATAATTTGTGCCAAAAAAATAAATACAAAAAATATAAAAAATACAATCATATCATATCATGTGAAACGCGCTATTTAAAATAATTTATAAATTATGAATTAAATAAAAATAAAAAGATTAAACAAAGAACCAACAATAAAGGGTGAATTATTTATATTTTATAATTGGAAAATCGTTCAAAATAATTCCTAAAAATAATAATACATTAGTTGATTGGCTGTTGAATTTTTTTCATATATCACTTCAAAAAGGATTAATTACTCTAAAAAAAGGTATAAGGAATAAGAGGTTTTGATTAATTGTGTTACTACAAATAAGTTTTGGTCGAGGGTTGAGAAGTCTGGCAATTACTTGGTGCGGAGTGCCTATAGATTAATCATGCAAAATATTTTAGACACCTCTCATCTCCGAGTTGAGGGTAACTGGAAGCTTTGGAAGTTGAAACTTCCTCCGAAGGTTAAAAACTTTTTATGGCGTATGTGCAGAAATTGTTTACCTAGTGTGGAACAACAACAGGGACATTGTGGTGTATCTATGTGACGAGAACGGTATTTTTCTTGCTGCAAAAACACATTTCTTCTCCCCCGTTATTGAAGTTTATAAGGGCGAAGCAATGAGTCTTTTGCTAGCTATGGAGTAGGTTCGGAATTAGCATTCACAGATATTATTTTTGAGCTTGATGCAAAGGTGGTGGTGGATGATTTCCACAAAAGAGCTTTGTTTAATTCTGATTATGGTTGTATTTTAAATTCTTGCAAGGACTCGTTCTTTTTTTAGCAATAATTCTCATGTGGAGTTCTCTAGGAGGGAAACTAACAAAATGACTCATACTCTTGTAGGGGTAGCCTTACTTTCAGTTTCTGCTCAAACTTTTTATGATATCCCAACATGTATTTTTGACACAATTATGAACGAAATGAAGTAGATCCCTTTTATTGGAAAAAAAGAGCTTTTGATTGTTATGTAACTCCTAATTTTAAACATGAGATTTAATATGTAAATTATTAGTTTAATAAAGGTTTAATTATTTGCTTAAGTTCAAAATCGGCAACAGGGCAAGATTTATATATAATAAATATTAATATTAATGCGTTATGCTACAGGATTTTTGGCTGAGATTGTTTTTACAACAAAAGTGAAAATAACGGGGGCACCAAAATCACAAAAATTGGAAGCTCCTCCTTTGTAGATTATATCAACAACAAATTTCAAACTGGATTTCGGAGGTCCAAAACAAACACTCTAAACAAAATGAGCATGTTGCCGAAGAGGAGGAATGCTAGGACCAGAACTAGAAAATCGTTGATTCAGAGGCAGAGTATTTGGTTAGTGTGGGTTACACAGATATGGACAATATATACAGAAAGTCGTTTGTCAATAGCTGACATTAGTAAATCACCTGATATTTCTCCAATACTAAACTACAGAGGTTCAAAAAAACTTGTGGCAGGTGGCAATGGGAAGCATGGTGATCTACTGATATAGGAGAATCACAATCCACCTCCTACCTTCCTAGATTGTACATAAGCCACCTCCATCACGGAAAGAACCTTTATGTCTTTGGCATTGCATAACCTGAGAATAAGTTCCAAAATCTGAATTAGAATTGAAAGTTTCCAAAATTTGAATTAGAATTGAAAGTTTCCATATGTCAAAAAACAGCATGATATACATTTATCCAAGTTAGAACTTGTTTGAAAGTCATGAGGGATTAATATAGCAAAGCAATTAAGAAAGGTTGAATTTGGATGGCCCCCAAAAAAAGGACAATTTTTTTACATCCTCAATAAAATCTTGACCTTGTTGAAACAACGCATGTTTTATCTTCATCTCAAAAGAAATTATAAGGATTGCTGCTTAACTAAAATTGTTTGAAAAAGTAGAAAACAATGTTTTGATTCTGATAGGTACATACATGGATTTATCTGTAGGCATCCATTCATCGTGGCAATACAAAAAGCCCCGAGTAGCCACAAGTATCCTTCAACCCTCTGCTTAAAATTAGTATCTTGTAGTGGTACACTATCAAGTTGATACTCCTAGATGGGAAAATGCAGAAACGCAACTCTCAGTGCCAACTTAGGTAAAGACCTGCATATGCAAATTATTATATGAATGTAGTTGTAAATCGACACAGCATACATTTATAATTTAAGTTGCAAATTGGACCAACATCTAGAACAGCATGTTCCAAGCGGACTAATCAACTCAAAAGCAAAATGCTCAAAAAGCAACTTCGCAATCTATACACTATGTTCATTGCAGTTTACTTTGTAAAATTCAGCTTCAGTGTAGTTATATGGCAAGGACAAACATCATGATGTCTTCATATTAAGTTAATGAAGGACTATATAACACTGCTTAGAACATGATGCAAAAATTACCTCCAATGACATCTTAGGCAGATTTCTTGCCACTAACTATTCGAGATATCTGAAGACCCCTGCTGAAAGCATCATTAAAGAGAATCCTAGTTTGCATTGATTGAAATCCGGGTAACCACGACAACACAGCCATGGGGGCCATAACAATAATCCCAAACAGCAAATCATAGAGCCGTGCCAAGGAAACTACAGTGTCCCAAACGATAGTTGATTGAAGAAAAGGCCTGAGCACCTGGGCTATCAAAATCATTCCCCAGCCTGTAGGGATGAAAGCCAACGAGCTAGTTAGAAAATCAACAAATGTGAAGTCAGTGAACTCCAGTAAGAGGACAACTACAAGAACTGTGATTAATATCACAAGAAGCTGAACTAGCCGGTAATATATGTGCTCCTTTGTAGCATATTTATCTCGTGCATATGCTATACTGATATAAATCGCAACAACCACAATCAAGTATATCCAGGACAGTAAGTAAACACCTATACTTTTACTTCCACTTGCAATACCCAGCTGATAAACAATGCCATACTGAAAGAAGAAAAATCGAAGGTCTAAAATGATTTCCAACAGCTTTCCCCATATACCAGTTGTTCTTAGATGGTCTTGCTCCTCATACCACCATGTTTCCCAGCTATATTCTGCCTTTTTGAATGGCCCACCCGGATACCATATCCAATTCACAAAATCTTCAAAGTCATATACAGTCTTCAACCAATCAAACCCAGAAGGATTGAAGACAAAAGGAGACATTATCCATGAAATTACAAGAAACCAACTTGAGATTGTCATAACTATGTACACATAAGTATCCCTGGCCAAAGGACTATGAGCAGCATACACAACTAAAATAATTCCAAGTTCAATAGCCTTGACAAAATGGCTTCGAGCATATAGTCGATAGTTCTCAGAAAAACTCTTGTGCTCCACCACAAAGCCACGGCCAGTGGCTCGGTACTTAGCACCACCATGAAGTATTGTCCGACCAAAGAAATGTGTACGAGTTCCCAAAGAAAAAGTGTAGAATAGTGATGCAAGTTGCAACTGCATCTTCAAGAAGTCCCATATTGCTGGAAGGAACCCGTGCTCAAGAGAGTTTTCAACAATCATTGGGAGTGCTGTGAAAACACCAAGCTGGATTATAAACTGCTGATTTAGCACCGCACCAAGGGCTTTATTGTTGCTAGCATTTTTCTGGGCTTCCCCTTCAATGCCACTGAGAGCCATATAAAGGCGACCCCAAAGAAAGGCATAGACTGTCAGTACAACAACCATGGAATTAAAGTAAAACCCTATGGTCGTGTAGAACACTGAAAGCATGCGAAAGAAGTCTAGTCTATGACCAAGCCGGTACACATCTCTGCTGAGGACCTGCTCACCATTGCCACTTGCAACCTTGGCCTCAAACATGGATATCTGATTCAAACCAACATCTCTTCCTTTCCCTATCTGTATATACTCATGATGTGTCACATTGCCACCTCGCAGTGTACAATTGAAACCAGCAAAAATATCTTCACTGATATTGATCACTCTAGAGGCCTTGCTGATTCCACCTCGACACAAGAACCAGAATCTGTCAAACACATCTGGATGTCCGTAGTGCATTCTCACTTTCAAAGGGTTTGCCAGAACTCGCTGGCCCAGTGTCACAAAACTTGTCTCTTGAGCTGACATGAACCGAGCAAGTGAGGAAACAGATCCAGTGAAGACATCCTCTCGGACCCCCAAAATGGTTGGCTTCTTAATACCATAGTAGGCATTGAATTCCTCCAACAGATTCCGCATTTTAAGAGCCTCCTCAAAATAATTGTCTTGATTCATATCAATGGTTTGAACTGCATCACCCCGTGTAAAGATCATGGCGTGATTCTGATTTTCTGGTTTCCCTTCTCCAAGTTTTAAAGGACCAGGCAACCTGACTCGATAAATCTCGACTTCACTCTGTGATTGCTGATCAAACTTCACAAGAACAGAGTAATATTCAGTCTCATCCCTCCCCAAAGAAACCTCGTCAACATATGCTACTCGAAGGGCCTCATTTTTCTTCATCAAATACAATATATCATCAGCTCGGGGATTCTTGTCTGCCTTGTGGCGCCCATACATCTGGCATGCTACCACATAAGAGAACTTCATCATTGCACTCCCATATTCATGTCCCTTGAATAACACTGACACACTGCTATCTGCCCTTCTCAATCTCCGCAGAGATGGAGGCCCATCTGAGGGTTGACCATTAAAACTGCTGTTTTGATTTGGCGAACCATGAATGTCCATCTCAGATGCTGAATCAAGAAAGGCAAGCATTTTAAGGGCCCTATAGTAATACATCATCCCCCTGACAGTGCGAGATAATGTTTGACCTCTATATGATACCCAAAGGCGGAGGTCCAAGGCTTTTGTTGTCCAGATGTCATCCTCATCTTTCAAGCCCTCTCTGCGCATCCTTTCAATAAAATTATTCCATTCATCTTCATAAATCTTCTGCAAATAAAATAAAGTAGTAATGCCATCCTCGTTCTCCCTTCGGAGAGCCTCTTTGCCATACAAAACTTCTTCATCATAATACGGGGTCAAAACACTGAAAGCCATCATCTTTTCAACATAAGGAGCACGAGGCATGTTCATAAACAAAGAATTGCTAAAGAAAGCAATCCGTCTTCGGGCCTCAAGATTCAATGGAACATTATGCATCGAATCTCTTGAAGTAAGAATAGTATGCAACCTTCTGAGCTGCCTAGAAAATACTTCATCTCCAGCATTAGGAAACTCGATAGCATTCTCAAAGAGCAGTCCCCCATCAGTTGTTGGACCTTCTAGCGCCAGACCTTCCTCAACCAGCTGGGTGACGGTCTTCTTCACCTTTGGAAATCTTCGAACACACAATTCATACAAGGCTTGCAACAAATTTACAGCCTTATTCATGTCTCTCTTTGGTTGTATGGAAAGTTGAACAAACTCACTCACCTTAGCATGTAGCTCTGGTAGCAGAGACATCTTGTACGTTTCTGTTAACTTACCCATCTCGATGTAGGTATCCATTTCCCTGAATATATTAGTAACAATAGAGAACTCTACTTTATCAACTTTAAGAGTCATAAGAAAAAAGTATTTAACGCTGTCATAAGCTTCAATGACAGCACACCGTCGATACTCATTCTTGTATATCCTCAGCCAAAGTGACTTGTCAGACTCATTTTCCAGCTCTTTTGCCTGACTGAGAGCAAGCAGAAGCTCATTGCAGAGAAGGAAACACGGCCATCGAATGACCCTAATATTCCAGCAATTTGGCGGGAGCTCCAAGAGCTCAAGTTCTCGATCACTGATAAAATCTTCCTCTCTAAAAGTTATGATGATCTCATTCCATATTAAGGCAAACCTGGTAGCATCCACCTGGCTTGATTCAATTCTTTGGAAGGGCTGACCAAGTCCATATCGCAGTTTCAACCGGTGGATGGCATCGCGAAGCTTCTTTAGCAGTGTTGCTTGCTGGTTTAGCAGCTTCTCCTCTGGCATCAGATTGAACTGCATTGCACTGGCAAAGAACTGGAATCTAAGCCTGAGTTGCGAGATATTCCGAATTTCACCCAAATGTGAGAACAGACCAATCGTGGCACCAGAAAAGGATGAGAAAATTGAATACCATATTTGCAGATCCATGAAGTATATCAGCACAACAGGTAACCATAGGAAGACAACTGCAATTCTGTTGGTGTTGCTGAAAAACTCATGCCATCTATAATCCACAAGCTTAAATTTCAAAAGGGCCTTTGTTGGAGCAACTAGAGGCTTGATCTGCACAAAATAACTGAATGAAAATTTCGAAGCCAGAACTAATATCCAAAAAATAGTATACTTGATATTATCTACAAGTGCTTGTCTCACACCACGACCCACAAAAATCCGGGTATGAAACCACCACGTCAACAAGTATATCATGCACCAGTTCGATTCCTCAATGAAGTTCCGCAACCACGGCAAGATAAATAGTACCACTGCCAACATTTCAGGGATAAGAAAGCAGAAGACAATCTTCAGAAAAGTAAAAATCCTCTGATTTGCCGCATCCGACCAAGTTCGATTAGAACCCTTCTCAATCCAAATTAATCCATAAAAAACCCCAAACAGAACAGTCCATGTTATGGCAACCAAACTCTTGAGCACCATCCTAACTCCACGCCATGCAGTCTCTTTAGTAACCAAGCTATACTGAGTTCCAGCGTCTAGCACTGATTGAAGGAGCCTTAGAGCACTCCAAGTTATAAATAGAGTCAGCATTTTGACTTGTACATCCGTTCTCTCCAATGCTTCCCATGGATAAGTTGTGCCCTCCCAAGAAACAATAATAGCAGCCTGCAAGAACAAAATGAGCATGACCCAGAGCCTATCAAAACTCTTATAAATATTCCAAAATGACCTCTGCTCAACAAACCCCGTCTTCCCTACACGCTTCTCCTTCGGAGTAGTCCCAAAGAAACTAGACTCAAATTTCAGTGGCCAATTCAGTCTCTTCAAGCACCTCCTGCTCCAGAAATACTCGTTTATGTCATCATAGTTCCTCCACGCAGAGTGTGGGGCCTTTCCATTTCTGCTACTATCAACCTCAACCTTAATAGTATTATAAATTGGCATAACCACAGATTTTAAAAACCCACAATCACCAGAAACAGTAGGTATAAAGGGACTACCAGTATCAGGGTCTATGTACTGATCAAGTACTTTATTAAGCTCTTTCGCCATAAAATGATAAATATAGCAAATACACTCGGGAACAAAACGAAGGTTACCGGCCTCGCCCCAAATCAAAAGGTACAGCGAAACGTACAGCAACTCGTTTCGGGGATCCGTCGTGTCACGGCGGCGAGAGAACACCACACTAGATTTCAAGCCGAGGTACGAGCACCAAGCGGTGTAGTTGTGGAGAAGCTTTCGCCGGAATTTCCGCATAACGCCGACGTCGAGTGCGTCGACGATGGCAGGAGGAGGCTCGAGGCGCATCTGCGCGTTAGCCAGGTGGAGGACCAAATGCTCCCTCTGGTTCCGCGCGTTGTCGTTCTGAAATCCGAACAGTAACCGTAGCCAGTCCAAAAGGTCCATGTCTGGTTCCCATGCCATGAAACGGTGCTTCGGAAGGTCTCCGACGGCGCGGAGGGCGGAGGCGGCAGCGCGCACCTCCGGGTACCGGAGAGAAGGGTGGTCCGTAAGAAGGTCGTGCACCGGTATAATGTTGTAGACAGAGTTCAACGGTGGCGGCCGCGGTCGATTCATGGCGCGGCCGCGTGCCGCGACGGGGCGCTGTCTTAGATGCATAGAATTAGTAACCGCCTAACTGAAACAACGAAGTTGTGAGGGTTTGTTTCTAACTAAACCGTTTTGGAATGCATTTAGTTTCCTGAGATAGTAGGGTTTTTCATTTTCTCTCCAATTTCTCGTTCTTTTTTCTCACTCTCAGGTATGGAGGAATGAGATAGATATTAGATAGAGCGCGGATTGTGAAGAAGGAGATTCAGAAGTGCACGAAAAAGAACTGAACCTTTTAACTTCACTGTGCAGTGTAGCTTCGATGATACCACCACGCACTGTGGTATTGCGGTGTGTGATACACGCTCCTATGGTGGTTGTTTCTAAATTCTAACGTTTCATTGTGTAGGACCCACCATTAATGAAACGATTCGTTTAAGTGGAATATAATAATCTGTTAACTTAATCATCTGTGAAGTGAAAGAAACGCCGTCTCTAGGCTTTGGCGGGCCCAGCACGGGATTTGGGTCCGTTGTTGATGATGAACAATGGACGGATATGATGAAGCGTTAGAAAAAGAACGTTATGATGCGTTGGTAATTACCAATGTGTTGGTTTTGAATATTGATCTTGAAATCATGAAATAGACAGAGGGAATCTCTGCCTGGAATATTATTTATTTTTATTTTTTATATGGCACGTGCAGCCCGGGGACCACATAAGCACTCTTGTGTCCTTACGATAGTTAACCTCATCAAAGATTCACAGCAATGTTTTGTTGCTGTTTGTTGCTCTTCAACTTGCTTATAATAATCGTTACAGTTTGGCCTTAAGCTTACTCAACTTTACGGAATGTATGGATTGGTAAAAACGAAATTACGTGGAATGTAAAGATAATGACTTTTATTATTTAAACTTAGGATTTAATTTACATACACCGTCGTTGTACAAAAAATTTTACGACGTTAGTCAATTACAAAAATACGTGTCATAAAAATGAAACTACCTCAAAAGTCACATATATCACGAACTTTTATTGGTTAGTAGTGTTAAAAAAATTTGATGAGGACTCCGATATTCATTAAGTTTTGTAGGTTAGGACACCCAATAGTCGATCATATTCAATGACACATTCCCTAGTGGCGTTGCATGTTGCTATTGCTATTTGGTACTCCATTTTGGTCATGCTAGGCTGAGTAATTAAACCTGTTATGGGAAGAGATGGATAGCATCTTAATTATTTTATCCTTTCATTTATGTAATTTAGTTTTCCTTTTGAGGTGTCCACTTATATTTTGTATGTACTATGCTTAGCACTCGTAAACAGAATTTGTGGCGATGAACTCATCAAATTATTTCAGCAAATAGAATTTGTGCATCACTGCAGCTTATAAACCTGTTACGAAGTTAACTGTTAATACAGAAATGGAGATCAGAGAATGAAGGAAATGGTAGTGTCATTAAACACCTACTGTGTTAAGGTTAATATCTCTATCCAATGAGTGGTTAAACAGGGAATGTGGGTGGCTTGAGCAATGGATGATCACGCCCCACAAAATTGTAAGCTTCCCGAAAATATCTAAAAAAAATGTATTTCCAGAAATATTATCAGTTCTAATTTCTGGAATACAAGTTATGCTTTCGGAAATACCCACGGTTAGGTATTTTCGGAAATTCAAATTTTTAACCTTCTAGAAATACCTTTTTTGACGTATTTCCGGAAAGTTTAATTTTTTAAACTTCCGGAAATACTGTTGTTTAACGTATTTCCAGAAATACAAAAAGAAAAGAAATTCCGGAAATACCCTTAGTTTCGGTATTTCTGGAAATTGAATTTTTAGCTTTTTTTACCAATATGGCTACGACAAATGGCAGATGCCCCTTTATGGATTTATCGGATGCGTTTACCACATCACAAGTTTTTCCTACTCGGAATATTGTTACCAACGGGGTAATTGTCATTATTATTCGATCCGAGTCGAGTGAGAATGGTAAAGGGAAGAAAAATAAGATTGTTTTTTGTTGTGAGCAGCTGAGTGAGCACAGAGGTCAACAGCTGAGCGAGCACAACATCACATCCATTTGGTAAGTCACTTTCCAGAGGATATGCATAAGTACATTGATGACATTATCAATGTGATTGGGGCTGGCAAATAGTTCGCAAAGATTTGATTGAGGAGATGGACTCAAATTGGTTTCAATACTCAGAGGTGATGGGTAACAACATTCAGACAGTTAGGGAATCATTAGTTGCTCTCCCACAAAACTTTCAACCTCGTGAGAAGTGGATGTCGATGCCTGACATGGGACATGTTATAGCGACTAGATATCAGATAGCCCTTGTTATGTTGTCACTTCATGATGGTGGGTCATGGACATTCTTCCCTTTGAGAGGAGCCTATGTTCCTAGTCAGAGCCGCTTGTTCTGTGTTGGGTTTGTCCATGGGAATCATTGGGTTCGGGTTATGTTGAACGCTACTAGTCCAGTACCTCATATTCATCCTACTTGGGGTGCATATGCTTCAGCTGAAGCTAGATCGTGGTTATAACCGTACCATGGACGTGTACAGTTATGGTGTTCTTTTGTCGGAAACCAGCTTGGGTTAATGGACGTGTGCACTGGTCTACAATGGATGTCAACAACGACAATGACGTCCAAGCCATGATGGCCATTCATGTTATCTTTAAATGGAAGGGTTATCTGCATTTATACGTCGAAACCAGAAGGACCATTGCTGAGATCATTCGTCGTTTCACTCCACCATCTCAGTAATTTCTATTATGTTTTCGTTTTGTTTGTTATTGCAATCTGTTATTTTAAATCAATGTAGAAGGCGTTTTTAATTAATCAAATAAATGTTTCATTTTTTATTTTTGCACTCCGGAAACACCATATTATATGATAAATTTGGAAGGCAATTTTAAGGGATTTCTGGAAATACATCAAATTGGGATAAATTCAGAAGGCAATATTGAGGGATTTCCGGAAATACCTCAAATCTAGATAAATCCGGAAGTATGTTTTTTTGATTTTCCGGAAATATCGCATTTTACGGTATTTCCGGAATGTAAAATGTGTTCCCAAAATACCGTAAAATGCGATATTTCCGGAAAATCAAAAAAATATACTTCCGAATTTATCTAGATTTGAAGTATTTCCAAAAAAAAATGTGATTTAAGGGGTAGTTTCGTCTGTTTGGTCATTTAGGGGGGTAAACTAAGGTCATAATGCTTTATTTCTCAGCATTTAGAGACAGTAAAGTAATCAAGCCCAAAGTTCCTGGCATTCAGTCTCTTATTAGCAAAACGAATACTAAATCTGAATCTGAACTAGTTTAAATTATCAGTTCCAAAATCTTTTGCGAACTCTTATTAGTTTGCTCTTCTTTACTCAACCAGTTTAAATTAGCAAGTCCAAACCAAAATCCTTGGTTCACTACAAGAATATGCTGATTTAGCTACCACATATTTCCGAGGGATTTATTTTGGTCGGTAATACGTTCTTTTCCGACGGATAATTCCCTCGCTACGTGTTTAGTGTGTTTTTCACTTATCTTTCCGAGGGAATTTATACCCGTCGCTAATTTCCGAGGGAATTTCCGTCGGAAACGCATACATATCCGTCGGAACCGTTTCTCACCTAAATCTAAAAGAACATTGGGAACCCGTGAACGAGTCCCACCCTCACTTTCACTCTCACACTCTAACCCTAAAGTTCCCTCTCCACTCTCAGCCACCACTCTCCACTCTCACTGTCGCATCCGCTGGCCACCACCACTTTCCCTGTCGCATCGCCGGCGACCACCACTCCTTCTCCTCCTCGCGAAACCAGACTAGACCCGACCCACACCCTTCTTTCTTCTTCCTCGCGACAGAGTTGCAGCAGAAACCAAATCGAAGCTACACCGTGAACACCACCATGGTTTCGCCACTATTCGCTGGGAACCCGTACCGAAATTTCTGTTCATCTCTCTCGCGTTCACCACCGTCCACTGCACTGTTTCGCGTCCAACAACCAGTGAGTTCCATTTTTTTGTTTTTTTTATTTTTCCTTTCCTTCTGCATGATTATTGTGAGTTTTAATTTTAAAATTTTGTTCTCTGAATGTTGCTGCTGATTGTGTCATTCATCTTCTGAAATGAAAAAAAAAATTGGTATTTTTCACCCCCTCCATTGAAGTGTGTTCTGTTCTTCTTTCAGCTGCACACAAAATGTTTGTAAAAATGCCCAAACTAATTGCAGATTTCTATTTTCAAAAGTTGGAAGTGCAAACTGAGATTTTGTGAGCTTGAAGTTGATTAAGCTGATTCCATAATTGATTGTGTTGGGTGATATTTGTAAAGCCCCAAGTCTTGTGCTAATTTTGTTATCAAGGAAGATAAGTTTGGGGTGGGATGACTTCACTTGGTTTAATGACACTTGCTTTCACTAAAGTTTGACTGAAATTTAAGCATGGTGTATGATTGAAAAAGAGAAGAAAAAAATTTGATGCTCAAAGGAATTGTTTGGGTAATTTTGCTCTATGTTTAAGGTTGTGAATTGCTTTAGTTTCTTACTAACCTTAAAGTGGAATTTTCTTCGCAAGATCTTAACTGGGTCTTTGTTAATTTATTGTTCACTGTAAAAGTTTCTTTCTTTCTTTCTTCTGCAATTAGATCTTTAGATTACAATATAAAGTTCACGTTTTGATTTTCTTCTGTTGTGGAAATGTGTCTGGAAAATTTAGTAGAAATCACTTTTGATAATTAGAGCTGTTTCATGCATGATCAGAATTAAGAACATATGATTCTTTAACCAAACCATGGTTAGAATTAAACTTGAGAGTTCGGAAATCATGTTATGTTAGTATTCTACATTATCTGCTTTCTCTTTCAAGAAGACTTTATTTATTTATTTTTCATGTGAATAAATTTAATTTTTAACCAAGTTCATGTTTTTCTTTCTCTTTTAAAGTCTAGTTTCATGAATCAAGCTTAAAATTGTGAACTCATATGGATGTTGTGTAGGGGACAGAGAGAGGATGCCAAACAAGCTACGGTTTGCACTGCCAATGATTTACAAAAATGCAAAGATTTTCCAAAGGGACTTAGGGTTCTCCTCCTTGATGGAGACAATGATTCTGCATCCGAAATAAGAACAAAGCTTGAAGCTATGGACTATAATGGTAAAGCTCTTTGGTTCCCCTCTTTGTTCACCTCAAATTTTTGGTCCAGCAATTTCCACTTTTCTTAAAATAAAAGTGGTTAGAGTTGGTCCCCTTTTCTTAAAATACTTGTGAATTCATTTTTCCGTTTACCTTTTTTCCTTTACATGATTTGTGAATGTTGCTTTCTTTTGTTTTATGTCATTCATCAAATTGTTTTCTCCCGAGGCTTTAAACAATTGAAATGGATGGATGATTTTAACAAAAGGAACATGACATGCTGAATATGAGAAGAGTTCTTTTCTCCCTATAATTTTTCTAACTATGTTAAGGGCAATTTTCTGTGTAGTGATTTCGAATTGGCAGTGCCTGAACACAATGATGTAGTGATTTTCTGGCTTGTTTATACGAACATATGAATAGTTGTGATTTGTTAGCAGCATAACCATAGTTTTCATGTTTATTTTCAGTCTGGGGTGAAGGTCCACTAGGGTTCGGTTTGCTGTTGAGCTGTCGCATAACACAAGCCTTTCAGTTATATTTTATCTTTGTCAAGTAAGTGACAACTTGATATTGGTGGTCATGCTTCTGTACTTCTTGATGGATCATGCCAAGAAGATGGCCTAAGTCCATTGTTTTTAGTGTAATGCAGTTATAATATTGGTTTTTGTTGGTTGGTGAAAGTGAAACTATTACTCACTTATAATATTGTTTTTTTTGGTACTCCACATTGCTTAACAAGTGCTAAATGAGTTATCATTCATTTGTCAATTGTGTGCTGAATTTGATTTCTTTGTTGATATTTCAGGAGGCGTTTACCACTGATCAGATCATTTTTTTTAATTCCGCTTATTCTACTTGCCTGGATTGCTGGTGCTCTTGGTTAGAATCTTGATTACTTTTAAGTTACTTCTTAGTTTTAATCATTTCTAGTGGTAGTAGGTGTAAATCCAAGTACTTCATTTCTTTTTGTCTGCAGAGCTGCAATTTTTTATCTCTTTTTAACTAATATCTTCCCTTCTTTCAAAATTTTGCTCACATTGTCTACTTCAATTGAATGAGTTATTCCATTTCAAAGTGTTTGGGCAATATACGTTTCTTAGTATTTGCTACATCTAGTGTAATTTCTAGAAACGATTACGAGAATCCCCACTTTGCTTGCTTTTTTTCCTTTATTTAATTCTAATAAAGCTATTTGTTCATGCTCTAGTTATCCATATGGCGGGGAATACTTGTGTCAGCTGTATTTATTGGTACATTTTTTCTAAGACACTCCATTATATTTATATTTATTTTGAACCTCCTTGCTTACTACTAACCAGTGCTATAAGGCCATTGTAAGGTTCTTGAATTCATCATTAAGTAGTGAATACATTTGCTGATGACATCTTTTGAATGTTGTTTTGGATTCCTTAATTTTATGTAGTTTCACGAATGTCCTGCAAGAGCTATAGTGAATGTAGTAAAAGAAGCATTCCGCCTCCTTCGTCCTGGAGGCGCCAGCTATCACAGATAATTCGGTATATATGTAATACTATAATCATGTGTTTTTCTTTAGTTTTATGTTCGTATCTCAAACACTCATGTTATTGTTGCCTTCTACAGCCGAAGTCGAAGGTCCTATAGGTATTCTCCAGCTTCTCTTCTTCACTGTATTTTATAATGAGTGCATTGACTTTTTATATAGCCTTCTATTATGCTAAAATGCAAGCAATAATGTGTGTTATGTATATATGAGCTCAATAGATGTAGTTAAAGTAACACTAGGTTCCTTTAATAGATTTGAAGGCATTTCAATGTAGCTTATGGTACATTGTTTTCCAAGTAGTAGCGAACATCATCAAACTTCCTCCTTTCTGTATTTGTGTTGTAGGAGCTGTTTACGTTGATGAAGAGCACATAACCGTTTCTTGATGAGTACTACTTGACTGATATGGACCAAACATTGAGGGATGCTGGTTTTGTGAACGTAACATCAATTCTTAAAGACCCCAGACATGTAACTAGATTAACATATTGTATTTGCATCGCGTGTTATCAGAGTATGCCGCAATATTAACTTCTTAATTTGATGATTGCAGCAAAGTATGATGTTGCAATATCAACAGCATGTTCTGGGCTTGACTATATTGTAGTGGAAACAACAAATGCAGCACAAGCCTGTGTTGAATTGCTTCGCAGAGAGAACCTCGGTGTTGCTACTTTCATGATATTGGTATTTCCTTTAGCTATTAAATATTTTGAATTTTATAAGTTGCTCACTTTAACTTCTGGACTAGTCTTATTGGATTTGTATAAACAAGGTTGTGTCCATTATTTAGCTATTCTTTGCTAATATATATTTTCTTACATTAATTTCCAAATTTCAACTCTGATTGATGTGAAAAATTCTAAATACGATCTGTATGATAGTAACTTTTGATCCACTAGTTGATTTGAAAAATATTTATCCAGTGGTATGTTATACAATAGTGTGACGGTATCCAAGTGTTACACAAGTGTTAGCAGCTAAGTTTTTGGAATAGTTGGTATTTTTGGTATCTTTGACAGTTTTAAACTAGTTAAATTTAAGAAAATAATGTTTACTCATTGGAGCCATTTAAAACCTTGTAGGGGCTGAAGCCAAGCTCACTAGTATTTGTATCTAGTTTCTGCTTATAAAATAATACTCTTGATTTGATTGAATTGAACATAATTTCCCAGTGATTATCTGTTTTGTTTTTGTTATAGTTTTTGTACACTGATAAAAATTGAAGCTGAACTTGATAACTACAATGAGTTTTGGCAAGTTGTTACTCTTGATGGTGCACTCTTTGAAAAATCTGGAACAATGAGTGGTGGGGGTAGTAACCCTAAGGGTGGGAAGATGGGGACATCTATTCGAGCTACAAATGTGTCAGTAGAAGCAGTTGCAAGTACTGAAAGGGAGTTGTCTGGATTGACCGATAAATTGACCGTCGTTCGCCAGCGAATGATGGATGCTGTGCGACGATATGAGGCTGCAGAAAAAACTGTTTCTGCTCTGGAATGGAGTTAGCTAAAAGCCAGAAAGTTGTTACTCTTGATGGTGCACTCTTTGAAAAATCTGGAACAATGAGTGGTGGGGGTAGTAACCCTAAGGGTGGGAAGATGGGGACATCTATTCGAGCTACAAATGTGTCAGTAGAAGCAGTTGCAAGTACTGAAAGGGAGTTGTCTGGATTGACCGATAAATTGACCGTCGTTCGCCAGCGAATGATGGATGCTGTGCGACGATATGAGGCTGCAGAAAAAACTGTTTCTGCTCTGGAATGGAGTTAGCTAAAAGCCAGAAAGAGGTAATACTTATTTCAGAGTCTGGAAAATACTTTTCCAGGATTTGTTGGTATCAAGCATTAAGTTTTGTCCCCTTTCCTGTACAGGTTGACAGTTTGAATTCACAACATAGTTATATTGAAAAACAACTTGGTTCCCTTGAGGCTGCTTCAACGCCACACGAAGATGAGCTTGGCAGATTGAAAGAACTGACGAAGATTATTTCTGCAGAAGAAAGGGAAATTAGTAGACTCACTGATGGATCTAAAAAGCTGAAGGAAAAGGTTGGCTTTGAACTTCCTTGTGTTTGAATATGGAATCAAGAGGCTTACTTCCACAATTGTAGTTCTTCTCTCTCTGATCGATTTGTATGTTTGTTTTCATGGTTTGGTGCCCATTGTCTTTGGCTAGGCAACACAACTAGAACTTGTTCTGATTTGTTTGACTCTTTTTAATTTGATACTAAGCCATTGTATGAGCACATGATGTGGGTAAAATTTATAACCCATGAATATCAGTATCTAATAAAAATGTAATAAAAATTATTTGTGGAGCTTGAATGGATGACTGTTGGGATTTATTTTTTTTTACAGTAAATTAATTTTTTCGACGGATTTTCGACGGAATTTGCGAGGGATTTGCGAGGGTTATTTCCGAGGGATTTGCGACGGAAACGTTTCCGAGGGAATTTTCCGTCGGAAATCGTTTGCGAGGACCGTTTATCCCACAGAATTTTATCCGTCGGAAACGTGAGTTAGCGACCGATTTTCCTGCTTTTCCGAGGGATTTTTCCCTCGGAAATCACCGAAATTCTTGTAGTGGTTATTTAGGGTTATATGACATAACTTAAGCTACCATACCCTAGAAAACAAATTGAAGATTTCACAAGAAAAACGAAGTTTCACCGATATGAGTAGCATGAGTGAGTCGATGATCGGTCCGGGTTTTAAAACACTTTCTTTGCCTTTTAACTTTTTAAAACAAACACATATTTGCTCTTTCACTCAAAAAACACATAGTTAGGGTTTACTAGATTCGCACGACATCAAACCAAATTTATGGAAGAAAAAACACTAAATTTATTAGCACAAATACTAAACTGTACCTCATGTGCCTCACGAGTCACGTCCCAATTTATATTTAAGGGGAGTGGTTGCATTTCGCTTTATTTTCCCAATCGGCAAAGTCGAAATCCCATTCGCTACATAAGCAGTGACAAACATGGTTCATTGTTGGATCTACATCTACCTGCCATGGTTCGAAAGTTCGCATGGTAAAAATGAAAAATCCCACATCAAGTACTCAGTGGTTTTGTTCCATGGTACTATATTTCAACCTATGATAGAAATAATAGTTGCTGTTTTCTTGCATGAGTTTGCACCAACCAAGAAATTTCAGCCAGGATATACATGATCACTATACATGTGAGCTGTCATATTTAAAGCCTCAAGCATTGCTTCTCCTCTGGTGTTGAAATTGAATACACATATCCCACCATTGTTGATATCAAGGGAACGGAACCTGAACATTAAGATCAATGTCAAAATTCCAGCCCCTAGTCCTAGCTTGGGCAAAACATCAAAAGGCTGTTTCAGCCATGCTACACATGCAATAGGACATTTCAGGTAAGCTATTCAAATTCAGATACTCTAAAAGAAGTGAAAGGTTTCAATCATTCAATCACAATCAACAATTTATTTGTGTAAACTGAAAGAGTGATGAGTAATTGGGGCAACATCTAACCAGAAGGAAAGAGGGCTGTTAAAACAGGAAATGGATCCCCTTCATTATTAGAGTTTTTTTAGTGTTTTGTGATGTATACAGAATCTTTGGACCCTCTTAGAATTTGGGTTGAGCCTAACTCAACCCTACAAAACCGACTTGTAGAGTGAGGGATGTCTCCCACTTATAAACTCTTTTTCAGGTCATATCACATTCGACGTGGGACTCTTAACACACACCCCTCACGCCCAGGAGGGGACAAATGGAGTGTGACCCGAGTGGCCCAGCGGGTAGCCCAACGGATCTTGGATAGGCTCTGATAACATCTCAAAATTTGAGTTGGGTCTAACTTACCCACAAAACCGTGTTGTAGGGTGAAGGATGTCTCCCACTTATAAACTCTCTTTCAGGCCATATCACATTCGACATTCGATGTGGGACTTTAAACAGATCCCACCTAATGTTAGATATCACATTTATATTCCCAAAACTATAGTAATGGAGGAAATGGAGAGTATCCATTCCCGTTTTAGCACCTGATAAAAATATCTTTTGACTTGCAACATTTATGACAGCCAACATCAATACTACCAAAAGCTTAGTATTTCCTTTTGCTAGAAGAATAGCCATTAAAATGAAAATCAGTTTAATTTTTTAATTAAATAACAAACAATGCTTACCTCTCTGGGCCTAGGCCTAAAGCGGTGCAAGTTAGTGCCCTCAATATTGATTTGTGAGTCACAACCAGAAAGCTTTCTCCCTGAAGAGTAAGATAAATCTTGCAACTCAGCTTTCAAATAAATACTTGCAAAAGTAAGTATCAATGACAAAGAATCTTACAGGTGACAACAAAATTTCCTTCCAACAGTCTCTTGAAGCTTTCCAAAGATCTCGAACAGGATATCTACCATTCATGCAAAAATTGGCTGGATCTTCTCTCCAGGTTGCGTACTCCTTGGGATATATTTGCTTAGCATCCACTGCCTCCAAATTAGGAACATACTGAAGAAGTTTAATCATAAGAATTATGGGAACAATACATATAGAACTTTACCTATTGCAATTACTCTTCCTATAAACAAGTATGAAAGTTAACTGTGTCAAAATATTATTAATATGAAAAATGTAATGTATAATATATATATATATATATATATATATATATATATATATAGATGAAAATCCATAAAATATTAAAAGATACATGTTCAGAGTTTTTATGTTGAGCAAAGACAGTCTCACCATTTTTTAGGCCTTCAAGGTGGTAGAGAGATATTTCCTTAAGCAAATCAAGATAAACCAATGGCTTTTCCTTTCCTTTCCATATAATTTCAGCAGTTTGCTACATCAAACAACCCCAATTTAATAAATTGATTATTAGTATTTGGCATTAACATGATCGAGAATTAAAGTTTACTAGTCTGGTAGTCCCTAACCTTGGCACGAGATATTGGACTGGCAAAACATTGGTCAAAGTAAATATTTTCCAAAGCTTTCTTGCACCTCTCGGCTTGCTCCACCCCATCTTCAGTTAGTACAGACAAATCTGAGCTTCCCTAAACACATATGATCCATTTAATGATAACTGATGACGGGTGTGAATGTGCGATAAAGGGACGTCTCACATGAAACATCTAGACATAAAACGAAAACTTAAGTCCCATAAGGCAAGGATAATCAATTTTTGAACTACTCTAATACAGTTTAAATGATCAACAAAGCATTTCAGGATAAAGACATGAAGGAGAGGAAATATTATTTAAGCATTTGCAAACCAAAGCCACCACCATTCTCCACCAACCGCATAATACTATAATAGAGCCAATAAGTTAAAAGTAGAAAGCAAACCTGAATCCTACTTTCTGCATTCCAAGTGCTAAGACCATGCCTTAAAAGAATTACTTTCTTTGATGAAGAGATTAACTCATTTGTTAGTGATGTTGTTGCCTTCATGAAATCATACGCACCACCCGTTACAGAAAAATCAGCATTAGTTGCAATTTTCTCTGCATGAATGCACCAGAAAACCAACTTCAACCCAAGTTGGAGTCAATGTCTACACTCTACAAGACTCTCTGCGGATATTTAACAGACTAGCTTGATATAATAGAGAGACATTCTGCTTATTGATTCTTGAAGCATAGACAAATCAAAGAGAGCAAACTTCTAAATGCTAGAAGCTACTTCTTGAATTTAATCTACCAGTGTCAATATTTTCAATTTACAATCTACAGTACAGATAGATAATAAACATTAGACAATGACTTATTATTTGTATCTTATCTTTATATTTCATTCAAAAATGACACTTATCTTTTATTTTTCGTTCTAAAAGGTTTTTTATCCTTTTTTTCATTTCTATTAGGTTAGGTACAACAAATAGTCAAATACTACCACATAAGTCATAATTAAGTATTTTTTTGTACTATTTATTTACTAATAGTTCTCCTCAGACTCAAACTAATAAGCCTTTGAAGTTGGCATGATCAATTAAGTTAAAACAATTACAAGTTGAAGAAATGCAGGCAGAACAATGATAACGAAAAAATTCTTTTTCCCTCCTAATTATTATGGATAAATTAACTTATTTAAGCCAGAGATAAATTAAGGGCGACTACTCCTTTTTTACCGAATTACACAAAAGAAGGAAAAAAAACTATTAATCGAAACTGAACTCATAGGTTTATCATTATTAGAAATCCAATTGAGGGTATATGAATTCACCTGGTGTAGCCTCTGAAGTAGAAGCTGAGCAGTGAATGCGGAGAGGAGGCCGAAGGTGAGGAGCACGTGGTGGCCTTGAAGTAGAACGAGAAGAAGGAAAAGATATACTGCAAGGTAAGCACAGAGGGTTGGTCACAAACACAACCCCTCTACTCGCCATTTTCCCTCTTCACCGTGTTGTGTTTGTGGTTCCCGTTTATTTCGAAAGTAAACCATTTCGTGTTTCTACACACTCATTATTTTATTGCAGTTTTCTTTTCATCTATCTACGTGGCCTCATCTTTCGATTAATAATTTACTCATTTAACGACTCTAATTGCTACATCGATCTATACACCCACCCAGAACTGAACTAATAACAATTAATGATATCTGATCAAAAAAATTAACAATTAATGATATAGGTGACATAAAAGTGGTTATTACTTATTAGTCGACTACCTTATTTTTAATGACATGCTAATTTGTTTTTTTTTTTATAAGCAATTAGTGGGGTGAGGGAATGTTAGTTTTCGGGGTTTGAACCCAGGACTTTCTTCTTGCACTCTTTTAGTGCACTCCTACGATATCCCTTAGCTCGCCAACTGAACTACCTACTTTGAACACCCTCCTTCTGAGTTATCGCCTTTATTGACCGTTGATGTTGCAGAGTCTCTTTTGTAAGAAATTAGTCTAATTTCCTTTTGTTTTGGTTCACTTTTTTACCTTTGTAACCAAAAAAATATATCCAACCGTCAATAGTTGATTGTATTATGCCTCGTGGAAAATATAGATAGATGATGGTAGGGTTGATCCAAGACCTAAACTACTAAAGTAAGGTTTTGGGCTTCATAATAATGTTGATAGAAAAAATCTCAAGTTTTTACTTGATATTATTCTCATGTTTTTTTTGCTTAAAACAAATTTATTTAACTCGGATGGAATAACTCAATATTTTTTATGTTGTGAGCTTGTTAAAGTAATTTTGTTGTAATTTTTTGAGTATTTTTTTTGTGTTGGTAAATGACAGAATTTTTAGACCTATTTCCGAAGATGATGGCTTTATGGCTCAATAGGTACTGGACTGGCTCCAAACGAGAGAGGTCAATGACAAAATAAAATGCTAATGCCCTACACTCATAGAGAGTGACGAGAAAGACTAATTGGTCCTATTGCAATACATGAAACAATATTGGTAAATGTATTCACAATGCAGCTACCACCACCTGCATATGAAGTAGAGACGCCACTACCCCTCCTGGTATAGCCGATATTACCAACTTCGTGCAGATTTTACCACTACTATTTTTGTGTCTGTGTTAGTGTTGATGTGTTTTATCTGTGTCCATAATCATTCTAGATGTTAAGATATATCCCGGAGTAATCTGACACTTTTTGGAAAGACTCTTTTCGGTGAAAACAAAACCTTTAATCCCTCAAGGAGAGTCACGTAATTGAATAAATATTATAGGTTAATTGACTATACTGCGAATGATTCAAATTGCTCAAAAATTTGTTTAAAAATCTCTTTCTTTATTAGTATATAAAACATAGATCACTTTACCTCCGACCAATGTTTTTAAAACCGAATCGGAGATCGAACCGGCGAGGCCTCCGGTTCATGGTTCAATCGGTTCAACCGGTTCAACCATGGTTGAACCGGATGAGTAATTTATTAAATAAAAAATAAAAAATATTAAATTTTGGAGAAAAAAGTAAATTTAAAAATAAAAAAATGTATTTCGGACGGTTCAATCCGGTTCGGTTTCCGATTCAAAGCGGTTGAACCGCGGTTCAACCCGGTTCGATCCGGTTCTGGGCGGTTCAATAGGACTGCGGTTCAAATGGGGTTGAACCAACCGGCCGGGGGTCCGGTTTCCGGTTCAACCGGTTGAACCGGCCGGTCCAGTCTGGTTTTTAAATCATTGCCTCCAACCTACATTTAATCAAAATTGTACAAAATCAATTTTTTTAAAATTAATTTTACCTATACAATTGATTTTAAAATCAAGTTTGGGGAACATTTATTTACCCAACTCTTCTTATCACAAGTATATAATAATTTTTGAGTATGTAGTAGACAAAGTGGTAAGCGCCACCTGCACTCACACACGATGACTGCGAGGTCCTGAGTTCGAACCCAAGTGATGATGATAGTGTTTGTTTTCACGGAGAACACAGTGTAGACGTGTGTTGAATGGAACACTACCTATTGTAGCGACAAGCTAATTGTGAGTTTCAACCGAGGTCGTTGTGGTTCCAAACAAACCAAATATCTAGCTTAACAATTTTGACATTTATTAGTTGAACTAGGCCTTACGAATTACAATTATATAATTTAGGATTAAATTCAAAAACACGTCCATTATTAAGGGATTCATAATTGTATTATGAATTTATATTTTCATCAATTCAATACATGGATAAAAGATAGGAACTCTCTGTTGTTTTCTTTTGACATGAGATAGAAATTGTGTTGGTTGGTCCCCCTAAGTGTATAGACGCACGGGGCGACACTGTATTTGTTGTATTTGCTATGAAATTATAAATACATATTGAGATATGCTTTGTAATTCAATTGTTTGTAAATATAGATAGGTGTAGTAAGTAAGCCTACCATGGGCCTAGTCGAAAGTATGGGTCTGGTCGAAATCATGGTTCTGGCTTATCTATATATATACGTAGTA
This sequence comes from Astragalus membranaceus, assembly GCA_039519185.1. Taxonomy (NCBI): domain Eukaryota; kingdom Viridiplantae; phylum Streptophyta; class Magnoliopsida; order Fabales; family Fabaceae; genus Astragalus; species Astragalus membranaceus. The sequence continues at coordinate 8,620,212 of CM076851.1, read as the reverse complement.
GCATGTACAGTAATAGGTCCTTGTGTAGAACGATTTTACATAATACAGTTTTACTGCATCATTGTCTTGCCCTAACTTTCTCTTCTCTCTAGCGCTCTCGCTCCTTTCCCTCTCCCCTTGCGCCGTTTTTCCCCAACAAACTGGTATCAGAGCTTTAAAGATCCTTCAAGATCCTTCAAGACTCATGGCAATGCGTGATAACTCTGGTGGAGGTATTCCGGGGAACCTCCCCATCTTTGATGGAAAGGATTACGAACGGTGGTGCGCGCAGATGAAAGTCTTGTTTCGGTATCAAGATGTTCTTGATGTCGTGAATGATGGTGTTCCACCACTGGCAGCAAACGCCACAGAAGCGGTGAGGAACAACCACCATTCGCTGAGAAAGAAAGATGGAAAAGGGTTGTTCTTGATTCACCAAAGTGTCGATTCCAACATCCTAAACCTGATCATTGATTGCGATTCAGCAAAGGCAGCGTGGGATGTCCTCAAGAACTCGTATGGAGGAGCAGATAGACTGAAGAAGATACGCCTACAGTCGCTCAGAAAACAGTACGAGGCCTTGAAGATGAAAGATGGAGAATCAATTGGAGAATTCATTACGAGGTTAGTAGCTTTAACTAATCAAATGAAAGGCAATGGTAAAATTGTGTCGTAAACAAGTAAAGTCGAAAAGGTGCTTAGATCCTTAACCCAGGAATTCGACTATGTTGTTACTGCTATTGAAGAATCCAAGAACCTAGATGAATTGAAGTTAGATGAACTTCAAGGTTCCTTAGAGGCTCATGAATTGAGAATAAGGCAGAGAAGTTCAGAGAAAGAAACTGAACAAGCCTTGTTATCATACTCCTCTAAGAAAAACTGGAAAGCAAACAAAAAGAAAGAGAAAGGTAAAGAAAAGGGATCAAGCAGCAAGAAGAAAGAACAAGGATCTTTCGACAATAAGAAACAAGATCTATCGAAAGTGCAGTGTTATAACTGTCAGCAATTTGGGCATTATAGGAACAAATGCAAGAACAAGAAGGTTCCTAGAGATAAAGATGCTGAAGCCAAATTTGCAAGTGATGGAGACACAGATTCTGACTCTGACTCAGAAGGGTTAATGTTAATGGGAGCCGAAGATGAGATTGAAGAAGACATTCATCTCAATGAAGAAATTGCTAAAAGTAGCGAGCAAAAGAGTGGGAACACTAGTGAATGTGGAAACACTTGTGATGCTCAAAATACTTGTGCTATGTGTGTGTGGCAAGGCAGTGGTAACACTGGTCATGCCTCCAACATAGCCAGCAATGATGATGAAGAATTATCCCTCATAACAACTACTGACCCAGAATTACTGTTGTTGAAGGCAGATACAAATTCGACTGGAGAGAAGTCTGTCAAATGGTATCTCGACACAGGATGTTCGAACCACATGTGCTGCCACAAGGAATGGTTTGTCAAATTAAAGCAGATAAGCAAAAGAATTAGATTTGCAGACAACAGCAGAGTCACTGCAGAAGGAATTGGTACCATAAAGTTCTTGTCGAAAGATGGTAAGTGGTGATATATTCAAGAGGTATTTTATGTACCAATGATGAAGAGCAATCTGCTAAGTATTGGGCAGATGATTGAGAAGAAATTCTCTGTCGAGATGGATAATAACTGTCTCAGCTTGTTTGATTCAAACAAGAAGATGATCCTGAAGGTGTCGATGCATAGTAACAGAACCTTCAAGATCAAGTTGCAAGTAGTCGAAGAGAAATGCCTCAAAACTACTGTCGAAGAGGAGCACTGGAAGTGGCACAGAAGATTTGGCCACCTAAACTTCGAGAGTTTGAGTCAACTACATGAAAAGAAGATGGTTCATGGGTTGCCTGTAGTAAAGGTACCTGTCGAAGTATGTGAGTGTTGCTGCAAGTCGAAGCAACCAAGAAACTCCTTCAAGTCAGAGGTGCCAAGCAGAGCAGAGAAGAAGTTGGAGGTGATATTTTCTGATGTTTGTGGTCCATTTGAGGTAAGTTCATTAGGAGGGAACAAGTACTTTGTCACCTTCATTGACGAATACACTAGAATGACATGGGTGTACTTGATTAAAAGGAAGAGTGAAGTACTGGGAGTGTTCAGAAACTTCAAGGTAATGATTGAGAAGTAAAGTGAATGTGCAATCAAAACCCTTAGAACTGATGGAGGTGGTGAGTACAACTCACATGAATTTGAAAAATTCAGTGAAAATGAAGGAATTGTACATGAAGTCACTTCACCTTACACACCTCAGCATAATGGAACTGCTGAGAGGAAAAACAAAACTATCCTCGACATAGTGAGAAGCATGATGAAAGAAAAGAAGCTTCCTCACAGTCTATGGGGAGAACTTGTAGCCACAACAGTGTATATTCTGAATAAGTGCCTCACAAAGAGATTGACTGGGAGGACACCTGAAGAAGCTTGGCTAGGAAGAAAGCCAAGTGTCAAGCATCTCAGAATAATTGGCTCATTATGTTACAGACATGTCCCTGAGCAACAAAGAAGCAAGCTAGATGATAGAGCACAACAAATGATCCTTGTTGGCTACCATTCGACAGGAGCATACAAACTGTATGATCCAGTGTCGAAGAAAATGGTGAGAAGCAGGGATGTCATAGTAGATGAGTCGAAGCATTGGAACTGGGAAGAAGGCTATGAAAAACCTACAGTGATGGACTTCGACGAAGTTTAGGATCTAGACGATCAGAATGAAGCCACTGAAACCGAAGAACCTGAAGAACCCATTGCTGTCAAACCTATCAGAAGGTCACAGAGGGAAAGGCAGAGATCAATAAGGCTAGAAGGATTCGACACATTCCCAGATTCTGCTATTACAGCAGAGGGAGACCTGACACACTTCGCACTGATGGCTGAAGCAGAACCAGTGAACCTGGAGCAAGCCTTGAATCACAAACAGTGGAAGGAAGCCATGATTGACGAGTTGAAGTCAATAGAGAAAAATGGTACTTGGAAGCTAGTCGAACTTCCAAAGCATAAGAAGGCAATAGGTGTGAAATGGGTCTACAAGACCAAAGTCAAACCTAATGGAGAAGTGGCCAAGTATAAGGCCAGGTTAGTAGCCAAAGGTTTCCTGTAGAAACCTGGTTTGGATTTCATTGAAGTCTTTGCCCCTGTAGCCAGAATCGAAACAATAAGATTGGTAGTGGCATTGGCAAGTCACAGAGGCTGGCCCCTACATCAACTTGATGTAAAGTCAGCATTTCTCAACTTGATGACGATCCCAAATGGTTAAGTAATGGACTCAAGCAAGCAGCAAGGGGATGGAACAAGAGAATTGATTGTTTTCTCTTAGCTCAGAAGTTCATTAGATGCACCAATGAACATGGCGTATATGTTAAGAAGAATGGAACTTCGACTCAATTGCTACTGTGCCTGTATGTAGATGATCTACTAGTAACTGGCAGCAATGAGGACGAAGTCAAAGCCTTTAAGAAAGTGATGATGTCTGAATTCGAAATGAGTGATCTAGGACACTTATCATATTTCTTAGGAATGGAATTTACAGAGTCGAAGAAGGGAATATTTCTGCATCAGTCGAAGTATGCAGTTGATATCCTGAAGAGATTCGACATGATCAACTGTAAGGAGGTTTCGACACCAACTGACACAAGCAACAAGCTGTCGAAAGATGATGAAGGGATTGAAGTAGATGCCACCCTCTACAAACAGATTGTGGGATCCCTGAGGTACTTGTGCAACTCTCGACCTGACATTATGTTTAGTGTCGGAATGATCAGCAGATTCATGGAGAAGCCGAAAAGCTCCCATCTAGTAGCTGCAAAAAGAGTGCTAAGGTATATAAAGGGAACACAGAGTTATGGTATTCTCTTCCCTAGTAAGTCTGAGTCGAAGAATAGCGCTGAAGTGTTTGGTTACACAGACTCCGACTGGAGTGGAGACAAGAGTGATCGAAAAAGCACAAGTGGGTATGTCTTCATGCATGGAACGACACCCATCTCTTGGTGCTCGAAGAAGCAAAGTATAGTTGCGTTATCCTCTTGTGAAGCAGAGTATGTGGCTGCTTCCTTTGCAGCATGTCAAGCATCATGGTTGAGCATGTTACTGGTCGAAACTGGGCAGCACAGGGTCGAAGCAATGAAGTTGTTGATCGACAACAAGTCTGCGTTAGATCTCACTAAGAACCCTGTCGCACATGGTAGGTCGAAACACATAGAGACCAGATATCACTTCCTACGTGATCAAGTCAACAATGAGAAGCTGAATCTGGAATATTGTTGTTCGGAACTTCAAGTAGCTGATGCAATGACCAGGCCATTGCAAAAGGGAAGATTCGAAGAACTGAGAACTATGCTTGGAATGATGTCACTTAGCAATGTGAATTAAGAGGGAATATTGAGATATGCTTTGTAATTCAATTGCTTGTAAATATAGATAAGTGTAGTAAGTAAGCCTATTATGGGCCTAGTCGAAAGTATGGGCCTAGTCGAAATCATGGGCCTGACTTATCTATATATATACGTAGTAGCATGTACAGTAATAGGTACTTGGAATGGGAGGTCATGTCTCCTGAGTTCAAGGCCCGGGTGGTTATCCGGATTGAGACATGGCTCAGATGGTTATTCGGTTTCACACGAATTGAGTCATGGCTCAGATTGTTATTTGGATTGGGTTCTCCGCTGGAGCTGACGTTGTTCAGTCTTCTTATGGATTACATTACGAAAAGTGAAAAGATAAAGAAAAATGAAGATGAGGGGAAATGTGAGGGGTCGCGAAAGAGCTAACTGAGATTTGTAATCTCATTGTTTATTGTTTATGTTTTTTTTCAGATTGACAGGTTAAGTTTCAGCACGACGAAGGAACGTAGCAGCTGTTTTGGCTATAGAGTTAAGGGATCCTCCAAGACTTAAGTTTATTGTTAGTTTCCCCAGTCAAAGATTATGTATTATATAGTTTTGATACTTTAGGTTTTAAGTTTGTATTAAGCGAATGTATTAAATCTAATTCATTACTTGAATTTGATCGATGTTTATTCGAATTCATTTATGACTTAGAACTCTGATTGTATTAAAGTGGCCAACGTCTAGACTTTGTGACGTCCAAAGTTCAGGGTGTTACATAATTTAGGTTTAAATTCAGAAACACGTCCATTATTAAGGGATTCATAATTGTATTATGAATTTATATTTTCACCAATGCAATACATGGATAAAAGATAGGAACTGTGTTGTTTTCTTTTGACATGAGATAGAAACAGTGTTGGTTGGTCCCCCTAAGTGTATATATTTTTCGAATAAATAATGGAAAATGAGAAAGCATAAGATATACTAGTCGGTATCCAAAATTGGTTGCATTGACTATTTGAACGATATAAGAACATTAAATCTTATATTCAAATTCCAGTATGATTGTGTGGGGATTTGGATTCTCTCCTTCCACTCTCCCTACATCTCCCTCCATCCTCTCTATCTCTTTCTTAATTTCACTCTCTCTCATCATTAAAAAATTATAAACCAATGATGAGAGAGAGTAAAAATAAGAGAGAGATAGAGAGGAAGGAGGGAGATGTAGGGAGAGCAGAAGGAGAGAATCCAAAGTGGAATGTGTGGTAGTGTGTGTGATGATTATTTGTCATTTCGTCTAAACTGATAAAAAAATCAATAATGTACCAAAGCAATGCATTGTCTTTAAAATTGCGCCAGAGATTAAATTGTTGAGACCTTCAATTACTATTTAAATCAAATGATTAATAAATAAATAAATAAATATTATACTTTGAAAAACAAAAATAAAAATTGTTTGGAACAATTCTACCTATTTTAATTAGCAATTCGAAATAGTTCACTGTAATTCAATTCGGTGTATAAGAACATCAAATCTTAGATTCAAATTCCAGTATGATTGTGTGGTAGTGTGATGCTTATCTGTCATTTCGTCTAAACTGATAAAAAAAATCAGTAATGTACCAAAGCAGTGCAATGTCTTTAAAATTGTGTCAGAGATTAATTGGTGAGACCTTCAATTACTATTTAAAGCAAATGACTAATAAATAAATAAATAAATATTATACTTTGAAAAACAAAAATAAAAATTGTTTGGAACAATTCTACCTATTTTAATTAGCAATTCAAAATAGTTCCACTGTGATTCAATTCGGTGTATAAGAACATCAAATCTTAGATTCAAATTCCAGTATGATTGTGTGGTAGTGTGTGTGATGCTTATCTGTCATTTCATCTAAACTGATAAAAAAATCAGTAATGTACCAAAGCAATGCAATGTCTTTAAAATTGCGTCAGAGATTAAATTGGTGAAACCTTCAATTACTATTTAAATCAAATGACTAATAAATAAATAAATATTATACTTTGAAAAACAAAAATAAAAATTGTTTGTAACAATTCTACTTATTTTAATTAGCAATTCAAAATAGTTCCGCTGTGATTCAATTCAGTGTAATCCTAATGTCAGATCACTAGACCAAAGTACTGTCACCATAATTGTCATATTGTTAGCCTGAGTGTTTTAGAATTAGAAGTAACTAAAAAGGTTTGTCGTAAACTATACATGTATTCTAATAAAATATAAAAAATAAATAAATTATGAAATGGAATTTAATTAATTTATTTGATACAAAAGTAGTTTAGTAATAAAATAAAAAATAATATTTACCATGTCTATTATTTATTTTTAAAAGTCAAGTTAAGATAAACATATTTATAATTTCTTTTGTTTTAATAATTAATTAAAAGATAATCAATATTTATTAATATTAAAGTATTTCTATATATTAATATAAGAAACATTTTAGTTCCGTTAACCAATGGTCGGGAGTTCGATCCCAGCATTGAGTACGGAGCAACGTTAAAACTCTGGACCAACTGTCCTGCCCCTCAGGCACCTACAATGAGCGAGTGATTAGTCACTGTTGTCCGTGCGGTAGATACCCGGGTTTACCCAAAAAAAATAATTTTATTATTCATCTAAATAATATTTATTGGTATATTATTATTTTTTGGTCGAGACCAGAGTATCCACCGCCGAACGCAGTGACTAATCCCTTCGCTGGATTGGAGGCACGTCGACGAAGGGTGGGACAACTGGCCTAGGGATTTAAAGCTGCTCCATACCCAAGGCAAATATCGAACCCTCGACACTTAGTTAAGGGAGGATGAGCCCCAACCACTCGACCACACCCTTGAGTTTTTTATCTGAGTTTAATAACTATGCACTTTTTTCTTTAGAAAAGCAACCATGCACTTTTAATCATTCCATTAGACCTCACCATATATATTTGTGAAAATATTCTTTTAATGTAATATAATAAGTTAGCAACTCAGTAAATAAAATGTGATTGAATATTATACACGTGATTTTGTTTGTTAATATTTAAAACAAATATTTTTTATCGATAACTTACTATATTTCTTTTACTATCTACTATAATCTACTAATCAACTAAAATAATCAATTGAAATTAGAAGATAATTGCACTAATATATAAAAAAAACACGGGATAACTGCACTGATATATAAAAAACATGAGATTAATATTTGTCATTTTTTATAATCTACTATCTATCTTTTACTATCTACTATAATCTGCTAATCAACTCAAATAATCAATTGAAACTATGAGATAACTACATTGATACATAAAAAAACACCGGATAACTGCACTGATATATAAAAAATACGGGGATAACTGTAATGATATATATAAAAACACGGGATAGCTGCAATGATATATAAAAAAACACGAGATAACAATACTAATATATAAAAAAACACTGCACTGATATATAAAAAACACAGGATAAATACACAGATTGTTTTAAATAATACTTTTACATTTTTATATTTTAATATTTATCTATTTTTTATTTGAAAATTCTTTTTTATCTACTTTAAATTTGTTTTTATTTTTACGGGTACTTTTTAGACTATTTAAATACGGTTTAATTTTATTTATAAAAACGTGCGTAGGCACGGGTTAGTTATTATTCATTCTCACAGGCGTGGTTAGCACTCTATATAGCAGCTTGCATATTGCTATGTCTTCCATTCAACAAATTTCTGAGAGTTAGAGCCAAAGCCAAAGCTGTTCTCCCTTTGTTTTTATCTTCGGTATGTTTCGTTATCTTCTTTGCTTTATTAGATTTCATATTCTGTGCTCTCATCACCAGGATCCATCTTCTCTGTTTCTTTAATTACCATCATAATCATCATCTAGTTATTACTGTTTCTAAAATTGTTGTTTCCATTGAATCTAGATCTTTGTTTTGCTTGCTTTTGCTTTTAAACTTAATTAAATCAAATCATTTCTTTAATTAGATTTAGAGACTCAGAGGATCTACAATCTTGTGGAAATGTTCGTGGGGGGGGGGGGGGGGGGGTTATAAATTCTCAATTTATACGGAGTTTCTATTTCTAGGTTTTAGAAGTTAAGCAATTAGCCTTTGGTGAATTTAGATTTTGAGCTGTTATTGTGTGCATCTTCTTATTTGGATTTTTAACTGTTTGCCCTCTGTGATCTCCTAAACTAAAAGGGTAACTTCTCTTCCTCTCCTGTAATTTTCTCTGTATGTTTTCTAGTTGTGTACCTTTGTTATATACTATTACTATATATACTGGCTGGTGATTGCACACAATCACATGACTATGGTATCTCATAGGACACCATAGATTCCAGAGTCTTAACTGTGGTTTTTGGTGAATACCTGGAATTTGAACAGACTAGTGAAATTGTCAAAGTTTATGCGTGTGTGCATTTTGTACTTTTTTTGGTTTTCTTATCTTCTATGAATATGATGTAAGTAAATCATGATTGGTTGGATTTAATATGCTGCTTGCTTGAAGTGAATCATAATTTGCTATTGGAAATATACGGTATGCATTTTCATGAATCATAGTTACTATTTTATGGACTATGGTAATACTTTATAAGTGACATGAGGATTTGCATTGAAATATTGCTTGTGAACATGAATTTATTTAGTTCACTGATCATCAGTCCTTGCTTGAGTGGGCTGATCTCCTACTTATTTAATATCCCCCTTGAATCACATGTCAAGGTTGATACAATCTCTTCCTTGTTCCAATTCGGACACTCTTTTTCTCTGTCAACACTTCTTTACTATTTTGCTGGACATCTAGTTGATGAAATTGTAATTGATTTATACTTCCATATCCCAATCCCATAGTTTCTACGTGTGTTTGGTTTTGCGGTAACAGGAATTGATTTTGTTATCTGCGTGACATGCATCTAATAAGTTGATTCCCGGGGCTTCTTTTTAATTGTCTGTTAAGCTTGTTTTTATCTTGTATATCCAGGGCTAAAGAAGCAGTGTGACTTTTGTCACTTGTGAGAAGTGGTTCCTTAATTCATGGCACAGCAGCATTGTTTTTCCAAGGAAGTGAAAACGACCCCTAAGGCCATGACAGAAGAAGAAAAATCCAATGGTTGTTTCGACTGCAACATCTGCTTAGACTATGCAAATGAACCAGTAGTCACCCTTTGTGGCCACCTTTATTGCTGGCCTTGTATCTACAAGTGGCTCCATGTCCAAAGTGATTCTCTCGGAGCTGATGAGCATCCACAATGCCCTGTATGCAAAGTTGATATATCCCATTCCACAATGATTCCACTCTATGGCCGTGGCCAAACTCCACCTATTGAAAAACCATCATGTTGTGACACTTTTGTACCACCAAGACCAGCTGCTTCAAGTGCTCAAGCTCTTTTAGCAACTGCATCTCAAAGTGGTCAACAGCTTCAGTATCGTAACCCTTATCAGGGTCAATATTTCAGCCCTCCTTTATACCAACAAGAGGATTCCACTTCACAAATGCTCAGTCTTGATGCTTCAATGACTCCAGGAATCCACCATTCTGTGGTTGGAATGTTTGGAGAGATGATTTTCGCGAGAGTGTTTGGCAACTCGGAAAATTTGTATGCCTACCCGAATTCTCATCCGGTGATGGGAAATAATAGCTCCAGATTGAGAAGGCAAGAGTTCCAGACAGATAAATTTTTGAACAGAATTTCTGTTTTTCTCTTTTGCTGCCTTCTTCTGTGTCTTGTGGTCTTCTGATTTTGTAGTTGAGATTATTCTCTCTTTCTCTGTTGTATACTATGTGAAGAAGTATGGATGAATGCTTTAAGCAATAGCGAGATTTAGTGAATTTTCATCGGCTAGAGAATGTATATGTTCCTCTTCTTTTAATACACATCAGTGGAGTTTGATATTACAGAAAAAATCACTGCTTTTGTTATACCATATAGCATGTAGAGGAGTGTTCTACCACCATAAAGTGACACCGGTGTGTGTTTGGTTTTGCAGTTGTGAAAATTGATTTTATAAAACAGAATTTGAATGAAGTAAGTTGAATGTTTTGATGAAATCATGTAAAGGTGAGTTGAAGCATAAACTACATATCTTAGCTTTAACTTGAAATCAACTCTAGAGGCAAAATCAATTTTACTTGAGAAAACTCAAAACATGTCAAAACCAAAACCAATTTTATGTCTCCGAAATCACTTTTAACTCTCCTCGAAAGTGAATTTAAACATACACATGTGTATTTGATTTGCTTCTAGGATGAGGGAGCAAATCAAATCTCTCATCGGTGAACCACCAAATTTGACTGTAGGATATTGTGTAAAATGCTGAGTGGTTAAGATTGAATCAACAGTATTAAATCTCAACCATTGATGATTTGCTCCCTCACTTTAGAAGCACCTGTTTGATTTGCTTCTAGGGCGAGAGAGCAAATCAAATCCCTATACTTTCATTTTATTTAGTTTGCTTATGTTTATTATTTTTTTATGTTAATTTATTAAATAGGAGGTTACTGAAACTAATGATTATATTATAGACATCTTTGCTACCTTTGCTTTTTGGTTCCCCGAGTATCAATGTATGCAATTGGAGAAACTAATCCTTGATTCAAGTATAAAACCACATGGGTAGCAAAGCACTTTTATTGCATTTCTAGGGTTTATATTTTTTTTAGAGACAATGTTAGTGGGGGAAGGGGAATGCTAGCTTTTCGGGTTTGTATAAATCGGGTATCTTCTGCACGCAACTGCAGAGACTAACACAGCAGCATGCCCAAGCCTGGATTTGAACCCAGGACTTTGGTTAAGATAGAAGAGACCCCTACCATCTCATCCAAGTGCTAATAATGGAGAAATTTGGTATTTGAAAACTAATATAAATTATTCAAAATAAATTAGTCGAACAAATAGTTATTGATAATTAATTTTATTTTAAACTTAATTCACTTAATATTTAGTATAAAATAATTTCTTATATTATTTATATTTAGATTAAATTTCAAAGTAACACATTAACTTAAAAATTATAATTGAAAAATTAAGTATTACTCCCTATAATCTATGTTAATTAACTTTTTTGACAAAATATGTTAATTAACTTAAATCCGTCGGAAAAATATGTTAATTAACTTTTTTGACAAAATATGTTAATTAACTTTCGTCCAATCCCTTTGATTCATTTCACCATTTTACAATTCGTTAATCAGATTCGTTTAAATGTTTTTCAGATCTGGAAAATGGTCCCTTACGTTTTCATTTTCAGATCTCGTTTTCGTTGAGCATTTGTGATTTCGTTTTCGTTTCAGATCTCGATTCAAGCACAAACCCAGATCTCGTTTTTGAAACTAAAACACCCAGAATGAATCATGCCATTGAAATGAATCTCGCCATTAAAATGAATCTCGTTTTCGTTTCTACTCTATTAATCAAGCCATCAAAACGAATCTAGGAAGAAGAAGAAGATAAATCGCTGAGAATAGAGGAAGAAGAAGATGAAACTGGAAATAGAAGAAGATGATGATGAAACTGAAAACTAGAAATAGAAGAAGAAGAAGAAGAAGAAGAAGAAGAAGAAGAAGAAGAAGAAGAAGAAGAAGAAGAAGAAGAAGAAGAAGAAGAAGAAGAAGAAGAAGAAGAAGAAGAAGAAGAAGGGCTTATATCAAAACAGATTTTAAAATGAAGGGCTTATATCAAAACACATTTTATTTAATCTACAGTCAGCATTTTAAAACACACGTGGCAGACAAGTTGTCAATTTTTTAACGTCACACTAATAGTACTATAACATAAGGGCTTATATCAAAAAGTGTATTTTGCAAGGGTTTTTTACTAAATTTTTTTTTGCAAGGGCTTAAACCAAAACACGCTATATTTGTAGGGGCCTAAAATATATTTAAGCCATAAATATAAATGGTATATTTGGCAAATTTTGATAAATTGTAGATTGGATTTTTAAAAGTCTGTTGTTTTGGGAGAAAAATAAAAGACCAAAAATAATTAATAGTCTCTTAACGTAAACTATAATTAACATGTCAAATGGCCGGCCATGTCCACGTAAACTATAATTAATAGTCTCTTAACGTAATGACGTTATTTTAATCAATTATGAAAAGATAAAAAAAACCTAATCGAACATTTTAAAAGATAAATTAAAAAAATCGGCTAAATTGAAATAAACAACTAGGTAAAACCAAAGTTATGTGAAAAAAGGTAAAACCAAAGTTACACCCTAATACAATGAGTTGTTAAGTTGGATACTTTTTATGGATATCTGAGTTCAAACTTCAAACTAAAGAGATCTCACTTTGTATATTTGGTGGGTAATATTTACCACTCAACTAGCAAACCCAAAAATATGTATTATTCTACGCTCTCGTGGTCCTTGACGCCCCTTCTGAACATACCTTAGCTGTTGCCTGTTAGAGCTTATAAGACAAAAATGTACTTCACATGTAGTTGTGTCCTTAATTCCTTATCTTATTCCTTGTTGACGGCCCCCCACTGAAAAGCCAAGGTAGACACATCATGTCACGTGCAACAAGCTTGTGTACAAATCATCTACTAAAAAAGTTGAATGCTAAATATATAGTGTGTTTTGGATGCTTTAATTAGAATTCATAAAAAAATTGTACACATTTATGTATCACTCAAATTAACTATATATGGTCCTTGTGCAAGCTATTTCACTACTAGAAAAGAATGCTTAATATATATATCGTCATTGTCGTAGAATTGATTTTGGTTCTAAGTGAGTTTAACTTAACATGATTTATGTTTGGGGTACTTATGATCTGAAATTTTTTTTAATTGTTTAAGTACGCAAAGGTTGTTACTCAGTAATCAATTTTGTTAAAAAAAAATAATTTTGTAATAAAATATGTAAAATGTGATGCTAAGTAGTGTGTTTTTGATGCTTTAATTAGAATTCATAAAAATTTTAGATGTACAAATACATGAAGTTCGTTCCTCAACAATTGGTTTGGTCATACCAAAAATTAATTTCTTGGTGTGTTTTGGGTTACCTTAGTGTTCGACAAAAATTTTAACTGTTCAAATACGCAAAATTTGTTTAAAAAAATAATTCGTGACAAAATACGTAAAGTACGATGCTAAGCAGTGTGTTTATGGGTACTTTTGCGTTCTGAAAAAATTACTGTTCAAATACTAATTTTTTTTCCTCGATAACTGGTTTGAAATATCAATTTCTTTTTATACTTCTTCTCTTTATATTCTTTATGACCATATTTTTCTGGACTTTAAAAAAAGAATTTAAAGATGCTTCGGAAAAAGAGAATTTAAAGACCATATTCCTTCAACTTTGTATAACTGCTTTCATTTTATTGGTGGTTCTCATCCAACCCTGTATGATATCCACGTTTTTCACTTTCTAATTGCGAGTTAAATTTTAATATTTACATTTGATGAATATGGATTATGTTATTAAGTTTCTTTAGACTTTTTCTTCTTATTGTCTATAAATGTTTAATTTCAATGTATTTGTTAATTAAAAATGATATTTTTAATTATGATTTATATTGTCACATACTTCTACGATATATAGTTAATTTTATCTTTACTCATACAATGTTACAACATTTATGTATTAAATAAAGGTCTTGTCCCGTGGAGTCCAATTTCTGGTACTAAAGTTTAGTAATTGTTACTAAATGAGCATAATAGAAAACGGCGGCAACTTACTCACCACACCAATGTTATATTGTAACAAACATGTACTAACCAGTGTTTTCATTTACCCGCTCACTCACCACACAAAAACTAAATTGTGGCTAGTATGTACTAACCATGCATTGAATTACTGTATAATGGCTGAGATTGGCTTAGTAATTATTACTAAGGAAATTCCTTACTATCATAAGCCGTTTGCCTCTCCCGTGCATCCCACGGGTACAAGCACCGGTCAATTCTTATTATTAGGAATTTAGGATATGATGGATCAAAATTGATAGATAGTTTGTCTTTCAAGGTGCTCATCTGATATTTGGTAGCAATAATGCTATTCAGCCAAAAAACTTAGCCAAAATACAGCCAAAAAATACCAAATACGTATTATACAAGGGAAATACGGAGGTGGGACCAGCCAAAAAATAAAAGAAATAATAATTTTTTTTTGCTAAAACTGATTCATTCAACGCAGTCTCACTCCGCAGCTCCCTCCTCCCTTGAAGCTCTCACTCCGCAGCTCCCTCGCTCAAGCTCTCTCTCTCGCTCTCTCCTCCCTTCAAGCTCTCACCTCCGCAGCTCCCTCGCTCGCGCTCTCTCCTCCCCGCAGCTCCCTCGCCCGCGCTCTCTCTCGCGCTCTCACCCCTCCCTCGCCCTCTCTCCTCCGTCGCCCTGCTCTCCCCTTCAAGCTCTCACCGCCGTGACTCCGCACGGGCCGAAGCTTCTTCACCTCTTCTCCACTGCAACCTTAGGATTAGAATCAGGTAATTTATACTAATTTATACTGAAACGAAACCCTATTGTTGTTATCCAAAATTGGAATTTGACCATGATTATTAGATTAAACATTGTCCTTTACCAGATTGGTTTATGGCTTTGAAAAGTTGGTTAATTGGGGCAATAATGTGGCTATCTGTAGTTGATATCCGAACATATTGGTTTATAGCTTTGAAAAGTTGGTTAATTGAGGCAGTAATGTGGCTATCTGTAGTTGAAAAAACAGATTGGTTTATGGCTTTGAAAAGTTGGTTAATTGGGGCAGTAATGTGGCTATGTGTAGTTGAAATACCAGATTGGTTTACTCTATAGTACATGTCACACCAAGAACATTTGAGTTATACTTAAGAAATTGGGATTTAAAAGTTGGTTAATTGGGGTTGTTTAGCTGATATGTTAAGAAATTTCGGTTTACATCTATACACTATATTAAATTTAATATAAGCTATACATAATTGGATTTTATTGTGCAGTACTGCTGTGACGCCGACATCTAAAAGTTCATGGAGGGTGGTGATAGATTCGTTGAGGGTGAAAGTGCTGACGCTGAAGGTATAATAGTTGACAACCCCAACAATGACGATACATGTTGGGAGCCAACAATCGGGATGTGTTTTGCTTCTTTAGATGAGGCGATATCTTATTATGGTGAGTATGCCATAAAAAAAGGATTTGGATGGAAAATTAGAACATCAGTAAAGGGAAAGGATGGGGAAATCAACTACAGAATTCTGTCATGCTCGAGAGAGGGGTCTAGCGCGCAAATGTCAAAAATTCCATGTTCATTGAAGACACTTCCGACTAGGGTGAGCAATTGTCCTGCCAAGATATGTTTCAAGTTAGAAACAGATGGAGTATGGTATATCAAAAAATTTGTAGATGAGCATTGTCACCAGTTGAGCCCCACAAAGTCAAGGTTGTTTAGGGCAAACAAGAAAATAAATCTGCATGTGAAGAGAACAATCCAAATCAACGATGAAGCGGGCGTGAGGATCAACAAAACTTTCCAATCTCTTGTTACAGATGCAGGAGGGCATGAAAATATACCATTTTGTGAAAAGGACGTGAGGAATTTTGTCAACAAGGAAAGGCGTTCAATTGGTAAAGGCGGTGATGGGAAGGCATTGATTAGTTACTTTTATGAAATGAGGGAACAAAATTCGAATTTCTTCTATGATATTGATTTGGATGATGGTTTTCATGTCAAGAATGTCTTTTGGGCCGATGCAAGAAGTAGAGCTGCTTATGAATATTTTGGAGATGTCGTGACATTTGATACAACATATCTGACCAATAAATATGAGATGCCTTTTGCTGCGTTTGTAGGTGTGAATCACCATGGTCAATCAACATTACTTGGGTGTGACCTACTTTCCGGTGAAGACGAAGAGTCATTTGTGTGGCTTTTTCAATCATGGCTTTCTTGCATGCTAGGAAAGTCCCCCTTGGGTATTGTCACCGACCAATGCAAGGCTATGAAAAATGCCATTGAGACAGTCTTCCCTACTACTCGCCATAGGTGGTGTTTATGGCATATCATGAAAAAAATTCCCGAAAAACTCAGTGGCTATGGTGAATATTACAAGATAAAGGCAGCAATGAAAGAAGCAGTTTATGATACTTACACAATTGTTGATTTTGAAGATAAATGGCGTTCCTTCATAGACAAATTTCAGCTTCAAGAGAATGACTGGTTAAGTGGGTTGTATAAGGAGCGACATAGATGGGCACCGACTTTGTTAAGGAAATTTTTCTGGGCGGGCATGTCAACAACACAACGCAGTGAGAGCATACATGCTTTCTTTGATGGATATATCAATTCAACAACAAGTCTTGGTCAATTTGTAAAACAATATGGCAATGCTCTAAAAAATAAAGCAGAAAAAGAATTTGCAGCTGATTTTCAATCAATAGATACAATAATTCATTGTGGGTCCACCTCCTCTATTGAAAGGCAGTTCCAACGTGATTACACACATGCAAAATTTAAGGAGGTTCAAAATGAATTTAGAGGTAAAATGAATTGTGTCCCCTCCTTGGAGTCACTGCAGGGTTGCGTTGCTACATATAATGTGTTGGAGGAGATAATAGTTGGAGATAGACCAAAAGAGCGCTACCTTAAAGTATTGTTCAATCGTGACAACTATGATGTCAACTGTGAATGCTCGTTCTTTGAGTTTAGAGGAATTTTGTGTTGCCATGTATTATGTGTTTGTGCTAAAGAGAGGGTTGAAAAAGTTCCAGAGAAGTATGTTTTGACAAGATGGAAGAAAAATATTAAAAGGAAGCATGCATATATTAAGATCAATTATGGTGTGAAGGAATTGATGCCACAGATGGATAGGTTTGAGAAATTGTGCAAGCATTTCTACGAGGTTGCTGAAGCAGCAGCGGGGTCTGAATATGCCACAAAAGCATTCCATGAACTATTGCATCAATTTAGTTCTGATTTGCCAAGTATGGATCCTACAATGGATAATATTAAAAGCAAGGTTTTGAATGATGACTCAATTCCAGACAGTCTCCCTACTTGTCACAGTCCATTGAGGGTAAAGCGTAAAGGTCGTCCTCCTGCAAACAGAAAAATATCAACAGTTGAGAAAGTTGTTAAAAAGAGAGTGAATAAGCGAACCAAGCGAGCTAATGACAAAAACAATACGGATGTTTGTCTTGTTTTTTAACAAATTATGTATTAAGCATTAAACTCTATATCACATGCATCTTACTGTTTTTTGTATAATGTGTAGGCCGGCAATATTGGGACGGTGGGTATGGAAGTCAACACCGACATTTGTGTGGAATCAACTATTGAGGTTACTACTGGTGGAGATGTGACGGAAGTAACTACTTTGGTTCGTGTCCATTATAAGTTTTTACTTTCAGTGTAGAGTTTCCAATTTTCAATTTGTTCACGGACTAATTTGATCCGTCAGAAAATTTCGGGAGCTATTATGTACTATTGTTGAGTTTGAGTTGTAACTTGTTGTTCATAATTTCAAGACTTATCAGGAGGTCATTGGGTTGGATTCATTTATAACTCGTGGAGAGTTGTTGGATGCAAACAATGTGGTTTAGTTTGCATCAGATGATTGTGCAAACTTCATTTAGTATGTTAACTACAACGTTAAGTTTTTTCTGTATCATTTTCATCATTCAATGAAATTAGTTATTTCGCATTTGTGGATTAGTGATTTTACATATCTTCACTTTGACCTGAAGTCAAGTTTAGTTGAACTTATTTAACAATTCCTCTATACAGTCAGGAAATATATATATAAACAATGAAGCTGGAGTCTCAGATTTTGCGCACAACAGTTGGGCTTCTCAATGTCCAACCATTACAGAAGCAACTTATTTAAAATTAGACAATGCAACTAACAACTTTACTTCCTCTTGTCAGGCATGTCGTTTGATTGTCTGTTATTACAGTTTTTATTTATATGTTCATGTTGTTAAACAGAATAAGTGATTATTAACAGGTAGGAGGTGAGATTCCATTCATGGAACTTTTGGCAAACATGGAAACAGACTTCACAGGATTGTCACAATTGACTACAAATCTATGACTTTAGGTTGAAGGATACCTCCCTGCATATTAATGGTCATGAGTATTTTTTGTTGTAATTAAAGATATATGTATAGGGGATGGTCATGAGAAATTGTTGTTGTAATTAGACATATATGTATCTTTTGATTAGTATTGATATAAATGTTGTAAATGACACCAGGTACTAATTTGGATACACTTTGTATAGTCAGTGTGTAAAGTTGAAGTTAACAGGTTGCTTAATGTTGTTTCACAGCCATACAATTGAGTAGGCAAGATCAATGACCAAGGTAGACAAATAAATCACCAACTTTTTTAACACAATAGCCAACCCTCCTTAGTCCAAAACTATTATGACATATCACTGTGTCTTCATATGGGACACCAAAGAAGGGTACTCTGAACCTTGGTATGTCATATTTTCGCATAGGGGTTAGGTCATGTACTTTCAATTGAGTAGGCAAGACCAATGACCAATGTAGACAAATAAATCACCAACTTTTTTAACACAATAGCCAACCCTCCTTAGTCCAAAACTATTATGACATATCACCGTGTCTTCATATGGGACACCAAAGAAGGGTACTCTGAACCTTGGTATGTCATATTTTCGCATAGGGGTTAGGTCACAGCCATACAATTGAGTAGGCAAGACCAATGACCAAGGTAGACAAATAAATCACCAACTTTTTTAACACAATAGCCAACCCTCCTTAGTCCAAAACTATTATGACATATCACTGTGTCTTCATATGGGACACCAAAGAAGGGTACTCTAAACCTTGGTATGTCATATTTTCGCATAGGGGTTAGGTCATGTACTTTCAATTGAGTAGGCAAGACCAATGACCAAGGTAGACAAATAAATCACCAACTTTTTTAACACAATAGCCAACCCTCCTTAGTCCAAAACTATTATGACATATCACTGTGTCTTCATATGGGACACCAAAGAAGGGTACTCTGAACCTTGGTATGTCATATTTTCGCATAGGGGTTAGGTCACAGCCATACAATTGAGTAGGCAAGACCAATGACCAAGGTAGACAAATAAATCACCAACTTTTTTAACACAATAGCCAACCCTCCTTAGTCCAAAACTATTATGACATATCACTGTGTCTTCATATGGGACACCAAAGAAGGGTACTCTAAACCTTGGTATGTCATATTTTCGCATAGGGGTTAGGTCATGTACTTTCAATTGAGTAGGCAAGACCAATGACCAAGGTAGACAAATAAATCACCAACTTTTTTAACACAATAGCCAACCCTCCTTAGTCCAAAACTATTATGACATATCACTGTGTCCTCATATGGGACACCAAAGAAGGGTACTCTGAACCTTGGTATGTCATATTTTCGCATAGGGGTTAGGTCATGTACTTTCAATTGAGTAGGCAAGACCAATGGACCAAGGTAGACAAATAAATCACCAACTTTTTTAACACAATAGCCAACCCTCCTTAGTCCAAAACTATTATGACATATCACTGTGTCTTCATATGGGACACCAAAGAAGGGTACTCTGAACCTTGGTATGTCATATTTTCGCATAGGGGTTAGGTCATGTAGTTATTAAAACATTTTTTATATTTTTTTCCCAACACTACAAGGTATAATATTTTTAAAAAAATTAAATTAAATTCGTGAGAAAAATGGTCCTAAACTTAGGTAAAAAACCATTTTAATACCCTTCTGATTCTCTGTTTTCTCTGTGTGAAATTTACAATTAAAAAAAGAGCAATGCTATTCAGCCAAATATTTTTAGACAAAAGTAGACAAAAACCACATTAAAACATCAATTAACCAAGTTTTTTAAGCAACTAACCAACCTACTTTTTCACAGTTTTCTAGACTATTGACTAAAAACTGTGAAAAAGTAGGTTGGTTAGTGGCTTAAAAAACTTGGTTAATTGATGTTGTAAGGTGGTTTTTGTCTATTTTTGTCCCAAAAAATTTGGCTGAATAGCATTTCTCTTAAAAAAAAGAATGTAGAAGAAATTAGGCACCCTAATGTAATATTTGTTAATTTATTTAATAATTAACAACAGCAAAGAAACAAATAAGGTTGTCTCTCACACGCACTCCCTCCTCCCTCGAAGTCTCTCACACACACTCCCTCCTCCCTCGCAGTCTCTCACACGCACTCCCTTCTCCCTCGCGGTGTCTCCTCCGTCGCCCTGCTCTCCCGTTCAAGCTCTCACCGTCGTACGCCGCCATTCACGAAGTTAGCCTCATTTTCTCCCTCTAATCGCGCCTCTTCTCTGCTCCATTCTTCTCCGTCGTGTCTCCGCCGTGACTACGCCGTTTCGCAGCTTCTTCACCTCTTCTCCACAACCTTCTTCCACTCAGGTAATTTATAGTGATTTATTCCTTAATTTGTCCCTAATTTGACTGATTGCAAAAACCCCAATTTAATTTGAAACGAAACCCTTTCCCCAAACTGGAGTAAACATTTGGCTAGACTAAACATTTGGTTCCCATTCAGCTTGGGCTTTGATATCCGTACAAATTATAGGTCTTTAAAAAAAACAATGGATTTATTTATGTTTGCATATTTGTGCTCAGGTTCCATTTGAATCTTAATGTTATGTGTCTGTAATGCAAATGTGATTGATTGGGATATAATGTCGGACAGGTATAATGTCGGTGCGTTTGCGACACAAGTGTACAACAAACTATATAGGCAAAGTTAATCAGAATCTTACAAAATGTCAAAAGGAAAGGATTCATGGTACCCCTTTTAAATGGTTAATGTTCTTACCGGGAAAAATAAACATATCTGGAATTCTGTTAGAAGAATTATGTAGACGTTGGGACGCAAAAAGAGGGGGGTTTAGAATACAGAATAAGATAGTTGATTTTAGTCCTTTAGATGTGTGTTATGCCGTAGGACTTGGCATAGTGGGAGAAGAAGTGGTTTTTGAGGATGACATTAGTTCATATACCCTCACTTTACTTGAAGGAACAAATATGAGTACATCCGCAATTTATGAAAAACTGATGACGCTTTCCGGGGATGAGAATGTGGATGATTTTTGTAGACTGTATATACTGCTTGCAATGGAAGAGTTTTACTTCCCCAACTCATCCACTGGTATTAGTTGTAGATGCATTAAGCTATTAGACAATCTAGATGACCTTGGGACATTTAATTGGGGTCTTGCAGTGTATAATAATTTGGTGCAGAAGTTGACAAAAGTTTTGCATACTTTGGAACAATCAAATAGCTCAACAATTTTGTATCTTATGGGCTGTGTGGTTGTGCTACAGGTATTATATTGTGTTGTCATCAAATATGTCTGTCATACCCTAATTTTGTCCGGCTAATTTGAAACTGGAAAATCCAAAATGTCGTTTATGTGTGTCGTTCCCAGTCGTGTATATGCGTGTTACTTCTCATTGTGCGCGCGTGCGATTTTTTAATAATGTACACATTTTTTGTCCTCGTTGCGAACGCGTGTTCGCGTCTCGTTGTGTACAGTTGTTTATTTTAGTACGCGAATTCACGTATTCTCATTGTGGATGCGCATTCGCGTCTTGTCGCGTACGTATGTTTTTCGTCGTTGTTATCGGTTTAATTTTGTTATAAAAATCAAATAAAAATCAGGTTGTAAATAAATGTTTTTTAATCAATGTTTTTACAAAGTCAACTTTGTTACACATCTGGACAAAAAAAATAAAATACAAGAAAGTACAAAATTTTAAATCAAAATAAAATAAAATAAAGGGCAGAGGCGCCCCTGTTGCTAGGGACAGCAATGCTGCTGCCATTTGAAGAATTAAGCCAATACTAATTTCTTCTTGCTCCTTTGTCACTTTCCCAATTTGCCCCATCAGAACAGCTTTGCAGGCTTGCTGCTGCTCCTCTGCTCAATTAACCTCCTCTGCTCCACTACTCTGATTCTCTGCAAAAACATAACAACACAATGGGGATCCTCTATAAAAATCAGCAAACAGAAACAGTAAGGGGGGGGAGAAAACTGAGCAAAAAAAATCAGGAACAACACAGAATTAAGATTAGAAAGAAAAAGGAGAGAACAGAGAAAAGGAAAGCCACTGAGCTACGCCATCTCCGACCACCGTCTGTGGTGGTCGCCGCCGTGCACCACCACCGCAACCACCACAGAAACCGCAACCACCACTTCGTTCCCTCCTCACGAATCGCAGCACCACCATAAACAAACCTCATGACCACCACCACCACCGTCACCCACCAAACAAGCACTACGGCGCACCAACAGCCACCCCAAACGGCCACCACCGCTCACCCCCTTTTCGCTCCGTTCGCAAACCCTCTCACTGTCGTTCTCCCTCCTCTCCATCCGTCACCGTCCCTCGCCGTAGACACCGTCCCTCGCCATCACCAACACCGCTGTGAACCCCCACGACAGCCGCTGGAACCACCATCGAACCACCCCTAGTAATCCCTCTTCAAAACTCACCTCGCACCATCGAGCCTCACCACCGTCGCTGTCGTGAACCTCCGTCCCACTCAGTCTCTCTCTCGTCCCCGTCGCTCACTCTCTCTCACTGTCTCCTTCTCTTTCCTCTCGCATCTCCCTCTCTGTCGCGTTTTCTCTCTTTCCTTCCCAGTTCGCCGATTTCTCTCTCTCTCCTCTCAATGATGCGTGTGCGGCGCTGAGAAAGGGGGAGAGTTAGGGATTAGGGTTTCAATCTCACATATCATACATAGTTATATTTATTTTATTTGTTTTCTTTATTTTTAAACCGGTTACTGCTTACACCCCTCCTTTCTATAATAAAACACTCCTTCTCAAGCCCAATTTCGTGGGCCAGGTGTTTGGAAATCAAAAATAAAACAATTATGAATTGGTTTCTGTAGTTCGCACCCCCTCCGTTTTCTTATACACCCCCAACGCAAGCCCATCTTTTAAAACCCAGCCTAGTTCACAGAAACAAACTGGACTCGTTAGTTACACCACTATTTTATTTACACCCTTATTTTACTACCACGCCCCCTGTTTCTTTTTTTAAAATTTTGTTTCTTTCCCCTAAGTAAACCTTTTTTCTCACCAACCTTTTTTCCAAATAACGAATAATTGTTTTCCTAAACATAAAATTAGTTTGTTATTAATGGTCACTCTGAGCTTAGCTTGTTTGACCGTTGATAACAGCTTTGGTTTTCAAACGAGCTATGAGCGACGACCACTCTGAGTTTTACTTGTTTGGTCGTCTCGAGTACCTCTCCCGATTTCAAAAATAAATAAAAACATCAAACACACAAATATTTTCTACCAAGAACTACGTGCGATTTGATTCTCTACCAGGAGATACGTAGGACCAGAGGGCGGCCGACCTCTGTCAATTGCACTAATAAAAAACCTTTTTTTTTCCTTTAAATTCACTTATCTCATTTTTCTCAAAAAATACAAAAAATAACTAATTGTTTATCGAGTCTTCCTTTTTTATTATTATTATCATTATAAGGGTAAAATCATTATTTTTGAATTAATAAACATTTACACATTTAGTTAAAAGGTAACCTTCCTTAGGAAGGATGTCGTAGGGTGCTAATACCTTCCCTACGCATAAACGACTCCCGAGCCTAAACCTGGTCCGCAAGACCCCCTTTTATCCACTCAATAGGGATTTTCCAATGTTTGCCCTTAAACTAAAACTTTGGTGGCGGCTTCATTCAAGAACTTCGAAGAATCCCTCCTCCGGATTTTTCGGTCGCTACAATGTCAATTCTTTTTCCTTGTATGTTATATCTTTTACCATCCAATATATATTACTCTATAGGTGTGGGGAATTGAACATGTCTGGCCAAACAGCAAGATGAGTCCGAAAGTTAAAATGTTGTTTCCGCGTTGTTTGAAGTGGCCTGATTTTTGGCTTGATCGGAAACAAGTTTTGGCCTCATTTCAGAATAACCAGGTAATACTATTGGGAAACATATGTCAGTAACTATTCCGTTTTTGATTTTTACATGGCAACTGTCATAAGTTGTGGCTTGACAACTCATTCTTTTCATATTGGTATATTGTTACTAGGTTTTTCAACTCTTGAATGCAACACAACAAGAGATTGAAATTGATGTTGTGAGAGAAGCATTAAAAGAGGCACCAAATGGATTTCAGAATTTGCGACAGGTGAAAATTGAATTGAAGAATCAAAATGCCCTGAATGAACAGCTAGAGGCGGAGCAGAAGCTACTTGAAGAAAGACTAGCTAAAGTTGAACGCGATTTAAGTCAGCTAAAAAGCTTACCTCAATCAGCAAGGGAAATACTTGAACGCAAAATATGTGAACTTGAACGTGAATTACAAGAAGTAAAAGAAGCAAAAGAAGCTAAACATTCACAGTGTATTGAAGAACAGTCAAGTCAACCGGCTCCTGAACCACAAAATGTTGAGCACCTAAACATTGAAAGGCAGTTAGTTGATGATGACCATGATGAATCAAATATGCAGACTCGACGAAGGAAGAATCCAAGAAAGATCCAAGATAGTGCAGCAATGCGAACACCATATAAGGCTTTCCACAGGGGGAAAAAGAAGTAGGCTGTGTATTCCACGATTTGTTCTAATTAAAGATATTTATGTTTTCCAGGAGTTTTTTTGAAACCTTTAGTCCATTAGACATATATGTATTCCACGAGTTGTTGTAATAGTTGTTACTACATTCTGGTTGTGGTGCATGCACAGCAAAACTTTTTAGTTATTATCCAAAGTTTTTATAATGAGCTTCTTTGGTATTTTATCCCAAGTTTTGTTTTACTTAAACTAATGCATTTGAAGAGTTTTACTTTCCCCTGTCCCCAAAAGAATGCAAAATGTAATATCTGAAGCCTGAGTTATCAAACCCATTATGAAATTGAGTATGTTCTGTATGCAGCACCTCCACAGCTTCGAACTGGGCATGCTATGGTATGAACTGGGCATGCTACTGACTTTAATGCATGTATGATATTGAATGCAATATTTATTTGATACTTACTACATACGGAAAAATAAACTAAAACGGCCTTCCTGAGGAATACAACCATAACAGGGTAAATCCTCATGCTATTATTCGTCAGATAAGTCCCCATCTGTACAATACTCCGGGTAATTTTGTAAGTCCATTTCGTCAGGAATGGTTCGTGCCCAATCATGTCTTCTACATGCAGCGTGTACAAGTTGGTGCCTGTTAATTCGAATTTGCATCTGGTTATTTTCGTGCCTAACCATGTTAACTGCCTTTTCTAGAGACTCATCGTTCTCTTCAGTGACTTCAAGTGATTTTTGTTTTGGTGCCTTAATGCAGCATTGTCGTAGCTCTTGTCTCATCCTTATAGACTCCTCAAGACGATATTCCCACTCTCTACGATACTCATTCATGTTTAATATTGAGTATCGGTCTTGGGGGCACAAACTATATTGAAACAAGCCTCGCTCTAACACCCATACTCGACCCATACTTTCTAGTATTTCGTGTGGTCTATATGTTGTTCCAATTAAATTTGAATAGAAGGAAAATTCGAAGTAATCCATGTCAGTTGCGTTTTTTTCCTACACAACAACTACATATTAGAATAACAACAACATAAATTATTGTATAAATCTGGAAAGTAAGGAGTTTACCAAGTCCCCTTACCTTAATTGAAGATATAACCAAATATAGCAGAAGACATTTATTATTTATACTACTTTGGGAGATACATTGACATAATCAGGTTCAGAGTACCATTATTAGGTGCCCCATGTGAAGACACTGATATGTCATAATGGTTTTTGGACTAAGGGGGGTTAACTATTTTGTTAAAAAGGTTGGTGAATTGAGTGGACACCTTGGCCATTGGTCTTGGGTACTCAAATTAAAGGACATGACCTAACCCCTATGCGAATATATGACATAATCGGGTTCAGAGTACCATTATTAGGTGCCCCATGTGAAGACACAATGATATGTCATAATGGTTTTTAGACTAAGGGGGGTTGGCTATTGTGTTCAAAAAGTTGGTGAATTGCGTGGACACCTTGGCCATTGGTCTTGGGTACTCAAATTAAACGACATGACCTAACCCCTATGCGAATATATGACATAATCAGGTTCAGAGTACCATTATTAGGTGCCCCATGTGAAGACACAGTGATATGTCATAATGGTTTTTGGACTAAGGGGGGTTGGCTATTGTGTTAAAAAAGTTGGTGAATTGCGTGGACACCTTGGCCATTGGTCTTGGGTACTCAAATTAAAGGACATGACCTAACCCCTATGCGAATATATGACATAATCAGGTTCAGAGTACCATTATTAGGTGCCCCATGTGAAGACACAGTGATATGTCATAATGGTTTTTGGACTAAGGGGGGTTGGCTATTGTGTTAAAAAAGTTGGTGAATTGCGTGGACACCTTGGTCATTGGTCTTGGGTACTCAAATTAAAGGACATGACCTAACCCCTATGCGAATATATGACATAATCAGGTTCAGAGTACCATTATTAGGTGCCCCATGTGAAGACACAGTGATATGTCATAATGGTTTTTGGACTAAGGGGGTTGGCTATTGTGTTAAAAAAGTTGGTGAATTGCGTGGACACCTTGGCCATTGGTCTTGGGTACTCAAATTAAAGGACATGACCTAACCCCTATGCGAATATATGACATAATCAGGTTCAGAGTACCATTATTAGGTCCCCCATGTGAAGACACAGTGATATGTCATAATGGTTTTTGGACTAAGGGGGGTTGGCTATTGTGTTAAAAATGTTGGTGAGTTGCTTGGATACCTTGGCCATTGGTCATTGGTCATTGGTCATTGTTCAATGTGGTCTTCTTTATATACAGAACTGGTGGTCTTCTTTGAACCCACAATATTTCTTTTATCAATTTGATCAAATTGCCTACATAATGAAAGATTATAGAGACCTATTACTTCAACTAGATTGGTGTTATGAGAACACAGATAATACACTCGCAGGAAAAAAGGCCATTAAAAAGGAATGGCGCCTCCGATTTCGAGAGTCTGTTTCTCTTCAATCAGACTTAAGAGAGTTGGAGGCACCAATTCCGGATTTAAAAGCGGCGGAGATGTGGCAAGATGCACAGCATAAATACGTTGAAATGCAGAAAGCCTTAAATCGCCTTAGGATTGAGAATAACATTATGGCAATAAGGAGAGTACGATTTGGGATGGTCCATGTATGCAAAACATTTCTACACGCCAATAGTCATCGTATGTCTCAAGCAGAGGAAGAAAACATACTTTGCGCAGATGAGTACTTATCAAATACCGATGAAGAGTGAACTTCAACGTTAAGTGTATGTCGTCGTCCCCAGCGACGTTTAAACTTCCTTTGTATTTAGTTGTACTATATCATGTTGTGCTAAGAAAATATGTCTATCCCAGTCTTAAAAGTTGGTTGTTTTTCACACTGATATAGTTAATTTAAGAAAAACTGATAATTATTGTTGACAACTTTGATATAATCCATACATAAACTTTAACACTCCTACGTTCAAAGACATCTGAAAAAAAAAAGGAAATGGCAAACTACAATACGTTTAGCATAGTAAACTAATTGTATGACCTTCACTGTGGTTCCCGGAACAACTCCATGATCTCTTCTACGGACCTCGTAACTGGTGGGTCAACCGAAGGAGCTAGTGTCGTGCGAATACACAACTTGATTGGGAAATCACTATAACTGTGTCTGCAGTGGTGCGAGATAATACTACGAACATGGTTAGTTGTTAGTACATCATACATGGACCACATACACCTTCCTTCTCGATCATATCGAGGATAACGGTACTTCATAGTACTGATCACGTGTTGTTCGAGCCTCAATTTATGGTGAATCTTTTGCTTCAACTCCTCAAAAGTTATATTGTGTTGAAGCCTAAGTGGTTCAGGTGGGTTTGAATCAAAAGCAACAAACTTGACTCCATCCTTTGCATTAACTATTCCGCACCTGTAGTATATATAAGACAGCACTGACCCCGGCGGCCAAGGAGATAACTCATTTTGACGCTCAATATCAATACGTCTAGCAAATTTAGCACTCAACTCTATTGGACCTTTAGAGCGAAAGGACATATATTGTGCTAACATATTTTGTACGCATAAATCAGTTATAATCTCCATGCTCACATACTCAACACTCCCATAAGCTGGCTCTGGACGTCGATAGAAGATTGAACGCAATATCCTTGACTCATCTCCACCCTTCTGTTGAATTATGGTTTTCTGTTCTTCAAAGCTCATGTCATCCTTGATCCTGATGGACTTCATCTTATGACTTTCAAACTTTACTCCATTAATCAAGTCTTTATGTTCCCCATCAATATAAACAACGCCCAACTTTGTGCCAATTTGGAATTGTGTTACTTGAGAAAGGGGCATCGGTCGGTCCACTTCTGCTTGTAGGTTGCATATGATTTTCAAGTTGTGTTTGTTTGCCAAGAAATAAGTGTGTTATGCTAGTATTTATATATGTCTCAATTACTCGTGCCCTCACGTGGGACCCTAAATTAGGGGAATGGGTGGATATTAGAGAATGCATACCCCTGTGCGAATATCTGACTTATCAATGTTCATAGTACCCTACATTGGTGTCCCATGTATCGACACAGTCATATGTCATAATGGTATTGAAGTAAGGAGGGTTGGCTATTGTGTTAAAAAAGTTGGTGAATTGATTGGTTACCTTGGTCATTGGTCTTGGCAACTCAAATGAAAGGACATGACCTAACCCCAAGCTCACATGCTCACATATCAAGGTTTAGAGTACCGTTATTTGGTGTCCCATGTATCCACACAGTGATATGTCTTAATGGTTTTCGACTAAGGAGGGTTGGCTATCGTGTTAAAAAATTTGGTGAATTGTTTGGCTACCTTGGTCATTGGTCATTGATCATTGTTCAATCTATTTTAGCTTTCATTTTTTTCAGTACAGAGCACACACTCATAGTAAAGTCTATAATCTTAGCTACATGGAGAATTACACATTATGCATTCATAACTTTTTAGAGACATTAATAATCAAACCGAATGCACATTATGCATTCACCAACTTTTAGAGGCAGCATTGTGCAATGCTCAGCTGGGTGAAATTTTTGACCATAACAAACGAGCCTACGTCAACAGAAGTTCAGCTGCTTAATAAAATCTCATCATTCAATATCAAATTTACGAAAACATTCAAAATCAATTGATACCGAAGGAGCATTTGATACATAATCTTTGAGAAAATATCAATTACAGTTAATTAATGTACAATTCATACTTCTGCATAACAATTTATACTTCTGCCAAAATCATAATTTATATACAATTTTGCTTTCATGAAAACTTCTGCCAAAATAACAATTTATACTCTTTCCCCATTTCCACATGAGGGAAGGACCTGTCCAACCATATCAGAATTTGCTTCAACAGCTCCATAGAGGCAGTGACCATCAGGCTTTATTTCTCTGTTCCCTGTCGACTTCTTGTTGAGCTTTTTTTGTCGCGCCTCTGTTAGCCTTTGCTGACTTTTGTATTCTCAGGTTCACTACTAACAGATACACACCACTTCTGCTAATACATCAAATGTTCCGGAACATTCGCGTCTGCCAATACCTTTTCTTTAAATGTATTTCTTTCATCAAGTACCCATTTCAACACATACTCTCGACGAAATTTAAGTACATCGTCCTAAACAAATGTTTTTTTTTGTTAATACGAAATCACTAAAAGTCTAACATTTTTAATTCAAATACAAAATAGAAAACAAATTTTCATTTACCTCCGAGTAGTAAGGCATTGTATTTTCACCATTCCACAATTCCAAGTATTTTAACACATATATTCCACAGTCATGGCTGTATCGACAAACAAGATGCATTTCAGAACATAAAAATAAAGATAATCAAAACCAACTAACAAATGAAACATTTATAGAAGAAACCAATTAAATGACTTACCAATTATGTTGTTTGGGCAAATTTTCATAATGGATCTTCACAGCATTGTTAACAACTTCCCTTTGAACAATGATACTCAGCAACTCTTCAAAACGGGAGCACTAAAAAATCACAATTATTTAAATTGTCAATTTATTTGGAAGGCCTGAAAAGTGTTAAATGAAAATGAAAAACCTGAAAATCAAAAAGTGTTATCGTAACACAATACCATTGCCAAATCAAGCAAATACCAATTCTCATCCCTTTCGTGTTCCAATGAGTCCAACACATACATCTTCCTTTCGTGTTTGTTTAGCACGTAGCACACCCAATGCCCATTAAAGACGGCTGGTGCAAAAATCTAAAAAATATATACAATTTAATTAGGTAATTTTCATAATTTTAACATGTACAACAATGGGACCCAAAGAGCTCAAAATACACGCTTACCAAATTGGAAGACCGTAAGTGATAAATGGGTTTTCCCGGGAACTTGTGATAGTGGCAATAATCTTTCAAAGTCCAACGCTTTTGGGACCCATTTTGGAACATTGGTATATCACGAATAACTTTCTCCTACATTATAAATCACTACGCTCAGTCAAACTGTATTAACAAAATGTTCCCTAAATGAAATGCCTTAAATAAAAGAGTTTTAGATTTCCTCACAGCAAAGAATGAATTAAATACGAAACGGCTGACAACACCCGTTCTATTAATTTCTTCTTACATCATCCAAAGCGAAGTAAATGCAAACACCTGGAAAAAATGAACACACATAAAATACTAGTTCATAAAAATAATTAAAAAATCAAATAAAATAAAATAACAACTCATATTCAATAAAGGGTGTTACTACTTACAAAGTTGTCAACCCAACTCCTGGGACTAAAGGTTGTGAGGCTAGATCTTGTAAGAATATTGCCCTTCAAGTCAACCAAAGTTCTGCATAAATTAGACGAACCATTGTCAATAAATGTACTTATTCAGAAGTCAAATTATCAAAAAGATTAACACTTACTCGTCCCGCGTTGACGTTGTCACTCGGCGGTTGCAAAATCGATACAAATCAACCAACGATTTGTTCAATTCACTCCGGTTTCCAACAATATCTTTGCTACCATCAGCTTTTGTAGCAACTTTCAATTCATCCTCAATCATTGACAGCCTCATCCCAATGTCCTTTTGTTTTTTTGATAATCTTTTCTTTTGGGATGAGCAGCCCCTTTGGACGTTTTCAATGACTTCAATGACAACTTCATTTGTACAATCTTCATCATTTAAAGGTAAATCCTCAACAACCTAATAACAAAAATATAAAATAAATCATTATAAATCACCAGCTTTTACAACAACCATAGGAAATCATTTATTAAATAACCTTTTCTAACCTTTTCGGGATCGAATATTTTTGTAACTAAACACTTGCCGGACCCTACATCAATCCAATCTAAAAGACGGGGCACGTCTTTTTTGAACTATCCCGCAATGATAGGTGGTCAACCGTCCAAATCTACATCATCACCGATTCACCATATAGTTCAATAGTCAAAATTTAATACTCAGTAATAAAAACTTTAAACTAATGTAACTTTTTAGTTGTACCTGTAGTAATTCTGCACAGCCTGCAATATAGAACGAATCTTTGTTCTTCCCTTCATTTAAACGAGGAGCGACACGGTCTAGGCTAGAAACTAATACCCTATAAACTTCACCACCCCAATTGTATTTACAAAGGCTACCTAAATCATTTAATAGCCTAAATGGTAGGGTATGGACATCTATGGTAGTTTTTGGAAAGTATAAGGTTTTGAAAGCAAGAAGAATGTACAACCTACAAAAATCCTCTACATCATTATCATCGGTCAACTCTCCCATTTTCTCAACTATGGCTGACACTGTAATCACCCCCCCATTGAACAAATCTTTGACTCTAGATTCATTCCCATCATCAACATGAACGGGCTCTCCAACAATGCGAAGCCGGGCTCTCCAACAATGCGAAGCCCCAACCCAACACAAACATCTAAGGTCGTGAAGGAAATAATCCTATTCCCAACCCGGATACCATGACTGTGTATATCCCACCTATGCACTAACTCTTTAAGTAAGACACAAGAAATCTTGTTTCTTTTCTCAAGATCAATGAGGGATTTAAAAGGTGTCATTCGAAGACATTTCTTTTGTTTTGGAGTCAAAGATGCATTCATCTTCACTAAAGATTCAGTATTCACAACGTGCCTCAGTCTTCCCATGATGTACAAGGAGCTGTATACTTGAATAAATGGACAAATTTTCACAAAACAGGAAGTCTAACACTTGAAAAAATGTTGGTGAATTATACAAACGAGAAGTCTAGCACTTGAAAAACATCATGATTTCAATTTTAGAACAGACCTACATAACACAATCAAAATAAATCCTACACTTTTTGAAACATAACCAAACAATAGAGATTCCAAGAGCTGATATGAGCTACAGCAAAACCAAGCTTAAAATCTTTATTATGTTTGTCGTATAGATTAGAATAAGAAAGATAGAAAACATCAATTATGGAAATATTTTGCTAGACTCAATAGTATCTTCTGTGACCATGTTGATGGAATAATTCACAATTTGACTCACCTCCTTAATATAACATAACCAATAGGAAAGAAAGAATCAACAAGGGAAAACGAACATTACTCCTACTCCTACAGTAAAGCACATCCATGACAACAACGAAACAGAGAACAAACTCCACAGCTCCAAGCTATCAAATACAACTCTATCCCTCCAAAATCTAAAATATGAATTTGTTAACATCAACTTTCTTTCAAGATGAGTTTCGCTTGGTATTAGGGTTTCAAAACGATTTGCAAGAAAACATTACCAGATACAAAAGGAATAGACAGATTCAGGATTTCAGTAAACCAAGCTGGTTTTTCACAGTCTTTTCTTTGTTACCAGTAACCAGAATACAAACACAAAGTCAAATTATTATTATTTTTTTTGGCTAGATTTGTCTAAATTATTTGGCTGAATAACATTATTGATTTACTAACATAGCTTATCAAACTGTATTTTATGCTAAAGTAATTCACTATTATTAAACCAATCAGACCAAAGAGCAGACCATAATTCATTTTTAACTAAAGTAACACAAATTATACATTACAATATACACTAAAGCATGTTAATCAAAATTGTGAAAACTTGCTTAGGGGTTACACAACTTCATCCAAATACCTTCATTGTGCAAGAGAGTATATATGCCCAGAAGAGTTGAAAATGAATATATCACAAGTTAACATGCATGATACTTGATTTCATTTAAATGCAGCAACACCCAATCCAATAACAGCAAGTTTGAGCAAATTTATCTATTATTGCAACTTTATCCCAAAAATAAACAAAACCTTTACCTGCTTGCAACTCTCCAATACTCCAATTAAATCATCAATCCTCACATGCAATGAGATAGTGACCGTGTACAAATGTGTTTTGATGTTGAACCCTAAAGCTTGTGACGGATGCGGCCACTGCGAGATTGACGGAGATAGTGAGACATTGACTGTGGTGCGAGACTGACGGAGAAGAAGAAGAATGATTTTCAACTGTAATACTATGCGAGAGAGTGCGACAATTACGGAAAGAGCGAGAGATTGACGGAGACACTGCGAGGGGTAGAAGGAGGTTGCGGCGGAGAAGAGCTCCAAACACGGTAGACAAGAGCTCCAGACGTGGCGGAGATACGCCGGCAGAGAATGACGGTGGCTGGAGTTCCAGCGGGCAAGATTGGAGGTCGAGGGAGGGAGGATAGACTGAGGGAGCGAGAGAGCTTTTTGTTTGGGGTTTAGGGTGAAATGTCTCGAGAGAGGGACTTGAATTTCGCTTTTCATTTAATTTTGTTTCTTTTTTTATTTTTTAATCAACATTTTTTAATTTTATTTAAAAACAACCTTTGGGTCCCACCACCACTGTATATTTGCAGCTATCCGTACGTATTTCTTTTTTTTTGGCTGATTTTGGCTGCCAATCTTTGGCTGAATAACATTATTGATTTGGTAGCAATCACTTTTTCAAATAATGGCAAAATTTGGGATTTGAAAAACTAATTCAAAATTATTTAAACAAATAGTTATTGATAAGCTTATCGGAAAAAAATAGTTATTGATAACTAATTTTGTTTTAAACTTAACTCACTTAAGATTTAATATAAATTAATTTCTAATGTCATTTATATTTAGATTAAATTTTAAATGACAGAAAAATGTGGTAAGTATTTTTAATAAATCGATACAAAGTACAAACACTAAAAAAATGCTTTTTTTTTTTGAGATTATAAAAAAATGCTTTTGTCATAACATAAATTTGATTGAAGTTTAAATAAGCTATCGAATTTTAAAATTGTTTATACGATTTTATTTAAACAAAATAAACTATTGTCAACTTATAATTAAAATGGCATTTCCAATTAATTTTTAAAACACATTTTTAATATCCATTTTTATATTGTACCAAAAACTGTTACCAAAAAATATTGTACCAAAAAAAAGATACTTATATTGTATGTGTAGTGTTTATTTTTTTTAATTCGACTAAACTAAAAAAAAGGGACATCCATGTGAAACCAAAGTTACGTGATATTTATCACTTCATCTGTTCATCTGCAGAAAATAAATATACTATTATTCTACACCCTCGTGTTCCTTAACGCCCGCCCCCTACTATTTATCACACACCCTCGTGTCATAGAAGTAAGTTAAATGATATGATTTTATAGATACCAATAACACTATATCTCTTTACATTAATCCTAGATGCAAATGCAGGGTGTAAGGCAATCACCTTTGACTTCCATGCAGTAGAATATGTAACTTTGGCAACAATTTGAGCGGCAATCAAATTCCCATGCTGCTCAATATGTTGGAATGCAAATACCTGCCTGCAAAATATGGATCCCAGCAATATGAACACTTCAATTTGCGACTTGTTTTCAAATGAAATGGCAATGAAACGATATTATACTGTTGCGGTTTTGACAATATGTTCTAAAGTTGGAAAACGTTCCACTTGCCTATGCTTTTTCTTTATGAACCATTAAATGCCAATGCCTGCTACTCTATCTATACTCTCTTCCTTTCTCTCACCAACACAAGCAACCATACTCAAAATCACTAAAATCCCAACCCTCCTCGTCCTCTCTCCCTCTATATCTGATCCCCTTCAACTTTCCTTTTCCTACATCTTTAAACAAATCGCTCAAACACCTTATCCATCACAGTAGAAAAACTTCTTCCTCATCTGAAAATGGTTTCTTATTTTCTTAATTCTTTCTTTTTCTTTTCTTATTGTTACATTACTTACATTGAAGCTTAAAACTTTTTTTGTGGTGTCTGCAACGGCCCACTCTATATGCTTCACTGGAGCCGCCGCAAAGAGCAGAGAGGGTGAGCTGTGGTGCAGACGGCGTTTTCGGTGACTGAAATGACGCACTCGACAGCGGTGATGGCGACGATGGTCGGGAACACGGTGATGAAACGCGGAACTCACGATACGGAACACAGGAGCAAAGGAGGAGCATCAGTGTATGACTCCCTTAAACGGCGGCCGGAACTCGCACCGGCACGACAGCGACAGTAGAGATTTTTCTCTTTCCTAATTTTTTCAGTTTCAAAATTTTCCAATTCCTAGTAATCACATTCCATCATCTATATATGTGCAAAGTTTGTTTTTTCTCGACTAACAGTTTTTGACTTTGTGTTTATGTTTTTACATCCTATTTTTTCGAGACGTGTTCACACAGATCTGGTGGTTTTTTGTGTTTCATTCACCTAACTTAGATTCCAAATTTTTTTGAAGGGTGATTTGTCAAGTTTGGATGCTTGAACTCTGTCAATTTAGCTGAATTCTATGCTTTCATCTTGATGCTCAGGGCAGAGAAAGGTTTCTGGCTTTGGTTTGAGGGAGGCAGATTGCCATGTGATTTTTTAAGATGTGGAATGGTGTTTGTAAATGTGTTAAATTTTGAGTTGTATTTGAGGTGTATGTGAATCAATTTTTACAATATATTTTGTCATCAACTGAGTTTCTTAGCCTTTGGTTTGTTCTTCTCTCTCTCTCCTTTTGTAGTAGCAACTTCCTACTGATATTAGAGATGTGGATTTGAAGCTTCAAAGTAGATAAAGTAATACATTTTTTTTGATAAGCAATGTTAGTGGGGGTGGGGGAATGTTAGTTTCCGGGAGTTGAACCCGAGACCTCCTTCTTGCACTCATTTGGTGCACTCCTTCGGTATTATTTAGCTCGCCAACTGAGCTACCTACTTGGGATAGATAAAGTAATACATTTGCTTTTGCTGTTATTTCAAGTTTGCTTCCAATTGATAAATTTCAAATTTGTTGTTATTGACTTATTTCTATGAAGGAAATTTATAAACCACAGCTTCCAAGAGTTGATGCAGGTTTTTCAACATTTAGTGTGGTCCATTTATCCTTGGAAATTTATATATCTTATAATCTTAACTTGATTTTTCTTATATTTTATTGTTTTTCAGGGGATAAATATTGATGTTTCTATATTGTTATATTGATGACAAGCAGTTGCCACTGGACTATGGTGCTATTATCAGGTTAGTTTTAGACACTACAAATCCCAAGTTGGCACATCTCATAGTTTTGAGCTATTTGATTTATGGATTTAATCAACATAATGTTAAATAAAGACCAATACATGTTCCATATAGTTTGACTACAAAGAGTTGTTTTATAGCTACTTTGAAAAATTGGATGTATTCCCACTTCAAAAGTAAAATGTCAATGAGGAGACTCACCCGTATTCACTTCTTCTATTCTTCTCATTGTGTAACCTTTTTTAGATAGCCTCCATTTAATATCATCTTCCAACGATTTTATTGACTTTTGTTGTACAATCTTTTTGGCAGGCATTACTCCACTTTCGGCAAACAGCTACCGTCTACGGTGTTGCACAACTTGTAGAAAAGTGACTTTGGCTGCAAAAATCCAAATCCCCCTAATATATATAATACATTTTTGGTTTTTTTTTACCCCCACCACATGCATCTATACGACTATACCCCCATACAAATTGATAATCCGAAAATATCCCCCATTAAAAATATTAACGGATTTATCTAATTAAATATAAATCTGTTTTTGGTATTTTCTCCAAAACGGATTTATCTATTTATTAGATAAATCCGTTTTGGCAAAAAACCAAAAAACGGATTTATATTGAATTATATAAATCCGGTTTTCAAAAATAACAAAATGGATTTACCTAAGAACTACATAAATCCGTTTTGGTTATTTTACAAAACGGATTTATCTAATGAATAGGTAAATCCGTTTTGTGTATTAAAAAAACTGTTTTTTATTTAAATTTTTTAAAAAATGTTATAAAAACACTACTAAAAATCCGTTAAAGAGTCAAAACTAATCTAAAAATTATAAAAACACGACTAAAAATCTAATAAAACCAAAATAAGGTTATGCAAATTTTTTAGATTTTTTGGAGATTATGAAATATTAAAAAAATTAATAAAAAAATAGTAAACGATGGAATTTCGGATTTTGAGCCCCGCAGTCCTAAAAGAAGTCTCTTCTTGGGAGTCTTGATCCCTGATTTTTTCCGGATTTAATGGCTGTGGTTTCATTACAATCGGAGTATGTTACCCGAAAACTAATTTTTTAGCCTAAATTATTCACTCGACATACAACATCGTCAAGTGTTAACGAACTACACACTAAACAGAACCAAGACGAACAAAAGTGGGTCATTGATCAAATCTTGCAGTGTAATCGTGTCCGTTAAATTTAAATAAAAACAGATTTACCTATAACCTAGATAAATCCTTTTGATAATTTAACAAAACGGATTTATCTAGGTTATAGATAAATCCGTTTTAATAATTAACAAAACGGATTTACATATAACCTAGATAAATCCGTTTTGATAATTAACAAAACAGATTTATCTTATGATCAGGTAATTCCGTTTTATTAAAATTACAAAACGGATTTATATATAACAAAGGTAATTCCGTTTTGTTAAAATTACAAAACGGATCTATAAAACCAAACTTAAATCTGTTGGCAAAATTTTGTACCAAACGGATTTACATAACCAAACGTAAATCCGTTTTGTTATTTTTTTCAAAACGGATTTATGTGTGGTTTATGTAAATCCGTTAGTCACAATTTTATCAGGGATATTTTTGGAATAAATTTTTTTGTGGGGGTATAAGTTAAAAAGGTGGGGGTACAAAAAAAAACCCTACATTTTTTCATCCAACCAAAGACCAATCTCCATGCGCCCCTCTTTTCCTCTTATTCTCCTTTCATACTTACAGAATGATTTGAATGACATCTTTTCTATTTTTTTTCTTTTCTCCTTTCTACAAATCCCCCACCACCGTGCTCCCCCCCCCCCCTTCATTGCCTACCCTTGTAAAAAATATACTATTCTAGGTAATTGATGTGTTTTTTGACTCTTCAGATTTATCACTTTGGCGTTTTTTCTTCTTTTTTTTATAGCTTTTAAGTTAAGGTATCATGTTGTCTTTCAAGCTCAAAGTCTAAAGATAGTCATTGTGCATACCATGTGTCGTTATAACATGTTTGCACCATATTTGAGGCCCCCACCCGGTGCATCGCACGGGTGATCGCCCTAGTATATATATAGGGAAGTCACGGTGAATTTTCACAGTAAGTTAGAAGTCAGAACCCCCTCCTATTTTGCCACACGTTTAGCTAGTTTGGTCGTGGTTCAAAGCGTAGGCTATGTAACTCTTTTTGAAGGGTTACATATGACCATGTTGTCCGCAACTTGATTTGCTTTGCAAAGTACTTGTGTCTATATTAGGGAGTTTCCCTACTGTTGGACATGGTTAATTTGAGACACTAGACTAAAACATGGGTGCGCCAACTAATATCCCTTATCAGAAATTTGAATTTTGAATCAAATTCCACAATGATGTCTTTGAATTCATAATTGCAAGAGAGTAGCACCCTTCAATATTTCCCAGCTTTGATTGCAAAACAGAATAAATCCCAATATTATAGCAGGAAACTATCAATGCGTAGAAACATGCATTAAAGCAGCCTAGATGGCACTTGTCCTTGTTAAGTTAATGTTGGGTATACAAAGGACGATAAACTAACAAATTATAACATTTTTCTGTCTCAATCAAAGCCGAACATACAATTAAAACAAGAGGGAGGAAAACAGAACAAAGAAGAATAACAAGAAAACTGAAACTCAAAACAAACTTTCACCATCTCAAAAAAACCATGGAGATACGGACTGGAATTTTTGCTGCACTTGTTGAACCATGGCAAGGATAGGACTAGCCTAATTATGTCACCTGCATAAACTAAGATGGCTACATAATTAGTCATGCCTCAATAGTGAACTAGCTATAATCATCCATGTATACCTCTTCAAGTAAATCCCCGTTTAAGAAAGCATTATTGATGTCAAGTTGTAGTAAGTGGCATTTTTTCACAGCGGTCAGAGACAAAAGCACCCTAACAATTGTTAACTTGGCCAATGAGAAAATGTGCCTTTAAAATCAACCTCGACCCGTTGTGTATACCTCTTAGCCACTAAATGTTCCCTGAGCTTGTCTAGTGAACCATCGGGGTTGGTCTTGACCTTATATAGCCATCTACTGCCAATGGTGTGTTTGTCTTGAGCAAGAGTAACATGGTAAATGTTGTTTGAGATTGGGTAATTAGAGACACTGTTACATTGGTAATTTTGGAGGTAAGTTTGCTGTTTGGAGGGCCTTGTGGGGTGGGGTTTGCTGTGATAGGTGTAGTGGTAGGGTTGGGGTGTGATTGCTGTGACAACACTAGGTCAGTATGATCGACAGCAACGTTGTTATGAGGAATGGGTAATGGGATAACCGAATTTGGGAAAAGACCAATGGAGGGTTCATAATTTGGTAAATTGTGGAAAGGGAAAGTAGTTTCATGAAATGCTACATCCCTAGAGATGAAAAATATTATGGTTTGTAAATTGTGCGGCTTGTATCCCTTTAGTCAAGGCTTGTTCTTTGGCATTGTCAGTTCTA
The DNA here is from genome assembly GCA_039519185.1 of Astragalus membranaceus. Lineage (NCBI taxonomy): Eukaryota > Viridiplantae > Streptophyta > Magnoliopsida > Fabales > Fabaceae > Astragalus > Astragalus membranaceus. The sequence continues at coordinate 8,579,909 of CM076851.1, read as the reverse complement.
GTTGTCTTGATAGTGACTTGAAATCGAGTTTCTACTAGGGTGAAGAACTGTTTGATGTGGGAAGTTGCCTCAGATTTGTTTTGTAGCAAATATAGGCAAATAAATCTTGAGTAATCATCAACCAAAGTGAGAAAATACCTTTTGGTATCATGTGTGGGAACATGAAATTCGCACCAAATGTTTCGGTGAACATGATTAAAAGCAGAATCAAACATGTGATTAAAGGATTGAAAAGATAGTCTCTTTTGTTTTGATAAAGGACAAATGGTACAAGAATGTGGTAAATTTGAATCAAAGATGTGGAAATTTAGATCTTTATTGAGCAAAAGTAAATATTTATTGGACAAATGACCTAATCAAGCATGCCACAAATTAATGGTATGGTTGCGAGATAGAATTGCAAGTGAGAGGAATGTTGAGACCGAGAGGCAACAGCAATATCAGTGGGAACCGCAGTAACTGGAAGTGAGGCAGGATGAGCGAATAAAGTCTCTGAATTAGCTCACTTTTCCCAATCATTTTCAAGTGACCGAGGTCCTGCATAAAAGAGCAAATAGACTTGAAAAGCATGCACAGACTGAAAGAAGATTGACATGAAAAGTGGGAACGTATAGGACCTTGTGTATGGTAATGTTATGCCCAAAAGGGACCTTTACCAATGGAATGCACTGAAAGAGTAGATTATTTGGTAATGTGACAAAGTTGTGTGAAGTTGTCAATCATATTTGGGGCCAGTAACTTATGCACTGAAGCTCAATTCTCTGGACACCTACATTACTTCGTATGAACCAACTGCAGGGAAATATTGATACATGTCACCTTCAACCTTCAAAAATTATATCGTTGATTGGTAATTGGTACCACTGTACAGTTAGATAAAATTTCATTAATCTTCCTTTAGACCCACTATGCAACACATAAACTTGAATCCAATCTATCAGTACACACCTCAGGCTCAACCCAGCTAAATCCAGCAACCTTCTTCGATCCATTGCCTCTCATCATCTTACGAATCTTATTAGCATCATCCCACCGTTCAGAACTTGCATAAAGATTGGACAGCAAAGCAAGAGTACCAGCACCAACATTTTTGTCACAAAGGTGTTCCCTAATCAATTCACACATCTTTTCATTCCCATGAGTTTTGCAGGACTGAAGAAGAGCACTCCAAATAGGCCCCTCAGCTTCAACAGGCATGCCTCTAAGAAAAGTCTCAGCTTCCTCAAACAAACCAGCACGTCCATACATATCTACCATACAACCATAATGCCTCATTTGCGGCACAATACCATAAAAATCCTTCATGGCTTTAAAGAACATCATCCCTTCACTAACTAAACCAGCATGGCTGCATGCAGACAACAAACCAATAAAAGTTACATCATCTGGTAAAACCCCATTAACCAACATGTGTGAAAACATCTGCACGGCTTGTCTGCCATTTCCATTCATAGCGAAGCCACAAATAACAGTACCCCAAGAGATAACATCCTTATGCAAAACCATGTTGAAAACCCTCAACCCCATTTTCATATCTCCACACTTAACATACATGTTAACCAACGCATTCCCAATATTGCCATCAATAGAAAGATCACTTCTTTTGTCAATGTAGGAATGCACCCAACACCCCAAATTCAAAGAACCAATAGAAGCACAAGCTGATAACACTGTAACAATCGTTGCCTCATTAGGCACAGCTTCCTCACTAATCACCATTTGCTTAAACACATCAATAGCCTCTTCACAGTGTCCAACACGTGCATAAGCCATCAATAAAGTAGTCCAAGAAATTACATCCCTTTTAGACATTTTCGCAAACAGGTTCCGTGCATTAAACAAAGAGCCACACTTAGCGTATAAATCCAACGCAGCATTATCAAAGATAATGTTGCCATCAATCAGTAACTTCAACCCATAAGCATGAATGGCTTTCCCGGACGGAAGAGCTCCGAGACTTGAACAAGCGGAAAACGCGCTTACGAGAGTTGCTGCGTTGGGTTTCACGTCCATAGAGGAAAACGCGTTGAGGGCTTGAGCTTCGAAGCCGCATTTGTTGAGACCCGAGATCAATGAGGTCCATGAAACGACGTCGGGGGAAGGAATTGAACGAAACACGCGCGAAGCGGAAACGACGTCGTTTGAGGAGATGTAGAAGTGGAGGAGGGAGTTGTGGATGAAGTGATCGGAAAGGTGACCGGATTTGATGAGACGCGCGTGGGTTTGGATGCCCTTGGAAAGCGCGTGGGTTTGGATGCCCTTGGAAAGCGCGTGACGGGAGGAAAATGCCTTGAGAGCGTGAGTGAAGGTGTAGTGGTTATGGGAGGAAGGGTGAGAGAGCATTTGGTTGTAGAGATGAAAGAAAGCATCGCTGCCATCGTGTGATTTTGATAGAAGTGCGAGTAATGGGTTTAGCAATTGGGGATTAGGGTTTCTGATCAATTGCTCTTGAGCGCGTTTCACTATTGTACTCAGATTCAGAGTCATTTTTGTATTGTTCCCTCCAACCCATACACACTAATATGGGTTCTAAAATCTCCGGGTTTTGTAAACGGGTTTGACCCGATTTATTTGCAAATTACCCGAAATTTCTTTCAGCTATACCCTAAACTCATAGCTTCTTCGATTACCTCGTATACGATACGAGATTTTGATCTCTCTGTCTTCGTCGTTAGAGTCGAGATTGTTGGGTCTTGTAATTCAGGATAAAAGGTGCGTAGTTTGTAGTGATGTAACTTCTACTTAAATTTGGGTTGTAAAATTTTGGGGCTTTAGCTATGCAAATGTGAAAGACCGTTAGTGCTGATATGCACACTAGGCATTTGATAAAATGGTTTAAACAGAAACACTGTTTTTTGTTGTTCTTTTTTTCGTTTTTTATGTGCTTCTTCTGATTTTGTTGTGTGTCTGTTCTTGGTGTCAGGGATTTTGGTTTGAGAATTTAAGGAAGTGCAAGTAAGTGGCAAACCATGGGCAAAGCTTCGAGGGATAAGAGGGTATGGCTCATTGTGTTCTTTCTTTCTTCTTCTGTTTTCTTTTCTTTTGTTGTTTTGGGGGTCGTGTTCATGTTTTAGCTAAAATAAAATTGGTTTCCAGGATATATATTACCGGAAAGCAAAAGAAGAAGGTTGGCGTGCTCGAAGTGCCTTTAAACTCCTTCAGATAGATGAGGAATTCAACATTTTTGAAGGTATGCGCCTTCTCATTGAATGCCCGTCTTTAATTGTTGAATTCTTTTTTTCTTTCTTGCAGAGATAGTATTGCCCTCCATTCCGAGTATATAAATAGAGATAGCATGTACTATTTAATGTCTCAGAACTACTGAAAGGTTCTGTCAACGACTTTTTTCTACACTCTTTGGCCTAAGCTTCAATTTTGTTTTCCTTTTGTTATATTTTGCAGGAGTGAAACGTGTAGTAGATTTATGTGCTGCTCCAGGCAGCTGGAGTCAGGTACTGGTCCTGAAATTATCACACACATTGCATATAAATTGCTAACAATCATGCGGCCATTAACCAAACGTATTTCATATTTTACACAACCATTCTCTTATGCTTTAGCTTCTTAAAAGTCAAAAGCAGCTGAAAAATAATTTCCCTAACACAAATTATGGCTCTTTTTGTTGGAAAAAACTAAAATACCCTTGTGCCAAGTACCAACAACAGTTGGTTCAACTAGTAACATTTATGTAATTGAATTTAAACAAAGGTCTTGGTTTCAATTCCTTCTGGTAATCCTTAGCAAAAGGTCACCCAAGCTTTCACTGCGGTTTGTTGTATGCCTAACTTCCAAACGGAACAATCTCCCTTCCTCCTAAACTTATCTTAAAAACAAATCCATAATAAAGACAAGGTTAAGCATTCACAAATGTCATCTGGCAGCCATCCTGATAACTAAATAATACTTAAATTCTTATGTGCAGGTTTTGAGTCGTAAACTGTATCTTCCAGCCAAGCTTGCACCAGCTACAAAGTAAGTTGACTTATTTTAGTAGTTCTCTTCTTCTCCATGGATTTCGTTGGTATAGTGTTATTGCATTTTGTAAATGCATCCTGGGAATTGGGACAAATTAAGCTCCATCAAGTTATCGTTTCCTTTTCTGTTGGTCATAGTTAAGTATGATCGGTAGGTGTTTATTGCTGTTGTTGTTGTAGTTGTTGCTATAAAAAAAGGAGTTTTATTAAAACAAACAGAAGAAAGAAACTACAAGTAGTTTCAAGGATAGAGGATCCATAACATAAAAATGAAACACAGACAACAAAAAAAAAAGAAAAACACCAAACAATGTGTGTTATGTGAGATGCAATCTCAGAATTAGTTCCTGATAGGCCCACTATTAAGATAGACCTGTTATTAATGTGACGGGTGGAAATAACAGAATGGGACACATGCAGAGAAGAGATTGGACGAAGAGAAGTCAGAATCTGAGTGAATCATGAGGAGTATTGAGAGGGAGGAGTAACCATATGAGTAGCTTTTGGCATATTGGGTCTTGGGTGGAGTAAGGAGATCGTCCCTCTCTCTCGATATTTTCTATTCAATCTTCTCTAATTCACTTCTGCAATGAGCTGAGCTCCATCCATTTCAGTTTCATCTATTGTTTTCTTCATTCCAACATTGTAAGAGTAGGTAGCTCAGTTGGCGAGCTAAGAGATAACAAAGGAGTGCACCAAAAAAGTGCAAGAAGGAGGTCTCGGGTTCAAACCCGGAAAACTAACATTCCCCCACCCACACTAACATTGCTTATAAAAAAAAAATTATAAAAAAAAAATTGTAAGAGGATATATCCTCTATTTCGACTAATACAGAAACAATATTTAAGCGTTCGTCTTTTTTTTCCTAGTTGATTCCTAGGAAATATATGCTACATTTGATGTAAATGTTAGACATATGCTACATTTGATGCACTTAATTTGCATGAAAACTGAAAACCCATATCCTTAAGGAGGTTTCATGGGATCAACAGCTTATTTTAGATAAGATTAGGCATCTAGCTTCTATTTGGTTAAAATATTTGGAAGGGGTTTCTCTGACAGATGGATTGGGTTGCTCTGCTTCATTGATTTCTTCTTTTTGGTTTGTGTTGTAATTTTATCTTAATGAGGATCCTTCATCTTCCCATCTCTCTAAAATAGTTTTGTGTTATAAATTTCTTTTTTATATAAAAAAAGATGTGTTAAAGAATAACATAAAAAAAGATGTAATTTCTTTTTGTGTTAAAGAATATCTTAATTGATACAGATGCAATTAATGAAGGACAGAATAGGATATTCACAAATGTGTATGAAAGAAAGAAGTGGAAACCAATTGCTTGGGGACCACTTGGGCACGCACTCACACGTTGATTCTGTTAGGGAGAGGCCTACGTGGCAGGTGGGATTGGCGTGAGGGATTCTGCCATGATTTGGAGAGAGAAATTATCCTTTATATTCTGTTTTGTCATCTTTTCCAGGCTAGGCTTGTTTTGGGAATTGTTTGGGAAGGGCATTGGTGATAGGATCACCATTGTACTGTTACATTGCTTTCCTATTCTACTCTGTACTTCCTCATTCCAAATTCAGAGAGATCCTCTGAATTTGCCGTAAATAATACAAAGTATTCATTCCCATTTTCCTCAGTTTCCTAGTTTGTATCAACTGGTATCAAAGCTCCCGATTCTGGTGCATGGTACTCACTTGTTCAACAATGGAGAAACGCATTGATGGAATTGAGCAACAGAGAGCTGAGTTGAAGAATTTGATCATCTCTCGCAGCAGGTCGCGCAGAGGACGGTCACGCAAGCGTAAAACGCAGAGATGCAACCCGACCGAAACCCAGACGAAGGCGAAGCGAGTGAAGTTGCAGCAAGACTTTTGTGGTGGAAGCAGATGCCTCTGGCAAGGGACTTGGTGCTGTTCTCATGCAAGAGGGTCAACCAGTGGCTTATATGAGCCAAACATTATCCGAGAGAGCCCTGAACAAGTCAGTTTATGAGAGAGAACTAATGGCTGGGGTTCTGGCAATACAGAAGTGGAGAGACTACTTGTTGGGCAGACATTTTATTGTGCATACTGATCAAAAGAGTTTAAAATTCCTTGCTGATCAGAGACTAATGGGTGAGGAACAACATAAGTGGATTTCCAAGTTGTTTGGATTTGATTTTGAAATCAAGTATAAACCTGGAATAGAAAATAAGGCAGCAGATGCCTTGTCAAGAAAGTTGCAGTATTCTGCACTTGCAACAGTGCAGTTCAATGAGTGGGAAGGTATAGAGACAGGAGTTGATAATGATGAGAAGCTGAAGAAGATTGTGCAAGATTTGCTGGTGAATTCAGGAGAGCATCCGGAGTATAATTTGGTGAATGGCAGACTATACTACCAAGACAGACTAGTAATTCCTCACAATTCTCCTAGGATTGAGTCTATCTTGAGAGAATTCCATAACTCAGCTGTGGGAGGCCATTCTGGCCACTTCAGAACTTACAAGAGGATTGCAACTCTGTTTTACTGGGAAGGAATGAGAAAGGGAATCAAGGAATATGTGCAGAAGTGTGAAATATGCCAGAGGAATAAGTACCAGACCTTGAGTCCAGCAGGGTTAATTCAACCCTTACCTATCCCTAAGCAGATATGGACAGACATATCTATGGATTTCATTGGTGGGTTACCAAGAGCAGTGGGAATGGACACTATCCTAGTTGTGGTGAATAGGTTCACGAAATATGCACATTTCAGTGCTTTAGCACACCCCTACAGTGCTAAAGATGTAGCTGAAATGTTCCTGAAAGAAGTGGTTAAATTACATGGATTCCCTGAGTCCATTATTTCTGATAGGGACAGAGTTTTCATAAGTTCATTCTGGACTGAGTTGTTCAAGCTAGCTGGTACTAGACTCAAATACAGTTCTGCTTACCATCCCCAAACTGATGGTCAAACAGAAGTGGTGAATCGTTGCTTAGTGACATATCCGAGGTGTATGACTGGTACTAAACCTAGACAATGGCACAAGTGGTTAAGCTGGGCTGAGTTTTGGTACAACACAAATTATCATGAATCCACTAAGATGACACCCTTCAAGGCTCTTTATGGAAGGGATCCTCCACCAGTTATCAGAGGAGATGTGCAGGCCACTCCTATGGAGGAAGTTGCTGTCATGCTGCAAGACAAGAATGAAGTATTGGAGAGTTTAAGAGAACATCTGGTACAAGCTCAGAACAGGATGAGACAACAAGCCAACAAGCATAGAAGAGAGATGGAGTACAAGGTGGGTGATATGGTGTTTCTTAAGATACAGCCTTATAAATTGAAGAAGCTTGCTAAGAGGTTCAACCAAAAGTTAAGTCCTAGATTTTATGGTCCCTATGAGGTGCTGGAAAAGATTGGGGAAGTAGCTTATAAACTAAAGCTACCAGAGGATAGTAGAGTTAATCCTGTGTTCCATGTCTCATTATTGAAGCCCAATGTTACTGCTGCTACCACTGTGCAACCTTTACCTGCTTATATCAGTGAAGAACTTGAGTTTCAAGTGCTGCCGGAAGACATTGTTGCTGTTAGAGGTGATTCAGTGCAGAACTGTGAAGTCTTAGTGAAGTGGAAAGACATGCCTGACTGTGAGAATTCATGGGAATCACTGATCAAGCTGACAGAGACATTCCCTGAGCTTCACCTTGAGGACAAGGTGAAATTTGAAGGAGGGGGTGTTGATACAGATGCAATTAATGAAGGACAGAATAGGAAATTCACAATTGTGTATGAAAGAAAGAAGTGGAAACCAATTGCTTGGGGACTACTTGGGCACACACTCACACCTTGATTCTGTTAGGGAGAGCCCTACGTGGCAGGTGGGATTGGCGTGAGGGAATCTGCCATGATTTGGAGAGAGAAATTATCCTTTATATTCTGTTTTGTCATCTTTTCCAGGCTAGGCTTGTTTTGGGAATTGTTTGGGAAGGGCATCGGTGATAGGATCACCATTGTACTGTTACATTGCTTTCCTATTCTACTCTGTACTTCCTCATTCCAAATTCAGAGAGATCCTCTGAATTTGCCGTAAATGATACAAAGTATTCATTCCCATTTTCCTCTGTTTCCTAGTTTGTATCAAAGAATAACATATTATATCTTTGTCTCTATCATTATCATAAATTTCTTATCGCATCATGATATGCAGGGATGAAAATCTTCCTCTTATTGTAGCTATTGATTTGCAGCCAATGGCTCCAATAGAAGGTGTTATCCAGGTGCAAGGTGATATAACTAATGCTCGGACTGCTGAAGTGGTATGTACAGCAGTGTTACCTTAATTCTGTTAAGAGATCTCTTCATTGTTTGGAAGAAGCATATTTAGATCTAGTTCCCTATTGAAGCATGTGTATGCATTTTGGTTTCCATTTAATATAGTTGTGTCTCCTCTATAAATTATGATAGAACATAAGGGCATCATATTATCTGTATGCCCAACCTGACCCAGTGGAAAAAGGCTTGTTATTTCTCTTCCATTGAATTTCGACTTTATATTTGCTGCTTTCGTTTGTAATAATACCTTCTCGTTTCTCTTTTTGTTCAGTTCTACACAATTAATGTTTGTGATAGAATGGTTGAAATTCTGAAAAGGCGCAGTGTGATCACATGAAGAGTTAAATTCTAGGGTTATAAAATCAATTCCATTAATGTATATAGATTCAATATATTTCTCTTGTTCTTAAATTAATTGTTTTCTGCTGGACTCTATGGTTTGTTAGAAAATGGCAGAATCATATAGGACTTGCTTTTTGGAGGTTGTTTTAAATCATCAATTAAATTTTCTTCAACGACTCTTGCCGAGGTTTGTGAACCTGTTATTTTCACTTGTTTAATTCAGGTCATTGGACATTTTGATGGCTGCAAGGCTGACCTGGTTGTGTGTGATGGTGCTCCTGATGGTAAAGAAAATATGTAATTTAGCTTCACATTATCTTGATACATGACCGTACTTATGTTTAGAGAAGCGCTATTGAACAGGAAGCTATTTTTACCAAATAGCTTCAAATGATGTGACATCGTTGTTTTAACTTCAACCTCTTTCATATCAATTTCTGTCATTAGTTGCTCCATGTTATTGGAAACATATTTCAGACAAAAACTCTTCGTGATATTTATCTTTTTCCTCCTTTGTGTTTTTAGTCTAAAAATCTAATTTCACCCTTTTTGCAGTTACTGGGCTTCATGACATGGATGAATTTGTTCAATCCCAACTCATACTTGCCGTAAGTACTTAATTTCTGTCCTTTTTTCTTATTATTCCTATTGGAACCTTTTATCTTTTTGGTTCACCATCTTGATAGTTCGTTATCCTTACCTAAAATTTGGACTTTGGAAATGGCAAACAAGATTGAAGGATATATCTATTCTGGTTTATCCGCTTTCCAAACAACGATGTATTGATTTGTGCTCTTTTTCAATCAGTCTACTCCCCTATCTAATAAGCACATACCAGTGCACAGTATATAATTTGCTTAAAGTGCATTATTCCTTGAGTTTCCAAGAGTTTCATGATTTCATTTGTCTATCTTGTTGGAAATTTGTTGCAGATTGATGCTTACTAGATACTTCTTGCAGGGATTGACAATTGTCACTCATGTACTAAAGGAAGGAGGGAAGTTTATTGCAAAGATATTTAGAGGAAAGGACACAAGTCTTCTATACTGTCAGGTAATTAAAGTTTCTCCTTACTATTAACTATTAAGATTTTTGGAATTGAAGACTTACACATGACTTGACAAAGCATAGTATGTTTTGCTTTTATCTCTTGCAGTAGTCCACCTTTTAGTTAGCTTTCCACAAAATCACTAGAAAAAAGACAATCAATGCTCATCTCTGGGAATTATGGTTAAACAAAGAATGAAAGTTCCAAACCTTTGAAAACAATGGAAGTAAACCATATACCACAACAATTTCTGACTTTGAAAGTTAGATCATCATAAAGATTCGATGTTTTACAAAATTCTGAAGGGAAACGATAGGCCAATTGCATGCTAACTAAGTAATAGACTTTGGAGGAAAAGGAAAATCTACTTTCTCGAGAAATAAAGATAAAAACTTTAAAAGTCTATTATATTGAAAGTAGTGAAAATATTTCAAAATGAGAAGAGAGAGTGACAAATGAGTCTACCATTTACCTTATATACTAACCAACTAATGAGCCTTACTATCTAATGGGCCTTACTAACCAATTAATGAGTCTTACTATCTAATGGGCCTTACTAATCAACTAATGGACCTTACTAACTATCTATACTAACTAATGGGCCTTACTATCCATATTTCAACAGCCTCCCGCACTTTCTCGAGAAATAAAAGTTGTTCAATTAGAGAAGTTAAAGATAAAAATTTTCTGAACTGATTCTGTCAGTGTCACTTATATCATGCTTTTGTCTGGTTGGAACTTAGGACCTACTCATGAGTCATTATTTAGTTTTTGTAAAACAAAAATTTCTATAATCCTAGAATCATCATTACAAATCCTATGTTGCCTTTTTGTTTGCAGCTAAAATTGTTTTTCCCCGTGGTGACTTTTGCGAAACCAAAAAGCAGCCGCAATTCCAGCATAGGTAAGAAATTTTGTTTCCGCTCTCTTGCTAAATACTTTTTTTTTGTTTTTTATAGTAGTTTCTTTATGATTTGTTTTGGGGGGATTTTCCATAGCTTAGGGATTGGCAGTCACGCCGCTCATTGTATGTGACAGAAGCTTATCCATTGTGTAACAATGTAAATGAATTTCAAATATACCACTCGTTGAATTTAGCTATTGCCCCTGCCTCCAAACACTTTGCAATTACATCTGTGTATCTTAGTGACTATGCCAAGCTGGTATAAAATGGGAAGGAAGGTGGGTTAAAACCTAATACTATTTGTGCTGATTCTTAGTGTTGCACCCTTGCAGAGGCATTTGCAGTTTGTGAAAACTATTCCCCTCCCGAAGGATTCAATCCGAAAGATCTTCACCGGCTTCTTGAGAAGGTTGGAAGTCCATCAGGGGTAGATGATACAGGTAAAAAATTCAGCTTCAAAAAGTTATGCCTGAATGCAGTTTTCTTAATCATCATAACTTCGAGAAACAATTTTTTATTGAATATCATGTTATCATGTATACATATTTTCATGGCATTGGTCTCGAGTAATTAATGGAGGGTTTGCAGATTGTGTTAGTGGGTGGTTGGAAGGCCCCAATAAGGTGTATATCCCATTTCTAGCTTGCGGGGACCTCAGTGGTTATGACTCTGATCGCTCATATCCACTACCTAAAGTTGCTGGGGGAACATATCAGAGCTTGGATCCAGTGCAGCCCCCTATTGCCCCCCCTTACAAGAGAGCTTTGGAATTAAAAAAAGCATCAAATCAAGGATTTCGAGAACTAGAAAACCTCTCATTGGATTCCTAATCGTGCATATCAACTGTTTATTCATAATGCAATTTGGAACCCTTTTTCTTCTTTTCTTACCATGATGATGTGATTTATGGATTGACAATTATCATCGTACGTGTGAACTTTAGCACTTTGTTTTCACTTGTACCATCATTGCCTGCCTGGCGAGTCTTTTGTTGTCCCAATTTTTAAATGAATACTAATCATTTTACTTTATAGATAACCATCCAATTATATAACTGTTCTGGGTGGATGATGTTGATGATGTTTTAACTGTTGCTCTATTTTAGTTTCTTCAACAAAAACAAAGCAACAAGGCAAGGTGATTAGGTTGTCCCAAAGAAACAATTGTTGGGTCGATCTTGTTCTGCTCTTTTGTAATGCATAGTATGTTATTAATGGGCATTTTGGGATGAATTGCAAGTGCTGTTGTCTAAGAATTGTTGAAAGGTGTTTGAATTAGGATATTCATTGCTTGTCAGCATATGGCTGACAGTAGCTTTCTGTGTGTGTGACAGAAAAGCCGCCACCCTTCTCTACTGTGGGGTAGAGCGTAGACAAGAATTGTCACTTTTCAGGCCCACTACCCATTTAAATTGCTGGTGGCGTAATTAATTGCATTTCCTCATACAACGCTATCAATAATTATTTCATTTAGAATTTTGTTAACCGATCAAAAATTAATCAATTGCTTCTCTCTCACGTCCTCCACAGTTGGTTGTCTTAGCAATTTCAGTGACATGGAGACGTCGGGTTCGAGTCCGAGTGTGAGCGGTAATAATGTGTGTGTGGTGTTTATTTGCCATTTCATATAATATAAAAAAAAAATTGCTTCTCTCACGTTGATCCGTTGTGCTAAGAAAATGGAGAAGCTTGTATCCATTTTTGTTTTGGTAGAAAGTATAGACAATAACATTATAAATGAAAACTGATAATCACATAAATGTATTGCATTGAATTGAAAAGTACGTTCTGCAATTATACTATGATATATGATGAGCCAACGGTTTACATGATTATCTTACTCAAATTCCATTGCCAAAAGTGGCATCGTGCACAAAAGATTAACCTCTATTTTCTACTAATGAACATCTGAATCAAAATCAACAAAGCATACCTTTTATCTTTACTAATATACATCTTTTGCTTACAACAAATTGCAGAAACTCACTCAATTAACTAGGTGCCTCTCTAGAGGAAGAAGAATGCAAAAACTGAATACAATCTTCAACAGCTTTAGCACGATGTGAATCATCAGTGAGGTCTGATACTGAACGTGACCTGACCAAAGTAGATGAAGAAACCTTCCTTGAAGATTTCCTTCTCAAACAAACAACTCGTATGGAACTTGCTACCTTTCCTCCAACCCTCAGTAGATATCTAACAGGTGACAAAAAAGTGCCTCTGGAATATCTGAAAGTCCAAACTCCAATGACTCTCTTTCTGTTTCCTAATACTTTGCCACAGCCATGCTTGAGAAACATGGTTGGTTTCTCATTGATATCAGGACTAAAACTCACTCTTTTGCTTTTTCTCAACATCTGAACAACAATATCAGACCCCCACAACTGCATAAAAAGCCAATAGTTTCAATTTTTCTATATGTCTGACAGAAAGAAACTGAGAGGAGGTAGAAAGAGAGAAATAGCAGTAAGAGGGGACAGTTGGAAAGGTTGGTATTTGGTAAAGGAGTATATATATATATATAGTGAATGTAGATAAAAAAGGTTTATGATTAAATTTTAATTGGGGCCAGGGTAGGCCCCATGTCCTTACAAATTGAACCAATTGGAAATGGATTAGACGCAATTATGCTGTCACGCAATTGCGTATATAGATAGTTTCCTAGCACAACTGATGTTATAGGTTGGACATTTTTTGTGGTTAATAGGGTTCGAACTCGAGATCTCCACTTTGCGTGTGTGAGTTTATGGGTGGTATTTGTCACACTGTTTGTAAACCAAAAAAATATAGATAGTCCGAATTGATGAGACAATTTACATTTTAACTGTGTTTTGAATCTATTTGGTAAATATTTTGTAAAGACAGACTATTCTTTTTGATTGTACAAAAGTGATTGCATGACTGTGTTAATTTAAGGAAACAAGGTAGCTAGCTAGTGAAATGAAAAGAAGGTATAGTAGGATCAAAGGTAAATCACTAGAGATAGTGATGTTGCAAGAACATTTAAAGACTATAGGTGTATGAGAACAACAAGCAAGCTTCATATACGTGCATGAGACATGCACACATGATCCTGTTTTGGAAACAAGTTATACCATTAATGTTGGAGGCCTACCAATACCACTAGTATAAGTATGAAGAGAAAAAAATAGTTCTGAGGGATCAAAAAAGAGGAAGGTTTGGTCAAAAGACAAAAGGGTCCGGTGGAGCCGTACGTGGGAAACAAGAATGAAAATGTTAAGGTTAATTATATAAAGATGTAACAGAGAGAGATTAATGGATACTCTTTTAATCAGCATTGCTTTTGTGCTGGTATTGGAGGGCCTACACCTGCTTTATGCTTCCTCTAATTTGTCTTTGGTTCTTTTTCTGAAATCTGAAATCTGAAATTTAGATACCACTTCCCCCTATAAAATAAATGTTGTGCATTGAGAGATATTAAGAAAGAGGGGGAGGGAATACGTTTGAATATGGCCATGTTCATCGGGTTGGCGTGGAAATTAGGGAATCAATCAATTGTTAATCATATATTTCTTTTTTGTGCCTTTTTCTACATTACTTGGATAGAAAGAAAAATGTGCCTCCATGCATGCACATATGTTCACTCATGCACTGTGATTTAATTAAGGCTGATTAGTACAACAACAAAAACTTAATGTTTTTCACTTGTCTAAATACAAATAGGAACCTATTTTAGTACATAGTACATAAATAAAGCGACATACTAATATTTATTACTAAATGGTTTTCTCCCCCGCCCGCCCCTTACCCGTTTTACCATTAAAACGTGGAATTAAACTCAATGGATTGCTCAATATCTTATTACATAGCAGAAAATAGATCTTAATTGACAACCTAAGGCCCAACTTATTTTTTGAAAACACTTTGTTATCATTTTCTAAAATTTGTATTCGTTTTATATTATCGATAATGATATATGGAAGACTTTTGCGGTGAACAATCGTAATAGAGAGAATATGGAAGACCTGCTATGGAATGATAGAGTAACTAGTTAGAGTAACCTTTGGTTATGTAAGTTAACTATTCAGTTGTGGTTTAGTTAATTCTGTTACACTTGAGTTAGATTAGAACCATAGTTTAGTTATATTGTAACTATAGTCAAGTCTATTGTAACAACATATATATTTGTACAACATGTGTAATACATCAGAAAAGATAATCAGTTTTCAGTTTCACTCTTCTTCTCTCTCACGCCTCGCTTTCTGTCGTGACCGTGATCCCGACGTAGACGGCTCAAAATTCGATTATTTTAGGAGTCGCCACCCAATTTATTTAATAGGAAAAATTGAGAAAAACCTATCTTAACCAATTATTTGGTCTGCGTAAACTAGATTGGATTCGGGAGTCGGTTATGAATAGGGAAGGGCGAAAACTAAATTCCACAGCACCCCTAATACATCTGTCCTAAGACAGTTACCCTAAATTTGATTGTGCAAACATATCAATAAGTTTAGAAAATTCGTTTACCCCAAAAAAATAAGTAAAAAGAATTATTTAGAAAAAAAAAAGAATAGGGACCGATTTAAGAAAATTTAATTTTTGACTTGACGGGGAAGCCCCGCTCCTACGTATCCTCGGGTGCAATGAGGAACTCAAGAGTCACGTAGTTCTTTCTTGGAAAATTTTGTTGGTTGGTTGATTTTATTTTTTGAAGGAGTTTAAGATCAAAGCCGTACAGCTAAAGTCTCTTAAACCGGGATTGACAAGATGTACATCTCAGTCAAACCCCTTTTTTTTTATAATTTTTATGAAAATAGGTGTTAAAAGAAAAGGAAAAACTGATTATTTATTAGGAAAAATTAATTTGATTTAGCTTGACGGGGAAGCCCCGCTCCTACGTATCTCCGAAGCGGAGAATCAAAGGCTACGTAGTTCTTCCTAAAAAAATTTCGGTTGTTGGCTTTAATTTTTTGAAGGGGTTTAAGATCACCAAGCTGTACAACTCAAGCGTCTAAAATCGAGATTGACAAGATGTACATCTCAATCAAAACCCTCTTTATGGTTTATATTATAAGATGGACCTAAGATGGCCACAAACTTTATCAGAATAAAATAAGTACAAAAAACAATACAACAAAAAAAACCAAAAAAGGAACCAAAAAAATGTAACCAAAAAGCAACGTAGAGAGAGTGATAATAAAGAATGATAATAAAGAATGACGAAGGCAACGGGAGTAAAATGGGGAAGGGGGTGCGCTAGTACCTGTTAGTATCCGATCTCCTTTTATTTTTTTTCTAAATGTATTGGTTTGAAAATAAAGAATGATAATAATAATAATAAATAAGATAAAATAAAGGTTAAAAGAGAGAGTGGGATGGGGTCGATGGGATGGGGGATCAGAGACTTGACAAGGTTGCTGGTTCCCAAAAAGTGGTCAAGTCTCACTTTTCTTTTTAAGATATTAATAATAATTATTGATTTAAAATAAATAAGGATAACACAATAAAGTAAAATGAGGGAAAGTGTGATAAGATTTTGGGTAAGAGATCTGACAAGAGGGTCACGGGTTCCAATAACATAAGTGCTCAGATCCACTTTTTAGAAAATGCAATTATTGATTGGAAAACTAATAAAATGAGCATAAGGGAAACATCAAAAAGATTGATACCAGGCTCATATCCGCACATCCTAAGTAACGAAAATTGAAAAAGGGAGAAGAGAGTTGAGGAACAAAAAAAAACGCAGCTGACTGTGGCAGACCGCGACGGAGCTCACGGTGGTGACCGTGGTGGTGGTGGTCGTGTTCGAGGTACTCTTTTTTTTTTTTTATATCTGTTATTTATCCTACTTCACACATGTTCTTAATATAAACAAGAAGAGATACATATACTTCCGCGGATCTATCCTCAAGAATAAAACGAAAAAATAATGCTTTTCTACATCTTCAGATTCAATTTGTTCTTAAAGCTAACCTGTTTTTCCAGCTTCTGAAAAAAATGTTTGTGCTTTGCTGCCTCTAACTACTTATCCTTTGAATCTTCCCCTTTTTCCTAAACTGATGAGGATTCCAGTGAGAAAACCCCTAATCTTTTCTTAGTGATTTTTTTTAATTTTGCTTCCCCCCTTTTCACTATTTTGAAGAAGTATTTATAGCGAAATTTGCATAGATAGATGTACTGAAAGGTCAATATTTTTTTAAAAAACTCTGATTATGTATTTTCTCAAAAAAAAACATGTTTTGATGCTTAAACCTTTCTCTGCAGAAAATTTCTTCACCCAAGCCTCTGTTGCATTCCAAAAATAGACTTGTTTTACTACCATCTGATTGCCTAAACTTTATTTGTGGTTACTTGTTCAGGGCAGATGTACATAGAGAATGAGACCCTCCATTTGAAGCTTTGAAGCCTAGGCCTATTGCTGCAACACATTTGGCTTCTTCTCCTTGTTTTACCTGCTGTTGCTTGACTGAGGCTACTACCCTTGTTTTTTTCTTTTGGCCGTTGGTGTATGCCTGCGCACAGTGTATGTAGCTCAAAGCTACATCTCCTGTTTTTTTGTAAAAAAAAATGATTTCTTTCAATGTAAAATGTACCTTCAGTTATATTAATTTTTTTCATTCCTTTGAGGAGTTTTTTCTATTCTGAGTGTTACTTGGATTTATACATAGAGAAAAGTTACTCTGTGTGGTGGTGAAGCACTTCTCCAAGTGGGACCTTAAAGTTGCAAGCTAGTAAATTTGACTATTAAGTTGTGGACTTAATCGTGTTACTTTTTTTCCTGTGCTATTCGCTCCCTTTTTATTAGCGCTAATGAAATAAAACAAGGCTACTAACGACTATCAAATCAATGTAAAATGTACCTTCAGTTATATTAATTTTTTCATTCCTTTGAGGAGCTTTTTCTATTCTGAGTGTTACTTGGATTTATACATAGAGAAAAGTTACTCTGTGTGGTGGTGAAGCACTTCTCCAAGTGGGACCTTAAAGTTGCAAGCTAGTAAATTTGACTATTAAGTTGTGGACTTAATCGTGTTACTTTTTTTCATGTGCTATTCGCCCCCTTTTTATTAGCGCTAATGAAATAAAACAAGGCTACTAACGACTATCAAATGACACTTAGACTCGACTGGAAGCTAAACACCTGCACTCAATTAAAACGACACATACACGCGATTAATAATGACATGTGTACATTGTTAAAAGTAACACGCATACTCACGAGAATAATAAGGTGCAAGATCGTAAAAGACTAAACGCGCGTATGCAATAGTGTGCGTGCATCCCCACACGTTTATTATTCATTATATTATTATTATGATTATTATTATTATTTTGGAGAACAAGAAAAGGCCGGTTAAAAATTGAGTGTTCACACTTTCCTTTCTCTCACAATGCACCATCTTCCTCACGAAGACTCTGCACTTTCATGGTATCAATCGCCATGATCGGACCTGTGAAACCACCGATCTCAAGCTTCCGCAACCGCAAATCACACCTAAGTCCCTAGATCTTCTGTAATCTACCATCAATTTCTCTCCCAGAAACCGAATCGGAAAAACCTAACTCGTTCACTGTTCATCTTCGTTCCCTTTTCGTTTCAACAGCGCCGCGCTTCTCATCTTTCTGAACATTTCTTCCTCATCTCAGACGTTATGGCGACCGTTAACAGTGAACCATCGCCGCGGAGCGGCACTGAAGTCGGCGACGAAAAGCCAGCATCAGAAGCGTTCTGCTTCAAGAAAGCACCGAAACTTGCTATAAAGCTTGAGGACAAAAAATTTCTACTCTGGAATCAACAAATTGAAGGTGTCATCAAGACTCACAAGATCCAGAGGTTCCTGGTCAATCCTGAGGTACTGCAACAGTTTGACTCCGACGAAGATTGTCTCAACAATGTCTATTCTGCTGCCTATGACCAGTGGCTTGTGCAAGATCAAACAATTTTCACATGGCTCCTATCAACGCTTTCTGAATCTGTCCTTCCGAGAGTGCTTTCCTGTGAGCATTCTTGGCAAGTCTGGGACAAGATTCACAGCCATTATCAGGAACACTTGAAAGCCAAGGCGAGACAACTCAAATCAGATTTGAAATCTACAAAGAAAGGTTCACGCTCAGTCAATGAGTACATTACTCGCATCCAAACGCTGTCTAACGCACTTGCTGTAACCGGTGTTCACGTCTCAAACTGATCTCTGTGATGTATTCCTTGATGGTCTCCCTGAGGAGTACAATGGTTTTGTCATGATGATGTATGGTAAGTCTGAATCATGCACTCTCACTGAACTCGAATCGCTTCTGTTAGTCCAAAAAGCTCAACTGGAAAACTTCAAACAAGAACTTACTGTGGCAAATGTCTCTGCGAATATTGCTTACAAACACTCTGGCTCAAAGGCAAATGCATCAGGTTCATCGTCATCTCAGTACAATCGCTTTGACAACAATTTTGGTCGAGGCTGTGGACGTTACAACAGAGATCGTGGACGTGGCAGAGCTCGTGGTGATTCTGCTCCCGTCCCTAGCACCGGCAATCGTCCAACTTGTCAGCTGTGTGGTAAGTACGGTCACTCCGTCATTGAGTGCTGGCACCGTTTTGATGAGCGTTTTTCTCCTCATGAACCTCAAGCCAACACAGCATCAGCAAATCACAATACTACTCCGAATTCTGATGCTTCAAAAACCGAAAAGGAAGCCGTCACATCCTTTCTAGCTTCTACCGAAGGCACAAATAATGCCATTACCAACTCTGCTTTAGAATCTAAAATTTGGAAAATGGACATTGGTGCTTCCCATAGTCTCACACCTCATGCACATAATTTGCAAGAAAGCATTCCATATGTTGGAACAAAACAGGTACATGTAGGAAATGGAGAGGGACTGCCCATCAAAGCTGTTGGCTCTATGCAATTTACAACCCGTACTGCACCCAACAAAATTTTTACATTGAAAAACCGGTTGCATGTGTCTCATATCTCTCATAATCTTATTTCTGCTTCAAGATTTACTGCAGATAATGATACTTTTCTGGAATTACATCCCACTAACTGTGTTGTGAAATCACAGACAGGGCTCTAGAAAACACTTGTTGACGGGCAAAGTTGGAGCGGATGGTCTCTACAATTTCACTGGCTTTAAACACTTACCAAGAACCCACACTATACCAAAGAATAAGAGACTCACTAGCACTTTTCCTATTATGTTGTCTAGTATGCTCAAAAACACTTTTACTAATTCTGGTAGTACTCAAAATATTCATTGTGGCATCATCGCCTAGGACACCCCAATAGTCGTATTGTTTCTATTGTAACTGACACTTATAATATCAAGATACCAAATAAAGACACTTTTGAACTGTGTCCTTCTTGTTGCCTTGGTAAGTCTCACCTTCTATATGCACCCCCGTCAACTACGTCCCACACCCCCCCCCCCCTTTGAACTAGTATATGCCGACTTATGGGGACCATCACCCAATCCCTCTAGTGGCGGGTACTCTTACTATATAGCATTTGCTGATGCATGTACCAAGTACACATGGATTTACTTCCTCAAGCAAAAATCGGATGCCCTTCAAGCCTTCACCCAATTCCACACACTAATCCAAACACAATACTCCACAATAATTAGGGCCTTACAAACCGATGGGGGTGGTGAATTTAAACCTTTTAGCAACAGTTTGACTCAACATGACATCCTTCACCGATTCACATGCCCACACACCTCACATCAATATGTAACCGTAGAGGGTAAATATCACCGAAATGGGCTTAACTTTACTTGTCCATGCATCCTTACCCATTACCTATTGGGATCATAGCTTTACCACCGCGTTTACCTCATTAATCGGCTTCCCACACCAACTTTACCTGATACCATTTCACCTCTCCAAGCCCTCACCAAACAACTTCCCAACTACAAAAAATCTCAAATCATTTGGATGCCTTTGCTTTCCCCTCCTCACCCCCTACAACCGAAACAAATTACAATTTAAGAGCACTCAATGCAACCTTGGCCCTTCTCCCCAACATAAAGGGTTCAAATGCCTTAGCCCCACCAGTCTCTCTCTCTCTCTCTCTCTCTCTCTCTCTCTAAATATATATATATATATATATATATCCAAAGATGTTATATTCCACGAAACTAAATTCTCATATCCTACCCTATTCCCTAACTCAACCACTATGTCAAACACAACCCCCACTATTACACCATCAGTGGCCCAATTATTACCCTCCCCTATCCCAAACCCATTAACTCCCTCACCCACCAAACCAACCAACAATTTAGAGACTATACCTATATCAAACACTCATGATCAAGCTGTAGAGGTTTCCACACATACCTCATCTACTCCTGCACCTCCTCCAATTACTAATACCCATCCCATGGTCACACGCTCTAGAATCGGGAACCTCAAACCTAAGGTCTTCCTTGCTCATCTAGAACCTACCACCGTCAAACAAGCCTTGGCGGATCCCAATTGGCACAAAGCCATGCAAACCGAATATGACGCCCTTGTCACCAACAATATTTGGACCCTCACCACTTTACCCCCAAACCGAAAAGCTATAGGATGCAAATGGGTAAATGGGTTTTCAAACTCAAAGAAAATCCCGACGAGACCATTAATAAATATAAGGCCTGCCTTGTCGCAAAAGGCTTCAACCAACAACCCGGTAAAGATTATGGTGAAACCTTTTCTCCCGTAGTCAAACCAATCACTATCCGTGTCCTTCTTACACTAGCCATCACTCACAAATGGACCATCCGCCAAATTGACATCAATAATGCCTTTATTAATGGTTTCTTGCAGGAGGACATCTACATGAATCAACCACCCGGGTTTGTGGCTCAAGACAAGTCTCTTGTTTGCAAACTTCAACGATCTCTCTACGGGCTCAAACAAGCGCCTCGTGCATGGTATGAACGTTTGTATAAATTTCTAGTTCAAGTTGGGTTCAAAGCAAGCAGTTGCGATCATTCACTCTTTATCTACCGGTCTCATGGGGTTCAACTCTACATCCTAGTATATGTTGATGACATCTTGGTTATGGGATCTTCCCCACGTTTGGTACAGGCTGTCCTTGAGAAGTTGGAAGCTACCTTTGCTCTAAAACACCTCGGCCAACCTAACTACTTCCTAGGCCTTGAAGTTTCTCATCAAGCGAACGGGTCCATCATCCTTACTCAACAAAAGTACATCCGTGACCATTTGGCCCGTGTCAACATGACAGGTTGCAATGGTGTGATTACCCCTATGCTTGCTACAACCAAGTTAAGCAAACAAGGCCCTGACACCTTTGATGATCCACACATGTATCGTTCCATTGTAGGTGCGCTCCAATATATCACTTTAACAAGGCCCGAAATATCATACAGTGTGAACAAGGTTTGCTAATTCCTATCCACACCTCTTAGTTCTCATTGGCATGTTGTCAAACGCATCTTGCGATGCTTGAGTGGTACAATTACACACGGTCTCATTCTACAACTCGCTCCTTAACTTAGCCTCTATCACTTAGAGTTTACTCCGATTCTGATTGGGCAAGCGACCCGGATGATCGTCGATCAACTTCGGGGTCGTGTCTCTTCCTTGGACCGAACCTAGTGTCATGGAGCTCTAAGAAGCAGACACTTGTTGCACGGTCCAGTGCCGAGGCTGAATACTGTGGAATGGCCAATGCCACGGCTGAACTTCTATGGCTACAATCTCTTTTATGTGAGTTACAAGTACCGTTCCAAACTCCTACTCTTCTATGTGATAATCTTAGAGCTATTCATCTTGCACATAATCCGGTGTTGCATGCGCGTACAAAACATCTAGAGTTAGACATCCACTTTGTACGAGAAAAGGTGGCTGCCAAACGTCTTGTGGTTCATCATGTTCCCGCTAATTATGCTCAAATAGCTGATATCTTAACAAAGTCGTTGCCAACAACCTCGTTTCTTGATCTTCGCAGCAAACTCAAGGTTGTGCCCCTACCTCAACCATGAGTTTGAGGGGGGGAATGATAGAGTAACTAGTTGGAGTAACCTTTGGGGAATCAATCACATATGTTCATCATATATTTCTTTTTTGTGCCTTTTTCTACATTACTTGGATAGAAAGAAAAATGTGCCTCCATGCATGCACATATGTTCACTTATGCATGCACTGTGATTTATTAAGGCTGCTTAGTACAACAACAAAAACTTAATGTTTTTTACTTGTCTAAATACAAATAGGAACCTGTTTTAGTACATAGTACATAAATAAAGCGACATACTAATATTTATTACTAAATGGTTTTCTCCCCCGCCCGCCCCTTACCCGTTTTACCATTAAAACGTGGAATTAAACTAAACGGATTGCGCAATATCTTATTACATAGCAGAAAATAGATCTTAATTGACAACCTAAGGCCCAACTTATTTTTTGAAAACACTTTGTTATCATTTTCTAAAATTTGTATTCGTTTTATATTATCGACAATGATATATGGAAGACTTTTGCGGTGAACAATCGTAATAGAGAGAATATGGAAGACCTGCTATGGAATCAGGGGCGGATCACTAGTGCAAAAAAGGCATTTTGAATCGGTTATTTGGCACATTTGGAGTCGGTTATTTGCCGATTCGAATACTGCCGATTCTAAAGGTGATAACATTTAGAATCGGTTAAATAACCGATTCAAAATGGCTAATTCCGAATCGGTTGTTGTAAAACCCGATTCCAAATCTTGTCTCAGACAACAAGATACGAAGCCAAACAGGGAGATTTTGAATCGGTTATATAAACAACCGATTCAAAATGACTATTTTTTAAATCGGTTATTTAAACAACCGATTCAAAATGCTTAAAAAACAAACATTTAAAATCGGTTCTTTAGATAACCGATTCAAAATGTCCCTTTTTTAAAAAAAAAATATATATTTTAATTCATGCATATTAACCAATTTGCAAATTGATTTCCATAAAGCAGCAACTCATAATAATTCAATAATTCATAAATTTACTTCTATTGAACTTAAAAGTGCTAGAAGCACAAAATTACAACAATTCATTAAACTTAAAAGTTATACAAGTTTCTTAAACAAAACTTTTAGAACCCCTAATATTAAAGCAACAACACACTAATTAAGAAGACATGAATGCAAGCTCTATCAAAGTATATGACAGGCCATGAATGCTCAGCATGCTCAATTTCGGCAGTCTTTTCCTTTATATTATCTTCCTACATAATCAGCAAGGAATAAATTAATAAGAACCCAAACTTGCATCACATTCATCATTTAGTAACAACATTAATAAGCCTAAACTGGAGACGACAGTTATCTATGTCAAGGTAACCTTGATGTTATAGCAAAAGCTAAATAACTTACTTGTTCAGCCAAAGTACCATAAAATTCTTCTCTTAAAGCATCTTCCTCTTGAGCAGATTGAGATTGCTCCCTTGCTGCAGCCAACCTTGCTTCAGCAGCACTGCTACGTGACCTTAGGGTTGCTAATTCAGAACTAGCTTGATCTTCATCAGCCTCCTCTTGAGCAGAATGTGGAGTACTCACATTCTGCCAGTTCTTTTTCAACAGACACACAAGACAGGGAATCTGCTTGATGACTGCTTCAGAAGCTAAAAAGGCATGATATTTCTTGGCTAGCTTTTTAACCAGTTTCCTGTTTTGTTCAGCTTTTTCAATTGTGCCTCAGTTGCTGCCAATTGTGCCGCATCTCCGTGTTTCATTACTTCCTGTTGAAATGTAAAAGTACAATTAAAAAATAATAATAATAATAATAATAATAATAATAATAATAATAATAATAATCACTAGTGCATCAGAAATGAGTAGAAATAAACATGTACTAGTGAGAAAAAGGAAGCAAAAGCTATAGTCTTGAAGCGACCACATAGGCATCAGAAATGAAGTCAGCAACATATACTATAGTGATGCACTGATGCTAACAAGAAATTGGAATGAAAAAAATCTAATAATTACATTCTGCATTAATTGTATGAGTTTCTACCTCAACTAATGTGCATTACTTGCATTCTGATTTGGCTCTTCCATTTCATTTGGACTGCACATTCTGCACATTTGGCTCTTCCATGATAGGACACTGCAAATTCATGTTGTCTAGGACTTGATGCTTGAGAAGAGTAACTGCCTTAGTGGCTTTCTGGCTTGAACTAGCACCCTTTCTTGACTGCTATAAACAAGCACAGTTAACATTGGAACTAATCAATGAATTTGGTAATAACTATAACCCCTAAATATCAGCAAAGAAACAAACATCTTCTAAACTTGATTACCTGTGTGGAGATAGAGTATGCCATTGCTCTATCCCTTTTGATGGCTCCTTCTTGCCTCACTCGTAGCTTTGCTTTAACTTCATCCACAGTTCCAGGAATCTCACACCATCCTTGCTGATAACAACATGGAAAATTATACAAGTTATATAACTCTGAAATAATCATTAAGATGGCTATGTTATGTTGAAGCAAAATAGCAAATTATAAAAAAGTTATGATACCTCAACCGGCATAACAGAATCAGCTAGGTTGCGATGGTCATCTAATAATTTCTGTACTGCTTTCCCTTCTGGAGATTTCCTCACATTCCTAGCCCTAACATGTGCCTGAACTCTAACAAGAGCTTGCATGCACCTTAGAGTTACAGCTGCTTGCTTTCTCACTTGATGGCCTCGAAATATAGCTTGCAGCTTCACCACTGCCCTCAGAGCCCTGAAATCTCGTCTAGCCTGCAATGTATATCACAAGCCAAGTAACTTTAATATAAAAGCAATATCCTAAGTCTGTTACACAAGCAACTAGAGCATTTCTAGCCTTATCCTAAGTCTGTTACACAAGCAATAGGTAAAGTTAAGTGCAATGAGACTCCCACCAAACGGTACACACATATATAATTTTCTTAAAAGTTATGAACTAAGTTATGAACAATGCATTATGAAACTACTATCTATTCATAAAAGCAGCACACTCATTCATAAAGAAAACCAACAAGAGAATAATGAACAAAATGAAGCAAGGTGTTGCAGCTCAAAACATATCTCCAATTTGACCCCCTTTGTTTACAAAAGTGTGTGTGTTCCTTCACAAGTAGATTGTTCCTTCACAAGTAACAATTTCAATACCATCTAAAACAATTAACAAACCATTTCTTATTAGGGAACATCCACAAACAGCCGGTAACAATTCACATCAAAATTACAATAGCAAGAGA
Organism: Astragalus membranaceus; assembly: GCA_039519185.1. Taxonomy (NCBI): domain Eukaryota; kingdom Viridiplantae; phylum Streptophyta; class Magnoliopsida; order Fabales; family Fabaceae; genus Astragalus; species Astragalus membranaceus. Next base: position 8,554,168 of record CM076851.1, on the reverse strand, counting down.
GAAATGAAAATTACTAACCGTTGATACTCATATCAGAAACATTAGCAATCAAAGAGCAACGAACCTGAATCCTGTAGGTGTTGGTGAATATATATCCAAAGAGCACCCCTAATACAAACAAAAGTCAGAGTCACAATTAGGGTTTGTATGTATAAAACAAAATCAGAAATATAATCACAAGGTGGTGAATATATACCTTCATTTCAGTGTTCTTGGCTTCAACTGCTTTTCTTCAAACCTGCAAAATCACAAACAGGACAGTGATTAGGGTTTCTGTACGGACAGAAACAGAAACAGAAAAAGAAGATTACGATTCATATACTAGGGTTTCTAAATCGAAGTCAGGTAAAAGGAAATACAAGATCAGAGAAATGATCTATACCCACTGGTGCGAATCAGTGAAGGAATCGGGCCTTGAAACCTTCGTTGTGTCCGTTTGTGTGTATCATTCACCAGTTTCGTCAGGTTATCAACAAACAACATAAAGAGCAAGCATTGAATCAGTAAGGAGAGAAGAAACAAGATAGATTCGAAACTAGGGCTTCGAAATACAGTAAATCTGCAACTGAAATCAAAGGGTTTTCTCGCAATTACCTTAGATCGTCGTTCTTCAAGGTGTGTTGGTGTGATTCCAGTGTTGATTCAGCAAGGATACCTGGTTCCAGTTGGAACCCTAGCTTCGTGGAGAAGAAGAGGAATAATCAGAGAAAAGCTGGGTTGGGAAGAACATTTGAATACCACCATTCACCACCATACTTCCATTCACCACCATAACCGCCGTAGACGTCGCTGAACGATTTAGGGATTTAGGGTTTTCAATCCCAAATTTCATCTTCTGTTTCGATTTTAGTGAGAAGGGAGTGAAGGGAGAGTGAACATGGTCGTAACAGGGAGGGTGGCTCAAGGAGGGAGTAGAAGAGAGAGATCGTAGATAGAGACCGTGGCTGAAGATGAAGATGAAGATGAAGATGAAGGAAGACAGAGAGAAGAGGTGCGATTTGAGAGAGAATGAGTGAAGAGGGATGCGACGGAGTGGAGTGAAGAGAGATGCGACGGAGTGGAGTGAAGAGAGATGCGACGGAGAAGAGGGATTTGCTGAGAGGGAATGAAGGAGATGCGACAGAGAAGGGGATTTGTTGCTTGAGGGTTTGAGATGAGAACGAAGGAGATGAGATGAGAACGTGTGAGAGGGATGAGAACGAGTTGGGGTTTGAGAGGTAAGTGTGAGAGGGAAACTGAAAAAACAAGGGGATCGTGAAAATTGTAATGAAACAGACATTATGAATCGGTTGTTTAAAGAACCGATTCTGATTGTAGCTATTCGGAATCGGTTATTCAGTCACCCGATTCAAAATGTCTAAACTGACACATTTCGAATCGGTTGTTTAAACAACCGATTCAAAATGTCTAAAAAAATCTGCCACCCTCCCATTTAATTGCAATTTTGCCACCGCGTCCACATTTTGAATCGGTTATCCACATAACCGATTCAAATTAGTGCTTTTTAAAGCACATTTTGTAGTAGTGGATCCAGGATTTTAGAATAGGGTGTTCCTCAGTGGCGGACCCAGGACCCCGGAGTCGGGGGTGTCAAATTTTTTAAACACACAATTTACTAAAAATATAATTAAAAACAACTATAATATATTTAAATAAATAAATTATACATTTCATAATGACAGTAATCCCCCACTGCTGGTTGCATTAACAAATTCGGCAATATGGGGACACCGACTTTCGGGTTCAAACCCAGATGTGACCGTGCGATAGTGTGTCTGTAGTGTTTATTTGCCAAATTGTCTAAGCTGATAAAAAAAACTAAGTAACAGGAAGATGCAGGATGTGATTTACTAGGATCCACTGAAATAACAGATATTAAAGGTCCATAAACTCCTCTTGTTGGTATGCCAGTGGTTCCTTTTCCAGCCCAGTAGAAGTGAATCTTCAAAGTATGTTCTGTGACACTAGCATTAAAGGTCTTCACAATTGTGTGGTGTTTTTTTATAATAAAATTGTGTGGTGTTTGGGTAAGTGAAATTTGGGTCTTTGGTGCAAATGGATGCAAAATTTGAGTGTTCCTTTTTCTTCAGGAGTAAATAGGGTGTTCCTTCAATGACACTAAGGCATGATGTATTACCACCAAGACAGGATATTTGGGGTGTATTACCACTAAAAGAGGATATTTGGGGTGTTCCCGGGAACACATGGAACACCCCCTGAATCCGCCTCTGTATGGAATGATAGAGTAACTAGTTAGAGTAACCTTTGGTTATGTAAGTTAACTATTCAGTTGTGGTTTAGTTAATTTTGTTACACTTGAGTTAGATTAGAACCATAGTTTAGTTATATTGTAACTATAGTCAAGTCTATTGTAACAACATATATATTTGTACAACACGTGTAATACATCAGAAGAGATAATCAGTTTTCAGTTTCACTCATCTTCTCTCTTACGCGTCGCTTTCCTTTCTTTCACAATGCACCGTCTTCCTCACAAAGATTCTACACTTTCATGGAAAACGCATTTAAGGAAACAATGAAAACAATTTTATTACAATTTCAATAAATGTGCCAACATCTTACCCTTAACTAGTTGGAGTACATTTCATTGCGCAAACCATAAGGTACCGAGTATGTAAAATTTGATTTTCCCACCAATATTCAAAATTTACAAGCTCGGTATCTTGGTATCGAGAAATTTCAATACTGAGGTATCGAATCGAAGGAAAACGCGGAAGAAAGAGTTTGCTACTATACTATTTAGAACAAAAATGATGGATGCTAAGGGTGAAAACCAACTCTGGTTGATAAGTTGTTGGCAAATAGTGAAGGTGGAGGAGAGTGTGAAGGAGAAGGAGGTTGGTGAATATGAGAAAGTTGGAAAGAGAGAAACAGGTGCAGAAGAGGAAAAAGATGAGATATTAATTATGAAATTTTAACCAATCATATAGTGGGTGTTGGAGATGGTGTGCGAAAAAAAGTGTTGCTAACACTTCTATTTAATAATTTCAGTGGAGAGGAGTGTAGAGAGTATGAGGGGCGGTGTCAAAAGAATGGGCCGACATTCATGGTTAGTAAGCCCCAAAAAAGCCCAATCCAAAACGCTAAAGCACACCCACATTCAATTTCGTCTTCGTTCCCACGCTTGTTACTACCAGTTACAACCGAACAGAAAGTAAAACCCTAGCTATCGTAGCCATAGACATGGAATGGAAGCTCCTTCGCAGAATTGCAATTGAAATTGGAAGCAGAAACAGATCATACTACACTAGCAGGAGCAAGAAACCGAGTCTCTACTCTAAAATCAGCCCACTCGGAAATCCAAACACAAGCGTCTTACCACAGCTCGACGATTGGGTTTACAAGGGGAACAAGGTATACGTTGGAGAGCTTCAGCGCATCGTTCGCGATCTTCGAAAACGGAGTAGATTCTCCCAAGCTCTACAGGTTCCCAAAATCTCTGCCTTCCAAATTTTAGTGCTACAAGAGTGTGATGCATTAATTGTTTTTGGTTTATTGTGTTTTTTTATTCTGATAATCGCGTTTTAGCGTATGAAAACTGAAGCTATTAGTTAAGATGGAAAATTGTGATGATTTGCATAATTACTTCTTAATTTTCGAAAAACAAAACACATTCCAAAAGTCTGATTCCGTAAAGTATTATAATGTGTTTCGAAATACATTATTAAGCATTTTCAAATCACATTTAGAAATCATTTTTAATGTTGCTTAGTGATTGCAGGTATCACAGTGGATGAACGAGAATGGAGTGTGCATATTTTCTACAACGGAGCATGCGGTGCATTTGGATCTTATTGGAAAGGTTCATGGATTTGTTTCTGCAGAAAGCTATTTCAATAGGTTGAAGGATGAAGATAAAAATGAGAAGACATATGGTGCTCTCTTGAATTGCTATGTAAGGCAGCGCCAAATTGATAAGTCTCTTTCACATTTGCAGAAAATGAAGGAGTTAGGGTTTGCTTCATCGCCTCTAACTTACAATGGTATTATGGGTCTGTACACAAATATTGGACAACATGAGAAGGTTCCTGGTGTGTTAACTGAGATGAAAGAAAACAATGTTTTACCGGATAACTTTAGCTACAGAATATGTATAAATTCTTACGGGGTTAAGCCTGATATTGATGGAATAAAGAGAATATTGAAAGAGATGGAGAGTCAACCACACATTGAGATGGATTGGAACACTTATTCTGTGGTGGCTAATTTCTACATAAAAGCAGGGCTTACAAGTGAGGCAATTGGTGCTCTAAAGAAATCTGAGGAGAAGCTAGATAACAAAGATGGAAAAGGTTACAATTTTCTTATTTCCCTATACGCCCGTCTTGGACAAAAGAATGAGGTCTTAAGACTATGGGATTTGGAGAAAAATGCTTGCAAGAGGTGTATAAACAGAGATTTTATGACTATGTTAGAATCTTTGGTAAAGCTTGCTGAGTTTGATGAAGCTGAGAAATTACTCAAGGAATGGGAATCCTCTGGTAACTGTTATGATTTTGGAGTTCCAAATATCCTAATCACTGGGTATTCAGAAAAAGGTTTTCCTGATAAGGCAGAAGCCATTCTTGAAGATTTACAGAAGAAGGAAAAGGCCACCTACCCAAACAGTTGGATTCTAGTGGCAGGTGGATACCTGCATAAGAGTGAAATGGAGAAAGCATCGGGGTGCTTGAAAACAGCCCTCTCTTTGTATACAGAAAATAAAAAATGGAAGCCTAACCCCAAGATGATTGCAGGCATAATGAATTGGATTGGTGATAAGACCAGTGCTGAAGTTTCAGAAGTGTTGGTGAGCTTATCAAATATTAATCATGGGGACTGATATACAGCATCTGTACCTTCATTAAATGTCCAAATAATTAGACTTAGGATGTAAATATAATTATACTCTCAGTTATTAATCTTTGGTACTTTTGGCCTTTTATTTTTGTTCCAAAACAATAGTATTTTTAAAAATCTAAGGTATAATTCACCCAAATTTTCTAAATATACCATTTATATTTATTGAGTCTTTTAGAGTTCCAAAGTATGAATTAATTGTCCCAACACTCTTTTATTTTGACTTCAGTTATCCAAAGACAATTATAAAAATAGTATTTTAGTATTTAACTAACACAAATTATTGATATTTTAATTTCTGTGTAACAAGCCAAAAGTAACAAAGATCAACAAATTAATGATATCTTAATTTGTGTGTAACAAGCCGAGTAACAAAGATTAATATCGAAGAGAGTATTTATTAAGAGTTTGTTAAGAGCAAAGATGAATGAAGACTCCCCCTAGCCAATTGATATTCACCATATGTCAAATATGATTTTGAGAAGACCAACTTTTTTAAAAAGATTTTTCCATGGTAACTACAAAGGGTAGTTCCTAATAATTATAATTAATACTAACTTACAATATTGATTAATTAGATTAATTAATCTAACAATAATGTTTCTGTGAATCGACTAAATGTATGATACACTAATCAAGTCTTACATACAAGGTGGTAAAGAAGTGGATGGGGTTTTGGTCGAACCACCTAAAAATAGATAGGCCAAAAAGATAACCTATATGAAAACTAAAAAACCATGGAAATTGCTGACACGAGGAATGCATAGGAGACTTATGGACATTCTTCAACAATTCACAATATATTCTTTTGCGGCTTAATCATCATGTGCAGGTATAATTAGCTTTCAGGATGTAGATAATCTATAAAGGAAGAAGAATGGATCGGATTCAGAACATGTAAAAAATAAATCGGGTATCGTATAAATTGAACACATCTTGGCCATTTCTCTCGGATTGCGAAGGATGGAATTCATAAGTACAAAGAGGAGTTTCAATTTTTCTTACAATAACCAAAATACAAAATGATGATATTGCAATATGATCACAAAATCACAGTAGAAGCAGATTAAGCTCCTTCATTATTTAGTTATTTACACATTGAAAACCACGATTCCCATTGACATAATAATATCCACACCATACAGAAACTTAAAAACAGATTTTCCAACTTCCAAGTATAGAAAAGGAAAAACAAAACAAAACAAAGGAAGGGAACAATTAATAAGTAGCAGAAGCCGAAATCGTAATCAGTTTTCGGCGAAGACCTTAGCAATCTTCTCAGTAGGCACCAAAGGAAGATAAGCCGAAACCTTGTAACCTTTCTGTGCAGTTGAAACAACCGCTTCATTATACTTCTCAGTACAATAAGCCGCTCTAGGCAAAACGACGTTAGCCACCTGAGGGAACAAAGGAAGCTGGTTCAACCTCTTCCAGGCCGACACAGCGCACTGCTCCGCCTTAGGCTCATACTTAATGTAAACAGTTTTTGCGAGTCCAGAGGCGGATTCAACAACGCCGGTACGGCGGACTTCGGTGACAACGGAGCGAGTTTGTGTGGAGACATTCCTGACGCTGGTAGGAACATGGCGATCCAACTCGGAGACCGACTCGTCAACCTTGCGATCTACGTACTTGAGAACTTCGCCAGGAACTTGGTGGAATTTGTCGTAGACAGGGCCTACGACGGTCTTAACGGCTTCCTCCACGGTGTCGACACCGGATTTGAGAGGACCGGAACGTTCCTTGGCGTAAGAGTAGAGAATCGCGCAACGCATCAAGGCTTGAATCGTAGCGAATTGAACGAATTCAAGGTACTTGAGTTGTTGTTGTTGCTCTTCATTCTTCTTCTCGACCTAACGATTCAATTCAATTAAAAAATTTAGAACCCTAAATAAAAACACGTAACAATAATTGAAATGAAAATAAGAACGAAAAAGGAAAGAAGAAACTTACGGTTTGTTGTTGAGATTGAGATTCGGCTTCGGCGGCCATGATTGCTGATTTAGTTAGAGAGGTGAGGTTTGTAGTTTGGGATTAGGGAAATGGGAATGGGAAATTAGGGGTGATGTGTTGGGGGTTTTATAGAAGGAAGGAAGATGCTGTATTGGGAATAGGAGCGAATTTAGGGTCAAGTGGAAACGGACGGACGGAGGGTTCCGCTGAGAAAACGCGCTCCTGTTTTTCTTTATCGTTAAGTTTTTAGACCGCCTTCTGGCACCTTCTATTTTTTTTCTTCTTTTTTTGCAAATGCTAATCTTGTTTGTGATTTAAAAGCGGTGTAAGGATTGTTGATGCACAAAACTAAGTTCACTATAGTTATATTAGTCATATTAGTTCACTATAGTTATTAGTTCACTATTATTATAGCGAACTTAGTTCACGATGGTACTTTGTTGAAAACAATTATAGTGAACTGAGTACACGACTGTTATAGTGAATTGTAACGTTCGTGAAATTAGTTCACGAGCATTTTCAATGCTTTCAAAAAAAAGATGAATCAGATAGAGATGAAGAGCGCAAGCTAAATCAAAAATAAAAAAAAATCAAAAACTCCCAAACAAATAATTTTGTGGTTACCTTTCAGTTTAGCAAATGCAACGACGTGAACGTGAGAGGGAGACGAAGAGGTGTTCGTGATGGTACCACTGTCTGCGTGAACGAAAGAGAGGGAGACGTGATGCTGCTTCCGTCATGCGGTGGTGGAACACATGGTGGTGACTGTGTCACGGTGACTGCACGGTGGTGCGACGCTGTTGGTGGTGGCTGGTGGTGCTGCTCTGGCAGTGGAGAGAAGACGAATTAATGGTGTTGTTGTGGTTCTCCGCGCTCTGCGTGAACAAGAGAGGAGAGGATGAAAGGGACTACTCTTGAATTGAAATGAGAGAGGTTTAGGGTTAGTAAATTAGTGATAGTTTGGTAAATTGCTAATTCAATGGGGGTGTAAATAGCCAAAAGGGGGTGGGGATAGATTAAGCCGAAGATAAATGTATATTGAACTTTTAGGTTTTTCCTAGTATATGTTTGTAAAAAAAAGGTTTTAAGCTATAGTGAGCTCTTGGGACTTAATTCATTTAAACTTTTTAGGATTTAATTTATATACACTATTGTGTATAAGTGTTTTACACCATCTACCAATTACAAGTTGACATGTCGTTAGAAAAAGTTATTCAATTAGTAACCACATTATATGTCAACCATACTATGAATTGTTATTGATTGTGATTGTAAAAAAATGTACACCAATAGTGTGTGGTAATTAGCTTTTTATTATCAAAAGAAAAAATATTGAGTTTAATTTTGAGGGATTGTTATGTAAAATAAATTTATGTCATTGACCAATCACAGAACATCTTATATGTATAATTAAAATCAAATATTTTAAATTATGTGATGTCACAATTTATTATTGGTTAACAGTGTAATAGATCTTTACATTGATGATGATACATATCAATCAAATGTTAATATTTACGACAACAACAAAAATTGTTAATATTTTCTTCTGGCTTTTTAGCCCTCTATTTATCCCAAAAACAAAAAAAAATGTTAATATTTACTCAATTCGTCTCATATTAAGTTTCATATTTAGGACATGTTTTAATCTCATGCTATTTGTCATTTTAGAGAATCAAAAGAGCATTAATCACCTTTTTTTAATAGTACTTTTTTTTGACCAATTTTTTTTAATAGTACTCTTATTTATTTGTATCTCAACCATCCTATATTAATTAGTTGTTCTACCCATCACTCACTGAAAACCCAAAAATTAGTCATTCTACCTAATTTCCACTACACCATTGGCATTTTAGTCAAAATATATTATTTTCTTGATAATAAGTGTAATTAATGATTTTCTAATGAGTATATTTACCTTAAACAAAAACTATTATAAAACAATGGAGTATATATTAAATGGAGACAATAATTAGAGTATAATGGGAGTGAATGTTAGTGTAAATTAGTTTTACACAGTATCCAATGAGAGAACCCACGATCTTGTAGTTATTTTTTAAAATGCAGGATACATAAGAGATTGAATGGTGGAATAGTGGACTCTCAATGGATGTGAGTGAATTTTTTTTACACAGACAGTGCATACCCTATTAATCCCAATAAATATACTTCTCAAAAGAGAACACGAAAAGTCAAATGAACGTTCTTAGGAAAAAGATATAATGGGTCATTTTCTTTGGGGTATTGCTTTTCCCACGCCCCCTCCTACTCGAAACACACCCCATAAGGGTGTGAAAAGACCAAAAGGCCAGGCCAAACCTCTTTTTTTTCACGAATTTTCACCTGTTCGAACACGGGCATTCGAACAGGTTTGAATGACATCGTTCGAGTGTGTTAAATTTTGACTTCACACCCTTTTGGGCGTTTTTCACCTGTTCGCATGAGGTCATGCGAACCTGTTCGCATGACCTCGTTCGAACACATTCGAACGACATCGTTCGAGTGTGTTAAATTTTGACTTCACACCCTTTTGGGCGTTTTTAAACTGTTCGCATGAGGTCATGCGGACCTGTTCGAACAAGGTCGTTCGAACAGTCATAAAACACGTCCTCGCAGCGTCTCACGCGAGGTTATTTTTGGAATAAAATTTGTTAAGGGGTGTGAAAGAGTAGGAGGGGGTGTGGGAAAAGCAAAACCCTTTTCTTTGTAAGCCTTTTGGGTTGTCAACCCTTGGTGCCAACCTTATCTCCTGTCAAAGAAACCTCTTATTAGATCAAACAAAAGTTGGAACGTGTAGAACATGAAAATGTTAATAGACTTCTTCCTAAAGTTGTAGTGTATTTAAAGATCTTCGCAATCCTTAACAATATGTCATCCTCATCAAGTTACTAGGCAACAATATTGGGTGCAACACCATGAAACATCAATTACAAAAAATTTAGAGACCTATGGGAGATTCAGCATCATGGATATTGGCAGTGGCTTTTATATAGTGAAGATTGATTTCCAAGAAGACACAAAAGATCAAAAAAGACAAGTCATGGATGATTTTTGACCATCATCTAGTTGTCGCCTAACATAGTCATGAGTTTATCTCTCACAATGCCAAAGTGGATCAAACTATGATATGTATTAGATTTTTGGGCCTAAACGTAGTTTACTATGATTGATTTTGGCTATTGCTTTCCCCACACCCCCTCCTACTCCTCGCACACCCCCCAACTTATTTTTCCCCAAAATGACCTCGCGTGAGACGCTCGTGTAACACGGGTTAAGTGACTGTTCGAACGAGGTTATGCGAACCAGTTCGAACGACGTTGTGCGTGTTAAGGAATTGGTATTGTTCGCATGACATCGTTCAAACCTGTTCGAATAATGTCATCCGTGTTAAGGAATATTGTTAACTGATGGTGTGAGGGTGTGTTTTGGCTGCCTCGAATGGCTTTATTCGAACGTGTTCGAATGAGTGCGTTCGAACAGGCGTTCGAATGGCCACATGCGAACCACTGTTATGCAGAAACAGAAACTAAATAAATCAGCACACAGTTTTGGTGATTTCAAAATATAAACCTAACTTTAACATTATGTACCAAAATTATACAACATTGTGTACCAAAATTATAAACCTAACTTAACATTGACTACCATCACTATCTTTACTTAAATCTACACAAGGAAGGGGATGGGGGGGTTGTGATTGTATGAGAAAATTCTTCCACTTTTGTATCCGCCCAACAAAAAGCGAGTCCCAACCCTTTGCTATGGGTGCCCTATTAGTATTCCATATCAAATCCGGCAAGGGCATTGGACTTCCAGGCTTCATAAAGACCTTCAAAAAGACAACAAAAAACAGAATGTTATGTAATGTTTTGGAATTACTACATTGAATCTAAATAGAAGACAGTTTACCTGTACAAAGTGTTTGTGTTATGGTACCAAAAGGATGTTGAACTGTCGGGCAGTTCTGAATGGTGCAACATTGAATGGAAAAATTGTGTAACAACAATTAGGTGACCAACAAGTCAGGACGACTTTGTACTTGTTACTGATTAGATACCCCATATCTGGTGTAGTCATCCAATTATCTTCAACATTATGTCCATGATGTGCCCTCAACAATGCCCTCATCAAAAATGTGACCTTACCAATACCACCATACAGTCTAGTGTAGAAGTCATTGTATTGGTTAAGCTCCTCCATCAGATCAGTTCTGACTGACTGCCAAGCCTCCTCACCCCTACCAAGAAATGCAGCAATACATCGGAAGCCACAATTTCCATCACCTACCACATTAACAATTTTTTGAACACGCATGTATTCTGGCATCCCTATTATGTAAGTATTAAAAACATCAATGTGTGCAGCATCCATAGGTGTGGGTTTTGGATGAGGAGCTGGTGTCAAAGTAAGTGTTGGTGTCAAAATAAGAGCTGTTGAAACAGTAGTAGCAGCAGCTTCTGTAACAATAGGTGTGGGTGTTGGTTTCTTATGTAGTGGAGGAGTAGGGATTGTAGTAGCACTGTCAGCTTGAGTTCTCTTTTTGCTTTCTGATGGATTAGGTGCTGGACACGTTGACAAAGTAGGAGTGGAACCCGAACTGTGTGGGTTTGTAGGCGTTCCACTCCTACTTTGGGGAGGAGTAGGGCGTTTACGAGACTGAGCAAAACATCCACTAGATGAACCATCGGGGGAGTCAAATTTGTCATCTACATGCTCCCAAAAAGACTTGTCTCGCTTTGTTGAGTAATCAACTTTCCCTTTCTTATCTTTTTTTGGTGCTCCCTTTGTAATGATCGTATCCGGAGGTGGACACATGGAAGTCGTGTCTGGGAATGCCAATTCACGTGCTTTTGCTTTAATCATAACTCTACCGGCGTGATCAGAGGCCTCAAACCTTCTTTTGATAGCTTCAAGTTCAATGTCTACACTCAACTCATCATCCATTACCTCTGTCTGTATTTTGAAATTCAACCTCTGCCAATGTTGGTGAATCATGCTCAAGGGAATTGGAGTGCAGTCCATCATAACCCTACAAAAAATGCGACATTGATTTAGTGACAACCCAATTGACATAAACAAGTCTTTTTTGTAGACACAATATAATTATGAGTTTGTACATCATACCTTGAAAGCTCACATGCACATGGTAGTCCGTGTGTGGTCCGGAGCGTGTGTTGACTTAATGATGGGTTAAGTGAAACGGATCCAGTGTGTTGCATCTCATCCAAAATATGGTCTATAGCATTAGATGAAACTAAACCCTTAATTTCATAAAAAATCTTCTTCTTCAAGTGGTGTACTTTCACTCTACTCAAACTATGCTCGAAGTGCATTTTAAGGTCAGAATGTTGTATCCTAAGCATGGTCTGCATTCCATCCCAGCACTTACACAAATCTCCCCTACTGTCTCGTAATATTTGCTTCAAGTGAGAGTGTGCAGACTCAACTCTGTTGGTGGTAGTGTTGCCAAGGTGCATATGGTTATTTATCCATGCATCAATGAATTTTTCCTTGAAGGGGTCTAGCCAGGTGGTCCTGACATACTCTATGAAACTGGGATAAGGTCCTGCCAAGTCGTTAAACAGACCCAACTCATAATCATACTCTTCTGTGGTCTTCGCATGCACAACAGATTGAAATGCACCCATAATGTCATTAACAACAGATTGGTCTTTCACAATGAGCCTTGCTTTGGCCCTCACATTTTTCTTAATGTGAAATTGGCACAACAAGTTTGCAGATGTTGGAAATATTCCTGCCAGAGCATTCATCATACCCGTGTCTCTGTCCGTAAGTATGACTTGTGGTACTTCATCCTGTCTCCTAAATAAACCCCTCAATTTCTCAAGAACCCATGCAAAGTTATCCATCCTCTCCCAATTGACATAAGCAAATGCAGCAGAGTAAGTCTTCTCTGTTGATGTTACACCAACGATCTCAACCAACGGATACCTGTACCGGTTGGTTTTATAGGTGGAATCAATCAACAAAACAACCGGGAAGGTGTTTAGAAGCTCAATGGAATCTGGATGTGCCCAAAAGATGTCCTTCACAACGGTAGTTCCCTCTGCAAGTCGAGTCCAGTAAACATAATTATCACGTTGCAAATAAAACATCAGTTGTTGGAGCTCAGTCCTACCCTCACGCATAGCCAACCTTTGCCTTTGACGACAGTTGTAAATTTGTTTCACAACCGTATAGTTATCATCAGGCTTCATCAATTTCAGCTCATTCAGTATCAATTTTGGCCGAGTATGGTTCCTAGTCATTCTAGCCACTAGATCCTTCTCTTCTGAAGATAACCTACCAATGTACGGACGTCCTTCATGATAAGTAGCCATACCATGGTTATGAGTTCCATTCATAACCCTCAAAATCCATCCTCCAAGCTTCTTAATAAATTTCCCTTTCAGTCTGAACTGACAACAACATTTTCTAGTGTTCGTGCCTTCCTCAACATTTGTCTTGTAAGATCCAGCTTTATCACAAATCAACATGCAGTATTGTTTACCTGATCGTCGTCCGGTGTCAGATCTTCCTATAACAATCACCATCCCAAGAGATTTTCCAACCGCACGCACCCACGTCAGCAGCTCCTCACGACTAGGGAATAACTGAAATTCAATTACTAAGTGTCAGTTAAATAAATTGAATAGTTCGCTAAAATTAAAACAACTAATTCATTATTACCGTATCCGTTTTGAACGAACTAGTAAAATCTTGGGATTCTACGATATCAGTTGTCATCTCATCTGCTACTGTTCGAACGGCCTTATGCGAACACTGTTCGAACGTCCTTATGCGAACACGTTCGAATGATGGTGTTCGAACCTAGCAAAGTCACACCCCATTAAACACTTGTTCGAACACGATCATTCGAACATGTTCGAACGACCCTGTTCGAACGGAGCGCGAATACAGGAAAAAAATGGCGTGAAAAACTGAAAACAGAACCAAAATGAAAAAAGTTTGGTAGGGTTATTACCTTGAGCTAGTTGCCAATGTTGGGTAGTTGAATAGGAGTGAATGATGAAGGTGAGGATGAGTGGGTTTGGAGTGGAGAGGGGGGGGAGGTTTGGGATTTTAGAGGGGTGTGTTGTGTTGAAGGAGAAGAAGAGGGAGAGGGGTAGAGGGGGAAAATCAATTTTAAGTGGGGTTAGTTTAGTAAATGTGTAGGGTGAAGGGGTGTGTTTTGAGTAGGAGGGGGTGTGGGGAAAGCAAAAGCCTTGATTTTTTCTTCTTTCTATGGTATCCATAGTTTGCACCCTCACCCAGGTTGATAACTTTACCCTGAAGGCTTCTCATGGAATATTTGTTTATGCATATGTATGTACAAAATGATCTAACTAAGCTAATTGTTGGCAAAGTCTAGCTGAAGGAGCATTGGTACAAAGTTGAATACGAAGGATTTCATATCATTTGTTCAAACTATGGTTGTTATGGTCATGTTACTCATAATTGTAAAAAAATTGCATTCAAAGTCTAGCACGTAAACCCTTTCATGCAAGTAGGCTCCTCAATGCCGCAAGAAAACCCTAGAAGTGATAATATGATGCATGAGATTGGTCCCATTATTATGGAAATCAGGACACTGTGAGATCATATTAGTCCTTTTGGGTGTGTTTGATTCGCAAAACTAACAAGATGAGACTGGACATGATTGGACATGCAGTACTAAACAACTGTTTGTATTGTACACTGTTTGATGGTTGATGCACTGGACAGACTATTTTGTGTTGTACTTTGTTTGATACACATACATACTGGACAAGATAATGTGAAATTGACTGTAATACCCTTTACACTGTTCAATATTGATTTGCGCTACAAAAAATACACCGAACACACTTTTGAGACTTTTACATTATTTTTATATTATAAAACTTTTATTTATAATTTTATTAATATTCTAGTTTTAAAATAAAAATTTAAATAATTCAAAATATGATTTTTTTTTTTACGATTGAAAAATATTGTGTTTTATGATCAATAGATAGAGAAAGACCATCATAAAATATTGTTTTGTTTGTTATGATGAATGATGAAACGAGACAAGCATAAGTTTAGGTAGAAAGCATAAATATTTTTTCTCCATTATGGGTTGGCATCTTTGCAGCATAAAAGGACAAAGAGTCTGTTTTTTCATAACCCTCTCTTATACCCTTCTACCCCCATAATTAGGTTTTATCCCCAAAATACTCCTCTAAATTTTACCAAAATTTAACTGCAAATTGATTTTTTGAAAAATTTCTAGAATTATCTATCAACGAGTATTTCCGGAAGCAAAATTGTTTTCCGAAATTACGTGAAAAGAGATGATTCCTGAAAATGAAAAAAAATGTTTCCGGAAATTGTTTTTTTTTTGGTTTTATTTTTTACTTTGAAAATACGAAAATACAAATAATAACGATAAAATACGAGTAACGGTTAACGACAAAATACGAAAATAACGAGTTCAAATACGAAAATAATAACGAGTTCAAAATACGAAAATAATATACCAAATCCAATAAAATAAGAAAATACGAGTACAAATCCGATAAACCGATTGAGAAGTGGATGACGATGCCTGATTTGGGTTTGTCTATGGGATTCATTGGGTCCAGGTTATGTTGAACTCTACTAGTCCATTACCTCCTGTTCATCGATCTTGGTCTGCTTATGCATCACCAGACGTTAGATCGTGGTTATATCCATATGTTGGACGTCTTCAGTTATGGACTGCTTTAACTCCAAGCCATAGTGCACCGACCGGCCCAATTGATTATGTGACATTACCTGATTGTATAACATAATTTTTTATTCACTGCTTTATAATATAATATTTTATTCAATTAAAAATAACAATCAGAAAATTAAATAAAAAAATCCATTTCCGGATTTACGTCCTATAGGATAAATCCGAAGTGTTTTTTTTTTTCGTTTTTCCGGAATTACATGAAATGTGTTCCGGATTCATCTCTTAACACATAATTCCAAAAATATTCATAAATATACGTTCCGAAATTATGTGTTAAAAGGTAATTCCAAAAAAATCAAAAAAATACGTTCCGAAAATATATCTAAACATCTCTTTTCAATAACATTTTCCACAGCAAAACTTTACAACCAATGCATTCGAAAAGAGGCTTCCGGAATTACCTCAAAGGAGGATAATTCTGGAAGCCATTTTGATGAATATTTCCGGAAACTCATCAAAATGGCTTCCGGAATTATCCTCCTTTGTGGTAATTCCGGAAATTTTAAAAAAAATCAGTTTCAACTTAAATTTATGTGAGGGGTATTTTGGGGATAAAATGTAGGCTTAAATATGTTTTAGGCCCCTGCAAATATAGGGTGTTTTGGTTTAAGCCCCTGCAAAAAAAAAATTGGTAAAAGCCTTTGCAAAATGAAATATTTTGTTATAAGCCCTTCTCAACATATCCAACAATCATAGCATTCCATGTATAGACTAACATTTTAGTCATAGAAGGGCTTATAACAAAATATGTCATTTTGCAAGGGCTTTTAACAAAAAAAAAATTTGCAGGGGCTTAAACCAAAACACTTTATATTTGCAGGGGCCTAAAACATATTTAAGCCTAAAATGTAATATGGGGGTACAAGGGGGAAGAGGGGGTACAAAAAAAAACCTCGAAAAGGGATCATGCAAATTGAAAAGGTGGTTAGCATGATTTAGAAAGGGGCTAGTCAATCCTATCCTATTCTCAATCTATTCTTAATCACTTACAATGAACTAACAAGTGACTAGCATGAACTAGGAAGTGGCAATTCATTTCCAAGGTCCAAACCTAACCAAATTACCATTCATTTTTCCTAAGAGAATCATTCATATCATATGATGCCTATCAAAAAAAAGAAAAAAAAAATTCATATCATATGATTATGAACTCAACAGAAGCTCAGCGTCAAAGCTTTGTGTATTCCGTACACTCAATTCAAGTGAACAAAATTCACGTTTTACTAGCACTCAATCACTGTTTAGTGCTTACAACAAAATCACATGTACCGTGCAAGAGACAAAAAAGATATGACTATGTTATTGATTTTGGTCATGTTATAAACATTAAATCAAAACTAGTACATTGGATGGGACCACACCACCAACAAACTTTGACGACCATGATTCCAAATTTGACTAATAGTACATCCCTTGCATAACAGATCCAATAATTTAAAAAATTGAAGTTAGAGCAATATTTTTATCCAAGATTGTAGGGGGACAATACTCATATCATATAAACTATGACACCTTATAGTTTGGCCAAATGTGTTGGATGGCCAATCACTTGTTAACCAATCATTGCTAGCAGTTTGTCAAAAAAAAACCAATCATTGCTAGCCAAAATATACCACTACCCTAGATTTTACAAGTAGCATGCTAAGCTTTGAAAAAACTCAACCGTTTTCGCTCTATAGTATTTAGGCGGATCAATATTGTACCAGCCTCTTCTTCAGTCCACTTTATAGATTCCTGCTCTAAAAGTTTGAATACCTATCCAAAATCAAAGACTATGTCACAGATTGTCTCTTGTTCTTTTGTTAGAAACAAAAGATTGATGCAAATTAAAGATAAATTTAAAATTTACATTGAAGAAATCAGTCAATCTTACCAGTCGTCTGCTAGACTTTTTCTTGTTATCTTCATCATTTGCATCAATGATAACCTTGAGGTACTCAAATGCTGATGAAAATAGGGGAATCTTTAAGTTAACAAATAAAACAAGAGAGAAATGGAAAATAATCAATAATTTATAAACTGATTAGTAGTTCAATGTCATAAGTTATACATGTAATGCCAGAAAGAGAAGAAAGATGGCACTTCAGTAGCCGTAAAGCCTCTTTCGGACCATGGTCACGTAAGTCAAGCACCATTTCTTGCTCTGCTGTAGGCCTGCCAAAAAGTACAACAAAAGAAACACCGTCAACTATCATTGAAATTTTTATCTACAAATGCCCTAAACAAAGAGCAATGCAAATTTTAGAGCACAATTAGAATAACCTAGTTTTAAGAATCATTCTGCTACATTCTTCATCAGCGTCACGCGCCTTTTGTAGAAAAAATTGTCCCTGTGAACACAATGGCATACGCCAACGAAATGACAAAAATTTCAGCAACTTGGGAATTGAATTATATGTGAAAACTAAACACATGAGGCCTGATTAATGTGTTATATTAAGAAGAAATACGATAGCTGGAACTCAAGAAATCTTCAACATAAACCAAATAAATAACTTCTCTCATTTCAGACACATACTTTCCGAAATAATGGTCTATAATCATGAATCCTCAAAGTCTTCCTTTATAGCATATTATTAGTAAAAAAAGAAGTGAATGCAAGATGAGCATGGCTATCAGAAGGCAAAAGAAAGAAAGCAGCGCTAACAGCACAGAGGAACCGTTACCCTGATCTAACAGTTTTTCGGCTTTGATTTGGTCTCCTTCTGCAAATGCAACAACTGCCTGTAGTGACAAGTGCACCATGAGAGTACTATACAGTGTCCAAAACAAAGATCCAAACCAAGTTACTACACCAAATAACTACTTTAACAGTCAAATGTGGGACAATATAAGCTGGAAAAAGGAATGAAACATACTGCTTTATAATATTCTTTCATTGTCACCCGATGCTCCTTCACAGCTGTCCGCACAGCCTGGTAGTCTTCCTCGTCCTCCGCTATGTGCCAAGAAATACAAGAAAAGAATATAAATGGTCAATGGACTTTGCTTTTAAGAATGTATGAAGCAATTCTTTTAAATAAAACAGAAAAAACTCCGATTACTTTCACTGTGAGTGCAGCATATGAATATAATAATTGCAAGTCAATAATCCTTAGGTATAGGAAAGCCATGCAAGTTTAAGCATCACAAGATATATTTTCTAAAATTGAAAAAATCCATACTCTTATACAAGATAAATCTAGTGATCAATATCAATAATTCCACTACAATAGCGTAATATACTCAAAAAGGATGTACCATGTTCATCTTCTCGTCGTGAGAAGTTCATGTCAATCGTGTATTCTTTCATTGAGTCTTCAGGAGGTTCATACACCACATGTCCAAATCCATATCGTGAACTATTATTACAATCCCTGACAATTCTTTCAGGAGACTCCTCACGATGCTCACGATAACTAAACAAATTAGACAAGACTTCTTTCTGGAGGTCATGTCTCCCTTTCTGCCGCTGACGTAATTCCACTTCTTTAATTGAAACTTTGTTTTCATCACTGTGAAAAAAAAAAGAATTACCACCCAAAGTACGGCGTGGAAATGAGATGATTATCCGTAAGAACATGATACCAATTAAAACAAAAGATAGACAAGAGCTTCCTTAAAATGAAAGGGAAAAAAAGAGAGAGAGAGAGAAATATACCCTCCCAGATAATTTAAATCCCGAGACTTCTTTTCAGATGAAGGAACTGTAGATTTTGGTATCATAGCTGTAAACTGTAAAAGTGCATTTAGCTTAAACATCAATAAGTATTTACATGACCATCAGAGAAAGATATAATTTTCTGCACAAGAGGTGATAGTTAAAAACTAAAGAAAATACAACATGTATGTAGCAATCAAGAGAATACAAAAAGATAACTGAGGAAGAGAACACACAGGAACAGGAAGCCAAAGGCTACTTCTTTTCTCTGATAACAATCAATTGCAAGAATAAAACAATGTACCACAGACATAGCCAAATGAAATGAAAGAAATTTGAGGGGAAAAAGCAGCACGATATATACATTTCGCAAAATATTGTGTGCTCCATGTAAACAAGTATTTACAAAAAGGCTGGCCGGTCGTGACAAAAAATTCTCACAACAGAAGGTAATCCACTCCCTTGCCTAAAACCCCTCCTCCATGGCGAAGGTGGGATTCGATCCCAGATTCTCACATCAATTTAAACTTCACAAGTTATGATATTTCATCTACGTACCTTCCCAGTTGAATTACCGATAACATCTGGCTTTTTGTCCAAAGCCGTGATTGATTGATCCAAAAGTTTATCCAAGCTCTGGAAAATTTCAATATAAATTAATTAGGTAAAGATAACAAGTCCTATTTTTCAAAGCACCATAATGATTTCATGCGAGTCAGAATGACACTAGAGAATGGGAATCGACAATGGGATGTCGCACAAACTATACATGAACTTACTAAGATGATAGGATGCCTCTAGTTAAAAAAGTATATGTTAGGAGGAATAAATGACTGTTAGTTATTCTTGTTAGTACTGTTATTCTTGTTAGTTCTGTTAGGGATGTAATGTTGTTAATTCTGTTAGTAAAACAGAATTACTGTAACAGTTAGTTAGTAGGCTTATTATAAATAGCCAGCATTCAATTGTAATAGGCATGCAGAATATTGACTTGTAAAAGTGTGGAGAGCAGAAAACACTCTCGAATTGTTTTCACCATAGTTTGCTGGAACTCTAAACCAGGACTATCAATAAAATTCTCCACGTTTTCCTTTCATATCAGTTGAAATCCTTTCATAAGAAAAGTAGAAAAACTGAGGAATGCTGTGGATAAACCATGAAAAATTAAAATAGATAGGTGAAAGATGATATAAACTTGTAAAATTTTCATTGTTTGAACCCTGAATGAAAATTATATAATAAACAAAATTTCTAGAGTATGATGTGAACCCCCACAAAGGGGTAAAAGTAAGAAACATAATCAACTCCACAGCATAAGACAACTTGTGTACCTTTTGCATGTCATACCCGCAAGTCTCTGCATATTAGCAATAAAATCAGGCAGCTGTTAATACAAACTAAAGACATAATACTAATAACAATATATTTCAGCTTATGAAGTTTGAGTGTTCTGTACCAAGCACTTCACATATCATAGATCTGTCAAGCTGAAATCCGTTTCCAAGCATTTTAAATAAAAACTCCTCCATGTCCTGGTGAAGGTGATTGCGCTTTGAAGTATTACTTGGCGTGCTTTTTTCACGCCAGATTCCAGTCATCGGCAGCGCGTTTGCATCCAACTTAATAGGCTTAGTCGGACCATTAGACCCATTTGCTGTTGGTGTGGGTCTAACATAACCTTTACCAATAATGCTTGAAACAGTACCAGTCGAAACCGGGGGAAATTTTAGGTCTTGACTTTCTCCTTTCATGACCGAAATTCTCAACATCATGCCCATCAGATGATTCAGAAGACACTTCTGCCTTAGCATCTGAATTCGATGAAAGGGTTGTTGCAGAAGTTGATGAGCTTCCTTTCATATCATACAAAATTTCCCAAGCTAAATCTGCATTTCGGCTTGATTTGCAATAAGCAGAAGCTATTTCCTCAAGAGAAAATGCAGCTCCAAAGGCATCAAGTAAGCAAGTTAATGCCTTTTCATCATCACATGTAAATACATTCTGGCTGGAAACTTCCATCCCTATTATGCTTAAACCACTGTCAAAGAAACTGATAACAAGATAGAATCAATCAATTTTTCAAAATGATATGCAACATGGAATAACACGGCATTGTCCTCAGATTATGCATAAATAAGTTTCTTTCCATCTAGAAATTCAAAGGATTCATGTTAAAGAATGTGTCTGTGTATAATGATTTGTGGTTTCAATCATAAAATTCAAATTAGAGCAAAACCGGTAAACACGTTACCTCTCTCAAAAGAACGCGAATAATAAGGATTCACAAGGCAGGAATCGAGACTACACCTGGGTAAGATAACATTCCAATCAAACACGATACCCAAATAGAAAAATGAAATCTTTGAGCAAATGGGGGGTGGGGAGTGAAAAACCCAAATGAGTGTTTCTCGTTTTCTTGTTACTGTGAATGAATTATTACAGAAATTTGCCATAATTGTTGAGTAGGTTTTCGAAAGGAAGCAAAAGAGTAAATAAAAGAAAGGCAAGAACTGAACTGAACTGAAATGAGTAGAAGAGAATGAGCACTAATTACCTGTTGAGTGTGTTCACGCCTAGAGAGGGAAATTGGCATGTCCCGGAGAATTGTTCTTAATATCGTTTTGCATACCAATTGAATGGGGAATTAGAAGAAATGAAAAAAGGGTAGAGGGAATAGGCATGGCAATGGAGTGTGTTGGGAAATCGAGCCTGGATACGAGATACGATACGAAATACATACGACACGATACGTGGATGGGAAAATTTTGAAAATCAAGATACGCAGGGATACTTCAATAAAAAATTAAATAAAAATTTAAAAATATAAAACATAACTAAAGATACTTCACTTTACTAATTAACAATTGCTTATAATATTCAATAGATATAATCAGATTTACAAAAAAGATACTTGTAATCAAAATAAGTAAGCATAGTTTAATGTCTTTTCCCCACCTATTTTAAAATATATTCTTTCTAAAATAAACCACACGCTACTATAATATCTAAAATAAATTAAAATAAAAAACATTGCATTAGAATTCAAAGTAGGACTATTTTAATTCAAAGACAAATAGTAATACAAAAATATCAAATAAATATAAATATAAATTTCAGGGTACTCCCAGGATACGTATCTGATAAGTATCTGGTCTTTTTTTGATTTAAAAATAAATATAAATTTCAGGATACTCCCAAGATACGTATCCGACAAGTATCAGTATCAGACACGTATCCGATACGGGTACGTGGCCTATTTTGGAGTATCGGGGCTTCATAGGTGTTGGGTGTGGGCTTTGCCTTCTCAAGTTTGGTGTAAAAATTCTCAACATGCCAACATGCTTTAGTATTTATCGGGTTAGAAATACGATACTCATCCCAACTTTAACCGGAGTTAAGTTTCTATGCAAGACTCTTACCGATGTATATCATACTTTTTATAGAGATGCTATTTGGTACGAACAGTTTTTTGACGAAATATAAGAAACCTAGGTGTACTGTGTAGAATGGTTACCCCTAAATAAAACATCGGTATGAATTGCATTAAATGACTCATTCGTTAACTTTTGCTTCGTACTTAAAAAGCATTTCTCATTTTTATAGGAAATGTTAAAACTTGAAATATATAAGAAAATAAAATAAAATAAAATAAATATATGTATATAAAAAATAAAATTTTTACTAGCATGGCGGGTTCGAGCATCAATACCCTCATCTCCAACCCAGCTCGTGATTTTGAATTTCGAGGAAAACCTGAATCTAGTCAAACTGGAATTTCCTTGTCAGTGGTGGCCGATTGCCTGCAGGTATGGGGCTTGTTGTCACACCTACCATTTCCACCGTCTCGCATTGCTTTTTAATTTTTAGATTTTGTATAAAGCTTTTTCTTGTCGATCATTTCTTTTTGAGTACTCATTTTGGTCTCTGACAAAACATTTGGTGCCCACTTTAGTTCTAAGAAATGATAAATCATGTGATCACTAGGAATTGCGAACAAGGGACACATCGGTCCTTTTGTTAGCTTTCGTCTAGTTACCTCTGTTTATATGCTGATGTGTACTGCTATATTAACGACTTGTACTTTTTTACTTTCTTACACCATGTTATTATCATGTAATGTCAAATAAAATCAAATTGAAAAGGACTCGAAATGGTCCCTGGATTTGAAAATATGTCAAAAGACAAAAACAAAACCCCAGATGACTTAATCAATTCTAATGTGGTCTTAACCACGAAAACCTAATTGAAAATTTCCTTGACTAAAGCTCAAAATGTGGCGGTCACCATTCTTCTTGAATAAGGCGGTGATCTTTTTTCATTTCGTCATTGTTGAGTGAAAACATGATGTGCAAGTATACACAGCTGAAAGAAGTAATAAAGAGTAAGTATAGATCGTTCCCACAATGAATATTTAAGTTATTAATATTTAAATTAGTAAGTAAGCTAGTGAGTGAAAATAAAAGAGAAAATAACCATGTGGCAAAGCATTATGTAAAAATAACAAGTTATGTAAAAGAGTGAAGAAAATATCAATAGAGAACTAGTTAGGATGCCTTTCTACCATTAACTTTTTAATAATGGTCAACTGCCGAAATGGGTGCTATAGCAATAACACTTGAGTGCAATAACATAAGTTTCGTGCCTTTTAGTCACTTTTCTATAGGATTTCGTTAAAACACTTGTGTCTAAGCCCTTATTAAGTTCACCCCTGAATAATAAGCATGAAGCAATCACTTGAATTCAGCATTCAAGCCTTTAACAAATATTTATTAAAGCATCATTTAACAAATACTACCCATATTAATCATTGAATTCAGCATTCAAGCCTTTTCAGTATCTACATACTTGTGCTTTTTCTAAGTTGATCACTCCTAAAATAAGCTTGGAAATAGTAAATAAGCAAGGATTAAAAGTATCAAAGCACATACTTCAACATTTAAACCATTAAAAAGCTGTCATTAGTTCAAAACATCTCAACTACAATTTTTTTAGCCCATAGTGTGCAGCAAATACATAACAAACATAATAGGTGCTGAAACTAGTACTGTAACACTGAAAATACAGTAAAGAAAATGAGCTAAAGGAAATAATATTGCAATATACTCCAACTTTGACAAGCTAGAGAGGTGACAACAAGTTCTTTCAACAGCTACAACTCCACGAAATTTCAATAAACCTTTTATGGGTGCTAACACCAAATCCGAGTCAAACTACGCCTAACTTCACCCTAAAAAATGTCCAGCCCCCTTAATGGAGAGGTAACAAGTTCCTTTTATAGTCCTAGTGTTGTGCAAGGCATGGGAAACACTTCAAAACACATATTTTATCTTTTTGTGTGCCTAAAAGGACATTTGTCCTTTTAAAATTCAAATATCCCATATAGTGGTAGTGGTCTCAACACATTAGTGACCTGACATCCCTGAAGACACAGGAGCAGGGCGCTCATTTTTGCACAGAACTTGTTCCCTATTTTCTCTCTCATTTGTCACAGCTGCTAAAAGCAAGTACTGTAGCACCTAAATGCTCTTGCATCACTAAAAACACACATTAATCCACAAAAGATGAGCACCAAAGTGCTCTTTTGGCTCAAAACAGAAATTACCACTGACTTAACAAATAACAACTAATCCTAAACAATTTCTAAGAAAAATTACTCTTAGATAAACAATAATTTACGCTAGAACCATTGGCACGGAAATTGACTACATGATAGAATCAATTAAATTTTCAAAATGTTATGCAATAGTGAAAAAATAAACGGCATTGTCCTAGGATTAGATTTGGGTCTGGTGCATTCACTAGTGTTCTTCTCTCTCGACTTGTCTCTTAATTTTCATTTATTTTTTTAAATCAAAATAATCAAAGGCCGAGATTTATTTTAAGTGGGGACGTTTCCTTTTTAAGTGGGTCAAGCCTAATTAATTAAATGTGTGGTTTGTGTTATTGATTTGATTTGGATACCTTGTTTGCTTCTATCCCTTTCAGTTTTATTTTCTTCCTTATCATGTTGTATGCATGTGCATTTGTTTTCTTTTCTTCCATGTTTGTTTTTCCTTCCTCCTCCTTGCTTATGTGCTTAGTACCCTCATGCATTTCCCCAATCCCAATCACGTTTCCTTCTTCTTTGCTCCCTTTCTTCAAGGTAAGCTCATGCATTCCTCCCCAATTCTATCATGATCCCCTCTTCTTGGGAGCAAAGATGAGCACTCAGTCCGTTGGTATCTTGAAGAAAGGGAGCCAAGAAGAGGGGATCATGATAGAATTGGGGAGGAATGCATGAGCTTACCTTGAAGAAATGGAGCAAAGAAGAAGGGAACATGATTGGGATTGGGGAAATGCATGAGGGTACTAAGCACATAAGCAAGGAGGAGGAAGGAAAAACAAACATGGAAGAAAAGAAAACAAATGCACATGCATACAACATGATAAGGAAGAAAAGGAAACTGAAAGGGATAGAAGCAAACAAAGTATCCAAATCAAATCAATAACACAAACCACACATTTAATTAATTAGGTTTGACCCACTTAAAAAGGAAACGTCCCCAGTGGAAAATAAAGCCAAGAACTGAACTGAGTAGAAGAGAATGAGCATTAATTACCCGTTGAGTGTGTTTACGCTTAGAGAGGGAAATTGGCATGTCCCTGAGGATTTTTCTTAATCTCATTTTGCATACCAATTGAATGGGGAATTAAAAGAAATGAAAAAGGGAAAGGGAATAGGCATGGCAAGGAGTGTGTTGGGTGTGGGTTTTGCCTTTTCAAGTTGGCGTAAAAGTTTCAAACATGTCAACCTGCTCTAGTATTTATCGGGTTAGAAATAATATACTCATCCCAACTTTAACCAGAGTTAAATTTCTACATTCTGCTCTTACTCATATCACATATTTTTTATAGAGAAAAAGTTAAAACTTAAAACATATAAAAAGCTAAAAATATGTATATGTTAAAAGAAATGGAAAAGGGGCAAGGGAATAGGTGTGGCAATGGAGCGCGTCGGGTGCGGATTTTGCCTTCTTGAGTTGGTGTAAAAGTTATGAACATGCCAACATGCTTTAGTATTTATCGGGTTCCATCCCAACTTTGACTAGAGCTAAGTTTATACGTTCCGCTCTTACTCCCTTACTCATCCCAACACGCTCTAGTATTTATCTGCTCCCCATTGTTCTTTGTTGCATTTTGTTCTTAGTTTTTTTATAGATTTGGATGATTCATTATCCAAACTTTTAATTCTTATTGGACGAAAGTTGATCATGGTCAACACCCAATTTTAACCTGTATTTTTCTGTTGTTTTGAAAAAATCCCAAAAATATTTTGTTATGCATTTCAAAATTTTAATCACTTACACACGTCATTTTGTGCTCATTAACGGTTTTACATTATTTTTATTATTAGTAGTAGAACATTTTTTTATTAAAAATTATTGAAACAAAAAAGTCAGAATATGATTTTAAAAAAATAATAGTTTAATTTAAGCCGTTTATGGTTACATATGGAGACAAACCAAAAACAAAAAGTAAAAAAAAGTTAATAAAAACAGGGACACATTCAGAAGCCATGCACACCCCTTCCCTCTTTCTTCATTTTATTTTGAGCTAGCAAATTAAGCCAATTTCTTCTTGTTCCTTTACTTTTCCCATTTTGGCACAAACATTTCAGCTTTTGCAACCACTACACCTCCATCCCATACTTCCTGCATTGCTTTTCAGAAGCTGTTATGCGTGCACCCCCACCCTCTTTCTTCATTTTATTTTGAGCTTGCAAATTAAGCCTTTTTCTTCTTGTTCCTTTGTTTTTCCCATTTTGGCACAAACATTTCAACTTTTGCAACCACTACCACTACAAAAAAAACACTGATTAGCGACGGACATTAGCGAGGGACTTGTTGTCTCTCGCAAAAACAGTCATTAGCGAGGGAATTAGCGAGGGCATAGAGCTGTCAATTTTTTTGTCATTAGCGAGGGAATTAGCGAGGGAACTGTCCCTCGCTAATGACTGCCCTCGCTAATTCCCTCGCTAAATTTTACTTTTTCAGATGATGGGACTCAACGCAGGGGTTGGTAAAGGTGCAGAAATTAGCGATGGACAGTTCCCTCGCTAATTCCCACGCTAACGTTAACTTTTCAAATGATGAGACAGTTCCCTCGCTAATTCCCTCGCAAATTTTTTTCTTTTTTCCTTTATATCCGTGTACACCCTCACTCTTCTTTCTCACTCACTCACTCACTCTTCACCATTCCTCTTCCCTTCCTCTTCCCCCTTTCACTTCCTCTCACACCCTTCTTCTCTCTTCACTCTTCCAACACCACCACCACCACCATCATCACCACCTCCTCTCACACTCTTCTTCTCTCTTCACTCTTCCAACACCACCACCACCACCACATACCTCCTACCACTCTCACTCATTCTCTCTTACTCTTCACCACCACCAACCCACCACCCCACCACCACCACTCTCACTCTTCTCTCTTTCTCTCTCTCTCTCTCTCTCTCTCTCTCTCTCTCTCTCTCTCTCTCTCTCTCTTCTCTCTTTCTCTCTCTCTCTCTCTCTCTCTCTCTCTCTCTCTCTCTCTCTCTCTTCTCTCTTTCTTTCTCTCTCTCTCTCTCTCTCTCTCTCTCTCTCTCTCTCTCTCTCTCTCTCTCTCTCTCTCTCTCTCTCTTTCTCCCTTACTCTTCTCCTTCTCTCTACTCTAAACCACCCATCACCACCACCACGCCACCACCACCACCACACCACCACCACGCCACCACCACCACCACCACACATCACCACAAAATTAATAATAGAATATTCATTAATTAATATATATAAAAAAACAAGCCATTCAGCACTGGACACATGTCATTTTTTTTTTGAAAACTGCAGTCATTAGCGAGGGAATTAGCGAGGGCAAAAGCCGTCGCTAATTCCTGCGCATTTACCAACCCCTGCAACTGAGTCCCATCACCTGAAAAGCTGCAGTCATTAGCGAGGGAACTAGCGACGGCATAGTCCCTCGCTAATTAGCGAGGGATCCAATTTCCCTCGCTAATCCCATTTGCGAGGAGGGAATTAGCAAGGGAACCAGTCCCTCGCTAAGTCCCTCGCAAATGACCATTAGTAAGGGAATCAGGTCATTTTGCGAGGGAACTGTCACTCGCTAATGACTAGTTTTTTTGTAGTGTACACCTCCATCTCCTACTTCCTGCATTGCTTTTCAGAAGCTGTTATGCTTATGTCTCCCACGACTTGTAATCACCTCTCACCGCCACCCCTCTCTCTCTCTCTCTCTCTCTCTCTCTCTCTCTCTCTCTCTCTCTCCCCGTCATCGTGACTTCCGTGTAGCACCACCCTCGCCGTGATCTTCGGGGAGCACCACCACCATCGTTAGCCCTCTCTCCACCTCCACAGCCTCACCTTCTCTCCGTCCCTCGAAAATCATCTCTCCTCACCACCACCCTCCCCCCTCTCTCTTAAGTATGTGTCGTAGTTTCAATTTGCTCCTTTCATTATATCAGTCATATTTCAATTTGGTCCTTTAAGTATGTCATCTAGTTTTATTTTTGCATGTATTATTAAGTGAACTACACCAAAAAATTCAAAAAGGCAATAAAACATCATTTGAATTATATAAATAGGATTTCATTAATTAGGATTGCATCAAAACACAACCTAAAAGATAAACCTAAAGGTAAACAACACTAAAAATATATCAATCATTTAATTAACAACAATGAAACTTTAAACAAACATAGAGGACATATTTGAAACTAAAGAAAACCTTAGGGAACCTATTTGAAACTAAATACAAACTTAGTTTTTGAAATTAAAGAAAAACTTAGAGGGCCTATTTGAAACTAAAGAAAAGCTTAGGGGACCTATTTGAAGCGACAAAAAATAATTGCCACGTCATTGTTTTTTTGAGAGAAAAAATAAAAAAATGGCATGTCATTAAATATTTCACCTTTCACATCAACGGGTGCCACATCAGCACATAATAGACACGTCATAAGTAATTTAAAGAACCAAATTTGAAACTTGAGGGACCAAACTAAGAAAAAAAACTTAAAGAACCAAAGGGGAACAAATGAATAACTTAGAGGACTAAAAATGCATTTTAGCCTATTAATTATATAAAATTTTAAGTTTTTAATATAATTTTAGCTCTCATTTTGGTAATTTCACCCTATAAGTAATTTTGATTTAACAAATTAAAATTTTTTGATGAAAATCACTATTCATTTACGTATTTGAACAAAAATTTCATTATGTTAGATTCACTCTTAATTAAAATTAATTCAACCAAAATCAATGCTTATAATCCCAGAATCAAACATATGTGTAATTTATGGTTCGCCTAATCGAGTCCAAAATTAGATTTATGTCAATAATACATAATTTTGTATAGTTGAACCCATTTCTATACTTTTATAATTTTACGTTATTTTCCGTCAAAAAAATAATTTTACATTATTTATTGATAAAATTATTTTGATGGCCCTTTAATTTAACTTAAAATTTCAAGTTCGTCATTTATCTTTTTTTTTTCAATTTGTCCTTAAAATTTCAAAACATTTGCAACATCGACATTTTTTACAATTTTTGTTCAATTCCGTTACAAAATGTATGTGTGGCTGTTACAATGCTTGGCTGGCTTTTACCCATGCTTATGTGGCAGTACACAATTAATGTCAGCGCTGCTTGACGCTTGTTGCTGCAATGGTCTGGCCCCTTTCTACCTCGTACTACTTGATTAAAGATAGCCTTGTTAAAATTTTATGATACAAACTCTCCTTACAAAAAAAAATTCTTCAACAATTTGATTAAGATTTACTACCATAACTCGACATTGCATCGACAGCTATAAATTTACCGTCAAGGTGAAGATAAGATTTCAAACTTAATGAGTTGAACTTCAGACAACTCACTTCCACCATTTGATTATCAGCTTTAAATTCCTAGAAACTGTTTCGAGTGTATATGCCTTTTTCGATTGAGATAAGAGATGCTAAAATGCTACTCCTTTTGTTCCATATTATATGTCGTTTTGGGTCATTTCACACATATTAAGAAAAATAGTTAATTTTGTATGGAAAAGAGAAATTGTGAGTTAATTTACCAAATTAATCTTCATTAATGACATTGGAAAGATAAATTAATAGAGTTATGAAAGAGATATTATTAAATAATAAATGGTATGGAAGGAAAGAAACATTAATGTTTCAATGGGATTCTAAAAAGTCATCTATAATAGGACAAATTTTTTTGGCTAAAAAAACATATAATATGGGACGGAGACGGAGGGAGTAATAACTAGACACACAACCAACACGTCTAGCCCAGTGGTCGGGCTACCTTGAGCTACGTAGTGGGGGTCGATCCGGTTTGCTCCCGGGTTCGATTCCCGCCCACGTTAAAAAGGCGTGTTGGCCAGCGAAATCCTTGCCGCAAGTAGCGAGCGGAGATTAGTCATTCGTTGAAAGCGTTGGGACACTTCGTGGGTAGCCATCAACGGTCCTAAATAAAAAAAAAACTAGACAGACATTTGTAAAGCATTTACCAAAAATAGAATTGGTAACCAAAACTTAAGCAACAGTTACGGCAAATGAGTAATTCATCCATATGCGTTGCATAGAACACACTCAACCTTTGATTTGGCATCAGCAAGTTTTCATAAAATAGTTGAGTCTAGAAAAAAACTAAAACACAATCAAACAAGAGGTAACTATTTAGCAAAGCCTAGAGAAAGCAATAAACATAATCAGAAAAGACAACAAACATTGTAGCATAAACATAATAAGATAACAAATATGAACGCCAAATGACAAAACTAATCAAAAAAATTCTCATCAAATTATCAATTCTGTTAGAAATAATAAGCAGGGTAGCAACTCTAGTCAAGCTTAATAAGCAATGACAATGATACCGGGATAAAATGAGAGAGCTATTAGATTTTATACAAGATCCTATATATAACCGCAAGCAAAAAGCAGATTAAGCTGCTAAGCTTCACTAGCAAAATGATCATTAACATTACCTACAAAAGAGCAGATGGCTTTAAACCTCAAAAGAAAGCTCTCTAATGTGCAAAAACAGTGTCATTTCGCCTAGGTGGTCTGTCAGGAATAGATCCAGGCTTGAATTTCGAAGCTTCATGCCTAGCCAACTCAGGTGGAACAGCACTATTACTTTGAATGAGCATCTGTTTGAGATCATAAAAGACATCAGTGTCATGAAGAGTCAGGAATGTGGTAGCCACACCCGTCTTTCCCGCACGACCCGTCCGCCCAATTCGGTGAGTATACATTTCAATATTCCCAGGCATATCATAGTTGATGACATGAGCAACATCAGGTATATCAATCCCTCTTCCAGCAACATCAGTTGCTACAAGCACATTATATCTCTTGGTCCTAAATCCTTCAAGACTAATCTCCCTTTGCTCCTGCGATTTCCCTCCGTGCAAAGTAGTTACGCGATATCCTTCCTTATCCAAATTCTTGGCAACCATATCAGCATTCTTCTTAGTGTTGACGAACACAATTGCAGTCTTATCATTGAGCTCATCCAGCAATCTCTGAAGCTTGTAAAATTTCTCAGATTCCTTCATCATGATCACATGCTGACTAATCAAGTCAGTTGCTTTTCCCGCAGTGCCTATGGTAACCACAACAGGATTCCTCAAATACTTCCGAGCAAGCCTTTCCACAGCTGGAGGCATGGTGGCACTGAACATATAAGTGGTTCTGTATATCTTCTTCTCATCAAGCTCCTCATCTTCATTCTCAGGTTTGAGATTGCTTGAAGGCATAGCATCCAGCACACCCATAACCTGTGGCTCAAACCCCATATCAATCATGCGATCAGCCTCATCAAGAACAACGTAATTACATTGATTGAGTACAGCATAGCGTCGTTCCAGACAATCAATCAAACGACCGGGAGTGGCAATCACGATTTCGCAACCCTGCCTTATCTTAAACCCCTGTTCCTCAATGGACTGTCCACCAACAATGGAAACCACTTTGATACCCATATACTGAGCAAACTTAACAGTCTCATCCTCAATCTGCTGAGCAAGTTCGCGAGTGGGAGCCATTACAACGGCATAAGGACCCTCAGCTTCATTCTCCTCACTAATGGGAGGAAGTCTGGTTATGTAACTCAACATGGGAAGCACAAATGCAGCTGTCTTCCCTGAACCGGTCTCAGCAACGCCAATCACATCGCGTTGCTGCAAACCAAGGGGAATGGCAGCCATCTGAATAGGTGAAGGGGTTTTATAACCAGCCTTTTCCACAGCCTTCAACAGCTCCTGGCTCAACCTACTCTCACTCCAGTTCCTCATAGGGCGTGGAATCCTTGAACCCTTATATGAAATGTTGTAGTCCTCTCTAAAGATACGCCAATCCCTCTCAGTCATCTCTTCAAGCTTCTTCTCACTCCAATGGCGATCAACCCTCATGTCAAATGTATCATACACATCGGCAGCCGCTTCCTTACGCCGCTGAGCATCGGCCTCCTCCGGCTTCTCCTCAATGCCATCTTTCTGCCGGGTTTGATCGCGCAACTCCTTCTCGTTCTTGGCAGCAAGCTTCTTCTGCTCACGGCGGTCAAAACCGGCACGAAAACCGCGGCCGAAGAGAAATTGAGCCTCGTGAGGATTCTGATAGAGAATATTCATGTCACGCGAGGTGTCCTCAGTGTTTTCCCAATCGAAAGAGAAGCGAAATTTCTCGCTAGGTTTGATTACACGTTTTTTAGGTTTTTTGGTTCCAAGGTACTGTTCTTTAATCGATTCAAGCTCTTTCTCACGCTCCCGCTCCGCTAGTTTCTCCAATCGAGCGCGCTCACGAGCTTTGCTTTCCTCTTCGCGTTCCCTCTCTCGATTTCGCCGTTCACGTTCACGCTCGCGGTCTCTATCTCTGTCCCTTTCTCTTTCTCTTTCCCTTTCCCGTTCCCTTTCCCGGTCTCTTTCCCTGTCTCTTTCTCTTTCCCTTTCCTTTTCTCTGTCGCGGTCACGGTCGCGATCACGGCGGTCGGAGTCGGAGGGTTTGGGATCAGAGGAGCGGTTACTGGAAAGGAGTTGTTCTTGACGGCGTTTCTGTTCTGCGAACTCTTCATTACGGCGTTTAAGAGCCAATTCTTCGCGCTGGGCTTTGGTAAGGAAAACTGGCTTGGGTAATGTTGAGGCCACGTCATTGCTAGCGCGCTTCATGGTTTTCGAGTTGAATGATGCGAGGGAGAGAGATTTCGCTTGGTTAATTGCAGGAGGGGAGGGGAGAGGACTATACAGGAATGATGGATAAGCAACTGAACTAGGCTCCTAATTAAGTGGAGCAATGTTGATGCGGCTTGTAATTTCTCTGCTGAATGGAGTTTCCTTATGGCTTCTGGTTGGTGCTTAAGCTAAGTTGAGCGATGTGTAGAAATTTCTGGAACCTTTGAGCGACTAACAACACTACCAAGTACCAACACCCCATAATTTCAAAAAATATATTTTTATAACAAAACTCCCTCCAACTCTTTTTTATTATTATTATTATTACATCTTCTCATTTTCTGGTCAAAAAAAAATTAACACCTTCTCATCTCTTTTATTCCCCCTTTCTCTACATCTCTTTTAAACTTTAAGTGACCATATATGAAGTATTCACCTAAAATTTTTCTTGACAAAGAAATATTCACCTAAAGCTAAAGAAAATCATTGATGCCCCATTGCACTACTTTACTATATTTTCGTAGTGCCCATGAATTGAATTCAAGTATTAATTTTGGATATACATAAACTCAGTTCACGTATCGCGTGTAAAAATTGAAATTTGGTGTTGTTCGCTAATTGAGTTCACACGTGTATAAGTGATTTGAATTCACTAGATCGAACGTAAACTCATTTCACTCCCAACGTTGAATTTTTTCGCACGTGATATGAGTTTATATGTGTTGGAGTGAATTGAACACATTTGAACTTGGTTCACGTATAGCCCCAACTTCCTTATTAGTTATGCGAAATGAGTTCACGGGTGTTCAAGTGAACTGAGTTCAATCATACTTACATGAATTCAGTTCACCCATGCCATATGAATGTGAATTTAACCCATGAACAAAATTCACGTATGCCTATATTGTCTGTTTTCCCATGTTTCACTTTGTGACTGAATCCATTAGCTTGCAGTAAATGGACTCAAACTTACAACTCGGTGATACACAACTAACAACACATACAATGGATAATTATGATCCATTTACCACTCACAAGGTAACTTAAACTTATTTGTGAAAGTAAAATTGTCCATAAGAACATAAAAAATACTAGTTTGTCTAACACTAACTCAATTTCTTGTACTCGCTTCACACACTTGATATCTAGATAAGAAAAAAGGGAAATTCTTTTCACACTCCCTTCAATTTCTTGTACTCCCTTCACACACTTGATATCTAGATACACGAGTGAAAAAATTTGCCCTTAGTATACCGAGTGTGTGAGAGGAGTGCAGGAAGTGTGACACGAAAATTCCTAAGAAAAATGATAGGACTCAAAAGACTAACACGGCCTAATTTCCTCAAACTCGATCAAGTCACCTTCCCAAATCGATGACATGTTATCTGCCCAAACGAAAAGGCCCATCGGACGAAATTGGCTAAATAATTTTTCTTGATTTGGGTTAGATTGGTTTTTGATCACACATCCACCAAAAACGGTCCTTGTTCAGGGCTAAAGATTCGTGTATAAGAGAGAGTTTAAACGGTGAATCTAAAAGTGTGTTTTGATGAAAAAGTATAAGGGAGTAATGTATTTTTAGAGAGTAATTAAAATGTAAATGCTAATGACTTTGTTTAGATATTAAACACGTAGAATTTAAAAAATGAGGAGATGTTCTAAGCTAATCGGGTTGTTGGCTCGCCAACCACCCCTCCATGCGATCGCGAGCTTGCTGATCATCTTATTCTGTCGGCTCGTTGGTCATTGGATCTCTTGAAATTAATTTTCTCATCCAAACACACTCTAAAAAATGATAAACCAAAGAGGCATACAAACTTATTCTTGTGAAGACATAAGAGACGGTTACGTTTTTACTTTATAATCACACAACCCCCATGTCAGCTAGTTTAATGGAGAAATACCTACCCGGACATATTTGAACTTTGCACACCATTGTAAGCCATTGTTATTTAAACACTCAATATTCACAAGCAAAGGGAGAAGCCAATTAAAAATGGGCATAACAATGTACTTGAGATTTTTACTCTTTCTAAGTGTGGCATTTTTCTCTGAAGCTAGTAGGCTCCTTCCAGCTCAACCTAAGCAAAGAGATGCTGTTGTTCCCTCTTGGTTTAGTGGAATTCATGGCAAAGTGTCAGGATTTGTGTTAGAGGAAATAGTAAAATGACTTCTACTTTATTGATTATGCAACAGTGCTATTTATACAAGCTGATTGGATCAAGGTAGTTGCTTAACAGAATAGCAAAACAGAATAACAGCTAATTAAGAGGAATTAAAACTACATTTAATTTACATTTAGCATTTATATATACAGTATTCTAACAGCCCCCCTCAAGGTGAGCATGTATATCCTTCATGTGAAGCTTGGATAATAGATTATTGAACTGTGTAGACTGCAAGGCCTTTGTATGTATGTCAGCAATCTGAGCAGCAGATGGAATTGGCATGAGATGAATAATTTTAGCTTGAACTTTCTCACGAACTAAGTGGCAATCAAGTTCAATGTGTTTCGTACGTTCATGAAAAATGGGATTTTGTGCAATGTGTACAGCAGATTTGTTATCACAAAATAATGAGACAGGGTCAGAATGTTTGCACTGTAAGTCTTGTAACAGGAAAAGGATCCACTGGATCTCACAGGAAGTAACAGCCAAGGCTCGGTACTCAGCTTCAGAGGAGCTTCTGGAGACTGTACCTTGCTTCTTAGACTTCCAGCTAATGAGGGAATCACCATAGAAAATGCAGAATCCTGTAGTAGACCTCCTGCTGTCAGGGCAGGATGCCCAATCCGCATCACTGAAAGCAGTAAGGACAGAGTTGCAGTGAGCACTGAAGAACAAGCCACGGCCACTGCAGGCTTTCAGGTACTTCAAAATGTGAAGGGCAGCTTCCAGGTGAGTATCTAGAGGATTGGAGAGGAATTGGCTGAGCCTATTGACAGCAAAACATAGATCAGGTCTTGTGTTAGTTAGGTAGATTAATCTTCCCAACAGGCGCCTATAGACAGTAGGATCAGCAAGAGGAACTCCATCTTGAGTGCTGAGTTTGAGGTTAGCAATCATAGGTGTGGATACAGGTTTACAGGCTAAGAGCCCTGCCTCTTCAATTAGCTCCAAGGCATACTTTCTTTGGGACAAAACAATACCTGCAGGAGACCTTGCTACCTCAATCCCTAAGAAAAACTTCAAATTGCCAAGGTCTTTGATCTTGAACTGAGTATCTAGAAGGTGTTTTATTTCAGTGATCTCTTCCAAGTTGTTGCCTGTCAACACTATGTCATCAACATAGATTAGCAAAGCAGTGATGGAAGAGGGGGAGTGTTTCACCAGCAAGGAATAGTCATGTTTAGATTGTATAAAACCGAGAGGAGTGAGGAAGGAGATCAGTTTAGAGTTCCATTGTCTGCTGGCCTGCTTGAGGCCATATAACGATTTCTGCAGCTTGCAAACCAGATGAGGAGAGTCCACTGCATAACCAGGAGGTACCTTCATATATACCTCTTCTTGCAAATCACCATGCAAGAATGCATTATTCACATCCAGCTGCTGCAAGTGCCAGTTGTTGCTGGCAGCTAAGGCAAGGACAAGCCTGACTGTTGTCATCTTGACAACAGGAGAGAATGTGTCAGAGTAGTCCACTCCTTCAGTTTGTGTGAACCCTTTGGCCACCAACCTAGCCTTATACCTTTCTAGAGAACCATCAGCCTTTAATTTTACCTTGTAGACCCATTTGCAACCAATAGGTTGCTTACCAGGAGGCAAAGTGGTCAGGATCCAAGTGGAATTTGAGTCAAGAGCTTTGATCTCTTGTGCCATAGCATCAAGCCAACATTGATGCTTGGAAGCTTGATTAAATGTCTGTGGTTCAGTAATAGTGGAAACAGAGGCAATAAAGGATTGGTGATTAGCAGACAGATGTTCATAGTTAATGTACTTAGAGAGAGGATATTCAATACCTGAAGGTGACTCATCGTGGGTGGAGAGAGCAACCATAGCACAATGAAAATCTTTCAAGTAAGTAGGTTTGGATGTCATACGGGTGGATTTCCTTAAGGGCAGGATGGGATGAGTAGAATCAGTAGGAACACTCTGTGAGGTAGTAATTGTTGCAAATGCATGAGGTATAGTGTCAGAGTCTGTAGCTGCAGATTCAGTAGGAATAAGTTCAGTGTTTGTAGTGGCAGCTGCAGTAGGGATAGTCTCAGTTGCTGTAGGACTGACAGCAGAAGAGGGGACCACAGTATTTGATAAGGGTGAGGTGAGTTCAGGTTGATCAGGAAGGATAGGGTCAAGGGAGGGGAATAGGGCAGTGAGAGCAACTCTAGAGGGAATATTTTGAGTGGGTGTTGGGTGGCTGTTTATGGGAGAATAGGGAAAAATGTTTTCATAAAAAGACACATTCCTAGAAAGAAAAATTTCATGAGTGTTAATGTCAAACAACAAGTAACCTTTGGTGCTAAAGGAATGACCAATGTAGATGGATTTTCTAGCTCTAGGTAGGAACTTTGTTCTATGAGCTGTAAGGGTGGTAGCATAACAAAGACAGCCAAACACTCTAAGATTAGACAAATCAGGATGCTTTTTATGGAAAGTGAAGTAAGGGGATTTGGATTTTAGAGTCACAGAAGGTAAACGGTTGATGATGTGAATGGCATGACAAATAGAGAAGTCCCAGAATTGAATAGGTAGATGAGATTGAAAAAGTAAGGATCTAGCAACATTCAAGATATGTTGATGTTTCCTTTCAACAATACCATTTTGTTGAGGTGTTTCAATGCAAGTTCTTTGATGAATAATGCCTTTAGTGAGGTAGAATTCAGGCATTATAAACTCAGTTCCGTTATCAGAACGAATGATTTTTATGTGCTGTCCAAACTGTGTGTGAATGAAGGCAACAAATTGAGTGATGTGAGTTCTAGTTTCTGCCTTTGACCTCATGAGTTTTATCCAAGTAAATCTGGATTTGTCATCAATTATAGTGAGAAAATATCTATTGCCATTAATAGAAGGAGTGCTAAAAGGACCCCAAATATCCATATGTACAATATCAAATAAATTCTCAGAAGAGGATAAATGAGTAGGAAAAGGAATTTTCTTTTGTTTAGCAAATTGGCATATATCACAGTTTTTATTAGATGAATGAGGCATATTACAGTGAAGTTTTTGCAAGCTATTGTAACAAGAGGAGGATGGGTGGCCTAACCTATTGTGCCATATATCTATAGTAATATGATTGACACTAACAGAGTTACAGTGGATAGTGTGGGATTTAGTAGAAGAAGCTGAGGGCAAGATATTCATTGTATATAGTTTGCCATCCCTCTTAGCACGGCCAATCACCTTCTGGGAGGGGATATCCTGCAAGATAGCACAGTCAGCTTCAAAGAGAGTCCTGCAATTGATTGTATCTGCCAATTGGCCAACAGATATGATATTTGATGTAAATCCAGGGACAAAATATACATCATACAAGGTAATGGTGGGAGTGAGGTTAATAGTTCCTTTAAAACAAGAGTATCTTGTGTCACCAGAGGGAAGGGTGATCAAAACAGGCTTAATGGCATGGAAAGAACTAAAAAATTCCATGGATGAAGTGATATGATCAGTGGCCCCTGTATCTACAAGCCAAGTAATGATAAATGTACCTGAAGGTGTAGAGATCAGACTATTAACTGTTACCATATTTGCTGATGGAGTAGGAGCAGTAGTAGGCAGGAGAGCAAGAAGACTGGTGAGTTGTTCTGCTGTAAGATGCACAGGAGTAGTGTTGGCAGGGGAGGATTCATCAACATCAACATTGTTAACAGTCTTTTTGTTGTTCTTTGAGGAGAAGCCAGGAGGATAGCCATGCTTCATATAGCATGTTTCAATGGTGTGATTGGTCCTGTTGCAGAAAGTACAGAGACGACCACCACGAGGAGGTTTACCACGGCCACGACCACTGCCGGAGGAAGAGGAGACCTGAACATTTGCAATTGAAGGGGTGATTGCAGAGTCAGGGAGAATAGGGGGAGCAAT
Organism: Astragalus membranaceus; assembly: GCA_039519185.1. NCBI lineage: Eukaryota > Viridiplantae > Streptophyta > Magnoliopsida > Fabales > Fabaceae > Astragalus > Astragalus membranaceus. The sequence goes on along the minus strand of CM076851.1, from coordinate 8,514,753 downwards.
TTGTCGTTCCTGTTGTATAATCATCGAGTAAACTCTAGATAATACAGGTAGGGGATCCATTATGAGAATCTGAGAGCACACCGCTGCGAAATTTTCATTCAAACCTTGAATGAAACTCATTACCATATCACGATCTTGCCGGTCTTGAACAATCTTGGATGCTTGACAGCAACACGTGCCGACAGGAGCGAGGCATTGAGGGATAGGGTCAAAATTGAGCAATTCATCCCATAGAACTCTCAATTTTGTGAAGTAGGATGAAACGGAAAGTTCGCATTGCCTCAGAGAGAAGACTTCTTGCTTGAGATTCGCAATTCTTGTGTTGTCACCTTGCGAGAACCGGTTGCGTAGCTCACGCCACACTGCGTAAGCATCAGTGATCCACAAGATGCTTGTTGAGATCTCCGGTGAAACCGCGCGATTTATCCAAGCTAGGGTGAGCATATTGCATCGTTTCCAACTTGGAAATTTCGGATCAGATGATGAAGGACGCAGAATTGAACCGTCTACGAAGGCAAATTTGTTCTTCATTTCTAACACCATGGTCATCGCTTGAACCCAGGAGTGGTAGTTGTCGCCGTTGAGGATCGGAGTCACAAGAACAAGGGAGGGGTTTTCATTCGGATGAATGTAATAGGGATCAAAGTAATCCTTAGAGTGAGAGGGTCGAGGAGGAGAGTGCGACGAATGCTCAGATTCGTCAGAGGAGGAAGATCCTTGCGTCTCCGCCATGGGAGAGAAGCAAAGGATTCAGAGAAGATGAGGAAGGTTTGTTACGAAACAGAATTTCGGAGAGGTAGTTGGAGAAGGGCGTAACAGAAATGCAGAGAGGGAGAAGTCAATGCGGAAGTTTTTGGTCAACTAATACCATGTTAGAGGAAATAGTAAAATGACTTCTACTTTATTGATTATGCAACAGTGCTATTTATACAAGCTGATTGGATCAAGGTAGTTGCTTAACAGAATAGCAAAACAGAATAACAGCTAATTAGGAGGAATTAAAACTACATTTAATTTACATTTAGCATTCTAACAATTTGTGAGTGAATATGATGACTCAAGCTATTACGGTGATACAGATACAGGTCGTCTAGTTTGTACACCCCTCAATTGTCCCACCTCAAGTGGATTATGTGGTCTAATATACATCAACTTAGAACCTCAACCTCCACCTCCACCTGCCAGTCCCAGCGACCAAAATAATAATCAAAAAATGGCTATGACTTTAGCTATGGAACCATCTCATTATTGAAATGAATTCATCTAAGAGTTCAAAGTTCTTAGTATGATAGTTAAATTATGTCTATGATGTACTCTAATTACCACATGCATGTGCTAGTAGCAAGTATTTATGTTAATGCATAGTACCAAATAATTGCTGAATAAAACACTACATATCATATATTTTTATTATGCGCAGTGATGAATTATAAATACAACATTTAATCCTCCCCCTTGAGCTTAGCCATAGCAGCGTCTGACCAATTATCTGCACTTCCAGTGCGGGGAATACTAGGAATCTTTGTGTACAAGTCCACCTGAAAATGTACACTCAAGATGTTTCCACTGTCATCTTCATGCATAACAGCTCTAACCTTGTGCAAGGGATGATCAAAGCTTATCAACCCACTTCCATTTGTGAAAATGCACCCTGCACCCACATTCCAATCAAATTAATTAACAAGTGAATTGAGAAAGTTGAAATCAGATAATCAAACTTAAAAAAGAATGAACAAACCTTGAGGAAAAGGTGCAGATGCATTTCCACAGCAATATTTAATGAGTTTAGGATCATCAGAACACACTAAGGATCCATCTCTTGCAATTCCCCATAGGAATTCTACACTAGCTTCACGATCCTAAGTAACATTGAACTGTCTCAAATTAATCTCCAAGATCATAACTACTAATTAAGAATACAAGATCAAATTGAACAGTCACAAACATACATACCCTGGCTATAAAAAGAGTGTTTGTCTTGACATCAAAGATGATGAATGCAAATTTTCCATCAAGATGTTTAACAACTTGGTCAGGTGGGTAAGGTGCTCGATCTCTTAAAACCTTATAAGCTTCAACCACAACCATAGCTTCTGTTACTTGTCTTGGTAACCCATAATGATGTCTTAGATCACCAATATTTGCTAAACTTCCAACAAATATGCAAAATATGTCCTCCAAAACAACAATTGACCTGTCGATTAACCAACCAAGAAAATCAGAAAATTAATTGTTACAAAAAAAACATACATGATTTACAATTGAATTATGAACCTGGGGTGTGTTGGATTTTGGTGTTGATGAGACAGAGCCATATAATTTCCATCTGGGATATTGTAAACTGCTGAATCTGGCCACAAAGACTGGAACTTGTTAACAATTTCTTCTGTGGTCTTTGAATTATTGGATGCATTTGATGGAAGGGTTAGCTCTTGGGGTGGTTTTCCGATGGCTTTTGCAAACACTGCTAACATTTTTGCTTATTCAATGCTTCTTGTGCTAGCTTGATCTCCTTAAAACTTGTTCATAGAACAGAACAGAACAGTGAGTTCAAGATTCAGAAGCTTACAAATATAGATATAGTTGATGTGGCAGCATGATAAGATGGATTTTTCAGATGTCACTATGTTGAGGTGATACGTGTAATACTACGTAACCAACCTAGGATTTAATTACATGCACTGCAGAGGTGCTCATGGTTTTCAACATGTTCTGTCGCATCTTCAATACTCCAATCACTCCTCTCCCATCCATTCCTATTATTAAATTAATTTTCGTTAATTAGTAGTAATATTTGTCATTTCAACAATAATCTAGATCCATCTTAATGCTTATCCGTAAGCAAATTAATTTGGACTATTCAACAAGCAACATTTACGTGACTCATGTATCATACCAATCCATATAAGTGACTTTGGACTATTGAAGGAAACAATATTTACGTGACTCAGTGTTCTAGCTCTTTCTTTTCCACAACGTCTTTTACCTTTTTTAAATAGAGATATTCATCAATTGAATTATCTGCTTTTGTTTTCTTTTGTACAATTAGTTAAAAAGTAAAAAAAAACTTTTCATAATTTGAAATGGAGACCAGTATTTTACCTGTGCATTCGTACGAGTGACACTATATTTGTTATATTTACTATGAAATTATAAATACGTTGAAAGTTATAAAATGTAATAAAAGTAATCTGTACATTGGTCGCCCAAGGGTTAGAACGGGTTGATGTGGATCACTCTGGTGGGACGATGAGGTCGCGAGCTGAGCCGGCGGGTGTACCTGCAAAGACACTCCGACGCCCAAGTCAGGGGGAACAATTAAAGCAGAGAATATGAGATGGGATAGAATGTGTGTACCTTTTTGTGAGGGGTTGACGTCTATTTATAGAGTTCGGCGGCACTTCCTAGCCATTGGATCATGCGGCTTGATCTCAGCCGTTGGGGCGCCCTGAGCTCATTCTAGGCGCGCCCTTCGTTCTCTGTTATAGTGCCCTGGATTAGGTTTGGGCTTATCGCAAGGATTGGGCCCTCGACCCAGTCCAGAACAAAAAGAAATAGGAAAAATTCGATAAAAGGCTATATTTCAAATTTATTAAAATACTTGTGTTGCAAAACGTTAAAAAAAGTCGGCATCTTCTTATAATATTAATAATCGAGTAAAGATCAAGAAAAAGGAAAATAAGATTTAATATAAGATATGCACCCACGTTGGCGCTCTCGTTGGTGCTCCGTTGCCGCTTCCGTTGCTGCTTCTACTGGTGCTCCTGTTGCCGCTCTCGTTGCTGCTCTCGTTGTCGCTCCCGTTGCCGATCGCATTGACAGTCTCTCGTTTCCGCTCCCGTTCCCACTTGTTTACTCATTTTATTCTAGATGATTTAATATTAATTTAATCATCTTAATTATATAAATAAATTAACAAATTATAAAAAAGTTAATTTGTAATTTTTGATAGTGGTTAAATTTTTTTGACAATTGTTATTGGTTAAGTTGATTAATTTTATTTTTGATGAAAAAATTGATTGATTTTAGTTATTTTAGATTATTGATTTTAGATTATTTAATTATTGATTTTAATATTAATTCAATTATTGATTTTTTTTAGAAAAAATAATTTTGAAATTTTTGTTAGAGGTATAACTTCTTTTGACAATTGGTAGTGGTTAAATTAATTGGTTTTAGTATATTATAAAAATAGTATAAAAATTTAGTTTTTTTTTAAAAAGATCTGACACGCGTCAATGCCCGTCGGCGCTCGAATCAGCTTTTGCTGATCGCGTCAGCCGGCGTCAGCTTTTGCTGACTGATTTGTAATTTTTTTAGGGTAGATTTTACTTTTTTATTTTCTGAAAAAGCTAGAAACTTTTTGTCTTTTAGTTGTGAAATTACTAAATTGCCCATAAAAATGGACACGTTGCGCTGTAGTGAAATGTCTAAAAATGCCAATTTGCTAGCACCTTGTTTTATTATAATCCAATTTGATTGATCAGAAAAATTAGTTGATTTGTAAAAATAATTGTCATATTATTTAAAGTCATTGACTTAAATATACTTTTCATCCTTACAAATATATTAATTTTTTTTGTTTTTTTTTGTTTGTGATCCTTGCAAAATTTTCAGTGTCTTTTATTTAAAGGAAAAAATCTATCTTTAATTCATCACCGTGTGTTACAAAAATGGTGACATGACTAAAAGAAATCTATTGGCCTTGCTGCTTGAGAGCCACATCATATTAATGATGTCATGTGGCATAACCTCTATCCCACCCTCTTCTAAATCATGATTCCTTGTAGTTGAATTCAACCGTAAGGTCTTACATATAGGGTGTGTTTGGTTTGGAAGAGAAAGAGAGTTGAGAGAGAGTAAGGGAAGAGAGAAAGAGGTGAGAAATAGAGTAAATGATTAAGGTGTTGTTTAGTTTAAGGGAAATAAAAGAGAAATGGGAGAGAGAGAGAGATGTGTCTCTTGATTTGGTTGGACAAAGAGAGAAGAGAGAAAAGATATTACTTTTGAAAGGACAAAAATTCACTAAATTAAAAATAATATATAGTTTATTCTTTAATTTAATTCTCTAAATGTTTATTTTAATTAGCTTTTTTTGACAAAAAAAATAATTTTAATTAGATAAATATTTATTTTAATGATTTCATTTAAATACTTAATTATTTATTTTAATTATTCAATAGAAGTTTATAAAATAACGGGTCATATAAATTAGAACAGTTTTTTCATTTGATAAAAAACAATTTGCTATCCATAATAATTTTACGAGTAATTCACTTATATGTTAATAAAAGAGTTTTATTTGATATTTGTAAAAATAACTTGAACACAATTTAACATGGTTAAAAATAGGAGTGTAGTTGAAAAAGCAAAAATGTGACATCATCTCTCTCCTCTTTCTTCCCAAGTTAGGAGAAAAATGTTTTTTTGTGGGGACCACATCAAAATATACATACGGCAAGTTCCAGTGTCCAAACATCCATCTAGCAATAAAACAAGCTACAACACTAGTAGTCTATGAGAATTGAGTAGGAGAACGTCTAGCTCAATTTTCATTGCCAACAGCTACTTCCATCTCTTATTTATGCCACAAGGCAAATAGCATCTGAATGAAAACCAACTACAACATGAATCAGGATCATGATAAGTATCAGGAACTCTTAGAGAACATAAAAGAAATTGAGATGAGTTTGGAAGTTATGAGGATTACCAATTTTTAACCAATTTATTTGGCTAGAATTGGAACACCACAGGCTGCAGGAGCATGCTTCCCATCCTTAAAGACAAGGTTTCCTCTCACAAAAGTGTCCAACACTTTTCCTGATAACCTTCTTCCCATATAAGCAGAGAGGCTAGGATGTTTAAGGAAAACGGGATAATCATCGTTCAAATCAAACTCCAGCTCTGGCTGCCACACCACAATATCTGCATGGTTTCCAACTGAAATTGTCCCCTAAATCATAAAAGAGGATAAATAATTTTCTTCAGGTTTGAACTGAAATTTTTGTCCAGGAAGAAAATTGGTTGTTGACTTGGTAATCTCACAAAGTAAATATCTACAATCATTTCACCTTTGATTCTAACCCTGCAAGTGCTGCAGGTTTCTGGCTCCACAATAAAGATAACTGTTCTAGAGTTAACCCATGTTTCTGACCATATGACCACGTCACTGGAAGATCAAACTACAAGTCTCCCAACATAACATTTGTCAGTCTTCAGATCAATAATAGCAGTTATATTTGCAATATGAATTTTTTTTAGAAGTTCTAACCTTCACTGAATGAAAGTTCACTAACCTGCAAAGATGATATGCCACCCCACGCCTTCAAGAAGTCACCCTCCTTAAGAAGCTTGAGTTTAGGCACAGTTGGTGAATGATCAGAACTCAACAGGTCAATGTGCCCATCCTAAAAATGAAGAATATACGAATAATTATGAGTAGATCATCAATGATTAAAGTAAGACTAATTTAAATTGTAGGGCAGAAGCATACCAATATAGCCTCCCATAACTTTTCTCTGTTTAATGCATCACGAATGGGCGGGGAACACTTATAACGTGTATCTCCATCTGGTATCTCTTCAGAAGCGAAAGTAAGGTAATGAGGGCAAGTCTCAACACTTATGCTGTCCCCACGACGTTTTGCTTCCTATAGAATACAAATGTAAAACAATAGCGCTCGCATATTAGACTATATATTTTACACAAACCAGATTTAGCCGGCATCGCACGGGTATTAGGGCTAGTAAAATATATATCATAACTCATAATACCTTAATAAGATCTAAGGAAGCACTTGAATCAGACAAGTGGACAATGTGAACATGTGCTCCTTCTAAAGAACCGCCAACTTTAGTGTCCTTTGTAACATCTACAAGTTCTTTGATGGCTGCTTCCTCCCTGGTTATCTAAACAAGAGCATTAGTAGTTTTTCAGGAAATTTAATGGACATTATGGAAAAACATAATAGATATTTTACACATACTGTAAGTAAACTTAACCAATTTTTTTGTTTTATATAATAAGAAAAGCATAATAAATTATCTATATGGACCAATTTCCAAACTGCTGGTTAACAGAATACTTATTTATTCAGAAAGCAAAGTCATGAATAATATCTTACCATGAACGCGGTCTAGTGTTGAGATATGTCGAGTAAGTCGACGGGTCACTATTGCCTTCAAGTTCCGTATTACTTTTAGATTCTTGTTGAATCTCAGCATGCACAAGTAAAGGTCTTCTATATTTTGCCAACACAGACAATCCCACCTGTCAAACACATTTGAAGAAGAATTGAACAATGATGCACGAGTAAAGGTCTTGTGTATTTTGCCAACACCGACAATCCCTCCTAACAAGTACATTTGCGAAACAAGTGAACAACTCCAATAGGAAAAAAAAATTGATGTGAACTAAAAATTATTCTTCAGTTATAACTTTGTGTTTTTTTTAACGATTGTACCTTGATATGGTCAATAGTAGTCATAGGAAAGTCATCAATTCCTGAAGGACACATAAAAGACTGTAAAAAAAGAGAGTCAGATCAAAATGCAACAGATATATCACACAGATTAACAATGGCTTGAGAAACAGCAGCACAACTATATTTGGCTCATAGTTGTACTAGAGAAAGGTATAAAAGCTTAAATGTGGAGAGACAATTCATTTCGCGACATATCTTTCTAAGTTGATAGATGAACACAAAACACGGAATCCCCAGCAAGATAGTGCCAAACCATTTCCGAGATATATACTGACTAGAGGAAAGCCCTGGAAATTCTGGAATCGATAGATTCTAATTTAAGAATTGACAACAATTTGAAAAGAAACTGAATCATGAAGCTGATCCTACTAACCAGAGTTGCACTGGTAAAACCTAAGTTTTCAAATGGTTACCTAACTTACCTTTAGACCAAGAACACCAGTATTTAAGAGACCTTCAAGAATACTGGTATTAAGCGTATTTTCTGGGATCAGGCCTCCCCAAAAACCTGTAAAAGAATAAAAAAATTATTTTAGAAACTCAATTTATTGTTTGCTAAGGTAGAGTTTGTGGTGTCATACCAACATCAACATAAATTTTATTCTCTGCAGCTTCAACCTGCAAACAAGTGGAAACTTTTGTTAGGAAAAGAAAAATTAATTCAATTCAACACTTAACCGCAAGAAAACCTAACTAAATTAACACCACAAAAATGCAGCTTACCAGATATTCAAATATTAATTGTCAAGAAGATTTTAGATAATGTATTTTAGAAGGAACTTTTCCTTCTATTGTATCAAAGATTGGATTTGTCATATGATAGATAAACTTTAGCAATGAAAAAAATATTTAAAATCACACAAGTAATCAATCACTGATACCTTGAGTTCCAGTGTTTCCTTAGACACAGTTGTTGGATAATTGTTTAGAGGCATGTCAACCACTGTAGTTACACCTCCTATTGAAACAATATTGAATGAGTCTATGTCACGCACATTAAAAAAAACTAAAAATTTATGTAAATTAACAACCACAGACATTATAGTTACTAAATCGCAGTGTTATCATTAGGTGAAGATATTATACTTGCTCTATGCTTTAAGTCTAGATGTTCTTAAGTAGCATATGAAAAAACATAAACATTTCTCGTGAAATATCGAATCAAGTTTGAAAGTAGACGAATAGAGGGACAAAAATCAGCATACCAGCAGCAGCAGCTCTAGTACCAGTAACAAATCCCTCCCAATCAGTTCTTCCTGGGTCATCAAGATGTACGTGCCTGCCACATTAATTTAATTGACATTTTGAAATCATGTTGATAATGAACCCTACTCATTTATAATTCCTAAATTGTAATAAAATTCATGTTTCCCCCTTAAGAAAATAAAGCATGGGAAGATGATTTGGACATCTTACACATCAATCAAACCAGGCATGATAACAGCTTCTCCATAATCAATCACTTCTTGTACAGAACTCCCCTGCTTACTATATCCTTCCACAATAGATACAATCTTCCCTTCATTTATCTCCACTGTTAATTATTGATGGCACAAAAGAAACAATAGCTTGTCAACAGAAATTATGGTCTTCACTATGATGAATTGATGTTAATACAAATTGAGGGGCAAAATGGTAAAAAAAAAGTGTAAATTTCTAATGATGAAGGATTAAAAAAGAACCTGATCCAGAAATGAACCCTTGTGGGGTCAAAATACGCTTACTGGATATCCAGTAACGATGATAGGGAAGAAGACTGCACTTAAATTCATCATCCCCTTGTAAGTGTAACTGTGTAACAAAAACGATTAATATGATTCAACTTCAATAGCATAAATAATAACACTAACACATGAACAAAAAGTGAATTAATTAAGCGTGCACCTTAGTGAGAGGGGATAATTGCGCTTTGTAAGGATCCTGTAGATTGAATAAAACTATGAAGGAAAGTAGAAGTGCTAATACAGGCAATAACCTCCACAGTAGCTGCTCCATTTCTCACAAGTGTAGCTGTTTTTTAATTCAACAATCAACAACACTCTTTCTTTCTAAATTTTGTCAGAACATTTTTTTTAGATTAATTTATATCAGAAATTAGGAAAAAGACGTTAATGCATAGAAAACAGTAAAAAAGACCTTGCCTGTTTTGCTTTAATATTTTAATTTTATATTTATTTATTGGTCACTTTTTGTTCTCTTTTGGTCACTATATTTATTTATTTATTTATTACTTATACTTTTCTTTTTTCAAAATATTACACATCTAATCGATAAGAAATCATGGTTGATGTGATTTTTAAAATAAATGAAATAAAAGTTAAATTTTTTTTATGTTGTGTCAATCTCTGATTGTATGAGATTGTAAAGTATTTGTGCATCGTCATCTGGTATATTTACGTACTAACTCCGTTTTTTTGATACACGTCGTTTTTTAAGAATAATTTTGTTTCATTTTACTTGTTATTTTCAAAATTCAATGCGGCATTAACTATTATTTTGTCAGTAATACTTTTAAATATTTATCGCATGGAGAGAAATATGTAGAACGTAATAATAAATAATTAAGAGTGTTCTAGGAAAAGAATAAATACTTCCATCAAATTAAATGATTTCTTGTCTCCCAAGTAGGTGGATGGTGGTTTGGTGAGCCCTTACAGCTGGTAGATATGAGACTATTATATCTCGCCTCATGTTTGCATATGACATTATTCTTTTTGGACAAGCTACTGAGGCTCATATGAGGATGCTTCTAGTGTGGATTGGGTAACTAGTTAGCAACTCTAAAACTATTATCTATTTCTCTGAAAGTGTGGAAGCTCATATGAGAAGGACACTAGTTGACCTCTCTTGTTTTAGAGAAACAGACACTCTCGGTAAGTATCTTGGTGTGTCTCTGAATCGTCGTGCCCCTAAGAAAGCAGATTTTCAGTATCTCATTGATCAGGTTAACTCTAAACTTTCAACTTGGAAAGCGAAGCATCTTTCCTTTATAGGTTGTGTGACTTTGACCAAACCAGTGCTAGAGCCTCTCCCTATTTATGCAATGATGATTGCTGCCATCCCCAAGGCTTGTCTCCATGAGATTCAGAAAATGCAAAGATCCTCATTTGGGGTGACGATGCAAACAGTGTTTTAAATCGCGCGCTATAGCGGCGCTATAGCGGCGAAGCGGAGCGGAGCGGCCGTTGGCCGCGACGGCGACGACGTAGCGGAGCCCTTCTGTGTCGCGGGCGTCGCGGGCGTCTTGGCGGCGAGTTCGCGGGTCTGATTTACGCCAAATCGGGTTCTGGATCAACACACAGATCCGCTAGGTTGAAGAAAGAAGGGGAATGACGAAAATAGCCCTTCGTTTTTTTATTTTTCAGTTCTTTCATTAAGGGTATTTCTGTATTTACGCTTTTAGGTTAATTCAATAAAAAAATACGGTGAATTCTTCACCGACTCACTCTGTAATTATGCTTTTACGCACACACTACACAGCACACTCTGTTTCTGTTTCACTTCCATTCACGACTCACTCTTCTTCACCGACTCACTCTGTTTCACCGACTCACGTCTTCTCTTCCATTCACGTCTTCTCGTCTTCTCTTCTTCATTCCTTTCTCTACGCAAAGCTGTTCCATTGCTGTTCCATTCCTTTCTTCTGCTCTGCTTTACGTGACTGACTGCTCTGTTCTTCTTTTTTCCAATTTCTTCTCTGTGTTCGTTTGTTGCTTTTTTTATTTCAGTTTCAGTCATGACATCCTCCTCTCAACCGCAACCTGCAACTTGTGGGTTAGTGAAGCCCACCGGAGATAACCTTGACATAGCTTGGAAGTGGAATAGCTTGAAAGATATTAAAGATAGGAAATCTGTAACTTGTGACTTTTGCCATAAAACAACTACTGGAGGAATTACTAGGGCCAAAAGACATCAAATGGGAATAACAGGAGATGTTGGAGCTTGCAGAAAAATACCACCAGAAGTGAAAGCATTGTTGAAGGAAGACTTTGACAGGAAAAAGGGGTTAAAGGATGATGCAGCCATTGCTGAGCTAATAGAGGAACAAGATCAGATGGCTGACTTGCAAGAAATTATGAGTATTCTAAAAGGAGGAAAAAGACCACAAAACGAAAATTCTATAGATTCTATTGCTAAGAAGAAGAGTAATGTCAAAGGTCCATTGGATGCTCTTTTATTTAGGGACCCTGAAACAACCATCAAATTGGGTAAAGCTACCAAGCAAACAAACATAAAGGACGGTTTCGACAAGGAAGCTAGGACAAGAACAATACAATATATAGAAAGATTTTTGATTACCAACATGATTCCTTTTAATGTTGTGAATTCAAAAAGCTTTCATTTGATGCTTGCTGCTATTGGGAATTATGGTCATCATCTAAAGGGTCCCACCTATCATGAGTGTAGAGTTCCTCTCCTTAAAAGTGAGTTGCAATACACAAAGGAATTGATGAAAGGCCATGAAGAAGAACGAACATTGTATGGATGTTCTATTATGTCAGATGGATGGACAGACAGAAAGAATAGAACATTGATTAATTTTTTGGTGAATTGTCCAAAAGGGTCGATGTTTGTGAGAAGTGTCGATGCTTCTGGATATATGAAGACTGGGAAAAGGATTTTTGAGTTGTTGGATAGTTTTGTGGAAGAGATTGGAGAGAGCAATGTTGTCCAAGTTATTTCTGACAATGGAAGTAACTATAAGATGGCTGGTAGATTATTAGAAGCAAAGAGGAGTCGTCTGTTTTGGACTCCATGTGCTGCCCATTGCATAGACTTAATTTTGGAGGACATTGGGAAATTGCCTATAGTTAAAAGGGCAATTCAAAGAGGCATAGGAGTTGTTGGTTTTATCTATAACCACACATTGGCTTTGAACATGATGAGGAAGTTCACAAGCAAAATGGAATTGGTTAGGCATGGAGTGACAAGGTTTGCTACTTCCTTTCTTACTTTGCAAAGGTTGCATCAACAAAAAAACAACCTTAGGAATATGTTTACTTCGGAGGAATGGAATAAAACAAACACTGCTAAAGACCGTAAGGCAAAGAAGGCAGTTAACATTGTTCTTATGCCTAGCTTTTGGAATGATGTTCATTACACTCTTAAGGCCATGGGGCCTCTTGTGAAAGTGCTTAGGCTGGTTGATAATGAGAAAAAGCCAGCAATGGGTTATATTTATGAAGCAATGGATAGAGCCAAAGAGGCAATTCAGAATGCTTTCAACGGAAAAGAAGAAAAATACAAAGAATTATTTAAAATCATTGATGATAGATGGGATGGTCAACTCCACCATCCATTGCATGCAGCAGGACATTTTCTAAACCCCGAGTTCTTCTACAAGAATCCAAGAATGGACAATGATCCTGAAGTCATGAATGGGCTTTATAAGTGCATTGAGAAGCTTAGTGGAAGTTTAGAAATGGAAGAGAAGATTTCTATTGAGTTACAATCCTATAAGAGGGCAGAAGGAATTTTTGGTTTGAACATTGCAAAAAAACAAAGGACTACAATATCACCTGGTAAGTGGCTAAGTGCATTTTCTTTTTTATGAATTTAAAATTATGTAAATTAGATTATTAATAAGTGGCTAAGTGGCTAATTGCATTACAATTCAGCTGAGTGGTGGAGGAATTATGGATCTCAAACTCCAAATGTTCAACAACTTGCTATTAAAGTATTGAGCTTGACTTGTAGCTCATCTGGATGTGAGCGAAATTGGAGTGTTTTTGAGCATGTAAGTTCATTCGAAGTATAGAGTTTTTGTTATTCTTATAGTGATTGTGAAAGTGAGCTTGACATCTTGTTTATATCATAATATAGATTCATTCGAAGAAGAGAAGTAGGCTTGATCATCAAAGGTTGCAAGACTTGGTTTATATTAAATATAACCAAGCTCTTAAGCTACGATTTGATAGTCGTGATGTGATTGATCCGATCCTTCTAAATGATATAGATGAAAGCAATGAATGGTTACTTATGGGAAGAGATGGTGAGACGGCCGAAGAAGATTTGGTTTTTGGTGATGACAACTTGACTTGGGGAGATGTGGCAAATGTAGCTGGTGTAGATGAGCCTTTAGCATACACTAGGCAGCGAGGAGCAAGAAAGAAAACACCTGTTGCATCTGCTTCAAGCTCTAGGGGAAAAGACATATTGGTGGAAGAAGATGATGAAGAGATTAATGAAGTTGATGAGGAAGAGGAGAACGAAATCTCCAGCTCTGGTAGTAGTGATAAAGGACCAGACTATGATTACACTTTGGATGATGCTTAGATTTAGTCTTTATTTGTTAAGTTTGAATGTCATAGATTTTGTCTTTAGTAGTGATAAAGAACCAGACTTTGAGACACTTATGACTTTTTATGTAAAGTTTGAATGTCATGGATTTTGAGTATTTTAATTTGTTTTTGAGAATTTTCATGCATATAGTATTTATCCTATATTTGTGAATTATATTTCAAAATAGCGGCCATCCCGCTATCCGCTATACCGCTATAGCGTTTTTTGGGCCGGCCGCTACGCTCCGCTATCCGGGATTTAAAACACTGGATGCAAATAATAAAAATCTTCATGCAGTGAGTTGGGAGGTAATTACAAAGCCTAAAAAGTTCGGTGGCCTCGGGTTCCAAAAATTAGAAGTGGTTAACACTACTTGTATCATGAAACTCGGTTTGGACATTCGTCATGACTCTAATACTCTTTGGTGTGAAGTGCTTCGTGGCAAGTATGGAAGAGGAGTTAAAGATAGGACCACGCTTATTGTCAAGCCCACCGATTCTAGCTTGTGGAAAAACATAGTTAAGTCGTGGCCTCTTTTTGAGGAATTTGAATTTAGGGCCATTGGTAGTGGACTGGACAGAAAGGCCTGGGATGGTAAATCTAAAGGCCTGGGCTCTCTATACCTCGTGGCCTAATCAATGTGTGCGTTGCGGAGGATTGAAAATCTAGTGACTACCTCCAATTGACCATGCTTCAATTCTGGCCAAGAGATACGGTCTGCCTCGACTTGAGGATTAGGAGGAAGGATAGTCCTCATTTGACTTGGGGAAGCCTGTGTCCAAACAACTATGTCGTTCTTCTAAAGCATATTCCAAACAATAGTTGTCATCTGATAATTGTCCTCTCTTAGAGATGTGGTTGCTTAAAGATAGCTACCCCTCTATCAGAGTAGAAAGAAAAGAAAGAACTACACATACACTAAATCAAAGAAAAAGAAAGTCATAGAACCTTGCTGATGAGTTATTACTTCTTGCCGACGAGTTATTACTTCTTGATTTCCCCATTCAATTCTTGTCAAACAAAACTTCTTATAGAGCCTTTCGCACCATAGATAAATGTGTTGCATATTAACAAAACTTCTTATCAGATTGGTTCCTCTCTCAGGTCGACATCCAAGGATTTATGCAAACGCGAGCCTATTTGAAAAATACAAAAGTCTTCACTTATCTCCGATATAATTTTTATTCTGACCCCATGATATTGAAATTTTGCACCTAAACCTTCAACTCTTCAAGTTTTAATAGTTAAATAAACACGAAATTCTTCATTTAGTTTCCAAACCGACATTTTTTCTTCTACTCGATCCCAATATACTAATATAAACTAATGAGTAGCTCTAGTGTTTATAAAAGACATGTCCAATTATTTTATGAAATTTTATAAAATTTGTCAAATTAGTCTAAAGGATTGGACATGTCTTTTATAGCATCACATCATGTTGTTCTTGTGAATTCATATTTACCTAGAAAATTGAAGGAGATAGCTAGAAAAATTAGAAAAAACAACAACTTTAAAATAGATTTAACTATAATATGCAATTGGAGCTCATTAAATATGCAATCACAAAATCTAAACAAAGCCTATGCAGAACATCATAAAATATGCAATTGGAGCTCATTAAAAAGGGTTTCTTTCACAATGTCTATCATAAGCCTCTAAAATCACTTGCTTATGCCTGCCGAATGAGTAAGTAAAGAACTCATACATTTTAATTGTCTCAACCATTCAATGACAGAATCAACATAAGCTCATTGTTTTTTTCCTCTCTTTCAAATCATTGGTATAGAAATGAAAGCACACATACCTTTCTCATCAACAATTGTAATTTAATCTTAGAAACACATTATACTAACAAGCAACAACACAATGCTAGTTGCCTACACTATCACTCAAGATGATATTAAACTTTTGCAAGACAAAAACAAACCAGCAATATGTCAATGTTTGATTTAATTTGGACTTCCTATTCCTAAAATTTAGCAGCAAAATAAGGAACAGCAAAGTTATGGTTACAGACACAGCAATTTCTCCACTCACACATATTCAATAGACACGTTTTTTCAAACTATTGTTGTTCTTGATATGACAAGAAACCAGGAAATTATTGAAAACCTAAAATGAAACAGAGATTTTGACAAAATGATTAAGGGAAATGGCAGAAGCCTTTTGGTTTAGCTTCGCTCAAAATGAAAGAAAATGGCATAGGCAGCCATCACTTTCAGTATTCTATAATCAACAACACCAGTTTAAAATTTTAAAAAATGTAAGCATCATTGAAAATAATTCTCAATTCTATCATTCATTGACATATTATCAAGCACTTCACGTTCTATCAGTAGACCATACCATAAAACAATATATAGAACGACCCACCTCAACTGAAGTTGCATTAAACATGAAAAATTATGTAGAATTAACTTGATGTAAGGTAACAAAGAATTCAACTCGAGAAAGCTATGAACACTCATGGCGATGTACCAAACTTTCAAATCCAAAGAATTCATCAATTTGCAGAAAATTAAAGATGATATCAGAGCACAACAAACCGTAAGTTGCAAAATTAGTGAAGAAAGGGGGAAATCAAAATCGATGGAAAAGGGGAAAAGAAAATCAGAATCAGTGGAGAAGAGGGAAATCAACGATGAAGATGCATAATCAGAATAAGGAGGAAAACGAAAATTAAGGAAGAAAAGAAGAGGAAAATCAACGATGATTTGCAGATGAAGATACCTGAAGCGCGAGAGGTAGAAGATGAAGCTTGTCCCCGCGTCGTTCTCTTCTTCTGAAGCGCGAGAGCGTGAGAGTGAAATGCGAAAAATTGGCTTGGCTTCCGTGGTTTTTAGTACGGGATAGATAGATAGTCGGATAGGACAAATATCCTCATTATCCAGTTACCATATGCAAAAAAAATGTTTAAAAAACATTTTGTAAAATGTAACATTATCCAGTTACCTCCTGCTGTTAACTTTTCTGTTAAAAAATATAAAATGTAACATTATCCAGTTACCCCTGACGTCAGTGCCACATGTCACCATATTACATGCCACGTCAGCATCTATGTCACCACTGCCACGTGGAACTGACATGTGCCACATCAGCAACCAATGGATGGCTGCCACGTGGCACTGACTTGGCTAAGTGGAGGTAAATCCTTACTTAAAAAATAAAGAGTTTGGTGGCCAATGGGGATTGAACCCATGACCTTCAAGTGGCACACACGCATCCTAACCACTAAGCTACATCTTGCCTTTTGTAATTTTAGCCAACTAAAGATATATAATAGGTAATTGCTATCTTCATCTTCTTCCTATCCTCATCATCTTCATAGGGAATTTGCAGAAACTTCATCAGATCCGTAAAACGAAATGAAAAAAATTGATGCCTTCTTAAAATTGATTTCGTTTATGTCCAGATTTTGTTTCTTTCTAGATTCGTTTCTTTCCAGATTTTTTTTGGAAAATGTTTCAATCCCGTTTCCAGATTTCTTTCTTTCCAGATTCTTTTCTTTCCAGATTTCGTTTCTTTCCAGATTCGTTTCCAAATTCGTTTCTTCATTTTAATGGAAACCGTTTTGATTTCGTTTTAATGGATGATTGTTGAAGATGGAAGATGCGTTTGAAGATTGTTGAAGATGGAAGATGTGTTTCCAGATTCGTTGAAGATGGAAGATGTGTTTTAATGGATGATTGTTGAAGATGCGTTTTAATGGAAGATGGAAGATGCGTTTTAATGGATGATTGAACGAAAACGAAAAACGAAAATAGAAGTAAATCTCGAATTCGAATTTTAAAAAGTAAAACTCAGATTCAGATTTTAATGGAAAACGTTTTGATTTCGCTGTTGTTGTTGTTTCGATTTGATGGGTGAAGAAGAAGATGATGGGTTGAAGATGATGAGTGAGAGATGATTTTAGTTTCTGGGGTTGCTGTACTTTGGTTGTAGAAGATGAAGAGTTTGAGTTTCTGGGGTTGCTGTACTCAGATTCGCTGTTTGGGCTTTGTTTGTGTTTTAAAAAAATTAATTGCGAATTATGTATTATAGATTTGTAGGTGAGTTAATAATCCCAAATACTAATGTGGCTCAGTGGTTAGGAGGTGTGGGTACCACTAAGTGGTCACGAGTTCAACAACCCTTGGCCACCAAAATCTTTATTTTTTAAGTAAGCATTTACCTCCACTTAGCCAAGTCAGTGCCACGTGGCAGCCATCCATTGGTTGCTGGCGTGGCACATGTCAGTGCCACGTGGCAGTGGTTACATAGGATGCTGACGTGGCATGTCAGTGCCACGTCAGGGGGGTAACTGGATAATATTACATTTTACATTTTTTTAACAGAAAAGTTAACAGCAGGGGGTAACTAGATAACGTTACATTTTACAAGGTGTTTTTTAAACCTTTTTTTTTGCAGTGGGGTAACTGGATAATGAGGATATTTGCAGGGGGGTAATAACTATTTAAGCCAAATAGTTATTACCCTGCAAATATCCTCATTATCGAGTTACCCCCGCAAAAAAAAAGGTTTAAAAAACACCTTGTAAAATGTAACGTTATCCAGTTACCCCTAATGTCAATGCCACGTGTCACCATATTATTGGGCCTCTGTGACACGTGGCACTGACATGCCACGTCAGCATCCTATGTCACCACTGCCACGTGGCACTGACATGTGCCACGTCAGCAACCAATGGATGGCTGCCACGTGGCACACACTTGGCAAGTGGAGGTAAATGCTTACTTAAAAAATAAAGATTTTGATG
Organism: Astragalus membranaceus; assembly: GCA_039519185.1. Lineage (NCBI taxonomy): Eukaryota > Viridiplantae > Streptophyta > Magnoliopsida > Fabales > Fabaceae > Astragalus > Astragalus membranaceus. Next base: position 8,496,232 of record CM076851.1, on the reverse strand, counting down.
GCCAAAGGGTGTTGAGCTTGTGACCACTTAGTCATACCCACACCTCCTAACCACCGAGCCACATTAGTATTTGAGATTATTAACTCACCTACAAATATATAATACATAATTCGCAATTAAATTTTTTAAAACACAAACAGCACAAACAGCAGAGTGTGTGTTTGTTTCATGCCTTTCATGTTCACCCATCATCTTCCAGAACACCATTTTCACTGTTCTTTCTCTCCATTCTCGCTGTAGTGTGTGTTTGTTTTCTGTTTCATGCCTTCCACACTTGTTAATTTCAGATTTTATTAATTTCAAAGATTATAAAATTGGGGGAATCTAAAACCCTGTGTCAGAAACTAACAAACAATTCATTCCGTCAAATCTTCAATCCGTCCTCATCATCATCGACGCCCTTGAAAGCCCAAGCATGAAGAACAACGCATAACTATAAACATGAATTTTCATAGTTGCTGAAAACTTTCGACACGGAAGAAGATTCACGAGGGAAGAAGATGACGGCGCCTAACTGAACGAACATGGAGAGAGAGAGATTTGAAAGTGATGTTGAAAAAATCCAGATTTAGGTGAATCTAGAAAATTCTTTGGAGAGGATGAAGATGATGAAAACGAAAATGGAAACCAAAACACAAACAATGGAAACGATGGAAAACGAAATTTGGAAAACGAAATGGGTTTCGAAAATAGAAAACGAAATGGAAACGAAAATAACCTTTATGGGTTTCGAAGTTGTTTGAGTTTGAGTTTTAATTTCGTTTTGATTTCGTAAATTTCATTAATGGATTTCGTTTATGGATTTCTTCGTATCTTCAATTTGAGTTTCTGGGTTTATTATTGTTGTTGAGGATGATGATGAATTGAGTTTTTGGATGGAAAAATCTGCAGAATCGTTGGGATAATATACACAACCATTTAGGTGGCCTAGTGGTAATTGGACGCCCCAACCACCACCGGGTCACGAGTTCAACACCCATCTCCTTAAAAAACATTTATTTTTTTAGTAACAAAGGTACCTCCACTTGCCAAATGTGTGCCGCGTGGCAGCCATCCATTGGTTGCGGACGTGGCATGTCAGTGTCACGTGTCACAGAGGAGGCCCAATAATATGGTGACACGTGACACTGACGTCAGGGGGGTAACTGGATAATGTTACATTTTACATTTTTTAACAGAAAAGTTAACAGCAGGGGGGTAACTGGATAACATTACATTTTACAAGGTGTTTTTTAAACTTTTTTTTTGCAGGGGGTAACTGGATAATGAGAATATTTGCAGGGGGGTAATAACTATTTAAGCCTATATTCTAACCCAGCTAAAAATAAGGATAAAAATTACACTGTGATAGGATATGATAAGTAAATAGATTATTTAATCCAAGGTTTTAAAAATCGGACCGGACCGGCCGGTTCAACCGGTTGAACCGGGAACCGGACCCCTGGCCGGTTGGTTCAACCCCATTTGAACCGCAGGCCAAAGAACTGCCCAGAACCGAATTGAACCGTCAAGAACCGCTTTGAACCGGAAAAGAACCGGGAACCGAACCGGGTTGAACCGGTTTGAACCGCCCGAAATGCAATTTTTTATTTTTAAATTTACTTTTTTCTCCAAAATTTAATATTTTTTATTTAATAAATTACTTATCCGGTTCAACCATGGTTGAACCGATTGAACCATGAACCGGAGGTCTCGCCGGTTCGATCTCCGGTCCGGTTTTAAAAACAATGACTTAATCGTATCCTATCGATGAAACAAACAAAAGATTAGAGTAGGATAGGAAAAACTTATCATATCCTATCTCCTTATCCCACGCACCAAACGGGCCTAATAGTGACCTATAATGTGTTAGTGATGATGCTTGACATATGCTCAAAGCCAGACAAAACTTGCAATGTCTAACCTACTCCCACAACTCGAGTTAATGTTATATGTGTATGAATTTACGGAAGTAACCTTTTAAGTTTGTAACAGCGCTCCACCCACCCATCTTCGGATCCGGATCCTCTCCTACTGGTTCTCTCCTTCAGTCTTTCAACCATCAATTACAACCCTTGGATTAATCCAGCGGATCTGATTAAACGGGGAAACAAATAATAATTGAGTATAATAAATCAAACCTATGTTTTTGCCAACTCTCTGTCTCTCTCGCCCATCATTCTTTCTCTCGCCCATCATTCTTAGTTACAGGAATATTAAAATCACTCAACCATTTTTTTTCTTCAAGCAAAGGTGTTGGGCATTCTGCATTCACGAATCACTGTGCATGGAAACACGAATGCATCAGGATGGGCGGTTAAAAATATAATCGATTCACGAAGGACAGTGCGTGTTTGAAGAAATTTTACGGCTAGCTATGGATGATTAAAAATACAATAACCTTATAACAATCAACACCCACAAGTGTCACTCAAAGAGAGTTTGAGCCATTCACACTAGTTTGACATCCCTATCTCTGACTGAAAGATATATTTAAAAAAAAAGTTATTTTGTAGGGACTTATTTAAAAAAAATTCAGAAACTTATTTGAAAAATAGTTATATTTGTAGGGACGAAAAACATATTTAAGCCTTTAAGTTTTGATCGTAGCATTTTGTTTTTGACTAATGACCATAGCATTTTGAAAAAAGTTTTAAAGTCAGTTCATTTTCACTGTTGATAATAATATAACCGCTGCATGCATTGTTCAAAAAATTTCATGTAGCTGTTGAATTTGTTACACAATAAATATTCCTCCTATATAATTTTAGTTATTTTCATAACAATTATTCTTATTATTATTAACCACTTTTAGTTATTGAGGAACGAACGTCGGCTATTTGAATACTTGAATGTTTTACGGACAATAAAGTACTCCTTAAAATAGGAAAAAGAAAAAATAAATAATGGCGAAAATACCTCCAAACACACTGCTTAGCACCACACTTTTTGTATTTTATCACGTATTTTATAAAGTACTCATTACGTATTTTATTACGTACTTTTTCACCTAACCGGTTATTGTAGAGCAAACCTCCCATTTTTTAACATCGAAAATTTAATCTAGACTCTAAAATACCCCCAAAATAGGTTGTTCAAAATCGCACTTTACGTATTTTATCACTGAAATTATTTTTTTCTTCACCAAACTATTTATTGAAGATCAAACTATGCATATTTAGATAGTTTGATTTTTTTGAACTCTAAAATACTTCAAAACACACAAGTAAAATATGAAAAAGAAAAAACAATAAGTTGCTTAAATATGAAGAAAAATAAAAGTTGCTGAAGTTTGGCGCACTTAGGGTATGTTTGGGAGTTTGGAGGGGGAGGGGAGGGGAGGGGTTGAGACTAATAGTGTAAATTCTTTAGTAATTGGGAGAAAAGTTATCCCCCTAAACCCCCCAAACCCCTCTCTTAGTTTATTTTTGGAGCCCCCCCTCCAAAACCCTCCATATTTGGAGGGTTTTGGAGGGGCTCCAAAAATAAACTAGGAGAGGGGTTTGGGGGGGGGGGGCCAACCCCTCCCCTCCCCTCCCCCTCCAAACTCCCAAACAGACCCTTAGTGTATGTTTGGTTGCACGGTGAGCAGAATTGAGTTTGACAGAATTGAGTTTGCAGAATTGAGTTTAGTTCAAACTGAGTTTAATGTAACGTGATTTTTGTTTGGATACATTTACTGAAAAGTGAGTTTCACCGATCATTGCTGTTTGGATAGATAAGTTGAAAAGTGCTTTTGAGTGTAAAATTACAAAAATGGGTATCAACATAAAATTAAATTAGAAATTTAAAATTTGATACAATATACAACAAAAATATTAAATAAACATATAAAGTATCTAAATTAAAAATTTCAATTAGAGAATATTATTTAAAATTAAAGTTACACACAATAATTTTATATTTGATAATTTAAATTTATGTTGATGTGAATTGTTAGTATTAAGGAGCCCAGTACTATCAACAACAACAAAAAGAGCCCATATTATGAGCCCATTATGCCAAACCCTATAATGAAAAGGGTATTGCTTTTCCCACACCCCCTCCTACTCGAAATACACCCCATAAGGGTGTGAAAAGACCAAAAGGCCAGGCCAAACCTCTTTTTTTTCACGAATTTTCACCTGTTCGAACACGGGCATTCGAACAGGTTCGAATGACCTCGTTCGAGTGTGTTAAAATTTGACTTCACACCCTTTTGGGCGTTTTTCACCTGTTCGCATGTGCTCCCTTCCTTTCCCTTATCTCTCTGGCCGCAATTTTACTTCACGTTGTTTGATTTATTATACTCAATTATTATTTGTTTCCCCATTTAATTAGATCAGCTGGATTAATCCAAGGGTTGTAATTGATGGTTGAGAGACTGAAGGAGAGAACCAGTAGGAGAGGATCCGGATCCCCCACCTTCCATGACATTAACCTGCGAGTGACGACGACACAAGACGAGTCGTTTTGGTTGCAGAATCAAAATCAGAATCCGATTCATTCAGAAGAAACGATGCAGTGGGTGTCTCCATGTGGAAATCAATGCACCAACAAATACAACGCCCTAACCCAAATCCCATGTATGTATTTTTATTCTTTTGAATTTCTCATTCATCGTTACCGTTACGTCAATATATTCTTCGCATTATTATTGTTGATCAAGGTAACTAACCCTCAGAAGTAGACCACCGTGCCTGGATGGCTCTTTCTTTTAAGGGTTTTTCTTTAAAATAGCAATTTTTTAATGGTTGATTGAGGAACAAGACACATAAAGCACTGTTTGTTTTGGTTTTTGTTGTTGTAGGGAGAGTGTTCTGCAAAAAGGGATGCAACGCTGATGGAGATACGTGGGAGGAATGTAAGATACTTTCAATGCTTTTTTCTTTCTCTTCAATGCCTTTGCTGTATTGCAGATCAAAATTTTATAATAATCCTCATATCATATGTTAGATTAGAAACCCCCGTGGATGTTAGGAGGATAGGATGGAGAATATATGTTACTGATTGTAAAATTCATCTTCTGTTTTTGGAGTGAGTTTCAACTTTCAATACTAATTTCTATCGTTTTGATCTTTTCATGTTCCGGTTCCTAACAACATACAGCTTTATAAATTTCACTCTCTTGTATTTCTTTATCAATATTATAGTTGTCAATCATGGATAGCGACGCAGCGGCCGCCCCCTAAAAATGCCATAGCAGGATAATAACGGATGGCGGGACGGCCACTATTATAATATTTTGTATATATATTAAAGAGTTAATAGTTAAGACTATACATATAAATGCACAGAAATTGGAAGATTACTTAAATTTCATGAACTATTCACAAAAAGTAATATAATGTCACAGTACTTGAGCAAAACATGCAAGTAGATAACAACAAAAGTAAAGGAAACAAACAACTTTAAACCTAAAATCCCCAAAATACCCTGTTACCTTCCTGGTACGCACGATAACACTGCTCCGCTCCATTGGTGTAGTGCTGCTATTGATAACTATTCAATACTAGCATAATAGTACCCTGAGCTGTTGCTCTTCCCTATCTGAAATGAGCTCCGATACTTGCCCCAATTTCTAACCACTACAACAATGAAGAAATTCAATGGTTAGTAGCATCAAACCATACTTGTGTGATGTGAAGACACGATTCAAGTATCGGATATAGATAACAACATTCCTTGAAAAATATAAGATACGATACGAATAAGATACACATGTAAAAAAAAATTAGAGCAACAGAAAGTGTATTGGAATTCATAATTTCACCTAATGGCATCAAAATAAGTAACATAGTTGGAACATGAACTTAAACTTGAAATCGAATAAAAGAATTTTATAATGAGGGGATATACCAGAAGTTTTCAGGCTTTCCGATAAATCATGCCATTGACTAAACTGTACCCATGGACTGTGAGACAACATTGAACAAAATGTAGATTGTGAGATTGCAGAAGATGAGTGGATGTGGGTCCATTGGAGTTAAAAAGTTGAATCTCCTATAAGTAAGAAAATGGGTGTTATAAATTGCATTTTGTTGCAATTAATGAGTGAGGGTTTCAACCTTTAACATAAATGCGCATTAATGTGAAGAATCATGAATAGCTGCAGACATATCGATGGCACATCGATCGCATATCGACGGCATTTAGAACTATTTTAAAAAAAAAATTGGGTTTTCGATACTCCAATGCGTATTGAAGTATATCGATGTATCAGAGCGTGTTCGATACTGACACAGTAGGGAAACTAGCATATCGGTGCATCAGACTTTTAAACTCACTTGGTTTATACCTGTTTTCTTCTTGGCACACTCGGATAAAAAGGAAGGATATGATTATGCCTCCCATCGAACAAAATCCTCTGTAATGCATTAATTAGTAGTAGCAAAAAGGAAATCCGAGAAAAACACACACAATACAGGTGGTAGCAAAAATTTCCTTAATGTTAAATATAGACCCACACTATTGTACTTCCAGTGTAGGGACTTGAGTCCCTTCTCCCAAAGGCGTCCCTAAGTAATGTTGGTGGCTCCACCCATCAGACTGGGTCCCACAGTGGTGCAATACAGAAAAAAGAAGCCAGTCTAGGTTCCTTTTATGGTTATGTTCTGGTCTTGATACCTTTTGGATTGCCTGACTATGCACTAAACTCGAGTGAAAGTTGAAACCATGATTGTATGAGTAGACAAATTGCCAGAACTTGATTCTGATTTATGAATGATAGATTATTGGTTAACCAGGTTTGGAGGCATGCGATCAAATATGCTATAAGGACCCTGTACTAAAAGACCAAAAATGGAGTGCTTATATTGATCGTTCTCCTGGAGCTGCCAGTTATTCGGAGGTATTTACTATTCTCCCATCATTCTGTGTTTCTTTTACTCACCTTAGTTTTGCAACTTGCAATTCAGCCCAATGCTTGTTTGGTTTATTCCAACAGATTTTTCCTTTAATGGATACTCCCCCTATGAGTTTTTTAGGTAAATTACAATTTACCACCTTGAAGTTATGTCCAAATCGAATTTTTTGGCCGACTTTAAAATTGTGTGATGTACACCCCATAGTTTCAAAAACATGCATTACAGCCCCTTGATTAAGAATTCTTTCACCCAATTTGCATGGAACTTACCAAGATGCATCGAGATTTGTCTTCTAAAATGACTAGTACAAGGGACAGTTTTATGCATAAATTGCACACAAAATGATGGTGCAAGACACCTTTATGATGATAAAAATGATATTTTCTTTCAAAAGTAACAGGTTGAGCTATACTGTTTTCTAAATAATTATGCTTAATCCATTCCCATACAGGAATGCTTCCATGCTTGTGTATCTGGCTGCGGTTATAAGGTTAGTCTGATCTCAAGAGCCTAAATTTTGTTTAAATTATCACATGTGCACCCCCTAAAGATTTTCTTTCAAGGCATGAAACGCTTTTTGGACTTCCTGTGAAATTTTGATAGAGGACAGATATTGCAATAGCTGGAAACAGAATTAAAATTCGAAGGAAACAAACTTGCAATTTTATTGTGAATCATTTTAAGAGCTAGATCAGACAAATGGCCTAATCTAGCATGCCATACAGAAATGGGAACAACTATAACAGATTGGCATATGGTTTCACTGTTATTGGATTTTAAAAAAGAGCATGTAACAGATTTATGACCTGAAACAGGATTATGGCTTGAAAAAGAAGAGTCCATGGTTAAGCCAGCATTATTGAAAATGATATGGTAACTAGCATGTTTCAAAAGAGAGCTAATTAAAATCAGATTCAAATAAATAGAAGGAATATAAAGGACATCATGCAGAACCAAATCAAAATTGAGCTTAATTGTGCCAATGGCTGCCACTGGAACTTTAGTAAGCATTGGGAAGGGTAACAATTTTATCTTGAAGTGATTTATAGGTAGGAAAAAATTGGATGGAATGGAATCTCCCGGAAGAGGACCTGAATTAGCAGTGTGTGCCATTTGGTGATATTATTGAGTGCTAAGAGCATTCTTAGCACCTCCATGATCATCCACAACATTAACATTGCCAGTTGAGGAGCTTTTTCTCTTCTTGTAGGCCTTGAGGAAAACCGTGAAACTTGAAGCATTTATCTTTGATATGGCCAGGCCAAGAAGACAACAATGAGTGCAGAAAAGCCTATCCTTCTTGCCATTAGCAGGTTTGGACTTAGAAGTAGAGCCCTGAATAGCATAAGCATGCTGAACCTCGTGTTTGGAGTGAGAACTTGATTGGCCATAGTATTTGAACCTCGTGTTGTTTCTATTCTTGAACAATCAAAGAGTAAACATAGCCAATATTTGGAGGTGGATCTTGAAGAAGCAATTGGCCTCAAATTTTATCAAAGCTATCATTGAGTCCCATCAGAAAAGTGAGAACATACTCACGATTGATGTGTTAATGATAGGTTGAACATCTCCACACTATGATGAATTGGGCAAAACACAGCTAGTTCTTCCCCCAAACCCTTGATTTTGGAGTAGTAATTACCCACAGAGAGAGTAATTCAAACATTCTTGGGCCATTATTCTGAGGAAAACGTTCATGTAAGTCGGACCAAATTGCTGCAGCAATAGAAGAGTAAATGATGCCGGCTGTGAGTTCTTTAGATTCAGAATTCAATAGCCAAGACGCAACAAGGTTAATGTTGTGAAGCTAGAGAGGATACTGAGGATCATTTTCTGGAGGAGGTGGGATGGAGCCATTAACAACGCCAATTTTGTTCTTGGCGCCAAGGGCGCTTGGCGATTAGCATTGCGCGCTTCCAAGAGCCATAGTTGGAATCAGTAAAAGGATGCGAAACAAGCAGCAAACCAGGATGATTGGAGTGATGAAGATAAAGAGGACTGGATTGATCATCCACGGAAGCAAGATGAAGAGAAATCGAAGGAAAAATCAGCAAGAAAGCGTTGTGAAATTTTCTATTGCTATATTAAACTCTTCAAACTAAAGAACTCATTGTAACTCAGAACACCAAAGGAGTTTTGTGAGTTTAGCAGAAACCAGCTCTAACCCTTATCTGCAATGATTGTCAGAATTGGCAAATGATTACAAGCAGCACTAGGCTTATATTCACTATCTTAACCAACTCGCTTAAGTTGCAACCAAACTAAAGCTAACAAACTAACCAATTGAAACTAACTTAACAGTGTAGGAATTGATTAACTAACCGATTGACTGAAATCAAAGAACTTATACGTGTGATACTTTCTTTTCTACTATGCTTCAAGAACAACTTTTTGCTTTATTTATCTGGAAAAGAAAGTGAAAGGACCATATAAGTTATATTCATAGAACAAATTTTGGGGAAATAATTAGTAAATTTATTCAGAGTTAATCATATTGCAAGCATACACTTTAGCATGTTACAATGTCAGGAATTTGATTGTCTACATATTTCTGAATGCAATATTCAAACTTTTATATGTAATAACCTAATTTTAAATCTTGCATGTTGCAGTTTGATGTTCTAGCAGAACAAGTTGATAAAGTTTGTCCTAACAGGCCATTAAAGCCACCAAAGCCTGCCCCTGTTCAGAAGCCGAAGCCACCACCCGTAGATTCAGCTAACCTTCCTGAGGATACTCCTGGAACTTCGGCATAGTGGAAACTTGATAAACAGCCTTATTTCATGGAAAACAGCATGTACTTAAGTTAACCATTCTTTTATAGGGTTACATTTTTCATTTTTGTAGGAATTTGTTTTGTTTTCTTCCTTTCTGGTCTGTCTCAGTGGGGTTTAGGTTCATTTGGTAGGCAACAGCATAATTGCTTATGCCTTACTGCCTTGAGATTATAGAAGCTTTAAAATCACAGGGAATCTGGAAATTTTGATAGTTGGACTACTACAGTCTAACTGGCTTCCATGATTTCGTTAGAAGGAAGTTTTACAGCTACAGTTCAAGTTTCTATCTGATGTTGAATGACTTGGAAATTTACCATCTCACAAAATGGGTTGTGGTTGTTAACCGTAGAATTCTGCTTTATGGTAGTTGGTTTGATTCTTGTGGCACCACCCAGGGCTAGTTGGTTCGATTTTCTTCCTATGATGAAGTGGTTTATCAAGATATTTATGGAAAGATCATTTATATTGTTAAATGTGATCTTTCCTCTAGTCGAATTGTGCAAGCAAAGAGAGATATTTTGTTCTAAGGATGAATTTGTTTTAAGGCATTATAAAGTCGAGGCTAAATTGCACTTTTGGTTCTTTTTTTTCCGTTTTCGTAGATTCAGCTAACCTTCCTGAGGATACTCCTGGAACTTCGGCATAGTGGAAACTTGATAAACAGCCTTATTTCATGGAAAACAGCATGTACTTAAGTTAACCATTCTTTTATAGGGTTACATTTTTCATTTTTGTAGGAATTTGTTTTGTTTTCTTCCTTTCTGGTCTGTCTCAGTGGGGTTTAGGTTCATTTGGTAGGCAACAGCATAATTGCTTATGCCTTACTGCCTTGAGATTATAGAAGCTTTAAAATCACAGGGAATCTGGAAATTTTGATAGTTGGACTACTACAGTCTAACTGGCTTCCATGATTTCGTTAGAAGGAAGTTTTACAGCTACAGTTCAAGTTTCTATCTGATGTTGAATGACTTGGAAATTTACCATCTCACAAAATGGGTTGTGGTTGTTAACCGTAGAATTCTGCTTTATGGTAGTTGGTTTGATTCTTGTGGCACCACCCAGGGCTAGTTGGTTCGATTTTCTTCCTATGATGAAGTGGTTTATCAAGATATTTATGGAAAGATCATTTATATTGTTAAATGTGATCTTTCCTCTAGTCGAATTGTGCAAGCAAAGAGAGATATTTTGTTCTAAGGATGAATTTGTTTTAAGGCATTATAAAGTCGAGGCTAAATTGCACTTTTGGTCCATTTTTTTTCCGTTTTGGTCTCATCTTTCATCTGTGTCATTTTGGTCCTTTTTTGGTACTTTCCATCAATTAACTTAACAGATGACACGTTGGCAGTTAACTGCTGACGTGGTGTCTTAAGTGTATCTAAAATGGCTTCGGTTGCACATCGCCGAACCAATCCGGCACATTAGTGCCACGTCTCTGTACTCGCAGAAACACCCGCAAATCACATAATTTTAAAGGTACAGTGGTGAGTGACCAAACTCGTCCGGTTTAAGGGGACCGAACCAAGCGCTATTTTAGAAAGAAAAAAAAGACAAATGCAGAAACTTTCAAGGACGAAAATGAAAAATGGTTGGTAGGGATCATACCTTATTATGATTGGCAATGTTGAGAAAATGAGTAGAAGGTTAATGATGTAGGTGAGGAGGATAGGGTTTGGAGTGGAGAGATGGGAGGTGCGGGTGTTAGAGGGGAGAGTATTGGAGTTGGAGGAGAAGAAGAGGGAAGAAGGATAGGGGGGGAATTTTTTAGAATGTTAGGATTATTTTGGTAAATTCATAGGGCAACGGGGGTGTGTAGTGAGTGGGGGGGGGGGGAGTGGAAAAAGCACGCGCCTTAATTTGTCTTTCTTCATTCACATGGTAAATCAAATCCATATTTCTACCTATTGCAAATTCCGAAAGGGTGTTGGTATTAGGGGTGCACAAAATAACCATTGTTGCAAAATCGGTCCATATCCATCAAATACCCATTTAATATAACCGGTTACATAACCAAAGTAGCATAACCGGTTATTAATTTGTAAAACCGGTTATGTAATCGGTTATACTGGTTATATCTATAACCGGTTAAAAAACCAGTTATAAATCCATAACTGGTTATAGATATATCATCTAACAACTATTTTAAAAAAGAGCTTTAAAAATAATTTTTCTGTAAAGATTTTTTTTTTAGAAAAAATCAGCAACAAACATTATATATATATATATATATATATATATATAATATACTATTTTTTTGAGAAGATATATAATATATACTATTATATATATAATATAATATCCAAACCACCACCGGCCGCCGTCTACCGGAGCGCCACCGTGGGTCGCCGGAGCACCGCCGTGGCCACCGTCGTGGGTCGCCGGAGCACCGTCGTGACCACCGCCGGTCGCCGAAGCACCGATGTGGTCGCCACTGCCGGCCACCACTTGCCACCTTTTATATATTAATATTAATATTAATATAATATAAATATTTATTTTTTTGTCAATTTATAAATATTTATATATAAATATCTATTAATATATATATATATATATATATATATATATATATATATATAATATAAATATTTTTGACAATATATATAAATACTTATATATGCTATATTTATATATTTTTGACAAGATATATAAATATTTATATATGCTATATATATATATATATAGGCAAAATCATTTGGATATCCATCACATAACCGGGTAAAAACCATAACAATTTTTTGGACAAATTGAAATAACCGGTTATAAAAATTAACAAAATATCCAGATTTTTTTAACCGGATATGAATGTGGTTTATCCATTGAACCGGTTAATTTGTGCACCCTGGTTAGTATCAAATATCATATGGTAAAGCAAATACCATATGATTTTTTTTTTTTTTTGTATCCAAAAAAATATCATATGGTAAAGCAAATACTCCACCACGCCTACCTATTAGAAAAAATAAAAGATTGAAAATACGTTAATTAATATAAAAAGAAAAGAATAAAATAAAACATTTGTGTAAAAAAAAGAATGAAATTTGTGCCCAGGATCGAACTGGGGACCTTTAGTGTGTAAGACTAACGTGATAACCACTACACCACAGCAACTTGATGTTACTATTATAGGCAGTTATCAAAATAAACCATGATTGTTGTCAAAAAAAAATAATAAAATAAACCATGACAAATTAATCAAATCCCTTTTTAAACACAACTTCGTTAATTCATCGTTTCTTCCATGGAGCTAGCAAAAATTGCGTGATGATGGAAGAAAAGTAAGAAAGACAAAAAGTGGATATATCAAAGTGGGGAAAATAAAAGTGAGAAACCAAGATGGACTAGGTTAAGGAGTGGAGAAAGAAAAGTTTCCATTACAAAGATTGAAATTTGACCAAAACAAAAAGATTGAAATAAGTCCATAAAAACATTAGAATATGGTGAATAGTATCTTATAATTTTTTTTTTGAAAAACTCTTTCAAATAACCTGTTATAAATGCGTTATAATGTGTAAGACACAAAGATCATACGCATTCACTTGCTTTAAAAGCATAATGACATAAAATTATAAGGAGCGAGAAAGAGATAATAAGACGCACACGTAAAGAAAAGCTCAGCCAAAAAAATCACATTAGAGTGTATATTAGTTGATATTTATAAATGGATTTGGATGAGAATCAGTTTCTTGTTTATAACTTAGTTCGCTAATTTCAAGTAAGGAAAGATTAGAACAATAATCACTTAAATTGCTATAACATCATTCAAAACTTGGCTTAGTTCAAAGGCACAACCAATGCCATTGCCAGGGGTGGAGCTACTTAGGGTGTGCAGGTGCTCTTGCCTTCTAGAATTTTTAAAATCCTTTTTTCTAAAGGGTGTACAATTTTCTTTTTGTTTACAGATGGAGTGGCAAGTATCATTCGCAAATTCACACAAGCAAAATGGAGATTCCAAGTCTGAACCCACCGCACAAGAAAATTAGTATTGCTTATTTTGAAGAGTGCTAAATATCACCCGCACAAAGAAAATGCTAGTTACCAATATTTCTCCAACCTTAAAATGCCAGTGATTATGTTCTGTCTAATCTTTCCTAGTAGCAGGAAGCAAATGCTCCCAGACATGCATTTCTCTAATTCATCATTGATAATAGCAGGCATTCATCATGTTCATTCACTAGCTAGTGTGTGAAATGCAAAAGTGAATATATGTATTCTGATGGAGGGAGCCCAAAACCAATATACTTTTCACATTTGTAGCTAATAAATAAACAAATGAAGTGCTATCTGGGTCAAAAACTACAGTACATTCTTCTGTTACACATAAAAATTGTCAAAAGTGAAGTTTACAAAGAGTATCCAGGAAAAAGGAGAAGACATCAAGATCTGAAAAGAAAAGAAAAGAAAGAAATGATGAGAGTGTCTATTCAGTTTTGCTTGGCTTTCTCTTCATTCTGCTATAGGGTCCAACTGTTCTGTCCATAATATACATATAAATAACCTGACTCCAAGATTTATATGATTCTAAACCCTCATAATACTCTGGAGCAATCTGCTTCACTTTATGAAGCTTATTTCCAGGAATTCTTGGAAAATCATGGTGTTCATTATGATATCCCACATGCCATGTAACAAGATTCAAAGGTCCATAATAAGAATATGTCTCCTGTTCAGGATTGAAAACATAGTGTTCTGAAATGAAATGACCAGCCATTGGATGCATCCCTCCACCAACAAATGTGGAAAGTATAAGATAAGCTAATGCTTTCCAACCCCAAAAAGATAGCATTGACACATCAAGTGCTATCTGAATAGAGAAGTTGATGAATTCCCAAATACCTGGAGGTTTCGGTTTAAGAAAGAGCGGTCTAAAAGCGTAAAAGAATAGCTGTAAAAAGACCCATATGGTTTTCGCAAGAACATTTGTTACAACACGTGCTTCGGTAAGACTAGGGATATCCATATCCATGCCATCTACACCTTGGTAACGATGGTGTTCCAAGTGATATTTTTGGAATGTTACAGACATAGGTACACCTATAGGGAGGTTAGCGAAAATACCAAGCCAACGGTTGTAGACTGGAGTTGAGAAAGCTAGATTGTGACTGAGTTCATGGATAGCCAAGAAGAGATTGTGGTTGAGAAATGAGCCAAAAAAATAGGCTACTAGTAATATCTTCAGCCAACCTGCATCCTTAAGTAAAATAGCAGTAACAAGCTGAAGCAAAACAACTCCACTAATCTGCAACAACACAATTTCAAACACCATCAAAACACTCACCATTCCATAGACATTGCATACACATTCTAGAACAGCTATTCTCCTAGAACTAGAACCAGGTAAAGTTAACAAAAGCAAAAGCATGAAGATTTATGTAACTTGCATTTTCTAAATAGATCTAGATGGTATCACTAATATATGCACATTAGTAAAACAATTGAAATCGGTGAAATTGCACCTAGATTGCATTTTTACATATCAACTTAATATATGCAGATTTGCAAAGCAATTGAAGAAACATGGCATCAATAAGAAAGGCAGATTATAATAAATAAAAAAGTGAAAATGCAAAGCAAATATCCAAAGAAATGATTAACCAAAACAAAAAAAGGAGGACTATACATAATAAGCAAGATAGAATATAGTAAATAATGAGAAACCATTCCAAAACCCATGAAGACATGAAATAGTGAAAATTTGAAAGAAAGGGAGGGAAGCGAGAAAAGAGAAAGGAAGAACCTTGAAGAATGCGGCAGGGTCGGGGCCAAAGAGTTGTTTGATTTGAGGGTATTTGGAGAGGATCTGACGACGTCGTGAAGCATGAGGTTCGTCTGTGTATGACCAGAAGAAATCCCCAGCCATCATCACCCCTTCTCGATCTTCTCCGCCTTTACCCATTTCTCTCTCTAAATCTCTCTCTCTCTCGTCTATTTCTCTTTCTCTCACATCAAATGGCTCGATTCATGAAACAATAGAGAATATATATTAATGTTGAGAGAGAGAGAGAGAGAGGTTGAATGTGGGAAATGGCTAAAAATAGAGGGAGATGACACCACGAGACACTCTCTCACTGGTTACAATTTGTTTTATCCCCGATATTACAGTCTGGATTTTTAGACGCTAACCCTGGATTTAGCAAACTAACTATTTTTAATTAACACATCTTAACCCCTCTTCCTTTTTAGTATTCTTTTACTCCTTCTCTCACTTCTCTTGCATCCAAATATTCTGCCCTTTCCTTTGGTCAAAATATTGTATTTTATTATTTGGTCAAAAAAAGAAATATTGTATTTTATGACTTGTACGGGGTAAACGGTCATTTTGGTCCCTCAATGTGTGAAACGCTGCCATTATAATCTCTGAATGTATCAAAATTTTAAACACATCCTCAAGTGTCTCTTTAATGAGTCATTTTGATCCTCAAATGCGTTTTTTGTTAGTTATTTTGATCCTCAAATGTGTTATTTTGTTAGTCAATTTAGTCTCTAAAATTACTAAAAAAGGAAGTATTTGTAATTTTGATACACTAAATGACTATAATGACAACGCCTCACACATTAAGGTACTAAAGTGACTATTTACCCTCATGTATATGAACTTTGTAGCTACCAATGAGGTTGAGTTCAATGGAAGATAGTTAGTCTGTTTGAGTGTGAGGAATTAATGTTCAAATTTTGCTTGGAGAGACCTTCATAAGCTATGTTTGGTTGAAAGCAGCAGATAACGGATAAATTAGTTCGTAGCAAATAAACTGATAATGAATAGCAAACAATAGATAATCCAGTGAATTGAATTTTAAATGTTTAGTAAAATGAACGATTGAACTAGGTTATAAATAGAAAATAATATAAACAGGCATTTAGAGAATGTTCATTTAATGAGGAGTGAAATGAAATAATATAAGCTATAAGCTCAAACGTTACTTAAAGTAGCGTCTATAAAAATGCTATAAGCTAATTAAAAAGTGTTATAAGCAAATAGTATCAAACATGTGCCTCAAACTTATCCACTAATGATGGTTGTTTGCTTAACCAAAAAGAGCTTTAGTGTCTAGCAGTGTCTTGCACAACATTGTTTCTGGTGGATGAAACTTATGAAAAACCAATAATTGTGAACATTTTACCAGAGTTTTGGTTTAATTACAAATTCATATACATTTTGTGAAAAATTTGAGTGATTATTTGTCTATTCCTTAAATACTTTGAAAGTTGCAAGTTACGTGTTTTTCGTTAAGTCGACATAGACATAAAAGCTATAAATCATAGCTTCCCTTTAATCGCACGATGAAAGTCGTTTCATCGTGGGTCCAAACACTCACTTAGTCTTGCAAACTCACTTCTACCAACCTCACTTAGCGTGTGTTTGGTTGCACGTTTGCAACCCAAGCGCACGTCCACAGGGTGTTTCGCCACGGAAAAGCTACGGCGACTCCGAAGCTACAAATTGGAGCTTTGCCTTCACCGTGACTTCTGCCGTGGTTTTTGGGTTGACGTGCGGCAATCCCACCACCCATCCAAACACATGCTTAGCCTTGCAAACTCACTTCTACCAACTCTGAAGTGAATCCAAACATATGCCGTACGCATAGTCTAATTTATTGGGCAATCTTTACACTTCTCTAATATTTGTGATTAATTCTGTTATTTGTTTTTATAGTTTAGGTTGTCTAATTGGGTTATTAATTCATGTAAAGGCTACAATTGACATTGGATAAAATCATAAAATTCACAAACTGTGTAATCTTTGGTGGTGCCCAGTAGAATTTTACTCAAAAATGTTATTGTACTACTATCATTTCTCTGTTGTGAAATGTTATAAAAAATCGCCAAACATGTAGAGCCTTGGAAGCATAACTACACCACAATCTTCTTTTTTGGTGAACAACTACACCACAGTCTACAATCTACATGGAGCTATTTTGTCAACTGCACCTGATCTTTTTCCATATTGGTTACTGTTACAAGCAGTATAGTATATTGGCTACTGCACAAACCGCAAGTAGTTAATTGTGAAGTTGGCATTCAAAACTCATCCAAAGATCCAATGCACTCATGATGAAATATTTGTTACTCAAGAGATACACATTTATATTATAATAAGTAAAATTCAATCTGTACAAGGATATACATATGTGCTATAAGATACAATTTACCATATAACTTCACCACCAACCCCATTGGTAAACTCAGGGCTGGATACTTCTGGTCTCTCCGAAGATGGGGGAAGCAAGCACTCACTGCAACTCTAAACTAAAATTACCCGATTACATTTCAGAGTTTATGTTACTAAATTTAAAGAAACTACTAACCATCAAAGAACATATCAGATCAGACAGTAAAATATGTCTGTTGGCTGCAATGCAATGTATCACTTATCATCTTAGGTGAGAGTCATAAGTGTCAAAAAGGGAGTCTGGAATGATCAAAGGTAACTTATCTATGTACATGAAAAGTCTTCTAAGATTCTCCCTTGTCACTGTTCCCATATCTACTACATCCCTGCTATCTGTGAATACCCAAAGATCGCCCGAGTTCACTCTCTTGAGACTGTCGCGGCAAAAGGGGCATGACTGTGATCTTGCTCTCCTGTAAAAAAAATTTGTCAAATCACATTACAGCTGTCAAGCAAACGAGACAACATTTGGTAACAATTATTGATCCCTCCTTCAAGTCCTCTCATGTATGGGCCCCTCAAATATATACCAAACATATGCCCCAAAATCATTTTAACTCAAATCATAGTAAATACTAGTATCTGTTAGGAACAACCGTAGTGCGCTCAACTTACCAAGTGATAAAGATATATACCTGTAGAAAATCATAATTAGCTTTAGGGAACCCCCAACCTCCCATCCCATGAACTTTTTAAAAGTGAAATCATTGCATATTTGCATACAAGCAACAATCATAAATCCTTCAGAGCATACAAACGAAGTGCTATTCAGTAAAAAGCAATTCCAAAAAACATACAAGCTAGCACCATATTTACAACCAATGTTTTGTCGTCGCGAACAGCCCTTTTTTTCTTGGGGTCAGGGGGTATTTTTTGAAGGTCATCAAGTTAAGATACAGTACTCTCTTGTAGAGATTCCAACTCCACCAGCAGCCTTTATCAGCTGCTATGGTTCCCTTCCGACAATGCAAATGCAATCAATAAGCTCTTCAATAAGGTAGTCAAAGGGTTCTGGGGACTGTAAAAGCATAAAGGCGCCAAACACAAACACCAATACCCACATCTATTCTAGTTCTTTAATCGAGTCAAGCCAAGCCAAACCAAGTAATTCAAATTCAAGCTTGGCTTGTGAAAATACAAGGTTGCTTAAGCTTCATTCATTTATTTAGACAGGAAAATATAAGGCTAGAGCATGACTTGTCGAAAAATATGAAGCTTGAGTTTGGTTCATTTATGACTGAGATTAACTTTTGTCCTTTGTCAAATTTCTCCTTGTACTATTGTTTAAGCTTAATAATTTAGAATATAGCAAACATCTTCATGATAGAAAATAAAGTAAACTCGATAAAGACATATGATTTTTGTATTCAAAAGATGACTTATGAATGGAGGATGAGATATTTAATGATGAGGACATTTTTTGAAGGTTTGATGGTAATCATCTAAAATACGATTCTTGAAAATTGGAGGTAGGCGAGTGGTAGACATAAAGATTCCTTCTTTTCCTTCTCCCAACCCAAGTCCCTATTAGTAACACCGAGACTGGCAAGTACTCCGTGTGTGGGTGTGGGTGTGTGTAATCTGTGTGTACAGGTATCAATATGAGATCCAGACATGATGCAGATGCACCTCCATTTTTGGAGTACCCATGCCTCATATCTTAGGACCTAGGAGACATACAAGATAAACCCCTTTTGCAGTTACTTATTCTTAACATATCAGTTACATCAACTTTTCTTTAATTCTTTCTTAGTTGTTACTCAATACTGTACTTATTTGTTACTTTATAATTGAGTATTATATAATTGAGTATTTTACATTCAAGAGCAATAACAAAACAATGGCCAATACCTACATATACACAGTGTGGGTGCCTGTTACGGCATCATTCCTGTAAAGCACACAATTCTTATACCGGGTCACCTATGGTGAGACTGATAACTGTAGCACTTCATGCAAAATCTGTCATGATAGAACTTATTTTACTTGGATTTACACAATTATAATCCAAACAAACTTAACCAATCTGAAAGTGATGAAAACTCAAGCAGACTCAAAAGGTTGCAATTTACTATAGTGAAACTCCATGCCATGCAGAACTAAATATAAGGAATGAAATTAGCAGAACCAAATAAAAAATAACCATAATGGATCTTACTAAAGAAATGCAAAGAACCAAGATGATGTAGAAAGTAGAAACAATCATAAAATAAGGAGCGTGTGTGTATGAGAGAGAATACCATTCATGGTAACATTTAAGGCACATGGCGTGGTTGCAGTCGGGCAATACAATCTTACTATTCATCTCCATGCATATTCCACACTCTTCTTCTCTTTCAATGTCTATGTCCGAACAATGTATGAACTCTTCCTCATCTCTTCTACGGTATCTCTCCATGCATGCAGCCTTCTGTTTCTTATCCTCTGAATCAGTGACACCCTTTTGAAGTTGTAACAAAGAGGGATATATGACCGCTGGTCAATACAGGATTTCAGCACATCAGCAATTCACACAGACTAAAATGCAAACAAATGTTTTACTATCTCCAGTCCACTTTATAAGAGACAATGCTGAACCAACTGCATTGTCTCTTATAAAGTGAATTGGAGGTAGTATTATATTAATAAAACAAAGAAACGAAGATATACCATAGAATTCCCTAATGCTTGCTTTTCTTTCATGTGTAGACATGGTAGTTGTCCCATCCACATACACCTGGAGCATAAGGAAATTTTGTCACCCTTGACCAAATTTCTCAGGTCAAAATGAACATCCGAAAACCAAACCACCTAACTAACCTTGTAAATTAGGATTCTTAACAGTCCAAGGGCTCCGGCAAGATTGCAGTCTGTCCATTGCACCAGAAAAAGAAACAGATGTGCGGCTGGACTGTATGACATTCTCATCTGAAGGCATGCACCGTCATATTCCCTTGGAAAATCTGACGCCCTACACACCAAATTACATGATCGAGTTATAATTTTTATGCTGAATTACTGTTACTAAGAATGGCTGGAGAGGAGGAAAACAAGGGATCCTTCCAAATACTTGTCATTTGAAGGTTTCAATGTTCAAAAAGAACTTAAGTTTGTTATCACAAACACATCAAATAACTTGAAAACATTGAACCAAAAAAACACAACTAGCTGTGAAAGATAAAGCATTGCACATCATAGATCATGAAGCAACTAATTGGTATCAAAATCATCATGCAGTATTTGATAACCAGCCAAGTCACTACCCAATCTAACAGTTGACAATGCCCCACATACCATAAAGGAGAAAAATTAGTCAACACACACAAATAAGATAATGAAATGATAAAAATAGTAACAGATTTTTTTCTCCACATAACCACATTAGTACAGCAGCAATGAGAGCCAAAGTTCTCTAATTTTTGTTCATAAGACACAATGAATGTAACCGAGCAACACTGTATTTACAAAATTCAAAACCAGAAGTTAGCTGTAAATATATTTCACTCATAGTAATTAGCAAACAAAACATGAGGTGGAAGCCAGAGGAAAAATTCCACCAAAAATTTCCTGAGTTTGTAGGGAGCTGAAATTTGAAGTATTAAATTCTCCCCCAAGACATAGACACTATTTGATTGTTAATACAGTGAGAGAGTGGAGTGGATAATCACAAAATCGAACCATGAATTTGCAGTTAAATAAAGGCAACAACTATATTTATGAAAGAAATTTGATGTTTGACCAGAAAGGAAACAAACAAACCAAAAAATCAGGGGTTAAACCCCAGAAAATATTCCCAAACCAAAATAGTCTCACACTAACTCATGATCAAATTCCAAAATACAAAAAATATAATTTTTAAACGAAATCAAAACAAAACTAAAAAAATTAATTTTAAAAAAAAAAGGGTATGTATGGAAATTAAAAGGAGTGTGATGGAAGAAAAAGAAAGAAGGGAAAAAGGAAACAAACAGGGTATTAGCGTGGTGAATATCAGCTTCAAGCAATTTGAGAGATTCCTTGAAAGACCTTCCCATGGAAGAACCACCTATGTACATATCTCCTAAACCCAGATGAAACAAAACCAAACCTAACAAATTGTTTTTTTTTTTCAATCAAAAACCAACAAGTTTCATAGCTTCTCTCTCGCTCTAGTTTTATGTGCTTTTTTTCTCTCTCTAGTAGGAACAGTAGAGTAGACTAGGCCTTTCTATTCTCTTCTTCCAAAGCCATTACTTACCCTACCTAGAGCCTTGAGTTTGACACGTGGGGTCCTAACCTTTTAATATTAAATTAAAATTAATTAATCTCTAATGATTTTATAATTATTGTGTTTTAATTAAGTGAGTCCGTGGATGAATATGTGAGGACAGTCTTATCCACTTTCTCTTGTTTTAATTTTTTAGGTTTGTTGGCTTTAGCACTACGCACCGCATTTCCCCCACTCGCTCTTTCCCTGTGTCCGATTTCAACAACATTGCCTCTCTACCTACTAGCGCCCTGACACGTGCGATGCACGGGGCCAAATTTTTAGGGTGTATTGAAGTATTATAATACCAAAATTAGATTAATAGTAATAGAAGTCAAATTTTAACAACTAAGTTATGTTTAGTCAATAAGAGAAAACAATAAGGTAGAACATATTTGTTGAGAAATTAATTTTCATTTTCATTAATCTGATTACGGATGAATCAATTTCCGCTATTTGAACAGTTAAAATTTCTAGTGAATCATAAAGTACCCCAAAACACACTCTTTTGCATTACTATTTCTTTTGAACAACTAATTTTTTTTAGACTCTAAATTACCTTAAAACACAGTGGCTAGCATCACACTTTACATAATTTATCGGGAAATTAATTTTCATTTTTCACCAATCCGATTATTGAGGAACAAACTTTATCTATTTATAGATCTAATTTTTTTTTCTTAAATTTAAATTATTCTTAAAAAATGAAAATATAAAAAATGAGAAGAAAAAAAAGAGGGGGGAGGGGAGGGGGTGGGTGGGTGGGGGGATGGTAGGGGGAGGGGGGTTTGGCGCCAAAGGGGGGAGTGAGGGGAAATGTTGGCGCCAAAATGGGGTGGAGTGCCCACCTCATTGATGATGTCATACACCCCTTGGATGTATATAGAAAGATATGCTAGCTCCTCCACATTTTTTTTGGTAACATTACTTATTCACAATTTTGCCATCACCTCCTTCTCCTCCTTCTCCTCCTTCAATAGTGTTTTCAATAGCCAAAGATGGTTAAGCACTCAGAAATATGTGCTTTATATAGGCTAAGATAGGAGACAAAAGAGTTAAAGACAATTACAAGCCTTAAGTGTACAAAGTGTAACCAAAATGTCATTTGATGTAAAACGCACAGGTCATGCTCTTGCGCGCATGGATCGTGCGTGCCACTGGAACATAAAGATAGAATTTTTCATTAGCTTTTCAACGCATCAAAGAACACCTCAATCGGGTTCTCGGATAGTGAGATATGACCAAAATGGTGTAAACGAGTATAAAACTTTTGAATCCGCACTTGAACGTATGAGTATGCTCTTGGGGGCACATCGACAAGATCTGATTCTTTGCTTCATTCATGACCTTCCTTGCTTCCTTTTGACCCTTATTGTTTCCTTTGGCATTGGGACTTTGACATCTTAGTTTTGAAGCTCATATTCTTCTATTTTCTCAATACTTAGCCTGAAATTAAAATAAAACGAAAAAGTAGTTAAATAGCTCTATAATAGAACTAAAATACCGAATAACTTACCAAAAAAAATTTTTTGAACAAAAAATAACTTACTAAAAATAAGTACTAAAAAGACACGTAAAATGGACTTATCAAACTCCCCATGCCTAAATCTTTGCTTGTCCCCAAGCAAAACTATGAAATCTACTAGGCCAATCTTGGAAATTTATTCAAATTCATGCAAAAACCTTAAGCGAACCGGTGGTGTTCTTCAACACTTATTTATTAGCTTGAGACTTACTAATTGAGCTTTTGTGAAATACAAGACGAGTTCGAGGTATCATCAGACATCAAGTTAGAATTCAATGTCCACATAGAAACCCAGTTTCCTAGCATTCTTAAGCTTGGGTCCTCCATTCACTAGACTGGGTCTCAAAGGAGGGTCTTTATACGCTGGGCATTCAAGTAATTCATTTCTTTGATTTCACTTATAGGCCAACCACTTTTCCAAATTTTTGAACTTTTCAAACGGAACTAAAGTGGTCAATCCTTTTTGCTTGATTTACTAATGTATTTTTTTTTCTTTTTTTTTTTCTTTTTCTTCTTTTCTTTTTCTTTTTTTTCTTGATACCTGAGCTCAGACATTTTTCTTCTGTAACCTCGCATCGGTGAATGTCATCAAGAGAACCAGATCACTAGTTTCTTTTCAATCTTCCTTAATAGGACTAACACCAAAAAACCTGTCTCAAGAGTGTGTGTCTGTGTGTGAGAATCCAAGAAGCAGCAACAAACAAACAGTTATACTTTTTAACCAACCAATCCACCGAGATGAATGTTATGAAACTCAAAAAATTTACCCAAGAAAGGCCTTAAAAACATTCTCAGGATTTTCACTAAGTTTTGTCACATGGGAGGAGAATAAAATTGACTCAAAACAAACACAACAAACTAACTACTTGAAAAGAAAAGACGAGGTACCCCCCCATGCTTGGACCAAACATTGTCCTCAATGTCAAACAAAATAAAATATATGAGAGGGGTAAGAAAGCTCACATTGACTAGCACTTGTAGCTTTTCTTCTTATTCCAACACAACAGAACATAGGTAACCTTGTGGGTTGCCTCCCACGCAACACTCGTTTATAGCTTGACCTTTGCCCTTTATAGATTTATTCTTGGGTCTCTTTGCTTGAAGCACAAAGACCAAGTGACACATGAAGAATGAAAACATATTCCTGGATCCCATGACTTGTAAAAAAGTTGTGTAAGCAATAAGATCCTATTTTCAATTCCTCTTAGATCAAATGTTATTTTCATAATGGAAGGTGAAAAATAAGATAAAGGGAACAAGATTGTGACATCCACACATGCATTAAAACCATTATGCTTATCCAAGGAAGAAATTTTGGTTTCCCTTATGTTCTCCATTTCATGACATATCTCTTTTGAATCATCATGCATTACCACATTACTATTATTTTGATCTATCTCAACAACAATATTTTTCTCAATTTCTATTTCATGTTGTTTTTTGAAAATCCCTTGTAAGCAAGGTGGTGGTGGTGGCAAAGATGTCTCAAAAGATTCTCATTCCTCCTTGGAAAGTGTAAATGCACTTCTGTACATCCCTTGCGAGCAAGGTGGGGGTGGTAGCAAAGATAACTCAAAGAATTTCCATTCCTCCTTGGAGAATATAAATACTTGGTTATTCATAATAAAAATAAAAAAAATATTTAGTCTAATCGATACTGAAAAATCAATCAATATCACAAAGTCCCGAGCAACGACGCCAAAAAACTTGATAGGCTGCAAGTATACGGTTCTATCGCGTAGTAAAAAGTATCAATCCACGGAGACTTTGTGATTACCAATATTATTTTCGGTTGTGATTAGCTATCCTAGGATGTGTTTTCGGTTTTAAATTCAGAATAAGAAGCGTCCTAGGATTGTGGTTTCATCACAATGATATAATGAACTCACAACCCCTCATTCATTCCCTATTTTATATAAGATGTATTTTCTAAGGATAAGACATTCATTGGTAACTCAAGTTTCCTTTCAGAATACAAGAGTGTGTCTTGAACCAATAATCAAACCACTACAAGAAAATCGACGATTTCCGACGGCAATGATCGTCGCAAATGTAGCGATTTTCGTCGGAAATTGACGTTTTCGACGAACTTTCCGACGGACAAAAAGTCGTCGCAAAATCGCTCGTCGCAAATAGTTTCCGACGGATTTTTTCGTCGCAAATGTCTCCGTCGCAAAGTCGTCGGAAACCCGTCGCAAATATCCGTGGCAAAGTCGTCGCAAACGCTGACACATTTTCGTCGCAAATCCGTCAGAAATTTTTTAAAAAAATTAAAAAAGAATTAAATCTAACAGCCGTCCTTATACCCTCACTGCATTTTTCTGTTATTGCAACTGGTTATTGGGTTGTTAGCCTCATAGCTGGGTTGCATTTTCTTATCATTTTAATGACACGGGTACAGTAGAAAAATAGAATATACAGAATCACAGTTTCCTTCGCCTCTCTAACTCAATCTTTTCTAATTGTTGTTCCCTATTACATAAACATTGATGGGCCTATGATATAGAAATGCAAGGCACTCCTTTGCATATAACAAGTAATAATCCCATGCGAAAAGCAGACTTCAGCTCAGTGCTTGGTGAAGAAGAAGCATGTAACAGAAAAGCAGTGCAACAACCTTAACCAACAAATTTGAAGTCAATTGATGAATTTACAGTTTCCTCAATAACGAATTACATTATAGGTAGTATTGTAGTAATGCATTTTACTTACTCAGCAACTCTGACTATAAGTTCTATCCTAATGCTCCATCTATGGCCAAAAGGGCCTCTTTCACAAAATTGAATGGAAGTATGCACCCTTCAGCTAACTGGATCAAACTCAGTTTGATAATATACACTCTAAGTTGTGGCTTTTCCTTCTCTTCTTCAATCTCCCTTGAAGCTTCATCTCTAAATTCTTGAACCTTTTTATCCCAGATATCATCTACTAGTTTCCAAGTTTCATCACTAATAATTTGCGTCTGCAGTAAAAGTAAGATTATGAAAAATGGAGTACACATCAGTTGCAAGAAAATCAACGCAGCCTATAAAACAAGGTCTTGGCAAAAACCTCTGTAGGGAGTGCTGCACCAAAGGTCGAAAATCCAACATTTCCCGGTGCAAATGTAACCCTTCCAGGAAGACTGATTCCATGGATTCCCCAACGCCCGACATAAATTAGTGCTCCATATTCATCAAGTGGACTCACAACAGGCTAAAAGAAGGCTCATGAAAAAAATGATGTTCAACGAATTACAAAGTACTCAATCAAGGGTAATGATAAATATTTCAAAAATAAACAAATTGCAGTATGTACTATGTAGACCGTAGAGCCTGCCATACTGAAATTCTGACTTTCAATTCAAGTATCAATATCTCCCAAGTCACTATCATTAAATGCTCTAGTACTTTCAGATCATAGAAAATATCAAAATCACATATGTATAACAATGTAAAAGGCAAGAAACTGACAAAACAGACTACATTCTACACTTTAGGTTGAGAATATCTACCTGAGCTACACGAGGAGCATTCTTATAAATGTGCCAAATATCCTCAGCTTTTATTTGCCCCTTTTCAAGCAAAATATCTGCATCAAAAGTAAGCATGTAGCAATGTTGTCATGCACAATGAAAAATAATCAACAATAGTTAACATATTCTACAGTAAAACTTAATTCCAAAAAACAGGTCTTAACTATCAAAAATAACTGCCAGAAGAAATGGTTAATTTGTTAACATGCAAATCACACTAGAATCAAACCTGTGATTGTCTCAACCGCCGACTGGTATTCTCTTAAAATAGATGAACACTTTTCAGTAGCATAACGCATATACTCATCTCGGAGTGCTTCAACCTTCACTGCAAGCTGTACAAAACACTTAAACATAAGTTGTGACATTACTATAGTCATAAAATATATCTGTGGAGGGAAACAGTGAGTATTGAAACACAAGCTGTTAAGACTCCAATCCCACGAACATACATTAGGCACAAGATCACTTTCGTTTCTGTAATATGCTTTCCCAAATGCAGTCATTCCTGTCTGCAAAATTAAAAATTCTGCAAGCCTTGAAGCTTCCAATGTTGCCTTTGCAGAGATCCAACACAAGTTGTCCATCCCAAACATCTCCTCCTCAATCATTCTTGCTACAAAAACAAATTTAAATAAGCAAACAACTAAATAACCAAAGTTTAAATCCCAGTGAATCGTCTTTGAAGCTAGTTACAGAAACCTTACTATATTTTTTTGTTCAAGGGCATACAAATGCTCTGAGTTTACATTAAAGAACCTTGTCTATGTTGGTTTTCATAACCAAAATAATTCATCTGACATTGGAAGTTCAGATGTTGAAACCTACTGCTAGGATCCTAATTTCGTGACAGGCATTATTAGAACCAATGCCAAAAAAAGTGGATAACAATGAAATCTCAATGCAATCCTTATATTATTGGTTTGTCATCTATACAGCAATAATTATTATTCAAAAAACAAAACATGTGATATTTTTTAAAATAAAATATCTAATAGATAAAATTCACATATAAAAATCATATCTCAAGAATTTCCAAAATAACCAGAAAAGCAACTTACGAGCACAAGCACGCACTATAGAGTTTATGTAATCTGATTTCCTAGCAAAAAAATTTCCAGAAATCTCAGTATAACGCATATTTGGCTGGCTGCGAATAGAACCTATATTGGTCTGCAAGCAATAAACAAATAGTGATGGAGATGAAACAATCGTGGAACCCGCATTGACCCCGCTCAACAAAATAGAGAAAAACAGTTACCTCAACAAAAGGGCGGTGGGGTTCAGGAAAATAACATGCAAGAATAGCAACAGCTGCTTCTCTGTATGCCAATCTCAGTCTCAGTTCTTCAGGGATTTCGGTAGTATCCTCTTGCCCGGTTTCAAATGTTCCTTTTTGCTGCAAATCCACAGGGATTTCGATAGTATCCTTTTTGCTGCAAAGCCTTGTTCTCAATGTAGTCCAAATCCTTCCTGGCTGTTAAAATTCCAGCTTCATTCCTGTCATTTATTCATGACATATCAGCCTAAATTTTGATGATGTATTGACGCAGCAATTTCAAATGAAGATTATTTACAGTATATTTTGTAGCTCTTCCCCAGTAAAATCTTCGGTTTGCTCTGCAATTTCCTCAAGTAGAGCGTCCTTTTCCTCCTCTGAGCGAAAAGCCTTATTCCTAGCATGCACCTAGTTTGCACCGGAAGTAGGAAAAAGATACTTAAAATAATGGAATACTAGAGGAAGACGAGATACCAGTAAATCAAAGTTTTGGTGGTGAAATACCTTCAAAATGGCAAGTCTTCCATCTTTTAAAGGTAAACCAACTCTAATGATCTTGTCAAAACGACCCTTCCTCAATAGAGCAGGATCAATAATATCCAATCTATTCGTAGCACCTATCACAAGCACCTGAAATTCAAGTTTAGTATATCAAACATCTTTATGATCTTGGTTGCAGCATACATATATGTGGGTATGGATAAGCAGCTTTTCTCTTTGGACTGGAGGAGGTACATGTTCACTTGTGCCATTCTTTTGAACTTTCAGAAAACACTTTTGTGCATGACTCCTTATCTAGCAAAAAGTGGAAGTGGAGGCCAAAAAAATCTTCTTATGATCATGTTATCTGCAATATCAGAAAACAAAGGGATGAACCAAACTATTAATGACTAACAAGTTCTGTTGTTCTGTCAAAAAATCCAGTTACTATAATTTAAGCAGTAAAAAAAGTTCAAAATTTCTAGAAGAGAAAAAGTTCATAGACTTGGATCCCTTACACCTACGATCAGATGTCCCCTCTTTGTAATGAGATAATTGAGTCATGACAATCCCCTATAGCAACAAATTCTTGCATTAGTAAATTTGGAAAATAATAAGATCACATGTCAAAATATAACTGCATACAAAAATAATGCTTACTTGAATACTCAAAACCACATTTATCATTTGGTGTGTCAATGAAATGAAGTGGACTTGTCCACCTATACTTCTACCAGTGTCTAATTTGGTCAGGCCATACACATAGGGCTGATAAATTACCATTGACATATGGAGGTAACAAATGTTGGACAGCTTCTGATGCTTCAGCCCCTAACATTTTGCATGTAACTCTTATATGAGTAGCAGAAAATAACATAATACTAAACACACTATAATGGTAAATATACATTTACATGAAGACATGCACGCAAAAATAATATGGGTAAACCAAAAAGTTCTTGGAGAGGTAAGTAAGATGGAAACAAACTAGAGCTGCATTATCAAAGACGAAACTCACTCTAGTAGTCAGGAATCACTGTCTCTCTGGTATTCACCCTCTTGCCAAGCTGTCAACCAAGAAATTCACAGTTAAAATTCATAGTAAAAGAAATAAGACAAGGCCACACCACATGAGGTTTAAGCAGTAACTAGTGAGTTACCAACAAGACGGTTTCCACAGCTTCCAACCATTTGTCTCCCACTGAAATTTGGGTTGAACAAAACTTGTCCACAAAATGAACTCCTCAAAGTATTAAAGCATCCAAAATTTTCCCTCCCTGAAACAAACACATCAATGTAAAAACCCACAGACTAGAGAGTAGGAAATCTTTGTGAGGGGGAGTGAAATTTTGACTTAAATTTACACAGAACATGGATTAATGGTAGAAAGCAGAAGAAATTACAGGCAATTTGCTTACTGTGTCAAGGAACAAAGCGATGTACGTACAAAAAACAGTTGCAAGGTGAAATTTAAGTTACAAATCTTTTAAAATAGATAATCAAAATAGAAAACCCTAAACCCTAAAATCAAATAATCAAAATCCCTAAAATCAGAGATAATCAAAATCAGATAATCAATGGATGTGAAACCCTAAAATCAGAGAATGGAACCTGGAAACAGCGGTGCTGCGGCGACGACATGGTGGTTACAGCGGCGTCTCGTGGTGGGGCTCCGAGTGACGAAGTTGCAGCGGTGGCGTCGTGGTGAGCTCGCTGTGATGCATTCTGGAGCGAGAGGAATGAAGACGTTCTGGAGTGAGAAGAATGAAGAGGAGGCTCACGCACGGAGGAAAGAAGCGAGGAGACGGCGTCGAATACAACAACGGCGTGGAGGAGCCTTTGCGCGAGGAGGAGAACAGAGGGCGGAGGAGGGTGGTGGAGGGCTGAGAAGGGCGGAGGAGAATGAGGGAGAGAACGAGGGAGAGAATGACGTTTCGCGAAGGAGAGGAGGGTTTACTTTTTTTTTGATAAGCGTGAGGTTTGCTGAATGAGAGGGTTCGAGGGAAGGGGTTATCTTTTAATTGGGTATTTTCATTTTCGACGGATTTTAAGCGTTTTTCGGCGAAAATATCCGTCGGAAATTTGCGACGGAAAACAACTTCGTCGCAAACATAAGCGGGAATTTTAGCGCCTCTTTTGCTGAACATTTGCGACGACTTTTTTGTCGGAAATTCGTCGGAAATTGCGACGGACTAGAGTTCGTCGGAAAGTTTCGCAGGAAACGAGGCTTATTTTTGTACTGAACCTATTTTTATTGTTGATCATTGCCAAGACCCCTTAAGTACAAGCTTTTTCTATCCCAAGAGTCCCAAAACTATTTTCTTGTTTTGTTTCCCTTGTTTAATCCCAAAGTTCCAATATCAAACTCCACCTTTCGGTACTTCGTTTGATATTTGAGATGAAGCTTTTTAAATAATGGGATTAACTAGAATATATATTTTAATAAAATAGAGTTTAGACTTGGGATTGTTTATGGGTCTATCATTGAATTAATCACAAAGACTTAGAAAGAAGAAGAAGAAGAATAAGAAGAGACTTAAAAAGACACATAAAATGAACTTATCAGAAACTTAGAAATAACCTCTTCCTTTGAGAGAACGTGGCAGTCTCATCCTACTTACAAAGAGTTTGTGGAGAAATGCTGGAATGTGGATTTAAATGTTCCCTAGAATAATTCAAATACGAAATGGGGGAGAAATGGGGGCGTGACACCTTTGGGTGTGTTAACAGTAAGAAGAGGAGAATTCTTTCCCGAATTGGTGGTATCCAAAAGTGTAGAATTGAGGGGCGTAACAATTCCTTTCTATACCTTGAGAAATACCAACAAGAGCTCACCTCACTGTTACAACAAGAAGAATTGATGTGGTTCCAAAGATCAAAGTCAAAATGGCTTAGTGATGGGTGATTATAATATCATATATTATCATCTCAATGTCTTGAGATAAAGGCGTAAAAATAAATTTTTTGTTCTTAGAGATCAAAATGGCCAATAGGTTGAGGACGAATTACAAGTGAAGAATATGGTGAATAACTTTTATTGTGACCTTTTTAGAGAAGAAAGTGTATTTGGGAGTTGGTGCAACTTCTATTTCTTATAGGAAAAACCAATGAAGAGAATATGGGGGTCTTAGTGAAGTGAATTGTGTTTTATTTCAAATGGGTTCTTGGAAATCACCACGGTTAGATGGGTTACCTTTGGTTTCTATTAAGCAGAATGACACGTTTTAGGTAATTCTTTACATAATTTTGTCACAAATATTTGACACAACTCCAATGAGATTGGTTTGGTCAAGCAGAACGATATATGTCTTATTCCTAAGGTGGTTAAACCTGAATTTGTAAGTCAATTCTGTCCCATATCTCTGTGTAATACATCTTACAATATTGTTAACAGATTGAGGAACCATATGGACACTATTATTTGCCCCTTTCTAACAGGTTTTATTCCTGTTTGAAAGGTTTATGAGAACATTGTCTTGTCCATACTATGAGATGTATGCAAGGTAAGAGGGGAGGTGTTGCTATTAAAGTTTATTTGGCCAAGGCTTATGATAGATTGAAATGGTCTTTCATTTTATGGTCCTTGGTGAGGTGGGTTTTCAAGATTTTTTGGTGAATATTATTATGGCTTATATTACGAGTGTCCAAACCAATGTGTGCTTTAGAATGGTAACCAAAATACTTACAACCCCCCCCCCCCAAAATTAAAGAGGTATTCGACGAGGTGATCTCATGTCACCCTATATTTTTGTGATGTGTATGTATAAGCTCTCTCTCTCTTGGAGTAATTAAGATTTGGTACTCATGATGAATTGATTGAAGAGGCTCGATGATCCCCTACTCTCTTGATTGCACCTACAAAACAATAATAAGAATATGTAATGATTTTATACCTGAAATAGGAGTAAATTATAAAGGAAAATAGATCCAATGATTTTGTTGCCACAACAGCAAACAATTAACCACTTACCTAGCACCTAATTATTATATTTATTTTTAAATTGAATCACTCATTATTTATCACTGATATTGATACTTTTAAAAATAGAAAGAGTTTATACTAGATTTACTATGCAGCATATACTAGATTCCTAGTTCAGTTTGCAAGGATATATGGAAAGGATTCAACGCGATATATATCTACTACTTCTGAAAAATGGATTACTCATCTTTTAGTTCTGTTAATTAAAATGCCTAATTGGACTTGTTCTCTGATTAGCTACAAAGTACCTTAGTATTCTCCATGAACCCAAATCAAGACTTTTCCTCCAAGATACGATTTTATCTCGAATTCTTTGCATCACAAAGTCAAGGAGAAACTCTCTATGAGGTCAGTTGTGTCCAGCAACCCCCCTGTTAACGTACGTAACTAATCTCAAACCTAAATTTAAGATCCCATCCTTTTTTTATGACTAATTATTGATCTTCCTAAGCCCTAAATAATGATTAAGTTGTCTCTGTTTATAACAGCAAATGATTCTATGGAATTATAATAGTTTTGCACAATAAGAAACCATGTGACACATTGAGTATCTCGTGGACGTGAGTTTGGCCTAAAGCTACATATAGTAGCTTCTCATTTGTCGTGGTTTTTCTTACCTTTCCACCATGGATCCAAACAAACTAGTCATCGCATTTCTCTCGATTTGTTACGCACGTTTTACAATTCTCTCTATCGTTGTATTCTCATCACATTTCTAACTTTGTCCTACTTTATCTCTACTTTTATTCTTATCTCCCTACGAAGCCTGGATACCGGATACGACACGGGATACGACACGATACGGATACGGGGATACGGGAAAATTTTGAAAATCAAGATACGACACGGCTGGGATACTTTAATAAAAAATTAAATTAAAATTTAAATATATAAAAACATAACAGAAAAAATAAAATAGAATAGAAACACAAATAGAAAAAAACAAAGATGAAAAACTGAAATATTGCATTTTATAGATATGAAAAAAAACTGCCCAAATAGATAAAAAAAATCACACAAAATATATGGATGAAAGGAAGAGGACAACCGACACACCTATGTATGAGTGACTAGTCATAAAAAGTAATGGTGGACAAGTAACTAAGACCACCCGAAATCGTATAATACGAATAGTCAGTGGCAGAAATAGATGACTTTTTATAGACTAAGATATTCATATTAGTACGTAATTGGTCAATAAAACATAAGCATATCATTAGTCAATATATATTCATCACATTGTAGAAATAAATACTTGTGATCTTATCAAGTAGAGATAGTTACGTATATTTATCCCACTCATATCTCAATGTATTATTTCTTTTATTATTGTATTACGAAAAAACATATAATTTTGTCTTTTATTTATTGAGGTATTAAAGTGTATCATATATGAGTGACAATCATGTGCTTAGTTGGTAAGAGGTATCGAAAAAGTATCTGAGAAGTATCCTTAGTTGGTAAGAAGTATCAAAGATGTATCTGAAAAGTATCGAGTCAAATATTTTTTAAAAAGAATTAAAAAATTATTAGATACTCTTTGGGTACGTATCGGGAAGTATCGGGTGCGTATCAGTATCGGATACGTATCCGACACGGGTACGTCTCCATTTTTGAAGTATCGGGGCTTCATAGTTATCTCCCCTTTCACCTTTTTAAGTATCATTCTATCGCTTTCTTTATATTTCACTTGTATTACGTTTAAAAAAGAAATCTCTTTGGAATTCTATTGGTTCAAAATTCTTCATTGAACTCATAAAGAAAGGGTAAGTTTAAGTGGAGGTATATTTTAAAAGCAATCTACGTCAACTCTACCCATATTCTAATTAGTAAAAAATATCGGCTTAGGCTTAAAATACTAAGCCAAAAGCTTAGTTTTGCTTACTAAATCTGTTGCAGCCGTTGGATCAGAGCATTTTTAATAAATTTTAATCCAACAGACAATGTTTAACGAGGACATATGTGTCATTTTACCCTTCAATTTTTGATCGCGCATCACGCATCTTTGTTTTCGTTCTCACGTTCACCTTCGCATCAGTTCTGCGCGCGTGCGCAACCTCCGACAACGATCACTCCGGCAACCATCACGCACTCCGGGACGCGAACAAAGCTTCTCTCAAAACGTGTCTTATTTTCTTCCGCTGTGTTTTCAGTTCGCATCGCCGTTTTCTTCCGCTAATTTCAATTCACATCATCGTCCCTGCTCCACTGTATTTGCAGAGCGTCCAGTTCGCTCCGTTGGTTCTTTTCTCGCATTCTTCCTTACTCCTCAACAAGTAAGTGATGTTCTCACATTCTCACTTTGGTGCATTCATGATTTCATAATTGCTCTATGAAATTTGTTGCTGCCTGTTGCTATTTGTGTATTCCAAATTGTTGTTCTTAGCAAAGTGGGTTTCTGTTTTCTGCGAAGTGCGTTGTGTCTTTGTGTAGAATGCATACTAAGTGTTTGTAAAAATGCTAAAACTGAATTGTAACTTTCCTTTTCAAATAGGTACCCATGCATGCTAGTTGTCAGCTTTTATTGTTATGATTATACATGCAAATTCTGACTTATAATTAAATGAATTCTGTGGTATGAGCTATTTACGATTGCGCACGACTCTGATTTACGATTTTCATCTCCATTATTGAGAAATCGTTGTATGGGCGATTTTCATTTCTATGGTGGCGATTTTCTTTAATTTTTGTGATAAGAATTCAAGACGTAATGAGGGATTGAGTTAATAAGAATTATGTGATTGAGTTAATGAGCGATTTTCATTTCTATAAGTCGTTTTTCTTATTTGAATTTTCATTCATTCAGTCCGTAAGTTGTTTTTCTGCATCACAGAACCAATTCACGCAACCTCCATGCGTAAGTCGTTTTTCTGCAGATTTCAATATGCTCGGAGTTGATGAACATGGTGAAGTAATCAGCTTTTCAAGTTTACTTGCTTGTAAGTCGCTTGTTGCATTGTGATCTTTCTCTGTTGCTTGTTGCATTGTTTGAACCATTTTGGTACTAATCTGTGGTTAGTGACCACTAACCAGTGTTGTACATATCTGTGGTTAGTGGCCACTAACCATTGTGGTACTAATTTGTGGTTATTGTCACTTACTACATTGTATTTCTTTATTGCAGATCAGGATTGTCATGGTCAGGATGAAAATCTCACTGATATGGTTGTTTCAGGTTGTTAACTTATAGTTGTCAAATTCTTTGATTTTAACTTGTTAAAATTTGTGTAACCATATATGTATGGTTAATTAGTGTTATCTGACATTGCCTTCCTATGCTTAGTTGATTCATTTTTTCGTTTCCTTTATAATGTTTGCATAGAATCAAGTACCAAAGTCAGATGTCACGATGACGAACTCGATGAAGTCGTGGTTGCAGGTTGAATGCTGATTTGTTATTATATAATAAATATATTTTTTATGATGTTGTTTGTTGGATATTGATTGTTTTTACTTGGTTTTGACAGAGATTATTCATCGTCCTTCCATTTTTGAGTTAATTCAGAAGGAGTTTGAGGCGTGCAAAGCTTACACGATATTGGTAATTACCCATTTCTTTTTTTTTGTTAATAATTCTTGTTAATTGGGGCAATAACCATAAATTAGTACCACGGTGGTTAGTGACCACCAACCACAGATATGCACAACACTGGTTAGTGGCCACTAACCACAGGTTAGTACAATTGTGGTTAATACTTGTTAGATGCCACAGATTGCCATTACTATTACTTGTTACTAACAATATTACTTCTCAATAACTATTATTTGTCCTAGCTAATAGTATATTTCGTGTGCAGCCTGTTCACGAGTTGAAACGGGACACAACAGAAGTTATAAATGTTGAGAGATGGGATAATCAATTTACTGAGAACGAAGTTTTGGTAGAAATCGAAGTTGTGAAGTTAGATTTGGTTAGGAGTTCTGTTACTTGCAACTGTCGGTTTTTTGAGAACTGGGAGTTAATTTGCCGGCACACACTGAGAGTTTTGGATGCTTTAGCTGCGTGGGGTAATCCTTTTTGTCATTGCATCCCTCCCATGTATGTGAAAAAAAATGGTGCAGAGATTATAAGAAGTCTCTTGGTTGTATTGCTGAGGAATTACATCTTGAAACCAAGCCTCTTTCGAATTTTGGTGAGAGATACCAGCGTCTTTCTGATATAGTTTCTGGAGCTGGGTCACACATATGTTATAACGAGCCTGCCTTTAACGTATTTCTTCATCATGTTCTTGATGGAGTTAAAGAGGCTGACCAGTTGCTACATTCAATGTCTGATACCACTGAACCTCCGCGTGCTGAGTGTTCAACCTTGCCAGGTATTTGCTATTTTATTTCCATTGCGCTTTATCTTTACATTAATTTTTTGTTCAAGATTTTGCAATTCTTATATATGTTGTGGTTGTTGAACGTTACAGTTGAAGAAGATGAAGTAGAATTTCCAGCTAAAAAGATAAAGCAACGTCAAAATCCATGCAAGAGCAAGATCAGGTTGATGTCCCAATCAGAGAAAAGACATTTGATTTGGAAACGGCAATGCAAGCGGGCAATTGAACTTCAAAAGCTGTCCGGGATTTAGAACTTGTATAAAAATTTAGGAGGAAACAATTGTTCTTACAGTTTGTATGCATTTATACTTAAGACTGTAATGTTCGTTATACAATGGCATGTAAACATATGCTTACTGACATACCATTGCCACATTGTGTGCATAGAAGTTTGATAATGTGATTCTGATTAAGTTTGATAATGTTAATTTATGGACATAGCAATTAATAACCACTATTGTACAATCTGTGGTTAGTGGCCACTAACCACAGTTGTGCACAAATCTGGTTAGTAGTATGGGTAAGAACAAACTACCAGAAATTTCCATTCAGCTAGTAGCTTCAATAAATTCCAGACAGGATTCCTACCAAAAAACTACTAGAAATCATAATCCTGAACATAA
Organism: Astragalus membranaceus; assembly: GCA_039519185.1. Taxonomy (NCBI): domain Eukaryota; kingdom Viridiplantae; phylum Streptophyta; class Magnoliopsida; order Fabales; family Fabaceae; genus Astragalus; species Astragalus membranaceus. Next base: position 8,458,511 of record CM076851.1, on the reverse strand, counting down.
AATGTAAATGAATGAGAATGAAAATTAAATAAACAAATTATGATTAAGAGCAAATTATAATCCTAACCAATGTTATGCACATTTGTGGTAAGTGACAATAACCACAAATTAGTACCCCAATGGTTAGTGGCCACTAACCACATATATGCATAACTGTGGTTAGTGGCCACTAACCACAGAATAGTACAATAGTGGTTAATACCAAAAATCTCAATTTCTTCATTAGAATAGTACATTAGAAATTAAATTTCTTCATTCAGCTAGTAGCTTAATTAAATTCTATACACTAGCCAAAGCAATTACATAGAAGTTCAATTTCTTCATTCAGGTACAATTGCAATAGTGTCTCACAATCTAAAAAAAATTACAATCAAGAAACAGTTCTCATATTCCTATCTTTTCCTTCTTTTTCCTAGAGCCTTTTCCCCCCTTCATTTTTCATTATTTCAGCTTTCTATTGCTCACAAAAGGTGTTTGCTTCCTCTTGTATCGATTCCTTCAGCAAGTTGGTTCGGTGTTTCATGATTGAGTAGCAGAGATCTATCCGAAATTGATTAGTTGCAAACACCCTTTCACACCTTCCCAATGTATCCCAGTTGCGAAACGAATCCATGTCATTTTCATTTCCACACCAATTCTTTAGGGACATCATTGTGAATACACCACAACTATCTCCATCTGGTTGTTGTGGCATTTGTGGATCATGCCACTCAAATTCTTTCCATTTATAAGGACAAGCCTTTCCCACGATGTTGTATCTCTCCACAACAAAACTGTGTGCCTCAGTCATCAACTTTTCCCCAAGGGCTTCAAATACGGAAATTGTGTCACTTTCATCCTTTCTTGAAAACCGTTTAAGGCTTGTTAGATACTCATATCTCCACATCTTCAAGTTGAGCACATACGTGACAAAGTGGGATTGAGCAATAGTAGGGATCAGGATCTGTAATAGAGGTCATGTTAAAAAACGAGTCACTACCAAAATAGCAGCTGTTAGCCACACTAATTTAGGCACAATTAGTTTGCACATGGCTAAAAATTAGGTTAGCCATGCTACACCCGTGGCTAAATAACTGGGAAGCTTTAGAAAAAAATTTCATTCTCCCTCTTAATTCACTCACTGATAACCACTTCAGTCAGTGTACTAAAACCTAGCCTTCAATCTGATAATCGCTGAATCTGATATTTCTCTAAACCTTCACCTTCAATCGATTTTCACTGAATTTCAATCGATTTCACTTCGCTGAACCCATGATAACTCACTGAATTTTGTGATGTTTTTGATATACTCACAGTATTATAGATTGGTGAGAAAATGTAGAGTGGTGAATTGTCAAAAAAAACGTTATAGATTTCTTGAAGTATTCTACTCACATCATTGATTTTGAATTGAATTGTTCCATCTATAATATGTTCCTGGAATATGAAATTGATAAAATTGAATGTGGATATGAAGGTTATCTCTAGAACAGATTGCTTCCTAGTGGTAAGAAAGTTGAATATCCTTCTTATGTTTTTCCCACTGATATAATAGTATTCTACTCACAGTATTTCATTTAAAACCATGAATTGAATTGTTCCATCTATAATATGTTCCTGGAATCTGAAATTGATAAAATTAAATGTGGATATGAAGGTTATCTATAGGCCCACTGATATAATATTTTAATTTATGATGAATCTTAGTGTTTATGTGGGAGATTTTTTTTTGGTGAGAAAAAGGGGGAACAACCCCACAAAACAGCTAACTACAAACTAGCTAACCCGTCTTTATCCATACGAAGCAACGGATGGATGAAGACAGGGGCAATGTCGAAAATTAAACAATTACACGAAATTGAGAAACTAAACTTTGCTAAAGCATCAGCTACCATATTGTGGTCCCTAGGAATCTTTGACCAACTAACATTGAGACCCTCATTAACTAACTCTTCAATACTATCAATGATGAGAGAGAACGAGTGGGAAGCAGCAGGACCATCGGAGACTAATTGGAGAGCTAGTTGGGAATCAGATTGCAATCTTATCTTATCCCAACCCTTCTCCTTCGCCACTTGCAAGCCCTTCAAAATCGCCCGTAACTCCGCCTCATAACAGAGCACGGAGGCAGCTGCATCGTGAAAGAACAAAGGAAATCACCACTGTTGTTGCAAATCACACCACCACAACCCGCTTCATAACCAAACTTCCTCACTGATGCATCAACATTAATCGCCAGAGTCTTCTGGAGGAGGAGACCAACAGAGCTGCTGGGTTGCCACTCTGTTTCTGTTCAAAGAATCAAGAGCTTGGAATGTCATCTTTCCAACGATTGAAGCCTGCATCTGAAACTGAGCTCTAGCCAAAATGGAGTTGAAATCGATGCTAGATCTAGCAAAAACCGCATCATTCCTCGCGTGCCAAATGCTCTCCAAGGTAAACGCGAACAAAATTCTCCAATTCTTATCTTGAATCATCTGATTGCTGGCAATGTTCATCTCTAACCACCTGTTCCAATTATCAATTGTGAAAAAAGATAAATTGTTAGGGTAAACAATACAGCTCCACAGCAATTGGATCCTGTTGCAGTCCCTGAATGCGTGGAGGAGAGTTTCATCTTGACCCCCGCAAATAGGGCAACGGCTGCAATCTGTGAAGTGTCTTCTCGCCCGCTCAGAGTTTTTCATAAGGATGGCATGCATAGCTTTCCAAAGGAAAAGCCTAATTCTCTCAGGACCAGGCCATTTCCAGACCAGATCGAAATTCCCAGGATTAACAAGCACATTCTGCTTCTTCACAGACAGATAAGCAGATTTGGTACAAAAGGTGCCGTCTGAATTGTGTCTCCATACAAAGGAATCATCACCATTCATGATATTTGGAGGAGGAATAGAGAGGAGTTTCTGCACAACAACTACCGGCAAGAATTGATCCAAGATATTCCTATCACAATTACCATTTCCGTTGATAAAATCACTAACCCTTCGTTGACAAAGATTGTCGTCAAGTGGTTGATCAGTTAAATTTATTAGAGGAACTTCATGAAAGTTCCAATAATCTTCCCAAAACCTAGTAGTCTCACCATTTCCAAGTTGCCACATCAGGTTGTTTCTGAACAAATCCCAGTTATTACAGATGCCCTTCCAAAAGTTAGAACCTGGCTTCTTAGTGTTGATAGTAGGAAAATCAAAGATGCCTGTATCATATTTAGTTCTCAGCACATCTTTCCAAAGAACATTTGGAGGAGAACAAAGATTCCAAGTCGCTTTCATCATGAAAGTAAGATTAAGATCCCTCATAGATCTCAATCCTAGGCCCCCTTCTTTCTTTGGCTGACAGATTTTGTCCCAACTAATTGAATGAAATTTCCTCTGGCCATCTTCCTCTCCCCAAATGAAACCCCTACAGAGTTTATCAATGTCATCACACACGCCTTTGGGGATAATGCAAGATTGCATTACATAAGTGGGAAGAGCTTGGAGCACAGACCTAGTAAGGGTCACTCTCCAACAAGAGATAAAGTTTTAGCTTTCCAAGTACTCAGTCTCTGATTCACCTTATCAATGACAAATTGAAACAGCTCTTTGGTGACCCTTTTGTGGAAAATAGGGATCCCCAAATAATTTCCCTAATCGCTAGTGCTTTGGAAGCCCAAGTGGGTTCTAATATTCACCTTAAGAGGATGAGAAACATTCTCAGAGAAATAAACTCTAGTTTTTTCCACACTAACCTTTTGCCCAGAACACTCACAAAAGATTTGCAGCACCTTTTTAATCACCTCAGGTTGGTCCACAGAGGCTTCACTAAAGACGAGAAGGTCATCTGCAAAAGCAAGATGAGAGATGGGAGGTCCTCTTCTGCTAAGCTTAATTGGTGTCCAATTCTGCTGTCTTATTTCCAATTCAATCAAGTGAAAAAGCCTCTCAAGGCACAACACAAACAAGTAGGGAGAAATAGGATCACCTTGCCTGATTCCTCTGGAACGAGAGAATTCCTCAAGAGCTTCACCATTCCAAAGGAGTTTCATCTTAGGAGATGAGATACAATGCCATATAAGATTGATCATGTGATTAGGAATACCAATATCCATCAAAGTATCTTTGACAAAATTGCACTCCAATTTGTCATAAGCTTTCTCTAGATCAATTTTGATGGCCATCCAACCTTTAGCCCTTTTTTTATTCCTCATAGAGTGGAAGATTTCCCGTGCCACAATAATGTTGTCTTGCCCTTGGCGCCTAGGAACAAAGGCACACTGAGCAGGACTAATAAGCTTGTCCAAGGAACCTCTAAGTCTAGCAGCCACAATTTTAGTGATCGTTTTGTAGGAGACATTACACAGCCCGATCGGTCTAAAATGCTTCATGGAGGTAACATCATCCACTTTGGGAATCAGGGTTATGAAAGTTTCATTTATCTCTTCAATTCTCCTTGGATCAGAGATAATGGAGTGAATCATATTGCAGAAAGAGGGACCAATCACCTGCCACTGACTCTGGTAAAAAATAGCCTGGAAACCATCAGGTCTGGGGGCTTTAAAAGGACCAAAATTCTTAATAGTAGCATAGATTTCAGCATTGGTGATTTCCCTGGTAAGAGCATTGTAACTGTCTTCCTCCAATCTAGGAAAAGCATTCACCAAAGGAAAAGGAGATACCTGAGTATTGCCACTGAAAATGGATCTGTAGTAGTTAGTGGCCAATTGCTCAAGTTCATTAGGATCTTCAACCCAGTTCCCTGAATCATTCTGAAGAGTAGAAATGTTGATCTTTCTCCTCCTAATTGTAGCAACCCCATGAAAGAATCTAGTATTCTTATCACCATACTCAATCCACTTGGCTCTAGATTTTTGGAACCAAAGAATTTCTTCTTGGGCAAGAACCTTCTCATATTGTCTCCAAGTTTCCTTTTGAGTAGCAATAAGATGTCTATTCCTTCCATAAGAGAGGCTACGGTCCAGGTTCTGAAGCTTTGTCCGGAGTTGCTTCTTTCTCCTAAAAATCTGACCAAAAGTAGTTTTATTACAATCCTTCAGAATTCCTTGCAAGCCAAGGAGTTGGGTAGGGAAATGTGCAATGGAGGGCTGCCAAGTTTCTCTAATCAGTCTGTCAAAATCATAGTGAGTCAACCAAGCTACTTCGAATCTAAGTGGCATTCTGTGTCTATTCATTCTGTGAGGAGCTTCAAATTTGATCATAAGAACTCTGTGATAAGATTTGTAAAAGGGCAAGTGATAAATCTCAACTTCACTAAACTTCATTCTCCAAGCTAAATTTATCAACATACGGTCCAACCGTTTCTTAGTGCCATCTCTTTCCCAAGTAAAATGATCACCAACAAAGCCGGCATCAATCAGGTCACATTGGTTAATAGCATTTAACAGGCCCTGCTTTATTCTAATAGGATTCAGGAGAGGGGGGCCATTTCTTTCATTGCTAGAAGTGATAGCATTAAAGTCGCCAACCAGAGCCCAAGGGCCAGAGATTTCCTCATGCAGCTCTCTGATATGTCTCCAAAGATCTTGCCTCTTGGAATATTGAGGAGAGCCATATATAGCAGTCAATAAGCAAGATTGGTCATCATTATTGTGAACTTTCATATGTATGAGTTGAGAGGAGTGGGACAGAATAGTAACACTCCAAATAGCAGGATCCCATAATCACCAAAGCCCACCAGATTGACCCACAACATCAATAATAAATTGGCTATCAAAGCCACATCTTTTAGCAATTTTCTTTGCTAACTTTTCACTAGTATGAGTTTCCACTAGAATCATCATGGCACAAGAGAAGTCCCTCTTGATATCATTTATTAAACCAGCAAAACCTTTGCAAGCACTCCCCCTACAATTCCAAGCTATTATATTCATTGACAAGGGTTTGAAGGGTGGGGTTCCATAACCCCTGAGACATCCATAGGAGAAGCACTTGAGGAAGAGCAAATCCCCACTCCATTACCCTCCATATTTTGGTGTTTTCTTCTCATACCAATGGTATTATCATCCAACTGCTTAGGAGCAGTTCTATTGGAGCCAAAATTCTCCAACATGTGGAGAAAGGCAAATTTCTTTGCATCATCCATGTTCCTCATATACTCAAGGACTAAGTCCTCTTTTTCCTTGTTTATTCTCTTCAATTCCTCATATTTTTCCCCACTTAGCTTGCTGCTCACAATATTGTTTTCTTTATTAATCAGGCTGGTGGAAGAGGAACCTTGCACTCCTTCCTTGATCACAGGCTTAGGGGGCAAATTTGGCTTACCTTGAGCTTTGGTAAAGTTCATTTGTTTTTTATTCTTAGAGGAATCTTGTCTATTCTTCCTAGCAAGTGGATTACGGACTTTAGGTGGAGACTTAACCACCATTTGCTTCTGTTGAGGATTCTGTACTGAATCCAATCCAGCCCCTACATTAGAGTCTTCTTGAGCTTCATTAGCTAACAGCACCTCAAAACGAGAATCTGGCTTAGTAGTAGCATATTTAAATTTACCAGAAGCATCTTGATTGGTATTCTTTGTGCCTGAATTCTTTGTCTTTTGCTGATGTTTCCTCTGGACTTTCTTTGGAAGATTCCAAGGGCCAAAGCCTAAATCTTGGTCAACCTGATTAACCTTATTACTCTTATCATTTTCAGGAGTATTGGAAGCTACCACAAGCTGTTTTTCCTTCTCCAAGTTACTAATATCAGTGGCCTGTTCTGGTGAATGATGAACATTGCTGCTGTTCTTCTGCTCTGTGCCCATAAACTCCACACATTTGTCCTTCTTATGGCCATAACGCCCACATCTAAAACAGATGGCATGCAAGCCTTCATATTCCAAGCAGGGTTTATGTCCTCTAATATCAATATGAGATGGTAGCTGTTGGTCTAGGTCAATTTCAACACTGATACGGGCAAACTTGCCACGGCTATAGGGAGATGTGAGCTTATCAATCCTCAACATTGTTCCAATGGTAGCCCCAATCCTTCTAGAAACTTATCATTACATAGCTCAAGAGGCAAACCGGGGATTCTCACCCACACAACAATCTTTCAAGTATTTTCAGCAGAGAATGAAAACAATGGGCGCCATCTCTGGACAATAAGGTAGTGATCAGCTACCTTCCATGGACCCTCAAAGAGGGCATGCTTGTAATCTTCTTGGCAAGAGAGACGGACTAGGAAGAAACCCCCCAGCGAGGTCGGTGACTTTAATAGGGCCAGTCTTCGTCCAGATTTGATTCATTTTTGCTTCCAGCATTTTAAGGCTCACACGTTTGCCCAACACACTCACTATCAGAGTGTTTCTCCACGGAACAGACCACGCATCCAGCTCCTCATCAGTGAGGGGAACTTTTGGTTTCGCCACAAAGGGTTTGGGATTCATCTTGCCTTCAATGTCTTCATAGTTATACCACTTCTTCTCAGGCATATCAGATTCGTCTTCTCCCCAGAACTCTTCTTCAGAAGCAGACTCTCCAAAGGCATTGAGCAAACGATCCTTGTATGAGAGGGGAGTTGGTGATTCTTCCATGTTAACATCAGCTTCAGTAAAAGGTTCTGAAGATGAGGGACTCTCGTTCCCTTTGATCTTTTTAGTGCTTCTCTGCAGATTATCCACCTCCTCCATCACCCATTTTTTTCTTTTTTACTGGTTTTCAATGTTTACGTGGGAGATTCCACTAAATATTAATGATTATTTTTTCCCAATAGGAGAAGATTTCAGAGAGCTTATCTAAAGACCAAGAATGTGCGGCTACTATAGGTGTTCCGTCAAAGATTAATGCTTATCCTAATGATGCCATTGTAAAAGTACATGGAGCTGAACATTCAGGCCGAGTTCGTGTTTTAGGTCTAGGTGTTTGTCCAACTGTTGTTTTTGGAAACTGTAGGCATTTTGCTGATTTTATCCAAGTTGGTAACTCTGACCAAGTGAATGTCGAAAACCTAAAAAAGCACATAGAAGATTTGGAAGAAAAGCTAATTGGATATGAAGAAACCAAAGAAGAACTTGCTAAAACCAAGGAGCAGCTTACACAAGCAACAAATAAATTGGAAAATCTTCACAACTTCTTGCAGCATAAATTTGGAGATGAACTATCTATGTTCAGCTTAGGTTCATCTTCATCTTAGTCTAGATATTTAGAATCTCTAATTACTTGTTGGTTGGGTATTATTGTAGTTGTGTTTTTTTGGTAACAATATGTTGAATATTACTTTTTAATAGATGTTAGAATTTTATCTTAAGTAAATAGCTATGCAAAATTTTATTGCATCACATCTATCTTCATTTTGATTTTTTATCTACTTATTACATATGACCAATGGAATAGTAAGGTGCCATTACCAAATCAGCTTTGTTTTACAAGATTTAAAAAAAAATTATTACGTTAGCCACAGTTAAACCGTGGCTAATAAGTGGATGTTGAAAGTTTCGAAGGAAGATTTAGCCACGGGTTAGCCGTAGTTAAGTAAACCAGAACCGTGGCTGAGTGGATGTTACCACGGTTAATTCGGGCGTGGCTAAAGCTAATTTAGACCGTGGATAATATTTGGCGACGCCCTTTATTTCCACAGTCAGTTTAACCGAGGCTAATCGCCGCTTTTTTTGTAGTGAGTGGGCAACAACCATGAAGTTAGAATCAAAAACTAAAATTAGAATCATATTATCAATCTTACAAGTAATAACCACAATTGTACTATTCTGTGGTTAGTGGCCACTAACCATTGTCAAGCAATTTTGTGGTTAGTGCCCACTAACCAGTGTTGTGCATATGTGTGGTTAATGTACTAAAAAAAATTTAGAACTAAAATAAAAACCAGAAAATAGAATTACGATTCATATTACGAAGTATACAGAGCATTTTCAAAGTCTAAGTCAATTACTTCCTACTCATTCACAAAGAACAAAATACAAGTTATGAAGATATTATGGTACAAAAAGCATTTGCTTACAGAATCAATATTCTACACATTCAAATACATTCAAATACAATCAAACCAAATTATGACAGAGAGCATCAATGTTCTCCTTAATTTCACAAAAGCATTAACTGGAAAATAGAATGTTACTTGACTTAGAAAGAATCTTCCACTAATTAAGCTAGAAGTGACTTATGTTAATAACAACTAAAACTACTAGAGATAAAACATATCAGTAGCAATTTGAACCAATAAAATCATAAACCATAATTTCCATTGTGACTTAATTCCTTCATGCTAGCTTAAATCAAACTCATTCAAACAGATAAACATAGCCAGAGAATCATAATCAAACAGCATGCAGAAACATATGACTACATAAACCAAATATAGAACCCAAATTTAGGAGTCATTGGCTAGAGCCACCAAATACTCCTGCTTCCATTCTTTCTTCCTGTACGCAAAATTAATTCAATATAGGAGCCACTCCCTCAAGCCGTGTTAACTAAGTTCACAACATCTTACAGTTTCAAAAAATACATTAAGAAATTAGGAAATGGAAGCATGAAAATAAAATAAAATCTCAATACCAAAAACTCACTAACCATGATCTAGTAACACAATAGTTAGTAGCCACTAACCATTGTGTTACTAGTTTGTGGTTAGTGGTCACAGATACCAAAACGAAGCACTTAACCACTAACAACAAACTAGTAACACAATGGTTATATTGTTGGAAGTTCCAGATTCTCATACACACACGCACACACTTGAGAGAGAGAATAATAGAATTCAGTTAAAGTGAAAATTGTAAATGTGTGTACTATTCATTGCATCACTGTGAGTGTATATATAGTACATTACGTATGCTGAGTCAGCAATTAATGAAAGCATGAAAATCAAATTTAAAGAGAAACTTCGACACCCTCCACTTCGACAGACAAGTTGAGAGGGGTCGAACTAGCTTAGTCGAAACAGCTAGTTGAACTAGCTTACTTATTCAACACACCCCCTTAAGCTAGTTACTAACATAAGCAAATAACAACAAAATACAGTAAAATCTATCTATGCAAACTTATTACAATCAATCACATTCAGCATGCTCCTTAGCCTTTTGAATGTCTCTGCCTTCACTGCCTTGGTGAACAAACTAGCTGCCTGCATATCTGATCTACAGTAGCTCAGCTTCAGCCTTCCTTTTGTAACTTGGTCTCTTAAGAAATGATAACGCGTCTCAATGTGCTTCGACCGCCCATGTGCCACTAGATGTTTCGCCAAGCTAATTGCAGACTTGTTATCGACATATAACTCCACATCACTTTCCTTCTTGATCATTAACTCTTGCATCAGATTGTCTAGCCAGATTGCTTGACATGCTCCCATTGAAGCAGCAATGTACTCAGCTTCGCATGATGACAATGCCACCACTGATTCCTTCTTCGAAATCCATGAGATGGGACCTGAGCCAAGCAGAAACACAGATCCAGCAGTGCTCTTTAGATCAGATTTGTCACCTCCCCAATCAGCATCAGTGAAGCCATAGAGACTTTTCTCATTATCTCTGCATTTACTAGGCAACAGAATTCCATATGCCACAGTCCCTGTGACATATCTTAGGATTCGTTTAGCAGCAGCTAGGTGCGATGTTCTAGGCTTGTCCATAACTCTACTAATCAGACCAACACTTAAGCTAAGGTCAGGTCTGGTGTTGCAGAGATATCTCAGTGCCCCAACCACCTGTCGAAACTCAGTTGCATCCACTTCTGGTTCATCAGCATCTTTGTCGAGCCATAGCCCTACCTTTGCTGGTGTTTCGACGCTGTTGCAGTGTTGCATATTGAACCTGTGTAGTATATCAGAAGCATACTTCTTCTGTGATAGAAGCATTCCTTCACCACCATCTGACCTCACATACACCCCATGCTCAGAAACACATTTCATATACCCCATGTTGATCAAGCTCTTGTCTATCTTCTTGTTCCAAGCCCGTGGAGCTTGTTTTAGGCCATACAATGCCTTTCTCAATCTCAGCACTTTGTTCTCACTTCCTTGTCGAATAAAACCTGCTGGTTGTTCGACATACACCTCCTCTTCTAATTCTCCATTTAAGAAGGCAGACTTTACATCAAGTTGATGTATCTTCCACCCTTGCATACTAGCATGAGCTACCACAGCTCTCACAGTTTCAAGTCTTGCAACAGGTGCAAAGACTTCTTCGTAGTCGACACCATACCTTTGTAGGAATCCTCTAGCAACTAATCTTGCTTTGTACTTCACTACTTCACCTTTAGGATTTACTTTCACTTTGTATATCCATTTTACACCTATTGCTTTCTTTCCTTTGGGCAATTCGACCAATTCCCAAGTCATGTTCTTCTCTATAGATCTAATCTCCTCTTTCATAGCTTCCATCCACTTCGAATTCAGCATTGCTTCCTGCCAAGTCACTGGTTCTGTCTCAGCAAGAAGTGCAAAGTGCACTATATCACCTTCGTCATTGACTGCACTATCAGTCATCACTTCACAGTCACTTAGTCTTGCAGGAACCTGTCTTTGTCTCATTGATCTTCTTGGTATTTCTCGACTACCCTCTTCACCATCACTCTCTTCGATAGGCTCAGTTTCACCTCCAGGTTCTGACTCTTCGACACCATCAGGTAGGTCGAATAAATTCTGTTCGACAGCAGTCGAACTTTCTCCCTTGTCACTCCACTCCCATGTCTTCCCCTCATCAAACACCACATCTCGACTTATCACAATTTTATTATTCACAGGATTCACCAATTTGTAACCCCCAGTCGAATGATAGCCTATCATAACCATCACTTCTCCTTTGTCATCTAACTTCGTTCTCTGCTGATCTGGCACGTGTCGAAAACAAACAGATCCAAATACTCTGAAGTGCGACAGGTTTGGCTTGACACCTGTCCAAGCCTCCTCAGGGTGATGTCTTCCAATCTCTTAGTTGGACTTCGATTAATGATATATGCCGCAGTATTAACTGCCTCTCCCCACCATCTCTTAGGCATATTCTTGCTCTTTAACATGCTTCTCACCATATTAAGCAATGTGCTATTTTTTGTCTCAGCCACTCCATTATGCTGAGGAGTGTATGGAGGTGTGATCTCATGTGTTATTCCTTCAACTTCACAAAACTCATTAAACTCAGTATTCACATACTCTCCACCACCATCAGTTCTTAACACTTCGATAGTCTGTCCACATTGTTTTTCGACTAGGACTTTGAATTTTTTGAATACTCCCAACACATCACTCTTCCTCCTAATCAAATAAATCCAAAGTTTCCTAGTGAATTCATCAATAAATGTAACAAAATACTTGTTACCTGCAGGAGTTTCATGCACTATGGGGCCACACACATCTGAGAAAATCACCTGCAGCTTCCTCTTTGCTCTACTGGGCACACTTGGATTGAAGGAACCCCTAGGCATCTTGCTCTCCACACACTCTGCACATACATCTTTTGGAACATGGATATGAGGCAGACCTTTCACTACTGTCTTGCTCTGCATCCTGTTCAAATCACCAAAATTCAAGTGTCCATATCTGAAATGCCATAGCCACTCTTCCTTGTCGACTGCTGTGGCTAAGCACTGCTGCATCAGCACACCTAATTCGATCTTAAATGTCCTATTCTTGGAGAGAGTTGCCTTTATCAACAGCCTCTGTTCAGTGTCATACACCTTCAGAGCATTGTCTTCCAGCACCATCCTATATCCCTTCTCCAATAGATGTCCAATGCTCAGCAAATTGCTCTTCATCCCTGGCACATACAGTACACCAGAAATGAAGCACAGTGAACCATCCTTCTTTCTTATCATTACTCTCCCCACACCTTCCACCTTCATGGTTCTATCATCAGCAAACCTCACTCTGCTCTTGATCGAAAAGTCAAGTTCGACAAACCAATCTCTCCTCCCTGTCATGTGTGTCGAACAGCCCGTGTCTAGGAACCAATGCTCACCACTCTCACTTTCCTCCTTAGTTGTCACCATTTGCACTATTTCATCACTGCTCTCTGTCTCCTCAATCGCCATCAACAGAGATTCCTCCTTCTCTTCCTCTTCTTCAGCCATTTTAGCATCATTGCCGTTAACATTGCTGTAGCACTCATCAGCAAAATGTCCATATTTCTCACTGTTATAACACTGTATATGGCTCTTGTCGAATCTTCTCCCTCTTCCTCTATATCCTCTGCCACCTCTACTCCCTCTTCCTCTGTAGCTATCACCACTACCACTTCCTTGCTCATCACTGTTACTATTATCACTAGTGTTCGATTTGGAAGAGTTTGAGTTATAGAAATTACCTCTTCCTCTTCCTCCTGTGTAATTGTTTCTGCCTCTACCACGTCCTCTTTGATTTCCACCTGATTTGTTGCCTGTTTGCACTGCTAGAGCTTGCTTAGTACCAGACTTCACCACTTTCTTCTCATTCATCCTCTGCTCATGCGCTTCAAGTGAGCTTTGAAGTTCTTCTATCGTTATCGTTGATAGATCCTTCGCCTGTTCAATCGCCACCGTGATGTGATCAAAACGCGAAGACACAGATCGCAAAATCTTCTCCACTACTGTTTCATCAGAGATCGTTTCACCACAATACAGCATCTGATTTGTCATAGTTTGGACTCTAGTGAAATACGCAGAAATCGTTTCACTCTCCTCCATGCCTAGCAATTCATACCGTCTTCTCAGAGTTTGAAGTTGCGCCTTCTTCAATTTCTGATCTCCGGCGTAGGAACTCGCAAGAATGTCCCATGCTGCTTTGCTTGTCTCCGATCTAGTAATTTTCTCAAAAATTGCAGGATTCACGCACTGATGGAGGATGCACAATCATTTCCAGTCCTTCTTCTTCGTTTCTCTGTAAACTGCTTGTTGCGCAGCAGTCGCATTCGCCGGTAACGGAGTTACTCCGTTCTGCACTAGATCCCACACATCTTGAGATCCAAGGATCGCCTTCATCTTCATACTCCACTGATCGTAATTTCTTCCATCGATGATTGGAAAGTTCACCTGAAAATGGCCGTTCGTCGTCATCGTGATTCACTCTCACTGTTGAGACTTCACTCGTCTTCGTCACTCTAGATTCACACTCTGAAACTTCAACAATTATGCTCTGGTACCATTTGTTGGAAGTTCCAGATTCTCATACACACACGCACACACACACACTTGAGAGAGAGAGAGAGAGAGAATAACAGAATTCAGTTAAAGTGAAAACTGTAAATGTGTGTACTATTCATTGCATCACTGTGAGTGTATATATAGTACATTACGTATGCTGAGTCAGCAATTAATGAAAGCATGAAAATCAAATTTAAAGAGAAACTTCGACACCCTCCACTTCGACAGACAAGTTGAGAGGGGTCGAACTAGCTTACTTATTCAACAGTAAATTAAAACTTAAAAAACTTAGCTACCATTTCTAATTAACTAGTTCATGGCTTCATTGAAGCATAATCCAACTTCAAAAAGTACATGCACATGCTTACAATGGAAATGAACACAACAAAGGGAGAGATGGAGAGAGAGGCATACAGATAATGACGGCAACGGCGACGGCAAAGAATGCGACGACGAAGAATGGTTTCCTCGCGGAGAACGCGACGGCGAAAAACGAGATGGCGAAGGACGAGACGCACGAAGCAATATCTAACCTGAAGAAAACAACAGAGTGTCACGCCGGGGAAGGTGTCACCCCGGAGAAGAAGGATTTCGCAAAAGTTTCGCCGCAGACGACGTTGATGAACTGAAGAGACAACGTTCACGACGAACAAAACGACAACGAGACGATTTGCTCCATAAACGATGGTTGAAATCGCTTCCAAAACCAACCGGAAGGGGTGTGGAAACGGTGGAAGAACAATTTCGCAGGGAGGCGCTGCCGTTGAGTCGCTGAAACGGTGGAAGAAATTTCGCCAGAGAAGAAGGATTTGGGGAAAAGAAGGCATTATGTTTGGGAGTTGATTTTTTGAAGTTGCAGAATTTTTGGGAGCGTTTTGGTTACCGAAAGGTTTTTTTTAGGGAAATTACACCTATACCCTTTTAGTAATAGTTACTAAATAAATCCTTATTACCCGAAATCACTCTCAAAAATATCAATATAATCAATTTTAGAAAAGAAAATGACAAAAAACAAGAAATCATCCACATCATCCCTCCCAAAAAAAAGCATGAAAAGCCATACTATCCTTTTAGACAAAAGCAAGTAATCAAACAGAAAAAAGAAAAAAGGAACATCTGGTTTGTTTTTGTTAACCATTAAAAAACAAAAAACAAATTTGATTACGTAGGCAAAATCCGTTTTATCCACCTCACATCACAATTTATTGTTGAAAAAAAAAAGGAAAAGCATGGGTTGGAGTAGCCGTTATTTACTTGAGTTGATGTATCATATGTTAGGACATGGATTTGAGTTGTTCTCTAAATATTTTCAACATGCCATGAAAAGTAACAATACCAATCAAGGTACCATTTTCACTCGCAACCCAAACGTAACTAACACGATGAGCAAGTGCTTGAATCATAACAGCCATCAAAGAACTCCACGGGTAACAAACAATAGCCTCCGATCTCCTCACTACCCTTGACGAGTATCCAGCAAGCTTCCAATTCTTACGAGAGGATCCAAATTCTTCCTCCGACGAATTCGAAGAAGAAGACGACAACCAAGAAGGAAGTCCTATTTCCTCTCCAAGTAACTCCAAAGCTTCCACCAAATTCTGCTCTACAAGCCTCTCCTTCACCACCTGCACTAATTCCTCCGTCGGACCACCGCAGTCAATGTAAGCCAATAAATCCCCGACCGACAAAGTCATCATCGCCGGAGCAACCGCTTCATCGCAAGAGTTTAACCTAAAAGGCGATATCTCACCGATGAATTTTCCTTGATCATCAACAACAGCTATAGAAGATTGATGCACGATTGAAGTAGAGAGAAGTTCCAAAGCAGAGGAAGCAGGGTCGTCGGAGTAAAGACCAAAGAGATTTTTTGTATCAATGAGGCCGAGAGTGTTTATTGGAGTTAGAGGTGTAGGAGAAAATACACTAATTGAGTTGAGAAGATGGCGAATTACGTCCTCTTGTGTTAACCAACAGTAAGCACGGTTATCGTCATGCAATTCCAATGATTCTCTTTCCTTTTTTCTCCATCTATTCTCAGCTTCGTGTATCGGTATCACCAAGTTTTGCACACCTTCGTACATAGCATCTATTATCTCTAATAAGCTGCATGTAAAAAGTCCAAGGTCAAAAAAGTAATCAATCAAATTTTAAAATTTAATTTCAAAAGCGAAAAATTAGAGATTTGAATAGAGGGAAAGGGGGAGAAGAACCTGGCATTAGGTTGGAGGTGGCGGATGAAGGAGGTGGTGTTGTTGGGGAGGAGAAGTGAGAGGGGGGAGCGGAGAGCGGCGGAAGGGTAGGACAGGTTTTGAGGCTTGCAAAGGAAGCAAATGATGTCAACCATGCAAACACGACCAATGCATTGGCAATTTTGGTGGGTTTTTAGGGTTTGGAGGGGGGAGTGGTGGCAGTTCCAGATGCTGATGTAGGTGTTGCCGGTTCTCTTGATGGCGGAGAGGGCGTCAAATACGGTGTGGCTGATAGAAAGGGATCTAAGCGCTGGTTTGCCAAGACATAAATCGGATACCTCATGTGCTGCTAGTGATAATCTCACTGCCATGCACACAGCCCCAACCCACGTACAAAACAAAAAATAATAACAATAATGAAGAGAGGGAACGAGAAAGAGAAGGGGAAAAGGGGGTTTTATTATGAGGATGGTTGTGTGATATAAAGATAGAGATTTTGCTGGGAAATTTATACCCGCATAATTAGGCTGATCGTTACTACTGAGGCTGCTTTTAATAATTTTAATTTTAAAAAATTTAGTCAAAGAAAGTTGTTGTGAATTGTGGTCTCTGTGTGTGTTGCCAACTAAATTCAACGCTTTTCAAATTCTTCTATAAATGAAGATTTCGTCTTCTTGTAAACATAGTCTTTAGTGGTATTATTGCTTTGCGTCACTTTCTACAACTGCCTGGCGCCTTTCCCGCAAACGTAGGTTTATTTTTGTTATAGATTTAATTTATACACGATATATGTATATAAGTGTTTTATACTATGCCCAATTACAAATTGACACATCATTAAAAGTAAACTAGTCAATTAGTAGTCAACCATTACATAAAGTGTGATTGGTTGTGATCGTAAAAGTCTATATATATATTGGTGTGCGAAAAAGATAATGTGCAAGTATACACAGTCGACAACAAGTAATAAAGTAAAAGTAGAGTATCGTACCCACAGAGATTGGATTAATCTTTAGGATTTAAATAGATAGATAGATAAATTAGTATTAAGTAACCAAGTAACAAACAATAATTGATGGTGTGGAAGAAACAGAAAGTAAACAACTAAATAAAATGAGTTTGTAGTTAAGTGAGAAAGATACTTGAGATGTTCTTTACCAAATAAGTCACTTTTAATAGTTTTGTGTTTATATGTGATGCAGGTGCACCGAATGCTGTTGCATTAGAAATGTGCTTTTCAGTCACTGTCTTCAGAGTTTTATTACAAGCTGTTATGTCTAAGTTGCTAAATAAGTTCACTCCTGTATTTTAAATACCCACAGTATCACCCTATGGACTATGCTATCCTATGTCTAGGTTTTAACATGGTTTCAACAAAGTTTCCTTAATTAAAACACTTACCCATATTAGTTCTTGAGTTCTAGTTATAAACCATGTCTGTATTTATAACTCTACTTGTTCTAAGTGATCAATCTCAAAATAAGTGTTGAAAGAAGTATAAAACAATAACTAAAATGCACACATCACATATGATCACAATAACTTATTTAAAAGTTCATTATAAGGTTAGAACATCTCAACTAAAAGAGTTTAGTTCATGCTAGCTAGACATTACAAGGCATATATAAACAGAATAAATCATATTCATATATTTGATATCACAAAAGGGAGACAATAAGATAAGAGTTTACACCGTTGGAGTTCCCTTTGTATGAATTTGCCAAGCAATGCATGTGCATCAACGCCACTGCATTCAGCTAGCACTACTTACTTGTGTGGAAGTAAAGAAAGAGTTGTCAATTTCTTTCTTGCCTTCTTACAAGAGAATGAAAAACTAAATCTAAAACTATCTATATTAGTGTACGAAATGGGAGAGATTATGAGCTTATTTTTCAAGTGAGAGATGGAGGTCTTTATATAGGCTTCAAGTGGAGCTTTCCTTCACAAGAGGGTTGCTTGATAACAAAGCTAGGTTTGCCTTTAGTCACTTCAGCCCAAAAAGTAATGCAAATCCTTCACTCAACTAAGAAGGGAGGTCCTCTAATGGATGGCCAAGTCTCCCTAGGTGAGTGACTCTTCAAAGCTATCTTTTATGGTAGGCGCCAAAATTTACTTGCATGTGCTTTCATGACTAAGCATGACATCACCACCTGAGTGCTTGAGCATCTTGATGTTCTAAAATTTCTTCAAGCATTGTAGTCTGTTTTGAGTACAGGTGCATCGAATGCAGGTGCATTGAACAAACACATCAAAAATACCAAAATATATGCAAGATGCTAAGTTATATGCATACCCCTCTTTTAACTTTGAATGTTGTTATTTTATTTATAAAACTTTATTTACTATATATTTTTACTTAGAACTGAGCAATTATTTAGGTTTAGATGCGTAAATAACTCTATATAAAATAGAGTTATCATCTATACATTGCATGTGTATATAAATTAAAATCTTTTTGTTATTAACCTCCCATTGCATCGTTTTTTTTATAGGCAATGTTAGTGGGGTGGGAGAAATGTTAGTTTCCGGGGTTTGAACCCGGGGACCTCCTTCTTGCACTCCTTTGGTGCACTCCTTCGGTATCCCTTAGTTCATCAACTGAGCTACCTACTTGCATCGTTGAAGCATGCAATCTTCTTTTTTGGCATACGAATTAAGCCATGCTATCTTTAACCAATTAATTATTTTTTTAGTACAAAAAAAATACCTGTTAACATGAAAAATGACTATAAATATTGAGTTTTTTTGACAAGTCTATAAATATTGAGTTTAATTATCATGTATTGTGGGTGTCAAAAATTTTTTGGGCTAAGTATTTTTTTTTTGGGTATAAACCGGGTGTCCTCTGCACGTAACTACAGAGACTAATCTCTCTAGGAGAGTAGGACCACAATGGGCGGCAAAGCCCTCAAGAAATGTAACACTGCTGCATGCCCAAAGCTGGATTTGAACCCAGAACCTTGGTTAAGCTGGAAGAGACCCCTACCATCTCATTCAAGTGCTCTTGGGTGGGCTAAATATGTTTTTGATCTCTATAGAATTTGAAAATTTTGTTTTTAGTCCTATTAAAAGTGCTATTAAAAAGATCAAAAATGTGTTTCTAAAAATCAAGAGGGACTAAAAGTATTAACGAGAGAAAATGTAGAGACAAAACGTGAGTGAAATCTTCTATAGGGACTAAAAACAATATTTTTAAATTTTATAGAGACCAAATATATATTTAACTAATATTCTCGACAACCTATCGCAACTTACAATCAGTGGGGTCCCTAATGGTGTGCGAGAGATAGTTGCGACCGCACATAGCCCCAAAATTTAGGGGGCACCAATTTTTTTATGTATTTAAATTAAAAAAATTATATTATCAACATGCTCATTTTTTAAGCAATAGCTAGATAGACAAAAAAAACTTACCAAACTTAACAGATTGATCTACATATACATATATCGAATAAACAATTATGGTCATATTAAAATATTTCTCTCAAGTCTCAACCCAATTTTCGCTCACACTTTAAAAATAGAAACCCTAGAGGCAGAGACAGAGCCAGAATAAGTTGGTTGCGGGGGCTGTCAATGCTAACATAGAACCATAGCTACACTCACACACACAGTTGCAGAGAGAGAGATGGAGAAGAAACTGTATATTATTCTAACAGAATGAATCATCGTTCAACTGACTCAGTTTCAAGACTTTAATATCTATTACAATGAAATGGCCAAAGTGCCCCAACTAATAGATGTAAAAATACTATCATGCCCTTACAGCTTATTCTATGTAAAACAAGTATATATCCTTATGAATTAGCTATACTCTTCAACACCATCCCCTAATTCATAGACTCAAACATTTCAACTCCCAAGCTATCCCTTAGCTTCACAAACTGTTCTGATTTCAGTGCTTTAGTGAGCACATCAGCAACCTGTACTTGAGTGTTGCAGTAGCAGACCTCCAAAATTTTCTTCTCAACTTGATCACGCAAGAAATGGAACTTGGTCTCAATATGCTTGCTTCTCCCATGTGAAATTGGGTTCTTGGCAAGCATAATTGCAGACTTATTATCAATCATCAGCTTGATTGGCTCTCTAGTAGCAATTTTTAACTCTGTCATCACAGATCTTAGCCAAACTGCTTGACAAGCAGTAGTGGCACCTGCTATATATTCAGCTTCGCAGGAAGAGAGTGCAACCACTGGTTGCTTCTTTGAGCACCATGAAATTGGTGCTCCATAGCACATGAAAACATACCCTGTGGTGCTCCTACGATCCACCTTGTCCCCACACCAATCACTATCAGAGTAACCCAGCAACTCACAATATTTCTGTTCTGGTTTTGCAGGAAATAGGACACCAAACCTCAAAGTGCCCTTCACATATCTTAGTATTCTAGTTGCTGCTAGATAATGTGACATCTTAGGCTTCTCCATAAATCTACTAACAATGCCCACAGCAAAGCATACATCTGGTCTAGTATTGCATAAGTATCTCAATGATCCTACTAGTTGTTTGTACAAGGTAGGATCCACACAATCCCCATCAACAACAGTCTCTAGCCTCTGATTTACCTCTGCAGGTGTCAATGCAGGCTTACAGTCCATCAAATTGAACCTCTTCAACACTTTAATAGCATATTTGTTCTGGTGCAGTACAATCCCTTTAGGAGTGTAGAGAAATTTCATTCCTAGGAAGTATGCAACTCTTCCTAAGTCACTCATCTCAAATTCCAGCATCAATTTACTCTTCACAGAGTTTATCTCAGTATCACAATCACCAGTCAACAAGATATCATCCACATAAAGGCAAGCCAAGATCATATTACCTGTATTGGATGTTTTCACATAGATGCCATACTCCACAGTGCATTTCTTGAAACCACAATCAGAGAAGAAAGCATCAATATTCTTGTTCCAAGCTCTTGAAGCTTGTTTAAGGCCATATAACGCCTTATTCAACTTATACACCATCAGCTCTTTACCTTTTACTTTAAAGCAAGGAGGTTGTGTAACATAAACTTCCTCCTCCAATGGACCATTTAAGAAGGCTGATTTAACATCTAGATGTAGCAAAGTCCATCCCCTACTACATGCTAGTGCTATCACCAACCTAATTGTCTCATGTCTAACTATGGGTGCAAACACCTCAGTGTAGTCTAGACCCTCCTTTTGCAAGAATCCACGAGCCACTAGCCTTGCTTTGTGTCTTGCCACTGATCCATCAGGTCTCAATTTCACCTTGAAGACCCATTTAACTGTTATAGCTTTCTTGTTGAGAGGAAGCACAGCCAAATCCCAACTCTTGTTCTTTTCAATTGCTTTCAACTCTTTTTTCATAGCAGCTCTCCACACCTCATTTTTCATTGCTTCTGTATGACTCAGTGGCTCAGCATCAGCCAATAATGCGAGCTGGATCAATTCTCCATTACTGTTGACTTGATTATTAGCAATCAAGTCATAATCAGCAAGTCTGCTTGGAGGATTTCTGTCTCTGTGGCCTGTTCTGCACTTGAGGCTCACCATCAGACTCAGGATCACTGTCATCATGCTGCTGTGGTTCTTGTTCTTCATTCACAGCTGGTGCAGGCATATCTTCTTGGACTGGCGTAGCTTCACTGTCTTCTTCATTCATCACAGTCTCAGTTTTAGTAGTTCTTGCTTTACTAGAATCCCAGTCCCACGTTTCCGATTCTTTCACCAATACATCCCTACTAAACTCTATTTTGTTTGTCACAGGACAATACAATTTGTATGCACTCGTGGAATGATACCCTACAAGTATCATTGGACAACTTCTGTCATCCAATTTTCTCCTCTTGGCATCTGGAGTATGTTTGTAACACAATGCACCAAACACCTTCAAATGAGCAATGTTGGGCTTCTTTCCACTCCACACTTCAAGTGGTACCTTGTCCTTCAATCTCCTTGTAGGACACCTATTCAATATATATGCTGCAGTTGACACAGCCTCACCCCACAAATTTTTTGGCAGTTGCATTTGCTTCAACATACACCTTGCCATGTCAAGAATCATTCTATTTCTTCTCTCAGCCACACCATTGTGCTAAGGTGTGTAGGGAGCAGTGACTTCATGATCTATGCCCTGTTCTTCACAATATCTCTTAAACTCAGTGGAGTTATACTCTCCTCCACCATCACTTCTCAGTATTTTCAGCTTGTTGCCACTCAGTTTTTCGGCATAATTCTTGAACTTCTTAAACAGTTCAAGTACTTCACTATTTTTCTTGATCAAGTAGATCCACAACATTCTTGTAAACTCATCAACGAATGTCACAAAATATTTGTTGCCACCTAAGGAAGGAACCACAAGTGGTCCACATACATCAGAATGTACAACACCCAAAGCATGTGTTGCTCTTGGAGGTAATTCTGATGTAAATGGTAATCTGCCCTGCTTGCTTCTCATACACACTTCACAGGCTCTATCACTGGCAGTCACTTTAGGAGTCCCTAGCACAAGTTCTTTGGACTTCAACTGACCCAAACTTCTATAGTTTAGGTGTCCATATCTTTTGTGCCATAATGCACTTTCTTCTTCACCTTTAGTAACACTAAGACATTGAGCTTCACTTGCTTCAATTCTTACTTTGAGGGTTCTGTTCCTTTCAAGTGGGGACTTGAAAATCAACTTCTTGTTTTTATCATAGAGAATCATCTCACTATCCTCCATAGTCACTGAATATCCCTTCTCTAGTAATTGGCCAACACTCATTAGATTGCTCTTCATTCCAAGCACATACCAAACATCTTCAATTAAGACAGTTGTACCATCACTCATCTGCACCAGAACATTCCCCATTCCCTTAGCAATCAAGTACTCATCATCAGCACACCTGATTCTAGTTCTTTTGCTGGAATCAAAGTTAATCAACCACTGTTTGTTGCCAGTTAGGTGGTTGGAACAGCCTGTGTCCAAGTGCCACAGATCTGTTACCACACCATTGTTTGTTGTAGTTACCATCAAACTTACAGGCTCTTCCTCAAAATCTCCTTGAGCTATGTTAGCTTCTTCTTTCTTATTTTCTTTGTTTGACTAGCACTCATCAACAAAATGGCCGTATTTGTCACAATTAAAACACTGAATCTTTCTCTTATCAAAATTCTGTTTGTTGTTCTGGTTCTTATAGAACTTCTTCCCTCCACTATTTGATGATTCACCCTTCTCTGCACTACCAGATTTCTTATTCTTGTTATCTAGACACTGTTGTTTCTTTGCTTTCCACTTATTTTCTTTCCAATTTGACTTATTTCCAACATTAGGTTTCTGAATCTGAGCCTTAAGAGCTTGCTCATTCTCATGCTCAGATCCTCTTTCTTTTACTCTAATCTCTAATGCTTCTAAACTACCTTGTAGTTCCTCTATTTTCATAGTGCTAGTATCCTTAGATTGTTCAATTGCTACAACTATGTGATCAAACTGAACAGTCAAGGAACGAAGTACCTTTTCCACAATCGTTTGTTCTGAAATTGCTTCTCCACACACCTTCATCTCATTCGTGACAGTAAGTATACGCGGGATATAATCTGCAATCTTCTCATTTCTCTTCATATTCGCGTTCTCATATTGCTTTCGCAATCCTTGAAGCTTCACCTTCTTGACTGTTGCATCTCCAACATAGCAACGCACTAGTGTGTCCCACGCTTGCTTCGATGTCGTCGATTCAACGATCTTCTCAAAGGTTTTTGCGTCAATGCACTGGTGAATGTAGAATAAGGCCTTCTGATCTCTCTTCTTCTCGCGATGTGCATTCCTCTGTGCTTCCGTTGCATTCTCTGCAAGTTCTGGAACACATTCGTTCACGAATTCGAGCACATCTTGTGCTCCAAACAGCACACGCATCTGTATGGACCAGCGACTCCAATTCTTACCATCGAACATAGGTAAGTGAGTGTTGAATCCTCCATTGCTTTCGTTCATCTTCTCTCTCTGAAATCTAGTCACACAAACTCTCGTGTTTCCCCCAAACCCTAGAAATCGAAGATTGCGATTTCGTTCAATTTCGAATTGCAATTCAATGCGAATTGCAAATGCGAAATTACACACACTTCTCACTTGAGATTCACAATCTCACACTCATGTTTCCCTTGGATCCCCTTAGAAACAAAGCTCTAGATACCATGTCAATGCTAACATAGCACCATAGCTAAACTCACACACACAGTTGCAGAGAGAGAGATGGAGAAGAAACTGTATATTATTCTAACAGAATGAATCATCGTTCAACTAACTCAGTTTCAAGACTTTAATATCTATTACAATGAAATGGCCAAAGTGCCCCAACTAATAGATGTAAAAATACCATCATGCTCTTACAGCTTATTCTATGTAAAACAAGTATATATCCTTATGAATTAGCTATACTCTTCAACAGGGGCGAGCTACAAAAGTTAAAATTGGTCTAACAAATATATACACCAACTTTCGTGGAAATCATGAAACTGCCGAAATGAAAAATGTGACCACTCTGATATTTTGATAATTTGTTGAGTAACGGTAGGCCTATGCCACATCTGTTTTTTCACGTTAAATCAATTAATTGTTTTAAAAAAATAATTTTAACTATTGTTTGCTCATTTATTTGACTAATATTGTCTTTTACTCATTTGGTATTGTCGTTTTGTTACCTATTTTTTTTCATTGGTATCTTAGAATGTAACAAAAAAATTGTGTTTGTTCGTGATAGTTTTTTCAAACATAAAAGTATTTTCCATGTTGAAAATAGGTTTAAATAGTTATTATCCCCCTGCAAATATACCCATTATTCAGCTACCCCCTACAAAAAAAAACATTTAAAACAAACATTGCAAAATGTAAAGTTATCCAGTTACCCCCCTGCCGTTAAATTTTCTTTTAAAATATGTAAAATGTCACATATCCAGTTACCCCCTGTCACGTGTCACCTTATTATTGGGCCTCTACTAAAAAAAATACAAATTTTGGCTTACAGGGGTGTTGAACTCGAGGCCCCCAAGTGACACAAACCCCTCCTAACCACTGAGCCAAATAACTATTTGATATTATTTACTCACCTACAAATATATAATACATAATTTGTACTTAAATTAAAAAAAACGAAATTTCCAGGTTGTCACTACGATGAATCTGCGTTTCTGAATTGTTTCAAAATTTCCAGGTTGTCACTACGATGAATCTGCGTTTCCTGCAAACAAAAATTGTTTCAATCTGGTTTCCAAATCGATGAATCTGCGTTTCTGAATCTGAGTTTCCAGGTTGTGTTTTTGAAAAACGTAAAACTCAAGTTACGTTTCTGAATCTGTTGTTGTTACAGAAACGAAATTTCCAAATCTGCGTTTTTCATGGATTTGCGTTTTACGTTGATTTCCAGATCTGCGTTTTAATTATTGTTGTTAAAGAAGATCTGCGTTTTTATTTGTTGTTGTTGTTAAAGAAGAGGAATTCGTTTTCCAGAAGAATAAAAAGGAATTGAAGAAGAAGAATTGGGGATAATAAGAATTGGGGAGGAATGGAAGAAGAAGAGGAATTCGATTTCCAGAAGAAGAAAAAGGAATTGAAGAAGAAAAGGAATTGAAGAAGAAGAGGAATTGAAGAAGAAGAGGAAGAAAAAGGAATTGAAGAAGAAGAGGAATTACGTTGATTTCCAGATCTGCACTAGTAATTCCAGATTTTTTTTTAATTTAAGTACAAATTATGTATTATATATTTGTAGGTGAGTAAATAATATCAAATAGTTATGTGGCTCAGTTGTTAGGAGGGGTCTGTCACTTGGGGGTCACGAGTTCAACACCTCTGTAAGCCAAAATTTGTATTTTTTTTAGTAACACACTATGCAGCCATAGCCATGTCAGTGCCACATGGCAACCATCCATTGGCTGCTGACGTGGCACATGTCAGTGACACGTGGCAGTGGTGACATAGGAGCTGACGTGGCATGTCAGTGCCACATGTCACAGGGGCCCAATAATAAGGTGACACGTGGCAGGGAGTAACTGGATATGTGACATTTTACATATTTTAACAGAAAATTTAACGGCAGGGGGGTAACTGGATAACTTTACATTTTGCAAGGTTTGTTTTAAATGTTTTTTTTTGTAGGGGATAACTGGATAATTGGTATATTTGCAGGGGGTAATAACTATTTAATCCTTCAAAATATATGAAACTGTTGAATAAGTGGACTCTAAATTGGTGATTATATTGGAGTAGTTTTAGTCGCGTTTATTGAGTTTTATATTTACTAGTCAATAATCTTAATTGATAGGATGTGATATCTATTACCTTCCATCAATTATTATTCATTCCTTTTATTTATTTGGTATCCACTCAATGTTGTTGCACTAATGTTATTTTTGCTTTAAAAAAACACTACTATGATTTTTTAGCACTAGAGGATATCCTAACTACTTTTTTAGCATCCTATATTAGTATATACTAATACATATTATATTATCATTTGATTAGTACGTTAAAAAAACAGTGGGGCTTCCTCTGGAAGACCTCACCTCCCTCTCTATCCCTGCCTTGAGGAAGAGAAACCAGAAATATGACGGTTGCAAGCCTGAAGTGTATCAAATTTATTTATAAATTTCAGGCACATTATTTTTATGCCTTTTATATATATAGTGTTATGGATTGGGCCTCAATGGCCAATCCACCAAAAAGGCCCAGCACCAAAGGGTCCAATTCATCCAAGGGTGGAGATTGCAGACCTAGATCCAACAGCCCTCCTCCACTCCAGATACCTATAAATAAGCATTGAATGCTCTCATTAATGGTATTCATCTCTCACTTACTCTCACTTGTAATTGACTCACTCACTGACTTGAGCGTCGGAGTGTCATTGCAGGTACCACCCCACCTCGGACCGGAGCACCAACTCGGACAACCAAGGACACACGTACCAACTATCTCGGACCGGACTACCTATCCCGGGTCGGATACGTAGCAGGAGATACGGTACCGAACATTGGCGACCACAGTGGGAGAGCCTTATACTCTAGTCCTCCCCCAACCTCCTTGATCATAGATGGCTCCGGAATTACGACGGAGAAACGTCTCCAGCGTCGTGGTCAGACCCGACCAGCAACAGGAAACCCCGGAGGGGTTAGCAATTACTCTTCCTCGCAGCTCGGCCCATGGCCGGAACTCATCCAGGGCAATGGTCCCTGTCAGCTCTGCTAGAAACCAGTTCCCACCTCCAGCCCCGACTGTCCCGGTACCGATCGATGCTGTCCAACAGCTCATCCAACTGCTGACAAGGCAGGCCGAGGCTGACGAAAGGAGCCAGCGTTACTCCCAGCTGGAGGCCGAGATGGCCGAAGTCCGGGCCGAGATGGCCGAAGTCCGGGCCAGAAATATCCCGGTAAGTGTCAGATCCACGCCAAGGTCCACATAGCACCCCCTACGGAGCTCACCAGCTTAAGCTCGCCATGGCCATTCGCTTGGTGGGGAATAGATCTCCTAGGGCCATTCCCAACTGCCCCCGGCCAGGTCAAATACCTCATAGTAGCGGTGGATTACTCCACCAAATGGATTGAAGCTGAGCCCCTGGTGTTGCGCCCGAAAAAGTCCCCGAGGGAGAACCTTCCTCGTTCACAACTTTTCCTAAGACAATGAAGCCGCCACCAATATTTATTAAGGAAAATATTAGGAAAACCTTTTTTGGAAAGTGATTGGTCTTGCGTAACTAGAGAATAGGGTTCGGGGGTCGGTTACGCGCGGGGAAGGTGTTAGCACCCCACACGTCCTCTCTACTGAGAGGGAACCTTTAATTAAATGTGTGGTTTTAGTGTGTTGACTTGAAAATACTTAATTTTGCCTCTCTACTTCTTATTGAAAAAGTCTTAATGAAAATCTTTATTTATTATGAAAAAGGGGGAAAAATGGTTTTTTAGAAAAAACGCTTGACGGGACATGGCCCGCTCCTACGTATCTCCCGTTGCGATGGAGAATTCAAAGCTACGTAGTTCTTGGTTGTCTTTTTGAAAATCTTTTGTTTTTTATCTTTTTTTTGTGAGTTTTTGAAATAGGACGAGCCTTTAGTGAATGATTAAACTAACCAAGGTTACGGGTAATCACCGCCAAGCACTCTTGAAAATGAGGGTCACTACCGCCAGTCAGACGAACAAAGGTTCTGATTGACTATTAGTAGCGACTCGTTTTTATTTATTCTTTTGAAAGGGGTTTTCGAAAGAGATTGATTGGCACGAATGATCAAACTAACAAAGGTTATGAGTGATCATCGCTTGTTGTTCTTTTGGGAAAAAAGACATCGCCACCAATGGCTAGACGAACAAAGGTTCTGATTAGCCACTAGCGGCGATGGGTTGAAAATGTTTTTAGAAAGGAAAAGGTTTGCGAAAGTGATTCTTTTTGTTAGGAAAATAACTCTTTTCTTTTTGTTATGCAAATGCTAAACTTTTTATGATTGCGCTTGACGAGAATGTGACTCGCTCCTACGTATCCCAAATGGGAATCAAAGCGACGTAGTTCTAACGAGCCTTAAAAATGAAAGTCTTTTTGCTTTGAGGATTAAACTAACAATGGTTATGATGGACCACCGCTAATAACTTGTTTCTGATTCTTTGATACTTAGAAAAATGCTTTTTGAAATTGGACACGTTCATGATAATCAAACCAACAAAGGTTGTGATGGATTATCACTAGTAGCTTGCTTTATGCTTACGACAATTCTTTTGAAATTGAGGCTTTCATGGCAATCAAACCAACAACGGTTGTGATGGATTGCCACTAGTAACCGTTTTTTGTGCCAGGTCGTTTAGAAATGAAAACAATGAATGCGAGAAAGAATTGGTGGATTCAAGCATAACACAATCAGTGGAATCAAATCATTAAGCAACAATATTTGAATTCGCCAACAGAAATCAAGTCTAAACTACACATAGTAGATCACAACGCATAGATAGGCAAGGAGGGAACTTGAATTGGGCATCAAGCAAAAATACAAAAGTAGGCAAGATTGAACCTAAATGCACATCTAGTGGAAGATGCTAGGCGAGAACCATACTCAAATATTTCTACAAAACGCAAGGGGAATCTAAATGCACATCTAGTGGAAGATGCAATGTAAGGAATGGACCTATCTAAGTATTGATGATATTCTGTATGAGAGTAGACGATGACGCTGTAAGCTCAAGCAAAAAAGTTGCCTCAATCATGATCATTGGCCAGCATAAGCAAGCAAATTATTTAGCGACCAAAGTATCAAAGAATGTTGAATCACTTTGGTCAATCCTCACACTTAAGATTAAGTGCACAAGTGCACAAGTGTGAATCACATTGCCAATCATCAATTTAAACAACATATAAACTAAAAGGGTTTGAAAGGGGGAGGTTGAATCATCTGAGACCATCTTCACCACTTAGAACATGATGCACTAGGCATAAGTGGGAATCATGTGGTTCATCATCAACAATGACACTATAACTAAGCTAAATCACATAGGGCAATTTTGGCATGGATCACAATGATTAAATATTAACAAATATAAAGACAGAAATACCTCTGATGAAGGCAGATACTACCACTTGAAGAACGCAAATCCAACTAACTCTTGCAGAAGATCAGCTCAGACGGACCAACGGAACGAATAGAGCGAAAAAATAAAGTGTAGAAGAGTTTTTCTAAAATGTGAGAGATTTCGAGAAAAATGGGTTTTTTTCTCTGATCTCGTGAAAATCTGTGTCTGAGAAGCAGAGAGGAGTTGTGAAATTGTGGTGAAAATGTGTGTGTTCCGTGTCCTGGAAATGAAATTTGAGCGTCATATTTATAGGAAATTGGATTTGATCTATTTTAGGAAGCATGATAATCGATTATGTTGGAAATAACTTGGTGTGCATAATCGATTATGTGCTCTAGATCTCAGATTCAATAATCGATTATGTGCCTTGGGTTTCAGAGTCAATAATCGATTATGCTCTTGACTATTTTCAGGAGGATAATCGATTATAGCCTTGGTATAATCGATTAGGTGCTTTCCAAAATCATAGAAACTTTCCAAAATAGGTGATAATCGATTATGGTCCTTAGTGAGAACATGGGATAATCGATTATGCTCCTGAATTATTTCAGAGTAGATAATCGATTATCCCCTTTGCTTTTCAGAGTGGATAATCGATTATCCCCTTGATTTTCAAGTAGATAATCGATTATTTGCTTGATTTTCAGAGTAGATAATCGATTATTTGCTTGAAGGAAGGATATGACGTAATCGATTATTTCCTTATTCATCAAGAATACATTATATGCATGATAAAATCAATTTTATACTTTCTAAAAAATATTTTCATGCATGAGGCTTATTAAAAAATATTTTCATGCAAAAAATATTTTTATAGACCCTTTTGTGAGAAATGACCAAAATGCCCTTTTGTTCAAAAACCGAATTTCATGCCAAAAATATTCTCATGATGCACAAAAAATACACAACTATACTCACTTGGATTCACATAAATTCCTCAAGAGATGTATAATGGTTTTTACCGAGAAAATATTTATTTTAGTGAAATGACCAAAATACCCTTTTGGTCCCAAAAACCCTAATTTGCTCCAAACTTCATTTCCACTCTAACAATGATCCTGAGACCCTTTGGATGACTCTAAAACTCTAGAAATGATGAGAAAATAAGTCTTTTTGGCGAAATTACCAAAATACCCTTTGAACTAGGAAAAACCCTAGAAACCCTAGACATGCTCTAAAGTGCTCTAAAATGCCATGCAATGCTTTTCTAACCCTAAAATGCATTCTGGAACTTCTAAGATGCAAGCATGATGCTCTTCCTAACCTCTAGGATGAATGCTAAGACCTGATTTATTTTTGATTGAAAATTAGGGTTTTGACCTAAGCCGGACAAAATTGGGGTATGACAGCTGCCCCTCTTTATTTGGATTTTACCAAGAAATATGAATTGCGCGAGACATATTTCGGAGGTAAAATAGAAATAAAGAATTCAGAAATTATACCAATTTTGTCCATTTGGAGAAATCCGATTTTTTTTTTTTTTTGAAAGATAGACACTTTCGTGTCGATGCGAAAACAGTAAATGAACACTTACGTGCAGACTGAAAGGTAAAATGGGTACTTGGCGTGCAAATAGAAAAGTAAAATGGGCACTTGCGTGCAGACAGAAAAGTAAAATGGGCACTTGCGTGCAGACAGAAAAGTAAAATGGGCACTTGCGTGCAGACAGAAAAGTAAATGGGCACTTGCGTGCAGACAGAAAAGTAAAATGGGCACTTGCGTGCAGACAGAAAAGTAAATGGGCACTTGGCGTGCAAACAGAAAAGTAAAATGGGCACTTGCGTGCAGACAGAAAAGTAAAATGGGCACTTGCGTGCAGACAGAAAAGTAAAATGGGCACTTGCGTGCAGACAGAAAAGTAAATGGGCACTTGCGTGCAGACAGAAAAGTAAAATGGGCACTTGCGTGCAGACAGAAAAGTAAATGGGCACTTGGCGTGCAAACAGAAAAGTAAAATGGGCACTTGCGTGCAGAAAGCGGTAAATTGCCCAGGCTGCCTAAAACCTGTAATCCTTAAACGAACTCTTGACGAATCCGAGTTTGCACGTTGCTTTGAGGAGCACGCTCTTCCTGTTGGCCTTTTCGAGCGACTGGGGGGATCGTTATCAGCTCCGGAACTGATATACTGATCAATGCACGGCGTCCACTGTATCTTAGGCTGATACAACTATTCCGTTGAACCTCACATGGGGCTGCGGTCCATCGCGTTGCTCGTACACGATGTGAGACCTGGGCAGAAGGGAGCGATGATCTCTGTGCTCCAATCCGCAATGCGCGCTTGAACGCTCTCTTTTCTTTTCTCTCTTTCTTTTCTATTTCTCTCTTTTTTTCTTTCTGAACTCCCAACTTGGGGAACATTTTCTGGAATCTGGGGGCGAGGGCTAACACCGAAGTGCTCATCCTCTCTTTGTACCTGTAGCTGAAAATGAACAAATGCATGCAATGCAAATGCCATGATTGCTGTTTTCTTTTTTCTTATGATGAATGACGAGCTCCTTATTTCTTTTGTCTATGTCGGATGAATGCATGATCTTCTACTGTTCCTATATGCTTGATGAATGCAATGATTTTCCTTTTCTTCTCTTGTCTGTACGCAATGCATGATTTTCTTTTTCTTTTGCTTATGAATGCATGATTGTCTACTGTTCTAATATGCTTGATGAATGCAATGCCTGACTTTATTTATTCTTTTGCTTTTCTCCTCTTCTTTTCTTTTGCTCTTTTTATGAAGTGCAGGTATGCGAATGCAACATTTTGGTGTTTGATGATATGTAATGAAATGGCAGATGGCATGCAATGGAAAACTCTTTCTTCTTTGCCTTTTTTCTATGAAATGTGAATATTGCTGATGAACAACATGAAATGATGAATGACATGGGATGTTTTAGCTTTCTTTTCTTCTATGAGATGCAAGTATGGTGTGATGCAACTGTATTGTTTTGATGTTTGAATGCAAATGTATGCGGTGATTGATGCTTTGATGAATGAAATGCTCCTGTTCTAACTTCTGTTTGTTTCTTTTTGCTTCTTCTATGAAATGCAAAATGCAATGCTCTGATGTTTGATGCGATGATTCTTGTTCTTTTTTCTTTTATGGAAATGCTAACGTTAATATGATGCGTATGCACTGCTTTAATGTTTGATGATTGAATGACAAAGGAATGCTTGTGAAATGATGAATGATATGGAATGTTGGATGACAGGGAATGTTTTTGTGCTGCTTTTGTGGTTTCTTTTCTTTGTTTTCTTTTTGCTTTCTTTGCTTTTTCTATGGAATATCTGATGCAAAATGTAATGCTCTAATGATGAATGATATGCAATGATTTTGTTCTTTTCCTTTTTTATGAAGTGCGAATATGACGCCAATGCAATGAAAAGATTTCTGCTTTTTCTTCTTTACTATTTTCTTCTATGAAATGCAAGTATTAATATGGTGCAACCGATGTGGAACATTTTTTTCTTTTTACTATGTGATGAATGCACAAAATGTGAAGATGCAAATGTAATGCTTTGATGCACATGCTATAATGCCTAGATGCATGAGGTAAAAAATTTTGTGATGATGAGATGCGAGACTTTGAATGCAAGGACTTGAGATGATTATTGACCATTCTGTTGAAAAATTGAATTTGATTCAAACTCTGGTGTTCTCAAGGTTTTTATTTACAAACAACCTCACTTGTTTTCTCTTTCTTTCCATGATGACTGAATTTTAGATATCACGTAAACAACTTGTGTTCTCTCTTTTTGAAGCATTGTCTAGTAAGCATGCATAAGAATGCAAATGTGAATGAATGAGTCAGTTAACTTGGAATTGGTTTAGGGCATGGACTTTTATGGCAAGTGAAGGAATGACAGACATGGCTATTGCCGAAGCTTACAAGATTGCCCCAATTCAGGTCTTTGATGAGCGAATAGCTTGCCCCTGTCTAGTGGTGACAACAACTAGGGGTGTAGAAGATGATGAATTGGGAATGCTTCGGCTTTTGAAATGAAAGGTGGAGCAAAATAGATTTAGTCTCAACCCATAGAGTTTGATGTTGCCCCAGTCATAACAAGGACAAAGCTGCCCCAATTAGAATGACAAGGCCTTGTTTAGGATAGTGAGTTGAGAGATTGCCCCGGTGAGGTTTTATAGGAATGAATGAGGTGAAGGAATGGGAACGCACTTGGCCCACTTTCGAATGACATTTCAAATGGTTTCTTTGAGTGAGGTTGTGAAAGGCGGCAGAGTTATGGTGACGGTTATGAACTGAGGGTAATATATGAATGGGGTTGGCAATGAACAAACCTCCCCAAAGTTGAGTGGTGTGAGAGGTGAAGGGGATGCCCCAACTTTTAGATCTGAGTGGTGTCCTCAGTGTAAATCTTTGGTTCTCTATGAATGCCTTGACTTTGGTAATGAAGAGAAGCCTCACTTGGTGATCACTAAAACTTGTTTTAAGGCAACTTGAATGCATTTTTTGGGAGTGCAAGTCTTTTTTGTTTAGTCAGCTTTCTTTTTTCTGACTGTTTGTTTTTGTCTCCTCAGTTTTTTCTAAGGGTTTATTTTTCTTGATCGGCTTTCTTTTTTCCGACCGTTTGTTTTTCTTTTTGAGCAAACACATTGTAAACAGATAAACTTATTTGTCCTAAAATTAAAATTTGAGAAAACGAAAGCAACCGGTCATTGATCGAAATGGACTTTGCAGGATTGTGATGTTTTGTGGAGAAGGGATGATTGGGCTTATCGGAGTGTTTGGGGTTGATGGGAGGATGGGTCTTATTCAGCGTTGGCCGATGGTCAATGGTTTATGAAGGGGATAGTTACTAGGTTTGATGAGGTGTTTGGGGATGGTTGTACCCAATGAGGTGTTTGAAGGCTTTATGAAAGAAGAGATGGTTAAACCCAATGAATTGAGGGCTTTTTTTTTTAAAGGAGAAATGATCGAGCCCATTGAATTGAGGGCTTTTTGGGAGGGGAGCTCTTATGCTTTATGGCAAAATGTATTGACTCTTAATTTATACTCCATTTGTCTTCCTTTCTTCACTTTGGGATTCTCCTTTTTGAAACTTTGTTATTCCCCTCCTTTTGCGGATTTCCTTTCCTTTTGACTTGGGTGAGAATGATATACCATCTTTGATGTGGAATTAACCCTTGTCCGGAGTGATGGGGATATCTTGGGCTTTTCTTGGCTTAAGATGGGTAACAAAGGATGTTTTTGTGATTTTGAATCTTTGGCTTAAGAGGGGTAGGGAATGGTCTTTCTGGGATTTTAGGTTCTTGAGGGTGTGGAGAGAAGGCCAAATTTCATTTCAAATCCTGATTACTTATTTCTGTAAGACTTAACTTTAGGACAATAATTTATCTATCTTCATGTCTTTGCTCTTTTATTTTCCCTTTTTTTGTGCCCTAATTTTTGCCTGGACCGCTCTTTGCGAGTTTTCAATCCACCGGGCGCTCATTTTTGCCTAGGCTGCCCTTTGCGGGTTTTCAACCTAGCGAGCTTATTTTATCTTTTTTATTTATTATATTTTTTAGAAAGACTTGCACTAAGGGAATATGATACCGACAAGGAAAATTAGTGATCACAGAATTGCCCCAGCATGGAGGACTTAAAGTGTTAGTGGGAATGAACCAAAAGTCAAGTATGCACTGATGGGAGAGAATATGCGCTTTAGGGGTGGACGGGGCGGGATTAGACTTGGATGGGGAATGATGATAAATGAAGGAAATTGACTGACTCAAACAAGAGAAACTGCACGTGGCATGCATGCTTACTAGAAGAGCGCTTCACAGAGAATTAACATTGGTTAAAACATGATATAAAAACTTTTTGATGAACTGTTTCGGTCTTTTATCATGGAATGGATGAGATGTAATCCCATTTTTTGAAGGAAATACAAATGAGCTATTGATGTGAAAAAACTGAGTGCCTTGGAACACCTTGAGTTTGCAAATGAGTGAGGGTAAACTTTTCCAAAAAGGAAAGATTACTTTGCAAGAACATCTCGTCTCTCATCACAACATTTTTGTTGTACGCAATGCATGGATGAAAACATTATGATGTATACATGATGAAGATGAAATGCATGAAAGCATGTCTACTTGAAAGGTGTGATTATTCTAAAAGTTTTTTCTTTTTGATGCTTTCTTTTTGTGCAAGACGAAATATGAAATGCCAGTGCATCTTTGGGTGATGAATGATGCAAGAGGCAAGACAAGATATGAAATGCTGATGCCTCCTTTTTCTTTTGAATGATGAAAGATGCAGGAATGATGCTTTTTTCTAAACGATGATTTTTTTTATTATTATATTTTTTTTTTTTTTTTTTTTTTTTTTAAAGGCAAGGCGAAGTATGAAATGCCAACGCCCCTTCCTTTTTTGAAAGATGCATGTATGGAGGAATGATGTATTTGAATTAAAGTGATGAGGTTAATGAAATGATGCATGAATGCTACATTTTGAATAAATTTGATGATGAATGAGATGCTTTCTTGTTTTTATTTTTTGTGCAATGAAATGCATGATGCTCACAATGATTTTTTTTTTTTTTTTTTTTTAAAAATGCGTGGGAAGACATGGTTTTATTGAATGGAAATGCATGCAAAATGAGAGGTTAATGTATTATTTTTTTTTTACGATGTGTGAAAGGACAACAATAATGCATGAAACGCGCTCCTAATAAGACATGAAATGCACACGTGCGGAGAATGCACTCTTGACAAACCTAAATAAGATAGAGAAAAATGCATGTATGCCAACATGATGAAAATGCAAGGAAAATGACCACTTGGGAAGTGGAATTGTTCTAAAAGATTTTCGAGTGTTTTTGATGCAAGATGAAAAAATGAAATTCCTAGGCATGCAAGAATGATATTTCCAAAATGGTTTTTATTCTTTAGAGGCAAGACGAGAAATGTCAATGCCTCCTCCCCCTTTTTTTTTTTTTGTAGAAATGATGTCGTGAGGCAACCAATTGTCGTTACTCTGAGTAACTTGCATGAAACATTGAGTGGATCCTGACTCAATACTTCACGCAATATACTGAAATGCTTCGACATTTGGTTAACTCAAACTTATTTTCTTATTTGAAAACAAACCTCACTTGATAGGGTCAAAGTGCCCCGATATCGTGGAGTAACATCTCAAATTTGTAGTGCACAAACAAATTTGAGATATTACCCTTCGTCATTCGAAGGTGCACTTTTACTCATTGAGCTTTTACATGAAGAGCTTTTCTATTTTTCCCTTTGTTTAGAGGAAATGCATGCATCGGAAACTTTCATGATTTTGAAAACTATGTGGAGATGCAAATGATTTATTGGAAAAAAGGTTTTAGAAAAATGTGCTTGACGGGGTATGGCCCGTTCCTACGTATCCCCATTGTAATGAGGAATCAAAGCTTACGTAGTTCTACTGTGTCTTTTTTGAAATAATGCTTATGCATGAACGCCTCGTCTTGGATGAACTCGACGAGGATTTTTTTGCATGATTATAAATGAAATGCTTATGCTATGCAGATGATAATTGTTTTTTTGTTTTATCTTTATGTAATGAAAGGGAATGCAAGATGAATGATTTTTTTTTTTCAAAATTGGAACTTTATTTAATGCAAATGACGCAATGACGTAATGATGCAATGATGTGATGATGCAAGGATGCTTCTTTTTTGTGTTTTTGCAGAAAGAGGATATTTACAGGTGGTGATTTGAAAATTTTCGCACTATATGCCACCTCATATAGGCGTTTATTGAAAAGGGAAAGCATATCTTTTTTTGATTTTCAAAAATTTTGAAGGAAAGATTGATTGAACTGAATGCAACGATGCAACACACAATTTGGAAAGCCCTTGTGACCTAAAAGGGGGTAGAACCTATGATCTAAGGTATTTTAGGGATAATCTTCTCATGTAGCTCTATTCACACCCTCACAAAGGTCATCAGAGCCACAGTCCCTCTCATGAAAATCCCCGTAAATGCAGCAAACTGCTAGGTACAAGGCATCATGAAAGAGCACAACTCTGATTGAAACTTTCGCAAGTAGCCAAACGGACAAAGGTCCTGATGGGCTCCCACTACTCGAATCCACTCATCCTATGGTATCCTAACAGACCTGGGTTATGGTCTCTTTCTCTAATCATGTAGCCTCAAGGTACAAGTGTGTGTGCGAAGGGCATTTCCTTAAAAACTACCCCACCTGCAAATGAAAATCCAGACAATCCAGACAATAGAAAGAAATAACATGTCGTCTACCCTAGGGTTCAATACCAATTAAATACAACTAATCTAGGGTGCCAACAACAATGCACCACTTACCTCAAGAAAGGGAGCAAAGAAGAGGGAACATGATAGAATTGGGGAATATGCATGAGCTTACCTTGAAGAAAGGGAGCAAAGAAGAAGGGGACATGATTGGGATTGGGGAAATGCATGGGGGTACTAAACATTTAAGCAAAGAAGTAACTATCGATTATTTTAAACAAAAGCCAACATAGAAAAAGAATGCATATGGATGCAACATGGTTATGAAAAATAAGAAGAGTAGAGGCAAAACAAGATGTTCAAATCAATCACACAAACCACACACTTAATTAATTAGGTTTGACCCACTTTTGAAAAAAATGTTTTTAGTCCCCAGCAGAGTCGCCAGCTGTTGCGCCCGAAAAAGTCCCCGAGGGAGAACCTTCCTCGTTCACAACTTTTCCTAAGACAATGAAGCCGCCACCAATATTTATTAAGGAAAATATTAGGAAAACCTTTTTTGGAAAGTGATTGGTCTTGCGTAACTAGAGAATAGGGTTCGGGGGTCGGTTACGCGCGGGGAAGGTGTTAGCACCCCACACGTCCTCTCTACTGAGAGGGAACCTTTAATTAAATGTGTGGTTTTAGTGTGTTGACTTGAAAATACTTAATTTTGCCTCTCTACTTCTTATTGAAAAAGTCTTAATGAAAATCTTTATTTATTATGAAAAAGGGGGAAAAATGGTTTTTTAGAAAAAACGCTTGACGGGACATGACCCGCTCCTACGTATCTCCCGTTGCGATGGAGAATTCAAAGCTACGTAGTTCTTGGTTGTCTTTTTGAAAATCTTTTGTTTTTTATCTTTTTTTTGTGAGTTTTTGAAATAGGACGAGCCTTTAGTGAATGATTAAACTAACCAAGGT
The DNA here is from genome assembly GCA_039519185.1 of Astragalus membranaceus. Lineage (NCBI taxonomy): Eukaryota > Viridiplantae > Streptophyta > Magnoliopsida > Fabales > Fabaceae > Astragalus > Astragalus membranaceus. Next base: position 8,419,616 of record CM076851.1, on the reverse strand, counting down.
TACGGGTAATCACCGCCAAGCACTCTTGAAAATGAGGGTCACTACCGCCAGTCAGACGAACAAAGGTTCTGATTGACTATTAGTAGCGACTCGTTTTTATTTATTCTTTTGAAAGGGGTTTTCGAAAGAGATTGATTGGCACGAATGATCAAACTAACAAAGGTTATGAGTGATCATCGCTTGTTGTTCTTTTGGGAAAAAAGACATCGCCACCAATGGCTAGACGAACAAAGGTTCTGATTAGCCACTAGCGGCGATGGGTTGAAAATGTTTTTAGAAAGGAAAAGGTTTGCGAAAGTGATTCTTTTTGTTAGGAAAATAACTCTTTTCTTTTTGTTATGCAAATGCTAAACTTTTTATGATTGCGCTTGACGAGAATGTGACTCGCTCCTACGTATCCCAAATTGGAATCAAAGCGACGTAGTTCTAACGAGCCTTAAAAATGAAAGTCTTTTTGCTTTGAGGATTAAACTAACAATGGTTATGATGGACCACCGCTAATAACTTGTTTCTGATTCTTTGATACTTAGAAAAATGCTTTTTGAAATTGGACACGTTCATGATAATCAAACCAACAAAGGTTGTGATGGATTATCACTAGTAGCTTGCTTTATGCTTACGACAATTCTTTTGAAATTGAGGCTTTCATGGCAATCAAACCAACAACGGTTGTGATGGATTGCCACTAGTAACCGTTTTTTGTGCCAGGTCGTTTAGAAATGAAAACAATGAATGCGAGAAAGAATTGGTGGATTCAAGCATAACACAATCAGTGGAATCAAATCATTAAGCAACAATATTTGAATTCGCCAACAGAAATCAAGTCTAAACTACACATAGTAGATCACAACGCATAGATAGGCAAGGAGGGAACTTGAATTGGGCATCAAGCAAAAATACAAAAGTAGGCAAGATTGAACCTAAATGCACATCTAGTGGAAGATGCTAGGCGAGAACCATACTCAAATATTTCTACAAAACGCAAGGGGAATCTAAATGCACATCTAGTGGAAGATGCAATGTAAGGAATGGACCTATCTAAGTATTGATGATATTCTGTATGAGAGTAGACGATGACGCTGTAAGCTCAAGCAAAAAAGTTGCCTCAATCATGATCATTGGCCAGCATAAGCAAGCAAATTATTTAGCGACCAAAGTATCAAAGAATGTTGAATCACTTTGGTCAATCCTCACACTTAAGATTAAGTGCACAAGTGCACAAGTGTGAATCACATTGCCAATCATCAATTTAAACAACATATAAACTAAAAGGGTTTGAAAGGGGGAGGTTGAATCATCTGAGACCATCTTCACCACTTAGAACATGATGCACTAGGCATAAGTGGGAATCATGTGGTTCATCATCAACAATGACACTATAACTAAGCTAAATCACATAGGGCAATTTTGGCATGGATCACAATGATTAAATATTAACAAATATAAAGACAGAAATACCTCTGATGAAGGCAGATACTACCACTTGAAGAACGCAAATCCAACTAACTCTTGCAGAAGATCAGCTCAGACGGACCAACGGAACGAATAGAGCGAAAAAATAAAGTGTAGAAGAGTTTTTCTAAAATGTGAGAGATTTCGAGAAAAATGGGTTTTTTTCTCTGATCTCGTGAAAATCTGTGTCTGAGAAGCAGAGAGGAGTTGTGAAATTGTGGTGAAAATGTGTGTGTTCCGTGTCCTGGAAATGAAATTTGAGCGTCATATTTATAGGAAATTGGATTTGATCTATTTTAGGAAGCATGATAATCGATTATGTTGGAAATAACTTGGTGTGCATAATCGATTATGTGCTCTAGATCTCAGATTCAATAATCGATTATGTGCCTTGGGTTTCAGAGTCAATAATCGATTATGCTCTTGACTATTTTCAGGAGGATAATCGATTATAGCCTTGGTATAATCGATTAGGTGCTTTCCAAAATCATAGAAACTTTCCAAAATAGGTGATAATCGATTATGGTCCTTAGTGAGAACATGGGATAATCGATTATGCTCCTGAATTATTTCAGAGTAGATAATCGATTATCCCCTTTGCTTTTCAGAGTGGATAATCGATTATCCCCTTGATTTTCAAGTAGATAATCGATTATTTGCTTGATTTTCAGAGTAGATAATCGATTATTTGCTTGAAGGAAGGATATGACGTAATCGATTATTTCCTTATTCATCAAGAATACATTATATGCATGATAAAATCAATTTTATACTTTCTAAAAAATATTTTCATGCATGAGGCTTATTAAAAAATATTTTCATGCAAAAAATATTTTTATAGACCCTTTTGTGAGAAATGACCAAAATGCCCTTTTGTTCAAAAACCGAATTTCATGCCAAAAATATTCTCATGATGCACAAAAAATACACAACTATACTCACTTGGATTCACATAAATTCCTCAAGAGATGTATAATGGTTTTTACCGAGAAAATATTTATTTTAGTGAAATGACCAAAATACCCTTTTGGTCCCAAAAACCCTAATTTGCTCCAAACTTCATTTCCACTCTAACAATGATCCTGAGACCCTTTGGATGACTCTAAAACTCTAGAAATGATGAGAAAATAAGTCTTTTTGGCGAAATTACCAAAATACCCTTTGAACTAGGAAAAACCCTAGAAACCCTAGACATGCTCTAAAGTGCTCTAAAATGCCATGCAATGCTTTTCTAACCCTAAAATGCATTCTGGAACTTCTAAGATGCAAGCATGATGCTCTTCCTAACCTCTAGGATGAATGCTAAGACCTGATTTATTTTTGATTGAAAATTAGGGTTTTGACCTAAGCCGGACAAAATTGGGGTATGACACCTGGCCATCATCAGCGCTAAGAATTGCATCAAATTCTTCAAGAAAAATATAATGACTAGATTCGGGATCCCCGAGGTTGTAGTCACGGACAATGGAACACAGTTCGCCGATAAAGGCTTCAGGAAGCTCATGTCAGACCTCAAAATCAAACACCGATTTACCTCGGTAGAGCACCCTCAGACAAACGGCCAGGCCGAGGCCGCCAACAAAGTCCTTCTCAACGGACTGAGGAAACGGCTCGACGAAGCGAAGGGGAACTGGGTTGAAGAGCTACCTTACGTGCTATGGGCCTACAGAACTACTCCACAGAGCTCAACAGGGGAAACTCCTTTCCGACTTTCCTACGGGACTGAGGCCGTAATCCCGGTAGAGATCGGGGAGCTTAGCTGGAGGACACTCCACCCGAAACCTCCGGGAGACAATAGCCAGGCGTTAAAGGAAAACCTCGACCTCGTCGACGAGGTCCGAAGTCAGGCTTTCCTTAAAGAAGCAATAATAAAGCAGAGGGTAGCAGTACGGTATAACTCGAAAGTGATTCCCAGAGATCTTGAGATCGGTGACTTAGTTTTACGAAGAGCCGATGTCGGTTTGAAGAACGCCGCACAGGGCAAGCTCGCCCCCAACTGGGAAGGACCTTACCGAGTTTTATCTAAAACCGGCAGAGGTGCCTACGAATTGGAGACCTTGTCCGGCAAGGCGATCCCGAGAACTTGGAACGCCACTAAACTGAGAAAATACTACAGCTGACGCTCATCTCACCTAGAAGAACGGTGTATACCGATGTTATAATTCATTTTATCTGAAGAACGGTGTATACCGATGTTGTATTCATTTTATCTGAAGAACGGTGTATACCGATGTTGTATTCATTTTATCTGAAGAACGGTGTATACCGATGTTGTATTCATTTTATCTGGAGAACGGTGTATACCGATGTTATCAAGTATACTGACGTTGTAACTCATCTCATCTAATGAACGGTGTATACCGATGTTATCCTATATGATTGCGGTGTCTACCGATCTTATCGCCTATTCTATTTTCCTTTAGCTGACCGAGGTTTGTCGCTATCCTAAGGGGTGAGTTCGATCTGGGCCGAGTCCCGGTAAACTACCCCGAAGGCGTTCATTTTACGATTATTTGGCCGAGGTTGCCTTAACCCTAAGGGACGAGTTCGATCTGGGCCGAGTCCCGGTAAACTGTCCTTAAGGCGACGTTCACCACTTGAGCGAATCTAACGCAAGTGCACAAACGAAAAACAACAGTATAAAAAGTAACAACCGAGGTAAATGAAACCGGAAGCACATTAAATTACATTACAAATTATCCCGGATGCGGCCGGGTCCTCAAGTTCAAAAGGGTAATAGCATGTTACAAAATTCCGGTTCCGCCCGGAACCCGGGGCTTTATTTCCCCACCGGTTCCACCCGGAACCCAAAAAAGAAGAAACAGCAAATTCAGAACCTTCCCATCAGCAGCAATCACGACCAGGAAGGGGGAGGGTAAATGATATCGAAGGCATCAGAGTCACGATAGGGCCGGACAATACGCCCATCAGCTACGGTATGGTTCAAGCGAATAAATTCCCGTTCCAGAGGAAGGGTTGGGTGGATGACAGCAACTTGAGAAAGGGCTTTTTCAAAGCTCTCTTCGGCCACCTCCAGAGCCAGTTGAGCCGTCTCCACCACCTCGTCCTCCAAAGTTTCTACTTTGGCACGTGTCTCCTGAAGCTCCCTCTCCAATTCAGCAATCCGAGGCAAGGAATCAACGCCAGACCCAACCTGGGCCTGCTTCGCCTTCACCAGGTCGGCCTCGAGTTCCTGAATCCGAGCCCTTAGGGAAGAAATAACCTCGGAAGACTGCCGATCTTGGCTCTCAAGATCCTGGATCCGAATCTCATGTTCCATACACAAGTTAAGGGCAGAATCCCTCTCCCTCTCAAATTTCTCCGCAGCAGCCTTGAGCTCAGCCTGATCCCTCTCCAGAGTCTCATACTTCTTTTGCAGCTCCTCCCGGGCTCTTTTTTCATTGTCCCTCTCCACCAGGGCTCCTGTAATAATAGAAACAAGGAAGTCAACAACAGAGATAACCAAGAAAGAAAGTCCAAGAGTGAACCTCGGAACTTGGGGTCACCTTTTGCCTGGTTCTCAGCCTCAGACTTCTGAAGCTTCGTCACGTCAACAAGATGCCGGAATAACTTGAGAGACGCCTCAACCGGGTCGACCCGGGATTCCTCCAAATGCTTCTGCAGGAAGTCGGCATCAATAGAAAGACCAGAAGACCTAGAAGTCCGGTGCTTTCCATGGCGCCCCTTCTTTGAAGCCCGGGCAGCCGGGGCATTGGAGGTAGAGGCAGGGTCTGTTTGCGTCAGGGGGCGCTCCCTTTTTCGGTGCGAGAGATCCGCAGCCCGGTCCTCTGCTCCAGCCGAGACAGCCTCCAAGACAGTGCTAATCGGGATGGCAGCAACGGGTTTTTCCTTTTGCACCCCGGCCTTCCTTTCTGCGAGAGCCGTCAGGCGAGAGAACTTATCCGGCCCCATGCTATCTGCAAAGAAAGGAGAATAAACAATGTTAAAAGAAACGGCAGTCAAAAAAGTATGATGGGCGGGGTTATCTACCAAGAAACCTACCAAGAACGGCGACTACTTGAGATTTCGACCCAGCCCCGACCAATCGGGCTACGTCAATCCCAAATTTCTTGGGATCACGATAGACGATCAGGTCGGCAAAGTTCGTCAAGATCGCCAACGACTCCTGGTCCACCTGGGATAGCCGCCCTAAGCCGACGGTGTAAGAATGAGGCCTCCGGTTAAAATGAGAGAGAGACCATCCCAGTTGAAACTTGGTGAACTCCAATGATTTCCCATCCGCAGAATATTGGCCGACGTGCCTCACTGCCTCCTCATTCACGGGCTCCACAAAGAAATACTTATTTTTCCAGTTCTTAAGAGAGTCGGAATAAGGCATGAAAATCTTTAAGCCTCTCTTAGCCCGGAAGCTCACATGTTCCCACCGATCTTTAGTTCCATCCTCATGCCTACGGTTAACCTCGAAAAGGTGGAAGAAGAGGTCAGAGGAGATCGGCCTCTCCAGATGAATGCACATTAACTCAAAAGCCCGGAGGAACGCCCATGAGTTGGGATGAAGCTGGGAAGGGGCGAGGTTCAAGATCTCCAAAGCCTCCTGTTGAAAAGCGGTGAACGGGGGTCTAACGTGCATATCAAGGATCGTCACCCCGTACATAACAAATTTGAGAGCTTTCGGCCAGACGGCCACATGCTGGTCTTCAGCCATTCCCTCCACATTCCAGATCTGACTCTTCCGGGAAAGACGGTTGACGAAGAAACTCATATCGTCCCCGGTCCTGTAAAGGGACGGGATCCCCCTCAACGCATCCGACACCCAAGAATACTCCCGGGGAACCGCGAGAGGCAGGGACACGGGAACATTGACCGGCCCTACTCCGGCTTGGGGATATTGGTCAGAGTCACCTTCTTCATATGCGGGCTCCCCGCAAGGCCCGAGACCATCTTCATTGTTTCGGCTCTCAGCCACCTCCTCCTCACTCTCCTCTGAACTCCAACTAGTACTGCCTTGTTCCTCACGGTCGGGCTCGGCATCAGAATCACCCGATTCAAGAACCATCACCTCTGTGTTGTCTTCATCCACCGGCTCGTTGCTGGGAACCCCGGGAGACCGGTCTTCAGCTTGAGTAGGAGCGGAACCCAAGTCGTCTTGAACCTCGGGAATAGCTGACCCCGGGGGACTAGCACGGATTTCCATTGACTCTCCAAGTCCGGAAGCCATTGTTTGCGCGAAATGAGGGCGATCGGTGTCAGCAACCCGACGGGTTTGTTTCGTCCTCGCCAGATCGGTCCTGCAGAAATGGGGGCTTGATGAGTCAGGTTGATACGTAAACAGTGGGTCCACAACCAAGTCGGAACCCGACCTGACGACCCCCACTCTGTATCTACAAATGCGGGTCCAGAAAGAACCCGGTCGTGATCTAAAGGGAAAAGCAACAAAGAGAAGAGGAAACTAACCTTGCGAAAATCGAAGCTCGTCGAACGCTGGAGGCGGGTCGCGAACAGCAAAGGCGTCACCGAGACTCAGCACAACTCGGAAGAATGAAAGAAGCTCCGGATCGACTTTAAGACCGGAAGCAGAGCGATTCGCAGAAAAACAATCCAAGTAAGGGGGCTCCCCCCTCCTATTTATAGAACATTAAGAAGGCCACAAATGGGCCTGGACCTAGGCTACGTTTCCCAAGACTAGCCCCTAGGCAGGCGCGTCGTTCCAAGCGCCATCATTACCCCAATCTTCCTCGAACGACGCGTCCCATCAATGACGTTGCCAGCTGGCACAGAAATCAAGACATAGCTATGACCGGAACGCTCCTTTCCGTTGACTCGCCCTGGATTCTCTCAAAGCGGTCAGCCTCGAGTCACTCGGCGCGACCTGAGTCCCTCAGATCGGCCCGGTAGGTCATAAAGTGTTTCAGGCCCGGTGAAATCTCTAAACAAGTCTAGCTCGCCTTAAAGCGACCCGACTTGGGGGGCTACTGTTATGGATTGGGCCTCAATGGCCAATCCACCAAAAAGGCCCAGCACCAAAGGGTCCAATTCATCCAAGGGTGGAGATTGCAGACCTAGATCCAACAGCCCTCCTTCACTCCAGATACCTATAAATAAGCATTGAATGCTCTCATTAATGGTATTCATCTCTCACTTACTCTCACTTGTAATTGACTCACTCACTGACTTGAGCGTCGGAGTGTCATTGCAGGTACCACCCCACCTCGGACCGGAGCACCAACTCGGACAACCAAGGACACACGTACCAACTATCTCGGACCGGACTACCTATCCCGGGTCGGATACGCAGCAGGAGATACGGTACCGAACATATAGTAAAACTCCAACCTATTCCATAAAATTGTTGGACTATATCACATTATATTATCAACTAAAATACACTTATGCGATGCATGAGTTAAATTAAATAATAATGGAATGTTATGTAAAATTAAATAACAGTGGAATATTATGTATTGCATGAATATATTATTTGAAATTCACATTAGCAAGTGTTCATATATATATATATATATATATATATATATATATATATATATATATATATATATATATTAGATATTAAGAACAAAATTTATCATTGTTTTTTTACGGAAAAAATTATCGTTGCTATTACACGTTAGTTGTTATATGGTATATTTTCAAATAAAACTTTATGGTGCTCTAATTTACTACTAAATAATTTATAAAACGTGTGTATTCATGATACTCTTTTTATTGAAATGAATTGATTTAGTTTCCGTAAAAAAAAAAGGAAAAACTTTATGCGGTAACTAAAGCATATATCATATCATTGACCCAACCAACCCAAGAGCACTTGGATGAGATAGTGTCTCTTCCAGCTTAACCAATGTCCAGTTTATACAAAAAAAAAAATCATGACCCAACCATAAATTTACATACTAATATAATAATATGATATCATAAAAATTTTATTTATTAGGTTCAACATTATGTTTATTTAAATGATATATTATCTATATCTATATCTATATCTATAACATTTGAGAATGAATTTCATTTATTGTTGTTCCATGTGTCACTTCTACAGCAATTTAGTAATTAATAAGAATGCTTATTGTTTAAAGTTGACTTTGAAAAAGCCTACGATTCTATCTCGTGGGATTTTCTTATCTACATGCTTTGTAGAATGGGTTTCCCTTCCCGTTGGATCTCTTGGATGAAATCATGTATCTGCACCAGCTTACATATAATTTCGAAGAAGGGGTATTCGAATGATGAGATAACCCATCAGAATAGAGCTCGAAGAAGGGGTATTCTAATGATGAGATAACCCATCAGCTTACATATAATTTCGAAGAGACTTCAAAAGCAAATCTCAAAGGCTGAAGCACTGCGCGCGAAGACATGAAGAGCATTTATGGCAGTTTCTTCAGGGGGAGTTCACAATACAAGGACAGGTGCAAGACATCCAGACGCCAGAGGACACGTGGCATTCATCATTATTGATCATTAGTTGGTTTTTATATTCGCTTTCAACGGGGACATGTGTCCACCATGCAATAAGTTAGTTTCCTGTTTGTGTTTCTATAAAGAGCAGCACGTACGTAGTACTAGGGGCAATTTCATAACATTTAGTAACCCATCACGCCTAACACATCCGATTACACAAGATATCTGGCAATTGCGGTGAACAATGTAAGTTTGAGCCAATACTCTTGTATTTTTGAAACCTTTTACAAATTCAATGCAACTTCCTTTTGACAATCGGGTGCCTCACTCTTGTCCTTTTTTCTCTCCTTTTCGCAATTTGTTTCGCTTCTTTAATCAATGCACTTAAGGAATTTGTGACGTTCATTCCTTCTCAGGATTGATCTCTGTGAATTGTTTAAGTTTTTTTTTACTTGCACTTAAGCCATATGTCAGTGCCATGTGGCAGTGGTGACATAGGAGCTGATGTGGCATATGTCAGTGGGTAACTGGATATGTGACATTTTACATATTTAAATCTGAGATACTTACTTGCCATACTTTTGAGATCCCTTTGTGGGGAGATGTAACTTTTGAGATTTCTTTATTGGGAGATTTCGCTTGGAAATTATTCAAGTAGACCTGGATTACAAATCTACAAGTGGAACTAGTTTTTTCCAATGTGGGGCGTTGTCGTTTGGAAGTCCAAATAGACGTGTGAATCTGATTCAACAAGAGTGTTGGAGTTCCCCTCCTTAATTGTGATGCACTAGTCACAATGCATGGGAAAGGGGGATGACTATTCCAAGGTCTTGGAATTTTTCTTTTGACCTTGAGACATGCACATTCATCTTTGAATAATGGATTTGAAGTTTCTAGACCACATTGGAATTGTGGAAATTAATATCCTCCATTAATCACTATTTTTGGAGATGCCACATTCTTCTCCTATAAATAGGAGGACTTGTGAAGAGTTACAAACATCCAAGTGAAGAAATCCTAAGAGAGTTAGAGAGCATCTTTGTATTCCTCTTTGAGAGAAAGAGAGAGTTCCATAGAGAAAAAAAAAATTGTATACCATCCGAGAGGGTGAGATTCACATAGAGATCCTCAGAGATTGAGAGAAACATTTGTAATCCTACTTTAATAGTGGAGATCTTTTTAACTGGACTAGGTCCCGTGGTTTTTCCCGAGAGGGTTTTCCACGTAAAAACATTCTGGTGTCTTCTTCTTCTCTACTCTTTTATTTTTTACACATACGCATAGTGCCCATTTTGCGTTCACAGAGGAGGGAATAGGTACCGCTATTTCCCAACAGTGGTATCAAAGCTGTTGGTTCAAAAATTCATTGTCCTGTGCAACTCAAGATGGAAGGAACATTCGCTCATGATGGAGATATGTTCAAGCTAACTGCAGATAACTATTCCTATTGGAAGCCGATGATGGAAGACCATCTATACTGCAAGGATTTGTATGAGCCAATCACAAATGAGGACATGCCAGAAGGGAAGACTGAAAAAGAATGGGAGGTTCTGAATCGGAAAGCTGTTGCTATGATTCGGAAGTACATCGACAAAAGCTTGTTCGAGCATGTATCAACTTATACCAATGCGTATGAGTTATGGACGAAGCTTGAATCTATGATTCAAAAGAAAACTCCCAGGAACAAAGCTCATCTTGTCAGACGGTTGGTGAAATTGGAGTACTCTGACGGCCAGAATATGATCGAGCATCTGAACACTTTCAAAGGTATTGTCAATCAATTAACAAAAGCAGATATGAAAATTGATGATGAATTGCAAACTCTTCTACTCCTTAGTTCTCTACCTGAGAGCTGGGACACATTAGTTGTCACTCTCAGCAACTCAACACCTGACGGAAAGCTTAGCCTGGATACTATCACAGATAGTTTGCTAAATGAAGAATCTAGAAGGAAGGAAAGAGGAATGAGTAGTCACTCAGAAGCCAATGTTGTTGAGAATAGAGGAAGGAGTGAGCATAAAAGCAAAGGAAGCCGTGGGAAATCACGAGGAAGATCCAAGTCTCGCCCTAGAGGTTTGACCTGTTTCTATTGTGGAAAAGATGGTCATAAGAAGCTAGAGTGCAGATTCTTGAAGAGAGATCAGAAGGCCGGAACAGTCCATCCTGATGTGATAGATCCCAAAAAGAAGTTGGAAGAGAAAACCACAACAGCAGTTGCATCAGACGACGAGAACGTGTTCCTTGTCAGTGAGGTAAATTATCTAAACGTTGTTTTTGATGATTGCACTTGGATAGTTGATACTGGAGCATCTTTCCATGTTACTCCTCATGAAGGATTCTTCTCATCTTATCAAAAAGGAGATTTTGGAAAAGTAAAGATGGGCAATCATGTCACAAGCAAGATTGTTGGCATAGGAGAAGTGATTCTGTTGACAGAAAATGGAAACAAACTTGTGCTGAAGGAGGTAAGACATGTACCCGAGATGCGTCTAAACCTTATCTCGGCAGGTAAGCTAGATGATGCTGGAATGAATAACCAGTTTGGTGGTGGAAAATGGAAGCTTAGCCGGGGAAGCATGGTTGTTGCTCGCGGTAGAAAGGAAGGCTCTTTGTACATCACGCATGGAAAGCTATGCAAAGGGGAGATAAATGTTGCTCAAGAAGAAAGTAAGGAGCTGTGGCATAAAAGACTAGGTCACATGAGTGAGAAGGGTCTAGAAATCCTCGCTAAAGATCATCTCCAAAGCATAAAGGGACAACCACTTGAATCCTGTGAAGATTGCCTAGCAGGTAAGCAACGCAGAGTATCCTTCCAAAGATCAGACAATGGAAGAAGAAGAAAACATATTCTAGATCTTGTGCATTCAGATGTATGTTCAACGTCTGAAAGATCCCTTGGTGGTGCTCAATACTTTGTTACCTTTATTGATGACCACTCTAGAAAGTTGTGGGTGTATCTATTGAAGAGAAAGGATGAAGTCCTTCGAGCCTTCAAGGAGTTTCATGTTTCAGTAGAACGAGAAACTGGTAAAAAGCTGAAATGTTTGAGAAGTGATAATGGTGGAGAGTATAGAGGTCCGTTCGAGCATTATTGTAAGACTCACGGAATCAGACATGAGAAGGTACCTCCTAAGACACCTCAGATGAATGGTGTAGCTGAAAGGTTCAATAGAACTATTGCCGAGAAGGTCAGAAGCATGTTGTCTCATGCGAAGCTTCCTAAGTCATTCTGGGGGGAGGCAGTTGCTACTGCAGTTGATTTGATCAACCTATCACCCTCAAGACCTCTAAATGGAAAGATACCAGAAGAAGTATGGACAGGTAAGAAAGCCTCTTATCGCAACTTGAGAGTCTTTGGATGTAAGGCATCTGTTCACATTCCAAAAGATGAAAGGGCAAAGCTTGATGCTAAGGCAAAAGAATGTGTATATCTTGGCTCTCCAAGAGATGAACTTGGTTTCAGATTATGGGATCCTGCAAATAGGAAGATTGTTCGAAGCAGAGATGTGGTGTTCTTTGAAGACCAGACAATTCAAGACATCAAGAAAATCGAGAAACCAAAACTCAAGGTGAGTTATGATCAAAGTCCTCTTGTGGTGAACAAATCAGGGGGAGAGACTCCTCAGACAGAGCCAGATCAGGATATACAACTTGATGAGACAATTGAAGAACCACCTCAGGAAGAACAACCTGACCAAGTGATGGAAGATCAATCAGGGGAGGATGTTCAACACGAACCCCAAGTAAGGCGGTCAACAAGAGAGAGGCAACCATCAAGAAGGTACTTCTCAGATGAATATATCAACCTTACTGATGAAGGTGAACCTCAAAGCTTTGCAGAAGCCATTGAGATGGAAGAAAAAGACAAATGGTTGCAAGCCATGGAAGAAGAGATTCAGTCCTTAAAGGAGAATCAGACGTACGATTTGGTAGAATTACCAAAAGGCAGAAAGGCGTTGCGAAACAAATGGGTGTTCAAGCTCAAGAATGAAGAGAACAACCCAAACCCAAGGTATAAGGCCCGAATTGTCGTGAAGGGGTGCAACCAAAAGAAAGGAATAGATTTTGATGAAATATTCTCACCAGTGGTGAAGATGACTTCTATTAGAGCAATTCTTGGTCTAGCAGCAAAACTAGACTTGGAGATTGAACAACTGGATGTCAAAACAGCATTCTTACATGGAGACCTAGAAGAAGAAATTTACATGGAGCAACCAGAGGGTTTTGAAGAACCAGGCAAAGAACACTTGGTGTGTCGGCTTAAGAAAAGTCTCTATGGTCTGAAGCAAGCTCCAAGACAATGGTACAAGAAGTTCGACTCCTTTATGACCCAACATAATTTTAAGAAGACCTCCGCAGATCATTGTGTGTTTGTGAAGAACTATGAAAATGGTGAGTCCATCATACTTCTCTTATATGTTGATGACATGTTAATTGTGGGGAAAGATAAGATAAAAATAGCTGCTCTCAAGAAGGCATTGAGCAAGTCTTTCGCCATGAAAGATCTGGGTGCAGTGAAGAGGATTCTTGGAATGAAAATTACTAGAGATCGTTCCAAAAGAATGTTGTGGGTATCACAAGAAGACTACATTGAGAAGGTTCTCAAAAGGTTCAACATGCACAATGCCAAACCTGCGCGTGTACCATTAGCTGGACATTTCAAACTCAGCAAGTCTCAATGTCCAAAGAATGAAGAGGAAAAAGAAGAAATGAACAAGGTGCCCTATTCTTCTGCTGTGGGTAGCCTTATGTATGCAATGGTTTGTACAAGACCAGATATTGGTTATGCTGTAGGAGTTGTTAGCAGATTCCTATCAAACCCAGGTAAGGAGCATTGGGAAGCTGTTAAATGGATACTGAGGTATCTAAGAGGAACTGCCAAAAGAAGCTTATGCTTTGGCAATGGAGATCAAATGCTTATTGGATATTCAGACTCGGATATGGCAGGAGATGTGGACTCAAGGAAGTCAACATCAGGTTATCTGATTACCTTTGCAGGGGGAGCTGTTTCTTGGCAGTCAAAGCTTCAAAAATGTGTGACCTTGTCTACCGCTGAAGCAGAGTATGTAGCAGTCACTGAAACCTCCAAGGAGATGTTATGGATGAAGAACTTTCTAATAGAGTTGGGGCATGATCAAGTTGATTATGTGGTGAATTGTGATAATCAAAGTACCATCCATCTAGCCAAGAATCCCATGTTCCATTCACGCTCAAAACATATTGACATCCGGTATCATTGGATACGAGAAGCGTTGGATGAGAAGAGATTGAAGATAGAGAAAATCCATACAGATTTGAATTGGTCTGATATGATGACTAAGTCATTGCCAACCAAGAAGGTTGAAGATTGTTGCCAAGGTGCTGGTGTTGTGGTGCCCCCCAATTAAGTCAGGGAGGGGGAGATTTGTTGGAGTTCCCCTCCTTAATTGTGATGCACTAGTCACAATGCATGGGAAAGGGGGATGACTATTCCAAGGTCTTGGAATTTTTCTTTTGACCTTGAGACATGCACATTCATCTTTGAATAATGGATTTGAAGTTTCTAGACCACATTGGAATTGTGGAAATTAATATCCTCCATTAATCACTATTTTTGGAGATGCCACATTCTTCTCCTATAAATAGGAGGACTTGTGAAGAGTTACAAACATCCAAGTGAAGAAATCCTAAGAGAGTTAGAGAGCATCTTTGTATTCCTCTTTGAGAGAAAGAGAGAGTTCCATAGAGAAAAAAAAAATTGTATACCATCCGAGAGGGTGAGATTCACATAGAGATCCTCAGAGATTGAGAGAAACATTTGTAATCCTACTTTAATAGTGGAGATCTTTTTAACTGGACTAGGTCCCGTGGTTTTTCCCGAGAGGGTTTTCCACGTAAAAACATTCTGGTGTCTTCTTCTTCTCTACTCTTTTATTTTTTACACTTACGCATAGTGCCCATTTTGGGTTCACAGAGGAGGGAATAGGTACCGCTATGTCAGTGGGTAACTGGATATGTGACATTTTACATATTTAAATCTGAGATACTTACTTGCCATACTTTTGAGATCCCTTTGTGGGGAGATGTAACTTTTGAGATTTCTTTATTGGGAGATTTCGCTTGGAAATTATTCAAGTAGACCTGGATTACAAATCTACAAGTGGAACTAGTTTTTTCCAATGTGGGGCGTTGTCGTTTGGAAGTCCAAATAGACGTGTGAATCTGATTCAACAAGAGAAGGTCAAGTTTGTGACTTGACAAAATTATGAGGAGCTAATAATTTTATTAGTCAATATTATGTGTGGAATAATATCATGTCTTCCTTATTATGACATTGAGATTGCCAAGCGGCAATAGTAGAAGAAAATAAGAAAGTTTATTGTTGGAAAATTGAGATATATGCGCATATATACTTCATAATTGTAATTGTGTAAGGAGCTGCTGATTAATGGATTCAATATATATAATACATCGAGGGGATGAGACTTATGTAATGCCTAATACAAAAATTGAGAGTGATCGATGTTAATCCAAAATAGTTTGTCACGATTTGCACGTCTATGTTCATATGGGTAAGAACAAGTAAGTCACTGTCAATTTGTGAAACACTATCCATTATTTATGATAGTTCATCCCAATGGTGCAGGATAGTGTATTACTAGAGGTTGAGTTTATACTCTTAATGAATCTATAGCTCATGATCGAGTGGTGTGCTTGACTGTAGGGCATACTTGATAGATTCACTTATATGACTGCTGACGTGGGGCCGCCTCCATGAAAGTTCCATGAAAGTTTGGGTAGATTTTCTAGCCACTCATGAAATCCAGGAATCGGTGCAAGGCCAAAATGAACCACACCGCGTTGAACAACTTTGGACAAGAGATCAATGTGAGTGATGAGTTCGTTGATTCGCAAATAGAATGAAGTTCATAAAGGTTCTAATTTCACTGGCATTTTAGTGAGTTACAATTCATTTGCTCTATGTGCTAGTTCATAGTTCAAAAGACACCCGTGCTTATACATTGATTTTTGATCTTTCACGCTCTTGGAAACACCTAAAACTTTTTAAAAAAATTGTGGGGGATTGTAGTATATTTTATAATAATTTATTTTAAAGTTAATCATTTTATTTTAATTTATTGGCATGTTACTTTTCATTTTGAGTTTCCAATGGATTTTTTTATTTTTTGTACGTTTAACTTTATAAAGACATTAGAGTAAATAGTTATTTTGGTCCCTGAATGTGTGATGCGTTGTCATTGTTGTTCCCGAATGTATCAAAATTCCAAACACGTCCTTTTTTTTACTAATTTTAGGGACTAAATTGACCAACAAAAAAGCACATTTGTAGACCAAAATGACTAACAAAAAATAGAATTGATGAGCAAAATGACTTACTAAAGACACACTTGAGGATGTGTGTTATACCCTAATTTTAAATAAAATAAAACAATTGGTGTTCACCTTTTTACATTTTTTTTTTATTAAAAAGCCAAAATAAACTTATTTTTATTATTGTCTTTATTACAAAAAATATATAATACTAAAAAATATAAATAAACCATATGGTTGCGTATGAAGACAAACAAAAGCAAAAAGTACAAAAACGTTTTTATCTAAGACTAAATCTTTGGGAGTGGTCTCTCGCCAAATCTCCAACTCCCCTCCCCCTACCCCCCCCCCCCTTCTTCTTTTTTTTTTCATTTTTTTTAGAGTTCATAAAAATTTAGAAAAAAATAGATCTATAAATATATTAAGTTTGTTCCTCGATAATCGGATAGGTGAAAAATGAAAATAAATTTCGTGATAAATTATGTAAAGTTTGTTCCTCAGTAACCTGTTTGGTGAAAAAAATCATAACGAAATGAGTAAAGTACAATGCTAAGTAGTATGTTTTGGGATGCTTCAAAATTTCGTGATAAATTATGTAAAGTTTGTTCCTCAGTAACCTGTTTGGTGAAAAAAATCATAACGAAATGAGTAAAGTACAATGCTAAGTAGTATGTTTTGGGATGCTTCAGTGTTCGCAATAGTGTGTTTTTTTTGCTTTAGTGTTCGCAAAAAATCCAACTATTCAAATATGCAAAATTTGTACCCCTAACCAGTTTAGTGGGAAAAAAAATATAATTTCGTTACAAAATACGTAAAGTGTGATGCATCAGCGTGTTTTGAGACACTTCGGTGTTCCAAAAAAATTTAACCGTTCAAATACTTAAAGATTATTCCTCAATATCGAATTTTCTTTAAAAATGTTCGAATAGTTTGGTGAAAAAATCGTTTCAAAACAAAATAAGTAAATTAGTGAGTGTGTTTTGGGATACTTAAGCAGTCGAAAAAAATTTAACTGTTCAAATACGTAGAGTTTGTTTCTCAGTAACATGTTTGATGGACAAAAATTCATTAAATATTTATGTAAAGTACAATGCTAAGTAGTGTGGTTTTGGATGCTTTAGTATTTGCAATTGTGTGTTTTTAGATGCTTTAGTGTTCGCAAAAAAAAATTCAACTATTCAAATGTGCAAAATTTGTGCCTCAAGAACTGGGTTGGTGAAAAAATTATATAATTTCGTGACAAAATACGTAAAGTGTGATGCTAAGCAGCGTGTTTTGAGATAATTTAGTGTTCGAAAAAACATTTAACCGTTCAAATACTAAAAGTTCATTCCTCAATATTGAAAAAAATTTAACTGTTCGAGTACGTAAAGTTTGTTCCTCGGTGATTGGTTTGGTGAAAAAAATAATTTTAAAACAAAATATGTAAAATGCGATACTTAGTAGTGTGTTTTTTGATTCTTTAGTGTTTGTAAAAAAATTCAACTATTCAAATATGCAAAGTTTGTGCCTCAATAACTGATTTGGTGAAAAAATATATATAATTTCGTGACAAAATACGTAAAGTGTGATCCTAAGCAACATGTTCTGGGGTATTTTAGTGTTCGAAAAATTTTTAACAATTCAAATACTCAGAGTTCACTCCTCAATACCCGATTTGGTGAAAAAAATAATAATTTTGTGACAAAATAGGTAAAGTGTGATGCTAAGCAACATGTTTTGAGATAATTTAGTGTTTGGAAAAAATTTAATTGTTCAAAATAGACAAAAAAATTCCACCATAGCTGGATCAAAGTTCCCTTGAGTATTAGTAGAAATCCAACATGTGAAAGCAATCAAAGCAGACAAAAAAATTCTGACGACATAATATATGTGAATTATTTTTACGCATATTCATTTGTAAGTTGATTTGAATTTATTGAATTAAGTTCCTACCATTACACATTTGTTAACTATAGTTGGTCTTTGTCTATATGTGATTACATGATTTCTCTATAGGTAATGCCTTCCACAAATATTCTTTTGGTCTTTGCTCACTGATTGTTAACCATTGTGTTTGCAGCACATTTAAATGACGTGGAGTTGGAGTTGGAGTTTCAGCAGGATTAAATAGTCTAGAACAACTGATCCGAATCCTATTTTAATTAAGGCATGTGATTTGGAATTGTTGGGGTTTGTTCCAGTGGCAATTTTCATGCTTAAGTTTTGTTTCTGTTCAACTTGATATGTGGATTATGTTTGTACTCTTTGTAATAATATCTAGCACTTTCATCTGTGTTAGTACTTATAATGTATTTCTTAATGTCTAGCACTCTTATCTCATTCTTGTGTCTATTTTATTCTACTAATTAACATCTTTACATATAATTCATAAATGTATTGGTAATACTTATTAACTAGGTAAATTCGAATTTCCATCTTCAAACCTTTGTTAAAACTTCTACTTCTATGGAATGTGAAATCTACACATTTTGTGTTATTACTGACATTTTTTTATACCTCATGTTTAGGGCTTTCACCCCATGCGGAGCACTGGTCACACCGCTAGTTGAAAATAAAAAGGGTAGAGTCATGCGCACCCTCTCCCTCCCCTTTCCACATTTTGTTTTGAGCTTGCAAATTAGGCCCCTTTCTCCTAGTTTATTTGCTTTTTCCCTTTTTGCACAAACAATTTGCAGCACTACCAACCTCCACTCCTTGCTTCTCAGAAGTTGTTGTGTTGTTGTCTCCCAATAGCTTGTAATCCTCTGTACACCTCACCTACACCATACAAAATTGACTATAAATACCCATGAGAAGCAACAGTGAAAGGGAGAAGTAAGCAAAAAACCATCAGAAAAAAATAGAGAACACAAATCTACTCTCAATATATGCAAATAACCCACTGCAAAAAATACTAAATTATTCCCCACTTTTATCTCAATCTAAAGGATAAAAATGTCATTTCAAATTATTTTCCCTCACCTTTTTTTTCTCTCACTCACTTTTATCATTAGTGGATACCACTCTCACATTATCTTTTAATTTTTTTATTTCACTTTAAAACCTACTTTTCTCATTCCTCTCTCTCACTCTTTCCACTTCTCTCTACCATCAACATAATCAATCCCAAGAAGGTAGCTCTGTTGACGAGCTAAGGGATACCGAATGAGTGTACCAAATGAGTGCAAGAAGGAGGTCCCGAGTTCAAACCCGTGAAACTAACATTCCCCCACCCCCACTAACATTGCCTATAAAAAAAATCAACATAATCAAACAACCCACTACCTATTTTTTTAATTTATTTTTTGGAAAAAATCAGTAATTACATAAAATTAATTAAATTAATATTAAATTATGTAGAATTTACTATTTACTATAATCTACTCAAACTAGTAAACCCAATTAATTTAACCACTACCAATTGTCAAAAAAAGCAATGCCGCTAGCAAAAATTCCAAAATTATTTTTCCAAAAAAAAATAATAATTAAATCTCATCCACATTTTTTTCGTGAGCCGCACCGGAGCAGCAACGACAACACCAACGGGAACGCCAACAGAAGTGCCAACGGGAGCAGCAAGAGCGCCAAAAAGCAGCAAAAGCTGCCTGCTGCGCTGACGTGCGCAGTCAATTTTTTTTTTCAAAAAAAAATTAATTTATTTATTCTAAAAAATCAGTAATTAAATAAACTTAATAAAATTAATATTAAATAATGTAGAATTTATTATTTACTTTAATCTACTCAAAACTACCAAAAGTACTAAATTATCCCCCACTTTTATCTCAATCCAAATGATAAAAATGTCATTTCAAATTATTTTCTCTCACCTTTTTTTCTCGCACTCACTTTTATCATTAGTGGGTCTCACTCTCACATAATCTTTTAATTTTTTATTTCACTTTAAAACCTACTTTTCTCTTTCCTCTCTCTCTCACTATTTCCACTTCTCTCTACTATCAGCATAATCCAACAACCCACTACCAATTTTTTTATAATTTATTTTCTGAAAAAAAGCAGTAATTACATAAAATTAATTAAATTAATTTTAAATTATGTAGAATTTACTATTTACTATAATCTACTCAAACTACTAAACCCAATTAATTTAACCACTACCAATTGTCAAAAAAAACGATACCGCTAGCAAAAATTCCTAAATTATTTTTCCTAAAAAGTTCAATAATTAAATCTCATCCACTTTTTTTTTGGTGAGCCGCAACGACAGCGCCAATGGGAACGCCTACAGAAGCACCAACGGAAGCGCCAACGGGAGCAGCTAGAGTGCCAAAAAGCAGTAAAAGCTGCCTGTTGCATTGACGTGCGCAATAAATTTTTTTTTTTAAAAATTATTTTAATTTATTTTTTCTAAAAAATTAGTAATTAAATAAACTTAATAAAATTAATATTAAATTATGTAGAATTTATTATTTACTTTAATCTACTTAAAACTACTAAACCCAATTAATTTAACCATTACCGATTGTCAAAAAAACGATACCGCTGGCAAAAATTTCAAAATTATTTTTCCTAAAGAAATCAACAATTAAATCTCATCCACTTTTTTTCGTGAGCCGCACGGGAGCGGCAACGAGAGCAGCAAGGACAGCGCCAAGAGAAGCACAACGAGAGCGCCAACAGGCGCACCAATGAGAGCGCCAACAGGCGCGCCAATGAGAGTGCCATATTATAATAAGATACCGCCATTATTACATCTCATTTTCTTTTTTCCTCATTTTTACTCTATTATTATTATTATCATAAGATGATACCGACTTTTTTTTAAAAGTTTTTGCAACACAACTATTTTAATAAATTTGAAATATCGCCTTTTATGGAGTTTTTCCTTTTTTTTTTATTATATTTTGCAACTTTGAACGTATTTATAATTTCATAGCAAATTATAACAAATACAGTATTACTCGTGCATACGCACGGGTAAAATACTTGTTAGTGAGAAATCAAAAACAAAAGAGAGAAGAAACACATGAAAACCCACCATAGTTTTCAACCTCCATAGCCGCCGTTTTCTCCATAACCACCACCGCGAACCACCATATTTGTCGTCTTCACCTTCACACCGACCACCTTCTACACTCCTCTGTCTCAGGCGCTGTGGTTGAGCCTAGGCCTGGACAAAAATGGTAAACCGACCCGAAAAACAGAAAAACCGAAGACAATGGGCTTATTCGGTCGGGTCCATACGGGTACACGGGTTCACGGGTTGGAGAATTGGGTTCATGCGAGTTTGTCTGGGCGGGTTCGGTTTTCATTTTTAGGCCCGTCGGTGACCAGACCCGCCCGCAAGTACCTGTAAAGTAAATAGCACTGCAGTATAGTAATCTAGAGTAGAGGAGCAGCAGAGCCACACAGAGACACGTTTCGTCATCTGTGTGGCTTCTTTAAAAGTAAAAGATATACTAATATTAATATATCTCTGCCTCACGCTCACCTCACTGCTGCTCAGTGCTCACTGACCTCACTGAACAGTGAACGGACGCCTACTCACTTTTCAATTTTCACTTTCATTTCACTTCAGTTCACTGCCTTCTCAAGCTTAGTCACTCTCTCCCTCATTTCATAAACATAATTCTCAAGAGAGTTTTTTGCCTTCACTTTCTTCCTCACTTCCTCATCTTCTGCCTTATACCTCTCTGCATCCCTCGCCATCCTCCTCATTTCTTCAGGACT
Organism: Astragalus membranaceus; assembly: GCA_039519185.1. NCBI lineage: Eukaryota > Viridiplantae > Streptophyta > Magnoliopsida > Fabales > Fabaceae > Astragalus > Astragalus membranaceus. The sequence continues at coordinate 8,397,803 of CM076851.1, read as the reverse complement.
CAACCTTCCTTGCTTGTTAGTAATAGTTGTTAGACTATCCGATAACCTTAGAGGGGGGGTGAATAAGGTTATGTGCAAAATATGAATTCTTTTCGCTTTTCAAAAATCATGAACTGCTTTGTTTAAATCAAATGCGGATACTGAGATTTAAACTTATATGATGTATGCAAGCAGGCAGATCAAGCACAGTATGATATTACTCTATATTCAATATACAGAATAACTAGATTATTTATAGGCAGCGTAGTGATATTGAATATAGCAACAGACAGATCTACAGCAGAGATGTGGATAATAACATATCAGCACAATAATATAACAATAGACAGATCTGAGTAGTGATATTCAAAACAGATATAAACAAAACAATGAATATCACAGCTATATAACAATAACAAATATAGACAATAAAGTAAAGAGAGTAGGGATAGAGATACACCAGGAATTTAGCGAGGTTCGGGATAAAAGCCCTACGTCCTCGGCCTCCGGCTTTTCAACCTTTGGACTTTGCTGATAACCACTATATGAAGAATGTTTTACAAACAGGCAACTTCAAATAGCAAATCCCAATTCCCCCGAACTGAGAACCCGAGCACCTAGCTAAGGATTTCAACACCGCTTCAATCTCCTGATTGAACGACCCAAGAGCACCTCCCAGGATTTCAATACCGCTTCAATCTTCCCTGATTGAACGACCCAAGATCACCTCCCAGGATTTCAAACCAACTCAATCTCCTGATTGAGAGACCCAAGAACGCTTCCCAGGATTTCAAAATGACTCCACAAAAGTAGATTACAATATAGAAGCTATGATCCAATCACCTCAGATAATATGACAATATAATAGCTGTGAGAGATGAGTGACTAGATCTATAGAAAATGATATGAAAGTGATAGCTCTATTTTTTCTCTTACTCAGATCTAGAAATTCGAATGAGAAGAAGAGAAGATGTTGTGAATTGTGGTGTGCTGAAATGTGTTTCACACCTGCCTATTTATAGGCGTAGGATTTTTGAAAAAACATTTAATGAAATTAGGAATCGATTGTTGATTGAAGTTAAAATGTTGATGAATCGATTCTTATCGTTTTAGAAGACATAAGAATTGATTATATGGCTAGTTAAAAAATTGAGGAATCGATTCTTTACATATGGAGAGCATAGGAATCGATTGTTTGTTTCTTTGGAAATAGGTGGGAATCGATTTTCAGGACATCCTGAATAAGGTAGGAATCGATTCTTACTTTGCTTAAAATGAGGAGGAATCGATTCATAGCCTATAGGATTGCTTGAAAATCGATTTCATAGTCTTTTGAAAATAGAAGGAAATCGATTCTTACCTTTGGCTTATGTATATGCATGAATCGATTACATACTTCAAACATAGGGCAAGGAAATCGATTCTTGGCCTATAGGTGAGCCTAAAATCGATTTCATAGCCTATATAAATTATATAAATCGATTTCATAGCCATTGGAACAAAATAGAAAATGATTTTTGATTTCCACAAAGTCGTTTTTAGGTTTAGGTGCCACCTTATGCATGCATGCAAAAATATATTTCAAAACCCTAATTTTGATGCATGATGCATGTTTTCAAAAATCATCTCTCAGCTATTTAAACTGTCATAGACCTTAAGTGATAGGACCTTACATTGTGTCCTAAAGAAAGCGGATAAACAATTAGGTCTTCATCTTCAAAGACGGCTTCTTCTCCAAGCTGCTCCACTTTAATATTTCCTGCTTTTTGATTTCCGCCCTGTACTTCATTCAACTTGAACCATTAGTAGACAAGATGTAATTTGTTATCATACAAAACAAAGAGTGTTTGCCCTTGGTTCAACAATAGTAATCTTCTTTTTCAACTTACTAGTCTTATCTTCAGCAGTTACTTCCAAAATACCACCAGCATCAACATCAAAACAAAGATTGATTTTTGGTAATAGAGATAAAGGATTAATACATCTCTTTCTCTCAAGTTCCCTCAAGTTGTATAGCTACACTCTTGTACATTGACATATCAGCTGCTGCCATATGGCAGCCTCTAGATACATTAGATGCTAATTGTACAAATACTGTGTATGATGTAATGATTGATCAGATTTGTAATAACAGCACTTTACTCTCAAATTCAATATGGTTACACAGTTGCAACTGAATCTTCTTCCCATTATGGTATCAATCGCTCCATCGCCACCGTTCCTCGGCCTTCTCTGAGTCTCGCTTCCGTTTCACCGAGCGCTCATCGCCGTCGATGGCGACACCGCCAGAATCTCCCGCTGTTACTCCCACACCTTCCCAAACACCTTCGATCTTCCAACAAAACTCGAACAATTCCACTTCGTCCTTCATTTCTGGACCCAAACTTAGCATCAAAATGGATGATAAGAACTTCCTAATCTGGAATCAACAGGTTGAAGGAGTGATTGCAACGCATCGCCTTCACCGATTTCTTGTCAATCCTCAAATTCCTGCGCAGTTTGATTCCGTTGAAGATCAGAACGACAACAAGGTTTCTGACGCCTATGACAAGTGGTTTGTTCAGGATCAGGCTCCGTATACCTGGTTACTCTCTACCTTCTCCGATGTCATGCTTCCTAGGGTTCTCGAGTGCCGTCACGTGTTTCAAGTTTGGGACACCATTCACCGGCATTTCAACGCTCATCTTCGTGCCAAAACTCGTCAACTACATGCGGAGCTCAAGAGCACTAAGAAAGGCAATCGAAGTGTTACGGAGTTCATCGCTCGTATCCGTGCAATCGCCAGTTCGTTAGCTGCAAGCGGCGATCGCATTTCTGAACACGATCTCGTGGATGTTGCTCTCGATGGTTTACCCGAAGAGTATAACTCTCTGGTGTTGTTTGCGTTCTCCAATCCAGGTAACCTAGACCTAACTGAATTGGAATCGTTGCTGTTAGTTCAAGAAGCTCAATTAGATAAGTATCGTCAAGAACTTGCTACACCAATGGTTTCTGCGAATCTGGTACATACAAGTGAGCAGGGTGCTCACACTGCAGGTCATTTTGGTCGTGGTCGATTTGGTCGTGGTCGTGGCCGTGACCGTGGCCATGCTCCGCCGTCTGGCGATAGGCCAATTTGCCAAGTATGCAACAAACCAGGTCATATTGCTTTGAATTGCTGGTACCGTTATGATGAGGATTACACGCCTCAACCTCCTCGCAGTGCTGCTCCTGCACAAGCTACTACTTCGGCTCCAAAGTCCACAGAGCAAGCAACCACCTCAGCACCAGAGAGTCCTGCTCCTCAAGCCTTAGCTGCATATACTCCCTTTGATTCAAGTGCCTCTGAAGACTTCACAATTCCATCAGATGTGACTCAAGGTTGGTTCCTAGACACTTGTGCCTCATTAAATTTCACTGCTGTTGCACACCACTTACTCACCAGAACCTCATACAAAGGTCACAAACACGTTTACATGGGTGATGGTCACCCTGTACCAATTCAAGGTGTTGGTACAGCTAGCCTATACTCCAAACATAACCCTAAGCTAACCTTTCAGCTCACCAATTTACTGCTTGTTCCTAATTTAACTCGTAACCTTATATCTGTTGGCCAATTTACTCTTGACAACAATGTTTTTATTGAGTTTCACCCATTTACTTGTGTTATCAAATGTCAGGTCTCTAAACAAGCTTTACTCAAAGGTTACAGGACTGTGGAGGGTCTGTATTTTCTGCCATCTATTGTTGCTGCCACTAGGTCATCAATTCCTGCTTCATTGTATGTTCATGTGTCTTCATGTTCAGGTTCTGTTTCTAATATTCCATCTACTACTACCACCACTAGCAATGTAACTAGCTATTCAGTGTGGCACCATAGGCTGGGCCATGCCAATAGTAGGGCAATACACACTGTTTTACACTCTTGTAATGATTCTTCAATTGCTAATAAAGATACTTTTGAACTTTACAAATCTTGTGCTGTAGGAAAATCACATAGAATTCACTCACCACCTTCCACCACTCAATATCACACACCCTTTGAACTGATCCACACAGACTTATGGGGACCCTCTCCAACACTTTCTAGCTGTGGTTACTTGTATTACATTGCTTTTGTAGATGCATATACTAAGTATTCTTGGATGTACTTACTCAAACATAAATCTGATGCCATACAAGCCCTTAAATTCTTTCTGAAACTTGTCCAGACCCAGCACAACACCACAGTAAAAGCTTTCCAAACAGACAATGGGGGGGGGAGTTCTTACCATTCACCAAACATCTCACTAGCCTAGATATCCAACATCGTTTCACTTGCCCATACACCTCACATCAAAATGGAACCGTAGAACGTAAACATAGACAGATTGCAGAAATGGGACTAACTCTTCTAGCCCATGCTTCCTTACCTATCTCTTATTGGGATCATAGCTTCACCACAGCTGTATTACTAATCAATAAACTACCTACCTCAGCACTTGACAATTTTATTTCCCCACATGAAGCTCTGTTCAAGAGTAAACCAGATTACATCTCTCTCCGGTCATTTGGTTGCACTTGTTTCCCATTGCTCACACCATACAACAAACATAAGCTAGACTTTCACAGCCAAGAGTGTATTAACCTAGGTCCCTCACCTAATCACAAAGGTTTCAAATGTCTCAGTCCTAGTGGTCAGATTTATATTTCTAAAGATGTTATTTTTCATGAGAACTCGTTTCCCTTTGCCAAGTTGTTTCCTTCATCTGTATCAACCACCTTAGTCGAGTCTAATCCTACCTCCTCAAGTCTTCCAGTTCCTGTAACTTCTCCTCCAGTTCCTGCTCATCCTCCACCAACTATTGCTACTCAAAATGTCCCTTCCAATCCAAATCAAGTAACTCTAGATACCTCCAAGCCCACAGTCCCTGCTGTTCCATCTCAAATAATTCCTGACCAACCCGCTCCTTTACCTTCACCCCCAACTGAACCTAACCCGCTACCACATATAGCCCCCTCCACTTCTATTGACTCTAATTCTGTACCAGTCACTGCTACTCATCAACCACCACCTGTTATTCCTCCCTCTCCACCCAATGTTCACCCCATGCTCACAAGAGCCAAGACAGGCCATCTCAAACCCAAACTATATCTTGCTCACTTAGAACCAGCCTCAGTCAAACAAGCATTATCCCAACCCCCTTGGCTAGCAGCTATGAAACAAGAATATGAGGCAATAATGAGGAACCAAACCCGGACTCTTACACATCTCCCACCCAATAGAAAGGCTATTGGTTGCAAATGGGTCTTCAGGGTTAAAGAAAACCCTGATGGATCAATAAATAAATATAAAGCAAGACTTGTAGCTAAGGGGTATAATCAACAAGCTGGTCAAGACTATGGGGAAACCTTTTCCCCAGTTGTAAAACCTACTACTATCCGTATTATTCTTACATTGGCTCTCACTCACAAGTGGGACATTCAACAAATAGACATTAATAATGCCTTCATCAATGGGCATTTGGATGAAGACATCTACATGACACAACCACCTGGGTTCACTGTCACTGATAAGTCACTAGTCTGCAAACTGCAGAGGTCATTGTATGGCCTCAAACAAGCTCCACGAGCCTGGTATGAAACACTGCATAAGGCCCTGCTACAGTTTGGCTTCAAGCACAGTCAGTGTGATCATTCTTTATTTGTATACAATGTCAAAGGTATTCATTTGTATGCTCTTGTGTATGTGGATGACATCTTAATAACTGGCAACTCTTCTCTGTTGATCACTGATCTGATTGGTAAACTGAACAAGCAATTTGCTTTAAAACACCTTGGAAGGCCAGAATACTTCTTAGGTCTGGAAGTGAAGTACTTATCAGATGGTTCCTTGCTGCTCACCCAGAGCAAATACATTCATGACTTACTGTCTAGAGCTAATATGGCTGGTTGCAGCTCTATTTCAACTCCCATGGTAGCAAATGTAAAACTTAGTCGCTTTGGAACTGATAAACTGCCAGATGCAAGCATGTACAGATCCATTGTAGGGGCTTTACAATATATCACCCTCACAAGACCTGAACTGGTTTACAGTGTGAACAAGATGTGCCAATTTCTCTCTGCACCACTGGAAAGTCACTGGAAAGCTATAAAACGAATATTAAGATATCTTAGTGGCACCTCTGGTTTTGGTTTGTTATTACAAGCAGCTCCTACTGATGTGCCCTACTCTCTGAGAGTTTACTGTGACTCAGACTGGGCTAGTGACCTAGATGACAGGAGGTCCACTTCAGGGTCTTGTTTATTCTTTGGCCAAAATCTGGTTTCCTGGTGTTCAAAGAAGCAGTCTCTTGTAGCCAGGTCTAGTGCAGAGGCCGAATACAGGAGCATGGCTAATGCTACAGCAGATCTGTTATGGGTTCAATCACTTCTAGCTGAGCTGCACATCACTACACAGACACCACAGGTTCTGTGTGACAACCTGAGCACGGTTATGTTATCTCACAATCCAATCCTACATGCTAGGACCAAGCATCTAGAGCTTGACATTCACTTCGTGAGAGAAAAAGTTGCTGCAAAGAAGCTCCTGGTTCAACACAGATAGCGGATGCTTTGACAAAACCACTGGCCTCTTCTCTGTTTGCTGATTGCAGGTTCAAACTCAAAGTGGTTAACTTTGTTAAGCCACATTTGAGCTTGAAGGGGGAGTAATAGAGATAAAGGATTAATACATCTCTTTCTCTCAAGTTCCCTCAAGTTGTATAGCTACACTCTTGTACATTGACATATCAGCTGCTGCCATGTGGCAGCCTCTAGATACATTAGATGCTAATTGTACAAATACTGTGTATGATGTAATGATTGATCAGATTTGTAATAACAACACTTTACTCTCAAATTCAATATGGTTACACAGTTGCAGCTGAATCTTCTTCCCATTATTTGGAACTCCTTTAAGTGCTGGAGAGAATCCTGAGAGTTCAAACTTTCCAAGAAAAAAGCTTTTCTCAGTCTTAGAACGTTCTCCTTCAAACACCTTGATTAAAACACTTTCTTGATTATCAGAGGAAGTTGAGTAAACATTCTCTTTCTTGGTTGGAATCATTGTGTTCTTTGGAATTAACATAGACATGATACCTCCATCAGTTTCAATTCCAACACTAAGTGGCACCACATCAAGCAACAAGAGATCCTCAACTTTCTTGTCTCCTTCATCATTCAAAATTTCTGCTTGAACTGCTGCACCATAAGCCACCATTCTTTATGAAATTTTTTCCTGTTCAAATTGGGCCCAACTCGTTTATACCCACCCGCCCAACCCGCCAGACCTGTGGGAACCGAACCGAAAGAACCGCATGTGTTTTTGGGCGGTTTTGGGCCTTAATTTTTAAACCGCGAATTGGACCGGTTTGATATTTTGGCCCGAACCCCCCCATACCCGCCCGATGTCCAGGCCTAGTTGAGCCTTAGTCCCTCTTCTTCTTTTTGTTCTTCTCTATTTCAATCCCATGTACTATATGTGTGTTTGCTTTTAGTTTGGAGTTAAAAAATGCATATTAAATGTTGCTCTTCTCAAGAACCTGTTGCCAGCGGCTACCCCTCTCCTCCCTTTCTTATCATTTTATATTCTGATGATATTAGTTTATAATTATTGTTGTTTTGTTTAATTCGTATCTTACTTCACTTACATTTTATTGATTTCTCTTTTGTTTTTATTATTCTATGTTAAAGAGCTATCAACTACTATATGCACCATATCTTTTCATTTATCTGACCCCTTTTAGATCTTCAGTTTTTGGTCCACTTTTTTTATCTTCACTAGTTGTGAGTCTAACTCACCTTCATTCATTGTTATTACCATGCTTTCATCCAACATTCTCAAAAAAACTCAATCTGACGTTCAAAAAAATGTTCTTAGCGGATGTTCAAAAAAACTCATTTGCTTATATGCAGATGATTTGCTCATTATACTGCAAAAATAAGCAGAGTGAAAAATAAATTGAAGCTGGAATTTAAAGGTCGATACTAAAGTTACTACTTATGCATGTACATAATGAAAAAACATGAATGAAGCTAGACTCAGGGGGGTCTTGAGGGTGTGCGGGAAGAGCGATCGCACATGGCCCCAAAATTTTAGGGGCATTTTTTTTATAAGGTATACATATACATATATATATATATATATATATATATATATATATATATATATTACTACATGTTTGATTGATAAATACATGTATAACTATTTTTGCTAGAATTAATTTTATTGAAATTTTGGTTTGAACTTTTCAAAATTAAAGTAAACTTTAATATTTATTCCATAATAACTTGTTTTATTTGATGTTGTATTAAAACAATAAATTTTAATATATACGACTTATGAAAATAGGGCACCATTTCAAATATTGCACAGAGCACCAAAATCTCAGACACGACTACTATATATTGCCTAGAGGGTTTTGATTTTCATCCCAATTTTTGCCTCGTGAACCCATGAGTAGCTGCATACTAGATTTTTTTTTTTACCACAAATTCATCTTCTAAAAAAGAAAACATCTACTCTTCTACTTTTAATATATACAAATAACCCAATACCAAAAATACTAAATTATCCCCAACTTTTATCCCAATCCCAAATTATTTTCTTTCACCTTTTTTTTTTCTCTCACTCACTTTTATCATTAGTGGGTCTCACTCTCACTCTCACATCATCTTTTAATTTTTTATTTCACTTTAAAACCTACTTTTTTCTTTCCTCTCTCTCTCTCTCTCACTCTTTCCACTTCTCTCTACTTTTTTTTTGACCAAAACAAACTTATGTCATTTCAATATCAATAATATTTGTTACACACAAAGGAGCAATATAATGAGAAAATGAGCTAGCATAGGATCTTGATGCCCTTGCAAGAGTATGAGCAACAAGATTGACTTGCCTCCTAACAAAGCTAATCCTATAGCTTGAATATTGAGAAATAAATTTAATACAATGGGAAATGATAACACCAAAATCGGAGTTATTGGACAACGCTTTATTCACCGCATTAGCCACTGAAATACAATCTGTCTCAATGCCTAGTGCTTCCAAGCCTAAGTCCTTCAACCAATTCAATGCATGCCATAGCCCCACAAACCACATAGTCTTCCCCTCCACTTCTCTCTACTAAACACAATCAACCAACTCACTACCATTTTTTTTAAATTTATTTTTTGAAAAAAATCAGTAATTACATAAAATTAATTAAAATAAAATTAAATTATTATGTAGAATTTACTATTTACTATAATCTGCTCAAACAACTAAACCCAATTAATTTAACCACTACCAATTGTCAAAAAAAGTGATACCCATAGCAAAAATTCCAAAATTATTTTTCCTAAAACAATCAATAATTAAATCTCATCCACTTTTTTTCGTGAGTCGCAGAGGAGCAATAACGACAGTGCCAACGGGAACGCCAACAGAAGCGCCAACAGGAGCAGCGAGAGCGCCAAAAAGCAACAAAAGCTGCCTGCTGCGCTTACGTGCGCAGTCAATTTTTTTTTTTCAAAAAACAAATTATTTTAATTTATTTTTTCTAAAAAATCAGTAATTAAATAAACTTAATAAAATTAATATTAAATTATGTAGAATTTATTATTTACTTTAATCTACTCAAAACTACTAAACCCAACTAATTTAACCACTACCGATTGTCAAAAAAAGCGACACCGCTAGCAAAAATTCCAAAATTATTTTTTCTAAAGAAATCAACAATTAAATCTCATCCATTTTTTTCGTGAGCCGCACGGGAGCGGCAACGAGAGCAGCAACGATGGCACCAACGAGAGCGCTAACAGAAGCGCCAACGGGAGCAGCAACGAGAGCGCCAACCGGCGCGCCATTATTATAATAGGATACCGCCATTATTACATCTCATTTTCTTTTTTCCTCATTTTTACTCTACTCAATATATACAAATAACCCACTACCAAAAGTACTAAATCACTAGTGGAAAAAAGACATTTAGCGTCGGTTAAATTGGACATTTAGCGTCGGTTATCGCCCGACGCTAAATCGCCCGATGCTAAATGTCATACATTTAGCATCGGTTATTTAACCGACGCTAAATGTCACATTTAGCGTCGGGTGTTCAGATAACCGATGCTAAATGTCCATTTCATCACTGTTTTTGCTGTCTGAAAATGACATTTAGCATCGGTTATTTGAAACAACCGATGCTAAATGTCCTGAAAAATGACATTTAGCATCGGGTGTTTGAAACAACCGATGCTAAATGTCCTGAAAGTGACATTTAGCATCGGTTATTCCAAACAACCGATGCTAAATGTCCTGAAAGTGACATTTAGCATCAGTTGTTCCAAATAACCGATGCTAAAAGTCATTTTTGATAAAAAAAAATGACATTTAGCATCGGTTGTTTGAAACAACCAAACAACCGATGCTAAATGTCATTTTCTTGATAAAAAAAAGACATTTAGCATCGCTTGTTTGAAACAAACGATGCTAAATGCCTAGTTTCTTTTTATATTTTCTTTATCATTTTGATATGAGTGTGTTTGCTAATTAAGACTTTAAAGTTAACATTTCTCATATTAAGTGTTATCATTTTGAAACTAGTAACATTTCCTACTGGTTCAACAGAAAAAAGAAACTAGCAGTAACATTTCTCATATTAATAGTATTTCCTTCAAAAGAAACTAGTAAAAAGATTCTGCCTATAAGGTAAGTGTCTAGTAACATTTACTTTAAAGTTAACATTTCTCATATCAACCTGAAGCATTTCCTACTGGTTCAACAGAAAAAAAATAACCTACTAATTAACCACTTAAAATTAAATAGATACACTTTTATAGGCAGAAAGTACATAATGTGAACTACACTTTTATAGGCAGAAATCAAATAGATACACTTCTTTCTTGCATGAGGCAGAATCAGCTTCACCAGCATCTCAGCAGGCACACTCATATCAAAATATCCATGCCCAACAACACGCTCAGCCATGTAGCTTATTGTCTAAAATCATGAAAACAACTCAGTAATTAACAGCCCAAAGTAGAAGTAAACAAATATTTCTTATACAACATTTTGAATTTGTTCACACAATTGTGAATTATGGTGACTTTCAATTTTCAGAAAACTGTAAAGTCACTGTATTCAAACAAAAGTGTCTTTCGTTAAATGAACTATTAAAATTGATTCTTATATGAAATGCATGATAGAATCTGCAGGTTACCTATTATCTTTCCAAAAAGAATGATGATCTAACTCAGGTACAACTAACGTAGCATTAAGAATTCGTGCAACGACAACAGCATCTGTTATCTGGATGAAGGAACATAAATGTCATTTCCACCAAAAGAACTTATTCATTTTTGTTTTAAAAAACTTAAGTTATCTGCAAGACTAGGCAAGAGAACCTTGGCAAGCCCCATATTCACATAAACAAGTGAATCAGAGTTGATTATATACGAGACTATAGCATAAAATAAAACTCTTATCTTTTCCTTTTAATATGTATGGGAGGGAGCAACTAAGATGGCAGATCATGTCCTACTTACCCAAGTTCTTTGTTGATTCAATCCTCCACTAATTGCAATAAGCAAATATCCATTTGACATCTGCTCACGCACAACAGCTACATATTATCCGGTAACGAAAATAAGAAACAAAGTGAGAAATGGCAAAGTTAGTATACTTGTCATCCCAATCATAAGGATATAATTTGTGCACAAAGAAATCAAAATATCCTATAATTGAGATATATTATGAGATGAAAACTATACAGCGAAATGGTCACCACCTGCTGCTACTGAATGTCTAGTATTAATGCCTCAGTGATGATAAATAACTGAGATTTTATCCAGCTCCAGCAGCTGTAACTGAGAAAGTTATCTGAATCAATTCATAAAACCTTCAAATGTGTCTCTTCCAACATCTCCAATGTTGTACTAAAATCATAGTCAGAAAAAGTGCCAAGAAAAATAGTTGTATGGCATGAAATATGAGATGGTACCTTGATGTAGCAAAGATCTTTTATATGGTTGTCTATAATTCAAGGAAGATACTATCTATCGTCTTCAGTTTTTCCATCTCCTCCTCACTGGCAATTCCAGGATCAATATAACATAACTGAAATAGAAACAAGACCATCAAGTCTTGTCATTCAAGATGCTGCAACATTTTCACTATTTCACTTATGTAACAACATAAGCAGTAACAGAAAAAAAGGATCTTCACATATACTTGCATGGAAATTAATTACAGAAAACACTAAACTTGCAAGATATACTACAAGACATTATCCCTTCAGACTACTAGACATTATCCCTTCAGACTGTGAATGTATTTTGTAGTATCTAAATCCAAATAGCTGACAGTCAAAAGACACCCCTGTGAATTTGCAATTAATAACAAAGGTACAACAGAAAAGTTAATAATGCATTGGGCTATAAAGTTAATCAATAAATAATGTTCTAAAATATTTGCATTAACGTCAACACACACCTTGGCCCAGTTGGGACTTGAGATGGTGAATATTTCCCAGTAAGCATTCCAAGTCCTAGAGGACTATAAGCAATCATGCGAATACCAAGAGAATCACATATGCTCTTGATCTCTAGTTGATCTTTCCCCATGCTTAGCAAAGAAAATTGCACCTGAAAAGTTGAAATTATAAAGAAGATCAATGTCACCAACTTTGACAGGTTCATAAGTTTTTTCAAGGTATTTCACAATCATCTCATAATCATTTGAATCCTTCTTCAAGGGAGAAATTGAGCAACACTAACAGATCAATACTTATACAAAAAATCAATAACACCAGCAATAACAGATTGATTTTGATAATAACCTAACCAAAGTCCATCAAAGAAATTCCATGAAAAAATTCCAAAACATTATCGCAATTTTTGGAACTAAAAACAATGAAAAAAACGAATGGATTTATAGAAGGAAGGAAACATAGGTATGGAGAAGACAAAATCTGATTTCCAGTCTACATTGTTACAGACAAAATCTGATTTCCGTGGAGAGAAGAGACGGCGTGGAGAGCAGTGACCTTGGGAGAGAAGACGGAGTGGAGAGCAGAGACGGGGGGAGTGGAGAGAGCAGAGGCGGCGAGACAAACAAAAAATGGATAAGAGACAAACATTAGCATCCCTTAAGTAAATTCAAGTCTACATTGTTTTGTCTTCTCCATATAAGACAAACAAAAAATGGATAAGAGCCAGCAATGTGCCATCCCATCTGTACCAACCTCACTTGTTAATCATTCAAGATAAGGATCATAGGAAAAAAATACATGACATCCTATATCATAAAGCCTAAATATATTTATTTAATCAATGCCTCTAATTCTAGCTTTAATCAATGTTAATGTCACCTGTTTTGTGCTGCTCTAGCTTCTTTCACACCACCATGAACATAAATTGTTACAGAAATCCTTAGGATGGAGTATAACACAACAATAATGAATACAAATGATGTGTTGAGGGAAGTTTAATTATAGTTTCCTTAAACAGCTTATGAATGAATTGAGTGGCTAAGATGAGTGACCCTTTAAGTGATCAACAAAATGCCAATTTATGAATTGAATGAAAACAGCTTATGAATGAATACATTGATATCAGAGATGCTACAAAAGGCCAAAAGTTAGCCATTGATTTGATACCATTTAAGTGATCAACAAAATCAACCCAGCTGGCTCCACCTGAAAACACAAGTCATTAACATTTTGCCGATCATTAACACAGAGAGGGGGATTCCACCAAAAACACACAGGGAGGGGAACAAAAAATTCAAAACAGAAGGGATGGGGGAAATAACAATGAACAAGGAGAAATCAACAAAATGTTTCAAATGAACTTCTCTTATTCTTGTCTACATCTTTCTTGTCAACAAAAACAAAATGTTTGCAAACAAAAAATTCTACTTTTTCCATTTCTGGAAAATCAATCAAACACAATGACCTAAAATTGATATCTTGAAACAACAGAAGAAGGAAAAATGAAGAGGAGAAGGAAAGCATACATATGCACATCACCACCGCCATACCATCGGTCGTCGTCAGCTCCGCCAGCGCACGCAGTCAGCCCCTCACCACGTCTCACAACACCTCTCTCCTAAAAATATTCCTTCTCTCCCCAGCATCTCTCCATCTCTCCCTCGATCTCACTTTCTCTCCCACCACCGCCATCTCCATCGGCCTCCCTCTCTCCGACGAGCCCTCCGCCGTAACCACCACCCCACCCCCTTCTTGCCATGCCATGTTTCTAATTTCTCAGAGTCGAGAGTCGAGAGGGAGCGAGAGTAGCTGGTAGTTAAGGTTAGGGTTTTGGGGAAGAGTCGAGACAACATCTGGGTCGCAGATTACAGATTTTGCGAGGAAGAGGAACTTCTGAGAATGAAGGAATGAAGGGACCAGATCTGATACTGTCCATGGTCCCTGGCTCCAGATCCTTGAGCACAGCTCTAGGTACAAATCGTCCGCAACTCGCTTCATTGTAGTAAACGTTGACTCGCTCGAGTTGCAAAGCGGTGTTCCCTTGAAACATATAAAATCAACTCGCTTCGTTCTTCCCTTGTTAGTGAATGCGAAGAGAGCCAGGAGGAGAGGAAGAGAGTTAGAGGGAGGGAGAGGAAGAGAGCACGAAGAGAAGAAGAGAACGCGAGGTTGATTGGATGTTTAGGGTACGAAGGAATAGAAAAAAAATTAAGCGGATTCAGACTTTTAGCATCGGGTGTTGTCACAACTGATGCTAAATGTTCACATTTAACATCGGTTGTTTAAACACCCGATGCTAAATGTATTGGCTTTTAGACATTTAGCATCGGGTGTTTAAACACCCGATGCTAAATGTCTAAAGCAAATACATTTAGCATCGGGTGTTGAAACACCCGACGCTAAAAGTAGGCGCGAAATATGAAATCTTCCATTTAATTGCAAAAATGCCACCGGTTCAACATTTAGCATCGGCTGTTCAAACAACCGATGCTAAATGTTGCTTTCTAATGTGTTTTTTCCACTAGTGAATTATCCCCCACTTTTATCTTAATCCAAAGGATAAAAATGTCATTTCAAATTATTTTCTCTCACCTTCTTTTTCTCTCACACACTTTTATCATTAGTGGGTCCCACTCTCACATCGAGTTTTAATTTTTTATTTCATTTTAAAACCTACTATTCTCTTTACTCTCTCTCACGTACTCTTTCCACTTCTCTCTACTATCAAGTATCAACATAATCAAACAACCCACTACCAATTTTTTTATAATTGATTTTTTGAAAAAAAATCAGAAATTACATAAAATTAATTAAATTATGTAGAATTTACTATTTACTATAATCTTCTCAAACAACTAAACCCAATTAATTTAACCACTACCAATTGTCAAAAAAAGCGATACCGCTAGCAAAAATTCCAAAATTATTTTTCCTAAAAAAATCAATAATTAAATCTCATCCACTTTTTTTCGTGAGCCGCAACGACAGTGCCAACGGGAACGCCAACAGAAGCGCCAACGGAAGAGACAATGAGAGCAGCGAGAGCGCCAAAAAGCAGCAAAAATTGCCTGCTGCACTGTCGTGCGCAGTTAGTTTTTTTTTTCAAAAATAAATATATTTTCTAAAAAAATAGTAATTAAATAAACTTAATAAAATTAATATTCAATTTTGTAGAATTTATTATTTACTTTAATCTACTCAAAACTACTAAACCCAATTAATTTAACCACTACTGATTGTCAAAAAATGCGATACCGCTAGCAGAAATTCCAAAATTATTTTTTCTAAAGAAATCAACAATTAAATCTCATCCACTTTTTTTGTGAGCCGCACGGGAGAGGCAACGAGAGCAACAACGACACACCAACAGAAGCGCCAATGGGAGTGCCAACGGGAGCAGCGCTATGAGAGCGCAAACAGGCGCGCCAATGAGAGCGCCATTATTATAATAAGATACCGCCATTATTACGTCTCATTTTCTTTTTTCCTCATTTTTACTCTACTATTATTATCATAAGATGATACTGACTTTTTTTTAAAACTTTTTTGCAACAAAACTATTTTAATAAATTTGAAATATCGCATTTTATGGAGTTGTTCATTTTTCTTTTATTACATTTTGCAACTTTTAAGGTATTTATAATTTCATAGCAAATTATAACAAATACGCACGGGTAAAATACTAGTAAGTCATAAAATTACATAATAAAATATTTTTTTAAAATATGTTAACGACACACCTTCTTATTGGTTGACGTTTCAATAAATCCTTAGAGTCTTTTTTAAATAAATATGTAGATTTCGGTCTCTATTACAAAGGCAAAAAAATGATTCAATTTTTAGTCTCTTCTATTTTTTCGGTTACAATTTTTAGTCTCTTCATTTTTTTGTGTTCGAATCGGGGTATCCACCGCCAAATGCAGTGACTAATTCTCTCGTTGGATTGGAGGCACCTCGAAGGGTGGGACAGCTGGCTCTGAGATTTAAAGCTGCTCCATACCCAATGTGAGGATCGAACCCTCGACACTTGGTTAAGGGAGGATGAGTCCCAACCGCTCAACCACACCCTAGGGTTAATTTTTAGTCTCTTCTATAAAAAAAACAAGAGTTAATTACTTTTACCATAATTAATATTTCATATATACTCTCATTTTTTTTATCAATATATACTCCTCATTTAATTGAGTGGTTGAGTAAAAAGTAAAAAATAATAATTAAATGCCAAAAATAGTTAATTTAATAAATTCGGTTAAAATTTATATGAAAAGCTGAAAACTACCATGACTAATTTTCTAATCATCCTAAAATAGTTTTTTTCTTTCTTTTTCTGCTAATATCATTTTTGTGCTTTCACACAAAAGCGATAATTGGTGAGCGAATCGTCTCCCCGACAAGAGTGTAATTTTTCTCAAAATAATAATAAAAAAAAATAGGCTAAATTATAGTTTTGGTCCCCCTATTTTCAAAAATTCAGACATTTGATCCCCCTATTTTAAAACTCAGACATTTGGTCCCCCAATTTTAAAAAATCAAATACATTTAGTTCGAAGAGGGACCAAATGTCTTTGATTTTTTAAAATTGGGGGACCAAATGCCTTTGATTTTTTAAAATTGAGGAACCAAATGTCTTTGATTATTAGCCATAAAAAACTGAAAATTCCTCTTGGGACTAAATGTCTTTGATTTTTTAAAATAGGGGGACCAAATGTCTGAGTTTTAAAATAGGGGGACCAAATATCTGAATTTTTAAAAATAGGGGGACCAAAACTATAATTTACCCAAAAAAGTATAAAGGATAGAAGTTGTTTAGGGCCTCCATTTCGGACCTCAAACTAACTGTTTGCTGTAACCGAAACATGGCGGCTCCTGCTGCAAATGCCTCAGCGTTCACCACCTTACCTTCATCTTCACCTTCCACAAACCCAAAGCCCGTTTTCAAATTCGCTCTCCCATTTTCCTCATACCCAAACAACCCCTCTAAACACCAACGCCGTTCTCTTCGAATCACCGCTTCCCTCTCCAACCCAACCCAAAACGTCACTCCCGCCCCCGCCCCCTCCACCGAACATTTCACTTCCCGATTTACCCTTGACGAACCCCGAAAAGGCGCCGACATCCTCGTTGAAGCACTCGAACGTCAAGGCGTCACCGATGTCTTCGCTTACCCCGGCGGCGCATCAATGGAGATCCACCAAGCTCTCACGCGCTCCACCACCATTCGCAACATCCTTCCCCGCCATGAACAAGGCGGTGTTTTCGCAGCGGAAGGTTACGCTCGCTCCTCCGGCCGCCCTGGCATCTGCATCGCCACTTCCGGTCCCGGCGCTACAAACCTCGTCAGTGGCCTCGCCGACGCCATGCTGGACAGCGTCCCTCTCATCGCCATTACCGGTCAAGTCCCTCGGAGAATGATCGGAACAGATGCATTCCAAGAAACCCCTATCGTTGAGGTAACAAGATCCATTACCAAGCACAATTATCTCGTTCTAGATATAGATGATATCCCTAAGATTGTGAATGAAGCTTTTTTCTTAGCTACTTCTGGTAGACCTGGACCTGTGTTAATTGATGTGCCTAAAGATATTCAACAACAGGTTGCGATTCCTAATTGGGATCAACCTATTAAGTTAACAGGTTACATGACTAGGTTACCAAAGGCACCTTCTGTGGTACATTTAGAACAAATTGTTAGGTTGATTTTGGAATCTAAGAAACCTGTTTTGTATGTTGGTGGTGGTAGTTTGAATTCTAGTGAGGAATTGAGGCGTTTTGTTCAACTTACTGGGGTCCCTGTTGCTAGTACTTTGATGGGTTTAGGTTCATATCCTACTTGTGATGAGAATTCCCTTCAAATGCTTGGTATGCATGGAACTGTTTATGCTAATTATGCTGTTGATAAGAGTGACCTTTTGCTTGCCTTTGGGGTTCGGTTTGATGATCGTGTTACCGGGAAGCTTGAGGCTTTTGCTAGTAGAGCTAAGATTGTTCACATTGATATTGATTCTGCTGAGATTGGGAAAAACAAACAGCCACATGTTTCGGTCTGTGCGGATTTGAAGTTGGCTTTAAGGGGGATTAATAGCATTTTGGAGAGCAAAGGGGTCCAGGGTAAACTGGATTTTGGAGCTTGGAGAGAAGAGCTGAATGAGCAGAAACGCAAGTTTCCGTTGAGTTATAAGACGTTTGAGGAAGCTATTCCTCCACAGCATGCTA
Source organism: Astragalus membranaceus (assembly GCA_039519185.1). Classification (NCBI taxonomy): domain Eukaryota; kingdom Viridiplantae; phylum Streptophyta; class Magnoliopsida; order Fabales; family Fabaceae; genus Astragalus; species Astragalus membranaceus. The sequence continues at coordinate 8,379,147 of CM076851.1, read as the reverse complement.
TTCAGGTTCTTGATGAGCTTACTAACGGGAATGCTATCATAAGTACTGGTGTTGGACAGCACCAAATGTGGGCTGCTCAATATTACAGCTACAAGAGACCTAGGCAGTGGTTGACATCCGGTGGTCTCGGTGCTATGGGATTTGGATTGCCTGCTGCCATTGGAGCTGCTGTGGCTAATCCCGATGCTGTTGTGGTTGACATCGACGGGGATGGGAGTTTCATAATGAATGTTCAGGAGCTGGCCACTATAAAGGTGGAGAATCTCCCTGTGAAGATATTGTTGCTGAACAATCAACATTTGGGTATGGTTGTTCAGTGGGAAGATCGCTTCTATAAGGCCAATAGAGCTCACACCTATCTGGGAGACCCATCCAACGAGAAAGAAATATTCCCCAATATGTTGAAATTCGCAGATGCTTGCGGTATACCTGCAGCCCGGGTGACCAAGAAGGGAGACCTTAGAGCAGCAATTCAAAAAATGCTGGATACCCCTGGTCCCTACCTTCTTGATGTCATTGTACCCCATCAAGAGCATGTCTTGCCAATGATTCCTAGTAATGGAACCTTTGAGGATGTGATAACTGAGGGTGATGGCAGGATAAGTTACTGATTTCCCAAGCCATATTTATCTTGATGTTGTTTTGTGTACTACTAGTAAGTTATTAGCTTATAAACTTTTGTATTAGTGTTGGCAACTAAGACTGTCTGTTTGTTTCTAAATAATTTTCAATTACTCCTACAAATATCCCGTACTGCTCTTTTAATCATCGGTATTGCTATGTGGCCGTATACTAGGGGAGTTGTTTTCATGGATACTGAGTAGTAAAATACTGCAAATCAGAGATTCCCCACTTCTATCGTTTGGTAGTGCAAAGAAATGGGGTGAGAGAAAGAGATAATAAATGAGAATGATTGGATAAAAAGAAGAGAAATATTTCATTTGGTAAGTAGGTATATTTTAGGATGCAGCGAGAGTGAAAGGAGAGAGATTCCCCACTTCTATTGTTTTATCAAATTCACGCATCCTATAATAAAGATAAAGTTAGCTGGTAAAAAGAAAGCGGGTAGTACTACTTAATAAGAAAGTGTGTATTCACGGAACATTTGGTACGAGGGAAATAAGAGAGAGAGAGAGATTCCAAAAAAATCTTCTACCTACCAGATGGTATTGTGTGGGACAAAGAGGATTTGACCCAATAGAAGGTATTAACACAAATATGCTAACTATTAAAGGTATGATGAATAATATAACTAAAATTTTAGCTTATTCGGTTTTACATCAAAATTTAGGAATTATTGAAAATCTCGAAAGAGACTTTAATGATGTACAAAGGAACCTTCTCCTTATTAAAAAAACCAAGAAGATTTAAAATCTGAAGTCAATCGAATAAGAAGCCTTGTTTCAAAAAATGATTCAACCAGTTCCACTAGTTCTTCAAGCTCTATTATCCAAAGTATTATTTTAGCAAAACCAAAAGATTCATCAGAATCTTCAAGATTTACAAAACCTTTGTTTTAATGGAAAATAAATTTGCTAGACATTTTAATAATTATAATCATATAATTGATTTGATTACATGCCTAACGGAAGATAAAGAACGTATAGAAGTAATTTCAAACTTCTTATTAAGAGACGAGGTAGTAGAAATTTTTGATCATATCATCAAAGGCCTAAAAGAGATAAATATAATTATTTTACATTACAAAAATCAGTTAGAAATTAGCATAGAAGAAGAAATAGAAAAGGCCGATAAAGACCAAAAAATCATTCTAGAACATATTCATACCATGTTACAAAGAATATGAGCTGTCTAGAGGAACAAATAGATCGACTAAACACCCTAATGGCATCATTAGATGTTAGCCATGAAGAACAGTCAAATGAAATAGTCTTCGATTATGACTCGGATGAAAACCCATACGATATACCAAATTTTGTAAAAATAGAAGAAATAGGACAGACTTCTCACAGAAGAAAAAGACAGCGAGAAAATAATTTTTATAATGAAGAAAGATATAAAAACATACCATCTCAATATGTTCCTAAGAAATCTATACCAAATGAAGGTGAAATTCTAAATATTGACCGTGTGGATAATCCTACTGAAACAATCCATTCATGGTATAATAGACATAAAGCTCTACTACAACTGAATGAGGAATTCAGAGGACTATCGTCCCAAAATATTTACAATTACATCATGTACAAAACAAGTGGTATAGTTTTCAATTATATGAAACAAATACCCACATCCGTAGAAGAAATTATTATAAGCGGAACCCCAGAAAATGCTTTAGATAATCTCTTAATTGTATTCCTTTCAGAATTTGTAGGAAAAAATCTTCTTAACACAGAGTCAAAAAAGGCTTTTGAAGATAGAGCCTTTTGGCATATTACAAACATGGAAATATGCAACATGTGTTATCTAGACAATTTCATATGCGAATTCCGAGAACAATTCTATAAACTAAACCCGGAACAAAAAACAATGGCCACCGAACTATTGTTTAAAAAACTCCCTGAGGAGGTTTGCAAAGGGGTAGAAAGCTATTTTAAAGATAGCGTGGAAAAAGGAAAAATAGATAATACATTAGGAGGGCGCATATCAATAATCCGTCTTTGGATGGAAGACCGATGTAACGAAAAAATAGCAAAAAGACAAGCAAACATTAACCTTTGCTGCAGCTCTGTTAAAGAAAAAATAGGAAAATATGGTTGCAAAAAACAGGCATCCAAAAAATCTTGGAAAAAGGTCCCTTTTCGAAGGTGGAAGGAGGGAAAAAATAAAAAGAACTTTTGGAGAAAAAGGAATTTCCAAAAGAGAAAAGATTTCAAAAACAAATCCTGTCCAACAGGAAAAAAGAGCTGTAAATGTTGGCTCTGCCAAGAAGAAGGTCACTACGCTAATAAGTGCCCTAAGAAAGAGAGTTCAGAAAAAACTCAAGTCCTAAAAGTAGCCTATGAATTAGGCTACGAACCCATTGAAGATTCTGACATGGAACAAGACGATAACATATATGTCTTCTCTTCTGATTCAGAAGATGTCGAAGATTTTGAGTAAGGGTAACCCAAACGCTACCTTCATAAAAATCAGTATAGAAAACAAGGCAGTTTTAGCCTATGTTGATACTGGAGCAACACTTTGCTTCGGAAGAAAAACCATTGTTAAAACATGGAAACGATTAGAAAAACCTTTAAAAATTGTAGTAGCTGATAAATCTATCTACGAGATATGGTTTGTCGCTCAACAGGTAAAAATTATTATTGAAGGATTTACCTTCCCTGCAAAAACCATTTATTTACATGACTCTGGAATGGATATCATTCTTGGTAATAATTTTTTAAAGCTTTATAATCCGTTCGTCCAAAGAGTAAAAACCATTAGTTTAAAATGTCCAAATCTTGAAAATCAAAAATCGGTTTTGATAACTACTAAAATTATTACTCGAAATGAGGTAGTAAAAATGTTTCTTGAAGACATCAAGGATAGTCTGGAAATGATATTATTTTATCAAGTTTCACTTGAAGAAAACCTTAATGAGGTTTGTAGCGATCACCCGCTCGATCCCATTAAAAACAAAAATAATAAAATAATAAGCATACTTCTAAAAAATCCTAATACTGAGGTAAACGTTCCAAACAGAATACCTTACAGTATTAAAGATGTAGAAGAATTCACAAGAGATTGTGAAGAACTCCTTGAAAAAAATCTAATAAGACCAAGTTCTAGCCCTCACTCTGCACCAGCTTTTTACGTTGAAAACCACAATGAAATAAAAAGAGGAAAAAGAAGGATGGTTATTAATTACAAAAAATTAAATGATGCCACAATAGGGGATTCATATAAACTTCCAAGAAAAGATTACATTCTTGAAAAAATCAAGGGGTCAAACTGGTTTTCATCCTTAGACGCAAAGTCTGGATACTACCAACTCAGGCTAGAAGAAAAAACAAAACCGCTAACAGCTTTCTCCTGTCCGCCTCAAAAACAATATGAATGGAATGTTTTACCCTTTGGGTTAAAACAAGCACCATCCATTTACCAACGCTTTATGGACGAAAGTCTTAAAGGGTTAGAAGATATATGCCTGGCATATATCGATGATATTATCATTTTTTCTAAAGGAACAGAAGAAACTCATATCTCAGAAGTTTCTCGAGTTTTAAAAAGAATAAAAGAAGTAGGAATTGTTATTTCTAAAAAGAACTCACAACTCCGAAAAAAGGAAATAGAATACTTGGGTTTAAAAATCAGTGATCAGGGTAAATTAAATTTATCTAGTCACACCCAAGAAAAAATACACCAGTTTCCTGATGAATTATGTGATCGTAAACAGATTCAGAGATTTCTGGGTTGTTTAAATTACATAGCTGATCAAGGATTTTTGAAAAACCTTGCTACACAAAGAAAACATCTGCAGAAAAAGATTTCTGAAAAGATAAGATGGGAATGGACCCCACAGGACACTTTCGTTGTACAAAAAATAAAGAAAGAGATCAAAGTTTTACCAGAATTATACAATTTTGAAGGTAAGGACTTTCTTATTATTGAAACCGATGCCTCAAAAGACACTTGGGCCGGATGTATGAAAGCTATCAAAGATGGAAAACGATTATTGGAACTTAACGAAGATGGAAACATCTCAGGTTCACAAGATAACATCCCTTGGGATGATAACACCTTAAGGGTGTGTAAAACAAATACAGATAAATCTGTAGAATTATCTACCGAATCGAAAGATTTGAGGACAAACAATTTTGATTCTGTCTTATGTAAATAGACCTCTGGTACATTTACTAAAACCGAACAAAATTACTCCATTGCTGAACTCGAAACACTTGCGTGTCTAAGGGTTCTTGAAAAATGGAAAATAGAGCTCTTACCTACAAGGTTCGAGCTTCGAACTGACTCAAAATATGTAACAGGTTTTTGGAGATACAAACTCCACGAAGACTACAAAAAAGGAAGATTGATCAGGTGGCAGCTAAAGCTACATCAATACCACCCTTTAATCAAATACATAAAATCAGAACAAAACCCATTTTCAGACACACTAACAAGAGAATGGAAGCAATTATGAAGCAAATTCAGCACCAACTGAACCAGAAAAAGGAGCAGAAAGCTGCTCTCCAACAAAAACTCCGAACTCTCGAAGGGGAGGAAGAAGAGCTACAAAAAACATTACAAATAATAGCTGGAGTTTCAAAATCAGAAGCTTCATCATCAACAGAGACATCAGAGGTGGAAACCCTACCTCCAAGAAAATCAAACATGGAAAGAATAGTTGACAAATCAATAAAAGAATCTAGACTATGGAGTAACATGGTCGAAGAAGAAGAAACAGAGGAAGAAGACAAAACCGTTGAAAAATGGTATGTCATATTTAACGGTCCATTCAAAGGACTCTACAACAACTGGGCCATTGCTAGACAACACATAGAGCAAGAATGTAACTCACAAGAGTTATGAAACTAAAGAGATGGCACAAAAAGCCTACTCAGCATCAAAATCAGTACCAGAGAAGGAGGCAGCATCATCCTTTAAAAAGGTATTGATTGATAACCCTAAGGTTATATCTAGAATGATGAACCTTGGTACCCAGGGCTAACCCCATGGATAAACTAAAGGGAATATTAACAACTGAACAAAAAATAAACCTGAAAAAGTTCACCCTGGATAAATGTAATCAAAATTGGAACTCAGTGATAAATTATAAAGAAATCCATACTTCTTTATTATTTTATCCTAAAAGGAAAAATGCTGGGCCAAAAACAGTAATAATCCCTGGAGCACAACCATTAATGGTTTACTCATACTTCCAATCTGGATTGATTGACACCGTCTATATTCAAGACTTGAAGGAGATATCAGAATTCCCGATAAAATGCCAATTTTCCCTAAGGCAGTATAAAGAACGGGTTGCAAAAGACAGAGAAATGTTTCTCAAATGTTCCTCATCATACCCAGTATTCAAAGAAGATGGTACTTTAATAGTACCATCAATGACAGTAGCACAAATCGGTGTCTCCAATGGTGAATACCCAACAAAAGACACTATAGAAGTCCAAATCCCAGATGCAAAATCAGTGGCAAATTCGCTGAATGAAGTATATAATTCCTCCCTCAGAATCGGGAATGGAAAGAATCAAATTAAAATAAACTATGTAAGCAAAAACATGGTTGTATATAGCTCATTTCTGAAAGAAGTCTCAAATGAAGAACTCGAGACTGTACTAAGATTTGAAGAACAATTCAACCATCTAAACGGAGAGCTTGAAGATCTCCCTGAAGAAATCAAGCAGCTAGCCTGTGAAAAGCTCAGAATGAAGAAAAACCATGAATGCAGCATCTGCAGAAATCAAAATCTGGAAGAAGAAGAATGACGTAAGCATTAGCATAATGTAAACGTCACAAAGGTGTCGGCAGAAGTCGACAAAGATGTAGGACCCAAGGGTCCTGAGTGCCTTCACAGCACATTTACTTTTTGTAAAACAGTTTACTTTTTCTTTCAATAATTGTACTGGTGTCGGCCACTACCTTGCCACGCCTCTAAATTTTTAATTATTGCAGGACACGTGTGTCCATTAAGGGTATTATGGTCTATATGCCAGCCCTAGTGTGTGTATAAATAGAGGCTTCAGTCCTCACTAATAAAATCAGAGTTAAATGCATTGAGCAAAAATATATCTCTCCACCTTAAAAGATTTTAAGTGTGTAAGTTCCTTGAGTGAAGACTCTGAAGAGGGAACAGGTTCTTTGAACTCAGAAGAGTTCTGAATAGAGAACAACCAGGACAATCATCAAAGAACAACATCAACAAAACAACATCAGGAAAAATATTCAGGTATGTTTTATTCGCATTATCTTTAATGAGTAATAATCAAATAACTATCGAAGATAATATTAAAATCATTGAAGAACAAGAAGACCAGGAAGGATTTTTCCTCGATGGCATTTTTGATGGTCTAACCGACAAAATAAGAAAAATTGATTTCTCCTTAAAAGAGAATCATAATTTCAAAAATGATCTTTTTAAACAACTTAGAAACAAATTTTCTAGAAAAAATATTATTCAGTTTGGAATAATGACCGGAGAAGAAGCAGTTCCAATCGAATACGCTTCTGGAAATGTAATCCTACCCATAATAAGTACATATCAAATAAAGAAGAGAATAAACTCTCTGAAACCAGAAATAGCTCAAAAAATAGCTTATATTCATATATCAACAGTCCAAATAATGATTAAAAGTACATTCTTAGAAGGAGTAGATTCCCCTTTAAGAATTGAACTAAGAGACGACAGAATTATGCATCAAAATGATTGCATAATTGCCAAAGGAAACGGAAACCTTAGCAAAGGAAAAATCAAGTTTGACATAAATCTCCAAATAGGAATATCCCTTAAAGACTTTGATCTCAACAGATCAATAGTTTTACATTATGAATTTTTGAGAAAGGATTTATACAAAAATGTGAATCATCCCTTTACAATTGCCTATAAAATAAATTATGCTTTGACTAATAGTCACTATAGCATTGAATTTAAAACAAGTAAACGAATTTATATGGATGAATTATTTTCTCCTGTACTCGAATTTCAAAATCTAAAAATAGAAAGATCATCGAGTTTTATAACAAAACCCAGATTGTCTCTAACGATTGAAAAACCTTTGATTCAAAAGGAATTAAATGAAATAGAAGATTTACAAAAGGCAATAGAAATATTAGAAAAGAAATTTTGAGTTATGCCTGGAATCACTCTGCAAAAAGAAATAGAAATAAATGAGGAAAAACTTTATTTCTTAAATGAAGAAATACGAACAAAAACAGAACTGCTTATTTCATATATGCAGAAGTGTTCAGAAATAAAATCAGATATTGAATTTGAGGTTCGATCTCAACTTAAAAAAATGTACAAAATTTTAATAAAAAATCTTGAGAAGAATCTTGGAAGATTAAAAACACAAAGAAATCTTGTGAATGATAAAATTAATGAAATACAATAAATGAGGAAAAACTTTATTTCTTAAATGAAGAAATACGAACAAAAACAGAACTACTTATTTCATATATGCAGAAGTGTTCAGAAATAAAATCAGATATTGAATTTGAGGTTCGATCTCAACTTAGAAAAATGTACAAAATTTTAATAAAAAATCTTGAGAAGAATCTTGGAAGATTAAAAACACAAAGAAATCTTGTGAATAAGACTTTTTTAATAGGATTTTCTATCTTTTGAATTAAATTTTTAGACAATTTAAAGTTACTTGAGAAAAATCAACACGGTTGTCTTTGATTTATATTTATATATCTTATTTTTACAAGATAAAAAAAATCAAAAAAATGAAGTAAATCACTTAAGACATAGGGGTAAAAAGGAAAGGCAGTTTTTTTACACCCCCGTCCCATTGTACCCCATACCCCCAAATTGACCAAACGGAACAAAATACCCCTAAAAAAATGTTAAAAAACGAATTCATTCCTCGTTCTATCATATTTTCGGAAATACCTCTTTCCGGAAATACCTCAAAAAGAGGTACTTTCGGAAGCCAAATTAACCTTCCGGAAAGCTTCCGGAAATACCTCTTTTTGAGGTATTTCCGGAAAACCCATATTTCTGTCTTCCGAAAATATGTGTATTTTCAGAAATTTTTAAAAAATATTTTTTTAATGAAAAATTAGAGATATTTTAGGGATTTATGGTAAAATAGGGGTATGGGGTCTAATGATGGGGTAAAAAAAAGTGCCAAAAGAAAATGAGTGTGAATGGGTAGACTCACTAGTTAATTAGTGAGTAAAAATACTCTCAACAACATTAAGGTTCTTACTTCCGTTTTAACTTTGAATTAATAATCTTGTATAGTTTCTCATAATAATTTTTTGGCTCTTTTTTTTACCCCCCCTCTTCCCCCTTTTTAAAAGAAAACTGATTTTTTTAAAAATTTCCGAAATTATCTCAAAAGAGGATAAATCCAGAAACCAATTTTTAGAACTTTCCGGAAGTCCGGAAAGTTCTAAAATAAAGCTTTTCGAAATTATCCTCTTTTGAGGTAATTCCGGAATTTTGTTTTAAAAAATACTTCCGGAATTATGTCCTATTGGATAATTCCGGAACACATTTTTTAAAGATTTCCGGAATTACCCCAAACGACATAATTTCGGAAGTCAAAATGTGTTCCGGATTTATGTGTTTCGACGTAATTCCGGAAATCTTTAAAAAACTGTGTCCCGAAATTATGTATTTTCGGAATTTTTTGAGGGATCAGGGGTAAAATTGTACGTTTGGTGAATTTGGGGGGTACAGGGTATGATAGGGGTACAAACAAAAAAGCCCAATTTGTTTGATAAAGAAAGTAAACAATATTTTATTCTTATCAAAAACTCATAATAATATTTATTATTAAATTCTTACCTCAAAAATCAAAATAATACATTTCCAATAATTCATTTACCAAAAATATATTTTCAATAATATCATTTGTCAATGATGTAAAAAAAAGCTTAAAGGTACATTTGGTCCCTGCAAATATACAAAAAATCTTGTTTCGTCCCTGCAATTTCAAAAAAATTAAAAAAGCCCTTGCAAATACCAAACACTTCTAGTTTGGTCTCTGCCGTTAATTGTTGACTAACAGTGTTAATGGTTGGGTGACGTGGATGCCAACTCATCATCTCTTTCATTCCTTTTTCTCTGAAACTCTCATCTTCTTCTTCTTCTTCTTCTTCTTCTTCTTCTTCTTCTTCTTCTTCTTCTTCTTCTTCTTCTTCTTCTTCTTCTTCTCATCTTCTCCTCTTTTTCTTCTTCTCATCTGCAACATCAATTTCATCAACATCAATTTCAATTTCCAGATCTGAAAATTTAATTCATCAACATCAAAGGAAGCGTGTTTGCGTTTTGCGATTTCTGGATTTTGTTTCAAGAACCCACTGTCACTTCCGGCCAAAATTAAACCCAGCTGTTTCCGGCAACGAGCCTGAAATCAATGGATTTGTCTTTTTTTTGGGTGAATCAATGGGAAACTCTCTTCTTCTTCTTCTTCTTCTTCTTCTTCTTCTTCTTCTTCTTCTTCTTCTTCTTCTTCTTCTTCTTCTTCTTCTTCTTCTTCTTCTTCTTCTTCTTCTTCTTCTTCTTCTTCTTCTTCTTCTTCTTCTTCTTCTTCTTCTTCTCATCTTCTCTTTTTCTTCTTCTCATATGCAACATCAATTTCATCAACATCAATTTCAATTTCCAGATCTGGAAATTTAATTCATCAACATCAAAGGAAGCGTGTTTGCGTTTTGCGATTTCTGGGTTTTGTTTCAAGAACCCACTGTCACTTCCGGCCAAATTTAAACCCAGCTGTTTCCGGCAACGAGCCTGAAATCAATGGATTTGTCTTTTTTTGGGTGAATCAATGGGAAACTCACGTTTATTTGTGTTCTGGGAATCATCTTCGACTTTGATATGTTTGGTCCTACTCCTGAATCTCTCGGTAGTTGTCAATCTCTTAATAGAATTCGTACGGGTGATAACTTTCTCAATGGTTCAATTCCTCAAACATCATCACCATCATCAACCCTTAACCTCATTCTCTCTCTCCACTACCCGTCCCACCACCACCTCCATACTCAAAATCACCACGACCCCAAACCTGAGAGAGAAGAAAAAGAAGAAGAGGAAGAAGAAGAGGAGAAGAGAGATACAACACTTTGTTGGTTTCCAAAATTTCCAGAAACTGAGAAAAATGAAATGAAGGAGAAGGGGATTGGAATATTAGGGATTTTAGGGATTTCGAGAATCTAAGAAATGAAATGAATTTATCCAACTTGGCATCCAACATGGCAGACACATCACAAGGAACTAACGTTGTTAGTCAAAAGTTAACAGCAGGGACGAAATTAAACGCGTTTGGTAATTGCAAGGACTTTTTTAAAATTTTTGAAATTGTAGGGACGAAACAAGATTTTTTATATATATTTGCAGGACCAAATTGTAGGGACGAAATACCTATTTTGAGGTGATTCTAGAAAGTTCTAAAATAAAGCTTTTCGAAATTATCCTCTTTTGAGGTAATTCCGGAATTTTATTTTAAAAAATACTTCAGGAATTATGTCCTATTGGATAATTCCGGAACACATTTTTTAAAGATTTCCGGAATTACCCCATACGACATAATTCCGGAAGTCAAAATGTGTTCCGGATTTATGTGTTTCGACGTAATTCCGAAAATATTTAAAAAACTGTTCCGGAATTATGTGTTTTCGGAATTTTATTGAGGGATCAGGGGTAAAATCGTCCGTTTGATGAATTTTGGCGGTACGGGTATGATAGGGGGTCCAAAAAAAAAGCCCAATTTTTTTGATAAAGAAAGTAAACAATATTTTATTCTTATCAAAAACTCATAATAATATTTATTATTAAATTCTTACCTCAAAAATCAAAATAATACATTTCCAATAATTCATTTACCAAAAATATATTTTCAATAATTTCGTTTGTCAATGATGTAAAAAAAAAATTCTTTTGTCAAAAAAATAAATATATTTTCAATAATTTCATGTTTTGGACTAAAAATGGCTGGTTGCAATTATTTGATGATGATGATTAACGCTTGATGCACTTCACAGCCATTACATACACCAAACAGACGATTTTAGGGTTTCAAATTCATAGCAATAGCATACCTTCCTTACCTTGCCTGCAATGTCTGACATCGATAATCACGCCTACCGGCATCGCGGTTCGTCTTCGTCCCCCGACAAGGTGCTTTGTTTTTTCCCTCTGCGATTTATTTTTTCCAAATAATTAAATAATTAATTATCTAGTAGATGATTCTATGTTGCCGCTTGATCTATATCAAATCCCTTTTCGTTGTTAGATTGTTGTTCTGTTTCAGTGTGCTTGTTTACGTTTTCCGAATTTCTTACAGTGTTTGCAATGTGATTTTTCCAGAACTATTTTAAGTCCATTGAAGTCTAGATCGCTGGTTTGCTCGAATAGTTTATCTGTTTTTTGGGTAGTTGTGGAGACGGTAGTTGTGGAATTAAGGGTATTACCTCTTTAGATCGCTGATTTGCTTGAATAGTTTATCTGTTTTTTGGGTTTTTCTTTCCTTGCTTCCACTACATTTCTGAAGTTTTCTACAATGTGCAGTTGTTTTATGAAATTAAAATCTACAATGTATGTTGCTCGCTTGCTCTGTGTTTATTGTTTTGGCTATTCTCTTGATGCATGAGGGTCAGATAAGATGACTGAATGTTTTAAATTGCCTCAGGAGAGTACGAGGGTGAGAAGGAGAGATGGAGACAGGAAGGGTTTTCATGATCACCATCACAGAGACTATAATAATGGGGGTTTTAGAGGACGGGGTAAATTTGATGACAGTTATAATCGCCACCGCAGCCGTGATTACGATAGGTTGGGCCATTCGTCATCCGTTTCTGCTCTTTTCTAATTAGTTTTTTCTAAAGCAATGTATAGATTAGCACCTTTCTATGCACTATTTATCATTTCATATATTGGATAGGTATTTTCCTTTTGTAGGCATAATGACTTTGTTCGAGATGGAGATACGAGGCACAAACATGGATCACATTCAAGGAGATCCAGGAGAGAATCTAGATCACGATCTAGATCCCCTTCTCATTCTGAAAGGTATGTTCCTTTTGTGAGCATAATTACTTGCTTTCATCTGTTAGAAGGTGGGACAGGTATTTATATTGAAAGCAGCTTGTTTTGAAAAAGTTTTTTGTTACCACTCTTTTGTAGATTTTTCTTAAACAAAGTTCCTAAAGTTGGGCAAAGTCAAACTACTTTCGCATGTTACAATTTCTTTTACTTATATTCTGTTGCATTGTGGGCACAATATTTATTTTGGTTCTAATTTGACTCTTTAAGTCCTCTCTGCCTTCTGTTTTTGTTGGTTGTGTCTATCTATGCATTTATCGTTGTGCGCATTTGTTTTTGTCTTCAGCAAAAAGACCTCTGGTTTTGACATGGCACCACCTGCTGCAGGTGCGCCTGCTGTTTCAGGTTTGTATTTAGCCTCTTAATTTAATGCATTATGTGTTTGTATTCTTAATTGAATTATGTTTTCAAGCTTCGGTTTTCTTTTTTCCAATATTCAATCTGTAATAGGTGTTCCCTTAGTTTTAACTTTTAAGTGTTTCTACTGTTATTTTACTTGTGAAACTAAGAATTATTCTTGTGTTGTTTGGCTGTTGTGTGTGGTTTTGTATTTCTGCTTATTTTTATGGTTGGGTAAGAAGGCAATGTTGGGCTGCATGTGCTACACCTACCCATCAGCGTACACCCTGTAGAATATTCAATGGATGGCCTGTACATTCTGTAGCTGGAAATTTTACTCTCAACCGGAAAAAGTTGCCTATTGGATGGCTTATACATCAGCGACACCCTGTAGCATATTCAGTGGTCAAATTCATTTCTAAATTTTTATATTATTCATGCTTTATATTAGGTATGATATATTTTCTTTCTTTTGGATTTATTTGTTGTGAAGTGGATGCTTTTAGGCCTCTTATTTGTTTGATCTAGTCACAAGCTACAAAACCATGCAGCATTTTTCTCTAGAACTTATTTTCTACATATTCTAGTTTTCTTACAAGTTAATAATGCAGGGCAAATGCCGGGTATTGCCCATATGATTCAAGGAACTACACAAAATTTGTCACCATTTGGGATATCACAGGTGCTAGTTTTTCACGAGTGTTGTGGCACAAGATTTCAGCTATTTCAATTATATCCATACACTAGATGATTTACTTTGTCGCAGATTGGAGCACTTTCCTTAATGCAAGTTCAACCTATGACACAGCAGGTTGTGTGACTCCTGATACGTTTGTGATGTTATGTGCATTCAAAGGCTTATATGTCTTTATGACAGTTTTTATTTTCTTGTTCTAAAAGGCTACAAGGCATGCTCGGCGAGTGTATGTTGGCGGGCTTCCTCCTTTTACTAACGAGCAGGTTCTCTATATGGACACCTCACCCTTATAAGATCTAAAATATTTTCAAATGATTACAATTCTTACATGTGGTTGCTTCCAGTTCAACGTAAATAAATTTACCTAATTTAGAAGGTTATTCTTACAGGCAATATAGTATATCAAAAAGATTTAAGGGTCATGGCTATGGTAACTCAAGGAGTGCAAATACTTGCAATTTTCAAATAATTTGGCAAAAAAGTCTTGGAGTGTATATGGCAAAAAACATTCGCAAATTCTGCTTCATCCACTTCGTATAAAGAGTTCGAAAAAATCTTTGATTTACACAGTGAAGGATCAGCCTCATTTTCTTTTGCTTTTATTTAAATGACATACATAAGGTCCTCTAATTTGCCTCAACTTCCCCTATGCCCCATGATACTCCAAGAATTGTTTCCAACCATAGTCAATAAGTGCAAAAAAGACAATGTATTGTAGCAACAAAAATGCAATGGCAAAAAATGTTATTGCAGTTTACAGAATAAGAATTATTTTCCTTTGCCTTTTTGGAATTGTTTTGAGATTCTTTTATTTTTACTACACAGGCAATCGCAGCATTCTTTAGCCAAGTTATGATTGCTATTGGGGGAAATTCTGCTGGAACAGGTGAAGTAATGCATATTGATTTCTTTTGTTATTAGCTAGCTGTATAAGATTTTACATGCGTACTCTCCTCAAACAGATAGGTTTTTCAATCACATAGTTGTGGCATGCAATGCAATGCAAGCTTGTTTACCTATAATTCAACATTTATATTGATAAAATAAAAAGTGGCCATTGTCTGTAAATGTAAAGAGTTATTTCTCAATGCATCTGTCTCGAGTCTTACACTAGTATTTATGTATGTATCTACATATTTCTATTTATGGTATTTATTTATTTACTTATTTCCAAGATTGCTTTGTTGAATTGTTTATTCAGGATTTTCTGATTTATAGGTGATTCCGTTGTCAATGTCTATATCAATCACGAGAAGAAATTTGCATTTGTGGAGATGAGAACTGTTGAAGAAGCTAGCAATGCAATGGCTTTAGATGGAATAGTATTTGAGGCAAGCACCGCCACATTATTCTCTTGCAATAGCATCATAAGTTGTTATTACATTAAAGTGAAATAAACAATAGAAGAAATTAAATGACTACGTCAGTTGTTGTCCAACCCATCTATTGAATTTCCATTGTATGTCATAACTGAATGCACGAGATTCTGGAGCCCGTCATTTTCAAGGTTATGATAAATTTAATTAAGCGGAGCTTATATTATTTAGAAAACTGGTAGGCTAGCCCAAGAAATCCATGAACCTCCTTTATATATTGATTTTAATTTTTCGTATGTCTATGGACTTGGTAAATACAACTGAAGATTGCTTGGCAGTAAAGTAAGCATTTCATAATTCATACAACTCAAGTTCCTCGTCTGCATATTCATAAGAGGCTTTTATGTAGTGCATTATCAATCTGATGCTTCATGTAGCCTGTTTACTCCTCAAACCTTTTTCCAACTCACCACTTGGGCAGTTAAATACTTGGTAACTTCTATTTGTTTTAACATGTTTTAGAACAGTAAACACTGATGTTTTTCTTGTGATATATCAGGGTGTTTCTGTGAGGGTTCGTAGGCCGACAGACTATAACCCTTCATTGGCTGCTGCTCTAGGTCCTGGCCAGCCAAGTCCACACCTTAACTTATCTGCTGTTGGACTTTCTCTAGGGTAAGTTGACCATATAATTGGAATGTTTTACATGGATTTTACATTATGTTGGAGCTTGCTCTTCTGTTCTGACCTATCTGGATTTGTTACCAGTACAATTGGTGGAACTGAGGGACTTGATCGCATCTTTGTGGGTGGGCTGCCTTACTACTTTACTGAAGAACAAATGAAAGAATTGCTCCAAGCTTTTGGGTTAGATTATCATGCATATATTTATTCCTAAGTTTACTCTTTTCTGATATCTGAAATTTTACTTGATTTGATTCTCATTTATGGATTTCTTTTCAAAGATAAAACCTGACATATATTTATGTTGTGGCGGCACTTGATCCATTGCAGTCCTCTCCGAAATTTTGATATAGTTAGGGATAAAGACACTGGAAATTCTAAAGGATATGGTTTCTGCATCTATCAGGTGAAGAAAGTTGTATTGGAGAATCTGTAGATCTTAATGATAATTCACTTTAGTGTTTCTATTTTGAATAATTATTACTTTGCACTTTGCAGTTTTTTTGGCATGTGTTAAGTTTGTAACTATAAAGCTTTTTGCATATTTTTATTCAAATTTATTTTCTGGGTACAATCTTTTTAGGATCCAGCAGTAACAGACATTGCTTGTGCGTCTCTCAATGGCCTTAAGATGGGTGATAAAACATTGACTGTAAGGCGCGCTACTGTTAGGTTGGCCTTTTTACTGAAATACATCTATTATTTGCTAATTTTTAACTATTTCCTATTTTTTTCCAATACTTTTCGATACTACCATAGTGCACATCCAAAAACAATCTTTAACTTTTCATCCTTCAATAGGTTCCTATGCTACTCAGAAATATGAGAGAAATTTAAGTTGAGAAGAAGAAATTATGAAAGAGGGAGAAGTAATTTACCGAGAGTCTGAGACTGTACTGATTATTTGATTAGTCAGTGAGTCTTTTTGGGATACCTCTGGTAGTTTCAATATCATTATTTTAAGAAACCTTGAGTAGTATTATTTTGAATAGGAACTTGTAATATACTAGAAAACCTTGATTGTGTTAAATCTTAATTTACTAAATCCCCGAATCCACTTGTTGCTTGATTAATCCTTCTTCCCTTAGACACCTGACATAGACCATTCCATTATGCTGTCAAGCTTCTGTATATTGGTTTTGACTTAGTCATGTACTTTTGGTATTTTGTGGATACCCTCAGTCATTTTATGCTGTTTGTGTTACTATTGATTATGAAGTGAGCATGGAGCAAGGAAGTTCACTGTGATTTATATAAATTTTGTATTTCTTTAAATCCCTCGCTATACATTTATAATATCTAAATCTAAAAGATTAAATCTTCAACTGATTTATTTTTCTACTTCCCATTGATTTATAAAATCATTTTAATGTACTTCTCGGGCAGTGGACATTCTAAAACAGAAGAGGAACACATCTTCGCACGGGCACAACAGCATATAGCTATGCAGGTGAAGCACATGCACCATTACTTTCTATTTTTCTGCCTGTTCACCTTTTGTTATTGCTCTCAATTATTTATATTCTTCTATTGACAGAAAATAGCTTTGGAAGTGGGTGGGCTAAATGTTCCAGGAGTTGATAGAATGCCAACAAATGATGAAAGCCCCACTAAAGTTTTATGTTTAACCGAGGTGATTCTGCTTTCTTTTATATGCAAAATTTATCAACCACAATACTCGGTGTAGAGCTTTGACGAATTGATTTGCTTTCTCTTTTTTTTCTACATCCTCCTCCGTTCTCATTTTATCATAATTTACTATACTTGTTAGCAATTTGATTTGACTGACCCTTGTTGGTGTTTGACTTCACCTCTTTTATCTGGTTTTCTCTAAAGGCCATTACTACCGAACAATTAATGGATAATGGAGAGTATGATGAAATTTTGGAAGACATGCGGGATGAATGCTGCAAATTTGGTATGCATGTTGTGTAATGTGTCCCATCCTTTTGACATTTTGTACTTAACTTAAAGCTGTGCATGTGAAGGCATTGTATTATATTACATTACATATTATCTGGTTTAGTGAGTGTATTTGATCTGTTTTTAAGAAGTAATTGAACTCATAAATTTTAGAAATCTGTGCTTGAGGCATAAATAGTAAGATTATTCAACTAATGTTTGGATCCGCATTTTTTAGCTCAGTGTTCAGTATTTCAATTTTTGTAAAATAGCTGATACTGATTTGGCACGATGGTGGTAAACAGTAAATATTGTTGGAGAAGTTCGTCTTTTGGAGTATCTGGAATTATTCCCAAGGGAGAAAGTATTAAAAATGAGTAATCCATGTCAGTGTCCCTTTATATAACAGTCAGTATAGGTGTTATAGGAAGTCTGCTGTTCAACTAATGACTTTATTTAAAAGATCATTTTTTTGCTGCAAGATCAAAATGGCAATTGTCTGTCAAAACAAATAAATGTTTTGGAATGTCCACTAACGTCTTTGTTCAAAGGTTTCCGATTGATTTCTTTTTTCTATCTGGTTGCTCTGTATAGGGACCTTGGTGAATGTTGTGATTCCTCGTCCAAATCAAAGTGAAGAGCTACCTTCAGGTTCAGGTGTTGGAAAGGTACATGGTTCACTTGTGTTGCATATTATTAAGTCTCGATTTATGGTCTTATATTGTCCTGACAATATAAGTTTGGTGGTGCATCTTGCGAGTAGGAATAATCCAAACTCAGTTGTTTTAATGTGGTGTTGGCTTCTCTTGTAGGTATTCTTGGAATACGCTGATTGTGCTGGTTGTTTAGCTGCAAAAAACGCGCTGAATGGTAGGAAATTTGGGGGTAATATGGTGACTGCTTTTTATTATCCAGAAGAAAAATATCATAGTATGGAGTATGATCTATAATCAAATGTAGAGATCATCATCTATTTGTAATGTTCATAGCTCACTTTTCGTTACCCAACTTTTACATGTAATTTTGAAACCAAGTTTATTAGATATTATTAGTAATATTTCTTGTCAATTATATATCGATGCTGATGTCATTGATGTGTTCATGTCTTCATGAAGAATTTACTTGTATTATCACAATTTTATCCATCAACGGTTGGACTTTGAAATTGTTATGTATTTATGTGCTATCCACTAGCCCACCAACTTATATTAATGATCGTTTGACAACTTTCATCCCCAAAACACATGCCATTTCATTTAATAAATTGTATATAAATAATGGAGATGAGATATATTAAAATAAATTATATGTAAAAATAATTTCTACAATACTTCATTTACTCACATTTTAAATTATTTTATATTTTTGTTTAGTTTAATTACTAATTTAACTAAACACTTTTTTTGATCAGTATTTAACTAAACACTTTAAATTCAATGAACTTATCTACTATTAGTCAATTTATTAGCTATCAACTAATTTTAACTTATCCCAACTTTTGCCAAATAGCGTACGAGCCAAACTCGTTATTTCCACTTTTATTGTTATATTTTTATACGAGTATCAATTAGAGTAACCAAAAAAAACTTACCCATGCCGTATTTTCTATTTTGAAAAAAAATAATTGTATTTTATAGGTAAATATTTGTAGTTAGTAATTAGTTAGAGGGTGGAGTAATGTTAGTTTCTAGAATTTGAATCATGAGTCTCTTTTTTGTTACTCCTTTAGTATCTCTAACCTCACTAACTAGTCCATTGTCTTTATACATAGGGCTATTAAGTTTACGTTTCTAGACACAACTTGGTTGATCAGATTATCAAATATCAATACACATATTACGAATTCTTGAAGAATTAACCTTTGAAATATGGTTTGAGAAGAACCTGTATTTGAGTTCATATTTCTATTGTCTTGTACATCTAATTCTTTCTTGATTTATAACAAAAAAGTTATGAAATTACATTGAGAGAATCCTTTTCAGCAAGAAAATTATGGAACCCATGATCTCGGTAAAACTCCAAAACCAATTTCATACTATATGGGCCTTTTCTAGCCTACACAACCTTTGTAGGTGGTGTAACATGCAAAAGATGTAAAAAGAATTGACACATATTTCAAAGTTTTTATAAACTGTTAGATTAAAATGTTCCATGAGATCTTATAGTAGTCCTTTCAAATAATATATTTTCTCATTTCCTCCTCAATGATCACCTCTGACCATCGTGTACTTCATATCCCTAATCGCCAAAAATGGTGAAGGGTGGGTCGTGGAGAAATCGATAATGACAAAGGTATGTGTGGTTGCAGTTGCGATCGAAAATGACAAAGAAATAGGGATCACGACCAAATAGAGGTAAAAGAGAGATCGAGTCTAGGGCAGAGATGGTCGAGGAAGCCAACAAGTCAAAAGGAGCTTCTTGCGAAGGCCATGGACGCTTGTGGTGAGATAGGGTGGGAGAGAGGGATGAGTTATAACTTTTTATGAAGTATTTTTAATAGAATAAATTGTCATATATTGTTTCTCTCGCTACTTGAAATTATAACATTACTAACTAAAAAGAACCTAGGTCAAATAGTATTGCAAGCACCAGACTAGACCGAGCAGTTCAACTATTTGAAATTGAGAATCGGTCAATTTGACGGACCACAATGGGCGGCAAAACTCTCCCTCAAGAGATTTAACACTGCTGCATGCCCAAGGCTAAATTCAAACCCAAGACCTAGGTTAAGCTGGAAGAGCCCTACCATCTCATCCAGATGCTCTTGGGTACCTATCTATCTATTTTAAAAAAACTGAGTTGAAATGTTGAATACACTCATCAATCGCTTAATGATTTTATCAAAATTTGTTGTATTTGTACTATTAAATAATTTATGCATGATAGTTAAAACAGGTGGGTGTTTCTAGGATAGTATCAATGGGCGAGATTTATTATTGGTTAATTTATTTTTAATCATTCATAATATTTTATACTATATATATTTACGATTAATTTTAATGATACACTAACTAGAGATCCCTCAACTCACCTAAAAAGAAAAAAAAGTAAACAAAAACCAATAAAACTGCACGTACGTATTGTCCGTAAACGGTGGTCATGCTGCAATGATCAAAGACGTTTTCAACATAAATAAATAGTAATAATTCAACTCTGGGACGCACGATCTGCTGCGGATGCAACGTGCTTTTGACAGTAGCTGAGTCGGATCACTGTCATGTCATCAAAATGGATAATATCCACTTTATCTCTTTTTTAAATAATTAATAAAAAATTCCTTCCTGGTATTCCCGCGTCCACAGTATTTACCAACCAACCGACCTCTCCCACCTCATCACTTTTTGATTACATTCTCTAATTCGTTCATCATTAGACCTTTTTTTTTTTAAATTTCAAAACATTATTTTTGTGTCATAAAAAATAGTACTACTCCGATATGTTTATAAGAAAAAAAAAACACTTTTTAGATTCAAGATCATATTATAGATCAAATAAATTATTATTTAATAAATATAAAGAGTGATTTTTTATTTATAAATGAGACTCGAGCAAGTATTTGAATGTTTTTTTAGTCAAAAAAAATAATATTTAAATACCGCATTATAATGATGCTCTAAAAAGAGTTTAGATCCTCTAAAAGTTACAGCTATTTAAATTAAATTAAATTATAATAAACATAATCAATACTCCCTCACAAAAAGAATTTTTTATTATAATATTTTAAAACAGATTATATTTATGTATAAACATGAATCAAATTTAAAATATTTGTGTAAATGATCAATTATATTTTTTCCTTAGAAAGTCATGATTTTATAGAGGTTATTTTTAGAAGAAAATATTAATTTTAGCCTCATTAATCGAGAATAGCTAATTTTTATGTAATTATTAGTTATTTATGGATTTACTATTTATTATATATATTTCGGGTATAATAGATTACTTTTTTATGTTTATCTTGTTTCCGTGTTTGGATTGGATAGAATCTCCACGTAGAAAACTCTCTCTCTCTCTCTCTCTCTCTACACATGCCTTCCTTTCAGTCAAACCTGTTGTATTTGCATCTATCTATAAATATCTCTCTATGGATGCTTCATTCTTCATATCACCATTATCCGTTTCCAAATTTCATTCTCCATCTCCACCTATTTCGATTATTGCTGATTGATTTCTGGTATCCTTCATTTCTCTTTCTCTTTCTCTTCGTGTGTTATTGCATTTGTTCTTTCTCATCAGCATCATTCATTCATTCATGATTCATTGTTCAAAAAACATAATAGGGTTTTCATGTTCTTAATTTCTGCAGCTAATTGCTAAACTGACACTTGATCTATAAGAAGAAGCAAAGATGTTGGGTATTTTCAACGAGAAATTGGTTAATGCACCAAAGGAGCTGAACAGTCCAGCTTCTTCAAATTCACACACTAAACCTAAGCCAAGTCATGAAATCCTTCGAGATTTCATGTCCTGCAATTCCTCCAATGCATTCTATATGAACTTTGGAAGTGATGCTGTGCTCGCTTATGACCCTTCAAACCAACCCCCCATTCATCAGAGGTACTATATATGCTGCAAATGTATCTATTATTATATTATTATATATTAGTATATTACTCTATCATATATATATATATATATATATATATATATATATATATATATATATATATATATATATATATATATATATATATATGAGAACGAGAATAATGCAGTTTTAGGTTCAAAAAATAACTGCACACCGCATCGGTATATAGACCAGATATTCAATATTCAAAGAATCTAAAACCGTATCTTTCCTAATTATATATAGAACCAGAGGGAGTATATGATAATATATTATTGTTTCAGAAATGGATTAATGTATTATGTATGTAAGTTAATGATGTATTGCTAAAAGAGAAAAAATTGTGTGATAGCAGGTTGTTTAGTGGTTTGGACAACATATACTGTGGTTTCATGGGTAGTCTGCATAATCTGAGTCAACTGAACAAGCAATATGGACTATCAAAGGGAAGTAACGAGGCAATGTTTATAACTGAAGCCTATAGGACACTTCGTGATAGGGGTCCTTACCCAGCTGATCAAGTCCTCAAACAATTTGAAGGCAGTTTTGGATTTATCATCTATGATAACAAAAATAAAACTGTTTTTGCTGCATCTGTGAGTAGAGTACTCCTTTTCTAAATGTTACAAAGTCAATTTTGGAAAATGAGTAATTTGATTTTGATATCCACATGTTATGTGACTGTGGCATGTTGTTTGTTTTTGTGTTGATTAGGGTTCTAATGGCCAGATTGGACTCTACTGGGGTGTTGCAGCTGATGGTTCAGTAGTTATTTCTGAAAACCTTGAACTTGTTAAAGCAAGCTGTGCTAAATCATTTGCACCATTCCCTACTGGTATGGTAATTTCCTTTGCTAAAATTAATCAGGAGAGAACTTTGTAATTAACATTTGGATACATAATAGTAGGTAATAGAGGATGCTGTGATGTGATGTCCCAATAAGATGTTGCAGTTTTGATTTTAGAACACAGGTCCCATTTGGATTGTCTTATTTAAGCTTATCTACTGGCCTAAGCACTAAACACTTGTGAGACTGTTTGCCAGAGCTTATGAAAACAACTTATGATATGTTCATAATCTCTCCAAGATAGCTTATGAAAACAGCTTATGGCTTATAGAAAAATAGTTTAACATTATTTTATCCTTTTGTTATATAAACAGCTTATGCATAAGCACTTACATGATAAGCGTTTATGCCATAAGCGCTTAATTAAGCTGTTTATCCAAACGGGCTCTTAGACTACAATAAATTGACTTGTACAATTATTATAATTAAGATAATGGAAAACTTATATAGGGATAAGGGACTAATGGAAAGTACATCGTGTTGAAATTGCAGGGTGTATGTTTCATAGTGAGCATGGTCTGTTGAACTTTGAGCATCCAACCAAGAAGATGAAAGCAATGCCAAGGATTGACAGTGAGGGAGTTATGTGTGGAGCCAATTTCAATGTGGACTCTCAATCAAGAAACTCCATGATGCCACGTGTTGGAAGTGAAGCTAATTGGGCTACTTGGGGCTAGACTCTAGTCTAGACTCATTTGATTATAATCTAAGTTTCTTTGTGTTTTTTTTGGAGGACTTTTAGGATTTCTAGTTTCTCTTCTATGGTTCCCTTGTTGTGTACATATTTCTGCTTTAATGTTGAACAAGATTGGCAAT
This sequence comes from Astragalus membranaceus, assembly GCA_039519185.1. Classification (NCBI taxonomy): domain Eukaryota; kingdom Viridiplantae; phylum Streptophyta; class Magnoliopsida; order Fabales; family Fabaceae; genus Astragalus; species Astragalus membranaceus. The sequence goes on along the minus strand of CM076851.1, from coordinate 8,355,309 downwards.
TTCTAATATGAATAACAGGAGGTTTTAATTGAGTTTTGATTAATGAATTTTGTGGTGCATTTGCTTCAGTTATGTGCTATTAATGATTAAATATTACCCTCACAAAATGAAGCAGGGCAGGCAAATATCACATCATTATATAAACACACCAAGACCATAGCATATATTTGTTCCATCAAATAGATAAATTATGGCAAATGGAATGGAACTTTGTTTATAACACTACCTTTAGATGACTATTTCACATCTGCTGGTTATAAACAAGGTGCTGTCTGTTTATAACAACACTATTTCACATCAATTCATTATATGACTATTTCACATCTGCTGGAATGGAACCTTGTTTATAACACTATCATTATATGACTATTTCACACAAGGCATGACAGCACTTCAGTTTTTCGCATGTTGTTGTTATCTTGGCGCTGCCTGTGTACTGCTAAATTTGTTATTCTGGGTACTGCCTCTGACACACTCTAATGTTGCATCCTTATCATCAACTTGTGATAGCCTGTTTTTTATTAAGGGTCGAATAAAAAGAATAAGTTCTTTTTATAGGCAAAATGAAATTCATAGAGAACTGAAAGTTCAAAGAGTTTAAATACATTGCAGCCAATTTTACTATGTAATGTGGTCTATAAAATAATCTCAAAAGGTTCCGTTCTTACAAAAATCATCTCTGAGAATCAAACTTTATAAACTACAACATGCCAAACTGAAGTAGAAAAGCAAATGAGGATAAGCTTAAAAAACAATTAAATTATATGCAAAAAAAATTACAATCAAATTATTATAAATTTAAATTATTATAAAAAAACATTTTACCAAACTTTTAACCTAAACAACTTTCACCTTAGCTTTAATTTTAAAGCTCTTATTTCCGACTTTGAAGTAGCTTTTAAACTCAAAAAAAACTCGGTCATACGCAATCTACCATATCATTAAAAGTTTGTATGCATTTTCAATCAATCATAAACTGCACACGAGCAGAATTTATACAGACTACTAAGAATGCTAGCTATGCACTTTTGGCATACATTACAATAAACTTTGTTATTTATCGAGTAACTTTAATCTGGATCCTCGTAAATAACCAAAACGTACTCCCTACACTTTTGGGGAGAGTTTAGAGCTAAAGCCAAAAGATTCGTAATAGTATTGGATTATGCATGATCACAAATTAGCCAAAACTAGCTAGCCTTGAACGAATCAGCATATACTTGGAAGGAGCAACTTAAACACTACATGGATAACACCTAAAAATGAGGTGATCAGTAGGACAAACTCCAATCAAGGTTCATTTGATCAATAACAAATTAACAATGACAACATTCAATATAACTGTGAGTTAAATCTACATCTCTTATACCCTGTACAATTCAAGTAAGCATCTAATCTACATTCAATTTCTATCGTTAGCCGCAAACATGTGTTTCTTTCCTCGTCCGAGGAGAAACTCGCATGATGACAATTTTTGAAATAGTCAGCTATACAACTCGAGCCCATCTTCCCCCACACATTGGACAGCCATAAGCCCAGCGGCTGATCCACCAAACCTCCCTGTCATTTTGACTCGGAAGATTGGTGGAACCTGGTGAAGCAAAAGCAGAAGTCTGCCGCAGACATCTTATGCACTGCACCACAGAAGTAAAAAGGAGAGTTAGAAAATAAAATAATATCCACATGTAGGCAGAAAAGATATACTATAAAGTCAGAAATCAATAAAGATAAGTGTCTTTATACTAATTTCCAAGTATCATATCATGGAAAGAAACTTTCAACAATTTGTGACTTTGTTAACAAGTTTGATCCTGATTGAACACAAACAAATGTGACACGGCTGAAAATTTCAATTTTTCAATCACCATAAAAACTTGAGTCTGTTGGCACTTGGCAGTTTGTCTTTTATCTATAATTGGTAAGGAATAAGGATACATACAGAGAAAATCTGGCATTGACCTATTAGAAGTCGGGAAACTCTTGGACTATACTCAATAACAAGCACTAAATAGTTATGTGTCCATATAACATATCTATTAGGAACGTCACTTCAAATTGAAGATGTGTCTGGTAGCACTTCAATCACTTTTATTTTCTCAAATTAGGTGTCTACGTGTCCATGCCAGTATCGTGTTCGGTGTTTGTATTTGTGTCGGTACTTCATAAGTACACATGCACAAAAAACAATATAAAGAAATGAACAACATTTCTTTTCATACCTTGTACCAGACCCCTTCAAGGCCAGTCTTCCACAATGCAGTAACAACATCTCGTCGAGATCCCATTATACCAAGATATGCTCCCAGACCTGCAGAAGTCTTCAATCCAAAAGCTGCATCTCGCTCAGACATCCTGCGCTTCCTTGGCCACAAGCCATTGGGTCCATAGAAGATGTGGCTGTTTTCCAATGAGCTGGAATCAAGGGGATTTAAACTAACTAATTTTGGTGCATCATTTGCACAATCCTCATTATCTGGATCAGACAAGGGTCCACCAAACGTATTTCGTCTGTGCCACTCTTCTGCTGGAGGGTGGAGCTCTAGCTCACGTAGTAGAAGACCAGCGGCATCTGCACCTCTAGGACGAGGCATGTTCTGCATAGACATTTTTTATTTAGTTTGGGGAAGGGGTCACACACACGAAAGGTAGTCCATGGATTTAAACAGATCTTAATGCCCCCAAAAGAAACAAAATGAGCAAAAACATCTATCTTATCAAGAGTCAATCTTCAGTCATATCAACTGCTCCCTACATGATCTAAAACAGTGTGCTTAATCATTAAATGAGATGTAACATGTGCTATGAAAGGCATCCTAACTCAAGAAAGACAACTGAGCCCCTTTCTAATCCTATTTCGTTAACTTCTATCACTCTCGCATCACATTTTCAAATCATGAATTGATCATAAATTTGTGGTAATAATATATCACATTCATAAAATATTAATCATAACTAATGCCATTTGTCTCCCAGAAGAAGCACTAACTTTGAAGTGAGAAAACAGAAAGTTACCTGCATATGTGGGCCGAGGGATGCTTCCACGACCTCTGGCAGTACAGTGTAATTTCCATCAATATAGTGAAGCCGGACCTGAATGTTGCTACTCCCCACTTGAGAAACTGGCAAGGGGTGTTGCAGCCCAGAAGTTCGGCGACATAGATCCATAAGTACTAGAAAAAGAACCTTGACCTGCATTATTAGTGCTTTAATACCTTAAGTAAAATTAACAGTTTAGTCATTGTAAGCAAAGTAAATAATTACCACGGTTCACAAACATTTTGTCTGTCACAAATCACTAAAATTAGAACTTTCGGGCAAGTTTAATTGAAGTCGTACCTCTTCAAAAGTATATCCTAGGCCTGCATTTCCAGTGCCAATTCTTGAACGCCCAGGAGATGGATCTTCACCTCCTTTTGACCCAGGCACAAGCTGACCAACTCTACCTGTCTGACCATACTCTGACCTAACCAACGTTGACATCGGCTTTGCAATCTCCTCCACCTTGCCAGGAACAGAAGCATTAGATTGAGGCTTTTGTAAATTTGTATCAGCAGTTCTCTGAGCACCACTCATATAGCGGGGAAGTTGTGATCGTCGAAAGAAAAAGCAGAAGAGTAAAAGTTGGCATAATCTGTGAAGGAAATGACAATCCCCGATAAGTCGAACTGCAGGTGTTCCAGGAAAAGTTCCTGTATTAATGCTTATGGGCATAAAGGACGAAGGACCACTGATGGAGAGGTTAGGAGTTAGGTTGGACACTCCATCATTTGTGCCACTAATCTTGGCAATAGCCCCTTGTACCCAAGCTTTCATTTGTGTGCTTCCACTAGAACTGGTTGTCCCATTTTCACCTCCTGGACAATGTTATCTTTGCTTTAATTTGATATGTAAAATAAACAATAAAGATAATGCTGATGTGAAGACTCCCAAAATATTCAAAGTAGGACAATTGATAATGACCACAAAAAACAAAAGTCCCAAATATTTGCTTCTACGGTAGATTTATAATGTCAATACTTTAGACGTATGAACATATACAATTTATTGAATAAAACCAACCAAAGTATACGGCAACAACAGCCAAATGATCAAAGCCTTCTTCATTATATGCACCAAACTATACACCAAGAATCAAACAACGCCATAATGTGATATTACGAATCATGTATACTGACATACCATTTAGATCAAAATCTTCTCAATGCTTTGACCTACAGCTTTCCATCATAACATATATTTATTCAAAAAAAATAAACAATATATCATGTCATTGCAGACCTACCCTGACTTGTTGCAGGAGTTGTTGAATTTTGGGCAGGACTAGCAACCATATTTCGATTGCTTCCTGTCCCTGCAGTCACAGCATGACTTGCCAATGTACGACAGAAACTTGCATAACGCCGCAACCGTGTGATAAAATGTGAAGCCAGATCAAGAACTGAATCAACATAGGCCTACATAACAATGACATGATTACGAAATGTGTATATAGAGTCAAATGTTTAAAAATATCAAACAATGTCAACTCACTGAAAGAAGGGAGGGAATCAAAGGGTTTAAGAATATACTACTACATTTAATCAGTTGGTGAGTATAACTACCTACATTGTCATGTTGTATTATATATGCAACAATTTCTGTGCTTTTACATGTGAATATAATTAGAAGTATGTATGGCAAAAAGCCGACAGAACCATGCAGTTAACAACCACTGCACTAGAAAATTGTCAAGATCTTCCCATCAAATAAAATATGGAGCATGTGATTACAACTGTAACGAAAACAAACCTGAATACATGGAATTAGTGCAGGATCAACAGCCACTGCCTCAGGATCAATGCTGGATAATGTCTCACTAGATACCTGCCATGGATCAGGCACTAAAGCTGAAGGATTTATCAAAGCAGATTCAATTCCCTTCCCGAGCATATCCAACAACAACCTAGCTTGCATATCCAGAACCATTGCCCTGACCTCTTGAGCGTTTGACCCTTCAAGTAGCCTACACTTTATCCTGTCTAGACTCTGCAATCATGTAAAACCAAGTTATTTTTGGCTCTGAAAGCCGCAACACGGCCATTTCCGTCTGCATTAAAACACTACAATAAACTGAAGTTAATGTTTTTCGTTATAGCAAGCATTGTACTAGTTTTTCATGGAAAATTTGACCAAACTAGTCCCTCAAAGCTCAAAGATTTAAAATTGTCACCCAACTGGATGAATCTAGAGACAATTGTGTATACTTGACGACAAAATTGGTGATAAAATCTTAGAAGGACTAATATGGTGACACGTTAATCTTTGAGGGACTAATTTGGCAACAAAAAACATGAGAGAACTGATGCAACAACCCCCTAACAAGATCCATTATCCAAGTAATATATATCTATGATACACTAAAACAACTTCATATGAAATAACAGAAATAATAAGATACTCCTGGATTTAACACAAACAAGAAGATAACCATGCAAGCTAATAGTGATAGTTTACAGAAATATACAGGACAATACTGTTGTCTGTGCTGAGCAGTTGGAAGGGAGTGGAAATCCGCATCTAAGACTGCAATAACACTGTTAAGTGAAACTGAAACAAAACAAAAAAGTAATTAACATAAAAGCATTTGTAGCACATTCGGCAGCCACTTCATAATAGAATGCATATATGAAATTAGGGATTAGTAATTTATTGTAAGTGCTAGCAATGGGGTTACAAAATAGTAGTTCGTTATAAGTGAAGTAAATTGTATTATCCCTTTTCTGTGCAAGCAGGGATGAATGGTCCAAGACTGGAAACACCACTATTTACGCACGTCAAAGCGGGAACGAGACGGGCTAACTCACCTCAACCCGCGACATAAGTTCTCTTTTCTTTTTTTTTGAAAAATGAATTTTGTATTACTTCTTTCCGGGCCAATTCACCATTTTGAGGCGGGTAAAGTGGTAATCCCATTAACCTGCCATTTTAAACCATTTTCCTTTTCTTCTTGTACTTCTTAATTGTTTTTTATATTTGTTTGAGCCAACCTACTAACCCGCGGCAGGGTAGGATATCTCACTTAGTGCAAGTTGGGCACGGAACAAGGCGGCCCGCTTTGTCATCCCTAACTATTAAGAGGGAACATGCTATAGCTTGTATCTGCTCCATTGTGGATATAAGAATCCTTTTGTTTCATAACAAGTTAGTTGGTACCCATTGTGGATATTAGAATCCTTTAGTTTCATAACAAGTTAGTGGGTATTCAACGGACAAGTAGTTTTGATGATCCATTAGCTGGTTTCATATAAAAATCTGATGTACTGCAAAACTATAGACATCTCAGGCTTGAATTATTTAAAAAAAATATATGATTTTATTTGATTAAGATTGACATTATTAAGCTTATTAGTATGTTATCTCTTCTTTGTGAATTTTATGGTTCGTCAATTGATTAATTAGATCTTGGTTAGGTCATCAAAATTCATAAACATACAGCATCAGCGGCACATTATGCAGACACTTAATAACAGAGAGCATATATGAAATAAATAAAGTAAATTCTATTATCCCTTTTCTGATTTTCTAGCACAAACTTCTAGTAAACCAAAAAAGATAGTAGCTGGATTAAATAGTTTGCATCTCTGATTTCTCCGGGACAAACCTAAACAAAACACATAAATAGTAGCAGAATTTTATAATTTGCACATCCTTACCAATACCATCCTCGGCAGCACTCTGTGTACAGCCCACAGCATCCCACCAATCAACTCCGACAAAAAGGCTCCACCAAAACCTGTGCCTAGCAGATGTTAGCAGTGAAATAAACCAGTGAAAAACAAAGAAATAAATCACAACTTCCAGTAGAATTATGGGTAAACTAAGAAAGAATTAACATGCCACCTCCCAAAAATAACATTAAGGAATCACCTTTCAGCAATTGCACGTTCCAAAGTTGATGAGTTTGCTTTTACTTGATTAATTGGAATAGCAGGAGGAAGAACTCGAATTATTTTTAATATTGTCTGATCTTTGCTTGTGTCATGCCAAACAGAAGCTGAACAGCAGCTTGTTGAAGAAAAAGCAGGAGCCGCAATCGCAGATCCAACATTAATCTGATAGTTGCCCACGAGATCAAAATTCGGACCAGAAAAGATGTGGACTCCACCCCGAAGAAAAGCAATGGCAATTTCACCGCCATGATCTGAGTAAACAACTCGTGCAAGTGTCCTAATATCACTTGGAAGATCAAAAGGATCAAAATTGACCCCTTTTGACTTATCAAAACAAGACCCGGATACCTTTTGCCCATTAGTATCGATTCCAACTGCAAGTGTTTGATGATTCCTGAAATCATCTGTTGGCGCAATACTCATGTCCACTTTGGACTGCCAAACAGTTTGCATAGGAGGCTGTCCACCCATACTTGAAGTAGGGTTCCCAAATATTGGATGGAGGACAACATGCTGTAAAGATGATTCCCAACGTTGCACTCTCCATCCTGTGACTGATGGACCCTCGTCTGGGTCATAAGGGGACATGTACTGTCCTATAAAGATAAGATAAATTACATGCTTATAATATTTATTTCTCGGCTCAATGATCAATGCACAAGAAACCTCTACACAATTCTGACAAATATGAATCATGGCCACTGGCCAGCATCATTACAAAACCTATAAATGTGGAAGGCTAGATAAGAATACGGGTCCTTCTGGTATATTACTCAAGTTGGTCTGAGCTAAAATGCCAACTTGTGCAAGGATGAATAGTCCAAGACAGGAAACACCACTATTTAGATGGATCTGTTCCATTAGTAGTATTTGATATTCATTTTTGCCACTCTCCATTGTATGTGTTGGTTTCATATATAAACCTGTGTATGAGGATATAATCCTTTCATTAGCTACATGGTAATACAGCCTCTAATTAGTTGTACATCAGTTAACTATACCTAGTTAATCTGACTAAGTTCAGTAAGTCTTAGAGTTAGTTCAGTAACTAACTCAGTCATTTGTAAACTATTTGAGTACCTTCTATATAAGGGCTCATCTGTATTCTGTTAGATAATCAATGAATCAGTTAAACCTTTTCTCATTTCAGTTACTCTAATGTGGTATCTAGAGCTACTTGATCCGTTTTTCCCTTTTTTCGCTAAATGGCTTCCGTCAACAATGAACCACCGCTGCCACCACCGCCACCGGTTGGTGCTCCGGTTTCGGCTGCTCAATCAATGCCGCGCTCTGACACGAGCACTGGTAGCACCACCGCACCAGAAATCAAAGAATTCCGCCACAAGATTATGGAAAAGCTTCACGAAGAGAACTTCGTATTGTGGAGACAGCAAGTGGAACCGATGATTAAAGCGCACCGTCTTCACCATTTCCTCGTTGCTCCTCGCATTCCTCCTCGATTTCTCAATGAACAGGATATGGCGCTCGAACAGGAAAATCCTGCGTATCAACTGTGGGAAGCACAAGATCAAATGCTGCTTTCGTGGTTGCAAACCACTCTTTCCACGGCATTCAAGCTCGCGTTGTTGGCTGCATTCACTCGTTTGAACTCTGGGAGAAGATCTTTGCATATTTTCAGAAAATAGGGCGAACAAAGGTTCGTCAACTGCGAACTGAACTGCGCACGACGAATCTTGAGAATCGCACTGTTAAAGAATATCTGGTGAAGATCAAATCCCTAGTTGACTCACTTGCTTCAATCGGCGATTCCGTTTCTTCTCGCGATCATCTTGACGCGATCCTAGACGGATTACCATAGGCGTATGATCCGATCATCTAGATTATTGAAAGTCGGTTTGATGATGACGTCTCCGTTGAAGAAGCTGAAGCGCTGTTGCTTGGACAGGAAATTCGTCTTCAGAGGTATCACAAACAGAGTGCGAATGATTCTGCCACAGTGCTCCTAACTCAAACTCAATCTCAACAGAAATCTTCATCTCAAAACTCTGATGCGCCTGATACTGCTGATAACACCTCTGGTTCTGATGCTCAACAAACTCAGGCGTTTGGCTACCGTGGCCGCGGTCGTGGTGGACGTGGTCAGATTCAATGTCAGGTCTGTAACCGTTTTGGTCATTCTGCTGCCAATTGCTATCACAGGTTCAATCAGTACTATAACCCTAATGTGCGTCAACAAAACTACAATCCATATGCATATGTGAGACCTCAAGCTCCACCACCTACTGCTCCACCAAATCAGTGGACAACACCTGCAACAGCTCAGCCACAACCTGCACCAGCCACTGCTCTAATGGTCAATACACCTCAGAACCAGAACCCTAACTTCTTCGGAGACACAGCAGCATCTCTTCATGTCACCAACAATGGCCAGTACATCCAGCATCCACAATTCACACTTGACACTCCAAGTCAAGTATTTGTTGGCAATGGCCAAGGTCTGCCAGTTTTGTCATCTGGTTCTACTTCCTTTAACTCTCCTTTTAATCCAAATTTTAAGTTTCATCTGCATAATTTACTTCCTGTGGCTGGTATCACAAAAAATCTCATACGCATTCACAAATTCCTTCGTGATAATCCTGTTTTTGTTGAGTTCCATCTAAATGATTGCCTTGTCAAATCCCAGGCTACACGTGAAGTGCTCTTGCATGGACGTGCTGGCCCGGATGGTCTCTATGAGTTCAAAGACCTGCTCTCACCAGCTGTTGAGCCTGTCAAGACTGCTCACAGTGTTAATTCTTCTTTCCATTCAGTTTGTCCATCTGTAAATAGTGCTACTGCACCTTCCATTGTAAATGACACTTTACATGCTTGGCAATTACGTTTAGGTCACCCTCATTTCAATACTTTGAGACATGTCTTCAATCTTTGTAATATGTCAATGCCTAATAAAGATACTTATTTGTTTTGTGATGCTTGTTGTGTTGGTAAATCACATAGATTACCTAGTTCACCATCAGATACTGTTTATCATGCTCCTCTAGAGTTAGTATATAGTGACCTTTGGGGATCATCTCCAATGGCATCTTCCAATGGTTTCTATTACTACATGTTAAATAGAGACGAAGAATAGAGAGACGATATTGGTCACGCAGTTCGGCCGATGTTTGCCTACGTCTGCGACTACAGAGCAGTTGTAGTTCCGTCTTATTAACGGTATATGTTGTTGTGTAAAGAGTACAAGCACTAATGAGTTTAAATAGGTTATACTATATGAAAACCTAACGGGCCTGGGCCGAATACACATAAATAAATCTACTATTTACACCACATCTCAACACTCCCCCTCAAGCTGGAGCATATAGATTGTAGGCATCCAGCTTGTCAGATATGTAAGTTATGGTCAAGTAATTTAACTTTCCAACTAGCCTCCTATACCTTCCTGGATCTGAAAATGGCTCCCCCTGATCTGGTAGGATCTTGACATTAGGATCCATAGGAGAGTCAATTGGCTTGCAATCCAGCATTTTGGTTTCTTCTAAAATATCCAAAGCATACTTTCTCTGGGAAATAGCAATCCCTGCCTTAGAATGAGCTACCTCAATGCCAAGAAAGTAACGTAACTTTCCAAGATCTTTGACCTGAAAGTGGTGGACTAGATGTTGTTTAAGTCCTGCAATCCCATCATGATCATTACCTGTAATGACAATATCATCGACATAGACAACCAGATAAATACATTTGTGAGAGGAGAACTTATAAAAGACAGAGTGGTCAGCTTCATTCCGAATCATGCCATACTCTTGAACAACACTACTGAATCTCCCAAACCATGCTCGAGGGGATTGTTTAAGACCATACAAGGTTTTGTGAAGTCGACAGACATACCCACGACACTCCCTCTGAGCAACAAAACCAGGTGGTTGCTCCAGATAAACTTCTTCTTCTAGATCTCCATGGAGAAACGCATTCTTGATGTTTAGTTGATACAATGGCCAATGTCGCATTGCAGCCATAGAAAGGAATAGACGAACAGAAGCCATTTTAGCCACCGGTGAGAAAGTATCACTGTAATCAAGGCCAAAAACCTGAGTATAGCCCTTAGCAATGAGGCGTGCTTTCAGACGATCAATACTCCCGTCTGGACCAACTTTGACAGTATATACCCAACGACACCCAACAATAGATTTACCAGGAGGAGGCGGCACAAGAGTCCATGTCTGGTTAGATTCTAAGGCTGTCATCTCATCAATCATAGCTTGTCTCCAACCTGAATGAGAAAGAGCTTCCTGCGTGGACTTAGGAATGGTGATGGAAGAAATAGCAGAGACAAATGTATAATGCGAAGGTGATAAGCGGTGATAGCTGAGGAAATTATAAATAGGATGAGGGTTACAGGTGGAACGTGTACCTTACGCACTGCAATAGGAGGGTCTTATGACTCGGGAGGCGGATCCGGAGTAGAAGAGGGAACCGGGGCAGGAGATGAGTCACTAGGATCTTCGGTAGGAGGTGGGTCGACAGGAGGGAGACGAGCACGACGTTGATAAGTTTGCAAGGGGGGGCCTAGAAGGACTAGGAATTTCCGTAGGAGAGGGGTGATCTATCTGGTCAATGATGGGTGGGAGAGGAACTACCGGGACAAGGTTAGGAATAGGTAATACTTGAGAGACAGACTCAGACTCAATGGGAGATGCAAAGAAGGGAGCACCTCAAAGAAGGTGACATCAGCAGACATGTAGAAGCGATGTGTGGAGGGACAGTAGCATCGATATCCTTTTTGAACTCTTGAATAGCCAAGGAAGACACCCTTAACTGCACGAGCAGACAATTTATCAAGTCCCGGAGTAAGATCATGAATAAAACAAGTGGATCCGAAGACTCGAGGAGAGATACAGAACAATGGCTCATCGGGAAACAATATGGAATGAGGAACCCTATTCTGGATAGCAGAGGATGGCATTCTATTAGTCAAGTGCCCTGCAGTGAGGACAGCATCCCCCCAAAACTTCAAAGGAACATTAGCATGAATAAGTAAGGTGCGTGCTGTTTCAATTATATGACGGTTCTTAGTTCAGCAATCTCATTTTGTTGTGGGGTATGGGGACAAGATGATTGATGTATGACGCCATTTTCAACCATAAAAGAATTAAATGATGTAGAAAAATATTCTTTCGCATTATCACTGCGTAAAGTGCGAATAGAACAACCAAATTGATTTTTGATTTCCTTAAAGAAATTTTGAAAAACACCAAGAAGTTCAGATCTATCCTTAAGTAGGTAGATCCACGTACATCTAGAAAATTCATCAATAAAAGTGACAAAATATCTATGTCCTACAACTGAAGTGACTCGACTCGGTCCCCATACATCTGAGTGAAGAACATCAAAAGGAGAACGAGCTTGAGACTGAGTACTGCTAGGGAAGGAAGAGCGAACATGTTTCCCAAGCTGACAAGACTCACAATCTAATGACTGCAGATGAGACAAATGAGGAACCATAACTTTGAACTTCTTGCGACTTGGATGACCTAACCGACGATGAAGAAGACTGGGGGACTCTGTAGTAGAAGTGGAGGCAATTGTAGATGAATCATGGATGGGCTGGAGGTAGTAAAGTCCATGTGACTCATATCCTGTACCAATCGTTCGCTTCGTACTCCGGTCCTGTATAACAAAATAATCATCATCAAAAGTTACAGAACATTTTAGGCTTCGAGTCAGACGACTAACTGAAATTAAATTAAATGGGCAATTGGGAACAAGAAGAACATTGTCAAGGGGTAAGGATGGAAGAGGAGTGGCTTTACCAATGCCACTAGCTTTAACTTTTGATCCGTCGGCAACGGTAATATAATGTGGAGTGTTAGGTTGGGATATTTTGGATAAAAGAGATGGATTACCAGCCACGCAATCGGAAGCTCCAGTGTCCATAATCCAGGAGTCAACAGGTGATGATTGAGAGAAGCAGACTGTAGAATTACCAGAATGAGCAACTGTTGCTGATGATGAAGCCTGGGAAGTCTTATACTGCAGGAATGCCTTATACTCCTCATCAGAAAGAACATTTTGTTTAGTGCTTTTCTGTTCAGAATCATTAACCTGAGTCACATTTACTGGTTTCTCTGGAAAGCCATGAAGGGAATAACACTTGTCTTTAGTATGACCAAGTTTCTTACAATAAGTGCACTGAGGACGTCCTCCGACACGACCTCCTCGACCACCCCCACGACCACGACCGCGTCCCCCACGACCTGCAAAATTAGAAACAAGAGCAGAAGATTCTATGTTAGTCTGAGATCCATTCCCTCCAGTTCCTTCCAATCCAGGAAGACGTATGAGATGCTTGATAAGATCCTGTGTTGAGGGAATGTCTGATGCAGAAAGAATGTTGCTCTGTACTGACTCATACTTTTGATGGAGACCATGAAGAACATAGATCATACACACATTATCTAGTTTTTCAAACATCTTCTTCGGGTCATTGTCGGTCACAAGGAGCTTGAACTCATTTGCTGCTGACTGAGCTTTATTAGCATATGTCATGATGTTATCTTCTGTCATCTGAAGGGTGGCTAAATTATAAATAACACCATAGAGACGCTGGATATCATTAGAATAAACATTCTTAGCCTTCTGCCAAATATCATAACAAGCGGTGTATGAACGATAATGGACCAGCAAGGAGGGTTCAATGGATTGCCACAAAAGAGAGACCAATTGACAATCTGCTTGTTCCCAATCTTCACGCAAATCGTTACCAATATCTGTAGAATTCTTAGTGAGGTGATCTAAAAGCCTTTGTCCCATAAACCACATTTTGACAGAGGCAGACCAATTCAAATAATTATCACCATTGAGTTTCTCCGTTGTTATAGAGGGATTGCCGGAGAAAGCATAAGACACGCGACTCTTACCTGTCGATTCAGATTTGTTTTTGTCCTTTTCTGAAGTTGAGCTCATCTTTGACAATAATGGAAAGGCTAACCACAATCAGAGAGGAGCAGTAGAAAGGCGTGGTACGAAATGAACAGTAACGCCGTACGGGTAGCGACTGGCGCGCGAATGAACACTAACGACGCACGGATAAATAGGACCGTCGCACGGATGAACAGTAACGCCGTACGAATGGGCAGAATTTTCGTACGGATGAACAGGACTTCCGTACGGATGAACAGTAACGGTCGTACGGAATGAACAGTGGCTGTATGCCTTTCGTAGCACCTAGGGCCGTTGAGGATGAACAATCAACGGGACAGCTAGGGTTCAATAGCGTGACGGCGCGGCGGCTAGGTTTTCAGGCCCAGTGATCATAGGCTTTTGATACCATGTTAAATAGAGACGAAGAATAGAGAGACGATATTGGTCACGCAGTTCGGCCAATGTTTGCCTACGTCTGCGACTACAGAGCAGCTGTAGTTCTGTCTTATTAACTGTATATGTTGTTGTGTAAAGAGTACAAGCACTAATGAGTTTAAATAGGTTATACTATATGAAAACCTAACGGGCCTGGGCCGAATACACATATAAATAAATCTACTATTTACACCACATCTCAACACTACATAACATTTGTTGATGCCTATTCACGTTTCACATGGTTCTATCTTCTCAAATCTAAATCTGAAACGTTTGATATCTTTAAACAATTCAAGGCCATGGCAGAATTACAATTTAACACTAAACTCAAGGCCATTCAAAATGATTGGGGGGGGGGGGATTTAGACCTCTCTAAGTATCTTGCTGATCTAGGTGTCATCCATAGGCTCATATGCCCTCACACTCACCATCAAAATGGTGTAGTGGAAAGGAAGCATAGGCATGTTGTTGAACTTGATCTCACTCTCCTATTTCAAGCTAGGCTGCCTCTCTTATTTTGGGATCATGCATTTGCCACTGCTGTCCATCTTATAAATAGGCTGCCTACCACCTCTCTCAATGGTGGTGTTCCCTTTCAAGTCCTCTATGGTCAATTACCCAACTACTCATCCCTTAGAGCCTTTGGATATAGCTGTTTCCCATGCCTAAGGCCCTATAATGCTCATAAACTTGATTTTAGATCTCATGAATGTGTCTTTTTGGGCTACTCATCATCTCACAAAGGCTACAAATGCTTGTCTCCTAATGGTCGTATCTATGTCTCCAAAGATGTTATCTTCAATGAACACAAGTTCCCTTACAAAGAACTCTTTGAATCTCCTTCACCAACCTCACCCACCCCCTCTCCAAACACTTCACAACCTACTGGCACCATACAACAAAATTATAGACATCTCACCCTTTATTAATTGAAGATTTTCATTCAGATTAGCATTATTTAGCGTGTAAGAATTTTACATCTTCTCGATGACTTTTATGGTTCATCCGTTGATCAATTAGATCTTGGTTAGGTCAGAATTCTAAATACTAGTTAGAAAACAAAAAATGGAACCCCAGTTACTTCAATTTTGCATGCTTACTCAATCGTGATATTTCTTTGCCTTTTCTTTTGAGCATTTTAGTATTTAATTTTTGCTTTGTATTCCAATTTACTCTAATTAAAATTAAGGCTAAGAGTAGTTGATGACTAGTTAATTAAGATCCTTGGCGGAACCATTTTGGACTAATCTATTGATCAATTTCATCTACTTATGAGATTTTCCCAATCGAAACCACAGATTCAGAGAATATTTACTCAAACATGCTGTAATACCAACCACCCCATCCCTCATTTTCTTAGAAGTCCGATAGAGAACTGCAAGATTGTCCACTCTTTAAAGCCCGTAAGCCGGGGGGGGGGGGGCAGGTCGATCCTAAGAAAATAAAGAGTAAATAATTAGCCACCACACTGGGGTGAGTGGAACAGAGAGCTATGTAGACAGCCGAAAGTTATATCAACACAGACGTATATAAGAAAACATATGCAAGAAAAATGCATATTATCTCCAACATCTTCGTTTAGAGTAATGAGATAGAAATTTGATTGAAGGTAATGGAATAGAACTGTAGATAGTCATATTAATAAAGAAATATATCATATTGCGAGTGGAAAAAAAAATAGGTTTACATGGTTTTAACAACTTGAACAGCTAAACACAAAAAGGCTTCACAGAAATTAATTCCATTTAATAGGAATCAAGTATAAAAAACAGGTAAACTAATGAAGAACGTACAAAACAATGTACAAAGACTATACTAAAATTGAAGGAAAAAAATCATTATGAATGATTTAGCGCAGAATAAATATTTAAGATTGGAAGATAAAAAAGATCAAGTCAGAATCAGGTCCATACCCTCAACTATCACAACAGCTATCACAGAGCCACCGCGAGTTGGATCGAAGGCTACCGCTGTTACACCAGAACCCCAGGTAGTGGTTGCTGCTGATTGAGCTGCGGCTTCAGGTCTCACATATGCGGAAAAATTTGAGACTGGAGAGCAGTGAAGTGGTATAGAATCACCAAGATTTTGGTCTGGTTGGTTTTTCCCCTGCTTTTTTTCGGATAGCAGATAATCTTGCCAACTAAACAAATATGCGGCTAAAGGTGCAAAACCAGTCCAATTGGGTGGGCTGAGTGGTGGGACACTGTTATTAATACTTGTCTTTGGAGTTAATTGGAAACCATTTCCAGGCCCAGGCATAACCTCCCATACAACAATGGTTGATGGATTAACGATTGGCACGCCTGCCACATACATGGTACCACTGTCTGTAATGATAGCATCACCAGCCATAATTCCACTGGGCCCACAGCCCAATAGTCCTTTATTGGTGTGAAACCATTTGGCTGATGTTGCATTCTGACTAGGAGGCCATTGGGACCAATGAAGTTGAACCGAGCCTGATGAGAACACTGAACAAACACAAAGAAAATTTGGCCATCTAGCTGAAATAAAAACAATTCCATGTGTTACACACACAAGCATCTTGCAATTTAATATATAGATCTGCACTATTAATTAGAGCAAAAAAATGAACATATAGAATGAACTGTTAAGCAAATAACACAGATAAACAACCAAATAAAGAGAAGATAACATAGTTCTGATTTAAGGTACTGTCATGGTTGCTTCCACCACCATCAACAGAGAAAATTTGTTCAGACTGTCATCTCTGAATATGATACAGAGATGGACACCAAAAAAATGAAAGTCATAATATGATTACATTTGAATCAGAATATTTTCCTTGTATTATTCAATAGGATTTACACTTTATATATACAAGAGAAATGCAATCAACCTAATAAATACAATATCAACTAATTAAGGAAAACAATCAATCTAAATAATTATAGAATCAATCAACATTCCCCCTCAAGCTGGAGCATATATGTCAGAAGCATCCAGCTTGTTACATATGTACCCTATTCTAGGGCCTCGTAAGGACTTAGTTAGCATGTCCGCGAGTTGATCATTAGAGCTGACAAATGAAGTCTTGATGATGCCCGAGAGGATCTTCTCTCTAATGAAATGACAGTCGACCTCTATATGTTTAGTTCTCTCATGAAAGATTGGATTCGATGACAGATGCAAAGCTGATTGGTTGTCACAAGCAAGCTCCATAGGACTAACCTCACAAAACTTCAACTCTTGAAGCAACAAGTTCACAAGTTGCATTAGCCATAGCACGATACTCAGCTCAGTGCTTGACCTCGCAACAACTGTTTGTTTCTTGCTTTTCCATGAGATCAAATTACCACCAAAGAGAGCACAATAGCCTGAAGTGGATCTTCTATCACCAACATCTCCTGCCCAATCCGCATCTGAATATCCAAGAACATCAGTGTGACCTCTGTCTGCATAAATAAGCCCTTTACCTGGTGATCTTTTGATATACCTTAGAATTCGAACAACTGCATTCCAATGGCTTTCGCATGGTGAATTGAGAAATTGACTGATGACACTGACCGGAAAGGCAATGTCTGGCCTAGTCATGGTGAGATAATTTAACTTTCCAACCAATCTTCTATATCGACCCGGGTCTGAATAGGGATCCCACTGATTAGGTATAAGCTTCACATTCGGGTCCATAGGAGTATCAACAGGCTTACAGTCAATCCCTGCTTCCTCCAAAATATCAAGTGCATATTTCCTCTGAGAAATAGCAATACCAGACTTAGATTGAGCAACTTCAATTCCAAAGAAAGTATCTCAAACGACCAAGGTCCTTAGTTTGAAAGTGTTTAAACAAGTGTTGCTTAAGTTGGTTAATGCCTTCTTCATCATCACCTGTAATAACAATATCATCCACATACACCACAAGATAAATCATTTTATTCAAGGATGAGCATTTAAAGAAAACCGAGTGATCTGCTTCACAACGAATCATGCCAAACTGTTGGATGACTCTACTAAACTTTCCAAACCAAGCTCGAGGTGACTGTTTTAAACCATACAATGACTTTTTAAGCCTGCAAACAAGGTCTGACTCCCCCTGAGCAACAAAGCCAGGTGGTTGCTCCATATAAATCTCCTCCTCTAAATCACCATGAAGGAATGCATTTTTAATAACAAGCTGGTATAAAGGCCAACGACGAATGGCAGCCATTGATAAAAACAAACGAACTGATGCCATTTTGGCAACAGGAAAGAAAGTATCACCATAATCCAAACCATAAATCTGAGTATATCCTTTTGCTACCAAGCGAGCCTTCAGCCGATCCACCTGTCCATCAGGTCTAACTTTAACGGTAAAAACCCATCGACAACCCACTGTAGACTTTCCAGTAGGATGAGGAACTAGAGTCCACGTACTATTGGATTCCAAAGCTGTCATCTCATCAATCATTGCTTGCCTCCATCCTGGATGAGATAGTGCTTCCTGAACATTCTTAGGAATAGTAATGGAAGACAAAGCAAAAACAAAAGCAGTGTGGCAAGGAGATAACCGGTGGTAGCTCAAAAAATTATATATAGGATGAGGATTAACAGTGGACCGTTTACCTTTACGAACTGCAATGGGTTGGTCAGCAGAAGTGTCAGGTGGGACCGCAGCAGAAGAAGGGATTGAAGAAGGATCTGAGTCACGAGGATCAGGTGGAAGAGCAGGCTCTGGATTTCTTTGACGACGCTCATAAGTCATACCAAACCTATGATCAACCTTTGTGGAAGGGACTTGTTCTGCAACTTGAGGAACATTAAGAAGAGGTACGGGTAACACAGGAGGTGGTATGGAATCAGAAGTGATTGGTGACGCAAAGAACATAGTATCCTCAAAGAAAGTAACATCGGCAGACACATAAAAATGATGTGTACTAGGACAGCAACATCTATACCCCTTTTGAACTCGAGAGTACCCAACAAAGACACATTTGACAGCCCGAGCAGACAATTTATCACGACCAGGAGTAAGGTCATGGACAAAGCAAGTGGAACCAAACACACGTGGGGGAACAACGTAAAGTGGGCCCTGTGGAAACAAAAGAGACTGAGGGATTTGATTACCCAAAACAGAAGGTGGCATACGGTTAATCAAATAACATGTAAGAACAGCGTCGCCCCAAAATTTCAAGGGTGCGTTAGCATTGATTAACAGTGTTCGGGCGGTTTCGACAATATGACGATGTTTACGTTCAGCCACACCATTTTGTTGTGGTGTATGAGGACAGCTAGATTGGTGTATAATACCATGGGAAGTCAGAAATGAGTTAAAAGACGCAGAAAAATATTCTTTTGCATTATCACTGCGCAAAACTCGAATTGTCTTTCCACATTGATTTTGTATTTCAGAATGAAATGTTCGAAAAGCGCTAAATAACTCAGAACGATCTTTTAATAAAAATAACCAAGTACACCTTGAAAAATCATCAATGAAAGTAACATAGTACTTATAACCTAAAACAGTAGGAACACGACTAGGACCCCAAACATCAGAATGAACAATATCAATGGGAGAAGTAGCTTGACTGTTGACACTACTGGGAAAAGAGACTCTAACATGCTTGCCAAGTTGACATGACTCGCACTCCAAGGACTGTAGGTGTGAAAGGTGAGGGACCATGCGCTTGAACTTATCCAAACTAGGATGACCGAGACGACGGTGAAGGGTTTCTGAAGACACTGATGCAGCACATATAGTGGGTGGGGCTGATTGGAGATAGAAAAGACCTCGTGACCTAGATCCACTTCCAATCGTCCGCTTCGTACTCCGGTCCTGTATAAAAACACCGTCAGAATTAAAGGTTACTTCACAATTCAAATTATCATCAATAAATTTGCCAACTGAAATCAAATCGAAAGGACAACCAGGTACAAACAACACTGAGTTTAAAGGTAACGTTGGAAGAGGCAAAGCCTGACCAATGCCAGTTGCGTGTGACTTAGACCCATCAGCATAAGTAATAGTGTGAGGTGTTTTAGGAGGAGATAATTTAGAGAGAAGCGAAGGATTACCAGATATGTGATTAGATGCACCAGAATCTAAAATCCATGGTCCAACAGACTCAGATTGAGAAAACCAAACAGTGGAATTACCGATGTGAGCTATAGTAGCTGAAGCCACGGCAGCTGAAGAGGACGCTGCTTGTTTCGCTGCCTTAAATTGAAGGAACTCCTTATATTCACTAGCCGACAAAAGACTATCACCCTCGGACACTGAAGATTGAGCCATGTTAGCTGTCTTGTCTGGAAATCCATGAAGTGAATAACACCGATCTTGAGTATGTCCATCTAGCTTACAATAAGAGTAATGAAGATTTCCTCTGCCACCTCTACCACGACCAGCAGCCTCGTCCCCCACGGTCAGCCACATTAGATATCAGAATTGAAGACTCTGCCGGCGACGTTGGAGCATTAATACCATTAGATGCATCTGGGGAAGGAACTCGGAGCAATCGATCAAACAACACCTCCAACGTGGGAACGTCAGAATTAGTCAATGTCTGGTTCCGAACAGATTCAAAGTCCTTGTGGAGTCCATGGAGAACGAACACCATAAGCATATTGTCTAGTCTCTCTGTCATCTACTTTACATCCTCTTTTAACAACATTAACTTAACTTCCTCACATATAGATTGTGCCTTGTTCAGATAGGACGGCAAATCAAGGTCGGACATCTGCAATGTCACCAGATTGTGGATTGTCTCATACTACCGTTGTATATCATTAGCATAAACCGTCTGCGCCTTCTTCCAAATCTCATGACATGTTCTATAAGGACGAAAGTGTACCATCAACTTGGGCTCAACAGACTGTAACAATAATGCCAAAAGTTGATAATCAACCTTCTTCCAATCATCTTTTTCGGAGGCAGCAATGTCGTCCGCCTTCTTCTCAAGATGGTCGGCCAGTCCCTGACCCAAAAACCATATCTCCACTGCATTACGCCAATCCAAATAATTCTTTCCATTCAGCTTCTTTGAAGTGATTGTAGGAGTTCCAGAAAACGCGAAGGAGATCAAACCCTTCTTCTCAGACGTAGTCTCCTTAGGATTCTCTCCCATAATGAAAAAGAGAAAGTTTCAACACTAGAAAACAGTAAACACAGAACCTGAAACACGCGAACAGAGCCCAAAAAACAACAAGCCAGCCACAAAAATCAAAAGAAATCACGCGAAACCTGAAACCCAAAGAGTTGAAGGGGTTAAAACGGAGAGAGGGGACGTCGGCGATCAAAACGAGACAAGCCGCGTCGCGTCGTGAACGGAAGTCTGGAAGGCGGCGCGTGGACTTCACGCGCCGGAAGGGAAGCACGTCTGTGGCGGCGCATGACGTAACATCCCTAAATTTTAAAGGACTCGCATTATGATGCCTAGGACCGATTATTTATTTGTGGGAATAAGTATTCGTGTCTCGGGGATTACTATTCGAGGGAAAAGACCAAAGAAGCCCTATTCATTTATTAATTATGGCCTAGTCATGATTAATTAAAGTATTTAAGCTGGAGGGCAAAATGGTAATTTTGCACCCCTCATATAAATACATATATTCTGAAGCCTCCTAGCCACATCACCCTCATTCAGCAATTTCTGAAATCCAGAAGAAGCAAGGAGCTGTGGAAGGAGGGAGAGAGGGCGCGAGAGTGGAAGAGAAGAGAGGAGGAAGCTCAGATTTTCTTCTTGCATGTAAGTCCTTCTTCAACATTCCTACTCCATTTTCCAATCCCTTTCTAATGATCCAAGTTTCATAGCCTAATTCTCCCTATATCCCTTTCTACCATTTTCGCATATCAAAGCTCCAAGTGAGGAAGAAGATGGAGTTTTGAGCAATAGTTGTCTTGCATGTTCAGTAGAAGCTTCTAAGAAGGAGATTTCAGACTTGCATGGTTGATTGAAGGGAGGGTTTGAGTAGTGGTGCAGCTGGGTTCGAGATTGGATAGAAGAGAGTTGCTGTCTTGGAATCGATTGAAGCTCAGTTCGGGGATTTTTCGTGTTCGGTTCGGTGACTTCGTTTTTCGGCTCAACTCTCGGGATTTCGACTCACCGGTGAGTTCTACTCACGATAGGGCATTTTGATATTCTGAACTTGTTTTCGATATGGAATCCCTTGGTCACATTTTCTGTTTTCAAAAGTCTTAGAACCGAAAAGCGTTTTTAAGTCAAAACGGTGTTTTACGGTTTATTGAGAATTTTAATGAATCATTGAAATGAAACACTTTATATATATTTTGGAATAGTTGGAAATTTTCTGGATTTTAGGTGATTGAAATTAGAAATCGAATTGGACTAGAACGGAGAATGAAATTGAGGAATACGTGAAATTCTGGTAACAGACACAGGTCGCACGGACCGTGCGCCCCTGGGCACGGATCGTGCGCCTGTTTCGGGTTGGAAGTATTGGAAACAGAACGGGACGCACGGATCGTGCGCCCCTGGGCACGGATCGTGCGTTTCCTTCTGGTAGATGGGTCCTGAGTAGTGCACCACGCACGGGTCGTGCGCCCCTGGGCACGGGTCGTGCGTGTGGTTCTGTTACCGGCTTCCGTTTTCTCGTTTTGTCGCTCCGTTTGATCCCGAACCTTTTCTAATTTCTTTCTCAACCATTCAAAAAGGGATTGCCTTACTGAAAACCTTATTTTGAACTTGTTCAACTCATGGTTTTGAAAAAGAGCTTTGAAAGCCTATTTGATCGAAAAACCGAAACCCTAGTATACGTGTGGGTACACCGTCTGATGGATAGAATGAATATATATATTTATATATATATCAACTGCATATGATTATAATGCCGGATGTCTATAGATTCATCAAAACGGGTTATAAGTCAATAATACATTACAATATGATTATAATGCCGGATGTTTATAAATTCATCAAAACGGGTTATAGATCAATAAGATATAAATTATCTAAAAAGATATTGTGATTGATCCTTTGGTGATCGGAAAGATATATATTATCTAACTCTCGAGAAATCGTTATGTATTGTCATACATAAATCGCGTTGGGTGACGACCCGACAAGTAGCATACTAGGGAGGGTAGTCATGACCCCTTACCTAGGCCCTGAATGTGTTTTGGCGTGGTCAACTCACGGGTTGCCGGGATTAGCAGTGGTGCAGTCGGCTTGTGCTAAGTTATTGATTATAAGTTAACATTGCCGGGATTAGCAGTTGTGCAGTCGGCAGATGTTAAGCTATAGCTACCGGGATTAGCAGTTGTGCAGTCGGTTGAGCTAAGCTATTAAAAACATAAAAGAGAACACGATTTGCTTGGCATTTCGATTATAGCTAATGGTAGCTAATTAAACATTGTTAACCGTTTAATAATTGAACCGAGTGTCAGTGAGGGGGCACGGTAGGACTCACTGAGATAATGTTATCTCACCCTATCCATATTTGTTGTTTTTCAGAGAAGCAGGGAAAAAGGAAGACTATTGTGCACGAGTAGTTGATATACTCTTGGAGGTGCTGAAGACTTAGTCATTTGATTCCTTTGTTCTTTTGTTGTCCTAATTGGTTGTATAAACTTGTATTGATTATGAGTTATATGAACCGTTTATGTTTCTGTTTGGTATTTGGACTTGGATATTGTAATCCACTCGGTATGGAACCGATAAACTTCTATTTTATGAAGTAATGTTATTTCCGATTATGTTTTATTTCGGAAAAAGTTTGTATGTCCAAAACTTAAACAGGAACTGTGTCCTCTGAATTTTTCCGCATCTGTGCACTTTCGGTATTTCTACATGTTAGAAAAACCTGGGTGTTACACATGATGACTTTTCTGACGACGAGGGTGACACCATTCAACAGATCGGCGCTGTATGTTGCTAATGGTGGGGCGCGTGTATCCTGTTGATGAGTCCGGTGATGGTGGTGACGGCTGGGCTTGTTCTGAAACAGTGACTTGTTATGAAACAGTGGGTCAGCGTAAGGTGCAGCTGAAACCCTAAACAGAAAACAAGGGACAGCGCAAGATGCAGCTGAAACCCTAAACAAAAACAAGGGATCGAACTATTGCTCTGATACCAATTTGAATCAGAATATTTTCCTTGTATTATTCAATAGGATTTACACTCTATATATACAAAAGAAATGCAATCAACCTAATACATACAATATCAACTAAGTAAGGAAAACAATCAATCTAAATAATTATAGAATCAATCAACAATTACATTTACAAGTGTCATCATGGCATGAGTGTATGATAAAGACAGGGCTCCTCTTTTGAAGTATTTGGCATCGTCCAGCCACAAAGACAGTTGAGTACCATATGGTTATGCTTTCTCATATGGTTCACCAAAAAAGGACAAAACAAATAGAAAATTGTCAAAAATGACAATGTAAATAGTAGTCCTTCAAGATACCAAATTACCAACACAGTGAACAACCTTAATGAAAAGATGACAATCAGAATAGCCAATGCAAAAAGAATAGACCTGAAGTTTGAGATTGTTGTGAAAGAAACTTCTCCTCAAATATGGACTTCGAATTGGCAGGAGCACTCGATTTAGATGACAACCACCTATACTATTTTTTCCAAAAAGTAATTAATTCAGATTGAAAAAAAATCACTTCGAAGTGCACAAGATCTCTGTGTGTGCATGCGTGCTTACTACAGTGCGAATTGAAAGTCAGGGCATCAATATCCTGACTTCAGGGCTGAAGGTTGATCAGGGATCTTTTGCAAATCCTACAAAAACTTTCTCTATATATTTTTCTTAAAAATTAACGCTCCTCCAAATTGGAGGAATAAAGTTGTCTCTAGAAACCAATCTTTCTCCAAAAAAAACTTTCTCTAAACAACTCTTAAACCGCTCACAAAAAATCCTGGAATAATTTCTGGCTGGAATGTAACTATGATATGCTTTAGACATTTTAGCTTTCACAAACTTAAATATAGTCCACTGGAAATTATGAAATAGGTGGCTAAATTGTATATCTTTCAAGAAGAGGATAAGTTCTATTTACTCTCACATTTATAGAGAGGGTAATGTCTCTGCTGACAAGTTAGCTAATTTGGCACTATTTGCAGAGTTATATTTGGTGGAACTAATCCAAGATTTTATTAGGAAGGCCTTCTTACGCAGTAAGTTGGCTCTTTCAAGTTACAGATTTAGATCATTTTCCACTGTTCATGGGCCATGACCATGTCCCACATGTTTTTTGTTGTGTTAATTTCTATATTTTAATAAAATTATGGTGCATTGCAAATGATAGGTAATGCCTAGGGTGTCAACGTAGTTGGAATTCATTGCATTATAGTGATGCTTTTGCATGCTATTTTGATAAAAATAAAATGAAATAAACAACTTTGAAGAGAATTTTATTTCGAGGTAGAAAGCTTTTTATTGAGAGAATTGTTCAGATAGTTTTTTTAGAGGATTGTTTTAGATAGGGCGGCAAGATTTTGAAGAGAATTGTTTTATGGTCATATAAGTTTCAGGTATATCTGGGTGAATAAAAAATGTTTATAAAAAATGATCACATAGTGTAGAAGAGAAGTTAACTGCGTACCAGAGGTGCCCCTGATAGCCACTTTGTAACAACTGCAATATCTTGCCGCCACTCATGCTCACGTAGCCAGTAGCTAGTGTCAAGCACAAGATTAGCTGGCCCCTGAATGGACAAGAAAATAGCAACAAAGGAACATGAAAAATTTATGAACTATGGAGAAGCCACAGGCAGACACAAGCAATAGGTCAATTACAATAACTCCTTCTACGGCTCATGCACTGCGAAGTCTCCCATTAGGGGATTGGCAAAAACCATCTCAGGTTTACATGAAGGAAACCATGATACATAGCTAAATCTCCCAATTGCAGGATTAGAAAAAACACCTTAGTTCACATGAAGCTATGGAGTTTGGGGACACACAAACATCAAACTTGTAATCAAACCTATGGTTACAGGAAAATCTAAAACAAGCACCTACACATTAGAATTATACTAAACAGCTATACTAGAAATTTTGACAGTAGAATCCACTTCAGTAACTCTGACTTACTTGAGATGGTTGAGTCCAAATAGTTACCCTCCCATGGAAGTTTGCAATCATTAATGCACGGGGACAACAGGTTGGGGACCATTCAATAAATTGGACTGAATCACGAGGAGAATCTGCAGAAGGAATACAGTGCAACTTTAACAGATGAACTGATTGCATATTCGATCTCAGTTACTTTAAGGGAGGATCTCAATTCTCAATTTAATGTTGTTTAGCCACCAGAGAAACTCCAAAATGAAATTGAAAAAAGAAACTCCAAAAACTTTACATTGTTTAACATTACTGCCAAGTGAAGAATAACATCAAACAAAACCACCAAACACAGTAAAAGTGAAATACCCATAGATATAATAGGAAGGAAAGACATCAAAGTACCTGCTATGACATTGAATACTGCACATTCGGTTGGCCTCTCTGGGATCACAATATGTATGGGGATCCAAAATGGTGGATTTGCAGTTGAGCTATGGGAAAAAAGAAACACTAAACCATTACAAAATTTCTGGCAAAAACAAA
Source organism: Astragalus membranaceus (assembly GCA_039519185.1). Taxonomy (NCBI): domain Eukaryota; kingdom Viridiplantae; phylum Streptophyta; class Magnoliopsida; order Fabales; family Fabaceae; genus Astragalus; species Astragalus membranaceus. The sequence goes on along the minus strand of CM076851.1, from coordinate 8,328,537 downwards.
AACATACAGGGTGTCGGCAAGCCAAAGCAATGTGTACACCTGATTCAATAAGGGTAGGTAAGGCATCATAGATTACCTGTCAACAAAATTTAGTTTTTTTGTTTGACAAAAGTCAACAAAACTTAGTGATTTGAACAAGTATTCGCAGCACATTTAATAAATGATATGAGCTTTGGACTTTGTTAAGCTGGGATTTTTTAGCAAATGAAAAAGTTTTGCTTGCCATAAACTCTGTTCATTCAAATTTGCTTGTAGGCTGTCTAATAAATGAATCCATCTATATACTATGCAAAACATACATGTTGATATTGATCAGAAAGTTTGGCTTCACCCATCTTTGAAGACATTGTTTAACAAACCTTTTACAGTATTACTAGAAGTAGAAACCAACGAGGACAAAACTTTAAGTTTGTTGACAAATTCATTTGCCAACAAATGAGGAATCCAGTTAAAAGCAATAAAATATAGTCAAGACACAGTCACCAAAATAACAATACCAAAAGATATATCCCACAATATCTCTCCCTAGTGCTTCTTTTGGTTTGCGTCTTACAATAGGATAGAAGTAATTGAGAAAGTTTGACATTAATCTTCTTGTAGTGTTGTCAAATAGCAGCTATAGCGGCGCTATACCGCTATAGCGTAGCTGAATTTGAACAAACCGCTATTGTCCGCAATCCGTGATATGCCCATAAGTGCTACCAAATAGCGGCTATAGTGGTGCTATAGTGCTGTAGCATAGTGGAATTTGAGCAATGATAGATTCAACTAGTTCAAAGGGGAAATTGTATTGAATATCATGAATCAAAGGGTACAATTTCTCTGTTTGTCAGTTAGAGAGAGCTGTTGAGTAACAAATTGATAACTGTCATGAATGAAATCTGTTACAGCTACTTGCTATTTATATTACAATGTTAGGTAGCTGAAATGACTAAAGTACCCCTCCCCCTATCTATTCTTTATTCCTTCTATAGTATACCTTTTTCACATAAGGTCTACTACTATCAATACTACTATCAATACCCCCCCCCCCAGGGCTTTCACCTTGTCCTCAAGGTGAAGGTCTGGAAATGCTTGCAGAAGTTTTTCTGTCAGTTCCCAGGAATTCTCATCAGTTGGCAGCTCTTTCCACTTCACCAGGACCTCTGCTTCCCCTTTCTTGTTGTACCTTAGCTGTAGAAGCTCTTCCACAACTGGTTGCAACACACCATCTTCTGTCAAGGCAGCTGGAATAGGCTGTGGTTGGTAGTTAGCAGGAACAGTTTTTTTCAGTTTGCTGATATGAAACACAGGGTGAATTCTACACCCTTCAGGCAGTGAAACTCTGTAGGCAACTGCCCCAACCTTCTCTGACACTTGGTATGGGCCATAATATCTAGGGCTTAGTTTCTCATTCCTTCTAGCAGCCAATGATTTCCAACGATAGGGACACGCCTTCAAATATACCCAATCACCTACCTCTAGGGTCACATCTCTTCTATGCTTATCTGCTTGTCTTTTCATTCTGTGCTGAGCCACTGTGAGATTATTGTGTAGCTGCTCCAGTAATGTATCCCTCTCCTCATACAATTGGTTAACAGCCTCCACATTCGATGGGATTGCAGGCCCTTTGATAATAGGATTAGGTTCCCTACCATACAATGCTTTGTAAGGAGTCATTCCAATTGAAGCATTGTAGTTGGTGTTGAACCATAATTTTGCCCAAGGCAGCCATCTTGGCCAAGACTTTGGATAGTCACCAACAAAACACCGTAAATAGATCTCTAGGCATCTATTTGTCACTTCTGTTTGTCCATCTGTTTGAGGATGGAAAGCAGTACTATACTTCAGTTTTGTTCCAGTTTGTTTGAACAATTCTCTCCAAAACTGGCTGAGGAAATCTTGTCTCTGTCAGAGACAATGGATGCTGGGAAGCCATGTAGTCTGACTATGCCTGCAATAAAGCTGTGAGCTACCTCCACTGCTGTATAAGGGTGCCCCAAGGGAATGAAATGAGCTGATTTGGTGAGCCTGTCCACCACTACTAACACTGTGTCCAGCTTGCCAACTCGAGGAAGACCTCCAATAAAATCCATGCTTATTTCCGACCACACTGACTCTGGTATTGGTAATGGTTGCATCAGTCCAGCAGGTGCCAGGGTTTGTACCTTGCTTTGTTGGCATTGTTGGCACTTCATGATGAATTGTTTTATGTCATTCTTCATCCCTTGCCAATAAAAAACTCCACTAATTCTTTTGTACGTACGAAAGAAACCAGAGTGTCCTCCTTGTAATGAAGCATGGAACTCATGTAGAATAGTAGGGATCTTAGTGAATGTCTTTGGCAGCACCAAACTGTTCCCCTTGTAGAGAAACCCATGTTTGACAGAAAACTGTGTTGTCCCTGCTGCCTGTAATACTACTTTCTGCAGTAAGGCCTGTAAAACAGGGCAGCTCTGTATTTCCACCTCCCAATCATTCCATTCAGACATTGTAACCTGAGAAATAGCTGCAAACATCATCTGTCTAGACAAGGCATCAGCCACCTTGTTAGAACTACCTGTTTTGTATTGTATTTCAAAGTCAAATCCCAATAATTTGGAGGTCCATTTGACTTGTTCTCCACCCAATAAACTCTGATCAGTCAGGAATTGGAGGCTTTGCTGGTCGGTTCTTACAATGAAGTGTTGGCCCATGAGGTAGTGTCTCCATTTTTTAATAGCTAATACCATTGCCATCAACTCTCTTTCGTATGCAGACTTTTGTTGGGCTCTTAAAGATAATTTCTGACTGAAATAGGCTACTGGTTTTTCTTCCTGCATTAGAACAGCACCCACCCCTTGGCTGGAAGCATCTGTTTCAATCACAAATGGTTTTGAAAAATCAGGCATGTTCAGTACTGGCAGTGAGATCATACTCTGTTTCAACTGGTTGAATGCCCTATCTGCATCCTCATTCCAACTGAACCTTTCCAGCTTCAACAACTCAGTTAATGGCTTGGCAATCACCCCATACTCTTTTACAAATCTTCTGTAATACCCTGTGAGGCCTAGGAATCCCCTTAGGGCTTTGAAATCCTTAGGAATTGGCCAATCAACCATGGCATTGATTTTGTCTGGATCTGCAGAGACACCTGCAGCAGTCACTACATGTCCCAAGTACTCTACCTTGTCAACCGCAAAGTCATATTTCTTCTTGTTTACCACCAAACTATGCTGACTTAATGTAAGAAAAATAATTCTCAAATGTTCAGCATGTTCTTCTATTCCTTGGCTGTAAATCAGTATATCGTCAAAGAATACTAAGGCAAATTTCCTTAGAAAAGGTTTGAGTACTTCATTCATTAATGCTTGAAAGGTAAAGGGTGCATTGGTTAAGCCAAAGGGCATCACCAAATACTCATAGTGGCCCTCATGAGTCCTAAAAGCTGTCTTTGGGACATCCTCAGCCTTCATTCTTATCTGGTGATACCCAGATTTTAAGTCCAGCTTGATAAACACCTTAGAGCCCTTGAGTTCATCCAACAGTTCATCAATTAGAGGCATAGGGAATTTGTTGGGTATTGTAAGCTTATTTAGGGCCCTGTAATCAACACAGAATCTCCAACTTCCATCCTTTTTTTCACAAGAATAATAGGACTAGAGTACGGGCTTGTACTCGGCCTAATAATTCCAGTTGTAAGCATATCTGCTACTAGTTTTTCAATTTCATTTTTTTGATAGTGTGGATACCTATATGGTCTCAGATTAGGTATATTGGATCCTTCTTTCAGCACTATAGCATGGTCTATTGGCCTACTAGGGGGTAACAGTTCAGTTGACTGAAAAATGTGCTCAAATTCATTTAAAACTGCTTGTATTACCTCTGGCAGAACAGGTTGTTCTACCTCTGCCCATTCCATGTTTCTGCATTCTACTATGAATACCACTTCTGGATTCTGCATCTCCATTATCAGTTGCTTTGCACTTACTTCTCTCCTTGAGAGTGATGGATCCCCTTTGAGGCATACTGTTTCTCCTTCAATCTTAACCTTCAATGTCATGTCTTTGAAGTTGGCCTTAATGTCTCCTAGCTTGTCCAGCCAGTCAATGCCAAGCACCACATCTTCTCCATCCAAAGGAAACACATAGCAATCCACTGTGATAGATAACCCTTGTATCTTAATTTGCAAGCCTCTGCAAATTCCTTGGATCATGATCTTTTCACCATTGCCAATCTTTACCCAGCAGGGTTGTGCCTTTTCCACCACTAGATTTTGTTCTTTCACCAATTTGGTGGATACAAAATTGTGTGTGGCACCACAGTCCAGCAACACCAGTATCTCTATCAATTTTAAAAGACCTTTCAGCATGAATGAACATTTAGATGTTAAGCCTGCCATGCTATACAAGTGGAGGCTTTTCATGGCAGCTTCCCATACTATCTCTTCCTCCTCTTCCTCTTCCTTCTCTGGTTCCTCTGTCATCTCTTCTACATACAGCAGTTTGAGAACTTTGTTTTTGCATATATGGCCCGGTGTATATTTCTCCTCACACGTGAAACATTGCCCTTTCTTCCTTCTTTCTTCAATTTCTTTGCTATTCACTGTCTTGGTGTTCGCAGCTAGTATATTCTTGACGGGTTCAGCACTCTTACCAGTTGTTGCAGTGTCTGTACTGGCCTTATACACGTTCTTTCCCCACCCTGAACTTCGTCCACCATACCTGTTAGCAGCACCGAGTTTTTCTTCCGCGAGGAGCGCTACTTCCATCATGTCTGCAAGATTCCTCGGACGTTGCAGTCGTACCTCAGCCCTGATATCGTCCCTCAGACCATTGGAGAACATACCCGCGAACAAATCTTGATCTTGCACCTTGATGTGGCTCGCAATCAATTCAAACTTCTTGCGATATTCACGCACCGTGCTTTCTTGCTTCATATTCATCAACATCTCGAAGGCGTTAGTGATCACCGTTGGTTGAAAGCGACGAAGAATCGCCTCCTTCAACCCGTTCCAGGTCTGTACTTCGCTATTAGCCTCCCACCACTGCATCCACGATAGCGCTTCGCCTTCCATCGCCATTAGCGCCGCGTCCAGTTTCTCGTTTTCTTCGATTTTTCGTACCTTGAAAAATCGTTCAACCTTTGTCAACCAACCAGTCGCATCGTCGCCGTTGAAGACCGGCAAATCCACCTTGCGAAGCCGTTTTTCACCGTCGCCGTGGTTCCCCCGCGCTATTCGGTTTTTCTCTCGTTTTCGGGTCACCGGGTCCCGATGGACCCGAATTCTTTGTGTGTAACTCGGCCATTATCGCGGCCATTTGCGCCATCGTTTCTTGATGGCGTCGTTCGTTGCACGTCTTCTCTTCTTGAAAACATCGTTCCAATTCCTCAACTCTCGGATCCATCGTCGCTGAAGTCGTCTTCTTCTTCGGCATTCACGTTCCCTGGAATCGAATGCTTTGATACCAGTTGATAGATTCAACTAATTCAAAGGGGAAATTGTATTGAATATCATGAATCAAAGGGTACAATTTCTCTGTTTGTCAGTTAGAGAGAGCTGTTGAGTAACAAATTGATAACTGTCATGAATGAAATCTGTTACAGCTACTTGCTATTTATATTACAATGTTAGGTAGCTGAAATGACTAAAGTACCCCTCCCCCTATCTATTCTTTATTCCTTCTATAGTATACCTTTTTCACATAAGGTCTACTACTATCAATACTACTATCAAGCAAACTGCTATTTTCCGCAATTCGCGATTGACAACGTTGTCTTCTTGAATTTATCCATGAATTTTGGAAAGCAATGGTCCCGAAAAATAATCTTAATCTACTCTATTCTTTTGCTCTTAAATTTTCGATCAACTATCAGTTATCCAAACAAAAGCCACATTTTAAACAAAACATTTAGCGCGTGGCAAAGATTTTAAGATAACATGACCAATGGATAAAAATTAGGCTTAATTACAGTTTTGGTCCCCCTATTATGACCAACTCACGATTTTGGTCCCCAAAGTTTTAATTTGACGATTTTGATCCCCCTATTTTCCCAATTTGTAAAATCAAGGTCCCCCTTCTTAATTTGGTCAAAATTAAAACTGTATTTTGACTTTTATCCTACGTGGCAGTCCACGTGGGGGGAGGGGTTGAAGAGGAACAGTGCCACGTGGACTGCCACGTAGGATAAAAGTCAAAATACAGTTTTAATTTTGACCAAATTAAGAAGGGGGACCTTGATTTTACAAATTGGGAAAATAGGGGGATCAAAATCGTCAAATTAAAACTTTAGGGACCAAAATCGTGAGTTGGTCATAATAGGGGACCAAAACTGTAATTAAGCCTAAAAATTAAAAACACACTGACCTTGGAATTCTGGCACATGTTTCAGAAGCACAAGCAATAGCATTCAGTTTTCCACACCAGGAAACAGCACTGAAATAAAAATAAAAAAGTACTAGAATTATTATACGATAAAATAAAAGGCATAAAGTAATATGCAAACAAATTCGCTTTGAAACCAACACCGTTGGCCCAGTGGCTTAATCTACCCTGGGACACGGGGGGTCGACCCGGTGCTCCCGGGTTCAATTCCCGCAGTGGACAAACTCGGTGTTGGCCAGTGCGAAATTTGATCCTAAGCACGAATGGATATTAGTCTTTCATTGAAAGCGTTGGGGCACTCCGTGAGTAGCCAGCAATGGTCCGAACCAAAAAAAAAAACAAATCCGCTTTGCACAAAGTGAGCAAAAGATCAAACACATAACCTCAACTTCAAACCAATTGATCCATACATTATCAGCCATGCAAATTTAATCTATATTATCTTAGTAATTGCTTTGACTTATTAGATGCATGTGTATAGTATAGTAGAAGTAGACTACTGAGCACTAGCTACACCAGCAGTCCACCACAGCATTATGAGAAGCAACCAAAGAAACAAAACGATGTATATTATAATCTCTACTTCCCAAAGATGCTAGTATAAACAAATATAAATATAATAAATAAATATTTAATACATTTTAGTGTGAATTTTTTATCAATGAGTGAATGTGTGATCTACACATCTACTCCTAAGATTTCGATACTAATATGCTTTCATATAAATATAAAAGGCCTTAAAATTAGGCCTGTTGTAAATTGGAGGTATTCCATCATTTTATTCCTATTCTTCACTAGCAGCTTCTTTCATATTAAGTAACCTAAGAAATTACATACAAGAAAATAAAAATTCTAAGCAGCACATTAATTCCTCTGACAGCACTGCACAGTTCAGTTAATGAGAGCAAATGACGAAAAAAATTTGATCTCATAAAATTAATTTGAAACTAGCAACGGCATTGATGGTGAAACAAAAAAGATACCTGAAATTGCGACAGATTTCAGGAACACTCATCTTATGGAGCAAATTGGAGTTTGGTTGCCTCAGTTGAACACGAAAAACAGTGGCAGGAGTAACTGAATCTTGCTCCATTGGAATTTGATCGTCAAACTCCACCGGTGAATTCTTCTCCTCTGCTTGTTCTTGATCTTCTTCTTGTTCTCGTTCTTGTTCTTGTTCTTGGTCTTGCTTTTCACCACTCACTTCTTCATTCTTCTTCTCAGTATCCTCTGAAACCTCATCGGCTAGGGATTCACGCGCGCTTTCCCGATCCTCTTCTTGTTCTTCCTTTGTATCAGTAAATTGATTCATTTCTTTGAATTTTATATACAGCAAGCCAATAGAATAGAAAAAGAGAGAATGAGTGCAAGTGGCGGAAAGTCGCAATTGAAGGCGACAGATGGAGAGAAAGTAATTAGAGGTTAGTGTAATCTAATCTAGTAATTGCTTTATACTTTACCGTGTTGTTAATTGTTGCTAATTGAGAAGAAAAGAGGGGTTTTGAATTTGATTTTTAGGGTTATATTATACTAGTGGTGACTGATTCCGGTAGTGGTGTGGTGGTGGAAAAAGCAAAGCAATGCAAATTAGTCAGAGTTACGTGTTGGTGATTCTAGTTTTTGTTAGGTGGAACTTTCGTTCTTTCTTTCTTTCAAAGTAAAAAAATAAAACGTAAGATGATTAGTGGAAAGAGGGCTAATTAAATTCAGTTAATTTTGGGGTTAATTAAGTTGTAACAGAAACCTCAAAACATGAAATGACGTGTGTGAATGAGCTTATTCGGGTATGCATCCATGATCCATCTAATAGGATCGGGATTCACGGCAGTCGTGATTCACGGCAGTCATGGCAGTCGGATCGGTGTGATCCATTGGATCACCATCATACTCAATCTCGGCCGTTGATTTATTTTATATTAAAAAAATCAAAAAAAATGGATAAAGAGAGAGATAGAGAGAGCCGACTGCTGGGAATCCCTATCCATACGCGTATGCACTTTTTTGTTGGTTTAGTATAATGGAGACGTTGATTGTTGAGCGAATAAGATGAATGTGTGTGCATAAAGCCATAAACCATGGAAGTTGTCTGGGACTAGCTTATTGCCAACAAGGAAAGAAAAAGATGACACGCAGATATATCTCTGTCGCACACGCATCACTACTTTGAAAAACGCACATTTCTGATAGGAACATTAACTTTTTTTAAAGCTTTCGTTCAACTCCGTTAAAAAACGCACATTTAATTGTTACGGTGCTTATGTGTCTGTTGCTTATGCTTATGTGGCTGTAAATATGTCTATGTGATTGTCTAAAATTATAATCCAGGTCATTTTTTATTTAATTTTTAATATTAAAAAAAAAATTAGAGCTTATCTTGTTCTTCATATAAACCCAAAATTTAGAGTTTCTCTTCATCACTAGGCTTCCCCTTCGTTCTCACAATCTCATCTTCCTCAAAAAGGGAGGATTATGCCTTCATGAGAACCATCCAAGTTAAAAGAGTCTCCCCTTCTCTCTTCCCTCATAACTTGGCAATGAGATAGAGAGAATGTCACTAACTTTTGTTAATAATACCTAGAAAATAATACTCCATCTACGTAAAACTCATATATTGTATGGACCATGCAATAGTTTGATATAATTTGATTATCAATAAATTATATATTATGTGTGAAGTGGGTTGATGATAACGTTGTCTGGGATTTAAATTCGCTTGGCAACTATCTTCTAGCAAACATTGTCAGAAAAATCGAAGCCCTTCTTCCCTCAAATGTTTCCTCCCTCAAATGTCCTTGTTGTGGAAGATGCTTTCTCTTGGGGAGAAAATCCTGATGGCCAATTCACTTCGGCTTCTGCTTACAAGGTGTTACAGGACCAGATTCCACACCCCAACTCGAAAGTTTTTGCTAGAATATGGGGGTGGCAGGGCTCTCAAATAATTAAAGGGCTACTGTGGAAAGCTACTCATAAAGCTTTTATGACCAATAGTTAAAGATGTAGAAGGAAGATGATGATTTCTCCTATGCCTGGTGTGTGATAACGCATAAGAGTCTCTTTCCATTATTTTAAAATTGCCAAAGAATAAGCACTGTTTGGATTTCAATTGAAAGGTAACACTGGCCAATCTTTCTTCACTGAGACTGATTGACAGCAATGGTTGTTCAAGAATCTAGAGCGAAGACGTCTTGTTAAGTATAACCCCAATTGGAATCTCATTTTTGGTGCTACGTTGGATCAAATATGGAGAGCTCGCAACAATTTGGTCTTTTCACACACAAAACTGATCATCTCAAACTATCTACTGGAGATCTATTAAGCTGAGTGATGTTATCCTCTACATCAAGAAGCGGTATGAGGTGCTCTATGTCAAACTCTAGGGATGATGCTGGGTATGGTGGTGTCTTTCTAAATGCCTCAAAGGATTTCCTGTTTGCTTTCACAGATAAGTTGGATCGTTGCTCAATTTTGGAGGCAGAATTGTGGTCTACTTATCATGTTGTGTGTATAGCTTGGAGACGATAATATTGCAACTTTATAGTGGAATCAGATAGCTATGTGGCTATTGAGTTGCTTACGCCCGACACTTTTGACTTGCACCATTTGGATTGGTCAATCAAAGAGATTAAAAATATCATAACTATTCCGGACAAAAAATAGTTGGAAGCATATTTTAAGAGAGGCTAGTAGACCTGCTGATCGGCTAGCTAATGTGTAACATCTCCAATTTAGCTAATTTCATTTATCGAAATTAGCATGAGGTCATAGATAAATAATTAGCTATTCTAAATAAGTTAGCGTAATTAATTATATATGAGATCATTGTCATGTGTTAAATAAATAAATTGTGTGTTAGTTGAGTCAAATTGGGATTTAAGTGAGAAATTATAGGAAAGTTAAGTGGAAGGGTATTTTGGTCATTTACACTCCATTCAAACCCTCAGCTGGAATTAAACACCCAACACACCCATCACTCCCATACAACAACAACCAGAAATTCTAGAGGGAGTTAGTGGTTGGTTAGAAGTAAATTAAGGTGAGGTAGTAAGTGATAACTCATATTTATATGAGTTATTTATACTTATTCAAAGTTAAATCATGCAAGTTCTATGGCAATAGTAGGTTGTTTCTATTAAGTTTCTGTTAGTTTATCACTTTTCAGTTAAAAAGGGGCTAAATTACAAATTCTAGGCATTTTGGCGCCAATTGGCGCCTTTGTGAACTTTTTGATGCTTCTTGTGTTTGTGCAGTGAGCTGAACGTGGCAGCGTCCCTCATCACGTCTGAAGGAAGGCAGCAGAGCAAGAAAGAGATATCTCATTTTTGGCGCGCAAGAAATGATAGGCAAAGATCTAGAAGTGCAGAAGATCTTCTCTCTCCTCAGCGCTGACGCGGCTGACGCACTGTAGCAGTGCAGTGTCTTCTCAGAACAGAGTCAATTAACAAGCAAGCTGGGAAGGTGGGCAATGACATCAGCAAGCATGTGACCCATTGTTCCTTGGCTAGTCTCTCTCTACAAAAGGAAAGGCAGGAACGCATCCAGAGGACATCATCCATTCATCATCCACCCTCCTCCATTTTCAGAGATAGTTTTTCTAAAGAAGTTCTGGACACAGACTTCTTCATCCAAAATTTTCTCAAGCTCCAATTTTTATTTCCATTCGCAATCACTACTGTGAAGCTCAGACGTTGCAACGTCTCTACAGCGTGCATGAAGGAAGGTTACATAGGCGTATCTTTTGCGTTTAATCTCCTTTTCTCTATGTACGGTATTTGGATTTAAACTCCTTTTCTTTCTGTAAAGATGCTCAGCATGAGCTAAACATTCGTAGTTGGGTTGTTGTTTTGCATGTAATGAACCTCTAGTTTATTGTTATGAAGTATTGATGTTTATGCGTTTTAGATCTTTGCATGTTAATATTTCCAAACTTGTTTTGAAATTGGCGACTTAAAACGAGTAGATTCATAGGTGCAGAAATTGTCTATGAAAAGAACTCAAAAATTTATGTGAATGAAAAGATGCACTAAAGACATTTAGGCATTTTTATCTAAGTCTAGACATAGAATGGATAATAGTTCATAGGACATTGCTGTGGGTACTTAAAATACAGGAGTAGGCCTACTTAGAACCTAGACATAGGAATTCTAGTACTTGAAGCTCTGACGTTTTGTGACTGAAAAGCACAGCTCTTTTGCAACAGCGTTCAAACGTTATAACGTCTATACAGCATACCATTTGTACGTGTTAACGTGTAAACGTTATAACGTCTGACTAGAGGAGATTTACTTGCATGCAGCAATCCAACTCATACCCTTCCATATTCACAACCACTTACTGTTTACTTGCTTTATCTACGTTCTTAGTCTTAATACCAACTTTTAGTGCCGATTTATTACTTGTTTCACCTGTGTTTTAAAGACTTGAACTTTGAAAGTAAATCAATCCTCGTGGGAACGATCTCTTATTTTTATCCACTTTATTACTTGTACGACGTGTATACTTGCACTGATATTGCGACTAGAACACACGCGCAAACAAGTTTTTGGCGTCGTTGCCGGGGATTGAATGTAACTTTTATTGCTCAACAAATATTAAAACACTAGGTGAAAGAATTCTGTTGTGTTGTTCGTTGTTTCTGTGTGTGAACAGGTAAACGTTACAGCGTATGCTTAGTTCCAGTTCAAGCTCTAGTTCAACTGAACCAGGGAGTGGATCTGAGCCTGAATTCTATCCAGAACCTGAAAGAACCTTCAGGCGGCTAAGGAGACAACAAAGGTTAAGAAGGCAGCAACAACACCAGCAATTTCAGCCACCAATCATGTCTGAACATGGTACTGGTGGTAGAAGCTCTAGAGGTGGACGCACTCCAAGAGGGGGAAGGAACTCTGATGCTGGAGGTAGAGAACGTGGTCGTGGACCACAGACTCATACAGAGACATATGTTGATGATGAACACTGGCAGAGACAGCAACTCATCAATGCAGGGCCACAAGACATGGTCAATGACAGAGACAGGCCTATGCGTGATTATGCCGTGCTCAATCCTGCCCATTTACAAACAGGCATTGCAAGACCACTCATTCGTACTGGTCACTTTGAATTCAAGCCAATGATGTTCCAAATGCTGCAGACTGCAGGGCAGTTTGGGGGTTTCCCTCAAGAAGATCCTTATGCACATCTAAGGCAATTTTTGGATGTGTGTAGCAACTTTATCATCCCTGGAGTCTCAGAAGATGCCTTCCGATTGAAGTTATTTCCATATTCTCTCAAGGATAAGGCCAAAAATTGGTTGAACTCCTTGGAGCCAAATTCAGTTCACACTTGGGATGAGCTAGCTGAAAAATTTCTTGGAAAATACTTCCCTCCCAACAAAAATGTCAAGTTGAGAAATGACATCACTTCCTTCAAACAAAGGGAAGGGGAATCATTGTTTGAAGCTTGGGAAAGATGGAAGGAATTACTAAGAATGTGCCCACATCATGGCATACCCGTGGTTATTCAAATGGAGACTTTCTACAATGGTCTAGATCAGCCTACCAGGCTTATACTTGATGCTTCATCAGGCGGTGTTATATTGAACATGTCTTTCTCAGAGGCATGCAGGCTTATTGAAGACATAGCCACTCATAATGCCCATTGGCCTTCTGAAAGATTCACTCCCGGAAAGAAGGCTGGTGTCCATGAGATAAGTGAAGTAACTGCCCTTTCTGCTCAGGTTGCTTCCCTGACCAACATGATTAAAAACATGAGTACTCCAAACGTGGTAACGTCTGAAAGACAGACTGCTGCAACTGTTGAACCAACACCATCTGGGGGAGTAGTATGTGTCTATTGTGAATGAGGGCATATCTACGAAGAGTGTCCCCATAACCCTCAGTCTGTAAACTTTGTATCCCATAACAAAGGAAACAGTCCTTTCTCCAACTCCTACAATTCAAATTGGAGAAATCACCCAAACTTTGGTTGGAAAAACAACAATGCTTTGAATGCTAGTGATACTGCTCCTGCAATACCCCCAGGATTTCCCCCTCAACAACAAATGCAGTATATGCAGAATAACAACAACAGCAATTTGGAAGCCTTGATGAAAACTTTCATAAGCGATTGTAAGGCAACCTTGCAAACCCATGAGTCTTCAATCAAAACTTTGGAGAACCAAATTGGGCAGATAGCCTCAGCTCTTACTCAAAGGCAGAATGGATCTCTTCCATCTACAACTGAAACACCATCTTCATCTAAGTCAAACGGTAAAGATGTGGTGAATGCACAGGTAAATGCTATCTCATTAAGAAGTGGAACTGAATATCCTGACCCATCTATGCCTAAGGAATCCGAGGTGCCAGAGAAGGAAAAGGAGAAAAACAGAAGTGGAGAAAAAGAGAAGAATATTCCAGATATTGTGCTATCTAAACCAGACGTTACAACGTCTAGTTTTGAACCAGGAATCAAGACTGTACCTAAGCTTGTACCTGAATATCCTCCTCCACCCTACCCTCAAAGACTAAAGAAAGCTCATGAAGACAAGCAATTCAGCAAGTTCATGGAGATGCTCAAACAGCTACACATAAACCTTCCCTTGGTTGAAGCTCTACAGCAGATGCCAAACTATGCCAAGTTCCTAAAGGATATCATCACCAAAAGAAGAAGGCTAGGGGAGTTTGAAACTATTGCTTTAACTGAAGAATGTAGCTTAATTATGCAGAATAAACTCCCTAGAAAACTGAAGGATCCTGGCAGTTTTACTATACCATGCTCCATTGGAGATTTTTACCTTGGCAAAGCTTTATGTGACTTAGGGGCAAGTATTAACTTGATGCCCAAGTCCATTTATGATAAACTTGGTATAGGAACTGCCAGACCTACTTCTTTAAGTCTTACCTTAGCTGATAAAAGTAGAGTTTATCCTGAGGGCATATTAGAAGATGTTTTGATTAAAGTTGACAAATTTGTTTTTCCAGTGGACTTTATTATTTTGGATTTTGATGCAGATAAGGAAGTTCCTATCATCTTGGGGCGACCATTTCTAGCCACTGGAAGGACACTCATTGATGTGCAGAAAGGAGAATTAATCATGAGGGTCAATGACCAAGAGGTCAAGTTCAACGTCCTCAACGCACTCAAGTATCCAGAACCTAACACAGAGGAATGTTCCTTTGTGGTTGCCCTTGACCATGTGGTTCAAAAACAATTCAATAAAGATAATGACCACTTGGAGAAGATTCTGGGCAATGATGAGATTCAAGAGTTGTTAGCAGAAGAAGCTGTTCCGCAAAACGTTACAACGTCAACTGCAAACGTTGTCACGTCTGACTCTCCTGGACCCAAGGCATGGACAAAGAAGTATGAATCTTTGGGGCAAGAAGACTCCAATCTCAAAAAGATAGTTCCTTCCATTGAAGAACCACCCACGCTGGAGCTGAAGGTGTTACCTGATCACCTGAAGTATGCCTTTTTAGGGGAAAATGATTCTTTACCTGTGATCATTTCTTCTAATCTCTCAAAAGAGCAGGAAAGTGATCTCATTAGCACCTTGAAAAGACACAAGAAAGCCATTGGTTGACAAATGGCGGATATCAAGGGTATCAGTCCCACAATTTGTATGCACAGAATTGTCTTGGAAGAGAATGCAAAGAACAACATTGAAGGGCAAAGGCGATTGAACCCAATAATGAAGGAGGTGGTCAAGAAGGAAATCATCAAATGGTTAGACGCAGGAATCATCTACCCAATCAGTGACAGCTCATGGGTGAGCCCAGTTCAATGTGTACCAAAGCAGGGTGGAGTTACTGTGGTGACCAATGACAAAAATGAATTGATTCCAACAAGGACGGTGACTGGATGGAGGATATGTATGGACTACAGGAAGCTGAACAAAGCAACCAAGAAGGACCATTTTCCTCTGCCATTTATTGACCAGATGTTGGATAGACTTGCAGGCAAAGAATTCTATTGTTTCCTTGATGGTTACTCAGGATATAACCAGATAGTTATTGTGCCTGAAGACCAAGAGAAGACCACATTCACTTGTCCTTATGGTACCTTTGCCTTCAGAAGGATGCCATTTGGGCTGTGTAATGCTCCTGCAACATTCCAGAGGTGTATGATGGCTTTATTCTCTGATTTTATTGAAAAATCCATGGAAGTTTTCATGGATGACTTTTCAGTCTATGGAGACTCATACAAGGCATGCTTGGATAACCTAGAAGGAATTCTAGTAAGATGTGAAGAGACCAACTTAGTGCTCAACTGGGAGAAATGCCACTTTATGGTTCAAGAGGGAATTGTTTTGGGGCATAAGATTTCAAAGAAAGGGTTGGAGATTGATAAAGCAAAAATTGATGTTATTGACAAATTACCTCCACCTACCACCGTCAAAGGTATTAGAAGTTTCTTAGGGCATGCTGGTTTTTACAGAAGGTTTATCAAGGATTTCTCAAAAATTTCCAAACCTTTGTGTCTGCTGCTGCAACGTGATAACGTCTTCAACTTTGATGAGCAATGTCATGAAGCCTTCCAGAAATTGAAGACTGCTCTTGTAACGGCTCCTGTGATAGTCACTCTTGACTGGTCCAAACCATTTGAATTAATGTGTGATGCGAGTGACTACGCTGTGGGAGCTGTATTGGGTCAGAGGTATGGCAAAATTTTTCACTCTATCTATTATGCTAGTAAAACCTTAGATGATGCCCAATTAAATTATACTGTAACTGAGAAAGAGTTACTGGCTGTTGTGTTTGCTTTTGACAAATTTCGATCATACTTGGTGGGTGCAAAAGTTATTGTTTTTACTGATCACTCAGCCATCAAGTATTTGATTGCTAAAAAAGATGCAAAGCCAAGACTCATCAGATGGGTTCTCCTCCTTCAAGAATTTGACTTGGAAATTCATGATAAAAAGGGGGTGGAGAACCAAGTTGCTGATCACCTTTCTAGACTTGAGAATGTTGATGCAGGAACAAGTGCAAAAGAGATAAAGGAAAATTTCCCTGATGAAAAACTGCTGACAGTAGCCACAGCAGCTGAAGACGTTACCACGTCTATGGCAATTTCCCCAAACGTTATAACGTCTGATGCTACTGCACCCTGGTATGCTGACATAGTCAACTTCCTAGTCAGCAAGATTGTGCCTGTGGATTTCAACCATCAGCAAAGAAAAAAGTTCTTCCACACCGTGAAGCACTATTTTTGGGATGAGCCCTATCTGTATAAGATGTGTCAAGATCAGTTGCTTAGGAGATGCCTTGCTGAAGAGGAACAACTTCACGTGTTACAACAATGTCATGCATCACCCTATGGAGGACATTTTGGAGGAACCAGAACTGCTGCAAAGGTGTTACAGTCAGGATATTATTGGCCAACACTCTTCAAAGATGCTCATGAATTGGTGAAGAACTGTGATAAATGCCAAAGAATTGGAAACATCTCCAACAAGCAAGAAATGCCATTGACAAATATCCTTGAAGTGGAACTGTTTGATGTTTGGGGAATGGACTTCATGGGGCCATTTCCTATGTCTCATGGGAACTTATACATCTTGGTAGCTGTTGACTATGTATCAAAATGGGTGGAAGCTGTTGCATTGCCCAATAATGAAGCCAAATCAGTCAGCAAATTCCTTAAGCAAAACATCTTCACAAGATTTGGTACTCCAAGAGCTATAATCAGTGATGAAGGCTCTCACTTCTGTAACAAGCTAATTGAGAATTTATTGGCTAAATACGAAGTGAAGCACAAAATTGCTACAGCTTATCACCCGCAGACAAGTGGTCAAGTAGAAATTTCTAACAGAGAAATTAAAAGGATACTTGAGAAGATGGTTGGGCCGAACAGGAAAGAATGGTCCCTGCACCTTGATGATGCGCTGTGGGCGTACATGACAGCATTTAAGACACCACTGGGCATGTCACCATACAAGCTAGTCTTCGGAAAAGCTTGTCATCTGCCTATTGAACTCCAGCACAAAGCTCACTGGGCACTGAAACAACTGAACTTAGATCATTCAAAGGCTGGAGAAGCAAGACTCCTTCAACTAAATGAGCTAGATGAATTCAGGCACACGGCCTATGAGAATTCAGCAATCTATAAGGAGAAAATCAAGAAGTGGCACGATCAGAAAATTCAAAGAAGAGAGCTAGTAGAGGGACAACCAGTTTTGCTGTTTAATTCAAGGTTAAAATTGTTCCCTGGGAAGCTGAAATCAAGATGGTCAGGACCCTTCAAACTAGTAAAAGTCTATCCTCATGGTGCTGTGGACCTGTTTGATGAGAAAACTAATTCCACTTTCAAAGTCAATGGCCAAAGAGTGAAGCAATACCATGGAGAACATGTGGTTAGGGACAAGACCACAGTGGCTCTCAACAACCCCTGAATTAAAAAGGGAATAGTCTGGCTGAAGACTCTTAAAGCAAGCGCTCTTGGGAGGCAACCCAATGGTTTTAACTAACCAACAATTTTGTGTCGTTCAATTTTTGTTTTGTGCAGGAATGGAAGCTGAAGGTAGGAGAGATTCAGGACTCAAGTTATTGAAGTATGGTAGACGTTATAACGTCTTAGCGTGTCTAGGACGTTGTCACGTTTGCTGCCTGGGTGAAGTTTTAAATGAAAAAGAAGACTGCTCAAGCAGGCATCCCAGCCAGACAGAGTGGAAGGCTCAGGTCTGGTGTTCTGAACAAGTAATTTAGCCCTCTGGATAGTTAGTAGTCAGTAGTTTCTTTGCTTATGTTGTGTTTGAGTGTTCCTCTTCCATTTTTTAAAAAAAAATCAGTGAGCAGTGAGGACACTGCTCATCTTTCTGTGTGGGGGGGAGGATCATTTTTTTTTTTGTGTTTGCATAAAATTAAAATGCGAAATCAGTTTACCTCCCTACTCTATTAATCATAAAAAATGTTTCTCTTTGGGCTAAATCTAGGAATGACTGTGTGTGAATTTGTGTGTGTAGCTGATGCATGCTTAGATGAATAGAATTGATTACTGCTTCCACACAAACTCTGTTTTGAGGAAAACCTAGTTAGCTAGGGACTGTGTGATGCTAAAGCTAGTTTTGGTTGACTATGGTGATTGTAAAACTTGATTAAAAACCTAGAGTAGCAGTAAAAACTAAGTTTGGGGGTATATCAGGTTGCGCTAAGGCTGGGTGCAAAGACTGTAGGATGATTAGTGCATGTGTAGTGTGAGTGCAACGTTGTAACGTCTACCCGTAATGTTATAACGTATGCCGTGTGTGTTCTCGTGTTGAGTTCTGTGTTATCAAGCCTTGTAACGTTTCATCTACAAACGTTATAACGTCTACTCCAAAAAGACCAAAAAGTGTGTGTGTTTCAAATAAGTGGAAAAATCCATATGTTCTCTGTGTTTGCTGCAATTTCCCGAAACAAATACTGGGCACTCCAAATGTCTCAATCCAAAATTGTCAAATCCAAAGGATTAAAAAAAAGTGTAGTAAATCAAATGAAAGTTGCTCAGTAATGAGGGGGTTGCAGTCCTCTGTGTGTTTTGCGTTGTATGAGTCAGAAAAGTAGTTTGCACTAATCTAGTCCTAGCACCCAATTAAGACCCTTTGTCATGCTTAAAATAACCCTCATGTCTTATGTGGAAATGTTAGCCTACTCTCTGTTTTGAAAGATGTTATACTCTCACCATAATGAAAACCACTCTTTCATAAGCTAGGGTAGCTTCTGAACCTAGCTAGGGATGGAATTGATACAGAGATCACACACTCACTTTGGGCAGCAATGAATCTAGAATGTAATTGTGCATTAGTGCGTGAGTGTGTAGTGTAAGTCTGAAGAAATTAGCCCCTTGAGGACAATTTTGGATCAAATGGGTGAGCAAGGTGTAAACTGATGGTGTATTTAATTTCATGCATCTTTTCATAAGTTATGTTTTGATTTCTTGAGGACAAGCAATGGTTTAAGTTTGGGGGTGTGATAACTCATATTTATATGAGTTATTTATACTTATTCAAAGTTAAATCATGCAAGTTCTATGGCAATAGTAGGTTGTTTCTATTAAGTTTCTGTTAGTTTATCAATTTTCAGTTAAAAAGGGGCTAAATTACAAATTCTAGGCATTTTGGCGCCAATTGGCGCCTTTGTGAACTTTTTGATGCTTCTTGTGTTTGTGCAGTGAGCTGAACGTGGCAGCGTCCCTCATCACGTCTGAAGGAAGGCAGCAGAGCAAGAAAGAGATATCTCATTTTTGGCGCGCAAGAAATGATAGGCAAAGATCTAGAAGTGCAGAAGATCTTCTCTCTCCTCAGCGCTGACGCGGCTGACGCACTGTAGTAGTGCAGTGTCTTCTCAGAACAGAGTCAATTAACAAGCAAGCTGGGAAGGTGGGCAATGACATCAGCAAGCATGTGACCCCCTTGTTCCTTGGCTAGTCTCTCTCTACAAAAGGAAAGGCAGGAACGCATCCAGAGGACATCATCCATTCATCATCCACCCTCCTCCATTTTCAGAGATAGTTTTTCTAAAGAAGTTCTGGACACATACTTCTTCATCCAAAATTTTCTCAAGCTCCAATTTTTATTTCCATTCGCAATCACTACTGTGAAGCTCAGACGTTGCAACGTCTCTACAGCGTGCATGAAGGAAGGTTACATAGGCGTATCTTTTGCGTTTAATCTCCTTTTCTCTATGTACGGTATTTGGATTTCAACTCCTTTTCTTTCTGTAAAGATGCTCAGCATGAGCTAAACATTCGTAGTTGGGTTGTTGTTTTGCATGTAATGAACCTCTAGTTTAATGTTATGAAGTATTGATGTTTATGCGTTTTAGATCTTTGCATGTTAATATTTCCAAACTTGTTTTGAAATTGGCCACTTAAAACGAGTAGATTCATAGGTGCAGAAATGGTTTATGAAAAGAACTCAAAGATTTATGTGAATGAAAAGATGCACTAAAGACATTTAGGCATTTTTATCTAAGTCTAGACATAGAATGGATAATAGTTCATAGGACATTGCTGTGGGTACTTAAAATACAGGAGTAGGCCTACTTAGAACCTAGACATAGGAATTCTAGTACTTGAAGCTCTGACGTTTTGTGACTGAAAAGCACAGCTCTTTTGCAACAGCGTTCAAACGTTATAACGTCTATACAGCATACCATTTGTACGTGTTAACGTGTAAACGTTATAACGTCTGACTAGAGGAGATTTACTTGCATGCAGCAATCCAACTCATACCCTTCCATATTCACAACCACTTACTGTTTACTTGCTTTATCTACGTTCTTAGTCTTAATACCAACTTTTAGTGCCGATTTATTACTTGTTTCACCTGTGTTTTAAAGACTTGAACTTTGAAAGTAAATCAATCCTCGTGGGAACGATCTCTTATTTTTATCCACTTTATTACTTGTACGACGTGTATACTTGCACTGATATTGCGACTAGAACACACGCGCAAGCAGTAAGTTGAGGGCAAAATGGTCTTTTCCCCTCTTTAAGTGACCATCAACTGAAAACACAGAATCAGACCACACTCACTCCCATAAGCTTCATTTTCAGAAATTTTAGAAGAAAAGAATAGAGAGAGGGAGAAGAGATTGCGAGAGAGACGGGGGGAAGAAGGGGGAGAACTCCTTCATCTCATGATGCATGTTTGATCTCTTTTCACCATTAGAATCTTGATCATCTCCTCTTCATTTTGATACTAATTTCAACACCAAAGAACCAGCCATTCTCTTCTTACCATTTTTGCACCTATGCTCCATTTTGGAGAGAAGTTGAGTTTCCTAGCTTGAAGGAGGTTCCAATAGAGCTCTAGGAGTAGTATGAAGCATTGCATGTCAGTTTGAAGTGTTGTTGTCAATATTGAGAAGCCACATTTCGAATTAGGAGCTGGTTGGAGAGGGTTTTAGTTGCTGAGTTCGAGTTCTATACACTTGGGTAGTTCGGGTTCGAGGGAGAGCATGATTCGGTGATTGTTTCATTTCGTTCGGGGGACTCGCATTTCGGTTTTTGTGATTTTCATCACACTAGGTGAGTTCTATACTCGCTTAGAGATTTTTTTTCGAAATGTTGGTTGCGTGTTCTGTTCCGTTTTCAGTTCGTAATTTTTCACGTCAAAAACCATATTTCAAAACTGTAACGTTCGATGTATTTGGATGCATGATTGATGATGATAATGTGATTGTTTCGACTGACTATGTTGTTGTTTGACACTGACTTAATGTGTGGTTGTGTTCGGGAATCGATCAGAACGGGTATTGGAACGATTGGAATGGCCAAGTCTTCACGAAAAAGCGAAGTTCTGGGCTACTGATGGGGACGCACGGACCGTGCGTGTCATTCTGTGCTCTTGTCAAAAATTTTGAAAAACGTGCACGAGTCGTGCACCATAGCGCACGGACCGTGCGCGCACGGACCGTGCGTAGGTCTCTGTTACCCCACTTAAAAACACGTCTTAGGCCATTCCGAACGATTCCAATTGCATTCTAATCCCTTCCTTAACCATATGTATTGAAGAAATAACCGTATTCGTGGAAAAACACGTAGGTATGATTGATGTGACGTGCATTTCCTTAAGTTACGAGTTAGGTTAAATGGATTGGTTAAATCAAAGTAAATAAATGATGATTTCCTTTAAAGATTGGTTAAATCATTGTTTGCTTATGTTTTAATGATAAATATTAGTAACCACGAGTGAGGTAATGACATGATAAATGAATAAAACGGACTAAATGTCCCTTGAGGTTGAGGTTATGTTATGTTTAAACGAACGAAATGTCCCTTGAGGTTGATGTTATGTTGTTGTTTAAACGGACCAAATGTCCATTGAGGTTGATGTTATGTTGTTGTTTAAATGGACTAAATGTCCCTTGAGGTTGAGGTTATGTTATGTTTTAATGGACTAAATGTCCCTTGAGGTTAAGGTTATATATGTAAAGATAAATGGTATATATATATATATATATATATATATATATATATATATATATATATATATATATATATATATATATATATATATCGAGGATAGGGTGACGACCCTAAGGATAGCATACTAGAGAAAGGGATGTCATGATCCCTCTACCTAGGCCTCAAGAGGTTTGCCCGCTAGCGCAAAGTTAGCGGATTGGGTTCACCAAGGGCCATAGAAAGAAAAAGTGGCTCGCGGTGTTGTGCTAAGTTAGAAAAGAATTGTACGTAGTCATCCAGAATTGGGCTACGGACAATAGAAGCATAATTTTTTTATGCTAAGTAAAAGACAATGCACGTAGGCGTAGCTATCAAGAATCGGGCTACGAAAGAATAAAGCATAATGAACTGAGAGTTTTAGTGAGGGGTCTCGATAGGACTCACTGAGATAATGTTTATCTCACCCTTTATAATTGTGGTTTTTACGGAGAAACAGGGAAAAATGAAGGCGAAGAGATACGGCTAGTCGGTGTGACCTAAAGGAGACGTTGAAGCTTTAGTTTTAAATGCTTATGTTATTTCCCTTGTTGTCTTTGTATTATCGATTGTATGACTTATACTTGTTTTTTTTTACAAGATGACTTATACTTGTTAAAAGTTGTAAATCGTTTCCACATTTTTGGTTTTGGATATTGAACACTAGGACATTAGAAGTTTGTAAGGCATGAGAAGTTTGTAAGGCGTGCGACTTACGTAATTAAGTAATTTATGTTAAGATATGAACTCGAGGTGATCGTTTGATGATTATTTCATCGAAGTTTTAGTTGTGTTCAATATATTGGACTGAAAGTTATCTCTGATGTATACTAAGTTGTGCATTTTAGTATTTCTACTTGTTAGAAATATTAAGTTGTTACATAATGATAGTCTTATTAAGCTGTTAAATAAATGATGATTTCCTCTCTTAACGGTCTTATGATCGCTAATAAGAGAGGTTGTCGACCCATATTGAGTATTTGTTTTTGGGGCCGTTAAGCCCTTGTTTAAAAAAAAATCACTTATATATTAATTATTAATAATATTATTAAAATTTCTAATATATATACGGTGCCGGTTTATAAAAAAAATGTTATTTTAATATCGAGTTCCTATGTAAAATTGGGCATAGGGAAGGAAGGAATGTGGAAATCATCTAAAATATGTAGAGAAATGGAGGTAAGGTGCGGGATTGGAGAAGAGGGGGTGGTGAAGAGAGATAGAAGTGGGAAAAAGGTGAGGAAGAAAGTGGGTCAGGGAATATTTGAGGGGCATATTTGTAATTTAATGTGGGGACTGGAAGGTAAGAAAAATGGGAGAGGGGGGAGGTGGTGGAAGAAAAATTGGATGAAGGAGGTGGTGGAGGTGTCGCTTTCTTTGTGCAGCCGTGAGTGGGGACATACCAATACCATATACGAAATTACGAATACGAGAGAGGAAAGTCGCATAATGTAGACTACACTACTATATGTGGCTTCGCTGACGCAGCCACCTCCACCGCCTCCATTAAATTAAATTAATTACACGCCGGCGGCTAACAATTTGTGTTTCATCAAAAGTCAATTTAGTAGTTCACTTATATTATTACTTTACTTCTATAATTTCCTTTCATTTCACGCTATTCTCATCTTACGTCTCTCTTTCTGCACTCCATTCATACCTCAATTCTCTTATTCTTATCAACCAGGTACCCCTTTTGGTTTTCTATATTTATATTTGTTTCTTTTCTATCTGGGTTTTCCATTTTTATATTATTAAAATAATAGGGTTGGTTGGCTTGGCTATATTTTTTGTTTTATTTGGTTTTAAAATGTGTTAGAACTTAGAATGTTAAGTAATGCAGATTGCAGAATTGATTAGCAGTAATATATCAAGATCATTATGGGTTGTTGTGGCTGCTTTAAAGCCTCCTCCTCCTCCTCCTCTATAAAGAATCAAAGACGTCTTTCTCATATTATTTCTGAAATTGATGGTTAGCCTCTCCTCTGCTGCTTATATTATATTACTTATTTTTCATGCTTTATGGCTTTCAATAATTCTAAAAACCTTGTGTAATTTCCTTACCATTTTTTTTGGTCAATATTCTGCTTTAATGATTTTTCAGGTGCTTAAGCCATAGTGTTTCAACATCTTTAACCAGTTCAGTGGTTAATTGTTGTTGTTCTTCAACTGGAAATATCTTTACCTAGAACTAGAATTCCTTTTTTGCCATTTTTCTGATTTTCTTCCTATTTGAATGCATGTGAAACTTTTTCTTATGCATGTATTCATTTTTGTGCAGGCTTTTCTATAGATAATGTTAGGCATTTTTCTGATAAAGAACTGAGATTGGCAACCGATAATTACCATTTAAGCAATAAGATAGGAAGGGGGGGTTTTGGAACTGTTTACCAGGTATTCAAGTTACCCATTCTTTTCTATTGTTGCAATTATGGAATTAATTTTGAGTTTTGGCCAGTTGAACTTGCAAGGACTGCTTCAGTGCTATGATTATACAACATAAATATTACTTTAGCATCTAGAAGTTAATTGTTATGACTTATGAGCATAAGTCCAAAGGGAGTTCATTCCAAAAACACTAGTCCATTAGGCGGAAGAACTCCTGGGCTTATAAGCCCCACTCCTTAGGTGAGACTCGTCCAATGTGAGACTCATAGCAATTCACCGCCATTTGTAAGAGCCGGCGTACCCTTTCTAAGCCTCTCAACCAAAGCACCATTACTCCCTTCGTTCCTAATCTTTGGTACTTTTAGCCTCTTATTTTTGTTCCAAAATAATAGTACTTTTAAACACCCAATGTATAATTCCCCCAATTTTTCCAAATATACCCTACATATTTATTGAGCCTTTTAGAGTTCCAAAGTCTGAATTAATTGTCCCAAAACTCTTTTATTTTGACTTGAATTATCCCAAGACAATTACAAAAAGGGTATTTTAGTACTTAACTAACACAAATTAAGTGTACCTTAATTTGTGTGTAACATGCCAAAAGCACCAAAGATTAGGAACGGAGGGAGTATTATGTGCATAAACACAAAAGGAGAGCTCATCTCAAAAGAGTAGTCCATTGGGTGGGAGAACCCCTAGGCTTATAAGCCGCCCTTCTTAGGTGAGACTCCCCAGTGTGAGACTAACATAAATCCTTCCATTATTATTTGACAAAATCAAAAAGCTGTCCAGAGAATTAGTAACATTTTTTATTGAGTCTTAACTTAAGGACATTATATGTGCTTGTTTATTTAAGTTTAAGCTGAGGAAGAGTGTAGGTTTCCAAAAAATGACATCACATTTTATCATTCTCATTGATTGTTAAGCCATTCTAAAGAAAAATTCATGTAACATTTTTGCTAGGGAACCTTAAAAGATGGAAGAAAGGTAGCAGTGAAGACCCTATCAATTGGGTCAAAGCAGGGAGTTCGTGAATTTTTGACTGAAATTAACACCTTGTCAAATGTCAAACATCCAAACCTTGTTGAATTAGTTGGATTCTGCATTCAAGGAGTGAATCGTACATTAGTTTACGAATATGCGGAAAATGGCAGCCTTGATTCCGCATTACTTGGTAAATTTCTCACCTCAACTGAACTACTTGGTCTAAAATTCTAAATTATCATATCATGTCAGTCACATATTAAATTAAATCCATATACAGATGACAGGTTGAGACATGTAACCTTTCCTTTCTTTTTCCATCTTTTTGTAGGCAAAAAGATTTCAAACATCAAACTAGATTGGAGAAAAAGATCTGATATTTGTATCAGTACTGCTAAGGGTCTTGCATATCTTCATGAAGAACTTACACCACAAATTGTGCATAGAGACATTAAAGCTAGTAATGTACTACTTGACAGAGACTTCAATCCCAAAATAGGTGATTTTGGGTTGGCTAAATTATTTCCAGATGACATCACTCACATCAGCACAAGAATTGCTGGAACAACGTATGCATATTTAGTTTCCCTTTTATGTTTTTGCAGCTTTTTTCTTTTTCCATTGTTTTGGAATATGTTTGCTACTTTAATTAGTTTTCCTTTTATATTTTTGCTTTTGCATTTTGAAAATTGATCAATTTAGACTTGGACTATGGAACTGATTGATAATTTACCCTTCTTTGGTTTCGATTTATCAGTGGCTACTTAGCACCAGAATATGCATTAGCCGGCCAGTTAACCAAGAAGGCGGATGTATATAGCTTTGGGGTTCTTATACTTGAAATAATCAGTGGCAAAAGCAGCTCAAGGACAAACTGGGGAGGGTCACATAAATTCCTCTTGGAATGGGTACATAAGCCTCAATTTCCTTTATTTGAGTTACTTTATAACTTTATACATTTTATGTTTTGTAGGTCTCCAAATTAATATTATAAACCAGATATATCAGTTATTCAATGAGCCTAAAATTGCAAAGTTTTCTTATAAATAGGACCAGAGGGAGTATATCATAAATAAGATGTAATTATGTAAATAAGCTCTTATAGACGCACCCATATTGATCATTTTGTATTCTAATAGGCGTGGCAACTTCACGAAGAGGGAAAATGGTTGGAACTAGTAGATCCAGACATGGAAAATTTTCCGGAGAAAGAAGTAATCAAGTTTATGAAGGTTGCTCTTTTTTGCACACAGTCATCAGCAAGCAGAAGGCCATTGATGACTCAAGTGGTTAATATGCTGTCCAAGGAAATTCAGCTGAATGTGAAACAACTCACAGCACCAGGACTCTTCTTTGATGCAGGAGAATCCTCTCAAAAGAAGTCATACCCTGACTCTTTAATCGGTCCGATTAGTTCTACTCATACTACTATTACAGAGGTGACCGCGCGATGATGCCTAAGTAATACTACTTAAGATGAATTGCAGAGTTTTTTTTTTACATTTATTGTGTTTTGCAAAAAGAATATAACATAGCATGAAAGCAAGCTAATTTTGTTTATTTCTTACAAAACTCAATATGAGAGTTTGACAAAAAGGAAGATGAGAGATATCTTGGCATTGCATGTTTTTTTACATTCATTAGAAGTAATAATAGTGCAAAATGTATGCAGGAATATCACTAAAAATATGGGAGCTAGCTATGGTGTGGCCATCTAGTCAAGTCATGAAAAGCTAATTTTGTTTATTTCTTACAAAACTCAATATGAGAGTTTGATAAAAAGGAAGATCAGAGATATCTTGGCATTGCATGTTGAAAGTAGTAGTGCATGTCTATTGTACATTTATCTTAAGCTAGTTTCGACTGAATACAAATCACAAACATAAATTGTCCAATGTAATAGGTAAATCACAATGTATACTTATGTTTCCTCCAACTCCAAGGGAAGTGGATTCTCTCATGTTAGAAAAAAAAAACATGAGGGAGCTATGTTTTTAAGCCCCACCATTGAATTCTCTCATTCCCAATTTTAATATTTTAAACACGTGTTTTCCATTTCCTTTTACCTATTAAATGAGTACTTGAAATTTAGCATGATAGAGAATAATACCAAAAAATCCACTCCCAACCTTTTTTTTTATAAGCAATGTTAGTGGGGAGGAGAGAATGTTAGTTCCCTGGGTTTGAACCCGAGACCTTCTACTTGCACTCTTTTGATGCACTCCTTCGGTATCCCTTAGCTTGCCAACTAAGCTACCTACTTGGGATAATCCACTCCCAACCTTGAAGGTTCTAACAAAACCCCGGATTAAAATATTGCGCCTTTTATCGGTATCTCTTTGGTTCAGACTATTGCTGGCTACTCACGTAGTGTCTCAACGCTTTTAACAAAAAACTAATTTTTGTTTGTACTTAAAATCCAATTCTGCACTGGCCAACACCGAGTTTGTCATTGAACCCGAGAGCACCGGGTCGACCCCCGTGTCCCAGGATAGATTAAGCCACGGGATAGATTAAGCCACTGAGCCAATATTTGCTAATAATGTATGATATAAACAAAAACTATTGATTTACATTTATCTCACATAAATATAGCCGTAACAAGAAATAGCAATTTACAAGCATTTCATAAACTATTAACTTGATTTACAGTCAATCTAAGAGAAATTAGGGTGTGGTAAAGTATTGCAAAATATTAAAAGCATGGATACAAACCTACAATACTAAGAGAAAAAAATTAAATTTATCATAGTTTGATAAAAAAAACATAATTTAGCGCAATTATTTCAACAACGCAAATTACTCCTCCTAATTTCATATATAAGCAAAAAAAACTACTTCACGTTTCTTAAGAAAAATAGTTTGTTTCATTTAATTTTCTCAAAATAATCAAAAATGTATGTGTTTTCCAAATTGCCCCTCATAGATACTTGTTCCATAAGAATAAAATGGTAACTGAAAAATAAAATTTTAATTAATTGATGGGTAATTTAGGAATAAAAATATGGAAGAAGTTAACATTTGTTTATATTTTAGAATCTGGGGGTAGTTCAGTTACAGATTTTTCAGACATTCTCCAAAAGTTATAGGTATGACGGCCTCGCTAATCCATTCTCCTGGTTGGTTATACTATAATACATTGCTCAAACGAAACAATCATACTACAAAACATGCCTATATCTGTGGAGTGCTCATGTAAATGTCTGGGCTCAGGCCCACACCGACGGTAAATATTGACACTTGGAAAAGATAAAACGTTGTACTCCTATTTGACAATTGACACTACCAGTCAGAAGTTTCACGATCATAAAGTCAATACAATACAAATACCGTCTAAAAGGATGCAATAAATCAATGTACACTGTCTAACAGGATGTACTGAAACCCATGAACACCAAGTCTCCCTATCATTACTGTCCATAATAGATTTAATTCATTAAAAATCTTATGTTGGTAATCAAATGCAACCAATAAGCATTAGGAACTAATAACAGGACAAAAAGATTCATTAAAGGCTGCAGGTGGAAAAAGGGATAGCAGACAAGTTTGATACGCAAAATTATGCAGCAGGTTGCTCCTCTGTAGTAGAGCCCGAGGCTTCTTTCTGGGGTTCTTCTGTAGAGCCATTAGAGGTGGCATCCTTTGGTTGTAATCCTGATGCACCTTCAGCGGTAGATCCAGTTGCTTTGGACGCTGTTTCTTTTCCATCCTTACCATCTTTGGCATCTTTAGCAGGAGCGGGTGGTGGAGGAATCATGTGAGGTGGTGGTGTATGCTTCAGCTTTAATAGTATTTGCCGCATCCTAGAAAGATCTGTGGGTTTGCCAGGCTTTGGGCCTTGGACAACCATAATTGATGGCTTCTTATCATTGTCTTTTTTGCCTCTCTTTTTTTCGATGTTGGGAACCTCACGAGGAATGAGCTCTGCGATTGATTTCCAATAAGCTTTGTCTGCCTCTTTGTGAAACTTCTCTTGATTAGCAGTGAATAACTGCTCCACAGAAAAATTTCATTTTATACAAATTACAAGACCAGGAGAAATACATCAGGCAAAAAATGATATCACTGTGCCAGTAAAACTTACCTCCTCCCTTTCTCTGTTTTGAACCATGTTAGTCTCGACATTAAGCTTCCTTTTCTCATAGAACGCCACCTTATACTCCTCAGCTTCCTCAAGAATCTTCACTCGCATTTCTTTTTCCTTTTTCTCCTTCTCCTCTAGCAGGATGGCATTTTGGCTGTGCAAGGAAAGCCAATGGCATTTATTGTTTATGATAAATGAGTTCTGTATTGCACTAGATTCTAAATCTTATTTGGCCTAAAATCAGAAATTACGAAAATAACCAGTCTTCCATTATGTTTGAGAATAGCTTTAACTATTATAACTATCCAAACAGGGGATTTACATTAATGGCGTTTACACTTTTTGTTCATATTTAAAATGATGTTAACGATACTTTTTGTTCATATTTAAAATGATGTTAACGATACTTGTGTGAAGGGAAGCCTTGACACAACAGTTGAAGTTGCTGCTACGTGACTAGGACGTCACTAGTCCAAATTGTGCAATCAGCCTCTTGCAAATGCAACGTCATAATGGGTCTTACAATTATAATGCAAGGTCAATTGCAAATTTAGGCTGCCTGTTATAACTCATAATGGGTCCTAGGCTTCCCTGAGCCCAATTGTGACAGAAACATTACAGCATCAGGTCACCCCACATTGGCTATAGACTATAGTACTAATG
Source organism: Astragalus membranaceus (assembly GCA_039519185.1). Classification (NCBI taxonomy): domain Eukaryota; kingdom Viridiplantae; phylum Streptophyta; class Magnoliopsida; order Fabales; family Fabaceae; genus Astragalus; species Astragalus membranaceus. The sequence continues at coordinate 8,298,177 of CM076851.1, read as the reverse complement.
TCACACTTGCCTATTATTTGAAGCCGTAAATGCAAATAATATTTTGCAGGCATTTTCAGATATCTATAATGCTGAACACTAAATTTGTTATCTAGGCTAAAAAAAATATGACTGTTGCATGTTTAAGCCACTAACCATGTCATTAACATAAATATTTCATATCAAAATTAGAATCCTAATTTCTATATAGCTACTTGATGTGACACAAAAGATTGATCATGCAGTATATACTTAAAAACAACTCTAATTCATTTTTTAAGCATAGACCATTCCTCAGTATGATATGTCAAATTTCAAAAAAAAAAAATCAATCCATAAACAGATGGGCAATATTGGCAAAATTGACTAGAAATAGTAGGGGTAAAGTGCTGTGATTATAAGGAATAAGAAAACATTGAAAAATCATACAAGAGCAATGCTAGCTAACACTCTTTAACACGTCATTTTCAACGCACTCTTCATTATTGTTCATGCAAATCCCACTAAACTATGTGAACCAATCCCACTCTCTATTTGATGGACCCCACTCCTAATTTGGTGGGACTCATAAGAATTTCTTCCAATAATAAACTTTAACACGTCATTTTCAACGCACTCTTTATTATTGTTCATGTAAATCCCACTAAACTATGTGAACCAATCCCACTCTCTATTTGATGGACCCCACTCCTAATTTGGTGGGACTCATAAGAATTTCTTCCAATAATAAAGAGAGGAACCTAGAGAAAAATTCTGCCATCAGGATCTATTTGAGAATCACCCTGGATTGAATGTTAAAGAACTTTCATGACATACTTCCCATAACATGTTCAAAAATCTAAGATGAGTTCAGGAGGATCTGATGTGGTCCTCGTCAAGATACCCAATTCTTTGTAAATTGCTTGCCTGATCAAAAGCTCAACTGGGGAGGGATGTACAACCCAAACATGACTCCTGTGGTGTGTGGTGCAAATAAGTAAGTTTTGGGGTGCATGTATTAAATAATTGCTATTGGGCTGTTTTGCTTTTATTATTGCTGGGCCTCGGTGTGTTATTGATTTATGGGCTGGGTCCTATAAATCAACCAAAAACAGAAGTTGAGAATTAATTCCTCAAATTAATTCAAGTTCCAGAAACAGTTGCGTCCTATTCTCTTCTTCTTCGGTGCGTGTTTTCAGAACTGAAGCAAGGTCTCGCGAATTGCAGAAGCGCAGCGAGAGGAAACAGTGAGAAAGAGAGAATCAACAGAGTGAAGTTTCATCTTTGTAAACACTGATTTATTTTCTCATTTGCGATTTCTGTTCTTGCTGGACAGTGGAAAAACAGTTTTCGTTGAAGGAAGAAGAAACTGATTCATAGTTGTAATCTTTGATTCATCATAGTGGATTATTGCTCGGATTCAGACCCCCAGATGTAGGAGAAATCCGAACTGGGTTAACAAATTCTTGTGTTCTTCCTCCTATCCCTTTCTCTGTTTTCGTTTTCAATTCTTTCGGTTTCTTTCAATTTCGTTTTTCGCAATTTCAATTCTGTTTAGTTATTCGTTAATTGTGTAATTCGGTTCTGTTTGTGTTTTTCAATTTTCTGGAATTGGCTGCTGGCTTTGTTTGATTATCGTTTCAGGGAACAACAACTCCAAATGGCAAAGGGTCAAAGAATGACCGAATGACCATCCTTTGACTAACATGCTATCAATTAATGTGATCGCACAAGACAAACCCTAAAACTTGTATAATCTGCACTGAGATTGAAATCCATGTCTAGTTGTTGGCTCAATATTTTTGCACCATGGCATAAAGTTTACACCAACAAATGCCTCACCGCACAAAAACTATAGACTATCGTAGAGATAAGTGAAAAATTAATCACTCCCCTCCCTTATTACTCTCCAAAGTTCCTCCATCCAAACATACCCTTGGAATCGACCACCTTATAATATAAAGGCTTAATTACACTTTTAGTCCCCCTATTATCACTCACTCACGATTTTGGTCCCCCAACTTTTTTTTCCCACGATTTTGGTCTCCCTATTTTTTCAATTTCTAAAATTATGGTCCCTCTCAAATTTGGTCAAACCTGAGTCTGATGTGGCATTCACTTAATTGATGTGTCAAGCTATGTTGGACTACCACTTGGATTTTTTATTTAAAAAATATTTATTTTAAAATAATAAAAACATACCACCGCCATTAACAAAAGCTCACCCCTCATGTCCCTCGCATCTCACTCATCTCCCTCGCATCTCGCCGCCATTAACAAACCACCGCCAGCTTCGGTGAGCTTCCACCATCGCACCACCGCCTCTGTCGAGTGAATCACCACAGCCTCACCTTCTTTCCCTCCCTCGAAAATCATCCCCTCACCATCACAACCCTTTTGGTGTCTGCTTCGTTTGTGCTTTTTTGGCGAAAATTGAAAAAATAGGGAGAAGTAGATAAGATCTGAGGCTGAGATATGAGGAAAAGGAAAAGAGAAATGGGAAGGCAAGTAGAAACAGAACCAAAACAGTGTGGTTGTGAGTGGTGGTGAGGAGAGGGTTCTGATGATGGGGGGATCATTTTTGAGGGAGGGAAAGAAGGTGAGGCTGTGGTGGTTCACTGGACGGGCGTTGGTGCGGTGGGGGAAGCTCGCTGAACCTGGCGGTGGTTGGTTAATGACGGTGAGATGTGAGGGAGATGGCGGTGGTTGCATAAGTTTAAAAAAAGGTTTATTATAAAATAATAATTAAAAACAATTATTATAATAAAATTAAAATTAAAATCAAACATGGCAAGACAGCTTGTCATGCCACGTAGATAACTGAGTGACAACTCAACAATAGGTTTGACCAAATTAGAGGGGGACTTTGATTTTACAAATTGGTAAAATAGGGGGACTAAATTCGTGAAAAAAATAGTTGAGGGACTAAAATCGTGAGTTGGTGATAACAGGGGGACCAAAACTGTAATTAAGCCTAATATAAATCAATCCCTCTCTAGCATACAATTATACTAAATTTCTAGGAAAAATCCTATAGTTCAATTAACTACTTCAAGTGAAATTACAATTGCAATAAACTAAGTCCATCAATTCGTTTCTCTCTATGGATAAGATCAAGCTTCCCAATTCATGATTCCTAATCCTAACGTCTAACAAGAAACCGCAAGAAACATTATGATCGAACTTCTGAATTAAAGCGAAATCATCACAGTCGTAGATCTAAGCAGATTCAAACAAGATCAAACAAATTAGAAAAAGAGAAGAAAAACTGAAACATACTAACCGGCGCCACTCGCGAAGAGCCTGCCCTTCCTCATGCTCCATCTCACCGGGCGGAGGAAGCACCGGACCATTGGATACAAAAGCACCGTCGTCGTCGTCACCGTAGGCGTTTCCGTTGTCGTTCCCGTTCTCTCCGGTGACCGATTCGAAGGGAGACTGAGAGTAGTCAGGATTTGGATCACTGAAGCCGTAGATCTCCGGCGAAGCCGCAGCGGCGTGATCGACAGCGACATCACCGTCGGCGGAGAATCCACCAGAGAAGCTGGAGAAGCCGCCGTATCCGGAGTAGGTGTCGTCCTGATCGGAGGCGGGGAAGTGGTGAGGGGAAGAAGAGTTGACGTTCAAGTTGTCGGAGAAGGCATCAAAGGAAGAAGACATATCTGCGGAATTCTCTCTCTAGAAGTCGGTTTCTCTCTCTTATACTGGGAAATCACAGTGCTGGCTTTTTGCTTGGACGGAAGTTGAGCACTGCCTCTTCAATTTTTTTTTTTGACTTTTTAAATACTTCACGATGAATATAAAAGAAAAAGTGAAAGATCATCCCTAAATATAAGAGTAGGAGGGTTAAGTTACTCAAATAGTGATTTTTATAGACTCATTTCACATCCTAACCATTTATTTAAATTTAATCTAACGTTAACAATATGATCAACGGTTACGCCTCTAAAATAATTACTCTTGCAGTAACTTGAACTCTACTTCAAATATAAAATATACATAAATCCCAAAAAAATATAAATATATATTGTAAAAAAAAACAAATATAAATATATAGCAAAAATTGAAAATTTTAACTATTTTTTTGCAAATAAACTAATATTTTTATTCACCATTAATATAAATATTTTTAAGTCATATAGAAAAATAATATAACAATTTTTATTTAAATTTTACAATATTAGGTGTAACCCTTTTAATAAAAAATATATTTTAAGATTGTAAAAAGATAGTATATGTTATTATTTTGCATTTATTTTCACGGACTTTTGAAATATACTTCATTTGTTTATAAATTCTTTTGTACGTGTTCTAAGAGCATTCTCATCCTCCACCATAAAAAAAAATTCTAAAAAAAAGTGATCAAACGGCAAGGTTGAATAACCAATAATTAATTTTCCCCTAGAATTAGCTTAGTTTTGAGCTTATAAAAAACAACTTATGGAGATAAATACGTTATTTTGTTGATTCACAAGTTCTCACTAACAAAGATTATATCTCCATAAATTGTTTTTTCATAAACTATCTTGACAAAATTATGAATAATACATAAAAGTTTATTAATTTGCATAAGTTATTTTGCATAAACTCAAAATAAGTTTTATCCAAACGGGCGCTCTATCAATTGAACTGTGAATTAGTGACTGTTGTTCTTCGTCAAACTCTTAGGTCCTAGTCGTGGATTCGGCCAGAGGTTTGGGAAGGTTTTTTAATTCCTCTGTTCTTCAAGCGATTGCGCCAATGAGGGAACTCTGCTCCTTGAATGTGGGTATCCTGACTCCTCTAGAAAGGGCCAGGTTGGGTGAGAAGGACTGCGAGGTTTGGATTGTGCTACTGGCTAATGCATTAAAAATAAATATAAAGTGCGATAAAAGCAGATAGATAAAATAAACGTAGAGTTTTTGATTGATGTCTGTCTATTATGTACAATTACTCTCCTATTTATATACATAGGCCCTCGTTGGCCACTACTATAGCCAACATTTGCCTACCGTTGGATCAATCTAAGATCAATGACTATCATCGTTCCTAAGCCCTAAGGAGGCGAAATCACTGCCCACGATTTTACTAGCACGGTTCGTGGGGTGTAACTCCCTCACTCCGCTTTTCAAGGCTTCGCTCCTTCGCTTGATCTTTAACTGCTCCCACGTTCTGTCTTCGTGCTCCCTCTTACTTGCCTTCCAAGCAAGCCTGCCTTACCTCAGCCACTTGGCTCGCCCAGCTAGCTTTCATCCTCGAACAGTAACTCAGGCACCCGAGCCCACCTCGGCTGTGGCACTCTATAGGCAGAGGCTTTGCTTTCCCTTGGCCTTGCTTATTGCTCCTCGGGCTGACCCCTTCCTCGGGGAGTTGTCTCGTGGTATGCCCCGAGGGCTTCTCTTGAGTTCTTCTCTCTGGCAATTATCTCTTAAACCTTTGTCAAGTGGCCTGCCTCAGCACTCCAATTCTACTCCATTCCTTCACTCGGCCCTCGGCCTACGACTCAGTTATTTTTGGGTGTTAACAATTGCCCCCCTTTTTGTGCTGTCGTATGGCCGCGAGGACTTGACTGATAGTGCAAAAACCCTTTGATATGACTTGATGTGACCGTTTGAAGCGACTGACCTTCCGTTTCGCAACCCTTGGCACTTTGCTTTAATCGAAACGACTGTGCGATGGTTCACAAGGACACAACGGCTGTGGCCTATGGCTATAAATAACAATGATGCCCACTTCGCAAGGTTTCATGCTTTCCCCTTTCTAATCACTAAACACAACTCATTCGTCTCCCTTGCGATTCTCTCTTTCGACCAGCAATGGCTTCTTCTTCTACCAGCACTGTTCCCTCTATCTTTGCTACCATTGGTCCTCTCTCTGTTCTACGGCCTATCGCTACCAATGTTGAGCATGGCTTCACGTTCTTTCAATAGAGGTTCGGCTCCTGCGACCTCCCTCTTAAGTTCGCCTGGTACAACGCCGAGGCGAGGTTCGTCGACCTTAGAGGGTGGCTGAAGAGCAATGCTGAGTACACCGTCTGGGTGAACCGCTTGGTTACCCACTAGGGCGCTTCCTGGAAGTAATGGGGAATCTATGATATGATCATGGTGTCTGAACTGGACCCCGCTCTATGTGCATGGATCGACCTGGGTGGTCTACTGAGTCGCGACTCAGGCTCACCTCGCCCCATAGGCTCATGCGGGGCTCAATCATAGCCCGCTCTCTATGCATGGATCGCCCTGGGTGGTCTACTGAGTCGCGGCTCAGGCTCACCTCGCCCCATAGGCTCATGCGGGGCTCAATCGTAGCCCGCTCTCTGTGCATGGATCGCCCTGGGTGGTCTACTGAGTCGCGGCTCGAGCTCACCTCGCCCCATAGACTCATGCGGGGATCAATCGTAGCCCGCTCTCTGTGCATGGATCGCCCTGGGTGGTCTACTGAGTCGCGGCTCAGGCTCACCTCGCCCCATAGGCTCATGCGGGGCTCAATCGTAGCCCGCTCTCTGGAGCCGTTTACCGGATCTCGTTCCAGGGGGTTTCAATTGAATTTAAGAACAAGGAAATAAACTTTATCTCAAAGTAATGAAAAATGCCTTGTCTTATTACTGACGGACGGGCGGTGCTCGATACAAAACCCTGTGGGAAAAAGAGTGTCCCGTCCGGTTATTACAATTTTATTCTTTTTCATGACGTTCGCTCATCTTGGGGTCTCTCAATAGTTCCCCTTGCGACTGAACGCGTGGCCATCGCCCTCTCTTCGTAATTCATGAACCTTTGTGATCGGCGGAGGAATGCGGCCAAGTCTGGGGGTTCGTTTATGCTGACTTCAATTTCGAACAAGCTACCGGTCGGTCTTAAGACCGTCTCGCAAGAACCACAACCTCTTGTGATCAGCCAATCATCTTATATTGGTGGCTTCTTCATTAAAGCGTTCCATATATTCGCGGAGCGTCTCATTCTCCCCTTGCCTGATCGCTTTGAGTACCGCGTGTGATTTTGGTTTCACTCTTGATGCTGTGAACCGAGCGGAGAATACTCTGGCTAATTGATCCCATGATGAGATGGTGTTGGGACTTAACTCGGTGAACCACTCCAAGGCGAGTCCCTCCAGGGTTAATGGGAAGATTTTGCATTTGACCGGCCCATACGCCCCTCTGTACTTCATTACCAAATCGAAATACCTCAAGTGGGCGTCCGGGTCCTTCACCCCGCTATACATCCCGAGGTCTGAGGGAGGCTTCTCTAGTGCTCGCGGGATGGGATACTCCTCTATGTCGCGAGTGAAGGGTCTCATGTCGTCGCCGCTCATTCTCCTATGAGGTGGTCGGTCCTCGGGGCGGCGCGCCCGATGAGCACGTTGTTCAGAGGTGGAATCATGGCGACGAGGTCGTGATGGCAGAGGTTCATTGTAGTATGAATGAGGGTACCTGTCGAGCCATCGGCTCCTTGACTGAGCTAATGAATCAGTGGAGTTGTACGAAGATTCTTGGTAGGTTTCCTCCTCGGGCCAGTAGGTAGGGTCGGTCGAAGAGGGTGGTCTCTGTAGTCGAACCCGGATCGCACCTCGTCCTGTTCGCCTTCTTGGGGGCGATCGATGCATAGATGACCTCCTCGGGGGCGATCGATGCCTCCGGGACGAGTTACCTCTGCGCACAGGGGAATCGTCGTTGCGGCGACGTTGCCCGGGTGCGGTACATGCTCTCCCAGAAGCGACCTGGTGCGCGATGTGTCTGTCCCTTACGCTCAACAGATCGCGCAATTCCTGTATGATCGCGCTTGGTAGCCCGATTGTTGCTTGATGGGCGGGGGGCCTTGGGCGCTAGAGGCAGTATCTTCAGCGTCAGCGGCGTGGCCTTCTGGAGCCTGTTGTTGCTGCCGAGGGATCATGGTCGCGTTCCGCAAGCGCGGGGCACCGCGTGGTCGCCCTCGTGGTGGCATGTCAGTCAGAGTGGGAAAGAATCTCCCACTGTGGTCGCCAATGAACTGGACCCTGCTAGGGGCGATTAGTTCCTTTGATTAGATAAGTACGTCACTTTGCTTATGTTGGCTCTTTGACTCAGGTGTGAGAGGCGTTGTAAGCGGCCTCGAGCTGTGATTGGTCGCGTTCGAAGCTCCCGCGGGGTGTACCTGCAATGGCACTCCAATGTCCAAGTCAGTGGGGTGAATTTCGAGTAGAGTAACGATATGTTTTCGTGCGTACCTTTTAGCTGAGGTCAGACCCCTATATATATAGCGTCAGAGGCTCTGCGGGCGACCGTCAGATCGCATATGGCTTAATCTCCGCCGTTGATCTGTGAATCTAGGTTGTGTAGCGCTGCTTCACTATTGGGCCGCTCGAGGCTGGTCCATTTACTTCAGTGGGCTGCGGCCCAGTCCAGAACAATGTCAACTCAAGAGATTTCACATGCTGCCAGCCTCTTATTTCCGTTGATGTCCTTCTGGTCGACCACCATCAACTCTTTTGTCTTCCCTTGGGGCATTCTGACCCCCACTCTACTGGATGTGGCTGCTATTCTGGGGCTCCCTGCTGGTGGCCTCGAGGTCCACGCCAATCCAGACTTTGTGGGTGAAGACCCTCCTTTTACTTTCGCTTCTACCTTCTCCAACCTCTTATCTAAGAACGCCAAGTCTGCGGGTCCTGTCACCGATGGGGAGCACCATGCATTTTTGGTGTATTTCTTCAATAAATTTTTCTTCAACACCAAGTCCTTCGGTGTTGTTAAAGAATTCTGTGTTTGTCCAGTTGCTACAATCAGGCCAGGAGTACGTCTGGGGCCCTTTCTTCCTTGGCCTTTACAAGAGCTTGGATAGCTTCATTACCCAGGTCAAGGACAAAGGCTTTTATTCGAAGGCCGAGGGTCCCATCTGGTTTCTACAGCTCTAGGCTCAACTCTACTTTCCCAACTTTACCCCTGACTTGTCCACAGAGGCCGTCGAGGTCCTCGAAAGCGCCCTCGCTGCCACCCCTGTCCTAGTGGAGCGTGCGGAAGTGCTCCGAGTATTGCTGGATCTGGACCCTTTCGAACATTTCTGCTGGTGTCCAGTTCTTGAAAAGGCATTGGTCCTCGGTGGATCTTCACCCCCAAAATATTTGGACCCTTCTTCCCATGATCATTCAGTGGAGCCGTGTGCTCGTGGCTCGTGACCTGGTTGCTGGAGCCAAGCTCTCTTCAAATACAAATCCTCTCACTGTTGAACCCTATCATCCAAACTTTGTGGCACGACAATTTGGCGTAGGTCAACATGTGCCTATCCCCTACGACTCCATGACTGCAGGGCGTCGCCGCGCGAAGATCTTCCCTTCTGATCTCGCTAAACTCATTGCAAATCAGGATGCACAGTTCCTCTCCTTTTCTTGGGGAGTTTATCGCAGCAGGATCGGCGAAACCAGCAGCCATATTTCCTGGTGGTCACAGGTACGGGCACATGTTTTTTCCCGCTCCAACATTGATTATCTTCAAAGCTATTTGGGCTCTATTAAAGGACTTCCTGTCCAACCTACCTCGATGGCTGTCCGAGTGAGTCCACCACCTCACACGGCTGCCCATTCAACGAGTGTGGCGACAGAGGCGAAGAAGAAGAAGAAGAAGAAGAAGAAGAAGAAATAGTTAATTCCGATCCTCCTCCACGCTCTTCTCCTCGCCTGAAGTCTGCTGAGAAACCCTCTTCTGCCGCTGGTAAGCTTCTGGCATTTGTTTACTTATGTATATTCTCTGGTACGAGCGCATTGGCCAATATCCTTGCGCAGCCCAAACTCCTGCCATAATTGCCTTGGATGATGAGGACGACTACGACGATGATGATGAAGGCGATGATGTCTCAATCCTCCAACGAAAAAGAACCCGGGAACTACTCAAATCAACCCCTCCTGCAGCTCCAGTCATTGACGTATCACCACCTCCTCTCAAACGGTTACAGGTAAGTCTCTTTTCTTAGTGCATTATGGGAGATCTGATATTCATATGCTTCTCTTATTGAATTTCTTTGGGTGGTTTCCCAGTGGCTTCGTACTCTGACTGAATCACCGCCATCTTCTCAGGCTCCACTCTTTGACAGTCCAATCTCCGTCTCTGTAAGTTGCCTTTCTTATGCTGCTCAATGTTTCCACCGTTATCCTCCTCCTTTCTCATTATTTGCCTCTCTTCTGCAGAGACCCGCTGGTGACACTGCAGTGGCCGATCCTCCTACACTTGCGGAGGCTGATTCTCCCGCGGTGGCCGATCTCTTCGCCGACAATCATCGATGAAGAATTGCAGCGCTATTTCTTGAGCCTTGAGGCTCCAGAATTGACCCCCTCTTCTAAGGAGGCTGACCTCCTTCAAGTGGAGACGACCTTGGTTGGGGAGATCCCCACTAATCCTGACCAGGTGGCGGCCTTCCGGGCTACCTTGTTTCGGGTTTCTAACTCCAATGATGACCCCTTCGTCAAGAAAGATGCTCTTAAGGAGATAGCTCTGCAACTTGGGGACATCTCCAGTCTGTATGGCCGAGCCAAAGCCACTCAGGATCGGGCCTTAGCCTCCCTCATCGGCTAGATTCCCTTCGTACTGAGAAGGACGGTTACAAAGCGACATTTGTTTCCCTCAGCCAGACCAAGCAAGAGACTATAGCCGAACAGGAAAGAATTACTTGCAGGATCAAGACCATTGAAGATCAAATAGTTTCTCTCCAGGCTGAACTAGCTTCCCTCACTCCTCAGCACTCCGCAACCACATATAAACTTTCTACCATCTCTTCTGATATTGTTCAATTGTTCCGTCGCAGCTTAGCATTAGATCCTCCCCTCGCACACCTCCTCCCCCAGCGACCTGGCCTAGAGGCGGATCTAGATAGGAACTGTGCTGCTCTACGTCAAGCCGTTGAGGGATGGGGAGCCCTGAGGTCATCTTATGAGCAAGCCCTCGCCGAGGCAACTACACACCTCAGGGACGACGTTGCAGCTGAAGTGGGGCGACAGTATCAGAAGTATGCCCATTGATGGATTCCCCCTCCGAGGGTTTGGAGATATTGGGAGAGGCTACTGCTGCTGAGGCAAGTGAGGTTATGGCAAGTGAAGTCGCTGCTGCTGAGACGGATGAGGTTATAACAGGTGAAATTGCTGCTGCGGTGATGGACGTCGTGATGGATACCTTTGCGGCGAAAGGGACGGATGCTGTGTCGGATGAGGCTACATTGGAGACCGAGACTACTGTGGGAAGCATTGAGATAGTTGTTGCTCCCAGGGAGTAGTATTGATGCTCTCTCTGTTTATAATCCTGTAAATTTGTATCACCAGGTCGCCGGTGTGTGGCGAGCCACCATGACAATTTTACTTTTTGTAATTACCAATTTTCTTTCCGTTGCATACATTCCCATGGAGTAGGATGATATGCTTTGAGATATTTGCCATTGATTTTTGTTGCGAACTCTTCACCGTCGAACGTAATCAAACGGTATGTCCCACCGTCGTATACTTCACTTACGATGTAGGGCCCGTCCCAATTTGGGGACCACTTGCCAAACTGAAGATCTTTCCTCCCAAGTGACAGGATAGTCTTCCATACGAGATCACCCTCAACAAATTTCTTTGGCTTGACGTGTTTGTTGTAGGCTTGGACCATTTTGGCTTTGTTCATCTCAATTCTGCTGAGGGCAGCCAGTCTGTCATCGTCCATTGAGTCCAACTCCATTAACATGGCTTGTTGGTACTCATCTATGCCGAGGGCATGCTGCCGAGCCACCCTTAAGGATGTCACACTGATTTCCAATGGTAACACGGCATCCTGCCCATAGACTAAACGATAGGGAGTTGCCCCCGTGGCCGTGAACTTAGAATTTCTCATAGCCCAAAGGACCTCATTAAGGGTCTCGTGCCACCGTCGAGGCTTGTCCTCTATGTTTTTCTTGATGAGCTCGATGATGATCTTGTTGGTAGCCTCTGCTTGCCCATTGGCTTGAGCATAATAAAGAGACAAATGTCTCATCTTGATGCCATATTCTTGTGCAAAAGCCACCACTTGTTCCCCGGTGAACATTGTGCCTCGATCGGTCGTGATGGTTTCAGGAATGTCAATTCTGTATATGATTTGTTTTCTATGAACCTAATCACTGCAACCTGATTGACACTTGCTAAAGGCACAGCTTCCACCCATTTAGTGAAGTAATCGGTGGCTACAATAATAAAGTTATGGCCCTTCGAGCTCGGAGGGTATATCTTGCCAATTAAATCCATGGCCCACCCTCTGAATGGCCAAGGTTTGACAATTGGATGAAACTCATCCGCAGACACTCTCTGGATTGGTCCATGCAGCTGGCAAGCCTCACATCCCTTTGCAAACTGGAAGCAATCGGTCGTGATCGTCCACCAATATAACCCATGTCTGTATATCAGCCATTTCATGAGGGGGCCAGACCTATGTGCACCACAAATTTCTGCATGGATCTGTGTCATCACCATATACGCATCCTTTCTTTTGAGGCATTGTAACAACACCCCATTGGCACTTCTTTTATATAGCTCGTCCCCTATCAGAATATACTTCAACGCCATTTGCTTGGTTTTGAAGTCAGTGTCAGCCGTTGGATTACGGAGGTACTCTGTCAATACTCCAATCCAAGCATTGGTAGGGTCCTCCTTGGCCGAAGTACGGGTATTTTGTTGCAATACCTCGACCACCAACTCTTTGTAACTCGAGGCTTGTTGGGCTAAATCGTTAGCCTCTTGGATTTCGCTTCTAGGGACATACATGATGACTGCATCGATGAACAACTTTAACAAGTTATGCGCCGATGCTCGCAATTGTTTAAGTTTCGTGTTATAACACTTGTATTACCCAGTGATTTGCTTGATCACCAGTTGTGAATCCCCCTTGATTTCCACATATTGAGCCTTCATGGCGGCCAGGATATCAAGTCCCACGATCAATGCTTCATACTCGGCCTGATTATTGGAGGCTTGATCCCCTATCCTGCACATGAATCTCCACGTTTGACCACATGGACTGTTGATGACTACTCCAATGCCTGCCCCTGTTTGGGTACTCGATCCATCAAACATGAGAACCCAAGGCTTTAAGCCCAGATAGTTAATAGACTCGGCTGAGGTGTCTTGTATTTCCACGCAAGGGTGTTGAGCCAGGAAATTGACCAAGGCTTGTCCTTTGACAACTCTTAGTGGCATGTATGTCAAGGCAAACACATTTAACTTAATGTCCCACTTGACAAGTCTTCATTGTAAGACAGGTCTGTTAAGAAGATATCTGATAATATCCACTTTGCACACAACCAAAACTTCCTTAGGTAATAGGTAATATTCCAATTTAGTACATGCATTAAACAAGGACAAACAAAGCTTCTCCATAGGAGAATATCTAGTCTCAGCGTCATTGAAGATCCTGTTGAGATAATAGATAGCACACTCGGCGCCATTATCATCATCTTGAGCTAACAATCAGCCGATGGCTTGATCTTCGACTGCAATATATAGCTTCAAAGGCTTCCAGGTTGCGGAGGTACCAAGACAGGAGGATTAGTTAAGGCAACCTTGATCTGGTCAAAGGCCTCCTGCTGCTTGGCTTCCCATATCATTTCCCCAGTGTTCTTTATCCTCAACAGGGGTGAGAAAGCTTTCATCTTTCCGGCCGAATTGGAGATAAATCTTCTTAGGAAGTTGATCTTGCCTAGTAAACTCTACAGCTCCTTCTTGTTCCTGGGGGCCTTGCCTCATGGATAGCTCGAGCTTTGTTCTTGTCCACTTCAATGCCTTGGTTGTGTTCCAAGAAGCCTAGAAAATTGCTTGCAGACACGCCAAAAGCACACTTAGCAGGGTTCATTTTGAGATTGTGGAGTCTTATCCGTTTTAGAGCTTGTTCAAGCTCCACTAGGTGGACTTCAAAACTCTTGGACTTGACTACCACATCATCGATGTATACCTCCATGCTTTTACCAATGAGGTCGTGGAAAATAGCATTCATGGCCCTTTGGTAAGTGGCTCCTGCGTTTTTGAGGCCAAAAGACATTACCAACCACTCATAGATACCTAAAGCACCGGGGCACCTAAAGGCAGTCTTATGGGTGTCAGCCTCGGCCACATATATCTGGTCATACCCAGAATGGCCGACCATAAAGGCCAAGATGGCATTGTTAGCCGCGGCGTCGACGAGCATATCGGCCACAGGCATACCATACTCATCTTTGGGAGTGGCCAAGTTCAGATCTCTGTAGTCAATACAAACTCTGACCTGTCCATTCTTTTTGATAACAGTGACTATATTAGACAGCCATTACCTGGCAGTTCTTATGAATCCTGCCTTGAGCAATCTTTCCACCTCTGCTTTGATTTGTGGCATTAGCTGCGGATTGAACCTCCTCAGTGGCTGTTTATGGGGCTTGCAACCTTATTTGATGGGCAACCTATGCTCTACCAAGGCTCTATCAAGGCCTGACATCTCATGGTAATCCCACGCAAAGCAGTCACGGTAATCTTTTATTAGATCCACCATTTGATCTCTTTGTTGAGGTTGTAATTTATCACCGACCTTGGTCATCCTTGGCTCTTTTTTGCTTCCCAGGTTCACCTCCAATAGAGGGTCTTGCGCTTCAAAAGTGGGCATCTTTCTCTGGATGGGCTCCAGGTGAGGAGGCTCGGCCAACGTCCTGTCGAGCTCTCGCTCTTCATCTACTGCACCAAACATAACCTCTTCAATACTGGATTCAATCTGGAATAGGTGCAACCGATCAAACAGGCTCTGTACCTCTAGTGGGAGATTAATCATTATCCTTATTGCTAGGCCGTGGGTCGGTCAACATCTTGAATTCAAAACCTCTTTTGGTCCAGTCACACGACTCTATGCCACCTTCCTCATAATCCCCTGGGATGGAAATAGGATGCAAATGAGGGGAGTAGAAGACGGCCTTAAACATCTTTACCTCTGCAGGGAACGGATTAGGGTATGCTTCTACTATTTCCATTTGATCCCCTATCCATATCATTAACTTCTGATGCAGGGTAGAGGGGACGCATTCACTGGTGTGGATCCAATCTCTTCCCAGGATCACAGCATATGACAGCTTTCCTTCTATAACAAAGAAAGCCGAGCGAGTTACCTTGCTCCCAACTGTTACATTGGCTACCAACACTCCCAAAGCGTGGGATGGGTGGCCCATGAAACTGGACATGGTCATAGTGGTTGGGATGAGGTCCTCGGCGTTCTTCCCCAGCTTCTTCATAGTGGCTAATGGCATAATATTCAGCACATCACCGCCATCTACGAAGACACGATTAAACAGCTTCCCATTCAGATGGGCTTTGATATATAATGGCTTCAGGTGTCTAGTCATGTCTGCTATAGGTTTTTCAAACAACATTCCTTCTGTAATTTCTCCCTCAAGCTCTGTCAAGGCAGCCCATTCGGCCTCCTCAGCGAAGACATCTCCCTCGAGAGCCCTTGGTTGATCTTTATTGCCCCAGAATTCTGGTGGAAGAAGGCTCACCATCTCTATGTCCGCATAACATTCCCCATCGGCCTCGTCCATGATATCGTCAAGGATTGACCCCGTCAAGGAGTCTCCATCAAAGTTCAATGGGCCAAAGGGGTTCTCCTCATATTCCCCCAAGAGGTCGTCCTCGGCCAGCTCTTCTTCTGTCATAACCCCTTCAACTTGGGGTGCATTAACTGGCTGAGGTGGTTTGGGGCTGTTAGGCCCATACAAGCATTCTATCACTGCCTCAGTCAGCGGGCTATGAGGTGCATCCATCATCCCTATCACGGCATTGGGTGCTTCTGTCGTTTCAGTGGGTGCACTAGGGACATTTACGCTGGGGGTTTGCTGCCCTGAAGCTGTTTCCTCGATCGATTTTGGGAATGCCTGTTTCAAAGCCGTAGCCACCGTGGCTGCGGGAATGGTCTCGGCATTCCTTTATTTGGTCGAGGTGAGTATCTAAAGCGTCTCCCTCATTCTATTATAAGCCCTCACCCTTTGATGCCTCCTATTCTGCGAACGAGATTTGGAGGCAACCCCAGGGGTTGGTGTTTCCACTGCTGCCTGCGTCATCCATTGGCCTTGTGGCACTTCTGATGGTGGTTTCACCGTTCTGACAGCCCTTAATTCACGGTCGTTCAGTACAATAACATCCACTGATGTCGAGCCTTGGGCCTCAGTGACCTTCGCTACCATTCTTTCCTCTTTGGGATGAGATTCTTTGCCTAGGTTTGGCATGGTGGCTTGCCCAATGGGACCATCGGCTGGCCTACCATGCCCCCCAGGTGAGACATGCTGGAGTCTTTCTCTCATATTTCTGGTCCGAGGTGCACTCCTCCCAGGGTTACCCCCAAGGTTAAGCTTGGATAGATGTAGCTCTATGAGATCCTGAACAAGTTTTCCTGGCTTTGGGAATTTCCTTTGGGTTCCTTGAGGCTGGCTCGGTCCTCCCAGTTGCAACTTTTCTTGCAATAGTGTCCTACGATCTGTCACCGTAGATCCTCTAGAGGGTGACCCCAATCGGTCGAAGACAGATATCTTCTTTTCTGGGGGAGCCTCTTGCTTGGGAACCCATGTGTACTTCTTCTTTCCTTTCCCTCGGTCTCTCCCTGAGAAGGAGACCATGCCGACGTTCATATTGGGGAAATGATCGGTATCAATACTCATCTCCTGTGTCCCCTTGTCGGCCATTCTGAACCTCCCCTTCTTTATGGCCTCTTGAATGCTCCGGCGGAAGATAATCCAGTTCGAAGTAGCATGATTGAATGAATTGTGTAACTTGCAGTACCTCTTCCCTTTTATTTCTTCAGGAGGGGGTATCTTGTGTCCGTCGAGGAGCTTATTCTGTTTATGCTTGAGGAGATAATCAAATATTTGATCGGTCTTAGAGATGTCAAAGAAGTACTCAATCTTGTTCTTTGCCTCGTCATTCTCCTTTCCCTTGGAAAGTTTAAGAGCAGGACAGAGGTATGTTTTACCTTTGACTATCTCAGCTACAAAGATGTCTGCCATGTAATCGGCTGATTCATCATAATCTGAGTCCTCGGCCACATCAACTACTGATACCAACTGAGGCCCTGGACCCCTAGTGGCTCTCTTCCTTTCTCTCTCTTGTATGAATTGTTCAATCTGGATTGCCCTGGAAGCCAGGCCACCGAGGTCACTACAGGCTTGTCCCACAAGCTTTTCCTTCAATTGCAGGCGCATTCTAGAGATGGCCATGGAAGTAAGTTGTGATTCTGGAAAGGGTACTGAGCACTTTCCGGTCATCTTTCTGAATCTTTCAATGAAGTCTGCCACAACCTCATCCACCTTCTGCCGTAAATTCATGAGATCGGAGGCCGTGACTCTAGGCAGTGGCCAATAAAATCTGTCATGGAAGCACCTTTCCATGTCTGCCCAGGTCTGTATAGAATCAGGTGGGAGAGTAGAATACCATGAAAAGACCGTCCCTGTCAAAGACAAAGGGAACGGATGCAACTTATGGAACTCATTCTGGTTTCCTTCCCCACATTGGGCCGTGAATCGGCCGACGTGCTCCATAGTAGACTTACCATCATCCCTGGAGAATGTGGCAAAGTCAGGGATTTTAAATCCTATGGGCAAAGGCACCAATCTGTCCACCCACTCGGGGTAAGGCTTCCTGTATACTGGCCTGTCGAGCGATCTCAACTGAACACCAAAGAACTTCTTGATGGTGTCAGCTATCAAATTAGGATCCAGGAGTTGGGACCCCGACGGTCTTTCAGGTGGAGGCGTTGGTCGCCACAGTGTATCTGGGGGACCCTGCGCCCCTGGTTGTGGTGGTACCTGAGGTGAAGCGTCTACCCCTGGTTGTGGTGGTACCCATCTGTGTCTGTATATAGGAACCTGCCGGGTAGGTACTGAGTGCTCCGGGGTACGACTGACTAGGAGGTAGGCTTGTCGAGCCAGGTGGGCTGTGGGCCCATGGCTGCTGATTCGGGAAATACCCACTGATCCTGCCATTCCCTGACTCCGGGGCGAAGGCTTGCCCCCCTGCGTAGGCCGGGTAGTTAGCCGCGGCAGAACATCCATAGGATGGCCCTTGCCGCAAACCAACCGAGCCTACTGCCTCGGGCGGCCTTCTAGCCAATTGCACTTGTCCCTGCTGAAGAGAAGCCGTATTAGTGTCATTCGCCATAAACCTCACCCTAGTGTTGGCAGTGGCAAAAGTATCAGGCTGAGGAATCACAGGAGTAGAACATACCTGATGAGAGAACGCCTGCTGAGGCCCAGTCAAACTCCCACTCGGTGAACACTGATGCATGCTTCCCATAGAAGTATAGGAGGATGTCTGCTGAGGTCCAACGGGGTTGGTGTATGGCAGGGACTGATGCGTGCCTCCCAGAGAAGTAGGATGTCCTCCCTGTGGTTGGCGGGGGAAAATGGGGTTAATAGCGTTGCATGCATTTGTTCCAATTATTTGGCCTGTTGCACCTCGTTGTGCACCATAGGTTTAACTATGTCAGCCAATTGTTGGGACACTTGGTACATTATGTCATGTATCCCCATGTCTATCTGTTGCCGAATGAATGATGTAGTCATGATTACGGGCTCCTCCTCTTGGTGAGGTGGTTCATTCGATTCAGCAGTAACCGCTGCAACATTATTCCCCGAAGCACCTACTGCCTCCATTGTTTTGCCTTTGGCAGCAGTTGCCTTCTTTGATGCAGAAGATGACTCCATGCTTAAGTTCTTACCAGAGCGTAAGTGCATACGCCAATGATAATCCAGTCCAGGCGAATCAAACACAATGGTCTGTTCACCCGTTCTAGTCCCACTGGGCGTGCCAATTTGTTGTTCTTCGTCAAACTCTTAGGTCTTAGCCGTGGATTCGGCGAGAGGTTTGGGAAGGTTTTTTGATTCCTCTGTTATTCAAGCGATTGCGCCAAGGAGGGAACTCTGTTCCTTGACTGTGGGTATCCTGACTCCTCTAGAAAGGGCCAGGTTGGGTGAGAGGGACTGCGAGGTTTGGATTATGCTACTGGCTAATGCATGAAAATAAAGATAAAGTGCGATAAAGACAGATAGATAAAATAAACGTAGAGTTTTTGATTGATTGATGTCTGTCTTTTCTGTACAATTACTCTCTTATTTATATACATAGGCCCTCGTCGGCCACTACTATAGCCAACATTTGCCTACCGTTGGATCAATCTAAGATCAACGACTATCATCGTTCCTAAGCCCTAAGGAGGCTGAATCACTGCCCACGATTTCACTAGCACGGTTAGTGGGGTGTAACTCCCTCATTCCGCTTTTCAAGCCTTCGCTCCTTCGCTTGATCTTCAACTGCTCCCACGTTCTGTTTTCGTGCTCCCTCTTACTTTCCTTCCAAGCAAGCCTGCCTTACCTCAGCCACTTGGCTCGCCCAACTAGCTTTCGTCCCCGGACAGTAACTCAGGCACCCGAGCCCACCTCGGCCGTGGCACTCTATAGGCTGAGGCTTTGCTCTCCTTCGGCCTTGCTTATTGCCCCTCGGGCTGACCCCTTCCTCGGGGAGTTGTCTCGTGGTATGCCCCGAGGGCTTCTCTTGAGTTCTTCTCTCTGGCAATTATCTCTTAAACATTTGTCAAGTGTCCTGCCTCAGCGCTCCAATTCTACTCCCTTCCTTCACTCGGCCCTCGGCCTACGACTCAGTTATTTTTGGGTGTTAACAGTGACATTGTTGCTTTAAAGAGTTGGAGCTTATATGAGAGTACTTTTTATTTGAGAGTTTATCAATTGGAGCTTTTTCAGTTCTTCTCGATGTTTTTTTGCTTACAAAAGAGGGGGGGCATACTCATTATCTTGTGCTTGACTGTTTTTAAAATTTCTAGTTGTCAAGTTGTGTTATTCATATTGATTGCTGTTAGTTAAAACTTCAACATTCAGTTCTATTGTTGCAGAGGGAGGACAGTATCTGTTTTGTAATGTAATAGATTTCAGTTTATTAAGAAGTAATAATAAATGATTGGGGGGATCTGTTCCAAAAACAATACTAAATTTTATAAAAAAGCACCTTCACTATTGTCCGTAAGATTGGATGATGGTGCAAATTAAGATGGTTTTTGCTTGATCTTCTTTGAGACAGTGGGGCTAGAAAGTAAGTGAGGTAAAGGGGCTTCCTTGTTCATTGGTCTCTTTGCTAAACCTATTAAACTGAAGTCAACTGATATTTGAGTTTCATTTGATTCTTTAATGGATAAGAATCTCTATTGGACCCTTAATAAGAAATTGGGTTGTTATTGTGTCTCAATTTAACTGATCCTGACTATATATAGTTCTTGCTTATCATGGTTTGTTGTTTTGCTTGGTTTGATAGGGTTGGTAGATGAGGATTGATTGTGTGACAGTTTCTAGCTTCCAAACACAATGCGGTTACTCTTGACCTAAAGACCTCATTTCTTAATACCAAAAAAAATAAATACCTCATTTCTTTGAGAGAATAATAGAATAAACTACACTGGATGCCCAACTTCTGTATTCTATAGTACCTAGTGTCATGTACTCTTGTGCTTGATTAAACTTTTTTCACATTTTTTTCTCTTATTCTTCTTTTTTCTTTAATTTTGTTTTTCAGTTATGATATTTTTCCTTTTAATCCTGTTTACACTTAAAACATCATGTTGGTGCTTACTTGGATCATAGATTGAATTTTGTTCTTAAAAAATTATTTGGCCTTTCATGGTTCTAAAAAAACCGAGTTTTTGGTGATTCATTTGATAAAAGTTTAATTAGGGGCTCAATTTTTAAGATTTGGACAGGGTCTCCAAATTGTCTGAGACGGCCCTAGATGCGTGCACTATTTTAGATAATCACTTCGTAACTTTCGTATGCGCACTAAATAGTAGTGCACTAGTTTTAATGATGCGTGATTTTAAAAGTTTTTGTCCTCCCTAACCACGAGTCCTAGATCCGCCACTGGCCACCATTTTTCACTTTAGGCTACACAATATCAAAATAGTTGTTGGGAAAATGAAAATAAGTCGTGGTTTAGTGAGCTGGTTTTCGCATGCAGTTTTTGGGTTATCTTAGTGGCGCACTTTAAGAAGTGGGGCGTCATCCCCTTGTCCTAAAAATTTTTTATAAAAAAGAATTTTGTTTTTTTATATATGTAGAAGAGTATTAATTTAGATGAAAGTGTTTTGTGGTCAGAATATTTAGATAGATGTAGATATAGTGTTGTAGTATTGTATGTGGGTGGTCGGAAGTGATTTGGTGATTAGGTTAGCTGGGTCTAAGTGGAGTGGAAGGTGAATATAAGAAGGGGTTGGATACGTATACTACAACATTTAAACCCTATGGCAATGGTCGAAAACCGTTTCCGAAAGCCAAAAAACCGTTGCCATAACCTTTGGCAACGGTTTTGAAACCGTTGTTGTTGCGGGCGTTGCCTAATCTAAAGGCAACGGTTTTTGTGACCAAAGACAACGAAAACCTAAAACTGTTGCCATTGATAACTTAAACGCAACGGTTTTTATTTTCACACAATGGCAACGGGCACAAACCGTTGCCAATTATGGCAACACTTAAAAACCGTTGTCTGTTATGGCAACACCTAAAAACCGTTGTCAGATATGACAACACTAAAAAACCGTTGTCGTTTATAGAATAAAACTGTTGCTTGATATAAAACTGTTGCTATTCTCTAGTAAATACAACAGTTTAAAACCGTTGCCATAGATTGTAAAAAAAGAAAAAAAAATTACAAAAAAAATATAGAGGTCAGTTTACTATAAAACATTACTGATTTAGTGATTTTGAAACTTGAGCACTATTGGCTAAGTTCACAATACAATACAATACACAAGATATTTTCAACGAGACCAGTATCATCTATGTTTCAACAAATATCACCAAACATTCCAGTCACACCAAAAGAGCCTAAGTGACCTCGAAGCTTCTTTTCTGGAACTCCCTGCAGATCATTAATGTCTAGACCTCTAGCTGCAACATTGGTGGCCACCAGTGTCATGAATTTTCCAGACCTAAAACCAGTCAAAGTAACCTGCAAGGAATGGGGAAACAGTTCAGAGTAAATAAAAAAACAAGAATGGCAAGCAGCCAGACTAATACTACAAAAATAATCCAAAAGCAAATATACTAGCCCAAAAACAAAATCAATCGTTTCAAGACAGACAACCCTTGCAACATCAGCTGAATGAAGATTACCAGGATCAAGAAGGGCATCAAAAATTATAGCTTACCTCTCGTTGTGATTGGTTCGGCTTTCTTGATCTCAACCTACAAAAGAAAGATAACAAATTTGTTTTGTTGATGAAAATTGCATTTAATTTAATGAAGAAAAAATTAAAAAATCCAAAAGTTATTTCATCTCTCAAATGATAGAAATAAATTATGCATGCTCATAAGGCACCAACCCACAATGGTAGTTCAAACAGTCAACTAAGAAACCCTTCTACCAGGTTGATAAAAAGGATAGTGTACTACTCAGAAATAGTAAACTCATTTTCTTATGTGAAGTGCTATGCAACCAGTACATTTAAGAGTGTTTACCAAATGAGATTTTGAATGAAATTGATGTTATCAAGTTGATTTTGAAAAACTGAGTTTGAAGTGAAATGATTTATGGTGTGGAAGTTTATACTCCAAAATTTGATGTAAAACTTGTGTGAATTTTTCAACCCAACACAAAAGCTCCTTTTACATACTGAAAAAAAAGAAATGCAACTTAGGGCAACGATAAAACCAAGAAGCCTCTGTCTTTTACTGTTTTCTTACCCTATGCTAACTCAACTTGAACTTTCTGCCAAAGAAAATCTCAAACTTACACATTAACACTAAGGATTTGGGAGTTCAGTACAGAAGCCAGATCCCTTCACAACCCTGTACCCCATGGCCTACATCTGCTGGATACAATAATGCAATGCAGTTACTCATACTGAATAGAAGATCCTCACCTGAGTTCCAGCAAACTCAATCTTGTTCCCCATAGATAGAAGGTCATCAACAACTTCCTCAGTGTCAAAGGTAATAAACCGGCCCAAAGCCACGAGAACGATTCATAGAGTGATCCCGCATTATCTGGTTATCTTTGACTTCTCCATAGCGAGTGAAAAAATCTCTAAATTCATCTGCATAAGTGCATCTGAGTAAAATGATTATCAACAACAAAAAGTTTGCATTTGTCACAACCATTTTACCGTTAACAAGTTATTTTCCAAATCAACAACCACATTATCGTTTCTAAAAACAGCCAAAGCTAATTTTAACCAAGTATTAAAGGGAAAAAGGGAAGTTATTTTAACCAAGTATTAAAGGTGGAAAGGGAAGTTGTACTCAACAATAATCAATTTACTTACGTCACCATAAAAACATAACACATCATTCTATGCACAGATGTGAATTATGTGTCTAAGTGGTTCATAAAAATATGTTCTAGGTGAAGAAAGCTTGAACATTAAGGTAAACTAAAACAAGGGAGTTGTCTGCAAACAATATGAACTGAAAACCTCTGACAGATCCTAAACAGAAATGCTTTTATAATAAACAATTTTGAACTATAAAATCTAAAACTTAGATGATTTCTTATGGCCGTATAGGGTCTTCATATTTTGGAGTTTGCTCTCTAAGGTGTTGCAAAGACTTGATGAATCAAGACCAAGCCTAAATTCCAAATATCAATGATTGTCTATATGACTTGATGAAACACTATTTGACATCCTCCAAATAAACACTTTCTAATTAATGGTGAATTTCATTCCAGAGGATGAATCCAAAGTAGGCCTTCTTAGAAGCTTTCCTCATGCAAATGCCAGGCTCGTGTTATTTGAAGCTGACATATATAAGCCAGAAGAGCTCAAGCCAGCAATTGAAGGATGTGAGTTAGTCTTTCACGTTGCTACTCCCTTACAACATCAAAGTGATTCTCAGGTTCACTTCTTCCCATATATTTATTATCCCTTTTTATTATCAAAACTGCGAGTTTTAAAATGATTAATTATTGGTAACAGTTTAAGAACTTAAGTGAAAAGCATGGTTACACATTGCACAAATTCAGGAACAGTGAGACGATTGATTTACACTGCCTCGGTGGTCGCTTCTTCTCCGTTGAAAGAGAACGGAAGTGGCTACAGAGATCTCGTTGACGAAACTTGTTGGACGCCTCTCCACCTTTTTAGTGATCACTCTGCTTTCACTACGGTAAATTTTACATCTCACTTTCTTCATCATTATCACCTGCAAATTTTAAAAACTTATTGAGACCAATTTATAAATTTTGAAATTTAAAGGGACCATTTTGCAAAATTCAAAACTTTTTAGGGTCCAATCTACAATTTTTTGAAAATATTCAAGGACCAAACTGTAAAATTTGAAAATCTTCTATTAAAATTTTTAATCAAGGACCATGCTTATTAACAAGTTCAAAGACTCAGTTACAAATCAATTAAAAATTTAAAAGTCAAATTATTTTTCAGGAGTACACTGTAGCAAAGACACTAGCTGAGATGGAATTATTGAGTTATGATAAAGATGAAAATGGGGAAGGATTAGAGGTGGTAAGTCTAGCTTGTGGCCTTGTGGGAGGGGAGACGCTTCTCAGTTACCTACCCTCTCGACCATTGAAATGTTTATCTCTCAGGTAAGAGACAATCAAGACACATACCATGTGTTGAAGTTCTTAGAAGACACGTGTGGAAAAATCCCAGTGGTCCATGTTGATGATGTCTGTGATGCCCATATATTTTGCGCGGAGATTCCATCTATTAATGGAAGATTCTTGGTTGCAAGCTCATATGTATCATCAACAGATATAGCAAATTATTATCTTCAAACCTATCCAGAATTCAATTTGAAGGAGAAGTAAGTTATCACTTTCTAACATATATAAAAATAAGTTTCAGATACAAAAAATACCAATACAACTCATATCCCACATAGATGTGAGTTCAAATCCCACTGTCAAACCAATAACTCAACTTAGATAAACTCGAAAAAGAAAATATTCAATGTCTAAATTGGCTTTTGGTTTCAGGTATTTGGAAGGGCCAGAAAGAGAAATTAAATGGGCCTCAAGGAAGCTCCTAGATAAAGGATTTGTCTACAAGTATGACCTTAATATGATATTAGATGATTGTATCAACTCTGCGAGAAGGATAGGCGATCTCTAGTCTGTACTTTTTTTGATTACCGTGTTATTGGACATGTGTGTTCTCCCATTTCAACAGAATTTTTACCACATAAAATTCAAACTCAAGATCTTGAGGTGGGATCCGAATCCAATTACCACTTGAATCAACATTGCTGATATCTCTAGTCTAGTCTGTACTAATAATATAAGTTGTTATATAAATTCTGGAATTATAGCCGATAGATCACAAATAATTTATCTCGTTTGTTATCTCAATGAAAGAATTTCTTGACCCTGCAACTAGTTTTACGCATATACTTGTTTGAAATTTGAAACCTTGATTTTTAAAATATGGAATGTGCCCAAGTCCCATCGTGGCCACACATACCACGCAATGATATGGTCAAATCCACTCGTAAGTGGTCAACGTCCCAAGGTGGTCACAAAGCCCTAACCGGGAACCGGGAATTGCATAATAATTGATTTATTCGAGTAATTAGTTTGTGATTCAATCTTAGGCTCCTATGTCTACGCATAGAATTCAACCTAACCTTGGTCACACTCTTGTTCCACACCTTGGGGAACTATTGATCAAGTCTGAGATAAAATCATTCTAATCCATTAGCTTGGCTCATACTAGAATTCTAAGGGTCTCACAGGATAAGGAATCCTTTCCTATACTAAGCCTAAATTAGAAACTCTTGATTTAGTAAAATCCATCACCTAAACATCTTTACTCAACAATCATGGGTTCCAATTGATTATTGTAGGCTCTAATCATGGACAACTCCCTTGCATCTACCCATTTGATACCCATTGTTAATATCCTCAGTTCCTTTTCTGCGAAGAAATTTTGAGTATTCTATGAGAAAAGGAGACCGAATTCAACTTCAGTTCTTTGGAGAAGAGTTCACTATGAAAAGATAAGAATCCAGAGGAATCATAGAAGTTTGTTTTTGGATTAAAACTCTAAAATCATCAATTCGAATTCATGAAGATGGTTTCCATTGGAGGTTGCTCTCTTGGAGAGGATGATGAAGGTAAGAACTCTGAATCTATTAGGAGGGGTTTAGAATGAAAGGGAACTTAAAAGTGACATTTGTTTTGATTGCCACGAGATTGAAATGGTATTGGTCTCCATGTAGCTTGTATATGTTGTTTTTCATGTAGCACACTCGCATTTTATTTCTTTCCAAAATATAATTATGAATGATTGCAGGAGTGCATCATATGCTGTGCAGAAGCAACTGAAAGGTCATATGTAATTATTAGCAGAAAGGGAGCACACAAAGCTTCCCTAAGGAATGCAATTGTCTTCTAATGGTTCTGACATGATGAAGAATGATAATGAAGCAGGATTTGATGCTTTGAAATCAGAGAAAGATAAGTATGAGCTATCATCTCTGGTTAATTCCATGAAAATGAAATCAAAGTAAGTCCGGTTATCATCTGATGGCAAGACAAGGTGAGATGGAAAATCACAATTTAAACATAGGGGAAATGGAGGCACTATTTATCAATCTTGGTCCAATCCACACACTTGAATGCTATAGAGCAAGGAAATTGGTAAGTTATTACAACGTCATTTACATGTTATAGAATCATGAGGTAGCATAAGTAAGAAGGTAAATTTCGATCTGTAGCAACCTACTTAAAGCAAACCAACTATCTGTTTAGTGAAAAGTAAAAAAGCATGGCTTCAAGAATGCTTAACCAGGACTTTGTTTATGATATACCCAACCATTACCATTTCATGTAAAATCATCTACACACATTTAAGATGAAAGTTTCACAAAAAAACTAAAATACTCACCTGTATTTCAATCACAGACTCCACCTTCAAAATTTCCTAAAGCAGATAGACGTTGAAAGCATTTAACCAAGGATGACTCCAGAATAATATGTTCGGTAATGAAATAATTATTTAAATTTTAGATAATTCGACCTTCAGTATAAAATGACAGTAACTGAGAAGAGTTAGACAACTTTAGTTCATAATGCAAACCTTCCCTCTCTCCATGATGGAGGATACTCCTATCTATAGAGGTTTATGGTCTTGAGTTTTGTCATAGTCAAACTATGAAACCTTATTTACAACGAAAATTTCACAGCAACGCCAGTGTTGAGCACTTAAGTGAGTCTAACAACCGTGAATCTCACTCAATTAAAATACTGCATAAAATATTATTTTGCTCTTGGCACTGAAGTGAATTCACAACACAAAAAACTTCTAAATTGCATTTTGTGACATGCTTGATACTACCGAAACATAATAATACTATGAGAACAAAAATTGTAATAGGTATTTAAAACTAAGAGACACATAAATTTCATCATCATCAAATAGAGGTTTTTGATCATTTAAATGGATAACAAATCAATGGAATTATTTGTGGAATTCCTTATCAAGTGAAATGATACTGATGAACCAAAGCATTTATTGCAAACACATGATTCATGTACTTCTGTGGGGTGGATGTCATTAGTGCTCCCTAAAATCTCTATTACATTAATTCACATATGCATAAAAGCAAGTCAAAACTTTATTCATCCTTCTCTATAACCTGACAGTGACACTGTTCCAGGCTAAAAAGGAATGAGAGAAAATAAAAAATGCAGCCAAGTTACCCGGCATGTAAAAAATGGAAACTCCCTAGAAACTGCTGGGAGTGGAAAAATGGAATTGGCCATGAACATAAATCATATTTTTCTTCCAAAATTATAATACCAAACGTATCCTCTGATATACATTCCATTGCTAGAGTCTAAAACTTTTAATCTGCCTTTCCTAAAAGAATTAATGAATGCGAGCATAACATATTACGCAGACTCTCTTATAGTGACATTGCACAAAGGTTACAGTTCATACATACATCATACCTTTATTGATCTCCAGCAGTCAACAAAATTCACTGCTTCCATTATTAATAATCAGCCCAATTTTCCCCTTGCGTTCTTAAAAGTAGTTCCTTCGCTCCACTTCGATATACAAATCAATGGTAGCAACATGCAATATTGGAAAGAAGAATTAATGGAGTGGAAGAAATCGTGGTGAATTCATAATTGGAGTTAAAAATCAATAAGCACCTTTTCTTTAGTAGTTTCTTGACGGAAGGAGCGGGAACCGAATAATGCAGTGGATGGCCAGTCACCGCCGTGCTTCTTTGCGGGCACGGTCGTTTTTCCACTCATACCGGCTCTGATTCTCTGGCCTCACGGCCGTCTTTGTAGTTACTAATGCGATGGAGTTACTTATCTCAATGATATTTATTAATTTTGGCATAGGGGCAAAACAGTCCAAAAAAAGTAGCACGCGAAAACGAGCGGGTATATTAGTCGCCGCCGTTTTTAAAAACCCTAGTTGCTCTCTCATCCAAATCCTCCGGCGACTCTCTTTCCCTACCAATGGAAGTTCCTTCGGAGCCACCGTCTACCGCCGCTGGCGAAACCCTAAGCAAGAAGTTAGTTCTCAAAAGCATTTTCTCGATCCCACTATCATCATCCTCACCACACCACCACTACCATTGTTGAATTGATTTTTTTGTTTTAATTGTTTATTGTTTTCAGTGCACAGAAACGGGAACTCAAAATCAAGCAGAAAGAAGAGGAAAGGAAGCGCAAGGAGGAGGAGAAGGCGAAAAAGGTAATTCACATCTCCATCTTTCCTAACATTCTATCATGATGATGATCAATTCATAATGTAACGTTTTTCTTTCAAGGCTGCTGAAATGCAAGCTGCTAAAGAGAACAAATCTGCACCTGCTGATGATGAAGATATGGATCCA
Organism: Astragalus membranaceus; assembly: GCA_039519185.1. NCBI lineage: Eukaryota > Viridiplantae > Streptophyta > Magnoliopsida > Fabales > Fabaceae > Astragalus > Astragalus membranaceus. The sequence goes on along the minus strand of CM076851.1, from coordinate 8,269,405 downwards.
ACGGTATAACTCCACTTTTGTTACTACAATGTGGTGATTTCAACAATAAAATGTTTGATCAACTTTTTTTGGTGTTTTCACTCCAGCAATACCTGGAGAATAGGCTTAAGCATCTTGCAACTGAGAAAGCAGAAGGGAATAACCCATATCCACACAAGTTCTTTGTCACTATGTCTATTGATGAATACATCAAGGAATATGGAGGTTTAACCGATGGGCAACACCTTGAGGAAGTTTCTGTGTCTTTGGCTGGTAGGCAGCTGTTTCTTTGTTAATTTGTTTAATTGTTTTAACTTCTAATTTGGTGGTTGCATATATTGTTGTGTGGTTGATTCTATTAGTTTTTCTACATTTCAGGCCGAATCATGCACAAACGTGCTTCTGGTTCAAAGCTTGTCTTTTATGACCTGCATGGTGGTGGTTTCAAGGTTCAGGTTATGGCTGATGCAAGGTACCCAGTGCGGTTGTGATGCGTCTTTTTTCTAAAAGGCTTTTTTCACTCGTTCCTCTTAAGCTTCCTTTTGTTAAAAAGATTTCCATAATTTTTTTAGAAACTAGTCTTTATTGTCTGTTTTCCTTTTGGGAATTACACTAGCCACTATTGAACCTAGGGGAATTGATTTTTATAATTTTATAGTATATTAGGCAATAAGATAACATGAAAATCTAATAAATTTACCTAAAATATAATGTTATAATATAATTTGCAACATGAAAATTATTAAGAGGCTAAATAGTCCTTTTGTGGGACACGGGGGTCGACTCGGTGCTCCCGGGTTCGATTCCCGCAATGGACAAACTCGGTGTTGGCCAGTGCGAAATTTGATCCTAAGCACGAGCGGAGATTAGTCTTTCGTTAAGCATTGGGACACTCCGTGTGTAGCCAGCAATGGTCCGAACCAAAAAGTTAACCCTTTATTTGGCGATTTGACACCTGATTGTTCACAAGTTGAAGTCCAGTATGTATTGTTGATCAGTGATGCTCACCATATGATCTAAAACATTATCACGGTGAAGTTTGTCAGACAATATTATCTTACACTCTTTAGAATAATATTCCTGGTCCTTGTGGGTGCTTTATCATTTTATTACCCAGACGAGACGACCATAGGCCGACATTGAATGAGGGGAAGTCTCTTAATTTGGTACCACTTATTTTGCATACTGTTCTTTATATTGCATTGTTTAGGTGCTGCTGTGCTAAAGGTATATATAAGTGGATAAACATTTATTTGATAGACATAATTCAAATATGGCAACTTTAACTTTAAGCGGTTACTTTGTCAGTCATGTATGTAGTATTTCTTGTTACCTTGGTGTTTGACTAACACAAGTAACAGTTTGGCTTTTCAAATGTTAAGATGTTGTTAGTGGTTTTATTCTTTCTTAATAGTATCTTTTGCTTATTGTAGATGCTATTTTCTTTAATTTTTTCCTGTTCAATTACTGGGACAGTAACAACTAATATCTCTACAATGCAGTAAATCAGATTTGAGTGAGGCTGAGTTTTCAAAATTCCATTCTAATGTGAAGCGGGGTGACATTGTGGGAATCACTGGGTTTCCAGGTTTGTGATGCTATAAACTATCAGTTCTCTAATTCTAATCGCCTTTTTTTTACATTGTCTTTCTTCCATATGAGGTGTGCCTCTAATTCAATGATTCTGACATATTCTTACAATAAGGATAATAAAGATTTATTTTCCTAAAAAATATGATTAAGCTTTGGTAAATAAGAATAAATTAATATTTAAATTCTTATACAATAATTTGCATTTTATTATTGGATTATTCCATCTTAAGATTTGGAGCATGCCTCATTGCCACTCATTGCCACTCACAAGATAGCCGAAAAAATTTGTCCCATAATACATGATTTTTTAGAATCCCAATAAAACATTAATATTTCTTTCCTACTATATCCTTCATTATTTAATAATATCTCTTTCATAACTCTACTAATTTATCTTCCCAATGTCATCATTAATAAGGTTAATTTGGTAAGCTATCTCACAATTTATCTTTCCCATACAAAATTAACTACTTTTCTTAATATGTGTGAAATGACCCAAAACGACATATAATATGGGACGGAGGGAGTAATTAGGAACCATTTTTAGCACAAGAATAAGTTTGAAGTCTTAGCTAATTGCAAAAAATTGGAAGCGCTACTAGTTCTACTTATATTCATTATAAAGTTTCCAATCCTTCTAATAATATTTTCTATTTGATGTTCCATAGTTACAAATCATTCTGTAGTATTTTATTCTGAAGTATATTTTTTCGCTTTACAGACAACATTCTAAAATCTAAAGTATTATATTTTCCAGGCAAAAGTAAGAAGGGAGAGCTTAGTATTTTCCCCAGGACTTTTGTGGCGCTGTCTCATTGTCTGCATATGATGCCAAGACAAAAATCTGCGGCTGCTGCTGATAATGCAAATTTGAAGGTCAGCACAATTCCTCTATTTTTGATACTGTTTGATCTTTGATGACCATACTATATACAATACAATGACATCATGGCTTCTTTAATGATCTGCAGAAAATTCCATGGGTACCAGGTAGTACCAGGAATCCTGAAACATACATTTTAAAAGATCAGGTATTATTGGCCTGAAATGGACTCTGATACAGATACTTTGATTGCATTTAGTCTTATCTTTCAAATATATAATCCCAAGAGTGTCAAGTGAAATAGTGAATTATGTTGTTGATTTAATTGCTAATTGATAACAAATGACTCAGTAGTGGAAATTTGTGTCTGATAGGATTTAAATAAATAAATAAAGTGTAAGGGGAGGGAAATGAGAGTTGGTTGTAACCACTTGCTTATGTGGCAAAGTGGAGGGAAAGTGGGGGAGTTAGTGGAGGTTATAAATAGGACTTGGGGGATTAGAATCATTAAGCAAGTATGAATTTGGAAACCTATTCCTTTGGGAGAGATTAGGCCTCTATAAGTGCCTTTGGGAGACCCTAGGCTTCTCGAATTGCCTAGTTTATCGGTTACCTTTGTAATTTCAGTTTTATCACCATTAATATACAGTTTGATTGTTCTATTGAGTAATGAGAAATTCTGGTTCCTATTAGCGTCCTTTGATTTGAAGTTAGCCCCTTTGTTTTTATGTTCCATCCCTTATATTTTCATGCATTGAAAGGTAAAGTCGAATTTTCTCCATTATTTTTCTGTTAAGTATAATAGACATTTTTAATATCTTTTTCTGTAGAAGTTGTTCAGAGTTTTCTTTTGCATTTTCTCTTGTTTGCTTCCTATTTTTCTATAAAAAATATGTACCGGTAATAATATGCTTCATTCATTAAATCATTATGTATCTGTTTCTATAGGAGACAAGATACCGGTTACGCCATTTGGATTTGATGCTTAATCCAGAGGTTCGGGAAATATTCAGGACTAGGTCTAAAGTCATTTCTTACATCAGGAGGTTCCTTGATGACCTTGATTTCTTGGAGGTTCGTTGTGTGTCTGAGTATTCGATGCTGATATCTGTGGTTTCTTTCGTTCCATTCACCTTTTTCTGCCACTTTCAGGTTGAAACACCTATGATGAACATGATTGCTGGTGGTGCTGCTGCCCGTCCGTTTGTAACTCATCATAATGATCTTAACATGAGGTTATTCATGAGAATTGCTCCAGAACTCTATCTCAAAGAGTTGGTTGTTGGTGGGCTGGATCGTGTTTACGAAATTGGTAAACAATTTAGGAATGAGGGCATAGATTTGACTCATAATCCAGAGTTTACTACTTGTGAGTTCTATATGGCTTATAAGGACTACAACGACTTAATGGAGATAACAGAACAAATGTTGAGTGGTGAGCTTTTACTACATCTTTTGGTTGTCACATTGAGTCTCTCTAATATATATTCAAGTCACCAGCTTAATCAATAATCTCATTTTGTGGAAACCATTAAATAGGTATGGTTAAGGAACTTACAAAAGGAAGCTATAAAATCAAGTATCATGCAGACGGGGTTGATAAGGATCCTATCGAAATTGACTTTACTCCACCATTCAGGTGTGGTTTACATTTTACAGTCGAGTATGGTCATTAATGTTCCATTCTATTTTTGAATGATGGCTTTAGATTTATTATTATTACAGAAGGATTGACATGATTGAAGAATTAGAGAAGATGGCAGGCCTAAGTATTCCCAAAGACTTGTCAAGTGACGAAGCTATTCAATATCTAAAGGATGCCTGCTCGAAGTATGATATCAAATGTGCTCCTCCTGAAACCGCTGCTCGTTTGTTGGATAAAGTAACATCATTTCTTTTTTCCCCACACTTTTGAGTATAATGTCCCTTATTTTTATTCTTTCCCTTTATGTAATAGTTGATTATGCTTTCTTTTTCTGTTATGGAATGGCATATGAAAATGGCATTGTTTCAGTGGTTTTTCTGTTATACTTGTTGTGGAGTCTCAGGTATGGTAAGATGATTAACAGATAAGACCGGGACGGTTCAGCATTTGTTGTGTTGTGGTTGGGAGAATGTAATAGATATGTATTATAGGGGGGTAGAACCATAGACATTCTAGTGTTTGTACACAGCTTGCCAGTACATTAATATAACTGTGTTTTCCAGTGAAGAGCTCTGCGGTGATTCGATTTAGTTAGTGAAATGTCACATTAATTTCTATGATGATAATGTGGACGCGGGTTTGATGAAGCTTTAATACAACTCGTCTACTACTTTTTTGGTTTTTCCCCTCTTAACTCTTTCTTCTCTTAATTAGAGGTGTTAGTTCAGTTGAAATTTGCACATTTCTATTTGCTGTGCTTTTTCATCTATCTCGATTCCTTCTTTTGAGCCTCTGTATGAGTATCTGCAGGATACATGGCTGTTTTCTTTTCATATTTGCTATGGCTAGGTTAGGTTTGAATTATGATGGCTTGATAGCTTTTGTTCTTTTTCTTATATTTTCACAAGAAGTTACACGGTTGCCTGTAACATGTTTTGTTTTTAGTTTCTTTTTAACTTCTTACAGTTCTTGGTATTTATTTTTATGTATTGATTGAGTTAGATTTATGATTTAAGAGGTAGATGAAAACCAAAGAAAACTATCAGAGGAAATATTTGTAATTAAATGATCCATCTTTAGATAAGGTTCATAACAAGACATGTTAGCGTTGTTTCATTCCTATAGCCAACCTTGTGGGAAAAAGGCCTTTGATTGTTATTGTTATTGTTGTAATGCAGCTTGTGGGGCACTTTTTGGAGGAAACATGTGTAAATCCTACATTCATCATAAACCATCCTGAGATAATGAGTCCTTTGGCAAAGTGGCACAGATCAAAACCAGGCCTGACCGAACGTTTTGAATTGTTTGTCAACAAACGTGAAGTATAAGATCTTGACATTTACGTGATTATTGTTTTTAAAAACTTATGGATTCACGCATCTGAGCTATGATCACTGTTTTTATTACTTTTAGCTTTGCAATGCGTATACTGAATTGAATGACCCCGTGGTACAACGACAGAGATTTGCTGAACAACTCAAGGTAATGAGATATGATACTGCTGTAATATATGCTAAAATGATTATGCTCAAATTTTTGGCCACATTTTCTATAAAATAAAATAATAGTAGTAATTGTTATTTATTTTGAATCTCAGGATCGGCAATCAGGTGATGATGAAGCAATGGCCTTAGATGAAACATTTTGTACTGCTCTGGAGTATGGTTTGCCGCCAACTGGCGGTTGGGGTTTGGGTATTGATCGGTTGACCATGTTATTAACTGATTCACAAAATATTAAGGTCTTGTCTCCTCTTTTCTATCGCTATATAACTATCTGCAGTACTTTATTTTGCCAATATCTTACAATCTTCTGTTCTTTTGGCGACAGGAAGTTCTTCTCTTCCCTGCCATGAAACCTCAAGATTGAGCCTTCAACCAAAGCTGCGTCTAAATCCTGCCTCGGTAAAATAATATACAGGTTTGTTCGGCAGCTTCTTCTTCAAGCCATTAAGCATGTATACGCTACATGACTTAGTTTCCTAGGAAAGTAAGGGCACAGCATTTGACAGATTATAGCCAGCACCAAAGTAGTTAATAACAGTGTTATTAAATGTGGATGGTGCCAAGACAAATCCACCATAACAATATGGTGGATGGCGGCTTATGGTGGGAGTATGATAATGACACCAATAATAAATGTTACACACAAAAAGTGTACCAAAGAAACTGCAGAATATAAAAAAAAAAATTTAACAACATATGTCTAGAACAATAAATTGAATCACATTTCATAAACTTAAAAAGACGAAGATACAAGTGTCATAACATGAGTTCAGAAAGTTGAAAAACATTAAGATCAAATCGTTACTCATACCAACTGAAGTGTAAAAGAATGACATGAAAGAGAACAAAATAAAAGAGGTGAATTGGAGGTAAAAAACCCTTGCTCACGTTAGAAACTTACAGTACAGTTCTAGTAATTTAAGTTTTGGTGTTAAAATTTTAATTTAAGTTTTAATGTTAAAATTCTAAGGGATATTCTTTGGTATTGTAGCTCAATTGTGTAGGGCCACTAAACTCTGAATTTGCATAAGTTGGCTATAAAATTTTTGAGGACGACATGTAGCAGTTATCTGACAATTACAGTGTATTTTAGGCTTTAGCAAGTAAGAATCATGACGTAATATATTTTTTATTTAGTTTGATGGTCAAACCTATTACATTGTATTTATATTGCAGATTCACGTTAAAATGATTAATAGTTTTAACCATATGAAGTTGCAAGATTTAGTTTATGTCAATTACAACTAACAACTCAAAACAAAAAAAAATAGTGATGAAATTGACACAATAGCATTCGTGGAGTTAATTCATAACATTACTTGTATCAATGGAAATGTGTTGTTGTCATTTATTCGTATTTTAATATTCATTTTATAGATATGGAGGATACTGCATTTCAGGCTATTATTCATTTTTTGTTGGAACTTAAGTGGTTGGTTTTTTGTCCTTTTCTCTTGATTTCAGGAACATGAGAAACGAAAAATGACCAAGACGGGATCTCACTTTTGATCTTTGTACTTGATAGTCCTTCATCTAGACTTGTTGAGTTACTCATTTAGGAGAGAGAGAGTCCTATGTTTTACACCAAATTTAGGAACAGCAGTCTTACATGACTCATGACTGTAGTGGATCCTGATCTCTTTAGGGCTGTTGGGAAGGGTGCTATTCTATAATTTGTGTTTTAGTGATTTTCCATTTTCACTCTATCTGTTGGTGATTGCATTAACTATTATGTCACATACCTGGTTATTTATTACATTTGTAGCCGTAAGGCCAAAGAAATTACATTAGATGCAAATATCTATTCTCTATCGAGGTACAATACAAGATTCAAACAAAATCAAAGATAAAACCTTAAGTTTTTTTTTTAGGCAATCTTAGTTGTTAATTGTGTTAGAGGGGTGGGGAAAATGTTTGTTTCCGAGATTTGAACCTTGGACCTCCATCTTATGCGCCTTTGGTGGGGAAATGTCCATTAGCTCACCAACTGAGCTACGTACTTGGGATAATAAAACCTTAAGCATATGATTCGCTCTTATGTACACCAATATTTATGGAAATTTTCTATAACTATTTTATTCTTGAAAATATTTAAAGAATTACCAAACACTCAAAATTATTATTTTTATCATTATATTTCTCAGAATGTTACTTTTTATATAACTTAAAACAAACACACTTTTACAACATATAGAGTAGTTTATCTTAGTTTGTTTCCCTTCTCCTTTTTCTTTTATTTTTGCTTGTTATTATGTAAAGAAAACAAATGGGAAATATCTCAGTTAGAAGAGGCTGGAGTTGTATCTTTTACATTCCCTTGCGGCTGTGTACAGTTGAGGTGGGTTCTTAACGGGCTAAAAAAACGTGTTGTCATGGAAAGTGGTAACCGGCAAGTAAGCACGTAATGGACTAATGGTGTATTTCTTTCTACATCCTCCGCACCTATTTTTTTCCCCAACAATATGTGGTATGTGACAAAATATTTATAATTTGTAGAATCGTCGTGGAATTTTGTATCAAGATATGTGATAACCAGAGAAGTAATATTTTTTTTTCGTGTTTATGATCAAATTTCACACTGGTCAACACGGAGTTTGTCAACTGTAGGAATTGAACCCGAGAGCATCGGGTCGACCCCGTGTCCTAGGGTAGATTAAGCCTAGTCGGCCATCGATTTTGGTTCAGAGAAGTAATATTTTGTTAGGTATGTGTGTATCAATATTTTTATAATGTAATACTATAAGTATAGTTACCATTAGCAAGTCATACAATTTGAGGATTTGGTGCTCTAACCTCCATTAAGTTTAAAGCCCTAGATCAATGTATTGGTGAAAGATGTTGCTGTAAGGATTTTGAGGTTCAGTGTTTAATGTTTATTTCGTTTTTATGGTTTTAATTCTTTCTTTATCGATTTCATCTCCGTAATTCTTGCTGCAAATTCGGTTTGTGTTTTGCTTAATTATTGTCAAAAAAACAGTAGCATATCCTGTCCTGTCTCTATCATATCCTGTGCACCAAACGAGCTCTTAGTGCTTGTTTAGGGAAGCGGCGAGTCTGCTACAATAATACGTTTAGACTATATTTATCATGAAAATGAGAAGCTAAAAATTGTAGTATTGTTCAAAGTGACATTTCAATGTGCCAACTCAATCCTTCAAGCACAATTTTATACTTCAATATGTAAAGTTCGATGCTAAGTAGTGTGTTTTTTTATACTTTAGTGTTCGTAAAAAAAAAATTAACCGTTCAAATGCTCAACGTTCAGTGCTCAATATCGAAAAAAATTAACTATTGAATGCGCAAAATTTGTTTTGGTGAAGAAAAAATCAAAACAAAATATGTAAAATTCGATGCTAAGTAGTGTGTTTTTTTATACTTTAGTGTTCTTAAAAAAAAATTCATCTATTCAAATATGTTATGTAGTGTCTTGTTGTCTGAGATCTTATGTAATGTGATAATGCGTTAAACTAAAGTTATTTTATTATCATTTGTTGTCTATATTTTAATAGATCAATTTCATTTATGTGCTGATTTTAAAAAGAAAATTAACTGTTTGAATCACTTATGTTTGAATTATAAATTACTATGTTGCATTATTTGCATGGACTATTACTTATATTTGAGTTTTAAATTCTCGTTAATTTGTGTGCTCACAAGTTTTAATATCACAACAATTAAGTATTCACTAAAACTTTGATTCCGTGCGACGCACGGGTCTTGCGCTAGTTAAAAATAATGGTATAAGTAACTTTTAATAAAGTCAAGATAACAATGACGTCAATTAGAGATCGGGTGACATTGTAAAAATTCATGTAAACCGATGGCATATAGCCATATACCGTATAAATTAAAACCATAGTTATCAGAACCGGACCGGACCGGCCGGTCGGACCGGTCCGACCGGGACCCGGTGCCCTTCCCGGGCCGGACAGTGTGCAGAACCGGATATGCAATTGGACCGGATGACCCGGCCGGGTCGATGATAAACCCGGTGGTCCGACCGGTCACATGACCCGGGCCGGGTTGCACGTTCCTTGATTTTAGTTTTTTTTTTTTTTTTTTTTTTTTTGAGATTAGTTTTTTTTTTTGTTGGAACCTCCCATTTTCGCAGAATTTAGTTTTTTTTTTTTTAAGCTTCTAGTTTAGAAATGAAACAAAACATTTTTTACTACTTAAAAATCTCCAAAGTGGGAATCGAACTTGAGACCTGTAGGTGAGTAATAGCAAGCATTACCACTACACTACAAACAGTTTGTTGATAAAGATTTGCTTTTATATTATATATACAATGCGCTAAAAATATCTGCACTTAATATTTGTTTGCTTATATTTTTTTATTGCTTCATCGTCTTTGGCTTGCTTATATATTAATATTATGCATTACCAATGCTTCTTTATTTTTAATACAATAGCCGGTTTAAATAACAATAATAATTATGTTTAATATTTAACTACTATTAGTCCAATAGTTGTTTTTTTTTACAATAGTCCAATAGTTGTTGGTCGTCGAAAATAAAATATCTATTTTTATAATTATAATTATAAATACAAATTATAATAAAATTTCTATATTAATAAATGTATACAAGACAATATATTTATAATTATAAATACAAATACTTTCTTAGTATATATTATAATTTTTTAAATTTATTTAATATAGACCGGGTCATGCGGTCCAACTAGAGACCCGCCGGTCCGACCCCGGGCTCAGTGACCCAGTGCCTTGACCGGGTCGATGGCCGGTCCGGGTCTAATAACACTGATTAAAACCCTTTTTTATCTATATATCATATACGGCTTCTCATTGTTAGCGCCAAAACGAGGCTTTTTCCTGTTTTCTTTTTCTTTTCTTTTTTTGTTTTTTTTCTTCTTTTCCTTTTTTCAGTTTTTTTTTTCTTTTATATTTTAAGGATTTGCCTTTTTATATATTTTTTTAAAACCAATGTATCCTCTACGGTGATTGTGAAGACTAATCTTTCGAGGCATCGGAGATCCATTTAAGGGGTTGACCTCTCCCAACAAATATTTTTTCATACGGACCGGTCAGAGATCGAACCCAGGACCAAATGGTTAATGGACCTTCTTTTTTGTATTCTAAGGAGTACTTTAAGGTCTAGAAAAATTTAAGATGTTTAAATATGTGAAGTTTATTCTTCATTAATCGATCGGGTGAAAAACAATTTCATTTTATGACAAAATACGTAAAGTGACGTGCTAAACAGTGTGATTTGGTGTGCTGTAAGGTTTAGAAGAAATTTTAATTGTTCAAAAACACAAAGTTTGTTCATCTTTCAACTCACATCATCTTCTTTCAACTTTGTATAGTTGCTTCTATTTTATTGGTGATTTTCATTCAACCCTACATGATATCCACGTGTTTCACTTTCTAATTGTATTGTATTCTTTTCTTTTTAATTATGGGTTAAGTTTTTATATTTACATTTGATAAATATGGATTATTTTATTAAAATTTTTAGACATTTTTTTTGGTATTAATTTTTAGACATTTTCTTCATATTATCTATGGATGTTTAATTTCAACATCTTTGTTAATATATTATTTTAATTTTATAATCTTCTTATTTAATTTATAGTTATAATTTAATTTTTATTCACAGTTATTTTTACTATATATTTTACAAACTAACACCATTGGTCCATTGACATAAGCTATTATGGGACATAGGGTCAACTCAATACTCCCGAATTCGATTCTCATCGGACAAGCTCGTACAGCGCACAAATTATGGGGCTTAGTTATTATATCTAAAAGAAAATCACGACTTTTTGCTGATACACATGAAAAATCACGAGGGAATTAATTAAGGTGAAGAATGAAATGAAGTGGCGTTAAGACAGGGAAGCAACGTGAGTGACCCAAAACAAACAGAACAGAACACAGAACACAGAACAAAACATCCTCCACTTCAATATTTAATGTTCTTTCTCCCTGTCTCAACTCTTCTATTCTATTCTATTCTATTCTATTTTACCGCCTCTTCCATTCCATTACAACGCTTTCCTCTCCCAAACTCAAAACTTCAAACTTTTCAAACTTCTCTTATTTTCTTTCCTCCAACCAACCAATGGAAGAAGAGCACAGTAACACCATCTTCAAACCCTTCTATTTCCCATTTCTTCTCCTTCACCAACGCCTCAAAAGTTTCATTCTTTCCATTCTTTTCTCACTACCCACTTCCTTCTTCGCTCTTCTCCTTCTCTTCCTCTTATCTTACAACGCTTTCTCCGTTTTCTCTATTCACATCCCACATAAACCCCTTAATCTCCCTCACCAAAAAACCACTCACACCACCACCACAACAAAACTCTCTTCTTCTGTTTATTACGCTCTCAAAGAAGAAATTCCACCAACCCATTTCCCTCTTCTTCACAAATTCCACACTAAAAGAGTTAAAAAACACAAACGTGGTCTTAGAAGTTTGCGTTTCAAAACACAACAACAAAAAGTCCCACTTTTTCAAACAAGGCTTAATGCTTTCTTCACTGGTAACAATTCTTCTTGTTCTTGCAAGGTTAGGTTTTTCATGACTTGGATTTCTCCTATCAAATCATTTGGTGAGAGAGAGTTATTATCTATTGAGAGTTTGTTCAATTCTCACCCAAAGACTTGTTTGGTGATAGTTTCAAAGTCATTAGATTCTGATAAAGGAACTCAGATTCTAAGACCCTTTGTGATTAATGGTTATAGAGTCATTGCAATTTCACCTGATTTTGATTATATATTCAAAGATACTCATGCTGAAACATGGTTTAATAGATTGAAGGAAGGGAATGTGAATCCCGGTGAAGTTTCTTTAGGACAAAATCTCTCTAATTTACTTAGGCTTGTTCTTTTGTATAAATTTGGAGGAACTTATATAGATGCTGATGTTATGATTTTGAAGAGCTTTTCTAATCTCAGAAACACGGTTGGAGCACAGAACATTGATGCCAAAACTGGGAAATGGAGTCGTTTGAATAATGCAGTGTTGATATTTGATAAGAAACATCCTTTGCTTTTGAAGTTTATTGAAGAATTTGCACTTACTTTTGATGGTAATAAGTGGGGTCATAATGGTCCTTATTTGATTTCTAGAGTGGTTTCTAGAGTGAGTGGAAGACCAGAGTTTAGTAATTTTACTGTGCTTCCACCTTCTGCTTTTTATCCTGTGGATTGGAGAGGTATTAGAAGCTTGTTTAAAGGTCCTAGAGATGAGGTTCATTCTAAATGGCTCGTTAAGAAAATGGAACAAATTCGTAAAGAAAGCTTTGCAGTGCATTTGTGGAATAGACAAAGTAGGAAGCTGAAAGTTGTCAAAGGAAGCATTGTTGATAGTATTATATCTACTTGTTGCATCTTCTGCAACACTTAGCTTTTTAAGTTTTTGTAATTAGTTAATGAGTCGAGATCACAAGATTTTAACGAGACTCCTACCTGTCTTTAAAAAAAGTTCGAAAGTAATGATTGTGTTGTAACTTATAAAGTTCTAAAGGTTGTGATAGATAGTTATAGTTAATAGGAGAACTAGACTAGAAAATAGTGTTTGGTTTGACTCTTTTCCTTGGTCTTTTTTATTGTATCACTTTGAAGGATATGAAAGGAATATGATATGAAAATTTGCTGTCATTTTGTTACTTTGTCACACTGAATCGTGAATGGGGTGGCTTGTTTGTATGTGTTTTTGGATTGTAGTTTGTAAATGAAAAGTAAATATTGGTTGATTTTTAACAAGACTATCTTGGTTGGGACAATTATTAAACTTTGAAAGCGATTTCTCAGCTCCAAATCTTAAATATGGCAACTACCTTATTTTCTTCCATGTGACATTCATTTTCTGTCTCATATCTCGTTTCCCTTGCTTGTATTAGCTTATCTTCCAGCAGATAGATATGTGACATGATATTTATTTTATAAAAACTAACAATAGCACCCTTTTAAGGTATATGGTTAATGACAATCAAACCATATATGGCTGAGTTGAAATTTTAAAAGCTAATCAAATGGAGGAAGCTTTTTTAGGTACTAACCATAAAACCTCGTTCTTCTTTTATATATATATAATAATCATTGGTAAGTCATGTTGATATTAGGTGTAAATGATCTGTTTTAGCTCCTCAGTTTGACTGTGAAAAGAGAAAAATAGAAGGGGAAATGAGGAAGTTCATGTATAAGGAGCGTGGCCCATGCAGATAGGTGATCCACACCTACTTTCAAGTCCCTAGGATTCAACCACCGTTAGTTCAAACACAATTTTCTTGCCTAAGATACTCCCATGCATGACTTTAGTTTTCCTTTGTTTCTGCGACTTTAAACTATTTTTGGAGAGAGAAATATGTGAGTGAAAAATGAGACAGAAAATAATAGTGTCACCGTAATGATCGAAACCCAGAAGGCGAACGGAGGACGATGCGCACGGCAGAGGGGCGATGCGCACAACGGAGGACGCGCGAGGAGAACGGCGACGGCGCGAGTAGCACACAGCACACAGAAGGCGACAGCCAAACAAGATCCAGGAGCAAAAAGCGAAAAAAAAAATCCACCTACAGTGAACCCAGAGCAGTGCCCAACACGTGACCAAGATGAAACCAAGAGGAAAAAAACAACCGAAATCACAGGGATGATCGAAACCCTACTGATACCATGTCAAACATAACACACGATATTGTTTACGCAGTTCGGCCAAAGATTGCCTACGTCTGCGACTACAGAGTAGCTGTAGTTCCGTTTTATTGATCATGTCTCAGTGTCCTTGAATACAATTACAAAGGAGATTAAATAGTTTTGTCTCTCAGAAAACCTAACGGGCCAGAGCCAAAGCATAAACATATAAATAAATCTACACAACTACTATTTACAGCTTCCCTATTTTCCTTATTCACAAATAGATGAGAGAGATAGACACTAAATGGATAAAGACATGGTGTCTTTTCTGCCTTACACTTAATCCATCATAGACTTTATAATTGGTGACGAAATTATAGACGGGGCCGGCCTCTAAAAAAATGTCCCCATAACTATAGATAATATTTTTTAGATTGATGATGTGGTTACCTATATGTCCATTTTCATTCAAGTAAATATTTCTATTTTTATTTTTTCTATATGCTTTTGTATTCGTTGTAGAAGACTATCATTTGCCCCCCTGTGGCAGCACCATGTATTCTTTGCCATCTCCATAGTGTTAGTGTTTTACTTTGTTTTCTTAACAATTTTTAGATGATTAAATGTCAACAAATTATATTTATAATGAATGAAGTACAATTTTTGACACAAATAACAATTACGTTCCCTCAAATCTAACCAAATATGCCACCCCTATCCAAGCAAATATTGGAAAAAGGAAACTCTACCAACCAACTGTACGCCATCAATTCTATTCACTGTACACCACATCCCACCTATGTAGCACGTGCACGACCACTTCATGTTGAAGACATGTCTGAGTGTCCAACACGCGTTGAACATGTATCGGACACTCCATTCCAGTATCGAAATATAAAAAAAAAATTGGATCTAGCACGAAAGCCAACATAGTAGAAAGCAACATGACTATGTAATGTAAGAAATGAATCTCCACATAAACCATCAAGTTCCAAAAAAGCCAACATCTCTGTAATAGCTTTGCAAGTTCCAATTAGGCTAACATCAGTTAAAGAAATGTTAATTCAGTTATCAGCCACCCAAGGATAAATTAATAAACTGTTACCCCTGGCTATTATTAGATCTCTAACTAAAATTGAAGATAAACTCACCTTGATCAAGAGACGCCCTTCCTTCTCGCTCCTAAAGAGTGACCATATAAAGCTCTTTGATCTTCGAATTTCACTCCTTGTCTCTAAGCACTTCTCCCGGTCACACGGCTTCTACCGCTTTGCTTCTTCTTCTTCCAGTAAAAAAGAGTGGTAAATTCTTTAACAACCTGCCAAGTAGGATCACATGTCCATCCACCTCACTTGGGTATCGCTACCCAACAAAACTAGAGGGCTTGAGAGTGTTCACCAAAAGAAAGAAGAGAGAAGTTGCATTATAATAATACTTAAATTGTTATGCCCCAATCTAACGTTCGCTAGCTAATTAGGAATTTGACGCAATAAAGAATTGGAAAGGAATGTAAAGGGGAAGAAAAGAGGATGTTATTGATATAAAATGGTTACAATAGGGAGAATAGGCTCCCCGCCCTCCGGCTTTACCCGGAATCCGGCATCACCCGGTCACTACTAAACTTTAGGTATGACAAAAGATAATAAAAAAGGGGGGTGGAATCCTTTATTTATAAGATTCCATTACATGGGGAATAAAAGGGAATGACCTAACAAATTAATAACTACCAACCACTTATAACAAACTCCCTTAACCACTTAATAACTACCCCTTCAATTATAACAACTCCCCTAATAACCCAACAAACTATAACAACTTCTCCAACCACCTAAAACTAACTTATTTGGAACCACTCATTTACCCCGGGTCTAACAATACCACTCCATTGAATAACAACATTGTCCTCAAGGTTGGCTCTATCAATGGGTCTTCCAGGAGCTAGGTGTTGCCGTGTTGCTTCGAGGGGTTGCCCGTGGCTCCAATCCTCGACCTTGTCTTCACTGGGTTCTTCACATCCTGTTGTCGCTCCTTGTGTTGGGTGCTGCCACAATCCAACACCTGCTTCTTCCACTTAATATTCCTCATTCTTCCCTTACGACCACCGCCCCCTTGAAAAGTAGACTTGTTCTCAAGTGTGGACGTAGTCACTTCGCTTACTTCCTTGAAGTTCATCTCTTTGAGTAAACCATGAGGAACAAGCCCGTGGAAAAAATTTAAAACACATAAATCCAAATCCATCAACATTCATAATCTCATGTGACTTAAGCCTAATGAAAAAATTGTCGACGACGAAAGGAGAACTTAATGTGGTGCATAATTTTTCCAATGTGGAAGGCATATTTACTTGACCAGTGGAAAATGGCCAAGGAAGAACAAAAGGCCAGTGTGCAATTGTAACATATAAACATAGGTGGCTCCCCATTTCCAAATGAATTTGTTTCGCGTCATGCCCATGGAAATAAGGATCATAATTAATCCTTTTGAACTTCTACCATGTAGTTGGGCCCAACCCAGTAGGTTTGGAATGGCACCTAATTTGTAGATTTCCAATTTTGCCATTGGATTCTCTAAACCCTTACCACAAACAAATACGATGGTAACGAATGTGTTGGCTTGCATACCTCTAGCGCCATAAGCTCCTGCCTGCAATAACTGCAACAACCTCAAGTCTGGCCCATCTACGGTGGTTGTGACGGCGTCACGGAGCCCTGACAAGGACGGCTTGGTTCAAAAACACCCCATTGCTAGTCGACCTCTCCCTACGTCCATGGAAGTGTCTAGATCGGGCGGTTTAGGTGGCGGGAGAGGAGGAAACAAGCGTTGCGTAAATTGAATCCCAGTGCCCACCGCGCGCAGCTTCGTGTCCGGTGGCTTAGACGGCGGCTGTGGAACTATCCCCGCGTCGTGCTTCTCTTTCTTTCCCTCTACAAACGTATGGTTTGCCTCCAAGATCTTGTTCGGACCCGCCTCAAGCTTTCTCACCACCCAAATTTCCGCTTCGACCTCTGTGGTCGGGCTCTTGTGTTCGGTTTTCTTGGATGTTTCTGTTGCGACGCACACACCCGCAACCTGAACGAATGGTAATTTCGCCGTTGCCCCAGTCTTGGTTGGGTGAGTCAAAACTTCGTCGTCATTCTCGACTCTTTGATTGGGTTTTCCTTCGCCTTTTGCAATAGTAGCTTCTGATACCTTATCGACCCAAGAACGGGTCGGTTCAAGCTTTCCTCCGTTTTCTTCAATAACCACCTCTGGTGCATCAACGATTTCTTTCTTGGTGGCAGAACTGTCACCATCATAAGTTGCATCTCCTTTCTTGGAGAGTTCTTGGATGGCTTTAAGAACTTCATCAAATCGCCTTGTCATATTAGACATCACCTTAGCCATGTTAGTCTTGATCTCCTTCAAATCGTTGGCTATGGCTTCAAACTTGGCGTCAATTCGTTTCTCTAAGGCCGCAAGCTCCGTGTTCCCGCCTTGAGCCATGGTTCGAATCCGGGAGCGCTGGCTTCCCTCGAACAATCCGGCAGGTCGGACCTGTAACAGCCCAAATAATTTATTTAATTATTTAATTGATTTAATGATTTAGTTGATTTAATTATTTATTAATTGATTTAATTATGTCCTGAAGAAAATAAAATAATTAGAAAGGTGTTATTATATGTGAGCCTAGTTGGGTTGGAAATAATTAAATTAAGGAGTGGTGTGTAGCATTTGGGCTTAAGTGGTGGAAGAAGGCCCGTGATCCATGGGCCCATGTGGTAGGCGCATAGTTGAGGCATTAGGGTTGGCTAGGCATTTGCGAACTCTTGGAGAAAAAGAAAGAAAAATTAGCGTGGAGAGGAGAGGAGAAGGAGTAGGGGCGCGGCGCCCATGGAGAAAAAGAGAAGAGGAGGCGCGACTTGGAGGAAGAGAGAGAAAGGGGCGTGAGGCAAGAGGAGAGGGGGATCGGGTTGCGGCAATTCTTGGAGCTTACGTATAAGGAGATCGTGTTCGTCATAACCTAAGGTAAGGGTGGGTCTTATCTTCTCTATAATAGGGTTTTTATGATGGGGATTATGTAGGGGCTAGGCTCTATGTATGCCTTTTTATGTATTCCTAGTGATTATTGATGAACCCTAGGCATATGAAGACTTGTTGTTAATAAAATCATGTTGTGCGTGCCGAGTGTTTGAGTAATTGTTGATGATATTGTGATTTATGATGATTGGGGATGATTATGATAATTTGATGTTCGTATTGTTGAATTGAGCCTTGATGATGGAATTTGGTGTTTAATATGTTGTATGTGATTTGAGGAATTAGTGTTGCTCGAATTCGTTGTTGTTGGTGTCATAGGCGCATAGGGCGCCATTTTTGTGTTTATGATGTTGCTGAATTTTGATGTTTGATGAGTGATTTTGATGATTTTATATGTGCTCATGAATTGTTGTAAATTGGTGTTGTGATTGGTCATGTGAAAATTTGAAGAAAAATATATATGCTGAATTTTGTGCTGAAATTGTGTTGCTGGAACTGTGCTGGGCGCTGGGCGCCCATGGGCGCTGTGCGCGTGTTGCAGTGTGTGTGTGTGTGTGGAGCGCTGGGCGCCAGTGTGTGCGTGGGTGTGTGTTGCGCTGGGCGCCGGGCGCTGGGCGCTGGGCGCCCGTGTGTGTGTGTTGCGTTTTGCTGGGCGCCAGTTTTTCAGGATGTTCCCAAAATTCTTATGAAAATTGTTTTCGCTATATCTTTTGACTCGGACATCCGTTTTAAACGTTTCAAAAAGTGTTGTGCATCCCATTTCGTTGTCTATCTGTGTGTCCCATTTTTAAAAGCGAAAACTATTATTTTCTGATGGCTCTGGGCGCCCAAGTGGCTGCCCCGATGGTAGTTGTTGTTGCGTTGCAAAACTGTTTTCGGTGTCTAAAACCTTTTTGGTGTCAATGATGATGTTCTAAAGAACGTTTCTGCCTTAGTGTCCAACTTTAATGATAATGATGTGTAAATGACGATGATGCCCCTGGTGGCTAGTTTATTGACGATGATGCCCTTAGTGGCTAGTTTAAAGATGATAGTGCCCTTAGTGGCTAATGTTTGATTGACGATGATGCCCTCGGTGGCTAGTGCCTTGATAAGTTGATGATTTTGACGGTAATGCCCTAGTGGCTATGCTTGTGATTGACGATGGATGTTATATTGATGATGATGATTCTAAATGAGGATGATGCCATAACGGCTAATAGCGACGATGAATAATAAGCGACGATGAATATAAGCGACGATGAGGCCCAAAAGGCTAAGTGACGTTGTTATGTGTAATTATGAATTAAAATAAGTGACGATGAGGCCTACAGGGCTAAGTGACGTTGTTGTGTGTAATTATGAATTGACAGGTGTTGTGCCTCTTATTTGGCAAATTGGTAAGTGACGTTGACTGTGATTGTGTGTTTGTGTGTGGTGCATGTCATAGTGTCTCATGTATCCCATATGCATAAACCCAGTGACGTTTGAGGCCCAAAAGGCTAAGTGACGATGAGGCCATAAAAGCTAAGCGACGTTTGTGAAAGGTACCTCATGCATATGCCCGCGAGTGGGTTGCACTTCATATACTTACATGACATTGTGATGAGCCTTTGTAGTGATTGAATTGATGTTTGTGATGTGGTTTATATAGCTGGCATTGCGGTGATTTGTTGTGGTGATTAATATTGATCACTGACTTGATGTGTCGTGACGTGGTTGATATAGTGTCATAACTCTAGCATAGTGCTTATCATAAGCTTTATTATATTGATAGATGAACTCACCCCTTCTGTTTGAATGTTACCCCTATGCGGTAACGTGCAGGTGATCTCGAGTGAAGGTTTAAGTATCTTCACTAGCTGAGTCGGGTCGTCTGCTCTGATTATGTAACACTAGGGGGAAATGACGTTGTTTAAGTTACTTATGATTGTTGTTGTTGTTGGATTTTAGTATTGTAAGCCTTGCCTGGTTGTAATGCCTATTATGATTAAATTTGTTGGATTTTCCGCTGTGGGGTTATATTTTTAATTTACAATGACGTTTTGTAAGTATTCTAAGACTCATTTCAAAAAGCGAGTAATTAGGTGCGCGACGTTTAACGAAGTAAGTGTGTCATCCCTTGTGGTGTATTTAAAATTTGGAAAACTCTGATTTTTACGCAAATAAATTAATGGGTAGAAAAAGGGGTGTTACAGGACCAATTGGTTATGCCCCCAACCTAACGTTCGCTAGCTAATTAGGAATTTGACGCAATAAAGAATTGGAAAGGAATGTAAAGGGGATGAAAAGAGGATGTTATTGATATAAAATGGTTACAATAGGGAGAATAGGCTCCCCGCCCTCCGGCTTTACCCGGAATCCGGCCTCACCCAGTCACTGCTAAACTTTAGGTATGACAAAAGATAATCAAAAGGGGGGTGGAATCCTTTATTTATAAGATTCCATTACATGGGGAATAGAAGGGAATGACCTAACAAATTAATAACTACCAACCACTTATAACAAACTCCCTTAACCACTTAATAACTACCCCTTCAATTATAACAACTCCCCTAATAACCCAACAAACTATAACAACTTCTCCAACCACCTAAAACTAACTTATTTGGAACCACCCATTTACCCGGGGTCTAACATAAATGGAAGAATATGGATCCTTTAAAATGTGGGAATGAAACATACACAACATTATACAAGCACGTGATGGGAAAGATACATCACAATTTCGATTATACCTCAATGGAAAGACACTGCATCAACTCATTTTCAACAATTTGTAAAAAAATAATCATAGTACAAATGAATAATAAGAAATTTTTATGCTTATATTGGTGCTGGTAGCTAGAACTTGAGGAACAACATTGTAATCATGCTTCTCCTGTTTTGTTAGTATATTATATATAAATCTTGTCCCTCTGATGCAGAATACAAGCCTCTTATGGTTTTATGCATGTCGTAAAAGCAGAAAAAATGCACGCCATCCCAAAAAAAAAAGATTTTCCAGCCACCAAAGTATAATACTAGATTTGAAATATCTAGGAGCCTAGTATGATGAATTGGCATGCAACCAACTCATGACTTCTGCATCAGACGCTCTGCATCTCCCATTTCTACCTCATTTTCTTGTAATTCATCCGGATTTTGGAAGAGCACTTCAATTTCCTCCAAGGTCTTTCCTTTTGTCTCTGGAACACAACAATGAACAAACGCAACAGCGCTACATGAAATAACACCAAAAATAAAGAAGGTTCCCGCTACCGTGATTGCTTTAGTGACCGAGAGGAATGACATGGAGATCACGCCACTACTGACCCTACTTCCCACTGCTCCAAGAGCCGATGCTTGAGCTCTGAGTCTCGAAGGAAATATCTCAGATGAAAGTACCCAGCATATCGGGCCAAGTCCTACTGAGAACGAAGCTACGTTTCCACAAACCGCGAGAATCGTCAATGTGATCCCAACTTTTGCGTGTCTCAGAAAAGCAAGAGAGAAGCTCAGGCTAAATAAACTTATTGTCATCCCAATCGTGCTCGCGTAAAGCAAAGGCTTTCTCCCCACTCTGTCGATGAGTAATATAGCTATCAAGATGAACATCGTTTTGGTGAACCCGACAGCAACTGTTGCTGCAAGAAGCTCAGAGTTACCGGTGATCCCAGCATTTTTGAAAATTGTGGGGCTATAATATACAGTTGTATCTATGCCAGTAATCTGTTGGAAGCATTGAATTCCACAACCAGTTATAAGCATTCTTCGAACGGGAGGAGAAGGATGCAATATTTCTCGCCATACTGCTTTCGGTTCATAAATCTCCGCGTTTGCTGACCCAGCAGCTTTCTGAATATCTTGCAACTTTTCTTCAGCCTCCTTCTCACTTCCATTTATCTTTGACAACACTAATCTAGCTTCATCAATCCTATTCTGCCCCACAAGCCATCTTGGGGATTCGGGTATGATAAACAGCGCAACAGCAATAACAACCGAAGGAATGAGTCCAACACCGAGCATTATCCTCCAATTTATATGTGCAGGAAGTTTAGAAAATGCATAGTTTGATATGTAACCAAGAAGGATTCCAATATTTATAAAGATCTCAGGGAAAGAGGTAAGAGCTCCCCTAGCAATGGCAGGAGATATTTCAGCGATATACACGGGTGCAATCATGACACCAAAACCTATACCCACACCGGCTAAGAGTCTTCCTATCATCAATACTTTAAAGGATGGTGCAAGAGCCATAATGGCTCCACCTGTTTGGAAGATAAGTGCTGCCAAACCGATTGTCCATTTTCTTCCAATCGCATCAGATGTTTTTCCACCTGCTAAACTACCTAACAGGGATATTATGCTTAAAATTCCAACAAGTACTTCTTGTTGAACCTCTGTTATCTTCAAATCTTCCTGAATGAATATAATTGCTCCACTCATAACACCCACATCTGCAAAACGATAAGCAACGATGGAAAGGCCTTAGTTTTGTTCCTCATCAATGGCATAAATAAATATACACCCGTGACACCCGCGATGTTTAGTTGGCCAATATCTTAAAAATAAACTAATACAAGTAAACCAATGATTTGGCCTATCAATTACAGTATTTAAGTTTCTATGTTCAACTATAAGTGAGTGTCTTATAGTAGCATTACCTATACTATTTATTATTTAAGCAAAGCATGCATATAATATTGAACTTACCATTTACAAGTTCATAAATGGACTTAATAATAGGTATACAAATAGGTATTCTATCCACATATTTAAGCAATCTGGAAAAGGTCAACCTTATAACACCAAATTGATATTGCAAATTACACAAACCACCCTGGATTTTATCCCTGTGATTGTTATAAAGCTATGAAATTCCTAAAATTAAAGGATCAAGTCCCACAATAGGAAATAAATCTCATCTATTTTGGGTTTTTTACTAGCACATTCGGGATTTTACCAGCTGATAAAATCAAAAGCACAACGGAAATAAAAGTATCTAAATTACATAAGGTAAAGGTAAAAATAAGGAAATAGAATTACCTACCATAGTCGAGAAGCACAGAATTGAGAGAAGCGAAGATAGCACATGCAATGATATATGTCTTGGTATCCTGCTTCTTCTTTGCTGACAATCCTTCTTCTTCTTCTTCAGCCTCAGAGGTCATCCTGGTGTACTTGGTTTTAGTCCCCAATGGAATTTCAGAAATCAAATCTACATTTCCATTTCCATTTTCTTGCACACCAACCAACCCCATTGTTCTCCTTCTCTCACCCCCACCCTTAAAAAGATTCAAACTTTATTTAATTTACCTTCAAATAAACTTCCAGAAGAAAAATTAAAGGAAATTAGAGAGTGGGTATATTTGTATCTTTCTTCTCTGTGTGAAAGAGAAGAAAAAGACTTGAGCTTTTGACTCAGAGAGTGAGAATCCTAAATGGGTAAAAGGTGTTATGCTAGCTCCTAGATCTGAAACGCAGAAAGAGATTGAACTGGTGAGAACTAGCAGTTGAAACGTAGTTTTTTGTTTTTGGCCAAACAAAGGGCATAGAATTACCACGTTGTATAGTGTTGGAGACAGGAGAGTGAAGTTTTCTTCCCATATTGAGAAGCAACGTATTTTTTTAGTGAAGTTTTCTCTATACGGTTCGTACTGTTCCCAGGAATCTTTACTTTTAGTTGTCTGACACGTCGCTGTACGGAAGGACATGTTTATGACACTGTACCTGTTTGCATGAATTGAATTCCAATTTGGACCGTCTGGTACGGAGCAGCGTCAACGGTTGTAGAAAGGGGTTCTAAACCTAAGGGGTATTTCCGGATTCACAACCATAGTGGCGCGGAAATAGATCATGTCACTCAAGTGTTTATTGGGGGTAAACATTCATTTTAGTCCCTAGAAATGTAACTCGCTTTTAATTTAGTTACTCGCTTCAAAAAAATTACAAAATTAATCCCTCAATGTTTCATCTATTAGTCAATTTGATCATCTTTGTTAACTCAATTTGTTAACTTCATTTGTTTTGTTTATGTGACTCGCCTACTTAAGACAAACCGGTCCAGTGGCGGACCTACATTGTATCCAGGGGGTTCAGTTGAACTCCTTGGAAAAAAAATGCACTTACCACCCTATATAAATAGCCCTAATCTCCTGAAATTTTTATTTTGAACCTCCTGAAAATTTTAAATTGCACTAGTAAACCAAGTTTTGCACTCATTTGACACTGACCTTAAAAAATTTGACGGAGGACTATTTTTTAATTTTGAAAACATTCACCTAGGGGACCAGTTATTTGCTCTTGGTGAAGTCCTTGCACCTCTAAGGGCCAAGGAGTCATTTTGTAACACGATTATTTGCTCTCAAAGCATGCGTTTGCAAGTCTCTAGACCCTGTGCGCGGAGGAGCTGCTCCCGATTCTTCTGTTTCGGCTCCTCTGATGGTTCTTCAACTTCGTTGTTGGAAGTCTTGTTTGAACGTCGTGTTTCCACTATGGCCCTAGTGGAAGCACTCAGCCCTTTGCTTGTAAGACCGTCGGGAAATGAGTTTTTATCAGCGGTCCCACAGTGGGCGTCAATGTTCCGGTATATAAAATGGGGGGTGCAACCCTTAAGGATATAGTCTTACTAAGGGAGATATTCCAAAATACATTAACCAAATTATTCTTAATACAACAGTAGCATGCACTATTTATAATACAAGAGGAGTCCTAGGGTGTTCTACACCGTAGGGGATCACTGTCCTGCGTTGGTCATTGATGTGGTGGTGCTGCCACTATTTCGGTACAAGCTAATGGTTGGCTGCCATGTCCTCCTTGTTTGTCTTCTTCGCGAATGCGTCCCAGTCTATGCATGGTCTGTACAGCGGTGCACACGGTATGAGGCCTTCTGTAGTACTATTTGTACCTCATCAGGTGTCAATTGCGCTCCTCAGTCATTCCTCCTCGGTCTGTTAGGGTCTTCCTCGGTGAGTTGGGGTCCTCCTCGGTCTTTTGGGGCCTAGGTCGGCATTTTTCGTACACCCTCGATAAATGTAGTTTTTTTTGTAAAGTAAATTTTAGACCGAGGGGATGACGCCTCGGTCCAAGGCAGTGAAGACCTTCAGACTCTTTGAGCACTTATGAAAGTAATTACATTTACTTCACTCGAAGGAAACTAGTGATGATTTGAATCCAGAATCTCCTAGATACAAATTTTGTCATGCTCCACTGGGTTAATCTATTGTAATTGGATTTGGTAGTTTTTTGCCGAGGCACAAATTAATAGTGGTTTACAATGTTCTCTCTCATTGCCGATGTTCATGCAACCTTGTCAATGATATTTTGGTAGTGCATATGGTTTTATTTAGTGCTTCAAGAATGTGTCAAAATGCTTAATGACCAAATGTTAAACCCGCAGAATGTGCCAATTCTGCAATTGGTTAGAAATTGTGCACGTGGTTAACAACCCAACTTCAAATCATGCGTACATTAATACTCTTAAGGCTAAGTTGAATCTTATCTTAAAATATAAATATTGTGAAGTCTCCCACTCCACTTTCCCTCTAAAATCCCCCCACCCCCTCCTCTCCTTTTTTCTTTCATATTTTTGAGCTTTAAGAGTACATTAAAATTTTTTAAAAAAATTAGATTTATAAATACATAAACTTTATTCCTCCATAATTGGATTGATGAAAATGAAAATTAATTTCATGATAAATTACGTAAAGTGTAATGCTAGCCAGTGTGTTTGGGGGTACTTTCATTTTTTTAATGCACGAAGTTCGTTCCTCAATCTAAAAATTAATTTCGTGTCAAAATACGTAAAGTGTGACACTAAGGAGTGTGTGTTTGGGTACTTTCATTTGTTTCCTTTTCATGTTTTAAGTAGTGTGTTTTCGGGTACTCACTACAAAAAAAGAAGCTTCAGCGGCACTTCATTCGCGGCGGTTACCCCCAACTGCCGCCGCTCAACTCGACTCCCGC
This sequence comes from Astragalus membranaceus, assembly GCA_039519185.1. NCBI lineage: Eukaryota > Viridiplantae > Streptophyta > Magnoliopsida > Fabales > Fabaceae > Astragalus > Astragalus membranaceus. The sequence goes on along the minus strand of CM076851.1, from coordinate 8,243,312 downwards.
GGCGGTTCCGTATAACCGCCTCCAACAAGAAACACCGGCGGCGGTTCCATTTCTTGCTGCGGCGGTTCTTTATTTTAGGGAAAAAAACAAAGACGCGCTATTTTCATTTTGTTCCCCGCGAATCTCAAAAAGTCTCAAACCCACGCTTCATTAGTTACAAGCCACTCTCTCAAACACTATTAGGGTTTCAATTTTTATGGCAGAAAACCTCTTCCTCTCTTCCTCGTACAGTCGCTAACAAAGAAGAACACTTCTATTTCTCTCTTCCTCTCTCTACCCATCTTCGATCCTACTACAGATGATGATCCAGTTTCATCAAGAAGTCAAGGATCAAAACCTCTAAATGATTCTGAAAAGGTTGCTAAGTACTTCAAGGTTCAAAAAAATTTGAACTGTTCAAATACGCAACGTTTGTTTCTGAATAACCAGTTTGTTGAATGAATATAATAATTTTACAATTGTAGTGTGTTTTGGGGTACTTTAGCAGTCAATTTTTTTTAATTGTTCATATACGCAAAGTTTGTTCCTCAGTAACCGGTTTGGTTAAAAAAATAGTTTCATGACAAAATATATAAAGTACGATGCTAATTAGTGTATTTTTGGATGCTTTAGTATTCGAAAAAAAATCAACTATTCAAATATGCAAATTTTGTGCATCAATAACCGGTTTGGTGAAAAAATATATAATTTCGTGACAAAATACGTAAAGTGTGATGCTAAGCAGCATGTTTTGGGGGTACTTTAATTAGTGTTCGGAAAAAAATTTAATTGTCCAAATACTCAAAATTGATTCCTCAATAACCAATTTGGTGAAAAATAATAATAATTTTGTGAAAAATACGTAAAGTGCAATGCTAGGCAGTGTGTTTTGGGGTATTTTAGCATTCCGAAAAAATTTTAACTGTTCAAAACTCAAAGTTCATTCCTCAACAACTGGTTTGCCGAAAAAAATTAATTTCGTGACACAGACCCGTGCAACTCACCCTTTTAGTGATTCCACCACTTTAAAAAATCAATTTTTTTATATATAATTTTTCTCTTTATATTTTTTAGGACCATATTTTTCTGAATCTTTAAAAAAATAATTTATTTTTATACTTCTTCTCCTTATCTTTCTGAACCCCGAAATATTTATTAAAATCATTTAGTTCGGTCACTACCAAATCACAAATATATTTTTTAAATTTTTATGATTTGCATTTATAATCTTCTTATTTAATTTATAGTTATTATTTAATTTTTATTCACAGATATTTGCCAATATATTTTTTATAAACCAATACCGTTACTATGAGTTATGTGTATGGAACAATTTGTCTGGATTATATCTGTATAGACTCTATTTTAGTTTTTAAGTTCGCAATTACCTTTTTTTGTTACACGTTTTTTTAATTCATACTTACCTTCAATTTAAATAAGGCTTTTTCATGTTGCAATTTAAGAAACAAAATTTACCAAACAACAATTCTATATTAACTAAAATTTTTACCCTGTGCAACGCACGGGTCAAGACGCTAGTGTGTGTAAGTTTAGTGGTTGTGTTTTGGAGCCAATTTTTAGGTGAGGTTCCACAATCATTTTAGTGGGTCCCACAAGTAAGGTGTGAGTAAAAAAGGGAGATATTCAATTTGCAATAAAAAATACATGTGGCTTGGGTGGGTCCCACTATGGTAAAATATATTTTTTATTGCTATCATCTTTTAATCTTAAGGCAAAATTTGTGAAATATAAAATTAGTTTCGTGACAAAATACGTAAAGTGCGGTGCTAAGCAGTGTGCTTTGGGTACTTTACGGTTCAATTTTTTTTAACTGTTCAAATAGACAAAGTACGTTCCTCGATAATCAGTTTTGTGAAAAATAACATTAATCTCATGATAAAATATGTAAAGTGCGGCGCTAAGTAGTGTGTTTTGGAGTTTAGGGTCTAAAAAATTAATTTTAAATGTTCCTCACTAACTGAGTTGGTGGAAAAAAAATAGTTTTCTGAGAAAATAAGTAAAGTGAAACGCTGAGGAGTGCGTTATGAGGAACTTAATGGTCTGAAAAAATTTTATCTGTTTAATTACACGAAGTTCGTTCATCAATAACCGGTTTGGTGAAAAAAATAACCAGTTTGGTGAAAAAAATTAATTTCTCGACAAAATACTAAAGTGCGATCATAAGCAATGTGTTTTGAGGTACTTTAAGGTTCAGAAAAAAACTTCTAACTATTTAAATACACAAATTTTGTTCCTTGATATCTGGTTTGGTAAAAAAAATTGTGACAAAATATGTAAAGATTAAGCAATGTGTTTTGGGGTATTTTAGGGTTTAGAAAAAAAATTAAGTATCCATCACAAACCCATTTTTCTTCAGCAAACCTCCACAAGCTTCAGAAAACCATTACAAATTCTCAACAAGAAAGTTGTTAAAACAATAGGGAAAGAATTATAGAGTTGGAATTTAAAATAGTTGGGAGGTTCTAAATAACAATTTTAATTTTTTCGAATTTTTTTTTAAATTTTTTCCTTGAAAATAAAAAATTAATTTAGTTTTTGTTTTTATCTGAAATTGCTGAAGTGAGCATCTTTTCCTTTTAAAATTTAACATCGATATATGTCACTAATTTGTTTCATCACATAATATTATCTATGAGGTAGATTTGCTTTTTTTAATTAAAATTCTCCAATAATATATTGCCTATCAAATAGTTCAAGTACTTAACAAATCAAAATATGCATAATACTATCTATTTTTCATAAAGATATCACGTGCATCGCAGGTGGGTAAGGTTATTAGCAAGTTTATGTTCAAAATAAACACAACACCACAAGTTCATTCATAAACTTTAACTTCAGTACATAATATTGACTAGAGATGTTCAAAATCGAAACAACCTAATAGAAAATCACAAATCTAATCAACCCAAATCGAAAGCCGCAACAAATCGATATTTATTAGATCTATTTTGTTTTTTTTCCAGTCAACCGCGTTGTTCGGTTCAGTCTGTGGTTTTTATTCCACCAACAGAACCGAACTGCAAGTAAACCCATGACTTACAACCTTCCTTCACTAGCTCGCTATTAAGAGGGATAGATAAGTGTGTTTCACACTCCTTAACACACAGAGCCATACTAACGGGATAACTAATATATTACCGTAAGCTAATGTAGAATCAACTAACTATATAAGAAAATTTAGGGTTGGTGAATTTACTAAATTGCCCATTTACTTTTTTACTTTTTTGAGGGCTTATTTGTAAATTTATAATTATTCTATCTTTTTTTGTGGGTCCCACTTTCTTCCATCGTCTCATAAAGTTTTTAATCTCATATTTAAAACCCACTTTTTACTTCTCTCTCACTCTTATCTTTCACAAATTTCTCTCTATCTTTCCCACCTCTATTCTCTCTCTCTTCACATTTTATTTTTTTGATCTATCTATTTAATCATCAACTACCTATTTTTCAATTATCAAGTATCTATTTAATCGACTCAACCACTATCAAAAATACCATACTATTCATATCTAAAATATCTATTTAAGAAAACAAAAAACTAATCAAATTACCATATTGCCCACTTAATTTTTGTTTTTGAGGGCAAATTTGGAAATCCATAATTATTCTATCTCATTTTATTTTTATGGGTCCCACTTTCTCTCTCACCTCTTAAATTTTTTTATCTCACATTTAAAACACACTTATTTACCTCTCTCTCACTCTTATTTTTCCTCAATTTTCATTCTATCTCTCCCGCCTTTATTATCTCTCTCTCTCTCTCTCTCTCTCTCTCTCTTTCTCTCTCCTTCCTTCTCTCTTCACATTTCTTTTTTTTAATCTATCTACTATCTATTTAATCAAAACACTAATCCTCAATTATCTATTTATCAACTATAAGCTATCTATTTATAAATATTATTTTATCTTTTTTTTAACGGGTAAACATTACATATTGTTGATACAGTTTTATTATTTTTGATTTCTTTCGGGGAAATGTAACACGTTGTCGATATAATCATTTTTATATATGTTTTCATGAATATCCTTATTTTTTATAAATGGACATTTTTCTTGAGTCGTAAAAGTACTAGATATTGTCGGATTTTTTTTTTTAGTTTTAATGGGTTAACATTCCACGTTGTTGCTATAATTTTATTACTATTAATTTTTTATGGTCGAACGTTACACATTGTTAAAATAATTATTTTATATTCTAAATTTGAGATGCAACATGAAAATATTACATGTTGTTAATACAATTGTACTACTTATAAAATGTATTTGGTGACGAGAAAAATGTCAAAGGAAACAAATATTCTAAAGTTGTAAAACTTCATTTCTTAATAACTAAAAAATTTATTGTAATTGAATTCTGTCTAAATCTATTTATACAAAGAACAAGATGTTACCACGCACGGGTATACTTCTAGTTCTTGCTACATGAGAGCTGAGGTTATATGCATATAACACATAGAACATATATAACGACAAATATCAATTGTTTCAACAAACAGAAATTATTAAACTATAAATCAAGGGAAAAAAGATCATAAAAGGCACACTATAATACGTGTGATATTTGGATGTAAAAAATGACCCTATCATGACTGTTTGGACAAGTAGCATTTTTTTTTATAGCCAATGTTAGTGGAGAATGGGGGAATGTTAGTTTTCCGAGTTTGAACCCTCCTGCCTTCACTTCTTTAGTGCACTCATTCGGTATCCTTAACTCACCAATAAAACTAGGGCTGATCAGCAAAACCGAACCCGCCCAAACCCGTAGCAACCGAATCTGCAAAATCCGCACGGGTCGGGTTTGGTCGGGCTCACGGGTACGAACGGAAGCGAACATGGTTGACACGGTTGTGCACGGGCGGGTGCGGTGGCGCTCCAAACCCGCCCGCACAACCTGAATCCGTCCATACAAGCCTCATTTAACCCTAGGTATATAATGCGCTCAACAGTGACACTGTGTCACAATTCACAACCTGAAGCTGAAAACCCTAGCGCAGTCACCGTTTTCTTCGTCTTCTTCGTCGCACTCGCACAACACAAAACCTGAAAACCCTAGCGCAGTGAGCTCCCTTCGTTCGTTCCCTTTCATAGTGAGTTCTCACGTTCGCTCCCTTTCTCTCATCTCTATTCTCTGTTGATATTGTTCGCTAATCGTTCCCTTTCTCCCGTTCTCATCATCAACATCAAGGATGACGAACTTGCAAATAGCTACTAGGTTCGTGGAAGAAGAATAATTTCGTGACGTCATCAAGGTATTCGTTATTTCGTTCTCATTTCCTTCGTTTATGTTCTTTCCATTCTGAGAGTGCTTTTAGCACTGGTGGTAGGGTTTTGTGTAACACCCCCTTCTAAATTACTATTAATCAGTATATAAAATCAGAGTTTTAAAAGAATATAAATCATTGAAGAAGGTGTCACATTTCAACGCTTATAAAAATCAACTAGTTTATAATCAAGTGACGTGAAGTCCACAGTCAATAGCACGATATATAGCACGATAGTTTAGGGACGGGCCCACAAACACCTGTTTTAGTTTACAGCACATAATAAAGTATTCATCAACACAGCGGATGATCTCAAATCTAGAATTATACTCAGTACATCACCATAACAGTCTAACACATCAAAATAACAATAAATAGTATTACTACGCTGTAATACCCTAATTTTGTCCGATCATAAATGAGAAATTTTATTTATTAAAAAAATAATAATCTTTTTTTTTCATGACATGTTTTATTTTATTTGCCACAAGTTTTTTAACCATGAAAAAAAATATTAATTAGGAGTAAAGAAACAAAAAATAAGCCAAGGAGGAAATATGGGGGGTTTGTTAAAAAAAGATTAGAGGTGCAATCGGGATTGGACCATCTAAAACCCAATCCAATTCCAAAACCCTAGCCCAATTAACCCTAACTCATCCACCAAACCCATGACCCATGATCCAACTCACCAAACCCAATCCATATCCTAACCCTAACCCATATCCAACCCATAACCCAACACACAACTCCATCCAACCCACTCCAACTAAACCCTAATTCGCATACCTCCCCCCTTCACTCTAAAATGTGTCCACATTCACTCTCCCCCCTAGCCTTAAAAATCATCCACATTCATCCCCTCTCTCCTCCCTAGAAATCAACCCCACTTCCACACACAACCCCACTTCCACACACAACCTCACTTCCACACATCTCCTTTCCCCATACACTCCACCCTTCCCATCACTCACTCTCACACACACTCACACACTCAACCTCCCCCCCCCCTACGGCCATCTCTCCCTCTCCCTCACATATCACTCAACTCACTCTCTCTCACACATTTTCCCCTTGAAAAACCCTTCTTAGCTCTCATTTGGTCTCACTCTAAGATTTTTGAGAATTCCTCTCCTCCTCTTCTCCTCTAAAACCGTAGCCTCACCTCTCCTAAACCACCTCCATTTTTTTCCTATTTTAGAAATAAGGTAAAATTCCTAATGTCTTAGCATCATTTTCAAACATTTTGCATCAAGAATTATCTTATCATCTTCATCTCATATTCTCCTCTTTATTTTTGATATACTCATCATTTTCACTTTTAAAATGTAGTTTGTTGTTGTTAGGGTGAGAAGTTGCTTCTCACCTTTGAGTAACTTAGCTTGTTGTTAGTTTGTGTTGATCTTTGTTTTTTTTAAAATGAAATAAGCATGTGATTTTATGTCCCTTATATTTCGCATTTTCTTTTTTTTTAACTTATCTTGTGGTTCCTTTTCACTTGAGGATGATTTATTATTAGTGTTTAAAGCCTTGTGTTAAATGTGATTTTTAGTCCTTGTGATGTTGATGATCTTACAACTTGACTCTCCCTTGTGTTTGGAACACTATGATTTAAGGGAGAAGATTTTAAGATAGGATTCAACTTTCTTTATAAATTTCTCTTGTTCAATATTTGTTTTAGTTGTTATTTGTTGATGATCTAGCCATATGAGTCTCCACTAGTGCCTAGTGCACTTTAATTTAAGTGGTGAAGATGGCTAGAAAGGATTCAACTTTATTTTCTTGGTTCATATGTCCTATTTTGCTCATTGCTAGATGTTGATGATGGGGTAAGTTGATTTTCACTTGTGCCCATGACACTTTAATCTAAGTGAGAGGATTACTCTATATGATTCAATTTTGTTTAATGTTTACACTTTAAGGTGAAGTGTTTCTCTAAATAATTAATAGATCTTTTTATACCAAATACCAAAAAACACTTCATAAAAATCATTTCCTAGCAACTAATAAAAAAGGGTAAATAAAACTTTTTTTTTAAAATAAATAAACTGATTTTTGTTTTTTTTCGTTTTTTATTTAATTTATTTATTCTTTTCCAACCAAAAATTATCTCAACCAAAAAAAAATAATAACAAAAGAATCTCAAAAAAAAAAAGAACAAAAAGCTTTCATTAGTAAAAAAGGGAGTGGTAAGTAAAACTTTTTCAAGAAACAAGTAAACGTTATTTGCACCCCCCCTTTTATCACTTACTCCGCTTTTTTTTTCACAATGTGATGCTTCCGAACCGTTCTTTTTTTTCTTTCTTTCGAAAAATCGAATTCGCGCAAAAAAATAGGTTGTCTATAGCGGTCACTCTGGGCTTGGCTTGTTTGAACGCTATAAATACCTTCTTTTCCGAATAAGCCATTAATGACGACCACTCTGGATTTATCTGTTTGGTCACCATGAACGGTCTCTAGTTTTCCCAAACTTTTCAAAAAAAATAAAAAATACCCAACACACAAATATTTTCTACCCGAGAACTACGTAGCTTTGATTTCTCCATCGCACCCGGAGATACGTAGGAGCGGGGGCCCACTCCTGTCAAGCGCAAAAAACTAAATTTTTTATTAAGTCTTCCTTTCCGTTTTTTTAAATAATAAAAAGGGTAAATTAAAATGTTTTCTTTAAACTAATTTTTTTCTACACATTAAATTAAAAGGTAACCTTTTTTAGGATGTTGCGGGGTGCTAGTACCTTCCCCGCACTTAATCGACCCCCGAACCCAAAAACGAAGGTTTTTTCAATGTTTTCCTAAAAATAAATATTGATGGCGGCTCCATTGCTCAAAACAACGAAGGATCCCTCCTTCGGATTTTTCGGTCGCTACATACGCCCTCCCCCTGGTGCTACATATCAGAGCTGACACGACTACTAGTAGAAGGCACAAGACTGCCCTCACTCGCGATTACCTGCAAGTTGCCGACATAAGAAGCAACAAAGGCAGTAGGGTGAGTCTCTTTACACAAATAATAATAATTAAGAGGAGCGTTATAATAAGGAAGGCAGCAAACAACACCCACTCACAAATAATAATAGCATTCATCCTTTAAATTATAACCATCAAGAAACATTATCAATATATGTATGAATATATGCATGTATGCAACATGCATGAGGATCCATCATCACCGCACTATGCCTTGAGGGCACTCACCGCTTTGGCCGAAGCCACCACACCGCTTTGGCCGAAGCCTACACACCGCTTTATGCAACATGAGTCATGTGACACTATGACTATGCACCACAACACCACACATAAACCATAATAATTATTAAACTCACCGCTTTTCATTTCTCCATTTAATATCATCAACATATAGGCCTTAAGGATATCACACCGCTTTGGACCGGAGTCCCTCACCGCTTTCACATCTCCAAATAATTGCAACTCAGTACTCACCGCTTTGTATTCTTAGGCTAGTAATTTAATTCTACAATTACACTTCCCCGCAATTACACACACCTACGCAGTACACACAACGCGCACGCACGGGGCTGCCCAATTTGGCGCCCCTGCGCAACACCACCAGCACGCACCACACGCGCACGGGGCTGCCCAATTTGGCGCCCCTGCGCAACACCACCAGCACACACCACAACTTCAACACTTTAACAACAATTTTATCTAATATTTCAACAATTAGTTCACACCGCTTCAACACCAATTCGATTGATTAATTATTAATTACAACGCAACCGACATATAACTACATTCTTTTCATTGAGGTAATTAATCAAGTAACTTATAGGCACAATTCTTATCATGCTCATCCTCACCTCACTCAACATGCTTTACTACATAAACTCAACATAACAACAAGGCATCAACACCACATTCAACAATTCAACTAATTCACTATAACAACAAGCAATCAACACAATATTCAGCCATTCAAATTAACTCAATATAACAACAAAACAGTAACATCATATCCACTATTCAACTAACTCAATTCAACAACAAGTTATTAACACACATTCAACAATCCAACTCCTACAACCTATCCTACATATATCGCATATCTTAAGCATTATTATAGGTATAAAGTAGAGCCCCCTAACCTTGATAATTCGAAGAACTCAACCACACCCAAGCCACCAAAAAACGCAGCAGCCCCCTCCTCCTCTCTATCGCAAACCGTGGGGCTTCCTAAAGCCATGGAGAAAACAACAACAATAGAGAATGAAGGATTGAAACTACAAGGAAGAAAAATGGAAGGAAAAGATCAAGGAAACTCATTACCTAAAGCCAAGATGAACAATCCTCTTCTTTTAACAGCCCAGGTCCACCGCAGCGGCCACCCCGGTCCCACTGTTACCTCACGGTCTTTTCTACCCCTCTTGTAGAATTTTTGCCTTCCGTGGGAATCGAACCTTGCACCTGAGGCATAAGTGCAAGTTAAACACACCTCCCACTACCAATTGAGCGCGCGCTCAATTGGTAGTGGGAGGTGTGTTTAACTTGCACTTATGCCTCAGGTGCAAGGTTCGATTCCCACGGAAGGCAAAAATTCTACAAGAGGGGTAGAAAAGACCATGAGGTAACAGTGGGACCGGGGTGGCCGCTGCGGTGGACCTGGGCTGTTACATTTTGGACCCTTTTAGAAGTTGTCTAAGTCCAAAAATGGCAGAAGCACTAATTTGTGCTCAAAATTGGTTGAAGCCTTCTCTCTTTCAATTCAAGGACCTCAACCTTGAAGACCTCTATGAGTCATCTGAAAATATAGTATCAGGTACTTCTTTCTTTAAAATTTCAGAAGTTTTCTTTCTTTAAAATTTAAGTTGTTTCTTTAAAATTTCAGAAGTTAAATTTCAGTTGTGCAATTAAACTGATTCTGTTTTATTTTTGAATTGTAACAAGAATTTGCTCAAGCACAAAACAATTCTACCGCTAGTTCATCATCTCAATCACAACCAAATAATGGTTGTGATTTGAGGAGTTAGTGTAAGTGTTGCTGCTAAACTGAATTTATGTTACTGCACTACAAAATTATGTTACTGCACTACTAAATACTAATTATTCAATTATGTTATTCTTAACAGGAGTTGGTTTTGGTGTAGGAGATTGAAGTGGAGTCTTCATTATGGAAATAGTTTTGAAGACATTGACATTTGAAGACTTTCATTTGAAGTGGAGTCTATTAAATACTGATTCTGTTTTGTTTTGAACTAAATACTGATTCTGTTTTGTTTTTAATTATATACTTCTATTAGGAAGTCTATCAAGTGAATTTATTTGGTATTTAGTTAAATTTGATATCCAGGTTTTGTAATGTGAAAAAGTGATAAATGCTTGAATTAGTATTTCCAGGTTTTAGTATTTCCAGGTTTATTACTGTACTATATTTATACATACACTAAAAAAAAGTGAAAAAGGCTTTTTTATAACAACTAAATTGAAAAATGCTGTAAAAATAAAGAGGATTTTATTGGCCCAAATAGGGCCAACCCGCCCAAGTTTAACCGCCCCAAACCGACTGTATAATTGGGCGGATTTGGGCCAAAACAAAGTCCTTTCGGTTTTACACATTTTGGGCCATGTGGGCCCGAACCCGCCCAATGCTCAGCCCTAAATTAAACTATCTACTTGGAATAGACAAGTAACATTTGATTATTTGGAATTTATCTCAGCTATAATTGGGGGATAAAAGTATATATATATATATATATATATATATATATATATATATATATATATATATATATATATATATATATATATATATATATATATATGCACATTACAATAAATTGGATGATCCAACTCATGAGGTAAACAGCATGAACTTGGAATATAATTTTTCTTCTTTTTTTTACCTCAAATTCTTACTAGACTAATTTTAAATTATGTTTTTTCTCGCAAAAAACTGAACCAACCGAGCTAATCCAAACCACATTGGTTTGGTTTGGTTCAATTTTTTTAAGAAGCACTAAATCAAACCGAATGTATTTTTACCATGCGTTTCAGATAATTTTTATACTCAAAATCGAACCAAAGCGCACCGCGACAATGCATAGTTGTTATATCTCAATTTTGTCCCCATTGTTTTTATTACTACGGTCTTTTTTTTATTTACTAGTTTGCGCATTGGGATGACTATTGAATTGGGCCTATGTTTATATTAGTGTAGAGTTTATTATAACTTGTATATGTGCATTAATGTCCGCATTCATTATTTTGATACTACGTGGGATGACTATTGAATTGGGCCTATGTTTAGTAATTCAGCCTCTTTAGTATTCTGAGCCCTTAGTATTCTGAGCCCATGCTCGTTGTTAGACTATCTGATAACCTTAGGGGGATTGCTTTTCCCACACCCCCTCCTACTCTTCGCACACCCCCGAACTTATTTTTCCCCAAAATGACCTCGCGTGAGACGCTCGTGTAACACGGGTTAAGTGACTGTTCGAACGAGGTTATGCGAACCAGTTCGAACGACGTTGTGCGTGTTAAGGAATTGGTATTGTTCGCATGACATCGTTCGAACCTGTTCGAATAATGTCATCCGTGTTAAGGAATATTGTTAACTGATGGTGTGAGGGTGTGTTTTGGCTGCCTCGAATGGCTTTATTCGAACGTGTTCGAATGGGTGCGTTCGAACAGGCGTTCGAATGGCCACATGCGAACCACTGTTATGCAGAAACAGAAACTAAATAAATCAGCACACAGTTTTGGTGATTTCAAAATATAAACCTAACTTTAACATTATGTACCAAAATTATACAACATTGTGTACCAAAATTATAAACCTAACTTAACATTGACTACCATCACTATCTTTACTTAAATCTACACAAGGAAGGGGATGGGGGGGTTGTGATTGTATGAGCAAATTCTTCCACTTTTGTATCCGGCCAACAAAAAGCGAGTCCCAACCCTTTGCTATGGGTGCCCTATTAGTATTCCATATCAAATCCGGCAAGGGCATTGGACTTCCAGGCTTCATAAAGACCTTCAAAAAGACAACAAAAAACAGAATGTTATGTAATGTTTTGGAATTACTACATTGAATCTAAATAGAAGACAGTTTACCTGTACAAAGTGTTTGTGTTCTGGTACCAAAAGGATGTTGAACTGTCGGGCAGTTCTGAATGGTGCAACATTGAATGGAAAAATTGTGTAACAACAATTAGGTGACCAACAAGTCAGGACGACTTTGTACTTGTTACTGATTAGATACCCCATATCTGGTGTAGTCATCCAATTATCTTCAACATTATGTCCATGATGTGCCCTCAACAATGCCCTCATCAAAAATGTGACCTTACCAATACCACCATACAGTCTAGTGTAGAAGTCATTGTATTGGTTAAGCTCCTCCATCAGATCAGTTCTGACTGACTGCCAAGCCTCCTCACCCCTACCAAGAAATGCAGCAATACATCGGAAGCCACAATTTCCATCACCTACCACATTAACAATTTTTTGAACATAGGAACGCATGTATTCTGGCATCCCTATTATGTAAGTATTAAAAACATCAATGTGTGCAGCATCCATAGGTGTGGGTTTTGGATGAGGAGCTGGTGTCAAAGTAAGTGTTGGTGTCAAAATAAGAGCTGTTGAAACAGTAGTAGCAGCAGCTTCTGTAACAATAGGTGTGGGTGTTGGTTTCTTATGTAGTGGAGGAGTAGGGATTGTAGTAGCACTGTCAGCTTGAGTTCTCTTTTTGCTTTCTGATGGATTAGGTGCTGGACACGTTGACAAAGTAGGAGTGGAACCCGAACTGTGTGGGTTTGTAGGCGTTCCACTCCTACTTTGGGGAGGAGTAGGGCGTTTACGAGACTGAGCAAAACATCCACTAGATGAACCATCGGGGGAGTCAAATTTGTCATCTACATGCTCCCAAAAAGACTTGTCTCGCTTTGTTGAGTAATCAACTTTCCCTTTCTTATCTTTTTTTGGTGCTCCCTTTGTAATGATCGTATCTGGAGGTGGACACATGGAAGTCGTGTCTGGGAATGCCAATTCACGTGCTTTTGCTTTAATCATAACTCTACCGGCGCGATCAGAGGCCTCAAACCTTCTTTTGATAGCTTCAAGTTCAATGTCTACACTCAACTCATCATCCATTACCTCTGTCTGTATTTTGAAATTCAACCTCTGCCAATGTTGGTGAATCATGCTCAAGGGAATTGGAGTGCAGTCTATCATAACCCTACAAAAAAAGCGACATTGATTTAGTGACAACCCATCAAAACAAGTCTTTTTTGTAGACACAATATAATTATGAGTTTGTACATCATACCTTGAAAGCTCACATGCACATGGTAGTCCGTGTGTGGTCCGGAGCGTGTGTTGACATAATGATGGGTTAAGTGAAACGGATCCAGTGTGTTGCATCTCATCCAAAATATGGTCTATAGCATTAGATGAAACTAAACCCTTAATTTCATCAAAAATCTTCTTCTTCAAGTGGTGTACTTTCACTCTACTCAAACTATGCTCGAAGTGCATTTTAAGGTCAGAATGTTGTATCCTAAGCATGGTCTGCATTCCATCCCAGCACTTACACAAATCTCCCCTACTGTCTCGTAATATTTGCTTCAAGTGAGAGTGTGCAGACTCAACTCTGTTGGTGGTAGTGTTGCCAATGTGCATATGGTTATTTATCCATGCATCAATGAATTTTTCCTTGAAGGGGTCTAGCCAGGTGGTCCTGACATACTCTATGAAACTGGGATAAGGTCCTGCCAAGTCGTTAAACAGACCCAACTCATAATCATACTCTTCCGTGGTCTTCGCATGCACAACAAATTGAAATGCACCCATAATGTCATTAACAACAGATTGGTCTTTCACAACGAGCCTTGCTTTGGCCCTCACATTTTTCTTAATGTGAAATTGGCACAACAAGTTTGCAGATGTTGGAAATATTCCTGCCAGAGCATTCATCATACCCGTGTCTCTGTCCGTAAGTATGACTTATGGTACTTCATCCTGTCTCCTAAATAAACCCCTCAATTTCTCAAGAACCCATGCAAAGTTATCCATCCTCTCCCAATTGACATAAGCAAATGCAGCAGAGTAAGTCTTCTCTGTTGATGTTACACCAACGATCTCAACCAACGGATACCTGTACCGGTTGGTTTTATAGGTGGAATCAATCAACAAAACAACCGGGAAGGTGTTTAGAAGCTCAATGGAATCTGGATGTGCCCAAAAGATGTCCTTCACAACGGTAGTTCCCTCTGCAAGTCGAGTCCAGTAAACATAATTATCGCGTTGCAAATAATACATTAGTTGTTGGAGCTCAGTCCTACCCTCAAGCATTAGCCGACCTTTGCCTTTGACGACAGTTGTAAATTTGTTTCACAACCGTATAGTTATCATCAGGCTTCATCAATTTCAGCTCATTCAGTATCAATTTTGGCCGAGTATGGTTCCTAGTCATTCTAGCCACTAGATCCTTCTCTTCTGAAGATAACCTACCAATGTACGGACGTCCTTCATGATAAGTAGCCATACCATGGTTATGAGTTCCATTCATAACCCTCAAAATCCATCCTCCAAGCTTCTTAATAAATTTCCCTTTCAGTCTGAACTGACAACAACATTTTCTAGTGTTCGTGCCTTCCTCAACATTTGTCTTGTAAGATCCAGCTTTATCACAAATCAACATGCAGTAGTGTTTACCTGATCGTCGTCCGGTGTCAGATCTTCCTATAACAATCACCATCCCAAGAGATTTTCCAACCGCACGCACCCACGTCAGCAGCTCCTCACGACTAGGGAATAACTGAAATTCAATTACTAAGTGTCAGTTAAATAAATTGGATAGTTCGCTAAAATTAAAACAACTAATTCATTATTACCGTATCCGTTTTGAACGAACTAGTAAAATCTTGGGATTCTACGACGTCAGTTGTCATCTCATCTGCTACAGTTGGGATTATGCGAACACTGTTCGAACGGCCTTATGCGAACACTGTTCGAACGGCCTTATGCGAACACGTTCGAATGATGCTGTTCGAACCAAGCAAAGTCACACCCCATTAAACACTTGTTCGAACACGATCATTCGAACATGTTCGAACGACCCTGTTCGAACGGAGCGCGAATACAGAAAAAAAATGGCGTAAAAAACTGAAAACAGAACCAAAATGAAAAAAGTTTGGTAGGGTTATTACCTTGAGCTAGTTGCCAATGTTGGGTAGTTGAATAGGAGTGAATGATGAAGGTGAGGATGGGTGGGTTTGGAGTGGAGAGGGGGGGAGGTTTGGGATTTTAGAGGGGTGTGTTGTGTTGAAGGAGAAGAAGAGGGAGAGGGGTAGAGGGGGAAAATCAATTTTAAGTGGGGTTAGTTTGGTAAATGTGTAGGGTGAAGGGGTGTGTTTTGAGTAGGAGGAGGTGTGGGGAAAGCAACACCCTAACCTTAGAGGGGGGTGAATAAGGTTATGTGCAAAACTTGAATTCTTTTTCGGTTTTCAAAAACTTTTGCAATGCTTGTTTAAATCAAATGCGGAATCTGAGATTTAAACTTATATGATGTATGTAAGCATGCAGATCAGACACAGAGAGATATTATTCTAATGTTACTATTTTCAATATTCACTATAACCAGATATTTATAACTAAACTGGCAGATCAGACAAAGTGCAATATTACGCTATTATCAGAGTTCAGGATAGACGGATATTATAGGCAGCGTAACAATAAGCAGATCGGCGCAGTGATAGTAGAACTATAAACTGATATAAACAGTAAATAAAGTAAAGAGAGAGGGATAGAGATACACCAGGAATTTTACGAGGTTCGGGATAAAAGCCCTACGTCCTCGGCCTCCGGCTTTGCAACCTTTGGACTTGCTGACAACCACTATATGAAGAATGTTTTACAAACAGGCAACTTCAAATAGTAAATCTCAATTCCCCCGAACTGAGAACCCGAGCACCTAACTAAGGATTTCAACACCGCTTCAATCTCCTGATTGAACGACCCAAGAGCACCTCCCAGGATTTCACTACCGCTTCAATCTTCCCCGATTGAACGACCCAAGATCACCTCCCAGGATTTCAAACCAACTCAATCTCCTGATTGAGAGACCTAAGAACAAATCCCAGGATTTCAGAGTGACCCCACAAATAGAGTAACGAATACAAACAGAGATCTATGATCCAATCACCTCAGATATAACGACAGTATAGTGACTAAGAGACGAGTGATATGGAAAATAGAAAATGATATGAAAGTTGAAGCTCTATTTTCTCTCTCTCTCTCAGATCTAGAAATTTCGTATGAGAGGAAGAGAGAATTGTTGAGAAGTGTGGTGTTTTGAGAAATGAAATCACACTTGTATTTATAGTGTTAGGAGAGGTTTGAAAAAATGAAACTCATTTAATACATAGTATAATCGATTAGGCCCTCATGTGAAGTATATGCATAATTGATTGTATGTTTAAATATGGAAACTTGGAATAGCTTGATAATCGATTATCACATGTAGTTATATTGAGCATGTAATCGATTATTGTTGTCAAAAGGAAGGTAAGGGAAGCCACTAATCGATTATGATATATGTTTATTTGAAGCTATAATCGATTTTGGATGTAAAAAAAGGAAAGAAAGGCAAGCCACCAATCGATTATGATATATAGCGCAAATGAGGCTCTAATCGATTTTGTTGTCAAAGAAGGAAACATTGGTTAGCTAGCTAATCGATTATATACTTCTTAAAAGGTTATGGTAATCGATTATTGGCTTTAGAAAATGATAGGAATTGTTTTCAAGCTTTCAGCAAAACTATTTTTAGGGTTTAGGCTTTCAACAAAAATAGTTTTAGGGTTTTTGTTGCCACCTTATGCATGCATGCAATTTTATAAAATATTTTTCAAAACTATTTTGATGCACCATGCATGTTTTGAAAAACTCATCTCTCAGCTACTAAGAGTCATAGACCTTCAGTGATAGGACCTTACACAGTGTCCTAAAAAAAGCGGATAAACAAATAGGTCTTGAACTGCTGAGGTGGCTTCTTCTCCAAGCTGCTCCATTTTAATCTTCCTGCTCTTTGCTTTATGTCCTGTACTTAATTCAACTTGAACCATTAGTAGATAAGATGTAATTTGTTATCATACAAAACAAAGAGTGTTTGCCCTTGGTTCAACACTCGTGTGATTGGACCTATGTTAGTAACTTGTCTTGATTGGGGTTGATTTTAGTCATTTGTCTGATTGGGCCTGATTTAGTCTTTTGATAGAGTTTGGCCCAATTTAGTCTTCTTTCTTCTATTTGGCCAAAAATAATGATAAAAAGTCCAAAATAATTAGACAAAATTACAAAGTAATAAAATTGTCCATAGTCCAAAAATACAAAAAATGATAATAAACATTACACAAAAAATAAAAAACGAAAATAAACAAAAATAGGAGCACCAGCTTCAGCCCAACTCCATTCTCCTTGGAGAGCAAGCTTCTAACCCCAAGCCCAATGCCTTGTGCTTGCTGAGCAAGTCTTCAAGGATCTGAAATAGGAAAATAAGATCAACCAGAATCAGAAAACATTATTGCTCAACCCTAAAAATCTCCTATAAATACCCTCAAAATAATCAAATTAGGACAACAGTTTTGAGACAGAAAAATTCAGAAATCACTTAAAAAAAATTAGGGATTCACATCGAAACCCTAATCACCAAAATGCTGAGTTTGAATTTCTGAGGAGGTTTTCAGGAACTGGAAACTAGGTTGGTGTGATTTTTACTCTTATACACTTTTTTTTATTTACTAGAATAGTTAGAAGTGTTTTGAAAACTGAGTAGGATTTAGAATCGATACTGAAAAATGTTGAACATAAGTAGATGAATATGAAAAAGAGTACATTTTGTCCAACAAATATTAATTTTCAGAAAAAAGAGTAGAATCAGCAAAAAAGGTTAGAATACAGTAAAATCTAGAATCAAAGTACAAATAGGAACTAAAATTAAAGGAGGAGTAGTATTGCAGTTTTTGAACCAAGATTAGGGTTTAGGCTAAAATAAATTACAAGTAAAAAATTAGGGCAGTTTTTTTTTGTACCCCCCTCATTAGACCCCATACCCCATTTTACCATAAATCCCCAAAATACCCCTAATTTTTTGTTAAAAAATTTTTTTTTTTTTTAAATTTTTTTCGTTAAATTAAGGCAGAAATATGTGTTTCCGGAAATACCTCTTTTTGAGGTATTTCCGGAAAACACATATTTCTGTCTTCCGGAAATATGTGTATTTCCGAAAATTTTAATTTTAATTTTTTAAATTAAAAAAAATTACGCGAAATAATTAAATGTAACGAAACTCGCTAAACTAATAAACAATAATAATACAGTATCAATACAGTAAAAATACAAAAAATAATACAACTAAATGTCCAAAAGCTGTAAAGCAGCCAACAGACTATCATAGACATCCCCAGGAATGTCGTCGACTGCCAAAAGACTATCATAGACATCCTGGACATGCCTAGCTCCTCTTTCCATCCCGGGCTCTAAGGGAAGTGGACCAACATCCTCTGGAGGCGAAGGCAGAGTTGGAGGTGAAGGCGGAGCTGGAGTCAGGCGGGGAATGGACACCTGCAAGTACCATGGTAGGTACTCGTCATCACAAGCACCCCGAACGGGTGTCCGTCGATCGTTGTCCCTGAAAGCCCGCGCTGGGGACTGATAGAACATCAGCTGATGTACTATGAACTCCGTAGATGGACGTGGGCCCGAAATAGGTGGATCAGGAATCTGCTGGACATATCCAAACTGCCAACGGACCCTGTCTGGCATATATGGCACATCCGCATCCCCCCAGCAGCCAACCTCAGAATAATGAAATGTTGTGAAACCGGAGGTACTGTCTGTGGTCGTCCCAGGGGCTCCATATGACCTGCTCCCTCTGCAAGTCATCCAGCAGCTGCCGAAACTCCGGAAGCTTGATACTATCGCACTTCTTGTTCGCCCACCTGCTGCAACGTGGAAGTTCACTGGCACCGAAGTCTTTCCACACCACGATGGTGGGGAAATACTCATATATCCAGCACTAAAATAATAATAAAAAAGTATAATTATATAAATAAAAGTAATTAAAAAGAAATAAAAATAATTAATTAATTAATTACCTGCAGCAGAGAAGTGTATCCGCCAATTTGCGACGTGTCCCAGTAACAAGCATCATTCAGCTGCTCGTAGAGAATAACTAGAGCAGCCGGACTCCAAGCCCACTGGCCACACAAGTCAAAGTCAGAAATAAGAGTCACCCACTTGACAGAGACAGATGTGTGACTCTTGTCGGCAAAAATGGAGCTGCCCAACAAGTGTAGCAGATAGCACCGTGCCGCCTGATCAAGAAGGTCGCGCTCCATGTTCTGTGTGTATGCGGCTGTTAAGAAAGAAAATCGGAATGCCGGTCCCCTGTTGAACTGACACTCTGCCCAACAGGCTGTGTGGTCTATGCCCAACAGGTCAACTCTAGCCCGAATAGCATCGACAATGTCAAATTGTGGCTGATGCGCCAACGGTGTGCCAGTGAGCGACAAGTGGAGCAACGCGGACACGTCGTCCAACGTCACTGTCATCTCCCCCCACAACATGTGGAATGAGCTGGTCTCAAAATGCCACCTCTCCACAAAAGCTGATATGAGCTCGTGGTTGATGTTGCCGAGAGGTGTGATGTCCAGGTCAAACAGATGCGCCTGCTGCAACCATCCTGCTATACGTGGGTGGTGCTGCTGATGTCTCATCTTCAGTATCTTTCCTATGAGAAGCAACTTTAATCTTCCTCGGTCCTGTAAAAAAATAAAAGTAATTAATAAATTATTAAAAGTAATTAATTGTTAAAAAATAAACAAATTATTAAAAGTATTACCTCTCCCGTCTGTAGTAGTCTGTGGACGCAGTGGACATGCAACCGGTGTAATGCAATAAAACCTGCTCAGCAGCCTCATCATCATGCTAAGCAACCTCAGCCTCAGCCTGGTCATCTAGATGCATGGCGTCTGGCTCAACAGTCTCGCGATAATAATGCTCCTGCTCCTGCTGCTGCTCTCGCTCTCGGACACGCCTCTAACGCTCAGACGCGTGTCCGGCCTGTCTAGTCCTCAATCTGAACCTGTTCCTACTGTCAGAAGGACTCTGCTCATCTCCTCGTCCTGCTCCTGAATGCTCGCCTCGCTCTATGTTTCATGTTCTGGTTGCCTCTGAAAAAGCAAAAAAAAAATTAATTAAAACGAAATTTCAAAAAAAATAACATTCCGGAAATACCATTTCTTACGGTATTTTCGGAAGGTTAATTTCCAGGGAATTCCGAAAATACCTCAAAAAGAGGTATTTCCGGAATTCCCTGGAATTAATCTTCTGGAAATACCGTAATTTGGCGTATTTCCGGAAATCTTTCCGAAAATACGTCTATTTCCCGGAATGTAGGGAAAAAAACTTACTTTTTCCTGAAATATGATGGAATGAAGAATGAATTCGTTTTTTAACATTTTTTAGGGGTATTTTGGTCTATTTGGTCAATTTGGGGGGTATGAAATACAATGAGGGGTAAAAAAAAACTGCCAAAAATTAGGGTTTTCACTTCACATAAACAAATTAGGGAAGGAAGTAAAAATCAGAGAATTGATAGAGGAGAAGAAGACGGAAGGAAATCTGTCCAGTACTAATTAGTAGGGGATAAGGGTCGTTTTGGGTATTTCATATGAATAAATGAATTTGTCTGTTACTAATTTTTTTTTTGGTGATTGAAATGGGCAGCAAAGCCCAGATTGTCTGGTGCTAATTGTTAGAGGCGGTTTGCATAATTATTATGAGTGCTATCTAGTACGAAACGATTAGTACGACATGCACACCAAATAACAAAAAACACGGAGGTTGGTGCTTGTTTTACAGTGAGCCTATTACCACACCTTCGTTTTTTCTTTCGTTTCGTTCCAATAAGCTTTACTCAATTATTTATTTATTATATATATCACACAGTCAAGTTAATCTCCGTTTCTTGCATCTCCTTGATTTCTATTCAGATACTGATATTCCCCGAAAGGCCAATACAGTCTGAAACCAACCGTTGTTAATCCAATTTTCTCCATTTTACTAACTCCCTCAAGTAAAGATGCCCGCCGAGACGCTTTCTTACCAAAACGGCGTCGTTGCTAACTCCAATTCATCCTCTGCGGATGGCGTCACTGTCAAGAAGTCGAGGGAGAGCGACCGCCGCCGCCGCCGCCGGAAGCAGAAGAAGAACAACAAAGCCTCCGAGGATCCGGCGCCTAACACCGCTGAAGATAGTGACGACGCTAAGGAGAACACTGATCCGAAACAGGTTCTTTTCCTTCCAACTTTTATTACTCTTGTAAGCGTTGACGCGTTTGGTTATCGTTCATTATCATTTCGAGGTTTCTAATTGACAATAGCTTTGTAGACGGAAGGGGCGGTAGCTAAGGAAATCGATATTGAATGTTTATGTTTGCGTTTTGTTCAAAGAATATTGTAGTTAAATTAGGGTTTTCGAACTTTGAACTGAGCTCTTTGTTTCGCGTTTTAGAGGATGAGCTAGTGAGAGAGGCTTTAGGGCTTATCCTGGTGGAAAGGAATCTGAGGGATAGGAAAGCAAATGATTTATGTAGTTTCTTTACTCGTCTTTTCTCTCCATTCCCTTCATGTTGAACATTGCGTTACTATTCTGCAATGGAGCAGTATACTTTGTTTGGATTGAAGTTATTAAACTGAACTAATTATTTTAACTGTTCCATTGTGCGTTGTTGTTGAGTGTTTTGGAAATTATATACGTGATTGCTGATTAGATAAAATTTTGAAGCAAATCACGGTATTTTATTGGGTGAAATTCCTCTGTGACATTTCAAATATGTTGTCCTTAGAAGACAATTTAATGTCATTATTTTGTTGTTAAATTGTAGGTTGTTGAACAAGTTGAAATCGAGTATGTACCTGAGAAGGCAGATCTAGATGAAGGCATGGATGAAGAGTTTCGAAAAATCTTTCAGAAATTTAGTTTCAGCGATGCCGCTCTTCCGGAGGTAATGAACAGGTCTTAATTGTTTAACTTCTCTCGTTGTAACTTCTTTGTTTTATTGTTTGATTAAAGGTTTGCTATTATACAACCAGGATACGGATAAGAAGGATGAGTCGGCAGAAAACGCAGTTGCTAAAAAAAAGGCTGATTCTGATTCCGAAGACGAAGAAAACGAAAATGATCAAAAAGAAAAAGGCGTATCGAACAAGAAGAAAAAGGTTGATTTCTTTTTTGCTGTTCATTAATTTTTTATTTTTGTCTTCCTTTCAATAACTACTCTGAAATGATTTAATTTGTTCCCAGCTTCAACGGAGAATGAAAATTGCTGAACTTAAACAAGTTAGCTCAAGGCCGGATGTTGTCGAGGTAGGGCTTTTTTATGTTGCATACTTTGATCCAATTTGTTGGGCCTCCCCTTCTCACTTTTAGTTTGGTCTCATGGCCATTGTGCAAATGTTATTAGTTATTACGTTACATAATTTCCTTTTCATTTTGAAGGTGTGGGATGCTACTGCAGCAGACCCAAAGTTGCTGGTGTTTTTGAAGTCTTATCGGAATACTGTACCTGTGCCTAGGCATTGGAGTCAAAAGAGAAAATTTTTGCAGGTTAGTCAGCGTCCTAAATTGGTAGTTATGGGTTAAAGATGCAAGCATGTATGATGGTTGTGCTCTAAATGAGTGATGTAGGAATAGGTAAGGACGATAACGTCGAGAAGGTTTCTCTTATATATGTATGTATGTGGTGCTTGCAGGGGAGCGGCTATGGCAATCACCAAACTTGGACTTGTAGGTGGTTGGAAATGGGCATCCTTGAGTTGTTTCTCTTTTATTATCTTTGATACATTGAATGGGCATATGGAGCTCATACTTGTATTATGTTGTATAACATGGCATTTTTGAATAATATTAATGGGCATTTATCTATGACAGAGGTGCTAATAGTTCTACTTGGAATTTTCAGATGCCTTTCCCTTATGCTTAATCTGCGAGCTGAATTCATCTTATCTTCCATTTTATATGATTTATACTAAGCTCAATTATGTAGTCGATATCAACATATGTTAATTATCCGATCAAAATGTGTCAACTTATATTAAATTATTAATTATCTCATCAAAAATTGTGTTATTGTTTTGGTAGGGGAAACGAGGTATCGAGAAAATGCCCTTTCAGCTTCCTGATTTCATTGCTGCCACTGGAATTGAGAAAATCAGACAGGTAAGCTGATGCTACTACAGTGCTCCCACAAAATTAAATGAACATTTTTGTGATTTATTTACAAATTTTATATGCTACTTGTGTTCATGAAACTGCATATTTCGGTGCTATCGGATGCTACTACAGTACTGCTACTTGATGTTTTTATATGAAGTACAGAATTACAGATTATGAACTTAACTTGTGATATGCTTGTGAAGATTTTAAAGAGTTAACTGGGAAGTTGATATATCATATATGTTGAGAATTTTGTTATTTATATTTGATGGATGGATGGGTTGTTGGTTTTAATAGGTTGTTTGCAAAATCGACACATTATTATCTCATTCGCAGTATTGATTTGTAATATTTGGGTTTGATGGAACGGCCTTGTGTTTGGTATTATATATACTTTTTTGCTCATACGGTCATACCCTCTATTGAGCTTTCTGTTTTACAGCTAAGCATTATATGACATAACATGGAAGTTTCTTTATGCTACATGCATAACATCCATGCATACATAATAAATTTGTGTCCTTTAATCAATATACCTAATTGTTGTTATTGTTGCTGTCTTCCATTTGTCTTATGTTGTATCATTGCAGGCTTATATTGAAAAAGAGGACAGTAAAAAGTTGAAACAAAAGCAAAGGGAGCGCATGCAACCAAAAATGGGAAAAATGGATATAGACTATCAGGTTTCATTTGTGTCTGCCTTTTTTGTTTTACAGAATTTGTATTTTTTACATGATTTTCTGTTTATCCAGATGCCTGAACTATTTTGACATGTTATTGACTTTCTTTGCTGATAGGTTCTTCATGATGCATTCTTTAAGTACCAAACAAAGCCAAAACTGTCATCTCTTGGCGACCTTTATCATGAAGGAAAAGAATTTGAGGTATTAGCTATTACCCATGCTATGAAGTATTGCAGAAGATTTGGTATACTGTAGCTTCTGCTTTTGTTGTGCCTGTTGCTACATTTTGGTTTTTGTTTGTGTTGAAGTTGACTAGAATTTTGAATTTATAAATTATCTAGGACAGATTTCATGTATACCATCTCTACTCTTGTAGATAACGATATAGAATTTGTCTGATTGTTGTAACTTGTGTGCTAAATAAATCATTAAGTGGCATATATCAAAAATTAAATTGTTTTTTGATATGTCAAATGTATTTTCCTTCTCATTCCTAGTATTGTTCCCCCACCTGATGGTAAGAAGACTTAGGTGGTGGTTGCTGTATTTGCAGTATTTTGTTTATTAGGTCATTGTGAATATTTACTGCACGGAATTTGAACACTAGATGATTGATCTAAAAGTTGTGTTAATTATTTTACTTTTGAAAAGAGGTGTTCATTGATCTGGTTGTGTTAGGGAGCCTGGCAGCATCACAAGTTTTAGCTGGCTTGGTTCTCAGCTTTTACATTTTTACTTGTGTGTGTGTATTATTGAAATGCTCCAAATGGATCTTATTTTATAGTGACATTGGTTGGCATGTAGGTAAAGCTGAGGGAGATGAAACCTGGCATGTTATCACACGAATTGAAAGAAGCTCTTGGTATGCCTGAAGGTGCACCTCCTCCTTGGCTTATTAATATGCAGGTAATATTAGTGTCTTGGGCATTGTTGGTTGATTCTGTTGTTGGCCCCTTTACTGCATCATATGTGTTTTTTATTTTTTTTCCAGAGATATGGTCCTCCACCATCATACCCTCATCTCAAGATCCCTGGGTTGAATGCTCCCATACCCCCTGGAGCTAGCTTTGGTTATCATCCTGGCGGATGGGGCAAGCCTCCTGTTGATGAAGTATGTGTTTTATATATTCATGTCTCTTTTTACCATTTGTATTTTAAACTCCCACTTTATCTCACTGACCAGTTTACTTGTCTTCATCTATACAGTATGGACGTCCACTGTACGGGGATGTTTTTGGTGTTCAACAACAAGATCAACCTAACTATGAGGTTTGGTTTAATTAAAAGTTCTACCATGTAATTAGAGTGCTGACTTATTTTCAATGTTATTTTACAATGCTGCCCCTTTTCTCAACTTGAGTGCCTGACAATCTACTCAAGTAAATGTTTCTGAAGCTTATTAAATTCTCTGTTGCTTCTGTACACATTTTTTTTGTTTTCTTATCCTGTGTTTTAATATGGCAAACATTTTAGAAATGAAAATGAGAGAAATGAAAGCCAATAGTGAATTTAGCATGGTATCAGATCATATATTACTATTAGCATATCTTCACTAGATTTTTTTTGAGGGGTGGGGGTGGGTGGGTTTAAAAATTTCCTTCTCTTTGTTCTCAGTCAAAAGAGGCGTTCCTTTCACTGATTAAATGGAAAAAATTGCTTTAGGTAAAAAATGATTTTTTTTTTAAACTTAGGATTGGTCTACTCAAAAGAGCCCATTGAATATTAACTTCAAAATGTTTATCAATTTTATTATGGTTTTTATCAAAATGTTTATCAATTTCATTATGGTTTTTATTTATTTTTAAGATCCATCACCTTTCATACCAAAAAGAAACTCAATGTTCTCTGAATGCGGTCCTTTCATTGATTGAATGGAAAAATTGCTTTAGGTAAAAATGATTTTTCTTTTTAACTTAGGATTGGTCTACTCAAAAGAGCCCATTGAAAATCAACTTCAAAATGTTTATCAATTTTATTATGGTTTTTATCAAAATGTTTATCAATTTCATTATGGTTTTTTTTTTAAGATCCATCACCTTTCATACCAAAAAAGAAACTCAATGTTCTCTGAATGCAGGAGGAACCAGTTGATAGGTCCAAACATTGGGGAGATTTGGAGGAGGAGGAAGAAGAGGAAGAGGAGGAGGAGGAAGAGGAGGAGGAAGAAATTGAAGAGGAGGAACTTGAAGCCGGTATTCAGTCTGTTGATAGTCTGTCAAGGTATTGTTATTTTACCCTTTTATTTTCTTGTTTATACATTATGCAGGATTAAAGCGTGGGTGCTCTAAGACCTTGATTTTACTAGTTAATAACATTTTTTTGTGGCATTGCTATTCTTCATGAAAAATAACTCCCCAAAAAATGACAATATCATTCATAAATTACGTGGCATTGCTATTCTTCATAATACAAATAGCTGATTTTGTATTATGAACTGTTCATAATCAAAACATTAAAAAGAACTTACGAAAAATGTTTTTCCCCCAAACATATTTATTCATAACCACATATGCATAAGCTGTTTTGCTTTTATGTAAGAAAATGTAAAAGGATAACATAAACCACCTGCCGGTGATGTTTAAAGCATTGTAAAGTGATAGAGCCTTCTTGAATGTAAAGAACCTGAGCAGGACTGGGACAGTGGCCAGCACCCTGCAAAGGGTTATTTTATTTATTTTGGAAAGAAAGAGAAGTACACGGTTGCTCTATCAGCAACTATCTTGACGGCCTAACCCGTCTCTATTGGAGGCCTGGCCTAACCCAGTGATCCTTCCATAAGCTGAAAACATCCAAAAAAGACTCCCCTTAGCTACACTCCCCCTATCTATTTATAAGATCCATAGATAGGTAATAGGTAAGTGAGCCTTGTACAACAATTTACTAATTCCCTCCCAGCTGAAAATAACAAACTGAAATAACAAACCTACCTAAACAACTAGAACAGAATTAATAACAGTCATAACAATACTTAACCGAAAATAACAAACTAACTACCTACTTGTTGAATTATTCTTCTTTTTCCTTTGGTAGACCTTAGGAGATCTATCAATGCCACCCTCTTGAAGTTTGACCTTGTCCTCAAGGTCAAGGTTGGGAAATTGCTGCTTTAATTGTTGTTTATCTTCCCACGTAGCTTCCTCTGACGAATGTCCCTGCCACTTGATCAAAACTTGTTCTTGGTCAATCCCCTGCTGCTTAACAACCCTTGAGTTCAGAACCTGTTCTGGCACAAATTGTTCCTCGGGGCCCTGCAATTCATTTGGCAAATCGGCTTCCACAGGGTGGTTACCTATAGCCAATTTTAATTGTGACACATGGAAAACCGGGTGGATCCTAGCTGTGGTGGGAAGTTGGAGTTTGAAGGCTACTTGTCCTATTTGCTTGATTACTTCAAAAGGGCCGTAGTATTTGGCCGAAAGTTTAGAATATACTCTAGTAGACATGGAAGTTTGTTTATGGGGCCTTATTTTGAGGTAGACTCTATCCCCCACTTTGATGGGTGAGGTTTTCCTATGTTTGTTGGCCCATGTGGCCATTTGATCTTGAGCCTTTTGAAGGTGTTCCTTAAGCTGTTTGAGGGCCTCATCTCTAGTCATGAGATCATGTGCTACGGTTTCCACTAGGGTCTCCCCGGGTATGAATCTAGCTAAGGATGGTGGGGGTCTTCCATATACCGTTTCAAAAGGAGTGCATTGGGCGGCCTTATGAAAACTGGTGTTATACCAATACTCTGCCCAAGGTAAAAACTCGAGCCAACCCTTGGGCTGCTCGGAGCAAAAGCACCGGAGATAGGCTTCTAAGGTTCTATTCAAGACTTCCGTTTGCCCATCGGTTTGTGGGTGATACGCCGTACTCATTTTGAGCTTGGTTCTTTGTAATTTGAATAATTCCTGCCAGAAGTGACTGAGGAAAGTAGGGTCCCTATCGCTCACAATAGATGTAGGGATACCATGAAGCCTTACGACTTCCTTGACGAATAATTCAGCCAAAGTTCGGGCAGTGAAAGGGTGTCTAATTGGGATAAAGTGGCCGTATTTACTTAGTCTATCCACCACTACAAGGATGGTGTCAAACCCTTTGACTTTGGGCAACCTAGTGATGAAGTCCATGCTAATCTCTTCCCACACGGCGGTAGGGATGGGTAGGGGTTGGAGAAGGCCAGCGGGTGAGGTGGTTTGGTATTTGTTTCTTTGGCACACCTGGCAGGCTGCCACATACTCGGTTACGGTTTTCTTCATACCAACCCAATGTATAGATTGTGCTATCCTCCTATAAGTTCTAAATACCCCAGAGTGCCCTCCCGTAGGTGTGGTGTGGTATTCTTCAAGCAAGGTAGCGATCCATTTGGAGTTGGTTGAGATTACTAACCTCCCCTTATAGTGCAACTTCCCATGTTCCAAGGTGTACGACCCATTGGAGTTTGGGTCTAGCTCAAGCTCCTCCCTTATCTTCCTAAGTGCGGGATCCGCTTCAATTTCCTCCTCGAGTGTCTCGGAGGCTGGCCAATACGGTTTTGAGATGGCCTCAAGCTCGGGCTCCTCAAATTGCCGAGATAAAGCATCCGCCACCTTATTACTAGACCCCTTTTTATATTCGATCTCGAAGTCATAACCTAGAAGTTTGGCTACCCAACATTGTTGGTTATGGGTTATCACAGTCTGATCTAGGAGGGTCCTTAGGCTCTTTTGATCCGTACGCACCTTAAATTTCCTACCAATGAGGTAGGGTCTCCAGTGTTGTATGGACAACACTAAAGCCATCAACTCCTTTTCGTACGTAGATTTGGTTAAGGACTTGTCGGACAAGGATTTGCTAAAGAAGGCTATGGGTTTTTTGTGTTGCATCAACACCGCCCCTAGGCCCGTGCCGGAAGCATCGCACTCAATCACAAAGGGTTGAGTGAAGTCTGGTAGGGCTAGCACAGGAGCAGAGGTAATGGCTTTTTGCAACTTCTGAAAGGCCTCACTACTGGCTGGGGTCCACTCAAAGCCCCCCTTCTTAAGTAGGTTGGTCAAGGGTCTTGCAACCTTTCCATACTCAAACACGAACCTCCTATAGTACCCTGTTAGTCCTAAAAAACCTCTCAAACCTTTGATAGACTTGGGGGTGGGCCATTCTAGAATGGCTTTGACCTTTTGGGGGTCCATGGCCACCCCTTGTTTTGACACCACATGTCCCAAGTATTGTATTTCTGTTTGCCCGAACTCACACTTTTTTAGGTTGGCATGGTATTGGTTTTGTTGGAGAGTATGGAGAACTAGCCTCAGGTGCTCTAGGTGCTCCCTCCATGTCTTACTGTATACGAGGATGTCATCGAAAAATACTAGCACAAACTTCCTAAGGTAAGGTTTTAGGGTCCGGTTCATAGCACATTGGAAGGTTGCGGGGGCATTAGTGAGCCCAAAAGGCATCACTAAGGATTCGTAATGCCCCTGGTGTGTCCTAAAGGCTGTTTTGTGGATGTCCTTTGAGTCCATCCGAATTTGATGGTAACCGGCTTTTAGGTCTATCTTAGAAAAGTAAGCAGCCCCATGTAGTTCGTCTAAAATCTCCTCTATTACAGGTATTGGAAATTTGTCGGGTATGGTGGCTTTATTGAGGGCCCTATAATCTATACAGAAACGCCAGCTTCCATCTTTCTTTTTAACCAAAATGACCGGACTCGAATATGGGCTATTACTAGGTCGGATTATGCCTGCCTCTAACATTTCGGCTATCTGCCTCTCAATCTCATTCTTTTGGAGGTGAGGGTACCTGTAGGGTCGGACATTCACTGGGTCTACCCCAGCCTTGATGGGAATTTTGTGATCTATTTCCCTAATAGGTGGTAGGCCCCTAGGCTCCTCAAACACTAAGGCAAAGTCCTCTAGTACCTGTTTCAACCCCTCGTCGTGGCTTTCCCCCTTGGTGACATCTAAGACATTCATATTATTTGTAACGGTTAAAGCATAGTCGTTTGTCGTGTACCCTAGGGTTGTGTTCCATACTAAAGCCATAGCTTCTATATCAATAATTTTAATGAGGTGCATGGGGGAGATTAGAGACTTACTTAGACTAGGATCACCTTGTAGTTCCACGGGTCCATTCTTTGAATTGAAGTGCATGCTCAACTTCGCCCAATTTGCTTGGACATCTCCCAACGTTGCCAACCACGCTACCCCCAGGATGAGGTCAATTCCTCCCAACTCGAAAATCAAGGCCTCTATGGTATCCTCGTAGTCCCCAATCTGGAATTTCACCCCGTTGCACTTGCCTTGTGTGCTTTTTCGATTGCCGTCTCCCAAACGAACCTTGTAGGTTTTACCTTTATCCACCTTCAATCCTAGTTTACTTACCAATCGTGGCGAGATAAAATTATGAGTAGCCCCACAATCGATTAGAACTAGTACTTCGACACCGTTGATGATTACTATAATCTTCGTAGTTCTTGGTTGATTTAGTCCTTTGGCAGAGTATTGTGAAAGTTCTAAGTTGGTGAGGTCTTCTTCGTCTTCTTCCTCATCCTCAGACTCATCATTCGTGTTATTGGTGCCTTCAATCCTTCGAATCTCTCCTCCCTCGGTCAGTTCCTCATCTTCAGCCAGGATAACGACCCTTAAGTGCTTCTCAGAGCACCTGTGACCTGCTGTGAAAGGCAGCCCGCAAGTGTAACACAGATTTGCATCCTTGCGCCTCTGAAATTCTGCGTGAGGAAGGAATTTGGTGCCCCTGTTTCCATTGTTCGTGTTCCCACGTTGGTTCGTAGTGCTGGACGACGCTGGAGCACTGGATGTTGCTTTGAACCCACGTTGCGCGTCGTTATCTGCGCGTTTGGCTCCGTTCGGGTCGTGCCTTGACCCGTCTCGTGTCACGAAGCTGGAGGAGTGGAAACGTCCTCCATTGACGCGTGGTGTCGTCGTTTCTCCGTTGCGTGGTTCTCTCTGCATCTCCTCGACGCGTCGCGCCAACGCCATTGCCTTAACCAACCGGGTCGGATCTTGAACCCGCACAGCGTCGCGTATCTTCTTCCTCAACCCAGCCACGAAGTATCCCAGCGCAATTTCTTCTGGGATTCCCTTTGCTTGTGAAACCATCATTTCAAATTCGCGAATGAACTCCGCAACGCTCCCCTTCTGCGTGATTGACGACAATCGCTCGTACACTGAACCCTGCGCGCAATCGTCGAAGCGCTCTATCAGTGCCTTGACGAATTCGTCCCACGTCGGTTCTTCTACCTTGTCTGCCCAGAATTGAAACCAATGGTTAGCGTCTCCTTCCATGCAAATGTACGCGAGGCGCATTCTTTCTTGATCTTGTACCTTCTGAACCTGAAAAAATTTCTCAGCTCGCGAAATCCACCCTAAGGGGTTGTTTCCTTCGAAGGTTGGCAATTCCACCTTCTTGACCCAAGCACGCAAAGGCTCAGGCCCTTCTGCTTCTTCTTCGGTCAGCAGTGTCGCCCTAGAAGAAGATCCCTTTGGTTCGCTGGTGACAGGGCCGTCACCAACAATCAGTTTCTGTTGATTCTTGATACTGTTTTTGAGCACTATTGCCAAATCTGCTATTTCTTTCATGTGTGCTTCTAGTTTGTCGAAACGTTCCTCCGTTCTTGCGCCCAATTCCTCCGTTCTTGCGCCCAATTCCCCAATCTGGTCGTTCATTTGTGTTTGATCATTGTGCAATTGTTGTATGGCTACTGCTGTAGTTTTCTGTTCGCTGGTGACCGCCTTCAATTGTTCTTCAATTTTATTTGTCTTCGTTTCCAGGGCTGTGATCAGTTCGCCGTCGCCACGTGCCATAACTGGAGTATCCGGCAGGTCACGGACCAATTGATAGAGCCTTCTTGAATGTAAAGAACCTGAGCAGGACTGGGACAGTGGCCAGCACCCTGCAAAGGGTTATTTTATTTATTTTGGAAAGAAAGAGAAGTACACGGTTGCTCTATCAGCAACTATCTTGACGGCCTAACCCGTCTCTATTGGAGGCCTGGCCTAACCCAGTGATCCTTCCATAAGCTGAAAACATCCAAAAAAGACTCCCCTTAGCTACACTCCCCCTATCTATTTATAAGATCCATAGATAGGTAATAGGTAAGTGAGCCTTGTACAACAATTTACTAATTCCCTCCCAGCTGAAAATAACAAACTGAAATAACAAACCTACCTAAACAACTAGAACAGAATTAATAACAGTCATAACAATACTTAACCGAAAATAACAAACTAACTACCTACTTGTTGAATTATTCTTCTTTTTCCTTTGGTAGACCTTAGGAGATCTATCATAAAGAGACTTGGCGGAATTTGGTTTGTAACATTAAGCATTTCTGTTTTACAATTATTATTATAATAGAAAAGGATTGCTTGATGATAAATTTATGTTTCAGAAACATTTACCACTCCTGCAGTGAAGAGTGGTTATTAAAGACACAAAAAATGAACTGACCCCATGAATGGCTAACAAGTACCAAATCCTCCAGTGGCGGACCCAGGACCCTAGGTTAGGGGGTGCAAAAAAATTATTTATCAAAAACGTTGGTTCATCGGATTGTTTAAATATTTTTTTCTCCAAATATCTTCACTTAATTTACTAAAATTAAGGAACCAAGTTATCTAACTCCAAACTTATTTAAGAATAAATCGCCAAATTAGTCTCTAAGTTTACCCGCCATTACCTATTAAGTCCTAAAATATAGGAAAATAAGAATTAGTCCGTAAAATTACTTCCTAAAGTTTTATAAATAGTCTCTAACGAAGATTAATAAGATAGGTTTATTAAAAAGTTGGGTGCAAATATAAGGATACTAGTGCAAATTTAAAGTTTCAGGAGATTCAAAATAATTTTATATAGGGGTACTAGTACTAATATTTTTTTCCATGGGTCCAACTGAACCCCTGGACACAATGTAGGTCCGCCATTGAAATCCTCAAGTGCAAATTTCTTGCTATATCATTCTCTGCTTGTAATTCCCGCTTACATTTATTTGGGTGTCCGTGTGTGGATTTTTTTCTTGGGGGGTGGGGTGGGGAGGTTACTTTGGTTATATTTAAATTTAATCTATTGTCATTTTCAACTCATTTCTTACCTCTTTTCCTTTGTGTTTTCTCCCTCAGCACCCCCACTGGAGTGGAGACACCTGATGTTATTGACCTACGGAAGCAACAGAGAAAGGAGCCTGATAGGCCTCTTTATCAAGTGAGTCTTTTCCACCGGTCATTTTTATCAGTTTTGACTTCTATTTTGACTTGTCACAGCATCATCATATTTTCATTTTCTATGTAGGTGATTGAAGAGAAGGAAGAACAAATTGGTCAAGGATTTCTTGTACCCGGACACACGTATGCAAATCTTGTACCTTATATATATATATATATGACTGACCAAAAAATAAACATATTGTATGAGTAGCATTTGTTTCCTCCATAATTGTTTGTTTCTTCTCTGTAGTTACGTGGTTGGCACTGGCGCCCAAGAGAAGGCAGGTGCTAAAAGGGTAAGGGCTTTCTCCATAGTAAGGGCTTGTGATGAAATTTGTTTTAGGGGGTGACATGGTTCATGCTTTCTGACTTTGGTGCTTTCAGGTTGATTTGATTAAAGGTCAGAAGTCGGATAAAGTGGATGTCACTTTACAGCCGGAAGAGTTGGAAGCCATGGAAAATGTCTTGCCTGCAAAGTACGTACCTCTTTATTTTTTATAATTTTCGATGGAGTGGGTGAATTGTGTTAATTTTGTGATGCATTGTTTTCTTACTACTGCTGGGGCTTTATACAGGTATGAAGAAGCAAGGGAGGAAGAGAAGTTGCGAAGTCAGCGTGAAGATTTCAGTGACATGGTTGCAGAGGTGTGTTAACTCACCCTACATATCATACGGACCTTCATATTAGATTTATATTAATTTTTTTTAAGCATATCATCATGATTTGTATTTAATTTTGCCGTTATCTGCTCCAGAATGAGAAGAAGAGAAAAAGAAAGATGCAAGAAAAGGATGGCAAATCGAAGAAGAAGGACTTCAAGTTTTAGGGTGCGCTATTCCCTTTTCTTTTGCTGGAAAGTGGTGCGGCAATATTTTTCTCTTCATGCAATTCTCGCTTATCAGGACTAGAGAATTTGCTTAATGCATCTGTATTACGTTATTGCCCAAAAGTATGCCATCGCTGTTTTGGGTAGGAATATACGACACCTAAGTGATGTAATAATACAAATGAAAACCCAATACAGAACATGTGGTGCATATTTTAGTTGGAAACTCAATCAGTATCTTGGAATCCTCAACTTAGGCTTTACAGGAGATGATTGATCAAGTATTTACGGATCATGCCAATATGAATGTTTGTTGGAGCAACCGATGTCTTGAAAAAATTTAGACTTAATGCACTTTTGGTCCCAATTGGAGACCCAAACTATCCTAAAGAAATAGTTGCATTGAAAAAAAAAGTTAAAGCTCAACTGCACTTTTGGTTCTTCTATTTAATCAAACTTGCAATTTTAGTCCTTTTATTTTATCTTTGCAATTTTGGTCTCAATTTTATTAAAACCACACTTTTAGTCTTCCATTTTTTCTCTTGCAATTTTGGTCTTCTAATTTTACCAAATTTGCAATTTTAGCCTTTTGTTGATTTGTCATCCAATTTTTAGATAAATACTAATGTGGGAGACATGTATCTTGTATCTTGTTGGCATAATTAGTTGGTGTGTTGATGTGGTAGGTAAATGTCACCGTGACATCTTATGATATACAAAATATACATTTAATACGTCTAGTTTAGTCTAATAATATACAAAATATATAAATGAAAATATAAATATGTAAATACCTTATGATTTTGCCGTATGACACATGTTTGTCACCTCACTGCTTTGTTATCATGTCAACATTTTTGTCAAAATTGGATAATAATTTAAAGCAAAATATCTCTCGATTCCTTAACTTATTTTCAGATAACGAATAGGTTCTTTATGTTTTTTTTAACGAATAAGTCATTTATGTTTTTAATTAGTTGCATCATTACCTTTTTTTTTGTAATTTCTGTTAAACCCTTTTAAAAAAATACACACGTAGCTGTTTTGACACTGGTGTGGATATAATGGTGCTGTTAAGTACAAAATAGATTTTTAAATAAAAAATTAATTTTTTAATTATTTTTTATTAACATTATTATTTTTACTAAAATAAAAACCCCTGCTGGGTTTAATTATTTTTTATTAACATTATTATTTTTATTAAAATAAAAACCCCTGCTGGGTTCTTCTTCTTTCGTTCAACGAAACCCATCTTTCTTCAACATTCATCGAAACCAAGAAATGTGTTTATCATCAAATCTCTCATGAAGGGGAAAACGCAGAAAAATGGCTTTCTAAGCTTTGATAAAGTGTACCAGAAAGGGGAAACGAAAGGAATACACATGTAGCCAATACTAAAATAGATTAAACTTGAGGATGCCATGTTTTGAACTTACCCACTTTCAGATGAGTTTCGTACTGTTGTCTTTCAAGGACATGATAGTTAATATTGCTTTATTTACTTATTGCATTCGTCTTCTTTATTGCATCGATGGATTTAATTTGGTAAAAGAAAAAACGCAGATCCCGAAAAAATCGCAGATCTGGGAAAAAACGCAGAACAAAGACAAAACGAAAAACACAGAAAAAAGATTAAGTGGAGAAGAGGAACCCAGAAAAAATCAATTAGAAGTTCACACTTCTCTTGCATTTTACTAGTTAATAGAGAGAGAAACCCCATAAACCCCTTTTCAGCATTGCAATGTTAAAGATAGGAACCCCAGAAACCTCTCGTGCGTTCTCCTCGTATAATCATCATTTTCAAAATCAGATTTTTAAATTCCATGTTGTATATTGTGTTGTTCTCTTCGATTCTGAGTTGTGGGTGCGCGTTTTTCCGATAAAGATTCAGATTTTCCTAGTTGGAAAGTGAAAATTTTTTCTTGACGAGCAAATCTGAAACTTTTCTAACATTTAATAAAAAATTAATTTTTAAATAAAATCCAAGCTGGAACTGCACATCAGCAGTGTTAGCCACTTAGATGTTTTTTAACGGAGCTACACGGAATGCCAAAAAAAGGTAACGGTGCAACATTTTTAAAACTTAAGAGACCTAATCGTTACAAAAAAAAGTTAAGAGACTTATTCGTTACCTGAAAATAAGTTAAGAGACCTCTGAAGATAGCTACACATTTGTTAATA
Source organism: Astragalus membranaceus (assembly GCA_039519185.1). Taxonomy (NCBI): domain Eukaryota; kingdom Viridiplantae; phylum Streptophyta; class Magnoliopsida; order Fabales; family Fabaceae; genus Astragalus; species Astragalus membranaceus. Next base: position 8,206,941 of record CM076851.1, on the reverse strand, counting down.
AGATTAAGCATATCTCGTGGGGATGGTTGATGGGGAAAGTGGGTAAAATGGGTAGTGTATCTATTTCTGATTGGTGGAATTCCCCAATTTCTTGTATTGAGTATGTTAAGTCTTCTACTTGAGTTTCATTGTATAGGGTTGGAGTACCCCTAATGCTCCGCCTAAATAATATATACATACATATTTCTTATAAAAAAAGTTAAGGGACCTCGGGAGATATTTTTGCCATAATTTAATAAGGGACTAAATTTGCGGATATGATAAAATCAGGGGATCAAAATTATGAGAAAAAAATGGGGAGACTAAAATAGTGGGTTTGGTGAAATTGATGGATCAAAATTATGAAAAACAAAATGGGGGACTACAATTGCGGATTTGATAAAATATAGGGGCCTGTTAACACCCCAGAAATAACTAAGTCGTAGGCCGAGGGTTGAGGAAAAAGGGGAATTGAATTAGAGTGCCGAGGCGAGCCACTAGACGAAATCCCAGGAGATAAATTGACAAAAGAAAGAACTCAAGAGAAGCCATCGGGGCGTACCATGCATAAGACAACTCCCCGAGGAAGGGGTTAGCTCGAGGGGTAACGAGCGAAGCCGAGGGAGGGTAAAGCCTCAGCCTATAGAGTACCACAGCCACTGTCCGAGGACGAAGGCTAGCCGAGTAAACCAAGTTGCCGAGGCAAGGCAGGTTTGCTTGGAAGGCAAGGAAGAGAAAGCACGAAGATAGAACGTGGGAGCGATTGAAGATCAAGCGAAGGAGCGAGGCCTCGAAAGGCGGAGCGAGGGAGTTCACCCCACTAACCGTGCTAGTGGGATCGTGTGTAGATTACTCCGCCTCTTTAGGGCTTAAGGAACAATGATAATCGTTGATCTTAGATCAATCCAACGGTAGGCAAGTGTTGGCTATAGTAGTGGCCGACGATGACCTATGTATATAAATAGGAGTAGGATAATTGTACAGGACACACATTAATCAATCAAACTCTACGTTTATTTCAATTTATCTTCTTTATTGCACTTTATCTTTATTTTCATGCATTAGGCCACTAGAATAATCCAACCCTCGCGTCCCATTCACTCAACCTGACCCTTTCTAGAGGAGTCAGGATACCCACTGTCAAGGAGCAGAGTTCCCTCTTTGGCGCAATCACTTGAAGAACAGAAGCAAAGAACTGTCCAAACCTCTGTCCGATCCCACGGGTAGGACCTAAGAGTTTGACGACAAAACAAATTGGCACGCCCGGTGGGACAGGAACGGGTGAAAATACCTCTGTTTGATTCGCCTGGGCTGGATTATTGTTGGCGTATGCACTCGCGCTCTGGTAAAAGCTTAAGTATGGAATCACCTTCGGCATCAAAGAAGGCAATTGCTTCCAAAGGCAAAATCATGGAGCCAGTAGGTGTTTCGGGGAATACTGCCTTAACGGTTACTGCTGAGTCGAATGAACCACCTCACCAAGAGGAGGAACCCGTGGTCATGACCACGTCATTCATTCGGCAACAAATTGATATGGGGATACATGACATAATCTACCAAGTGTCCCAACAATTGGCTGACATAGTTAAACCTATGGTGCACAATCAAGTGCAACAAGCCAATGAATTGGAACAAAGACACGCGAAGCAAGGTAGCAACGCTACGAACCCCATTTTCCCCGGCCAATCGCAGGGAGGACAACCTAACACCATGGGAGGCACGCATCAGACTCTGCCATACACCAACCCTGTTGGACCTCAGCAGGCATCTTCCAATAATTCTATGGGAGGCATGCATCAGTGTCCACCGAGTGGGAGTGTGACTGGGCCTCAGCAGACGTTCTCTCATCAGGTATATCTTATTCCTGTAATTTCTCAGCCTGGTACTTTTGCAACTGCCAACACTAGGGGGCAGTCTATGGCGAATGTCTCTAATACGACTTCTCTTCAGTAGGGACAAGTGAAATTGGCTAGAAGGCCGCCCGAGGCAGCAGGCTTGGTGGGTCTGCCGCCAGGACCATCCTATAAATGTTCTGCCACGGCTAACTACCCGACTTACGCAGGGGGGAAAGCCTTCGCCCCGGAATCAAGGAATGGCAGGATAAGTGGGCATTGCCCGAGTCAGCAGCCATGCGTCCATAGCCACCTGTCTCGACAAACCTACCTCCTAGTCAGCCGTACTCCGGAGTACTCAGTACCTACTCGGCAGGTTCCTATTTACAGACACATGTGAATGTTCCCCCGGTCGAGCAGCCATGGAATCAACTTCCACCTCATCGAGGCACTCAAGCATCTTTACCAGAAACTGGCCTTGTTAACCTGGCCCAAGTAGTGCCTGGGCAGCCATGGACAGATGCTCCACCTCAAGTACCACCGCAGCCAGGGGCGCAGGGTCCCCCAGATACAATGTGGCGACCAACGCCTTCACCTGAAAGACCATCGGGGCCCCAACTCCTGGACCCTAATCTGATAGCTGATACCATCAAGAAGTTCTTTGGTGTTCAGTTGAAACCGCTCGACAGGCCAGTGTACAGGAAGTCTTCCCCCGAATGGGTGGATAGATTATTGCCTCTGCCCAGAGGATTCAAAACCTCTGACTTTGCCACATTTTTCAGGGATGATGGCAAGTCCACCATGGAGCACATCGGCCGATTCACGGCCCAATATGGGGAAGGAAACCAGAATGAGTTCCATAAGCTGCAGCTGTTCCCTTTGTCTTTAACAGGAACTGTCTTCTCATGGTATTCTTCTCCCCCACCTGATTCTATACAGACCTGGGCAGACATGGAAAGATGCTTCCATGACTGATTTTATTGGCCACAGCCTGAAGTTACCGCAGCCGATCTCACGAATCTACGGCAGAAGGTGGATGAGGCCGTGACAGACTTCATTGAAAGATTCAGAAAGATGGCAGGAAAGTGCTCAGTACCTTTCCCATAATCTCAACTTACTTCCATGGCCACTCTGGAATGCACCCTCAATTGAAGGAGAAGCTTGTGGGACAAGCTTGCAGTGACCTCAGTGGCTTGGCTTCTAGGGCTGTTCAGATTGAGCAGTTCATACAGGAAGGAGAAAGGAAGAGAGCTACTGATGCGGACCAGGAATGAAGAGTACTAAGAGAAACAAAGAAATTTTCAAGTCATTAACTTTAGAGTAATTTTAGAAATTATCTTGTATTTCTTGTTTATATTAAAAAAAATTGTATACTTTAGTAAGTTGATTTTAGAGCTTGTATTGTGCTCTCTTCTTTCTTTTAGTCATGGGTCAATTAGACTTGGGCTTGGCTCATTTGAATCTTTTAGGTAAATGGTCACACCCATATATAGGTGACCTTGTAGTACTTTTAGAGAAAATTAGAATCATTTGTAAAATGGATGAGAGTTAGAGCACAGTGCTCCTCTAGGTTCTTCATAGAACTTTTCAAGAATCTTATCAATCATGTCAAGATTGTGGCGATTCAATTGATCTTATCAATTTCTCGTAAAAATTGTGGCGATTCAATTGATCTTATCAATGCTTTGAAGCTTGTGGCGATTCGGTTGATCTTATCAATTTCTCATGGCAATTGTGGCAATCATGACTCCTTCTTTCAAGAATTTTATTAATCCTTTCAAGATCGTGGCGATTCGATGGATCTTATCATTTTCATATGGAAATTGTGGCGATTTGTTTGATCTTATCAATTCTCTATGGAAATTGTGGCGATCTTCATTTGTTTGTTCATCTTAATTCTACTACATCTTCTTCCTTTCATTGATTTTTGTAAATGTTTGATTTAAATTCATGGATAGATCCTTACATCTGCGTGTTCTATGAAAATAGAATCACATCAGCTACTAGGGGTCGAGGGCCTCAGTTGGTGTCAGTAGTTGATGCAACCGAGGACTCAGATTATGATGAATCAGCCGATTACACGGCAAACATCTTGGTGGCCGAGATAGTTAAAGGGAAGGCCTACCTCTGTGTAGCGACCGAAAAATCCGGGAAATGTTTCCTCGAAGGATCAAAAATGAAGCCGCCACCAATGTTTAGTTTAAGGGCAAATATTGGAAAATCCCTTTGGTTTGGATAAGGGTCCTTGAGACCCGATTTGGTTCGGGAGTCGGTTATGCATGGGGAAGGTGTTAGCACCCCACAGCATCATTCTTAAGGAATGTTACCTGCTAATTAGTTGTGTAAAAAATGTTAATTTTGAAAACGTTTAATTTACCCCTTTTATTGTGAATTGAAAGAAATTAAAAGAAAGAAAAGACCTGATATTTTTTGAATTAAGAAATTATTTAGGAAAAGACTAAAAAATGTTTTTTATTAGTGCACTTGACAGAGGTGGGCCCGCCTTCTGCTCCTACGTATCTCCGGGTAGAGAATCAAAGGCTACATAGTTTTTGGGTAGAAAAAGTTTGTTGGTTGGTGTTTTTTAATATAGGGGTTTTAGGACTCTTGAGCTATGCAGCTCATTCATCCTAGAACGCTGACTAACCCGACTGTGCAGTCGACTTAGTCCCCTACTTTCTGAAAATGGAGTTCTTTTGAAGTTTGAAAAATTGTTTGTGTGGTGGTTTGATTTTATTGGAATAGGGATTTTAGGACTCTTGATTCGTACTGCTCATTCATCCTAGAACGATGACTAACCCGCCTATACAGTCGACTTAATCCCCCATTCGTTTTTTTGGAAAATTTGTTTCTTGAAATGAAAGAGATGTGTTTGTATTTTTAATTTAGAAATTATTTATTTTAAATAGGGATTTTAGGACCTGAGCCGTACGGTTCATTCGTGGTCCTAAAAAGCTGACTAACCCGGTCGTACGACCGACTTAATCCCCTATTTCGTTTTTGAATATATTTATTTATTTATTTATGAGAGGAAAATGAATGTTTTATTTTCGTGTTTGAATATGAATGAAAAGTTGACAAAGAAGAAAAAAAATGAAAAATACAACTAGTGAAAAATAATTATTAATATTTAAAAATAAACTAATTAAAAGAAAAATGAAATAAAAAGGGGACAGGGAGAGAGAGAGAGCGAGAACTTTACTGGGAGAGAGAGAGAGTGTGTTCAGTGTTCTTGTTGAATCACTGTGGTGTGCTTTTCACTGTGGACAAGACCTCATTTTATAAGTGAAAGTTAGATGAAGAGACTTGCTGGACAAGTTGACTTGCTGGGCAAGCAGCTAGTTGGGCTGAAGGAGTGTAGAGACTTGTTGGGCAAGTAGGAGTGTAGAGGCTTGTTGGGTCATTGGTTGCTGCTGTGCGGGCTCTCAATCTCTCAGCTCTACAAAGCTATTTTTTTACTTTTACATCCCGTACCATTTTATTTATTTGTAATTTAATTTTTTTTGATTTTGTAACAATCCTTTTTGATTTTGTAATTTTTGATATAAAAGAGTCCATAAAAATATATTTTTGGATTTCCTCTGTTTTCTATTTTGTTTTGTCTTTTTAACAAATAAACAATAAAATTACAGTTTAAAACATAAAAACCGAAAAGTCCATATTATTCTATTTTGTTTAAGATATTTTAAATTAGTCAGACAAAATTAGGGTATAACAGTTGCCCCTCTTTATTTATATTCCGTAGAAAAAATGAAGGGTTTTCAATATTTCATAGTAAGAATAGAAATAAAGGTAAAACAAACGCTAATGAGAAATTCTAAGTCCACAGCCACGGGGGCGACTCCCTATCGTTTAGTCTATGGGCAGGATGCCGTGCTACCATTAGAAATTAGTGTGGCATCACTAAGAGTAGCTCGACAACACTCCCTTGGCATTGATGAATATCAACAGGCCATGTTAATGGAATTGGACTCGGTGGACGATGACAGGCTGCCTGCCCTCAGCAGAATTGAGATGAATAAAGCCAAAACGGCCTGAGTCTACAACAAACACGCCAAGCCAAAGAATTTTGTTGAGGGCGATTGTGTGGAAGACCATTCTGCCACTTGGGAGGAAAGATCCCCAGTTTGGCAAGTGGTCCCCGAATTGGGACGGGCCCTACGTTGTGAGTGAAGGGTATGACAGTGGGGCATACCGTTTGATTACGCTAGACGGAGAAGAGTTCGAAACAAAAATCAATGGAAAATATCTCAAAGCATATTATCCTACTCTATGGGAAAGTATGCAAGGAAAAGAGAACTGGTAATCATAAAAGAAGAAATTGTTATAGTGGCTCGCCACACACCGACGGCCTAGTTGGAAAACAAATCAATGCAGGACACAGGCTACCCTTAATCTGTTTCTACGGAACCTTCCCCCTCCACGGATTCGGGCACCTCTTGGCCAGAAGGGAGGATGGCTGGATCAGGAGTGGCAGCCACAGGATTCAGCAACAGGGGCGACGGCGGATGAATTTGCGAAACGAACACGAAGCCTTTCCCATGAAGCAATCGCAGATAACACTTCACTTTGACCACACTTCCTGTCATAGATAAAGACCCCTTTTTTAGACTCTAGTTCCTTGATGCGCTGGTCCAAAGGCTTGCTTTGATTGTACAAGCGGGTCTTCTGTGCTGAGGCCGAAGCTAGTTTTTCGGTCGCCTCTTCCTGCTGAGGACGTAAAGCCTGCAACTCTTGCTGGAGCTCTGTTAGAACGGCCTCAATCTCCCCAATACGACGTCTGGTCATCTCCTCCTCGGCCAGTACCAACCGGCGTTTCGCTTCCTTCTCGCCATAGGCTGAGAGGTACATCTTCTTCTCGGCCTGCAGAGCATTCAGGCGATCTAATACTTGTTGGGCAGCATCCTGCACAACTTGAGATGCCGAATAGACCCGAGAAATCTCCGGAAGCCGGCAGGCTATGTGATGTGAACTAGACATATAAGTTCACTAAAAATCCAAGGATCCTTCCATAAATCATAAATTTTCCAAACACAAACAAACTAAAAAGGGGAAGAACTTACAAAATGTGGACTAGATAGGAATGATTCAAGGAAATGAAGGAATCCCACATTCAAGGATGAATGATAAATTCCATTGTTGGACCGCCACAAGCACAATGAAGCCCTTGATAAGATCCATGGAGGTTCTAAGAAGAACTAGGAGGAGCAACGTGCTCTAAACTCACAATCTTATAAAAATGATCAAAGGTCCCCTACAAGAAGCACCACCATCCCTTATATAGCTAGGGTTTGGCCAAGGCAACATAAGCAAAATAAGGCCAACATACAAGCCAAAAACATGGCCCAAATAGTTTAACACATGTCTACACATTTAAACCCAAGTTTCCAAATTTAAAATATAACCTATTACAATTAAAGAAAATCTAAAAAATATCAATTATTACAAGATTTATAGGACACGGAGTAATTTTAGGACTCTTGCTATCATCAAGCAAATAAGCCATTTGAGTTTCTAATTGCTCCTTAATCTTCTTTGCTCTCCCTCTTGTTATTGGTCCTAGTTCCAATTCTTGAATCTTCATGTCCTTATCATTCCCTCTCCCTTGAAGAGAAATCGACTTCGAATTTGAATCTTCATGAGAGTGATCTCCAAGGTCTCCATGCTCACCTACATCAAAAAGGGAAAGATCACTATCATTGAATGTTGCACTTACATTGTACTCACCGGGCAAGTCTATCTTGTATGCATTGTCATTGTAGCGCTCCAAGACTTGAAAAGGACCATCACCCCTAGGATGGAGTTTGGATTTTCTTTGGGAAGGGAATCTTTCCTTCCGAAGATGGACCCAAACCCAATCATCGGGTTCAAAAATAACTCTTCTTTTCCCCTTGTTGGCACTCATTGCATAATGATCAACCTTTTTCTCAATATTTTCCTTGATCTTAGCATGTAGCTCTTGCACATATTGTGCCTTGGATTCGGCATCCTTATGTAACACTTCATCACTTATAGGCAATGGAATCAAATCAAGAGGGGTAGGTGGATTAAAACCATATGCTACCTCAAATGGAGAATAAGATGTAGTGCCATGGGACACCCTAATATATGCAAACTCAATAAAAGGTAAACATTCTTCCCATGCCCTTAAATTAGATTTTAAAATAGTCCTAAGCATGGTTCCTAAGGTCCTATTGACTACTTCGGTTTAACCATCCGTTTGAGGGTGGCAAGTAGTAGAAAATAGTAGCTTAGTTCCAAGCTTAGCCCATAAGGTCTTCCAAAAGTGACTTAAAAACTTTGAGTCCCTATCCGACACAATGGATTTGGGCACTCCATGAAATTTAACAACTTCCTTGAAAAACAAGTTAGCAATGTGACATGCATCATCAACCTTGTCACAAGGAATAAAGTGGGCCATTTTAAAAAAAACGGCCCACCACAACAAAAATGCTATCACGGCCATGTTTGTTCTTGGGTAGGCCCAAAACAAAATCCATGGACAAGTCAACCCAAGGGGAGGAGGGAATAGGGAGGGGGGTATACAAACCATGAGGCATGTTTTTAGACTTGGCCTTCCGACAAACGATGCACCTAGAACAAATTAAGTGCACATTATGTTTCATCTTAGGCCAATAGAAATGTTCATGCAACATGTCAAGAGTTTTATGTTCCCCAAAATGACCCATCAAACCTCCCTGATGTGCCTCTCTAACAAGCAATTCCCTAATTGAACACTTAGGGATGCATAGTCTATGGCCCTTGAATAAATAACCATCATGTCTATAATAAGAGTCATGTGCCATAAGCTCACAATCATGAAAAAGAGACGCAAAATCAACATCCAAGGCATATAAATCTCTAATATGATCAAAACCAAGAAGTCTAGTTTGAAGAGCAGAGAATAGAGAGTACCTCCTTGAAAGTGCATCGGCTACTACATTAGCTTTCCCTTTCTTGTGTTTGATGACATATGGAAATTGTTCCAAGAATTCAACCCACTTTGCATGTCTCTTATTTAGCTTACCTTGTCCCTTTAGGTATTTTAAGGATTCATGATCATTATGTATCACAAATTCCTTAGGAAACAAATAATGTTGCCAAGTATGCAATGCTCTAATTAATGCATATAATTCCTTGTCATAAGTGGAGTAATTCAAGTGTGCTCCACTTAATTTCTCACTAAAGTATGCAATGGGATGTCCTTCTTGCAACAAAACAGCCCCTATCCCAATGTTAGATGCATCACACTCAATTTCAAAAGTTTTTGCAAAGTTAGGCAAGGGCAAGATAGGTGCATTTATCAATTTTTCTTTTAAAGCATTAAATGCATCTTCTTGCTCTTGTTCCCACTTAAATGAAACATTTTTCTTAACTATCTCATTCAAAGGAGCGGCCAAAGTACTAAAATTAGGCACAAAGCGCCTATAAAAGCTAGCAAGACCATGAAAACTCCTTACATCACTCGTGCCCTTAAGTGTGGGCCAATCCTTGATGGCCTTGATTTTTGTTTCATCCACTTTCACACCTTGTGCACTCACAACGAACCCCAAGAAAACAACTTCATTTTTGCAAAAAGTACACTTTTCCAAATTTGCATACAACTTTTCTTTCCTAAGTGTACTCATGACACTCCTCAAATGTTCAATATGATCATGCATGTTCAAGCTATAAATGAGGATGTCATCAAAGTAAACAACAACAAATTTTCCAATGAAATGCCATAAAATATGGTTCATCAAACGCATAAAAGTGCTAGGGGCATTAGTCAAACCAAAAGGCATGACTAACCATTCATAAAGACCAAACTTCGTCTTAAAAGCGATTTTCCATTCATCCCCGTCTGTTAATCTTATTTGATGATAGCCGCTTTTCAAGTCAATCTTGGAAAAAACACACGCACCATGCAATTCATCTAACATATCATCAAGTCTAGGTATTGGGTGCCTATACTTAATGGTAATGTTATTTATGGCACGGCAATCGGTGCATGCGCCAAGTAACATCTTTCTTAGGTACAAGTATCACCGGCATAGCACAAGGGATTAGGCTTTCCCTAACCCATCCACTAGCTAAAAGCTTTTGAACTTGACTTTCTATTTCCTTTGTTTGTTTCGGATTCACCCTATATGGTGGCATATTAGGGATAGAGGCACTAGGAATGAGATCAATTTGATGCTCGATGCCTCTAAAAGGGGGTAGGCCATGAGGTAACTCACTAGGGAAAACATCCTTAAACTCTTTTAAAAGGTAATCCACTTCTTTAGGCAAAACATTAGGCAAAGAAGACAAGCACATATCATTGCAATAGAGAAAGTACAAAGGTTGTCTTGCCAACAATGTTTTCCTAACAACATGTTCTCTAATAAACAAACTTTCCACCTTAGGGGTAGAATCTTGGCCAGTTGATTCATGAGCATGCAAGATGGACTTTGCATTTTTCTCTTTATTCTCTTTTTCCCTTTTTTGTTTCAAAGCAAGTTGGTCGTTACAAACTTCTTTGGGACTAAGAGGCAAAAGAGTCACTTTATGCTTTTTATGCATAAAAGTGAAGGTATTGGTTCTACCATCATGTATGACCATACAATCAAGTTGCCATGGCCTACCTAACAATAGGTGGCCCGCCTCCATAGGCACAACATCACATAAAATTTCATCATGATATTTACCGATGCTAAAAGAAACCAAGACTTGTTTGTCAACCAAAAGTTCTTCCTTTTCATTAAGCCATTGCAATTTGTATGGCCTAGGATGGGGAGTTGTTTTCATATCAAGTTTATGGACTAATCTAGAGCTAGCCACATTTGTAAAACTTCCTCGATCAATGATCAAAGAGCAAATATTTCCATTAATTGAACATCTTGTATGGAAAATATTTTCTCTTTGAGAATCATCATGCTCTTTTACTTTGACTCCTAGGAGTCTTCTTACCATGGGAAGATCTCCTTTAAGGGGGGGCAACTCACAATCACTCTCTTTCTCACTTGACGAGGATTGCGAAGGGGAAGAGTATGATGAGGAAGCGGTTTCATAAGCATCTTTGCCTCTTGCAATCATGCTTTTTTTATTTGGGCAATTTGATGCTATGTGACCTCTTCCCAAACATTTAAAACATTTGGTGGATGAAGAACTTGAAGATGAAGGTTTAAAAGGGTTAGAAGACTTACCTCCCTCCTTTGAAGTGGAGGCCTTGGGGGACTTTGAGCCCTCCCTCTTGTGTTTATCCTTCCAATGTGAAGCATCTTTGTCCTTGCTTGAGGAATATTTTTTGTAGTTGGATTTTCCTTTGATTTGTTGCTCCACTTTAGAAGCTTGATGGACAAGCTCCTCAATATCTTCAAAACGTTGGAGTTCTACCACATCCCTTATTTCATAGCTTAGGCCATTGAGAAACCTAGCTATTTTAGCTTCTTCATCCTCCCTTGTATTGGATCGAATTCTCAAAGTTTCAAAGTGTATGTAATAATCTTCAACACTTTTGGACCCTTGCTTTAACTTTTGGAGCTTTTGGTGTAAATCCCTATGATGAAGAGAGGGAACATATCTTTTTCTCAAAATGCTTGTTAGATCTTCCCAATCATCCACTTCTCTAGCACCACACCTTCTCCAATCCTTCACATTTTGGTCCCACCAAAGTAAAGCATAATCTTTAAATTCCAAAGAAGCTAACTTCACCCTCCTATCTTCATGAATATCATGAACCTCAAACAGTTGGTCCATCTTAAGTTCTCAATCTAAATAAGCATCCGGATCACTTTTCCCATGGAATGAGGGAAATTTAATTATGCCACTTTCATACTTATCATCATGCCTTCTATGCCTTCTTCCATCACCACTATGATTCCTATGGTGCCTTCCATGTCCCCTATGCCTTCTCCTATGCCTATGATGTTCATACCGTTCATCCCTTTCGGATTCATCGCCATACTCTCCAATAATAGAAAGTCTTCCATGTGGGGATGTAACTTCCCTTTGTTGCACAAATTCCTCCCTCAACTCATTGACTTTATCATTGAATAGATTGGCTTGAGTCTCTAACATTCTAGTCATATGATGGATAAGGGAAGCCGTCCTTGGGGAAGTAGATGGAGAGTCACCCATATTGAAATTCCAAGATTACAAGTACACAAAACAAAATAAAAAAAATAAAAAAAAAAAGGACCTCACCACTCGCTAAGTGTTTTACTCAAAGAAAGTGTCACTCGTATTTCACACAAATTTTGGCCTTTTCTCTAATGTTCACACTTGCCTTTTTCCACTCCCTAAAAATTGCCACTCATGAAGCTCTTCAAAGAACCCACCAATTGCTCAATCAAGAATGTAGAAAACTTAAATGCACTTATGGATGCACACAATGGGATGTATCATTTAAGAGGCCAAAAATGACAAAATGAGACTCTAAGACACAACTAAAGGATTAAAAAAAAAAGACACATAAGAAAAGCTAACAAGAAGAGCTAAACCAAATAGAGCTTGAAAGAGACATAGCAATGACGGATATGGTGGTAACTATTTGCAAAATGTATGACAAATCAATGCCCCAAATCTGGATATTTGCCCTTTTTTTTATACTTGCCTTTTTTTTTCTTTTCTAGAAACAGATTTTGAAGAATCACTTTTTTTTTCATCACTTGTTTTCCCAAATTTTTTTTCTGAATATTTGAACTCCTCTTTTTCTAATCAATTTAGGCTTTTGAATTTCCAGATTTGAGCTAGTATTGAAGAAATAACACAAAATTCTAATTTGCAAATAGAATAGGAATCAAACACAAACTGCATGCAAGAACTGTGAACCAGAAATTTGCAAACACAGCAGAAAGGGTTTCGAAATTTGAAGTGCAGTCTTGAAAGTCATGAAATCTGAATTGCACAATATGGTTTTGATTTCAATTTGTTTGCATACACAGAAATTGCAACACACAAATAACAAATCGCACAAATCAAGAAAAAATGTAGAAGCCGACACGGGAAAGGAATGTGAAACAGAAACTCACCCCAATCTAAATCAGAAATAGCAATTGTATGCTCAGGCTGTAGGACTGGAAGGAAAAGTAAGAAAGACAATAACAACATCAACGTAACAGACGCACTCGTTTTTTTTTTGTTTATTTAAAGAAACCAACATTAAACAACAACGAAGGGAAAAAAAAGGTACGACTAGGTTGTAGATTTTTTTTAACAAATTTTGTGATTAAGGAAGAGGCTCAATGATATACCACTTGATGTGAACTAGACACATAAGTTCACTAAAAATCCAAGGATCCTTTCATAAATCATAAATTTTCCAAACACAAACAAACTAAAAAGGGGAAGAACTTACAAAATGTGGACTAGAAAGGAATGATTCAAGGAAATGAAGGAATGCCACATTCAAGGATGAATGATAAATTCCATTGTTGGACCGCCACAAGCACAATGAAGCCCTTGATAAGATCCATGGAGGTTCTAAGAAGAACTAGGAGGAGCAACTTGCTCTAAACTCACAATCTTATAAAAATGATCAAATGTCCCCTACAAGAAGCACCACCATCCTTTATATAGCTAGGGTTTGGCCAAGGCAACATAAGCAAAATAAGGCCAACATACAAGCCCAAAACATGGCCCAAATAGTTTAACATGTGTCTACACATTTAAACCCAAGTTTCCAAACTTAAAATATAACCTATTACAATTAAAGGAAATCTAAACAATATCAATTATTAAAAGATTTATAGGACAAGGAGTAATTTTAGGACTCTTGCTATCATCAAGCAAATAAGCCATTTGAGTTTCTAATTGCTCCTTAATCTTCTTTGCTCTCCCTCTTGTTATTGGTCCTAGTTCCAATTCTTGAATCTTCATGTCCTTATCATTCCCTCTCCCTTGAAGAGAATTCGACCTCGAATTTGAATCTTCATGAGAGTGATCTCCAAGGTCTCCATGCTCACCTACATAAAAAGGGGAAAGATCACTAACATTGAATGTTGCACTTACATTGTACTCACCGGGCAAGTCTATCTTGTATGCATTGTCATTGTAGCGCTCCAAGACTTGAAAAGGACCATCACCCCTAGGATGGAGTTTGGATTTTCTTTGGGAAGGGAATCTTTCCTTCCGAAGATGGACCCAAACCCAATCACCGGGTTCAAAAATAACTCTTCTTTTTCCCTTGTTGGCACTCCTTGCATAATGATCAACTTTTTTCTCAATATTTTCCTTGACCTTAGCATGTAGCTCTTGCACATATTGTGCCTTGGATTCGGCATCCTTATGTAACACTTCATCACTTATAGGCAATGGAATCAAATCAAGAGGGGTAAGTGGATTAAAACCATATGCTACCTCAAATGGAGAATCACTACAAGAAAAACGCGTTTTTCCGGCGGATTTTTTCCGCCGGTACGGTTCCGGCGGAAATTTGGCATTTCCGGCGGAAAAATAGACTTTTCAGCGGATTTTTTAAAAAGAATATATTTAATTTTTTTTTTAAAAAAAAATCCGCCGGAAATTATGGGCGGAAAAATCCGCCGGTAATGCGCGTTTCCGGCGTATTTTAAATTTTTTTAAAATTTTTTTTTAAAAAAAACCGTCGGAAATGTGCATTACCGGCGGAATTTTCAAAAAAGTATTTATTTATTTTTAAAAATCCGCCGGTAATGCACATTTCCGGCGGATTTTTCAAAAAATTATTTATTTATTTATTTTTAAAAATCCGCCGGCAATGTACATTACCGGCGGTTTTTTCAAAAAATTATTTATTTATTTTTTAAAAAATCCGCCGGAAATGTACATTGCCGGCGGATTTTTCTCATGAAATTTCCGACAGAAAAATCCGCCGGTAATGCACATTTACGACGGAGAAAACCGCCGGTAAATTCGCCGGAACCGTTCGAAAATGGCTATAAATAAAACTTTCTCCTACACTCTTCTCATTCTCTCATTTCACTCTTTATTTCTTTCTCATTCTTTTCTACACTTTCCCTATCTTATCTTTCTTCTCCTTTCTCATACTCTCTAATCTCCATAAATTTCTCTACATATCTCTCTTCTATATTTCCTCTTTCTTCTTCCTTCTCATTCATTCTCACTCCTTCATTTTTATTTCTTCTTACTTCTTCATTATTATTCTCTCCTATATTATTACTTCTCATACTCTCCTTCATTCTTACTCATTCTTCCCGATTCATTTTTATTCTCTCCAATATTATTTCTTCTCATCCTCTTTTTCCTTCTTATTCATTCCTACTTCTTCATTCTCATTCTTTTACTCTTCTCATTCTGTTCTATATCATTTTTCTCATATTCTACTTCATTTTCATTTTTCTCACTTCTTATTAAATTACATACTAAATTTTAAAATTCGAAAAAAATTTTAAAAAATTATTTTTTTTTTAAAAAAAACTAAAAAATCCGCCGGTAATATGCATTTCCGGTGGATTTTTCAATTTTTTTTTTTAAAATCCGCCGGAAACGCCCATTACCGGCAGAAAAAATCCGCCGGAAATTACTGACGGGAAAATCCGCCGGTAATGCACGTTTCCGGCGGATTTTTCAAAAAAAAAAAAAAAATTTATTTAAAAATTTTTTGCCGAAAATGTGCATTACCGGCGGAAAAAATCCGCCGGAAATTACCTGCGAAAATTCCGCCGAAAATTACCGGCGGAAATTCCGCCGGAAAACATTACCTACGAGCGTTTTACCGGCGGAAAAAATCCGCCGGAAACGTCACTTTTCCGGCAGATTTGGTGCATTTCCGGCGTATTTTTTCGCCGGAAATGCACGTTTTTCTTGTAGTGAATAAGATGTAGTGCAATGAGACACCCTATTATATGCAAACTCAATAAAAGGTAAACATTCTTCCCATGCCCTTAAATTAGATTTTAAAATAGTCCTAAGCATGGTTCCTAAGGTCCTATTGCCTACTTCGGTTTGACCATCCGTTTGAGGGTGGCAAGTAGTAGAAAATAGTAGCTTAGTTCCAAGCTTAGCCCATAAGGTCTTCCAAAAGTGACTTAAAAACTTTGAGTCCCTATCCGGCACAATGGATTTGGGCACTCTATGCAATTTAACAACTTCCTTGAAAAACAAGTTAGCAATGTGACATGCATCATCAACCTTGTCACAAGGAATAAAGTGGGCCATTTTAGAAAAACGGTCCACCACAACAAAAATGCTATCACAGCCATGTTTGTTCTTGGGTAGGATCTAAGAGCTGGGTAGGATCGGTGATAATTCCTCCTCGAAGAGCATTCTCCAACCTCTGCAACTCCTCTGCCGAAGGAGGAACCACCTCAGGTTGGCTCTGGGAGGTGAAATACCGGACCACCTCTGCATCAGTCACTGGTTTGGGATTTGGCTGAGGAGGAGGAGGAGAACACGCACAAGGAGGAGAATGCTGAGCTGCGATTAGGGGCGCGCCCAGAACCAGAGAAACGGCCGTCTGCAGGCAAAATAACTATAAGAAAAACTGAGGAGCCAGCAAACAAGAAGAAGGAAAATGGGAAAGCACCGTACCTTGGAGTTCTTAGAAGGGCGAGGGGTGTCTTCTGCCACCACAGCAGCCCTCTTGACCGCTAGCTGTGAAGGAGTTTCTGGTGGAGCACGCCGAGTAGACGGTCGCCGAAAGGTGATGGGGCCATCATCATCTTCCACATCACGATCAGTAGATGGTCCTGCAATTGGAAGGGAGACGAGCATGAGAAAAGAGAAAAATGAGGGAGTGAGCAATGAACGCACCATGAGAAACAGAAAACGTACCAATGACTGGCTGAGACCGAGTGGATGGCCGCCAAGCGGAAGTTGCGGGCCTAGGTGTCATTTCAATAACAGAAGGAGCGGTGCTGGTACTGGCTGGTGCTACAGAAGGGGATGGAACTGTGTGAGGATGGCCGAGATACTTGGAGAGATAATCACCAAGAGCCCGAGGGAAGACTAGGTCTTTAACGCCAAGCCACCAATTGGTAAAGGCACAGGTCTCCCCCGGACACACCTCGTAGTGCGCCCACACACTATCAGTGACCTTGTAGTAATTGTCGGTGATCATCTCGCACACCTGACCATCCGACAAACCCTCAAGGCTTGATAAGGCAAGGGAACATGCTGCATTAATCCAAATTTCTTACAAACAAAGTTAGGATGATAGTACTCCTCAAGAACCCCGCTGTAGCGAGAGGTAGCAAGGTAGCCAATTGGCAAGTCCCTGGCCACCAGGGCAGACCGCCAGTAGTCGCAAGCAGTACTGCGCTCCGCGAGAGAAAGCTGGTCTTCTTTTCTTTGAGGAGCGAAAATCCAGGAAGAGCCGTACCTCTTTTCTAGCACGGGATACCATGTCATCTCAGTTGCAGGCTGCGTAATGGGAAGCGCCAAGTGTCACCAAACGGAAGGCCAGTCTCTTCAAACCGTCACATCAAGTCATATCGAGGGTTTTTGTACCATCGATCACGTCCTCGCGGCCATACGACAACACAAAAAAGGGGGAAATTGTTAACACCCAGAAATAACTAAGTCGTAGGCCGAGGGTTGACGAAAAAGGGGAATAGAATTAGAGTGCTGAGGCGAGCCACTAGACTAAATCCAAGAGATAATTGCCAAAGGAAAGAACTCAAGAGAAGCCCTCGGGGCGTACCACAAGACAACTCTCTGAGGAAGGGGATAGCCCGAGGGGCAACGAGCGAAGCCGAGGGAGGGTAAAGCCTCAGTCTATAGAGTACCACGGCTAGGGTAGGCTCGGGTGCTTAAGTCACTGTCCGAGGATGAAGGCTAGCCGAGTAAACCAAGTGGCCGAGGCAAGGCAGATTTGCTTGGAAGACAAGGAAGAGAAAGCACGAAGACAGAACGCGGTTGAAGATCAAACGAAGGAGCGAGACCGCGAAAGGCGGAGCGAGGAAGTTCAGTGCTAGTGTGGTCGTGGGTAGATTACTCCGCCTCTTTAGGGCTTAGGAACAATGATAATCGTAATCTTAGATCAATCCAACGGTAGGCAAGTGTTGGCCATAGTAGTGGCCGACGAGAGCCTATGTATATAAATAGAAGGAGGGTAATTGTACAGGACACACATCAATCAATCAAACTCTACGTTTATTTCAATTTATCTTCTTTATTGCACTTTATCTTTATTTTCATGCATTAAGCCAGTAGAATAATCCAACCCTAGTGACGTGAGATGGGATACTTGAAGATAAGAATCCATTAGTGGTGAGTCTCTTTCCCACGTGGGGCAAGCGTGAGCGAGGTCCCGTGGAGGTTAAGTCGGGTGAGTGTGGTGGCACTCTTTCCATAGAGTGAGGTGAGGTGCTAGTTGTAACACCCCTTTTCTACCCGGTAATTATTCAACAAAATCAGAGTTTACAAAAACTTTATTTCATAATTCGAAAAAGGATGTCACACATTCATCGTTAAATAACACGTCTCATACGACATAAATAGCATCTGGTCAAAATACATCACCACGCAGCGGAATATAATATAAGTTTTAAAACATAAAATAACAACGTCCTGAATTGGACTCCAAATAGCAAAATATAACAACCAAAGTTTAGCGTTTATCCCCCCCTTGAGTGTTACACATCAAAGCAAGGACACCGACGACACCGACTCAGAATAGTGAAGGTACCTAAGCCTTCACTCGCAATCACCTGCACGTTACCGCATAAGGGTAACATTCAAACAGAAGGGGTGAGATATCTTCAATATAATAGTATAAAATGATAGGAAATATGCTAGAATATAATACTATATCTACCACTCCACTACACACATCAAATTACAACATACAACCAATTATAAGCATTACATCAAATTATAAACATTACGGCCAGTCACCATATG
The DNA here is from genome assembly GCA_039519185.1 of Astragalus membranaceus. Taxonomy (NCBI): domain Eukaryota; kingdom Viridiplantae; phylum Streptophyta; class Magnoliopsida; order Fabales; family Fabaceae; genus Astragalus; species Astragalus membranaceus. The sequence goes on along the minus strand of CM076851.1, from coordinate 8,188,324 downwards.
TCATGACAATGCATGAATGCAACCCACACCAACGAGCATATGCATGTGGTACCAAAATCACCAAAAGTCTTGCCCGTAAATAGGGGCGTCACCAAAATTGAGAGCTTTCACACCAGGCTCACCAATTCACCAAAAATCGAGCTTTCACACCAGGCTCACCAGTTTTATAAAAATTTGAGCTTTCACACCTAGCTCCAAGACCAAAGGTCTTCACCAAAATAATGCATATGCTGTATGCGACACCATGAATGCACACAGACAATCACCAAATCAGTCACAATGTGACACACCAACAACAATCACCAAATATCACCAAAGTTGGGCTTTCACACCTAGCCACAACGACACCGAAAACACCAACCACCCGACACAACGGAACACCAAGACTTGGAACCTTCACACCTAGTTCCAACAACACCAAGGTTTGAGCCTTCACACCTAGCATCAAACCGCACTAAGACACCAAGAGGACATAATTTTCCAAAACAACACCAAGACACCAAGGAGACAACAATTTTCCAAAACATTTGGGACGACGACATTATTTTGTTCTAAAACAGTAACTTTCAACAGCCAACCATTTCCTGAAAAATAGATCACTTTGCCTGAAATTAGAATATTCAGTTAGGCCTCTGAATAAGCTTTCCAAAACATTTTGAATCATCTAAATCGGACTCCCGAGTCAAAAGATACGTCAAAAACAAAACCGTGGAAAAATTGAGGAACATCCTGAAAATGGCGCCCAGGCACTGGGCGCCTAGCCAGAACACGCAACACAGAAAACTGGCGCCCAGGAGCAGGGCGCCCAGCAACAGGCAACAATACTGGACTTGGCGCCCAGCGACAGGGCGCCTGGCAACCAACACAACACAGATGACTTTGGCGCCCAGGAGCAGGGCGCCTAGCAACAGGCAACACTGTAGGACATGGCGCCCTTGGCGCCAAGACAGCCCAGAACAAAACGCAACACCAACAGGACACACCCAGACACAGCGCCCATGGCGCCTCCTGCGCCAAGACAGCGCGCCACAACACAATTAAGGCCCACGTGGTTGCTGGTTCCACCTGCTACAGCAAGCAAGAGCCACCAAAGCATAAGCATAAGAATCTGTTAATACGATCCCTATCAAAATTTATTTTAATGGCCATAATAGTTTAATGGACTTTAGACTCTTCCGTAGTTTAAAGAGTTCAACTTAGATTTAATTCGATGTGTCATTTTCATATCTGTCCGACAAATATTCTCTGTTTTGTCTTCTTGTTGTTGTATTTTAGCAGTTTATATGACACGAGAACCTTTACCTAACCAACCAACCAACCAAGATTGAATTCCGTTCACATTATTCTTTAAATATAGTTAGTGCAATAAACTATGTTTAATTGTGATGTCTTACCGTAATGGTGATCTATTGCAATGTGCATGTCGCTTTTGGGTTCCTTATTCTTAATACTTCTGCTATCCTGTATGCTATGGCTTATGAGACTAAGTCATTTGTTTAGTAATAGTTACTAAATCGTTACTAGCCATTGGATTGACAAAATTTCAATGAAATTCAATCTAATAGCTAGTTTTTAATAGGGGTAATTGTGTCACATCCATTTTTTGTGGTTTTAATTAAATTAAATAAATTAATAAATGTTCCTTTTTTTAGGGATTATTAAAACAAAAGCATTTATTTACTCATTGATTTTCTCTTCCACTATCTTCTCTCTCACACTCTCACAATTTTATCTGTCACGTTATTTTCATCTGTTATTTTTCTTCTTCTTCTTCTTTTTCTTCTTCTTCTTCTCTCTTCTTTTTCTTCATGTTACATATATCTTTCTTTATTTTTTTACGCAAAATATAGCCACCTTACATATGAGTATCTCTCACAAAACCATGTACATATCACAATGCAAATAAATTATTCCAATAAAATAAAAAGCAATCAATAATACTTTGTGCATCTAAGACAATCATGTCGGTTTGATTTTCATGCTGATGCTGACAACCCTGTACTGCCACAACAAAAACAAAAAAAGACCACATAAGTACGGAACATTTGTTAATAGACATTAACCAGTGAATAACATAACTTCGGTTAGTGGAATTCTAGCCAGGAAATAACATAACTTCGGTTAGTACAATTCTAACCAAAAGATAACATAACTTCGGTTAGAGGAATTCTAGACAGGGAATAACATATCTTTGGTTAGTCCAATTCTAGCCAGGGAATAACATAACTTTGGTTAGTGGGTTTCTAGCCAGGATATAACATAACTTCGGTTAGTCCATTAATCAACATCATAACGATGAAAAACTGATTTTAGTCCCATGTTCATCAACATCATAACGAGACATGATCAATGGCGTGCTTCAATGGCGTGGATCAACGGAGTCCTTTTTTTAAACACCCGTGGGCGTCTTATTTTTTGGCGTGAGTGCGTTTTTTAGGCTTCTTTTGCGTGAAAAATAAAGAAAGATATATGTAACATGAAGAAAAAGAAGAAGAAGAATAAGAAGAAGAAAAAAAGAAAAAGAAGAAGAAAGATAACAGATGAAAATAACGTGACAGATAAAATTGTGAGAGAGAAGATAGTGGAATTGTGAGAGTGTGAGAGAGAAGATAGTGGAAGAGAAAATCAAGAAGTAAATAAATGCTTTTGTTTTAATAATCCCTAAAAAAAAGAAACAATTATTAATTTAGTAAATTACTACTATAACACTTTAGTAACTATTACTAAGCTACTAGCTTAGTAGCATAAGTCAGACTCCCTGTCATATATATTGTTTTGCATTGACTAAAACAAATTTAATGAACAAAATAATGTAAGAATTTTACAAAATTATCGTTATTATTGTTATAAATGCATAATAGAGTTTAATGATTTAAGAGTGATATTCTTATTATTAGTTTGAAGATAAAATTGAAAAGAGATAACTAATATTATTTTGAAACCATAATATAACACTTATTTTGAGCCACCTAGAGTGAGAGAGAAAATGGTAGTCGTGCAACACAAGCACATGATAATCTCTATCTATTAATGCAACATCTACTTTTCCCCATTTTGAGCGCCAAATACCCCCCTTCCCCCTCCCCCTCCCCCCACCCACTATCCCCCCTACCCCCTCTTCTTTTTTTTTCATTTTTTTTTGGAATACATAAAAATTTAGAAAAAAAATTTTACTATAAATATTTTAGGTTTGTTCCTCAATAATTGAATAGGTGAAAAATGAAAATAAATTTCGTGATAAATTATGTAAAGTTTGTTCCTCGGTAACCTGTTTGGTGAAAAAAAATCATAACGGTGAAAAATGAAAATAAATTTCGTGATAAATTATGTAAAGTTTGTTCCTCAGTATGTAACCTGTTTGGTGAAAAAAATCTTAACGAAATGAGTAAAGTACAATGCTAACCCTATATATTAATACACTATCTACTTTACACCCCCTCCCCCTACCCCCTCTTCTTTTTTTTTCATTTTTTTTTGGAATACATAAAAATTTAGAAAATTTTTTTTACTATAAATATTTTAGGTTTGTTCCTCAATAATTGAATAGGTGAAAAATAAAAAAAAAATTCGTGATAAATTATGTAAAGTTTGTTCCTCAGTAACCTGTTTGGTGAAAAAAAATCATAACGGTGAAAAATGAAAATAAATTTCGTGATAAATTATGTAAAGTTTGTTCCTCAGTACGTAACCTGTTTGGTGAAAAAAAGTCATAACGAAATGAGTAAAGTACAATGCTAACCCTATATATTAATATACTATCTACTTTACACCAATTGAACGCCAAAAACACCCCCTCCCTCTTACCCCCCTCCCCCTACCCCCCTCTTCTTCTTTTTTTCATTTTTTTTTGGAATACATAAAAATTTAGGAAAAAATTTGATCTATAAATATATTAGGTTTGTTCCTCGATGATCGAATAGGTGAAAAATAAAAATAAATTTCGTGATAAATTATGTAAAGTTTGTTCCTAATTTCGTTACAAAATACATAAAGTGTGATGCTAATCAGCGTGTTTTGAGACACTTCGGTGTTCGAATAGGTTTGTTCCTCAATAATTGAATAGGTGAAAAATGAAAATAAATTTCGTGATAAATTATGTAAAGTTTGTTCCTCAGTAACCTGTTTGGTGAAAAAAAATCATAACGAAATGAGTAAAGTACAATGCTAACCCTATCTACTTTACACCATTTGAGCGCCAAAAACACCCCCCCTTACCCCCCCACTATCTACTTTACACCATTTGAACGCCAAAAGCACCCTTCCTCCCCCCTTACCCCCTCCCCCTACCCCCTCTTTTTTTTTCATTTTTTTGAATACATAAAAATTTAGGAAAATATTTGATCTATAAATATATTATGTTTGTTCCTCGATAATCGAATAGGTGAAAAATGAAAATAAATTTGTGATAAATTATGTAAAGTTTGTTCATCACTAACCTGTTTGGTGAAAAAAAATCATAACGAAATGAGTAAAGTACAATGCTAGGTAGTATGTTTTGGGATGCTTCAAAATTTCGTGACAAATCAGTAATCTGTTTGGTGAAAAAAATCATAACGAAATGAGTAAGGTACAATGTTAAGTAGTATGTTTTGAGATGCTTCAGAATTCACAATAGTGTGTTTTTTTTTTGCTTTACTGTTCGCAAAAAATCCAACTATTCAAATATGCAAAATTTGTACCTCTAACCAGTTTAGTGGGTAAAAATATAACTTCGTTACAAAATACATAAAGTGTGATGCTAATCAGCGTGTTTTGAGACACTTCGGTGTTCGAATAAAATTTAACCGTTCTAATACTCAAAAATATAATTTTGTGCCAATTCTTCTTCCTTCTTTCTTCTTCTATGTTGTAACACTAATAGTACACAACTATTTTTTGGTGAATTAACTTAGCCGCGTCATTGTTACCACTTCGTGCATAGCACGGGTGTACGGCGCTAGTAAAAGCATAATGGTATCATTCTTTGTAACTACTGAGTAATGAGGTATTCGAGTTTGTAAGGATGCGTTACAGCTTTGCAATTTTATGTGATAGTGAAAAAAGTATTGGCTTATTCCATGGACATGAGAAAAAGTACCTAATCACATAATTCCTTGTGTTCTTCATCGCTTTCTTTGTGGGTGTAGTGAATCCTTAACACTATATGAGAGATCCTTAAGCATGAGTAGATAAATCAAAGTGGAGCTTGCAAAATTTTCCGCAACAATCTGAATATCCTAAATTTAATGATGGGAGTTATTACGAGTGTAATGACCGTAGAAAGAGTGCCTATAAGAGTTGTCTCATTTGTAAATGAGTAGGTATTAGACAGAACAGTAATGAACACTTATTTATGTACCACTTTCTCTCCTACTTGAATTTGAGAGGATCTTAAGCCTAGGCGTGGAGAGAGAGTAGGGATAGGAATAGATTTTGTCAGTTGAATTAAACCCAACCTAAATTCTAAGATGCTACGTGCTAATTCTTATAAATTAAACTTTATTTTTAACTTACTTTTGTGCCTAGCTAACTAAACTAACGTGCTTCAATCAACACCTATATGCCATAGACATGAGACCTACATATGCATGCAACATATAGATATACCCAACTTGTAACATGTAATCACATGATCACATAGGTCCATAAATCACCACTACATCTATTCTTTCTTTTGTGTTGTGTGTCCCACAAGAAACCATCATGTGTTGCCAACTGTTTTTAACCTTAACTGAGAATCTTTGGTCCCACTATTACCACCCCCTATATTTCCCCTAATATCAATCCATTTAGTATAAAAAAAACCTTAGTGTATTTGTCTTCCTTTTTTGCCAACTTTGTGTTTGTATTGGTGTCCATTGCCATAGTCGGCTATACTTAAATTATTATTATATATAGTACAACATCATGCACATCAACATTCCTTTTACAGCCAAAACACAAAGCACTATCAATGGCCTAAAACTATCCACGTGTCACCCACCTACCTTCTCACCTTAGGGCTTAAGCAATAAACATCTCTCTATTTCCTTTCTCATCTATATTACTTGTATGGAGAGGAAAAAATAAATTGATCCCTCCTAGGTTGTTACCATAAATTTGATGCGACTTCCTCCACTACTACTACTAACCCCCCTACCCCACCCTCCCACAAGTAACGATCACAACTTGAGATTCAGATCCCATGCGATCGGTAAAGTTGCGTAGTCATGTATTTAGTGATTTTGAATCGTTAAATTCTGATCAGACGATTTAGAATTTTAGCTTAAAAATAAATATAAAACATAAAGTTATAATTTAGACCATCTAATCAAGATTAAACGAATAAGATCTGTTCATGAATGCGCGACCATGCAATAGCACGACTACATATAATCCACTTCCCACAACTTGCAAATTAATTTTTTTTTCTGATTTTTTGTTATAATTATTGCTTCTTTACAGATAGATAAGGCCATAAATAGGTATTATGATAGAGACATAATATATTATAAAGAAATGACATGCTCATTTCTCATCAGCTTCCTGTCTTTCCTTCTATCAAACCACTCTTCCTATATTCACCAATTCCCTTGCACCTAAAATTTGATACCTTTCATTACTCTGATTGCATACAAGAAAATCCTACTTTTTTTTTTATTCTAAAGTCTTTTTTGTTACTACTACTAGTGCCTTTAGATTAAGGAGAAGAATTTAAGACATGGGTTTGAGTTCGAAGCAAGTTTCTAGTAGAGGACTTGATTGGAACAAAACATTGCTTGAAGCTCAAAACATAGATCTCCCAAAAGCTCTTCCTATGAGGAAACAACAACAACAACAAGAAAGTCAAGAATTAGAAGCTGTGAAGTGTCCAAGATGTGATTCAACCAACACAAAATTTTGTTACTACAACAACTACAACAAATCTCAACCTCGTCATTTCTGCAGGGCTTGTAAAAGACATTGGACTAAAGGTGGAACTCTACGAAATGTTCCTGTTGGTGGTGTCAGAAAGAATAAGAGAGTCAAGAAATCAGCTTCTGTTACCACGCCCACCAATTCTGCTAATACCACCCCCTCAAATGCCAACAAGAACATAGATGTTGAGTTGAGTGGTAATATGACAATTCAAACACTTGAAGTTGGTGATCAGAGAAGCATTCCTTCTTCACTCTATCAATCTTTAATTCATCAACCATCTATGTTACAATCACAGAATCTGATGAATACAAGAGATTCAGAAGGTAAAGATTTTGGTATAGGAAATGGAATTTTTCTAAGTTCATCTATGTCTTTTCCTCAAAACCAAACACATCTTTTTCCATTCTCAAACTCAACCTCTTTTGATACTAACACATGTGGAGTATCAACTTCTTTGAGATCATCATCCAATGTTTATAACTGTGGTGAAGAGTTTAAAACAATGGAAGAGTCAACAATTAATAGTAGTGTAATGGCAAGCACTACTACACAGCCTTGGGAGATACCAACAACAAGTAATGGTATGGAAATGTCAAATTATTGGAGCTGGGAAGATATTGATTCATTGGTTTCAACTGATTTAAATGCTCCTTGGGATGATTCTGACATCAAACCATGAGAAATTAAAAAGGATAATATAATAGATTAGTTAATTAATTGGGGTGTTTTGTTTTTGTTTTGTTATTTTCCATACATATTATTAGTCAGTGTTCTTGTTTTCATATGGAACATATAATGTAATATGAACCTGTAATTCTTAAGTATTTGGAGCTGTCTAATTTTACCTTCAGCTTCAGATTCAAGAATGTGACTCAATGTGTTTTTGCCTGTTCATTTCTCTGTCATTTTCTCTATAATAAAATGGCGTATTAATTAATATATGCTACTATATGTTACTAGTAGGTTAGCATTATTATTAAGTTTAGAATTATTTTTATTGATTGTTGTGTTAGTGCTTTGTGATGGGGACTACATGGGGTATGATCCAGCACAACTGAACTGACAGAATGTGATGGAAGATTCTTGTGGATATGTTGAAGTGATGTAACAATGATTTGATTGCACACGATTTATCACCACCATTAATTGAGAATCATTCTTTCGAAAGAAGTTTAGTTGCAAACTAGTTTATTAATATTGTGGGATATTCTATTATGTTATATACTATTATTATATACGAGTAATGCTATTTAGCCAAAGTTTTTTAGTCAAAAATAGACAAAAACCAAATTACAACATCAATTAACCAAGTTTTTTAAGTCACTAACCAACCTACTTTTTCACAGTTTTCTAGGCCATTGACTAAAAACTGTGAAAAAGTAGGTTGGTTAGTGGCTTAAAAAACTTGGTTAATTGATGTTGTAATATGGTTTTTGTCTATTTTTGGCTGAAATTTTTTGGCTAAATAGCATTACTCTATTATATACATCACTAACCGGTTATCTGTGGGCTTATTATAGTTCACATGGTATTTTCATATGGTTTTTTTAACCCCCAGTTACTCAAGTTATACCCCCACAATTTTTGTTAATCTCAAAATACTCCTGAAAATTTAAATTTAACGGATTTACCTGTTTAACCGATAAATCCGTTTATAAATAAATCTAAAAACAGAAGTATGTTTTGACAGTTACTTTCGTTTGCAACAAAAAATGTAAAACGGAAGTAGTTGGAGAAGCTTACATCCGTTTTGTTAATTTTACGAAACAGATGTAAGTTGTTATTAGATAAATTCGTTTTTAGCAATGTAAGGTAACAGATTTATCTATTAACAAGGTACTTCCGTTTTGTTATTTGTACATACGGATTTATCTATTAATTAGGTAAATCCGTTTTGTAAAAAAAAGCAAATAAACCTATAACACCTCTGTAAATAATAAATATAGAAAAATTACAAAAAACTACTACAAAAATAAGTAAATGAAACGTCAATCTAAATCATTTGAATCAGCTGCTAAGTCTACAATGATGGGCGGATGAGCGGGTGGTGGCAGGACCGGAGCGTGAGCAACCCATAGCAGAAAACGCCCGGTATACAGATCCAACCATGAAGTAGATTCAAGAGATGTAAAACGCTCCCATTGAAGACAAATTGGAGGCAACAGACAGTCGGGCAAAAACGCAACATGCACCCAGTGACAGTGGTTCACGTGTAGAATAGAGATGATGCTGCGACTCTTAGTAGAAGAATAAGTACCTCTCAAAGGCAAATAAGTAAATGCCTGTCCCAAAGATAATTCAACTAGGACGACATTATATTTGGTAGATATAATGTACCCCATTTCAGGAAAGCTCAGCCACTTGTCTTTGTTCTACCTCCCATAACCTCTAAAAAATAAGGACTCCTTAATAACTGCAAGTATAGCTCAGAACGAGAGTTTATTTCTTGGATTAATTCTTGTCAAATTAAAGACCAACTTTCCTCACCAAGACCAAGACCAACAACGACTGCTCGAAAGCCACAATTACCATCCGGTTCCACATCAATAATATCTGCAACATAAGAGTGGAAGTGAAGAGGAACCCACGGTAATAGCAATTTAGAAGTCCCCTGCTGTGTTAATTTATTTGAAGCCCGCTGTGATAATTTAGGAGAAGCCCCCATGTGACTGTGATAACCGCTGTGATAATTTATTAGAAGTCCCAGAGTCTTGAGTATTTTTCATCTTCTCATCCACATACTCCCAACCAGAAGGATTGCGCTTCACATGATAGAATTTTTGCTTCTTTTTCTTGGGTGCACCATTTGTTTTAATTTTAGATGGTGGTGGAACCATTGAAGAAGTGGTAAGGAATGCAAGCTCATCAATCTGTTTCTTGAACACAAATTTCTCCTCCGGAGTCATACCATTATATATCGCCCATATCATCTCCATAGAGTAAGTAATGTCACATTCAGCATATTTTTCTTGAGAGACATCCTCATCCAAAGAATCCAAACTCAAATTTCTCCAATGACCGTCAACAACCTCCAACGGAATAGAAGTACCAGAGACATGATAGACACCAAGCTCACAAGCACAAGGCAACAGATGTGTCGTTCTAATCACGCACCCACAACGAGCTTTGTCATACCCCACACCAGAGGTGGTTTTTACAAACTCCTTAGCAATATGATTCAGAGCTTTTACAGATACAAGACCTCGTATCTTTTTGTAGAAAGGAGTATTGTGAGCCACTTCAATACAGTTGAGGCTTTTTTGGAAAGTGCCAACAACTTTATCAAAATGAAGCATAAGCATACCATGCACAGATTGCCAACACTTACATAGGTCTCCTCCAGAACTCCCCAACGCCCTCTTCAAAGCCCAATGAGCCGACTCAACTCTTAAATAATAACATAAATAAACACGTGTAAAAAAATATTAAACAAGTGCAAAAAAATATTAAACAAGTGTCTTGGTGGTTGTATTCCCGAAGTGTGCTACCCGGTTAGTCCATGCCAAAATAAATCTGTGCTTATGATTAGTCAACCATGTGCCATTCAAGTACTTAAGAAGAGCGGGCAAATCGACACGAGTACTCCAATATCTTCAACCGCTGTGAGTACTCAACCTCGTCAAGTGAATCAATAAGATCGTGCCAAAGAGAGATGACTGACTTTTGCCTATCCACATGCACCAACAACTCTTTAATCTTTGCTTTCACATTCTTAGTTATGTGCCACACACACAACAAATTTACAGAGGTCGGAAATACTTCATGAATGCCACTCATAAGACCAAGATCCCTGTCAGCCAAGAACACCCGAGGTGATAGGCCGTGTATATTAAACAAATCTTTCAATTGCTGCAATGCCCAAGTAAAATGAGAATCACGCTCATGTGCAAGATATGCAAATACAACCGAGAAAATTATCTCAGTTGAAGTGACTCCTACAATCTCCAATAGAGGTATTCGGTATTTATTGGTCTTGTAAGTCGTGTCGAGAATAAGAACCTTTGGAAACAACCTGAATAATTTAATAGAAATGGGATGTGCCCACATGATGTCACTAACCACATCTGACCCCTCAACTTTCCTACTCCAACATAAATAATTCTCAGACTCAATCAATCTCAGCAGCTCCTGAATATCAGTTCTAAGACCCCTCAAAGAAGACCTATAGGCGTAACGCTGCCTATATATGTGGGGCATAGAAGTCACATTGCCCGGAAATTTTTTCTTCAATGCATTAAGACAATCTTTTGGGCCAACCCTCAATGAAGTGTGCTCATCGACCATAGCCTTCTCCTCCATCGATAACCGACCAAACTCGAGCCGGTCGAGGTAGTAAGCAGCTCATGTGTGTGGAGTCCAGACCTAACCTTCACACGCCAACCCCCATCACGAACAGTACAAGTAGCTCTCAACTTAAATGGACAGTCGCACTTCTTTGACCAGATGACTCTAGAATTATTAGTGACCTTCCCATGCTTCTCGCAGCCAAAAATAATTTTATCTCTCGTCCCCCTTTTACCCCCACCTTTGTCAGATCTAAGAATGATAACCACAACTCCAATGCCTCTCCCAACGTCTCTGACCAACGTATAACATCCTCACGTGAAGGAAAGAGCAACAAAATAAAAAATTGTTAGGTACTTAATTAATTAAATATACCGTCTCCATCTTGAATGACCCTGATGTATCTCTCTCGACCGGAACCAACTGTGACTCTGTATCCATATGTTTTAGTTTTACGAGATAAAATAAAACATAAGACATAATAATATAATTACGAAACAGATTTATCTGCTATGGACATAAATCCGTTTTGGTTTTTTCGAAACAGATTTATGTGGTAACAAATAAATCCATTTTGGAGCAAATTTAAAAACGGAAGTAAGTTTGCAATATATAAATCCGTGCATCAAATTTTTTTAAAAACGGAATTAAATTTTTAAACGTAAATCCGTTTTGACACAATTAAATGTCAAACGGAAGTAAGCCTTTTGAGATACTTTCGTTTTGAGAAAAAAGTCAACTAACGGAACTATCTTTCTCCGTTTACTTCCGTTTCACTAGTGGAAAAAATGCCTTTTATAACTGTCATTTATATCGGTTAAAAAGGGCCTGATATTAAAAGTGACGCGGTGGCAGTTTTGTAATTAAAATTACAATTTTTATATCGGTCGCCACTGGAACCGATATAGAAAGTGCAAAAACTATCTTTCATATCGGTTCCCTTGCATAACCGTTATAGAAAGTCCAAAAATTTAGGCTTCCATAACGGGTCATAAAACCACCCGTTATAGAAACGAAAAAAGTTTTGTTCTCATCTCTATTCATTCGACGTTTCTCATTCACTCTCCCATTTTCACTCTTTTCTAACTAACTTTCCCCTCTTCTCCATTGAACCTCCTATCTCCGCCACTTCCTCCTCCTTCCTCCGCTCTCTTCCGCGCTCCTCCACCCTCCTCTGCTCACCTACGACCTCCTCTCCTCTGTTCCCTCTCACTTTTCCTCCCCCACCACTCTTCATCCCTAAATCGACCACCACCACCACGTGCTCTCTACTCTGGTCGCGTGCCACCCCCACCACCACCGGACATAGATCTCTTCTTCTTCCTCATGGGTAAGTTTTATGCTTCTATTCTTCTTCTAACACAACATCCCTAACTTTTGATTAACTCGAAACCCTAACCCACTCTTCCTAATTTTTGAATTTTATGGCTTCTAGAGATTCAACACAGTGTCAATCAGTGCCATCATCGATCAATTTCGGTATTCGATTCAGTTCACATCATCACTTCCTTGACCCCTCATTTGATCATAGCGGCACCGGTTTCATCCGATGGCACCTAGCCGCAGAAAGGGTGCCAGTAAAGCAGTGGCGGCTGCCGCTGCTCACCGCCAATGGAAAGTGGGCGATCTTGTTCTTGCCAAAGTTAAGGGGTTCCCTGCATGGTCTGCTACGGTAACTGATCTTTTTCCGTTTTGCAATTTATAGCTAAAAGTTTATATCTTTCTTTTGATCGACGTATTTTTTCATATGTATCTGGACTGCATGTTGGTGGGTTTTAGAATTATTGGTTCAATGTGTGGACTTGTCTGTGATTATTGATTATTATTGTGGATCCCACCCTTAAACTTACCTTGTTATTCATGGATTTTACACGCTTTTCGACTTTAATGGTTACTTCAATCTCGAATGGGGTTTTATTTGGGGAAGGCGACTTGTTATTCAATCGTTAATTGTGACGGAGAAGATAGAAACTAGTGACCATAGGCTTAAACCATTTCCAGCTTTGAGTTTCCCATCTTTCTCCTCCTCCTGGGTAAAATAACGATGAACAATTAACTATATGCTTGGTGCATGATTAGAATTTAAGGTCAACAATCTTAAATGAGTAATTTTTTTTGTTGTAAATGATGATAAAGGATTAAAATTCATGTTCCTCATTTGGTATTGTATAGTGATAAATGAAAGAATTTAAAGGCCATTTCACCTTGCTTTTCCTTTTTCTTATGGCGAAAGCTAGTCTATAATCTGAAGGAAGCTACTGTGTCCAAGAAGTGAAGACTCCCAAAGGGATCATCTTAGCCACAACTGGTTTTTGAAGAAGTCTTGGAAAGGAAGAGAAACAGCTAAAATGAAGATAACCCGATGACAAAGCAAAAATATTGCCATTTTTCCTATCCTTGTCCTCGATGACAAAAGCAAAAGTGGGAGAGAGATGAAAGCATGATGAGTGTAATGGAGGAGAGTGCAAGACTTTGAAATGTTACGGTAACATTGTTACCATGTCAGGCAGGATTTGAGTAAGCTTTCCCCTTAAAATTATGGTAAAAGTTACTCCCATGAAATTCCTGCTTTTTTTCCACCCACTAACTAAACATTCTATCTTTTCCATTAAATCCCCCCCTTAAATTCACTTCTTCTTACCCTTCAACAGTACAACTTCCGACCAAACACACTATGGGTGTTGGTTTGTATTCATGGTAGATCAGAATTGATTTTGTCTCCCATGTGATTTTAGTGAAAATCAAGGTGTTTGTTTTTTCGTCCAAGCTTTAATTTTAGATTAAAAGCATAAATCACTTCACATGTTACTCAATTTTAACGAAATCAAATTCATTGAAATTCATGCTTGTCAAATAATAACCCAAACACACAACTAGTAAATATGAAAAATAGTGGTTGAGGTAAAAAATGATTGGAAAGAAGTGTTTTTATTGTTTTTAGGTATTTCATTTGATATTTTGAGTTCTTTGCTGGTGGCAGGTCAGTGAGCCGGAGAAGTGGGGTTACTCCACTGATTGGAAGAAAGTGCTTGTTTACTTTTTTGGAACCCAACAAATGTAAGTATGCTTATAGCAATTGATTTGAAATTAGCAAAACTTAAGGAATGAAATATACCTTGTTCAAATTTCCTAACCAATGCAATTGAAGTTAAGTTTATGTGACATTTGATATCCACAATATCACGATGGCTTATATGGTGCTTGCTAGTAAGATTTGACTGTGGTCTTCTTTTTTGATGCTCAACTGTTTCTATTTCTGAAAAGTTGTCAGGTAGTGCCGATGAAGGACTTCCCTTCCTTACTGGTATTATTTTCATGAGCTTGATTAGGCTGGATCTGCATAATATGTTCATATGTGATGCAGATTACCCTTTTTGCATTCATGATTTTATCATTTGAGAATACGTTTTTTTATTTCAAAATCGTTATATCAAAGCTTTGTAGGAGATGCTTACTTTTAGTTAGCTTTATGTTACTCGGCATGTATATATGTTTGAAGATTTGGAATTGTTAACATTCTCTGTTGTTTGAGATGATACTAGTAGTAACTATTAACTAATTACTAAGACATTTCTAGGGCATTTTTTTAGGGCATGATTTATATACATGTGAGATTATTTTAATCTTCATTTTAGCTTGTCAATTGTTGGTTTATTTATATCTAGTCAAGGTAGCAAATATGAAGGTTAGGATACATGTCAGTTTTTCTTAATTCTTAATCTTCCAGCCTGAAATAACCATCTCATACTGTTGCTGCTTATTATTACTAGTTATACCTCAGGGCATGGTTAATTATCATTGTGTCTTTAGGCTATGGCTGTTCAGTATTAATGATGATTGTGTCTTTAAGCTATACCTTTTGAGTATTAATTAGGAATGTTTTTGAGTATTGAGTTAGAGGAGAGCTAGCGACACACTAACACTCATTTTCTAATTAGGAATGTTTTTGGGACCCATATGAATTTCAATCAATAGAAGAGTGTACTGGAAAGAGTGTGTTTGAAAGTGATACTAGCATTTCTCTTTGAATGGTATGACTGCATTTTTTTGATGGTCTACTCTGTCCCACTATCTGGGATTAATTAACTACTTTAGATGTAGTGTCTGAATCCTGCTATTTAGTGCCTTTTCAGTTATTATTTAGTATCCACACTTGGCAAAGTTATGCTGACAACCTGTATCCTTCGGCCTTCTGATGGAAGTTAATGTTATCAAGTTTAATCAAACATAGATCACTCCTAAGATAGTATGAATATGATATGATAACAGTATTGTCTTGTAATCATAGTTTTGAAAACTGGATTGGTTTCTATAGCAGTCATGATGCCCATGGTGACCATGTTGGAGCTTGGAAGTAATGCAATACCAACTTAGAAAAGGAAAAAAAAACAGATGAGCCTCACAGACCCAGTTTGTTTTAAACCATAAATACACCCTACTAATTGCGCACATTTCTGCCATCACTCACACATCTCTGATGCATGGCTCATTTCTGGCGAACTCAGTGATCTTTTGTGATCCTTTATTTGGCAAACTGCAGTTTCTCATCTTTTTTTGTTCTCTACTTCCCTCTTTTTGGAAGCCTCTCTAAATTCCCCAATTTTTGACAAGTTTGAATTGATGGCTTTGTTTCATTGTTTGAGTGAATTGCCTTGGAGATATCCACTTTAACTGTGCTTTTTACAAATGCATTCATCATGTAAAAGCTCAAGCAACGTGTTTTTTGTCTCAATGAACTAACCCTTAATTTTTTCAGGAAATCAGAATCTCCCATACCAAGATCAAGACCTACAAAGGCAGAATCTGTTGAAAGTGGTGAAAAGATTAGTCAAAACTGCAAACTTCCACCTGCAAACAGTAGTCATCCATCCCGTTCTTGCAATGCTAATATTTATTCCGGCAATGAAAATACTAAGGAAGGGATCTTGAAGGATGGTAAATCATCATTCACCAACAATTGTGCTCTAGGTGATTCAGATTTTGCCATCGCAAATGGGATTGGTGAGCTCTGTATTCTAATGATCTTGAGTTTTTTCGTTCTTACTCTTCCTGTTAGTGCTAGAGAAGGTAGAGTCTAGAATTTAAAGAAGAATCACATAGAAGAGACTCCAGTACGATGAAGGGAAACCTCCTAGTACAAATTGAATTAACAATTATTTTTGGTTTCTCATTATTAGTTAGGGTAGGGTTTTAGTTACTTCTTTAAGACTTTTACTAATTTTCCCTCTAATTGCATGCATGACTCTCCTTGCTTATACTGCTTTATCACTACCAACCAAAGAGCATAAGCTTAGTATTACAAAGATTGGGAAGTTGCGGTAGATGGGTGGACATGCAAGCTGATACAAAATAAATGCATCAAAGAGAAAATAATGGAACAGAACCATTGACATCGTTCATTGGTTCTATATCCCGGCTCCTCTTTAATATATTGGTTATAGGGCCTCTGTAAATATTTTCTAAAGACAATGTTTCTAGAGACACAGTTGCACTTTATCTTTTTATCATTTAGCTGGTTCATATTAATTTCTGGAGCAGAACCATTGACATCGTTCATTATTTAGGTCCTTCAAAAGGAGAGAGTAATTATGAGGAAGCTGTAAAATTTGATCCTATTGTTCATTATTTGCTGTTAAATTTGTGAGATTGCTTTATCTTTACCAAATCTTTATCAAATTGTTTGTGGTTGTGTCTTGCATTTTTGCAATTAATATAGAGTCTGTTGCATCTCATTTGGATTTTTGATTTCAGCCTTACTTGCTATTTGTGTTAAGGAGACATACAATCAAGGAGTTATCTATCAAGTTGGTTGAATTGGTTGAAAATCAAGAGTCTGTGACTTTGGTTATGCTCGCATACTTCAGTCAATACTTGGAGGAATATAGGTGTGATAGCATATTACTGACTTTCTTTCCTATTTTCACCCACCTATTTTTTATCATGTGATACAGATGAAAGGCTTAATGACATTGTTGGAAGTGCATATTATGTTGCTCCTGAAGTTCTCCATAGATCTTACACCAAAGAGGCTGATGTGTGGAGTATAGGTGTGATAGCATATTACTGACTTTCTTTCCTCTGTAATAACACCTTGTTCTGTTACTTAGATTCCCCTCAGTTTGTCTGGTTGCTCTCTCATATGTTCCTTTTGTTTCCCTTTTGGTCTCAGAATTCATTACAACATAGAAGGATGGACTTTGAGGAATTTTGTGCAGCTGCATTGAGTGTGCATCAACTTGAAGCTCTTGATCGTTGGGAACAACATGCACGCTGTGCGTATGAACTTTTTGAGAAAGATGGAAATAGAGCTATTGTTATTGAAGAACAAGTTAAAAGCACTTCTGTCATAGTAATTGTTTGTTACTATTCATAAGTATATGGCTAATGACTGTCATGTTTTTTCTTAGATGAATCGATTAATCCACATAAGTATATCCTAAGTTTTCTCCTTGGATGAATTGATTAATCCAAACAAAGCTATAAAGTCTTCCCTACATGAAGACAGCCTCACTTTTTTTTTTTAAAAAAAAAGAGACTTTTCATATCGGTTCCAAAGAAAATCGATATGAAAAGTCTTTTTTTTTAAAAAAAAAAGACTTTTCATATCGGTTTTCTATGGGAACCGATATGAAAAGTCTTTTTTTTAAAAAAAAAAAAAACTTTTCATATCGGTTTTCTATGGGAACCGATATGAAAAGTCTATTTTTTTTTAAAAAATACTTTTCATATCGGTTCTAGGGGCAACCGATATAAAAACAACTTTTCATAACGGTTCAGAAACCGATATGAAATGTCCCTACTTTCTATATCTCCTTTTTCGGCATCGGTTCGGGAACCGATATGAAATGTCAATTTTAACCGATATAAAAAGCCTTTTTTCCATTAGTGTTTGGCGTCGTATTTAATGCAGTTTTAATGATTAACAGATTTATCTCTACTACAGGTAAATCCGTTTGCTAATATACTGGGTCCCACTAGAGAATCTCGTCCAAATTCAATTTAGTGTAATAAATGAGAGGGTTATTTTCGGGTTTCTAAAAATTGTAGGGGTAGATGGGTATAGGGTGGGGGTATAAAAAAAACCCTTTTCATATTTGCTTCAGTTTAATAGAACATTTGTAGGGTATACTTGCCCGCCCTGTTTTCAAGGTTTGTTTATGTTTGTCGTTTCTTCTATTATTGCACAACTGTGGACCCTTGTAGACCATACATGGATTTGTACACAAGGGGATATTAGTTCTTATTTTAAGGGATTATAAGTTATATATATATATATATATATATATATATATATATATATATATATATATATATATATATATATATATATATATATATATATATAATGAAATAATTTGTTTCAATACAAACTCAACTAAAATAAAATGTTATGGTAGAATAGTCGAAGTTTATATCAATATTAAAAAGTGCAAATGAAAATTACAATAGAATTATAGAAAAAATAATTATAAATGTATCTATCAGCCGAATATGTAATAGCAGTATTTTACACTAAGAGCAACATCCACTTATTAATCTTTGAAGGTTCAACTAGTGTGTGGACCTGTGCGTCGCACGGGGCAAAAACTTCAGTTAATACGAAATTTCTGTCTTGTTAAAATTTGTTTTTAAAATTGCAATATGAAAAGTCTCATTTGTTGATCATTTGAATGCTAAAGTACCTCAAAACACGCTGTTTAGCATCACACTATGTATTTTGTCATGACATTATATTTTTTTCACCAAACCGGTTTTTGAACCACAAATTTTGCATATTTGATTCATTAGATTTTTTTGCAAACACTAAAGCATAAAAAAACATACTATTGCGATCACTAAAGCATCCATAAACACACTACATGAGAAAATATTGTTTAAATTGAAGCAAAGTATGAATTAAACAAAATATGTAATAAAAAAGGCGATTGCAAACTTTAAAACTAAAATAGAGTGTGTACATATTTGTCACGAAATTATCATTATTTTTCACCAAATCAGTTATTGAGGAATTAACTCTGAGTATTTGAACGATTAAAATTTTTTTCGCACACTAAAGTACCCCAAAACATGTTGCTTAGCATCACGCTTTACGTATTTTGTCACGAAATTATTTTTTTTTCATCAAATCGGTTATTGAGACACAAACTTTGCATATTTGAATAGTTGAATTTTTTTACAAACACCCAAAGCATCAAAAAACACTACTTAGCATCGTACTTTACACATTTCGTTTTGAGATGATTTTTTTCACCAAACCGATCACTGAGGAACAAACTCTGCGTATTCGAATAGTTAAAAAAATTGATATTGAGGAATGAACTTTGAGTATTTGAACGGTTAATTTTTTTTCACACACTAAAGTAGCTCAAAACGCAATGCTTAGCATCACACTTTATGTATTTTGTCACGAAATTATATATTTTTTCACCAAACGGGTTATTGAGGAACAACATATGGCTATTTGAACAGTTAATTTTTTCCAACTAAGTACCCCAAAATACACTGTTTTGCATTGCTATTTCCTTTCAACAAACTTTGCGTATATGAACAACTAAATTTCTTTTCAGACTCTAAAGTAGCTCAAAACACACTGGCTAACATCACACTTTGCATAATTTATCACGAAATTAATTTTTATTTGTCACCAATCCAACTATCGAGAAATAAACTACACGTATTTATAGATTCTACTTTTTTCCCTAAATTTTAGTTTACTCTCTTAAATATTAAAAAAAGAGATAAAGAAAAAAATGAGGAGAAGGGGAGGGGGATATAAAAAAAATAGAGGGTAGGGGGTGGGGGGTAGGGCGAGGGGGGAGGGGGGTGGGAGTCTTGGCGCCAAATGGAGCTCAAGACTCCACAAGATTTATATATAAGATATCAGTTTCAATTTGTTTTTTTCTTTTTCGTTTTTGATTACCTTTTTTATTTATTTAAACAGACATCAAGTCCTGAAATTATTATTAAAAAAGAGAAAAAGAAAGAAAACAGAAAAGAACTCAATGGGGGACTAGACCAAAACTCTTGACAAAAGAGAAGATAAAGTCAAAACAATAATAGGGGGTCCCTAATAGAGCCCCTTAAAACACTCCATCCTAGATACTAAAAAAAGTGCTAACTACCAATAGCTAGAAAAAAAAAGACAGAGACAAAAGATGTCCTGGAATGAGAATTATAGCCAACAACTCTGGCCAATTTCTGATATATCTGAAAATACTAGGACTAACTTACAAAAGTCAGATCAAAAAGAGACAGAGACAAAATTTGTCTTTCAACGAGTATTATAACCTGCACTTTTCTGGACCAATTTCTTTTTTGTCAAAATTTCTTCTTTTGAGTCTTGGACACCACCGATTCGGACTTATCGTCGTGCGCATCGGTTCCTTGGGTCATAGGATCATCAGCGTCGTCTGACACGTCACCCCAAAGCTTTCCCAGAATTTTCATGTTAGACGCTACCATTAGATTAGAAGTAGCATCATATTCTCAGGCATTTAGCGAGTCTACCTTGGTAGTGGGGGGTTGAGTGGAAGATGAGTTGATAGAATCACTACCACCCCGACTAGCTACAACAGTGGAAGATAGTTGTTTTTTATTACCAGCAAGTGTTGACTCTCTGTCATATGTAATAAGTTGTGCAATTTTAGAACCAAAACTGCAGGTATTTTGATTGTAATTCGGTTGATTGCCGTGGAATTAGCTTAGTTTTAGATTGATGTATTAGGATTCATTTTGTAAGCTATTTCTCTCACTCCTGGTGCCAAATGCAATGGAAGACCTTCAAGTTGTCGTAGCATCAACTAGCGAACCAGACATTTGCCTAAGTGGTGCAATGGAAATTGAAGGAGAAGCCACTGACTCTTTTCGCGTCGCGACCAGGAGGCGTCGCGTCGCGACGCAGCAGAATTCTTTTGCAGGAGAAGCCACTGACACTTTTCGCGTCGCGACAGGATCGTGTCGCGTCGCGATGGTTTACCGAATTTAGGGTTTTTATGTTCAGTTTTGCGTTTTTCGGAAGGACTTCGTCTGGGGAGTCGTGCAAGGGTTTGGAGCAGCTAGAGAGTGTGAATTTGGAGACTTCTCATCACTTGGGGACAAGGGTTTTAAGGTTCCAATGTATTCCTTCTTGTGTAACGCATTCTTTATCCTAGTTTCTACTTCCTTGATGATGTGTAACTAATCCTCTTAGATTAGGGAGAGATGAATCTCCCCAAACCTATCTTATGAATACTTTGTTATGGTTAATTCAGTTGTTTATTCATTTTATCACTTGCCTATGCCTCTATGTTAATGCTTACAATTACGTATGATAGTTGTATTGATTTAGGGTTTGTGATCACCATAAGGATATGGGTTTCATCATCTTTCCTCCCCCCTCCGTGAACCTCCCCTCCTCTGCGAACCCCTCCCCTCCCCTCACAGGCACCCTCTCCTCTCCTGTTCATCTTCCTCTTCGCGTCTCCCCCCCACCGATCCTCCTCCCTCTCTCTCTCTCTCTATCTCTCTCTCACAGCCCTCTCCTCTCTCACAACCCCCCCTCACCACCGTAACCCCCTTTCCCTCTCCTCTCTCACAGCCCCCCCTCACCGATCCTCCTCTTCGCATCTCCCCCTCTCTGGTTCGCTTCTCCCCCCTCGTTTTCCATCTCTCTCTTCGCATCTCCCCCCTCACCGTTCTCTCTCTTCGCATCTCCCCCCCTCGCCGTTCTCGCTCGTCGCATCTCCCCCCTCTCTGGTTCGCTCGTCGCTCTCCCTCTCTCGCTCGTCGCTCTCCCTCTCTCGCCGTTCTCCCTCTCTCGTCGCTCTCCCTCTCTCGCCGTTCAGATCCAGGTCGCAGTCGCAGAGGAGGGGTTCACGGAGGTCCAGGTCGCAGATTGTGAGGTGGGTGGTGCGAAAGGGGGGGGGGGGGTTCAGGAGGGGGGAGGGGGTCACGGTGGGGGAAGGGTTCAGGAGGGGGGAGGGGTGAGGGAGGGGGGAGGGGTTCACGGTGGGGGGAAGGGTGAGGGAGGAACAGATCTAAAAAAAAAAAAAGAACAGTGCGCCTACGTGGCAGTCTACGTGGACTGCCACGTAGGATAAGTCAGTCAAAATTGACTTTTAATTTTGACCAAATTAAGAGGGGGATCAAAATTGTCTAATTGGGAAAATAGGGGGATCAAAATCGTCAAATTAAAACTTTGGGGACCAAAATCGTGAGTTGGTCATAATAGGGGGACCAAAACTGTAATTAAGCCTTTATTTTTTTATTTTGTTGTCGTTGGGATGGTGCACTTCTGCTCTAGCTGTACCATGAGTGGTGCGGCATGATTTGAGGATTTATGAAGCATAAAAATGCTAAATTCTTTTACTTGGATACAGATTGGCTATAAGTGAGATATCTGTTAATTATGGAGATTTATTAATAGCTTTTTCTTCTTCATTTAAAATGAAGATCAGATATGAATCATTAATTAAGTCATGGTAGTTTTCTCCTGAAGTTGAAATGCTGTAGTGATCCAAGTGTAACTGTCTCATAGCTGATTGTTTGTCTGCTCTTGACTTTACAGGTATTAACATTCTTTGCCGGAGTTATGCTGGAGAAGCAGATAATTGTTGTCTCTTCTAATTTGGTATGTTGTGCCCCTTAAACTAAGTCTGTAATGATTATGGTGACAATGAATAATCTGTTATATTCTATAATGATGTTGATGCTTTGCTGTGGGTTATGAGTCGTTGGTTATATGTTGCTTTGTCCTTTGGATTTATTTTGATTTCTTCTCATGCCCAGCTCGTGCTTTCATGTATCTTTTTACTTTTCATGATAGATTGACTAAATATAAATCAAGGAAATATAAAAAAGAAATAGCATTGAACTCCATTTTTATTGACCAATTAGATTTGCCTGCCAGGAAGTGTAATTGTCTCAATAAGTCCAATATACATGAATTGGAACTTTTGAAGAAGGGTACAAAGGATAAGGAAAATCAAGTGATTGCACTAAAGCCTTTGAACAAGGAAGACATGAGAGAGGCAAAGAGCATGGTATGTTGACCCGAAAACTATTCGCTTCAATTGCTATAGTGTATATATTGAAGGTAAACTCATTTATATAAAGGAAATCTAAAAGGATATTCTGGATTAAATATCTGTGATTTGGGTAATTGACATTGAACTGATGACATTTTAGTAGCAAAAGTTAGAAGTTATGAGCAATCATACATTTACCTATGTAGGAATACATACACTAATTAAGTAAGGTTCAAACCGGCGGCGGCAACCCACGAGTAGGAGATGATAAACCCGTCCATCAGTCTTTTTTTGTTCTGCATATAAATAATCAAATTATACATTCTGTTGAGAACTTTAGGCTTAATTACAAATGTCTCTCATATCCAAGAATGAAAGCCATGTTATCTTCTGGAGCTGACACTACAAGAAAATCGATGATTTCCGACGGTAATTTTCGTTGCAAATGCAGCGATTTTCGTCGGAAATTGACGTTTACGACGAACTTTCCGACGGACAAAAAGTCGTCGCAAAATCGCTCGTCGCAAATCGTTTCCGACGGATTTTTTCGTCGCAAATGACTCCGTCGCAACGTCGTCGGAAATCCGTCACAAATTTTCGTCGCAAATTCGTCGCAAATCCGTCACAAATGTTCGTCGCAAATTCGTCGCAAAAAATCATTTCCGACGAAAATGTTCATCGAAAATCCGTCGGAATTTTTAAAAAAAAAAAAAAATCTTAATTCTGCTCAAAATATTAACAAATACTTTGAATCCATGGCAAAGTTCATACATAAAAAATGGTAAAATAGTAATTGAAAATCTTAATGTGGGTGCAAGTAAAGGAATGCATCATAAGAATTGATGGCAACAATTATATTTATGCAATCGTTTATAGCATTTGTAATATGGCAATTTCAGTGATTACACATACACCTTAGCTTTCAGCATGAAAAAATGACAGTTCATTTATTGGTCATTTAAACACAATGTGTTTGTTACAAGATATATTAAGCCCTGCAACAAATGTAAATAATAGAACTCAACTCAATGAACTTAAAGTCAGCCAACCAAATATAATGAAGGTTGTTTTCCAGATGGTAGCTAATGACTTGGTAGATGGTAGCTAATGACTTGGTGCATCTCTCATGCTTAGCTTCTGTTGCACATAGTTTTTCCACCTATTTCAATATTTCCTCCAAAAACAAAAGATATAAGCAACACCATGATGCCTAATTGTTCAAGAAAAGGGGATAACAACTTAATTCACTCAAGCATTAGTATTCAATAATTTCAAGGGTCAATAACTGTAACATTAGTATTAATGAGATTCAAGTTCAAGTAGCATATTCTTTTTCTGGAAGTGAACACTATTGTGGTTGAAAGTATGAGGTATATTATTATACACTATTAAATTGAGTTAATGAAAAGGGATTTGGGATTTGTTTCTCCAGCTTAGCAAAGGAAAGGGAAAGGGTGGGAGACATAAGATAGAATCATGGAAATGAATTAGGATTTGTTTTTCAAGCTTACCCTCAAGACAATTTCATGTCTTTAAATTTGTTTGCACTATGGCTTCTCAACCAAACATAACTCAGGTTCTTTTCCAGCTGTAAAAGACTAATCCCAAATGACAAATCCCAGCTTAATTGTTTTTCCTGTCAAGAAAATCAGTGTTTCAAGCTTCACAAATCAATGCTGTAACTTTCTCTATGAGCTTAAACTTCACGTTACGTTTAAAGGTAATTACTTCATTACTGATTTCAAAAGCTTTTCAGAAATTCCAAGTCAACCACTTCTAGAAATTCCAAGCCAACCACATGCTATAGCTACAGTAAGCTCAGGATAGTAAAAGAATATGAATTCCACTAATATACTTCCACACATGCTCTTACAATATTCAAAAAGCTAGCACTAAGAACTAGTGTAGTATAGTGAATACATCTAAAAGTAATTTTGGTATTGATAAAGTTATCCTTCAAGTTCAATTCACATGCTTCAAGAGACTAGATATATATTCAAGATTTTGTTCTACTTTACAAGATTGTGCTTATCATCATCTCATGCAAGACCCACATCGTCAAAAGTATCATGTCTTAGCCTCAGGGACATAAACTATAACGATCATACAACCAATGAAAAGCCAAACAATTAGGACCATTGCAGAACTATCTTACCAATGAATAAGGTGAATTGGTGTACCGATATTGACATGAAGCGAAATTTATCCATGTCAATCCTGCATTGCCCAGAAGTAATCTGAAATACAAATTAATAGAAAATAAGGAATCTAAATGTTTTAGTAAGAGCAAATAAAGATGTTTTAGTAAGATACAAATATATATCCATACACGTCAAAATAAGAGCAATGAGTTAGAATCATCATCTAATCACCTTAGTGCATTATGATTGGAATTTTTGATAATCTCCTGCTTCAAGAAAAAGTGATAAACTTACAAATTAATGATAAAGTAGGAGATGTAAAAACTAACAAAAGAAATAAGCAAGGTTAACTAACTCACGCCGTAGTAGCTAATGACAACCTTGAAATGTCTAATGAAATTCAGTCATGACGAGCCTTTCACTAGTAGAGTTTAGCACCTAACGAAATGGATGATGATGTTAACTAAATGTTTTATTCAGTTCTTAAGCATTAAAAGCAAGTGGGATCAAAGTTTAAGCATAAAAAAGAGAACTCACAACATCCTCTATCTTGGTTGTAATATCACCAGCTTTAACATGAGCAAGTTTCAAGCAGTGCATGATCGATAACTCGTTGAGAGACTGACTCCTTGCCCCCCAGTCTTGCCCCCCAGTCTTTTGAATGGCACAAACATCACCATTTGCATTAGGTGTTGCAGTCGCGCGCCCAGTCATTACAGCCTCTTCATGGTATGTCGGATCCAAGACCTAGAAAGTATCATATAAAATCAGAGAGGACCCTTACCTCATATGTAACAAGCCCAAGAAAATCATGCATTAGGGAGAGAGACAGCAATCAGTACCACAAGATTTTCGTTACTGAAAAATCCAAACCTGACAGCAATAGGAAGATGATGTATGATCAAAGGGAGTGGATCGCGCACCTGCAATGCGATTTATAGACAACAGTTATGGAAAGCTAAACTGCAAAGAGGCACAAAAGGACGACACACTGTTAAACTGAGAAAGCTAGCCTCGGGAGGATGCACTACAACTTGTTGACCATCTTCTCCGCCCAACGAGCATTCAGGCCTTCTGAACGTCGACAGAGATGCCAATGCAGTAATATTTGCAGCATCAACAAGATTCCTAATCACAAGTTAAAACATTAAATAATAATAATAGTAATAATAATTTGCCTTGGTTGTATTGTAGCCAAGCAAATTTACAGTTTAGTAAGAACGAATAAGAGAACAGAAGCAAAGCTGATTCTCACCCTGCATTGTCCAGTATGTGGATATCAATGCGAATAGCCCAGACAAGCTTGGCAGAAATAACGCAGAGCGATTCAGTATCAACCGCTCTGCTTTCCTGTAAGCCACGATCTATAATACGTCTTAACTCATGATCAACAGCAGCTTCTCTGAGACGGCCAGGCTCAAAGGAAGGATCATCCATGGGAGAAAACTCTGTGAATATGGATAAACTGCCTTCATTGGGTCTATCTCTGTAAGGATGCACAAGCTGAGCACTAACAAAACTCATCACACGCGTCTCACCCAATTGGACCTCGGCAGACCCATCATTCTTCCAAAATTTGATGCTCAGTTTGCGATACTCCAAGGGGCCACAACCATCCACTCGAAGCTCTGGCAGCAGACCACTTTCAATGAATTTCTCTTCATTAACCGTCATCCGCCAACTATTAGCTAATCTCTGCTCCATGCCTCTCTGCTTAACAAAAAAACCAAATAAGAATGCAATAACCAAGGCTAGACATGGGAAAGGCATATGTAGAGTGACACAGATAAAAAACAACCCAATCTGTACTTGTTTCAAAGAGAAAGACAAGGCAGAATTATTCAAATAACAACTGCATAGTTAATCAAACAAAAAACCACTGTGTTTAATGTTTATTAACAGAATAGTAATTATTTTTATATATCTTTAAGTTAAGGAAAAGGTTAAAGTAATCTAGTGATTAAAACAATAATCAAAGTAACTAGAAATCCATAGCAGAAGGCTCGTCATGAACTGACTCTCCAGGATTGCTTGTGGATTAGTCTGTAATAATAAAAGCTCAACCATTTGGATAAGAGTCTCTTGAAGAAATAAGCAAGGTTAACTAACTCACGCTGCCAAGATTTGAAAACATAATACTCATAGATTAATAACTATTGAAGCATCTCAGGCAAACAAGAACTAGAACTACATACAGATCAAATAGAAGAACAGAACAAAGAAAAATCGAATATTAAGATTAAGATCTAAAAACAAGCATAGATTTATATGCAACACTAAAAATAATTCTCAGATGTTCTAACTTCTAAAATTTTAATTTCTCATGAAACGTATACATTAAAATAGAGCTCCATTAAATTCTAAATTAACAAAAAAAAGGCAAAACCTTTTTCCTAAGATCCAACTCACAGTCACAGAAAAAATCTAGATCAGATTAAACAAGAACAAACAATCACAGATCTAAGATTCATCAACGAAACATCAATGCAAAACGCACAATCAAAATCAAAATCAACAGATACGAATCGAAAACCTAGCAACAGTACACACAAACAAAAAGATGATTTTCAAAAATCAAATGGAGAAAGCATCATACAGAGATAAATTTGAAGAGCGAATTGAAGATAACAACAGAACCGAAGAAAACGAACAAATGATTATAGATCTGAGAGAGTAATAGAATGAGAAGTGAAGTTTACCTTTCGCTGAAGAAACAAGGATTTTGAAACGGCGAAGGTATTGGAGATTTGTGTGACGAGATTGAGCGATGAGATTGAACGATGCTCTTA
The DNA here is from genome assembly GCA_039519185.1 of Astragalus membranaceus. Taxonomy (NCBI): domain Eukaryota; kingdom Viridiplantae; phylum Streptophyta; class Magnoliopsida; order Fabales; family Fabaceae; genus Astragalus; species Astragalus membranaceus. Next base: position 8,160,226 of record CM076851.1, on the reverse strand, counting down.
CCGAAGAGATTGAGCTAGCCAAACCGTGAGTTCAGATTGTGAGTTCAGATATTGAGCAAGCCAAACCATTGTTCAAAGATGGTGAAGTTGTCGTAATCCAAACGATTTCAGAGATCGGGCAGAAACGATTTCAGAGAGAGTGTTAGGGTTTAGAGGGATTTTCAAAGATTTGGTTGGAGAAACGAAATAAGGTGCGTAACGAAAGAGGATTAAGGTCGAGGGAGAAGATGGAGAAGAGGAGTGGGGTTGTTGCTGTGGTTATGGCAGTGGAGGTGACGGCGCACGATGGTGGGTGTGTGAGGGTAGAGAGTGGGTGCGTGAGGGTTTGAGAGAAGAGAGTTAGAGACTAGTAAATGAGTCGAAGGAGCACGATCATTTTGAGTGAAAATGAAAAGGTTTCCGACGGATTTGCGACCATTATACCCGTCGAAAATTTGCGACCAACATAAATTCCGTCGGAAACTTGCATGTTAGAAGAGGTTAGGATTCACAGATTCATTTGCGACCACATTTTTCGTCGCAAATTCAAATTTTACCGACGGATTATATATCCGTCGCAAAGTTTGGTGGGTAAAAACCCTTTTTCTTGTAGTGTGAATACTTATTTTCATACATAGAAATTTATAGATGTGTGTGTAACTACAGGTGGCTGCTGCAGAAGGATCAATAACGAATGAGGTGAAGCAGAGGAATGAATTGCAGGAGAAGGAGGTTCAAGGAACAATAAAGAGCTCATTTAACTCAAAGAGAGATATTGAACTCAAAGTAAGCCAAAGGTCATTTTCATGGCCTTCTTCCCTCTATCACTTTGATTTTCAAACTTTGGTATAACTCAAATTGTGCAGATAGAGTTGCCCTTGTAGAGCGATTTGTTTTACAGTTTGGTTACTTTTTCGTAATAAAAATCTGTTGCAGACGCTCTTAATCTTTGCAAATAATTTTCTCCGAGCCAATGCTTGTCCAATACTAGTCTTTTTATTGTTGTGGTGGCAACAGTTTTATTTTAAGAAGTAAGAGTAACTTGAAAGAGTAGCTCGCCGCAAAAAGAGTAACTTGAAGTTACCACAACCCTTCAGATTTTTTTTTTTTTAACATTTCCGACGGAAATTGTCGTCGGAAATGGTTTTTTGCGACGAATTTGCGATGAACATTTGTGATGGATTTGCGACGAAAACTTGCGACGGATTTCCGACGACTTTGCGACGGAGTCATTTGCGACGAAAAAATCCGTCGGAAACGATTTGCGACGAGCGATTTTGCGACGGCTTTTTGTCTGTCGGAAAGTTAGTCGGAAACGTCAATTTGCGACGAAAATTGCTGCATTTGCGACGAAAAACGCCGTCAGAAATCGTCGATTTTCTTGTAGTTTGCCATATAGATATTTGTATTTCTTATACATGCGCTAATAAAATATGTTGTGGTCATGAAAGCCCTTGAGCTCTGTATTTTGAGAATTGTTTTGTGACTTCCATGCATATAGTCTATAGCTGTATTTTTAGAAATATGTTGTGATCACACACACACACACACACATCTTGACTAGTGGAAATTTTCAATCTTCAAGCTCTATCTTGATATTTCTAATTTTGACAAGTCCTTTCCCATATCTTGGAACCAATGTCACGACAACACTATCATCATCTTCAACTCCCAAATCTTCCAATAAATCTGTTAACCCCAATCTTAAACAAGTATTCATCTTCTTGTTTTTATGCTTATGTGAATGTGGCACACTAACAAAGCTTCCAGCAAACTCAGTATTTTCTGGCCGGATCATCAACTTGTCATCTTCATCATTAATAAACACATCAAACTTAACACCAATATTCCTCTCAAAATCAATCCCTTCAATCACTAAAACCTCTTCCTCTTCCTCTTTCTCCTTCTTACTCCTCGACTTCTTTGGCCTCTTCACTATGGCACTCACAACTGAATCCAAAACCATGGGAAACTTTACATAATTCCTTGAAGTTTCACTAGCATGTGCTACAATTGCACCATCACTAATGCCAAAAAAATTTACCACCTTTTGAACTCTTGGGGGCTTATAAGGTGTAGGCTTAGCTTTTAGCCAAGGAATATCAACATCTTGATATATATACCCTAGTTTTGTGGTTTCAAGGCAATCCTTGACCTTCACACGAACAAGATTCTTATTCTCATCATAGAAGAGAAACCCAGATTCTAACCAATCTGAGTCAGTGTAATCCCTTCTTTTTCCTCCTAGTGTTTTCCATATAGACCACATTCTATCAATATTTGAATGGTGAGAGTAAAAAATAGGGTCTCTTGCAGCAGAATAGAAAGTTCCCATGTTTTCATTGTTAGGTTGATTATTATCACCTGTCCATACATGAACAGAACCGTGTGGAACATTCTCTAAGGAGCCAGGCCCAGGGTCAGGTTCATCTCCGGCACGGTAAGCACTTCCAAGAAAAAGTCTTGGTGTCTTTCCATTAGAAACAACTTGCCTATACATTATAGTGAGGTTGGCAGAAATGTTTCCATTGGCATTAGGATCATCATCATCATTGCCATTATAATCTAGGTCTATGAGTGTTGGAGGTTGATGGTTTTCATTTCGAAGAGAGTCGTAAAGGGGTGAATTAGGATCTTTGTAAATGGAGGGAAGTTGCATGCCTTGAGGACCATCCCAATTCCAAAATGGCAAGGCAAAAGTTGGGTCATTGATCAAGCTACCCAAGATTTTCTCATAGAAGTAAAGGTACCATCTATGGTAAGGAAAGAAGAGCCAAGATTGGTGGACTTGAAGGTCAAGGTTAGGAAACCCAACTTGGTTATAAGCACCATCACAATAAGCACAATGGATATTTGCTTGTTGGTAGAAATTACGTGGGTCATCAAATGGAAGTGCTTTCATGAGCTCAAGGGCTTTTTTATATTTGGAAATATAATCATCATTGACTAAATGTGCTGCTTCTCTTACTCTCAATGGTTGGTTTAAAGAAGGGAGGTTGTAATCTATGATGTTTGTGGAATTTGGTGGACAACAATTGATAGAGTTTGCACCTTCAGGTAGGTCTGGTGAACCACATGTAGTGAAGTCTGGAGGGGATATTGGAGCAGCTAGGGCAAAAGGGTTGTTGCTAAGAGTGGTAGCACCACAAAGTCCTCCAAGGCCAATAAGAATATTCCTTCTATGTGGTAATTCTTGTTCATTTTTTAGGTTGTTTTTGTTACCATTACCACCACTACATGTCACTCTACAAACCACGTGATGGCGTTTTGTTTTTCTATGCTTATAGGATTGACATTGTTTTTGTGAAAGGGGAGAAGGGGAAGAAGAGACATTGATTGTGGACATGAAGAGAAGAGGTGAGATAGATGCCATATGATTTAGCTATCTTATGAGTTTTTTATTATAAATATTAGACTTTCCCTTGGTCCTTTTTATAATGAACTAATTAATGAAGAACTTTACTACTTACGTATGGAGAATGATCCCTTCAAAAATTTCTACCATAAACGTTTTGTTTTTTTCTTAAACGGGAGAGATACATTTTTTTTGACATTTAATTAGCAAATGGGGACCTGAATTTGGTATTGGAAAAATTTGAATTTAACATTATGGTATGCAATTTGAGTACTACTACCATATATGTCGTAGAGAAAAATCTTTTAATTGTCTCAAAATTTTTCACAAAAACGTTGAATTTAACATAAAGGTTTTGTTTTTTTTTCTTAAACGGGAGAGATACATTTTGTTGACATTTAATTAGCAAATAGGGACCTGAGTTTGGTATGCAATTTGAAACATAAACGTTTTGAATTTAACATTATGGTATGCAATTTGAGTACTACTACCATATATGTCGCATAGCTCGTTAAAATGCATGTGTTTGGTATTAATATATATATTTTCTGGCTGTCAAAAAAGATTATATTTTTCTGTAATAATTATAGGGACCATTTCCATTGCCTATGCAACTTACGGATAAACACTATTTTAAAATTATAAGTAGCAGATATTAAAAAGAAGAACAATATACATAGACGTTTATACCAAATTGCAATTTTTATTCTTACTTTCTCGAAATCGTTTGTGTATGAATTTTTCTCACTAAAAAAAGCCTTTAATTATTAATTAGAATATGATCCATCGTTTTCCAACACTACTTTGTTTTTGGTCCCAAAAAAACCACTGCCGTATGTTCTCCATAACCGAAGAAGATAAATTACGTACAAGTAATCTCAACATAAAGATTTTTTTTTCTTTAGGAAAACTCAACATAAAGATAAGGTATAGGATTAATATGCGCATGTTAACAATTTTAATTAGGCTTAAGAGAAGTTGTTTGTTTTGATCACGCCAATCATTAATGGTGTGTTTGGTAAAAGAGAGAAAGAAAGGGATGAGAGAATGAGAGAAGAGAGAGTGTCTTGTATTGTTTGGTTTAGGAGAGAAATAAGATAGAGAGAAAGAGATGAGATTAGTTTAGTACTATATATTTTATATTAAGAGTGTGTTTGATTGAAGATAAAAAGGGGAAAGAAAGAAAGGGAAAAGAGAAAGAGAGAATTCAAACAGTAGAAAGAGGGAAGAGAGATAAGATTCTCTCTTCCCTCTTTCTCTTCTACCAAACACACCCTAAGGTTATTTAAGGAAGGTCTTTTGTATGGTCTATCAAAAAAATTCACCGATGAGATAAAAAATTAATAGTCTACAATATTCTCTCAAAAAGTTTTATTAAAAGGCTTTACAAACACATAATTTCATAACAAAAAATCTTAAAATACTTAAATTTCTACAAATACAAAGCTAAAAGGTAATATTAGTACTAACATATTCTGTTTTTTATTTATATCTCTAGTCAATTTTTACATTTATTTAAAAAACATTATCTTGTGGGGGCAACACCTTTTATGGGGGAAAAGGAAAATTATTATATGTATTTTGAAGTAAAATAATTTATCTCGTGGGTGCAATTTGCTCCCGATTGTGTATGGAGGATACCCTGGCCGGTGTGTATATATGGAGAGACATCGCTTGGGAGAGGTCAGCCTTTAAATGAACTCCAGTACCTCAAGGGATTAGTCGCCGTGGAGAATATCTGGGTTTACCCAAAAAAAATTTTGCTCCCGATTAACTCAACCTATAGATCTATCCTTGGTCGTAAGATATGTTGATAACTCTATGAAATAAGAGTTATTTATCTTTTTTAAAATTGAACTTGCAAAAAGAAAGTTTAAGGGTTGAAAGCTAAGAAGCCACATGATATATATATATAAAGTCTATAAAGTCTCATTTTATTGATCGATAAAGTGAGTGAAATTGAATGTACAGCAAAAACTTAGTAGAGCTGAGTTTAAATAATACCAACGTATCATTTATCTTCTCTAACTATCCTTTATCTTCTAAACAAACTCTAAAAACAGAATAACTAACTAATTAAATACAATTAGTAAATTGCAATTAAATAAATAATTGAAGTGTAACTTAATACCCCCCCTCAAGATGGAGAATAGATGTCAAACATTCCCATCTTGCCAATGAGTTCTGAGAACAGGGGTCTTGGAATTGTTTGGCATCACAAATATACCCTTGAAAATCATTTGATTTTATGAGTTCATAAGCTAATAAGGTTGCTTATGCCATATCTATAGTCGATGTTGGACTTCAACACACCCTTCACGCTCAGGACTGGACATCTGAAACATTGACTGATACAGGTGAAATAACAAGGATCTCAACACACCCATTCGCACCCAGGACTGGACAACCGGAGTATGAAAAAATAGGTGGAATAATGGAGATTTTGGCCCAATAAGAAATCTAGAATAGGCTTAGGCATGGATATTTGTGAGTCATAACCAACATAAGTCAGTAATGATGATAAAGCTGGCTCGAGGGAAGATCGAGGAAGAAGCTTCAAAAATTTTCTTGAATGATGAAGCTAGCTCGAGGGATAATCGAGGAAGAAGCTTCAAAAAATTTCTTGAGTGCAAGCATCAAGTGACAGAATTTGTCCTTAGGAAGATGTTGAGATACCAATACAAGACCGGGATTATCCGAAGGATGGATGTAGAATGCGTCATTGTAATTTTGTGGAGGATTTTCCATGGCAGAGATGAGTTGAACAACAATCAAGCAGATCAAAGAATGAAGGAAGAATGATGAACGCAGAGAATCTCAAATAACATGTGGAAGAAAATTAAGAAAGTTCTTCTGATACCACGATGAGCACCGTTGTTCATGAATCGCAAATCAGAAGAAGAAATTCGCGAGAAGACAATGGAGGAATCATCGAGGAGAGAGGAACGCATAAGCTATATCACTTTTGATGGCGTCAATTATATACGAAACAGTGAAATGAAAGTGAAAGTCTCACTTTATTGATTGATGAAGTGAGTGAAATTGAATGTACAGCAAAAGCTTAGTAGAGCTGAGTTTAAATAATACCAACGTACCATTTATCTTCTCTAACTACTCTTTATCTTTTAAACAAACTCTAAAAACAGAATAACTAACTAATTAAATATAATTAGTAAAATGTAATTAAATAAATAAATGAAGTGTAACTTAATAATATATGATATATGAGATGAATATGGAAAATAGAATTTTTTTGAAAATCAAGATACAACACGACTAATATATTTAAATATAAAAAAGTTGAAAAATACTTGACCCTAGCAGTGCATAGTACCACGATTCTGCAATGAAAGTGGGATAGAGCCACATTTATTCACACCGAGGGTTGCAATTTTTTTAGAATGGGATGAAGAAAAGGAACTTGGATCCTGTGCAGTCATTTTTGAGTTCATTCGGTTCGGTCATAAATTATGTGTCTGTCTCTCTCCTCATAGTTTTTATTTTATTTTTTATATGTAAAATATTTAGAGGCTTTGATTGTAACCAATTACATTTAATGGTCCAGATTTGTTGACTGCATTGAATGCACCTAAAAGTGACTGCACACAAACCTGGTCCGAATAAAAGATGACATGTGAATCATTTAATACAACTTTTAATTTGAGCCATCTACTTAGATCGAATGGTTGATAAAGAGTCTCTCACCACTAACATAAAAATACCTCTCTCTCAAAATATATATATATATATGCTTCATCTGTATATAAGCAAAAACTAGTCAACAAAATCAACTTTCTGTACAAAGGGAATATATGGTAAATGGTAAAGGAAGATATTAATTGATATAAAATCAGTACAATTTAATGGTACAAAATCGGTTTTACTTCTTGGCTGTTGTCCAATTTGTTGGCATATCCACTTCTTCAGACACACAGTGGTGGATTCATAGTTTTCAATGTCCAGTTCCACTCATGCAACACACAAAATAAATTGCATGTATTTTATTTTGGAATCTAAAATTTGAACTACAAGATATCGAGAGCGCGAGTTCGAATCCACAATACTCTACATTTCCACTTCTCATCCACCACCCCGACCATATATAATACCAAGAGCCAAAAAAATAAAATATATATATATATATATATATTGGTTGCCATTTTGATTCTCGGAAGCAAGAAAACATCAATTTAAAACTTGAAAGCTTAACCCAGTGGATTTGGCCTAGTGGTGAGCGGGCTATGGTTCGTAAATGTCGACTCGGTTTGCTCTCGAGTTCGATTCTCACAAAAAGTATTTTTTTTGGGAGGTGAGATGATCGATTGCCGCGCACTCTCGCTGGGGCTGTGAAGTTCCCCCCTCCACACAGTTTAATCTTCAAAAAAAAAAAACTTGAAAGCTTAAATTTGTAGATAACAAAACAAGTCTACCATCATATGCATTCAATAGTCGAAGTTCCCACTATTAAGCCCAAACACTTTTCAAACAATACTAGCTCTTTATATATCAAAAATTACCACTCCATTTCTCCAACATATTTTAGAGAAAAAAAAAAAGAAAAATCAAAATCCCTATACCTAGGATGAGTATGCGTAAAGAAGTAAAGAACCTCAACATGTCAATATTTTACTCCATAATATACATACACATGTTTTATATATTTATACTCGCAATGAAGAACGTTTTTGTAAGATCATGGATTATTAATTGGGATCACTCTCTATTTCTGTAGCCAACTCCCTAGTGAGCTTATCAGCACGATCATCATGTCCCCCTGCAAATGTATAAACTCGAAATGCAAATTGAAAAGCCCTCCAAAGCAACCTAGCACATTCTTTTCTTTTCCCATCGCTAGGCGCTACATTATAGCGCCTCTCCTGCATGCATAAATAAAATTTAAATACAAATTCAAATGCTGTAAAATCATTCTAATTGAATGATAATCATATGGTTAAATTGAGCAAAAAATAATTAACTTGCATATATGTTTTCTAACCTTTAGTGCTAACTCCATGCAATTGGAAGAAACATCCACCATTGCCTCTTTGATTTTTACAAGAATGTAGAAGTCAAACTCTATGTTGTGTCCTTTAAATTTCTTGGATTCTTCATCTTTTGTTCGCTCCATAGCATCTAGTTCTGTTTTAATCTGTGTTAATTTGATCTTGTGGGGGTTAGAAAATGATTAAAGGAATAAATATACATAAACATAGGAAATTGATAGCATTAGTACGTGTAAGGGATTTTGGATCACCTTATTGAAATAATGTTCAACTTTGTCAAGGACTTGATTCACAGGTACAACTATTTTCCAATTTTGAAGCTCATTAAGTATTGAATCCAACTTATTGTAAAGTGCTGCTGCCATTCTTATAGTTTCTAGCTTTTTTGAGGGGAAACCTTCAAATCGTGATAGCACCTATACACATGCATGCAGCAACAAAATCATATATTGATTATTGAAGGAAGCATCAATATGATAAATGTGTTATATGGTAGTGAAATTCAAAGGAACATGAAGTTTTTTAAACTCACTTGTGATTCATCGGTTAGATTTTCGAGAACGGATTCGACGTCTTTGTGGAACTTGATCAATTCTGTCATGTTCTTTGTCTTGAAATTGGTAATAGTAGATCTCAATTCTATGATATGTTTTGTGTACTTCTGAATATCTTCTTCTATTTGTTGAAAGTAAGATGATCTGGAAAATTTGTGGAGTAAAAAACAAAAAAGCTAGCTAGGGTAAGAACTTTGGTTCATTCTTCAGCCCTTTATGACTTGAAAAGAACATAGTTTTAAAACAACAAAGCCTATGACACCAATTAGGTCACGACATCAAGGTATTTAATGTCTTTGCAATCATGATTGAATTTGAGGCTATATTAGCCTTATGTGATTGCTGCGATTCTTCAAAATATCAAAATATCAAAATATCAAAAACTTGAAAAAGACTAATCAAAAGGCATACCTTTTTGTCATCTCTGCTAGAGCATCAGCCATTCCTTGTTTACCTCCAGTGCTTTTTACTCCAATTGCAGCCGTTTTCCCACCAGATGTTTTTCCTTTGAGGTTAGAACCTTCAACTTTTCCCTTGAGTGTTCTATACAAGTTGCCTAATTGAGTTGACCTTTTGAGCTTTGTAGTTGCTCTAGGCCGCAAAGATTTCCCCGCTCCTAGTGGAGGTGGTGGTGGGGCAGCAATAGCTCCATTTCCAGGTGGCTTTGGTGGTGGAAGCGCAGGAGCTGATCCAGGTTTCAAGGACAACAAAGGTGGTGGAGGTGGTGGTGGGGCAGCAATAGCTCCATTACCACATGGCAATAATGGTGGTGGAGGCTCAGGAGCTAATCCAGGTTTCAAGGACAACAAAGGTGGTGAAATTGATCCAGTTTTGAAAGGAACAGATGGTGGAGGCAGTGGCGGCGGCGGCATTGTATTCACCACTTCATTTTGTTGCAATTTGGGTGCAGATGGTGGAAGTGGAGGTGGTGGTGGTGGCGCCGGCATTGTCACATTTTCTTGAGGTTTATATGTTTTAAATCCATTATCATTATTTGCTTTGTCTAATTCCTCAACTTTGTGATCATTTTCCTTTTCTATGATTGGTTCCTTTTCTATCTTGTTATTATGTGATTCAATATTGTGTTTTGGTGACATATGGTAAGATAAACGTTTTAAATCAATTGGGTGTAACTTTCCCACAGCTTGAATTCTAAGAGACAAAAGTGTTGATGAGGTGAAAGAACATGTAGGACTACTATCAAGAACAGATTTTGGTGTGACAGGAGAAGATGTATTATCATAAAATGTAGATTTTCCAGATGAGATAGATCTTGTGATTAATTGATCTTTCCTTGGAGTATTAGTATCTTCTTCCATGATATCAAACTTCTCACTTGCAATTTTAATCAAACAATCAAGCATAGCTAACATAGTTTCACCTACAACACAATTCAAAATAGCACTAGACTCAATTTCCATCAAATTAAAGGGTTGTGGGTTGTGTGTAGTCGGAACTGCATGCAGTTCAGGATTGTCCAATTTTGATTAGACGGTCCAGATTTTAAAGTCGAAATCTTTTATTAAGCAAAAATCAAAAACTGCTCTTAAAATTTGGATTGTCCAATCTTAATCGGACAACTCTAGACTTACCGACGGCATTTAATTCAAATTAAAGTGTGTATTTGTGCGTGCACCATTTGAAATAATTTTTGCTGAATTTTTGACATATTATTTGACATGAACAATAGGATTATTGATAAGATACCCAATTGCTGGATATTGATGTTATCCTTGCATGATGGTAACTCATAATTGTTGTTCTTCATAGTCATACAACCATTGTTCATCAACCATGACTCTCCGAGAGACTTCAAAGCCTCACAAAAGTAGGCCATACCCTAACAAAGAAATGTCTACATTTAGTATTTTGCAAGAATGATTTATACTTTTTAAAAACAGTTTTATTTTTAAAAGTTAAATAACAAATAATTTTTCTAAAATAGGAAACCGTTTTAAAAAACTAATCAAACATACCTTAAGATTTTAATCTTATCAAAAAATACCTTAAGATTTTAATAATATACTCATAATTAGGATAATTAGTGCAATAAAAAATATTGAAACCTGATGTATAGACTTGTCCTTAATATTTGACATTTTTTCACTTCGTATGATCCGTGGGTAAAGCCTCTGCAGATCTTCCAAGGTTGTAATAACCATCTACAATATCATATATATGACAAATGAAATTTATATAGAGGAGAGCAAAACATATTTGTTTTTGGGTTAAATATGTTTTTGTTCCCAATATAAAATTTTCCTATTAAATTTGATTTTAATATGATAAAAGACGTACCTCACGTAAGGAAGCAGAAGTATGCAAAGGAGGAAGGTCCATGATGTCCCTGAAGACAAAGATCTTCTTATGAACCTTCATCATTAAAATCAATTGATCTGCACCAACAAATGACCACTCCATTGATTCTCCCTTCACATCTTTATTATGAGCTTTTGAAGGCTTCTTGGGTGTACTAGAGCTCCTCATTGACTGCAAATTAAGTGTGATTAAATTTTGAGAAGGAATGCAAAATCTGAATAATAATCTTTTTGCATATAGTATTAAAATTCCTAATTTTATGCAACTTTAAAATGTTTCCACTGATAAAATGTTAAATGAATTTCATACCTGAAATTGAAAGTTACAATGACAAAAAAACAATTCTCCCAATATAACATATCTTCTAATGAAAAAACACATGCTTTGTTAAAGTATCGAAACCAGAATATTCAGATTTTGAGTTTGTTCTAAAAAAGGTTTAGAATAAATTAATTGTCTTTATTTGCTGATATAACTTACCACACAAGCATTTGACTTTCGACGAAAGAGTAATGGTTTCAAACCGCATAATCTCACAGTAGACATCCCTTAATTGCTTATATTGATTGGAAACTCTGAAATAATATAATAAATTAGTATATGATATGCCCACCACGACTTCACAAACACGCGTATAAATATATTTAAAAAATGTCTATAAAATAATTTATAAGAGAAACATTCAAATTCAACCCTTTGTTGCAAACATAATAAATTAACAAAATATTCAGCAATATATGAATATTCAAATTGGGTTTATAATAAAAATACCAGACATGCATGCAATTAAGGAGTTAGACTCAAAAGAGAGAGAGAATTAAGGGGTGTAAGGAATACCTTTATACTCTTGGACATGAGTTTGGTATTTATGTTCTGTGTCTTCATCTTAATTAACAATAGCTAAGTGATATATATATATAGTTCATGAAATAATGCTACAAATTCAAGAACAACGCAAAAACGGAAATAGTAGCTAGCAATTAAGATGCAGGTTTCACTTTGAAGAACTTGTGTATTATTTTTAAATTGGTATTTTTATGATTCACTTGCTCTCCATAGAAAAGGCGTCCTTATAATTACAAAAAACTAAAGTAAGTTAGAAAATTAACTAATTATGTTTTGTTGAGCGCTAAAACATACTAGCGGTAAATTAAGTATTTTTTTGGTAGGAAAACATATTAGCGGTAAATTAAGTATGGTCGTTCAAACTAATTTCTCTTCACTAAAAATAATTAATTAATTGAGAGAATATAAAACAGCTTCTTCCCTTTTAAATGCCGCTGCTAGGAATTTTTGAAACGTCTCTACGGATTTTCTATATTTAAACAATTTGTCTATTCAGTTCTTTATTTTTGAAAGGTTCTCTATTCATTCAGGTCTAACAAACCACGTGACATTGCTTTGTTGCTAGTAAGCAATTTGTTAATTCAGTTATAAATTAGTATATCACTCTACCATTTTCCTTTTGCATTATTGTAATTTTAACATATCCTTAGTATGATTTTGACATTTTGAAAAATACTTATTGAAGTTTGTTCCTGTTGATACTGAGAGGAATGACTCTACTAAAGGATCATTGCTTATCGCTCCCATGTTGGCTAACAAAATCAGCACTTTGGTTGCCTTCCCTCATAATACAGTGAAGTTGGACATCCCAATCTCTCTGAAACATAGAACGAATGAGAGCGATCTCGTTCCCAAACTGGTGGAAATTATGGTTTCTTTCCCTAACCAACTTTAAAGTGTTTGCGGAGTCTAACTGGCAAAGAACTCTCTTAAAGCCAAGCTCCCAACGTAGGGATATACCATGAAATAAAGTCATAAGCTCTGCATGCATAATGTTTGACATACCTACCAATGGAACTGTAGAAGCCAGTGAGGAAATTACCCAAATGATCTTGGATTAAACCACCAAAACCTACAAGGCTTGGATAATTTAAAATAAAAATGGGAAGGGGAAGATTTTATTAATCAAAGTGGCACTAATAACCTTTTACAACTCTCCTCAAGGGAATTTTAACTCAGTACCTTGAGGATACAAGAGCTGGACAATTAATAGAGCTCTCATCCACATTTAGGGACACCCAACCACATTGTGATCTGTTCTAAGCGACTTCTCTCAAAGCCAACCGCAGACCATAGCTAGAAGTTGAAAGTGCATAAGTTTCATGCACATGTTGGGCGTTAAATAATACCTGAATTTTTCTGTACTTTTTCTTTCATTTTCCTATTATTGATTAAAATAAATAAAAATGGAATCAGAACCAAATAAACAAACAAACAAATTTCATAGTAGTAGTTTGAAAAAAACAAAGCTACGAAGGTTTCATACCTTATTACAGAGAACAAAGAATGCTGGGATATACAACCATGAATCAAAATTCAAAAGAAACTCTATTTTGAGTGACTATAATAGGTCTGAATACATCAATGACTTTAAGGGTCTATAGAAAACAAAACTATTCATTTCAATTCTAATCAACAGTTATTTAAATACACATTACCATATAAATTCACCGTGTTCCTTATAAGAGCTCGCTGCATCCACGTTGAGCTGAATAATGCTGACAAGTTTTGTTAAATTCCCCTGACCTTGACAGAACTGATTCTGTTTGTCTCTTTTATGGATTGAGTTTTATTCTTGTCACTTTTTGGAGAAATCCTTGTTTTAACTTCAGTTTGGTCTTTCCTAGGCGCGACTCGAGCACCAGAAGAGGCAGTTCTTTCAGCAATTCTCCTCTGGCGTTCAATCATCATTTCTTCCATCTTCTTCCTAATTTCCTCTTCCTGTTTACCATCACAGTTAATTGGGAGTCAGTATCACTGAATGTTTTTAGGTATGCAAAGCATGACAAAATAAAATAATGCAATTGAAAAATTGGAAGTTCACAATACCTTTTCCCTTTGGCTCTTTTGAACTACAGGCCTACTTGGGAGAGATGGCTTTCTGCTCCTAGGAATTATTTCAGGCTTTCCTTTTCCACGCAAAGCTTTCGACTTATCTTCTTTGGAGATTTTGCTTTTGTTCGTGTTGGTTTTCTTAGGACTTTCAGGAAGGTTGTTATTCACATTAACATGTGAATCATCAATAGAGGATCTTTTATTAGTTTCTGAGAAAGAAAAGTCAATTTCATAGTCCATTGTCCTAGGTGCCTCAACAGACTCTAATCCAGAATCTCGTTGTAGAACGACACACAGGTCATTTGGCTCCTGATTCTTTGATAATGCATGCTTTTCTTTTGAAGCAGCCGTGTCGCTTTCCAGCTTGTTGGAAGCAGTGAAATCTGCATCCATGTTCATGTCTGTCTTCCATTGCGAGTCAGAAAGATTATTATCGACCAAGTGACCTTGTATCATGAAGGAATCATCAACGAGAGTTCGTTCATTTCTTTTTTCGGCATGGGAATTGTCATTCACTGATGATAAAGACACATCACCATCAAACATTATAGGCACAATTGAGGGATCAGGGCTCCTCATCTTTTGCAAATTATCAACTATAAACCAATCTTCTGATGCTCTTCCCTTGGTTTCTAATGAATCAGCAACAAAAGTATTTAAAGGATCACCAAGTTCATTTCTTGATTCTTTTGATCTTTGCGAAAACAATATATCTTCACCCAGATTATCCCTGCTCTTTGTAACTGGACCGCGGCTGTCTACATATTCATCGAGCTTGAATCCGCCTCCATTTACTTCGTCTCTATGAGACACAATAAAGGAGTCATTTGCAACTTTAGGATGTTTTATAACATCTTTGAAATCCAAGTTTGGAGCTGAAATGGCATCATTTGACATTCTTTCTTCAGAATTTCTCATCACAAAATGTTCACCCTGGACATCAAATGGCTGCATCGGTTCTGATCCATCATTTCCAGTTTCCGTATCTATCTTCAAAAGGCTCTGGAATGCATCCCAGTTCTCATTTTTGTCCCCTCCTTCAGATGCATCATCATGCTGGGCCACTGATTTTTTTCGATTAACGCGTTTTTCGACTTTATGGACCTTTTGCAGTGATCCAAGTGCAACACCAACCTTCTGTTTTATAGCTTCTTCATCGATAACAACATCATCTTCTAATGAAGACTCATCGGAGTCTCCACCCTCATTTCCATTTCTCCTTTTTGGAGTGATGTAGTTGATATTACGAATCACAACTGTTCCAGATGACCTTCTTCTGTGTTTTTTCCTCTTATCATCCTTCAAAGAATGATTCGAGTCTTTCTGATTATTTGAATCAGATTCACTCCCGGAATCGGGGTCACTGGACTCTGTTTGCTCGTCTTCATATTCTTCGCCTCCTTTCTTATAATGATATTTATCCTTTTTGGTTGCTGATGGTTTCTGATTCCCTCCCAGGTTAGAAGACCATTGCATATTATTTTGATGGTAAGGAGGAACAGACTGCATATTAGTCAAAGGATATCCTTGGTATGAAGGCATTTGCTGCATAGGGTTTTGAAGATTATACATATATGGAGGTATATTGTAAGGCCAGGGCATGTGCATTGGCATATGAACATTTGCCGTATGTGATGGTTTCTGATCTGGTGGAGACAAGTTCACATCTGCACATGACATTTCTCAAGATAAAATAACCATTGTATGGCTTCTAGAAGTAAAATCTGACATGACATCTCTAGCATCTCTTTGATATGATTTGGTAGTATTACATCCATAAACATCACTAAGGTGTGTGAATTTTTTATTTTCTATTAAGTGTTTGAATGCTGCTCAAAACAGAAGGGAAACAAGAATAAAATAATACCTTCTTTTTTGTAAGTAACAGAATTTGATGATTCCAGAAATGCATTTTCATCGCCAGAAGGAATGCTGTCTGTAGAGCTATTATTTTTGTTATTCTGGTCATGGGCGGTTATATCATTCGCTAGTACAATTCCCGATGATCCAGAAAATGAGAGTACTGGTGGTAAGCTTGACTGCATTGCTGCTACTTCTTTAATCCAAAGATCATCTGCATGCTTCTTCTTCCACAATTCCTTAAAATCAAGGCAAGCTTCCCTACATACATTGAATATCAAGACCTAGCATTAGTTCAGAAGCTGAATTGAAGGTTTCATGTCAATGAGGCAAGTTCCACCAATCCACAAATATTGGACACAAGTTTTGAATGATGTAGCGTATCTCATTGTACGAAAACAGTTATATTACATAGAAATTTCACCCTAATCTGATAAGCACCTGCATGGCATAGTTCATTAGTAAGCTCTACATGCAGGATGCCATTCGGAGCTTAAAGGAAACTAAAATTTCATATGAACAGGTTCTCAATTATCCTTAGATTTGCAAGGAATTAGAGAACTAACATCAAAAGTTTGTTGATCCTCCATGGCAAATAGAGGGACCTCTTAGGCAAGTGAAATTTCACAATCTACAAAGTAGGATCAATTGTCAAGATATTTTTTAAATCGGAAAAAGAAAGAGAACGGTTTTGAGGGGGAAAAAACATTACTTTCTGGAAACCATAAGCATATAAGAATCAGACTTCAAAACAAATCACACAATCTTCTGATTAAATAACTTTTAACATTTTTAGTAACAACTTAGTATAGTTTCCATTTAACAGTTTCCATGTAAGAACTTGTAAGTTGTATCTTTCTAGTACATACCTTAAACGCGATGCTCCAAATGCACTTGCGAAATATACGAGATCATCGATGTTGTCAATCTCAAATCCAGCAACAAGACTACGTGTATATGCCATTGCTTGCTCTTTCCGGAGTAGTGCTATGCGAGACTCGAAAAGTCGTTGCAGGGAAATCCTTATCATTACAGCAATTGAATGTGTTAGAAACAGTGTCAATTCAAAACAAAGGACATTAGATTTCATCAATAGCAACATATGAAGAGGTAGAGACTTACTTGGAGTTTTCCCCTTCTTTAATGTCAACCCCTTCAAGTACATCATTTAACTGAAGCAAACACCAAACATAAATTAATAAGAAATAGATAGAGATTATCAGGTAATTCTGACAAATCTTAAGAAATAAATTACCTTGGTAGAATCACTTAACCTCCTTGTGATGCCATTGGTTTGTTGCATATTTCCTGATACACAATAAAATTTTAGTAGAAAACTAGCTTCTTCACTTACGTAGTAGCTCATAATTACGACATTAGGTGAAGAATTTGTGTACATAATTTTGCGGTAATAAGAAGCTGTTTCTAGGAATTTAGTTCTATGACTTAAAACTAATCAATTCATACAGAAACACTCACAAAACATGTTTTAAGATACAGCTCATAACAACACATACCTTCATCCGGAATTGCAATTGACATCGATAACGCATTAGCTTGAAATTGACTTTCAATCTGCTGGATTTCCTTCTCAAGGCTAACAAACCTCTCCAGAACAGCAGGTGTGCTAACAAAGCGCACAAATCTGTTAAAAAAAAAACAGCAAAATCAGCTCCATAAATAGTGTGAACCAAAAAGGCATGTAGCTAATCTATAAAAGCAAGTCAATGATTGAACCATGGATATAATTCAAGATCCAGTATTTATTAATTAACCCATTGATTTGATACAATCACTTAATTTCATACAAGAAATTGATGATAGAAAAGTGTTATCATCCCCATTAGTGTGAGAATTTTCTAAAATTGTTTACTCTAGAAACCATCCCATCACAATATCTAAGCATTAAAGATGTTTCAGTGTAAAGATAACCGATTCATTAATTCTTCAATTTTGATTGATAATTGGAAATATATAATATATAAGATAGTTCTTGAAATCAAAGAATAAAAGAAGAATCAATAAAGAACCTCTCAAAGGTGGCCTTAGAGAAGCAGAAAGCAGCGTTGGTAGGAGGAAGAAGCTTAATAGAGTAACCGCCTTTAGAGATCTCATCTTTAACAAATTTGAGGTGAGAAACGAAAGGTTCAAATAATCCAGAAGCTATTTTCTCACGACGAGGTCCAGAAAATACTAAAAGTTCAAATCTGCAAAAATTGTCAAACACAATTAGTTAGGGAAAAAAGCAGAGTTTTTGAGAAGAAAAAAAGAAGGAAATTAGAGAATCACCTGGTTCTGGTTGGGGTGAGTTGAAACAGAGCATAATCTAGAATGGCCTTGGAATCCATGGCAAGAAGATTGTCAGGAACAAAGAAAAAAAATGCCTTCAGAGTGTTTGAGGGAATGCTTTGTTAAATTGTTAGTGTTGTCATGGCCATCAGAGTGTTGTCATGTGAAAGAAAGCCAGCAGAGCAGGGACATGAAGCATCGCACATGGAGTGTGAATGTGAACTAACTATTATTATAGCATTTCAACGCCAAGCCCACATGTAATAGTAACACCTTCTCCTTACTTGTACATTTTTTATTTTTTATATAGTATGAAAAACCAAATCTTTTTAGTAGTACTCCCTCCCTCATGCCTCGAGTATAAGCAAAATAAAAAAAAATTGCATGCTATTTAATTTATGCTTATAATGGATAAGCATTTCATTAAAGGAATATTTTCTGTCATTTTTTAGTATTAATTAAAAATGTTTATTTATGTAATTTATATTTATAAGCTAACTCGACCGCTAATTTTACCAAACACTTTAAATTTAACTCGCTATTAGCTTATCCGTTATAAGCTAACTTATCCGCTATACGTTATTTTTGTCAAACAGAGAGCCTTAAGAAAAATGTCAATTGTCATCGTAATGATTGCCAAAAAAAAAATATTACTTTCTGTCCATATAAGATACAAACTCCTATATTCAACATAGTAAGTAATGACATTGAAATTAATTGTTCTCATTTAATAAGGCTATAAATTTAACTTCTTTTCAAATTTACTATTTTTATTAAATGATGATTTATACTCCTAATTAATGATATTACACTTAATTACACCACTTTTTTAGACAACTTAATTACACCACTTAAAAAGGCGTAAAAATACATATTAAAAATAGAGCTCTACTTACCGGATGTACTAATTGTCATTTTTTTAATAAAAAATGGAATGCAGTAATTGTCATTTTTTTATAGACAATGCTGGTGGGTGTGGAGGAATATTAGTTTCTCATGTTTGAACACGCGACTTCCTGCTTGCACTCATTTGGTGCACTCATTAGCTCGTCATTATTCCTACTAATCCTTCTTAATCATATTGATGACAACTTAATTTTTTTAGGAAAATCCGTGCACACTAAATTTAATTAAAATATTTTTATAATAAAAGCATTTAATAGAATAAAAGTTGTCATATTTTGTTTGTATTTTTTATGAACAATTTGTCCTTTTTTTCGCTTAAACATACTTCCTCGATTCCAAAATTTTGATACTTTTAACTTTAATTTTTTTGTTCTAATATTTTTAAGGCTTAATTACAGTTTTGGTCCCCCTATTATGACCAACTCACGATTTTGGTCCCTAAAGTTTTAATTTGACGATTTTGATCCCCCTATTTTCCCAATTTGTAAAATCAAGGTCCCCCTCTTAATTTAGTCAAAATTAAAACTGAGTTTGACTTTCAATCCTACGTGGCAGTCCACGTAGACTGCCACGTAGGCAGCACTGTTCATCTCCCTCTCTCTCACAGCCCTCTCCTCTCTCTCACATCCCTCTCCTCTCTCTCACAGCCCCCTCTCCCCACCGTAACCCCCTCTCCCCTCCCCCCACTGTAACCCCCCTCCCCCCACCGTAACCCCCCCTCCCCTCCCCCCACTGTAACCCCCCTCCCCCCACCGTGACCCCCCCCTCGTTTTCCCCTTTGCACCCCCCTCACCTCCCCTCCTCTTCGCACCCCCCTCACCTCCCCTTCCCCTTCGCATCTCTCCCCCCCTCTCTGGTTCGCTCTCTCTCGTCGCTCTCCCTCTCTCGCCGTTCAGATCGAGATCGCAGACGAGGGGGGAAGGGTTCACAGAGGTCGCAGAGGTGGTTGCTGTGGGTGGTGACGGTGAGGGGGGGAGGTGCGAAGGGGAAAACGAGGGGGGTCACGGTGGGGGGAGGGGGCTGTGAGAGAATGGAGAGGGCTGTGAGAGAGAGGAGATGGTTGTGAGAGAGAGGGAGATGAACAGTGCTGCCTACGTGGACTGCCACGTAGGATTGAAAGTCAAACTCCTTTTTAATTTTGACTAAATTAAGAGGGCCGGGGACCTTGATTTTACAAATTGAGAAAATAGGGGGATCAAAATCGTCAAATTAAAATTTTTAGGGACTAAAATCGTGAGTTAGTCATAATAGATGGACCAAAACTGTAATTAAGCCTATTTTTAAAAACTCAATATATAATTCAACAAGACCCAAAATATGGAGTAATTATCCCAAGTCTCTTTTATATAGAAGTTTGTAAAAAAATTAACAATGCTGAGGAAGATATTTTGGTACTTAATTTATACAAATTAATGATACTGAAATTTGTGTGTAGATAGTTAATAATACCAAAATTTTGAAATGGAAGTAGAGGGTACTATTATGTTTTTTTTTTAATATTGTAATAGATAAATGTTGGAGGGGTAAGCTTTATTTATTTATTATTAATTATTATTAATTAATGAGGACAGGTGAAAGAACGGAAAGTGTGTGATTATAGGCTGCTTTTGCTCATGCGTTTGATTTCTAGGCCACATCCACAAGTAAGTTTCCAAATCATCATTATTGGATACAAGACATTTGGAGCTCTATTTAGTGTTTGGTTGGTGTTAGAATATAAAATGATATAAAAAAAATCAACTCACAACATGTTTAAACTGCTGGAAAAAGTGTAACATCCCCGGATCAAAAGATGATTAATTTAGCTGAAAAAAATTAAGAGGTCGATTCGAATCAAAAAAATAAATAGGAGGTGGATCTGAAGCCAACTCTCAAACAGCTGTATAACTCACTTTAGCTAGAAAAAGCAATATTATGCATGTGTGGGGTTCTACTTCTACTTCTCTATATGATATGATTCACAATGAATAGCTTCTTAAAGAAGACGACAAAAAATTCTTTTGCAAGTTGACGATGCTATGAATCATTCAACCATAGTATAGTGGCCCAAATATTTGCTTCAAGACTTACTTTCAGAGGTGGGGATTCTTATTTGTGTTGTTGACAGAAACCGGCATAGATCGAAGAATTATTGAAACAAACACAAATCATTAATTTGATTAAAATATCATAATAAAATCATGAATTTCTAACACAAAATCTTACAATTATTAGACAATTAACAAGGTTTTCACGAGTAGAATATCTATTCCTGAAATTAATGGGGAGGACCACAGTTACGATTCGCGGAGCTGCACTTTAATGTTATGATTTGTTGTCATATTGCTGTCATGTTGCTCCTCTTTGATTAATTGATACTCCCTCGGTCTCGTTTTAGTTAGTTTATTAAATTAACCTTTATTAATAATATTGAGAAGATAAATTAGTAGAGTTATAAAAGAGATATTATTAAATAATGAAATGTATGGTAGGAAAGAAACATTAATGTTTCATTGAGATACTAAAAAGTCATGTATTACGAGACAAATTCTCTTTTTTGTTGCCGCTAACTATGCTAAGAAGAGGCTCAACTTCGGCAAGCAGCTGTCTTGCCCCCTCTGCTATCGGCCAGAATTGAAGTCGTGTGGCAAACAGTTGTTCCGTCGAAAATTAAGCTTTTCGGTTGGCGTATGTTTGTCTCGGCTCTTCCTCTTCGCTATTCTTTGCTTCATCGTAACGTTATTCAGTCTATGGAGGAGGCGGCCTGTGCTTTTTGTCAGAATGATTTTGAAGATTTGGACCATCTTTTCTTGGGGTGTGATTTGGCTAGGATGGTGTGGAAAAAGGTGGAGATATGGCTTGGTGTGGATCATATCGTTGAGGAGTCTTTGATGGAGCATTTCGATTCCTTCGCAAAAGTGTTTACCGGCAAGAAATCTAAGAAGATTAGACATCTTATCTGGTTGGCCTCGTGTTGGAGTATTTGGTTGACTAGAAATAATCTTATTTTCAAGGGGGAAGAACCGGATTTAGACTCGATTGTTTATCATATTAAAACTATGTCTTGGTCGTGGTTTATTTATGGGGTGGGGAGTCATTCCGGTTATGTTTTAGATTCTTGGTGGAATAACGCTTACCATTGTATTAATCATTTTGTTGGGTAGTAGGGGGAGAAACAGTGGGTTAGGTTTTCCCTCTGTAGTGCACTCACAGGGTACTCTTTTTCCTACCTGAGTCTTTTTCCCAATGGGTTTTGACTCAGGAAGGTTTTGAGGAGGCCCTCCCCCTTTTTTTCTCTCATTGTAAGGGTTAGGCACCCCTTGTGCTCTTTTCAATGATATTGCTTATCGAAAAAAAAAAAAAAACTTGTGCTTTGTCCCAAACAATTTCTTTTGTCTTTTCAAAAAAAAACTCCCTATCTTTATCTAAAATAATTCTAATCCTATAAATCAAAATATGTGATAGATTCACCAAATTCTAAGACATGAAAAATAATAAAAAAGGGTCAATTTAAGGCTATTAGGTTGAATTTGACTAAGAACTAAATAATCGAAAGTGTCCATATATAAATATTTGATCGGCAGACATGATTCCAATCACTCCCTGTCCATTACCAATCAGATGAAAATAATGAACATTTTGGCAGAAACTCCATCAAACCGTATTGTATGTGAAATTATGAATTGAAAGGAATTTTGATTCAGTTTTTATTTACTTCTGAATTTGCATAATAATTTTGTTTCATAGTTGACGATTACAATAATGGTCTAGTGAATTTTTTTTATCAGAAAAAATTATGGTGATGAACCGATGATGAATAAAGTATTTATTGTAGTTGATTGCAAATGAGTAAAAAAAAAAAGAAATTCATTGCAATAATAGGCGTTACTTAGTGTATGTTTTAAATAAGTTTTTCCTTTAATGTAATAGACGTTTTTTGTGTGTTATACATATACCATTAAGAAATATTAACAAAATCAAAGTGGCGCAGCGGAAGAGTGGTGGCCCATAACACACTAGCATGTCCAGCATGTCCAAGAAAGCTTTTGATTCCTTTAACTGATGTGGGGGTGGCAATTATATTTTTCGATTACTTCAACTTTTGCTTTGTCTGCTTCTATTCCCTTCTTTGATATCTTGTGTCCCAAGACAATTCCTTCTTGTACCATGAAATGACACTTCTCCCAATTGAGGACCAAATTTGTTTCTTCACATCTTTTTAAGATATCTTCAAGATTTAGCAGGCATGCTTGAAAATTCTCTCCAAAAACAGAAAAGTCATCCATGAATACCTCCATAAATTTTTCAATGAAATCAGAGAAGATGGCCACCACACACCTTTGAAAAGTAGCTGGAGCATTGCATAACCCAAAGGGCATCCTTCTGAAGGCAATGGGGCAGGTAAATGTGGTCTTCTCTTGATCACACAATTGACCCTTTTCATATTTCAACTTGGGTAGACCTCTAACATGCTCATTTTTACTCAACTTAGATAAATGTTCTATACTAGCATGTCCTAGACGTCTATGCCACAGATTCACATCATCAAGCAAGGAAGGCATGCATACAATATCATTACTCACATTCTCAAAATCAACATAATACACATTATTTTCTCGAAAGCCAGTAATATAAAGTTTAGAAGTCCTATGAGTAATAACACATTTATCAACAGAAAAATACACATCAAAATCACTATCACATAATTGGCTAACGCTTAGCAAGTTAAATTTGACACTATCAACTAGTAAAGCATTTTTAATTTTGATTGTGTTTTCCTTACCCACACAACCTTTACCTATTACTTGAGCAGATTCATTGTTGGCAAACTTTACAGATCCACTAGCTTTGTTGCTCAACTTCAAGAATAGTGAAGCATCACCAGTCATATGCCTTGAGCACCCACTATCAACCATCCACACATTTTTCTTCTTGGATGACTGACCAACCTGCAAAAGGAACATTAACAACTAGTACGAGGTACCCAAATTTTACACTACAAGAAAATCGACGATTTCCGACGACAAAATCCGTCGGAAACGCACTGATTTTCGTCGGAAATTGACGTTTCCGACGGACAAAAAGTCGTCGCAAAATCGCTCGTCGCAAATCGTTTCCGACGGATTTTTTCGTCGCAAATGTCTCCGTCGCAAAGTCGTCGTAAAGTTTCGTCGCAAATTCCGTCGAAAAAAAACCATTTCCGACGGAAATTTCCGTCGGTAATTTTAAAAAAAAATTAAAAAAAAAATCATACATCCAAAAAAGCTATACTAGTTATGGATTTATTCTTTCACACAACAAAATCTTTTTCAAATTTAAATACCACAAACATAATATATATGACTAACAAAATTTACATTATCCATCATACGTAGTCTTAATTCATCAAAATAACATGAACAATATAGTTTCACGACAATTGTAGTTTTGTTGACCATGATCCTTACTAGAGCCTCTTGCACCATCAAGTGCACTTGTAGCTTCATCTAGAAATAGAATTCTTGGATTCTTCAAAACTGCTCTTGCAATGGCACTGCGCAGCTTCTGTCCACCAGACAGCTGAGTTCCAAGGTCACCAACCATTGTGCCCAATCCCTAGATACAAAGGAAAACAACTCAAGGTTACTTATCCAAGATTGGGAGAATCTGAACCAAAAAACTGTCAGTTAATCACCAGTTCTGCTGGTAACTTCACTGCTAAAGATTGCAGAACATTGAAGGGAAGCAGCCAACCTTCATCACATGTATCATAATTGCTAGAAAACCTTAGGTATTTATAGTAGCATATCACCTATATTGGGTGAATCAATTAGGAGAAAACTTAGTTTTAGGATAGCGTGTGTATATATATATAAGACTAAGACCATGTTTGGACAGGCCAGTAACCAAAGTCACAGAATACAGTACAGTACTATGAAGACAATATTCTAAGTGATGCTACTATGAAAATGCTGTTTCCTAAGATAAGTTGTCAACATAATTATAATTATATAACTACAAAGCACACTAGAGAGCCAAAACAAAATAAGCAACATACTTCAAGGCGTTGGACTTGAGTAAGATTTCCATGAAGCTCAGGAGCTTTCATTCCAGCTAATCCAAATATAATCCTCAACCTATGTGCAGCTTGCTTCGTTCCACTGCATACGAAAAATAATTAAGCTGTTAGAGGTAGCAGAATACTGAAGAGAGAGTTAATAATCCAAAAGCAGCAAATAAAAATGTAAAATCAAAATTCGAAATAAAGAAATACACATTTTCAGTTTGTTATAATCATAGAAAGGTTCCATGAAATTAACTAGAAAGCTCTACAACTATCAATATGATGACCAACAAGTGGCATAAGACTCATAATTAGCATTATCATAGTAAAATCAACCTCAGAGCTACTGTCAATCAAATTCATCAAATAGCTATATAAAATAATTCGCTGACAACTCATAAAACAAATGAAAAGAATCAATGAAAAGTTCCAACTCAAATGCAACCCTCTAAATTTACCCATCTCCCCTTCAATTCAATTTATTAATTAAATCAACCCTCTAAACATATTAACAACTAATAACTAACAAATAAGCAGCTTACTGAATCAAGTCAATTCACAGCAAGTATGAAAATGGTAAATTCACAGCAAAAAAGGTAAATTCACTCCAACCCGTTTGCCTGACCAATTCTTCACTCCTTCTTTGTTCTGACTCTTCGGTCCTAGCGCCTATTGTATGAAAAACTGTTAACAAGTAGCACTCAGTATTGAAAGATTTGTGCTACTTCAATTTTTTAGCAATGATTTTGAGTCTTTCACATGCTGATTAGATAGCTATTGTATCTTAAAATAACTATATATCAGATAAATATGTTGAAGAAAGAAGATGTATACCTTTTCAATTAAGTCAATGGTTTTGCTATCTGTTATCTTTTTTCCTTACTGATCCGTGACATGAAATACTGTAATTCATTAGGTGAACAAGTTAGCTGCTTAAATAGAAGCAAAGTGCACTTTGCTGTCCAAGTATTCATTTATCAACTTACCATCTTGACTTTTCCTTATTTTCTCCTAAAAGTAGCAAAAATATTGGACTGCAAAAGAACAAAATTGAAAATATTAGCCCAAATACATAAAATGGTAAGAGAATCAATATAATCTTATAGACAAGTATCAATCTAACCCAACTACCCCAAATAAGAACATTTTCTAATTCAGTGTTGGTGAAGCACTGATGAAAATTTATGACCAATTTATGGACAATGTATTTTCTTTGTCTAGCCTTCTAGGACATGATAGTGAGTGCTCCTCTTAGAAGGTGAGGCAGCGTGGTGCCCTCTTTGATGTTGTGGCTGGACCTATTTCAATGAAATCTTAATTAGTAATATAAAAATAAATCTATCCTATTATTTACAACAGATTATTTCAAATACCTCAGTAATAACATAAATTTGGAATTGGGCATGTTATAATGAATACCAAAAGCAAAATTAAATGCGGATAATCACTCCAACCTTTCAACAAACTTTTTCATTAAGGCTTTAACAAGAGAAATTATATACCTATTTCAATGAAACTTGGCAGATACAACCAATGTAGCACCTTCTTGTTCCTGCATGATGTAGGCCAAACAATTTTAAAAATTAGGGACCAAAGAGTGAGAGCACCAAAGCACAAGTGTTCCACAATTTTGTCTAAGATTACACTAGCTGTTAGAATGAGAACAATATATGCAACTCCAAGAAACAAATGAACTTGGTTTTGACTAATGAGATTATCTTAGTTTCTCACACATTTGAAAACATCATTTAAGTCAAAAAAATGTGAAATTCCAAGTTAGCATTCACATCACAGGTCTTGAACTTACTGAATGTGTTTACTGCAATGAAAGTTAAACTTTTAAAGCACGTGTATGCTCAAGGAGATTGACAGTAAAAGTAAAGGAAAAGCTCATATGTTCTTAATCCATTTTTAATTTCTTTTCCCAAAGATGACACATACCCATATGGACATACTCCCCCAAGACAAGAGCCTGAAAAACCAAATCTCTGTGATGCGTAATCTCGGAATAGTAGGTAAATTTTCAATTATATAAAAAAATGATCATTAGTAACAGGAATAAAAATGAAAAGCAGAGCATATTCAAGAATCAACTGAAGAGTATCAAAAGACAAAAGCATAAAGAAAAGATAAGGGAGAAAGTGAGAAATATACCTCTATGTGGTCTTGAGAGAAGATCCACAGCAACTTGAGTGTGTGTTCATCAAGAACACACTCAGGGCATGCAAACACAAGTGAATCAGATTAGGGTTTGCACAATAACAAAGGAAACGAAGTAAAACACAAGGTTGTGGTGTTTTACTTTCGTTTTGCGTTCATAATTCCATTACAGACTGTTCAAGTACCTGGAACAGTGAAACCCAGGTCAGATTTTCTGAGAATCACACCAAACAAAGAACAAGTGAGAGTTTGTGTGTGATCTACCTTCTTTTGGTGTTCGCGAGGCTATTCGTTCATCATTCAACCAAATTTCAGTACATGTAAAGACAGAAATCCAACAACAAGCAAGTTCAAAATATAGGGTTTCAGAAATAACGAAATTAATCACAAAATCAAAAGGGCTTTGTGTAATACCTGGTTGTTGATACTTTCGATCAGACCTCGCATCCCTTGGCACCACTTTCTATAACGAATCTCAAAACACCATAACAGGCCCTGAAACAAAATGGTTTAACATGGTTTATAATGATACCACAAACACAGATTTTTCTTCCTGAAAAAAGTAGGCCTTTAAAACCACACAGACATGAGAAATAAGGAAAACATGTAATTAAAGAAAAACAAGTATGAGGTGAGGAGCAAGCTGGGTGATAAAGGTGCTTGTGACAAGCACGTATATAACCTCATGGCAGATAACTATCAAATAAGAGGAGACTAATTGTGTCATCTTACAAGAGAATACTTAGCTTAAAGAAATCCTGGTTAGATTGTAATTACTCAACAAACAGTAAAGGAAGAAGGATAAACCAGATTATAAAGCAAGCAGCCATTTGTAGTGATGGCTCTATATAGCATTTTTTTCTATTACTGGTCGAAATTGCTGCCATGAAGGGAATGCCAAGAAAAGTGCAGGCAAAGTATCTGGATTGGATTTAACCATAGAATCAGTAGACCCCATGTAATACCCCAATTTTGTCCGCCTATTTGAAAAATCCCAAAATTTTATCGCTTCGCATATTGTTCTAAATGCGGGTGTATTTGGCACTCTCGTGCAACGGTTTTGTTTGGCGCTCGTTGTTTTCAAGAAAAAAGAATCCAAAAATAAATAATGAAATAATGAATAACGCGAGCGCGCATTTCGTCTCGAGTCGTGAGTAATTGCGTCGGTGCGCGTTTATTTTTACCGTTTTTAGAAAAGTGAGAATAGAATGAAATCGGTTTTAAAAAAAGGTGCGCGCGTGCGTATTCAAATCGCGTACGTGTCCCTAGTCTTAAGGCGAATGCGCGTTTCGTTTCGAGTCGTGTGAGCAAATGCGTCGGTGCGCTTTTAGTTTTACCGTTTTACGCGCGTGCGTATTCTGATCGTGTATGCGTTCCTAGTCTTAGGGTGAACGCGCGTTTCATTTCGAGTCATCGTGTCGGTACGCGTTGTTTTTACCGCTTTTATTGTCATAAAAATAATGATAATAAGTAAATAGTAGAATAAAATCAGCTGTCCCTTTTTTATTGATTTTGTTACAGATACAAACAAAAAATAAAAAAAAGCAGAATAATACCAAAAAAGAGAAGTCAACTCTTTTCTTACAAAAAATTAATTAAAAAACAAATACAAAAAATAAAGGACAGGGGCGCTGCTGTATGTTGCAGCAGGAACACATTTTTAGAATGGGGCTCAAGCTCCTTTCATCTTGCCCCTTTGCTTTTTCCAGTTTCAGCAAAAACACTGCTGCAGTGGCAGCAACCATGCTCCACCTCCTGCTGCCAACAGCTTGGTCTCCTGGGGGTTTTGTTTCCCTACTCCAACACCACACCTACACCACATCTTCTGCCTATAAATGCAATAAGCAGAAACAGTGTTAGAGAGGATACTGAGAAACAACACAGAAAAGAAATAGTAGCAAACAGAACCATATACACACAGAGAGTAACAGGTACACACAAAATAGAGATAAATCAGGAGAGCAAATAGAAGCCAGAGACTGGAAAGTTTTTTTTAAGTTCAAAAGAGAGAGAAGCTAAGGGGCAGTAGCAGAAAAGAAAAAACAGCAGTAGGAAACTTTTCAAAGGCTGGATAAGAGGTTGGTGTCCATTTGTTTTCTCGCTTTTATTACGTTTCAGTTATAATATGTAGCTACCGACAACTCAGTCCAAAACAACACATGTGTGTTACACAAAAAATAAACCAAATGCAGGCAGTTTCAGTGTTGCTGTCTGAAAATAGAATACAAAATTAATGTTACATATAAGAGTTAGCAAAGCATGAATAGTTTAGGCTCTTAAACTAATTTTGTATAGAATATGACGCATATGTAGCAGATTAGTGACAGTGATTAAATATTTTTGTTATCTGTAAATTAGTAATAGGTCAGGATGTGCAAAAACAGTAAGTAAATAACCAAAAGAAAAAAGGGAGGGGGATAAAAAAATCAAATAGCCATGAGCTAAATCAGAAAAGATCAGAAACTAAATAAATAAGATCAGAGGAACAAAAAGCAAACAGGGGGAAAACTCACCTCCGACCACCGTAGACGGCGGTCGGCAGCCCAGGCCCGTCGTGGTTCTGTCGGTGTTCCACTTTCATTCCTCCTCGCCAGCCGTACCATCGCAAACCTCCCCGTCGTGTGCCAGAGCCCCTCGTCGTCCCCTTTTGAACCATAGATGCCGTCGCTGACAGCTCACCGCTGTGAACCGCCAAGCCGTCGCCGTCGTAACCCGGCCGCGAAAACCGTAGCCAAACCGCTAACCCATGTACGATGGCAGAATCACCGAATCACAGTCACCACCACCACTGGGTTCCTCATCCACGAACCGAACCAAACCCTTCGCACCACATCACCGCGTCTCCACCCAAAATCACCACCGTCAAATCCTTCGCACCACCGTCCCCGTCCCTTTCGTTTCGGCTCACCACGGTTGTAAGGAGAGAGAGATGAGAGCGATGTAAGAAGAGGGAGGAGAGAAACGGCGTAGGGAAAGAGAGGGAGGCGAGGGGCGAAGCAAGGAGAGAAGAGGATCGGAGCTGGGGGGGGAGAGAGGGAGTGCGCCGCGTGGAGAAGGGAAGAGTTTAGGTTTGGCTATTTGGGGGAGTAGGGGCGCCGTGGAAGGAGGGATAGGAAATTAGGGTTTCCCTAATTAGGTTTCCCTTTTATAGTATAAGAGCAAGGGCAGTTTGGTCTTTTCCCTTTTTTTTAATTTTTCAGATTGCTATTCGCACCCCCACGGTTTATTTCGCACGCCTCCCCCCAAAGCCCATCAGAAAATAAAAAACGCAGCCCAGCTTACAAAAACAAGCTGGGCTCACTATCTGCACCCCCTTTTAATAACACAGCCCTCCTGCCACTTACGCCCCCCATTTTACTACTGCACCTCCCTGTTTCTTTTTTTTTGAATTTTGTTTCTTTTCCCCTAAATAAACTTATTTATTTTCTTTTTTTCACAAACCTTTTTTTCCCAACGATGGATAAATGTTTCCCCGAACGAAAATCAATCCAATTGCAAATTCCTTCCATCACGACGTTCTCTCCAATTAAAACCAACGAAGACACTTTTCAAAAACAAATCTTTTCAAACGTCGAGATCAAAACTAATCATCACTAATGATCACTCGCGCCGTTGCCGTTTGATTGTGGGTGATGATTTCATTCCTGTGGGAGCTAGTAGTGTGGCCACTCTAAACCGTTGTTGTTTGGTCCTCACAAACGCCTTCATTCAATTGCGAAAACCTCTTCAATACTCAAAATAAGAACCGATTATCATTAATCATCACTCGCGCCGTTGCCGTTTGGTCGTTAATGATAATTCATTTTTATAAGAGTTAGTAGTGCGACCACTCTAAACCATTGTTGTTTGGTCACTGCGAACGCTCAACCCCTTTGCGAAAAACTCCAAAAAGATTAAAAAACAAAAACCTTTTTCAGGACAAACAAGAACTACGTAGCTTTGAATTCTCCATCGCACCAGGAGATACGTAGGAGCGAGAGGCCAACTCTCGTCAAGCGCCAAAAATAAAAATTTTCATTAAGTCTTCTCACTCCCTTTTCAATAAAGAGGCAAAATAAAAGCATTTTCAAATCAGCACTTCAAACCACACATCTAATTAAAGGTTCCCTTTCGGTAGAAAGGAGGTACGGGGTGCTAATACCTTCCCCATGCCTAACCGACCCCCGAACCCATATCTCTAGTTTTCGAAAGACCATCCGCCTTGTCTAAAAGACCTTTTTTCAATGTTTTGGTCTTAAAATTAAAATATTGGTGGCGGCTCCAAACTTTTTCCACGTTGTCAAACGAAAACTCCCAAACCGGATTTTTCGGGCGCAACAGCTGGCGACTCCGCTGGGGACCCTTTTTTTAAAAGACGAGGGTCAAGCCTAACTAATTAAATTGTGTGGTTTAATGTATTGTTGATTTGATTAATACCTTGTTTGCCTTTCTTTCCTATCATTGATTGTAGGCATATGCATTTGTCTTCTTTGTTGTTCCCTATCTCCTCTTCTACTCCTTTTCTCTTATTGCTTATGCCCATGCATTCTTCCAATCCCCACGATCCCTTCTTTTTTCGCTCCCTTTCTTCAAGGTAAGCTCATGCATTTCTCCCCAATTTTATCATGTCCCCTCTTCTTGGCTCCTATTGTTAAGGTAAGCAATATCATTGTTTATAGATATCCTAGATATTAAACCCCAGGGTAGACAACATGTTATTGCTTGCTTTTATCTGGACTGTTCAGGGTTTTCATTTGCAGGTGGGGTATATGTGGGTAGTTTTAGGCGGTATGCCCTTGCTGCACACACTCACACCTTATGCTTACTATGCTTTGAGAGGGGCCTAAAACCCAAGGTCTGACAAAACTTAGGAGAGTGGAAACGAGTAGTGACTGACAATTGGACTGTTGTCCTTCCGACTCTCACGAAAGTTTCAGCCAGAGTATGCTCTTTCATGATGCCTCACACCAGATGGCGTTCCATCGTTGTGGGTGCTATTGTGAAAGAGAATTAGCTCTGGTAGCCTGGTGAGGAAGTGACTAGAACCCGCATGGGAGGAACATTTGAGTTGTCCTAGAACTTAGGTCCCCACCTTCGCAGGACACAAGGGGCATACCAAATTGTGTGTTGCATGGTAATATAGACATGTTTTCAAAAAAGAGTAGGAGGTTTTTCAAATAAAAAGTAGAGAAAGAGCTGCCGTTGTAGCCTTTCTTTTGCTGGTCCGTACGAAGTGACATATGACCCACTCTTTTCAAAAAAAAAAGAGAGAACGAGCTGCCGTTGTAGCCTTTCTCTTACTTGGTCCATATGAAACCACGTACGGCTCGCATTTTTCAAAAAAAACAAAAAAACTCGAACTAATGCCAATAAGGGTTTTGCCCTAATCTGCATATGCATAAAACATCATCATCATTTTGCATGCATCCTCGCATTGCATCCAACAGAAGCTTTTACAGTTCATGCATGCATTCTTGCATTTCATCAAAGTTTGTTTACCGAGAATCCCAAAGTGACAAAGAATCTTGTCATAGGCACGATGTGGAATCAAAAGTGAAACAACGTATACTCCGAGGTGTGAGTTTGTTTAAGTTTGAATGCATGGAATGTGCTTTGTTTCGCTTATTGATTCTAACCTTGTTGTGTTTCAAAGAAAAAAATAACCAAAATCCACCGTTAAACCTATGGCAAGACATAGTACACCGTGATTCCCGGCACCAAGACAGACAGGAAATCATACATATTGCATTGCACTTGCATTCAAACAAGTATTAGTGCATACCGTCTTTTATCAAAAAAAAAACCAAAAATCAAGAAAAATCAAAAATTATTATTTTCCACAAGCTTTCTTAGAAAACATACTACATGCATTTTTTCTTTGCACTACAAAAAATAATCAAATAAACATCTTATTTCGCATGCATTTTCATAAGAATCATATCTTTCCACGCAACTAAAAATAATTGTTAGTATCAGGCACTCCATTTCATAGTTCAAAAATAAAACGAAAAGCAATCATCATCCGCACTTTGCATCATGGCGTCATGCAACAAAATTCTGAAAAAAAACAATTATCATCCCTATGGTATTTCATTCGCTCATAATCATAAAAAATCATCAAGTGATGCAATTTACGTTATCCTCATTCAAAATGCACATTCGTTCATTCATTCACCCACTCATTCCGTCGTCCGTCCATATCACATCATCGCATTAATACTTTCCTGTGTCGCAAATCAAAAATAAGCATTAACGTCTCATCTCGCATGCATCTTCATTCAATATCTCCCATGCATTAGGAAAGTAATTGCAAGCATCACGCATTTCATTTCATTGCATAAGAAAAATGAAAACCAGAAGCATCTATCATCCATATCGCATTTCATTCATCCTTGATTATGCAAAAACTATCATCAAATAATGCGGACATCGCGTCAATGTGGCGCTCATGCATCATTTCATTAACCTCATCACTTTGTCCGAATACATCATTTCTCCCTGCATGCATCCTTTCGAAACAAAGAAAAATTTCTCATGTGATGGCTTAATGGATAGAAGTGCACCGTTGAACGACGAAGGGTAATGTCTCAAATTTGTTTGTCGACTACAAATTTGAGATGTTACTTTACGATGTCAGAGCACTTTGACCCAGTCGCACGTATTTTAATTTCGAGTAGGAAATTAAATTGAGTCAACTAATTGTCAAAACGTTTCAGTACATTGTGTGAAGTATTGAGTCAGGATCCACTCAATGTTTCAGGCAGGTTACTCAGGGTAACGACAATCAGTTGCCTCATATCCCCAGTCTTGCATCTCTCATCATTCAAAAAAGGGGCATTGGCATTTCACATCCTGTCTCGCCTCTAAAAAATAAAAAAAAATCAAAAATCATTTGGAAAAAATGGGGGGCATCATTCTTGCATCATTCGCATTGGTATTCCATATTTTGTCTTGCAACAAAATAATTTAGAATAAGCCACACTTTTCGAGTAGTCGTTCTCCACGCATTTGCATCATACTTGCATATCATAATTTGTTCATTCATTCATTGCATAAAATAAAAGTTGTGATGAGAAGCGAGACGTTCTTGCAAAACAATCATCCTTTTTTTTTGAAAAAAGTTTATCCTTACTTGGTTGCAAACTCAAGGTGTTCCAAGGCACTCAGTTTTGCAAATCAATAGCTCATTTGCATGTCCTTCAAAAGCACTGCATCCCATCCATTCCATGACAAAAAAAAAACTGAAGCAGCTCATCAATTCATTGTTCTAACTAATGTTGACTCTCTGTGAAGCATTCCTATAGTGAACGTGCATGACACGTGCAGTTTCTCTTGTTTGAGTCAGTCAGTTTCCTTCCTTGTCATCATCACCATCCCAGTCTAACCCCGCCCCGTCCATCCATAAAATGCATATTCTCTCCCATCAGTGCATACTTGACTTTTTGGTTCATTCTCACTAACACTCTAAGTCCTCCATGCTGGGGCAATTCTGTGATCACTAACTTTCTTTATCGGCATTATTTTCTTTCAGTGCAAGTTTTTCCAAAAAAAAAAAACAAAAAAAAGAGAAGAGATAAATGAGAAGAACAAGCTCGCTAGGTTGAAAACCCGCAAAGGGCAGCCTAGGCAAAAAGGAGCGCCCGGTGGATTGAAAACTCGCAAAGAGCGCTCCAGGCAAAAATTAGGGCATAATAAAAAAGTCCAAAGAAAAGAGCAGACACATATAGATAGATAAATTGTTGTCAGGTTTTACGAGAGAATAAACAATCGGAATTTGAAATGAAGTTCGGCCGTCTCCCCACAACCTCAAGAAAATCCAAAATCCAGAAGCTCCCTTTCCTACCCACCTTAAGCCAAGAAAATCCCAAAGAGAAGGGAAAAATCCCCCTCCTACCCACCTTAAGTCAAGAAAGTCCCAGGATATCTCCATCACTCTAGACAAGGATCAATTCCACATCGAAAATGGTATATCATCTTTATCAGCTCACCCAAGTCCAAAGAAAAGAAAGAAGTCCAAAGGAAAAGAATGCAACCAAACAAAAAAATTCAAAAAAAAAAGATGAAAAATCCCTAAAAAAAAAAGAAAAAAAGAAAGACCAAGAAAAAAGAGAAACAAAAGAAGTACAAATTGTGAGCCGATATATTTCACCATGAAACACCAGAGATCCTTGTCCCCATAAACCTTCCAACACTCTGTTGTGTATAATCATCTCTCCTTTCATAAAGACCGCAAACATTTCCTCTGGCCTCAACATCTAACCCTTCGTAAACCCTCAGCCATTCTACTATGAAACACAAACTCGTCCCAATAAAACTCCAAACACTTCATTAAGCTCAATCATCCCCTTCTCCACATCACAACCCTAAAAAGTCCATTCCGATCAATGACCGGTTGCTTTCGTTTTCTCAAATTTTAATCTTAGGACAAATAAGTTTATCTGTTTACAATGTGTTTGCTCAAAAAGAAAAACAAACGATCAGAAAAAAGAAAGCTGATCAAAAAAAAATAAACCCTCAGAAAAAAGAGAACTGGGGAGACAAAAACAAACAGTCAGAAAAAAGAAAGCTGACGAAACAAAAAAGACTTGCACTCCCAAAAAGGCATTCAAGATTGCCTTAAAACAAGGTTAGTGACCACCAAGTGAGGCTTCTCTTCATTACCAAAAGTCAAGGCATTCACAGAGAACCAAAGATTTACACTGAGAACACCACTCAGATCTAAAAGTTGGGGCATTCTCTTCACCACCCACCCACCCTAGTCTTGGGAAAGCCTGTTCAGCGTCCATCCTATGTCATTCATCCTTTCACCAGGTGTTATCCATGACGCTAGTTCCCGCATATCTGCCCTTTCACGCCAATCGTCAATATCACCAAACAGGGGCAAGCCTTTCATTCATAGTTACCAAGCCTGGATTGGAGCAGTCTGGCAAAATCCATCGCCTTTCACAACCTCACTCAAAGAAACCATTTGTGATGTCATTCGAAAGTGGGACAAGTGCGTTCCCATTCCTTCACCTCATTCATTCCTACAAAACCTCACCGGGGCAATCTCTCAACTCACTATCCTAAACAAGGCCTTGTCATCCTAATTGGGGCAACTTTGTCCTTGTTATGACTGGAGCAACATCAAACTTTATGGGTTGAGACAAAATCTCTTTTGCTCCATTTTTCATTCCCAATTCATCATCTTCTACACCCCTAGTTGTTGTCACCACTAGGCAAAGGCAAGCTTATTCACTCATCAAAAGCCCGAACCGGGGCAGTCTTGCATCCCTTGGTCCCTCATGAGCGTCGGTAATAATCATGTTTGTCATCCCTTCAATTGTCATACATATCCTAAACCAATCCCAAGTTAACAGACTCACTCATTCACATTTGCGCTCCTATGCATGCTTACAAAGCAATGCTTCAAAGAGAGAGAACACACGTTAGTCATGCGATATCTAAGATTCAGTCGTCATTGGAAGGGAGAGAAAACAAGTGAGCTTGTTTGTAAATAAAAACCTTGAGAACACCGGAGTCTGAATCAAATTCAATTTTTCAACAAAAATGGTCAATAATCATCCCACTTTTGCATCCAAAGTCTCGCGTCTCATCATTATGAAAGTATTCACAAAAAAAGTATTTGAATACCCCAAAAAATTTTGTCATATCATGCATCAAAATACTGCATTTGCATCCTCACATAGCAGAAAGACAAATAGGAAAAATTCTTTAACCAGCTATCTCAGCACATGAGGGGGTCGCCTAAAGTTGGCCGCTTGTAGGGCTTTAGTGCTCGCCTTAACCCTTAGGGACTAGGATGTTACCTTGTAGGCACTTGAAGTGTTGATCCTTAACCAAAATAAAAAGGAAGAAAATCAAAAATAGCATCTCATAGCATCCATCATTCCATTGAAATCATCACATCACATACACTTTGCATAACATACATTCACACTCCATTTACATAGATATCTGCATTCCATAGAAAAAAAAAGAGCAAAAAAAAAAACAAAACAAAAGAGAAGAAAATCACAGAAGACGGAACATAAAAGAACACAACATCTTCATATCATTCATCATTCTCATATCATCCATACCATTCGTCACTCCATGGCATCAAACAGTAGTGCATTACACTTTCAAATTCGCATCTCAGAAAGAGCGAAGGAATAACAAAAGAAAAAGAAAAGAATGAAAATCAAACAGAAAGAGCATCCCACCCAAAATCAATCATTGCATTCATGTGCACCCAAATACCCAAGTGCATGCATTTCATGCACCATCCAAGAGAAAAGTTACTTCGGACCAGAGAGTCCCAAAAATCTCATTTTTAGAAAATCACCACAACACAGAGTTAGTAAACTCCATCAACACAGAGTTAGTGAACTCCTTCCACAGATCACAACATCGTGTACGAGCACGCGATGGATCCATCAGACTTCGTTAAGTCCTTCGGATTAGTTGTGTCAGCCTAAGGCATAGCGTAAATCCATTGATCAAATCAGTTCCGGACCTGATGTTGATCGGCCGCTCGAAAAGGCCACCCCCAAAGCTCGGACTCGACAAGAGTTCGTTAGAAGGTTTTTAGGCAACCTCCGAATTCCCAATTTACCGCTTTTCCCAATTTACCTGCTTTTCTCAATTTACTGCTTTCCCGTTAATGCGACAAGTGTTAACCCCCCTTTTCTCAAAAGGAAAATAACAAAAAGAAAATTTGAGCTTTTCTGGAGCGGACAAAATTAGTATTATTCCTATATCTTTATTTCCATTTCACCAACAAATATGAAAAGGCCAATTCATATTTCTTGGCGAGATGTGAAATAAAGAGGGGCAGCTGTAATACCCCAATTTTGTCCGCCTATTTGAAAAATCCCAAAATTTTATCGCTTCGCATATTGTTCTAAATGCGGGTGTATTTGGCACTCTCGTGCAACGGTTTTGTTTGGCGCTCGTTGTTTTCAAGAAAAAAGAATCCAAAAATAAATAATGAAATAATGAATAACGCGAGCGCGCATTTCGTCTCGAGTCGTGAGTAATTGCGTCGGTGCGCGTTTATTTTTACCGTTTTTAGAAAAGTGAGAATAGAATGAAATCGGTTTTAAAAAAAGGTGCGCGCGTGCGTATTCAAATCGCGTACGTGTCCCTAGTCTTAAGGCGAATGCGCGTTTCGTTTCGAGTCGTGTGAGCAAATGCGTCGGTGCGCTTTTAGTTTTACCGTTTTACGCGCGTGCGTATTCTGATCGTGTATGCGTTCCTAGTCTTAGGGTGAACGCGCGTTTCATTTCGAGTCATCGTGTCGGTACGCGTTGTTTTTACCGCTTTTATTGTCATAAAAATAATGATAATAAGTAAATAGTAGAATAAAATCAGCTGTCCCTTTTTTATTGATTTTGTTACAGATACAAACAAAAAATAAAAAAAAAGCAGAATAATACCAAAAAAGAGAAGTCAACTCTTTTCTTACAAAAAATTAATTAAAAAACAAATACAAAAAATAAAGGACAGGGGTGCTGCTGTATGTTGCAGCAGGAACACATTTTTAGAATGGGGCTCAAGCTCCTTTCATCTTGCCCCTTTGCTTTTTCCAGTTTCAGCAAAAACACTGCTGCAGTGGCAGCAACCATGCTCCACCTCCTGCTGCCAACAGCTTGGTCTCCTGGGGGTTTTGTTTCCCTACTCCAACACCACACCTACACCACATCTTCTGCCTATAAATGCAATAAGCAGAAACAGTGTTAGAGAGGATACTGAGAAACAACACAGAAAAGAAATAGTAGCAAACAGAACCATATACACACAGAGAGTAACAGGTACACACAAAATAGAGATAAATCAGGAGAGCAAATAGAAGCCAGAGACTGGAAAGTTTTTTTTTAAGTTCAAAAGAGAGAGAAGCTAAGGGGCAGTAGCAGAAAAGAAAAAACAGCAGTAGGAAACTTTTCAAAGGCTGGATAAGAGGTTGGTGTCCATTTGTTTTCTCGCTTTTATTACGTTTCAGTTATAATATGTAGCTACCGACAACTCAGTCCAAAACAACACATGTGTGTTACACAAAAAATAAACCAAATGCAGGCAGTTTCAGTGTTGCTGTCTGAAAATAGAATACAAAATTAATGTTACATATAAGAGTTAGCAAAGCATGAATAGTTTAGGCTCTTAAACTAATTTTGTATAGAATATGACGCATATGTAGCAGATTAGTGACAGTGATTAAATATTTTTGTTATCTGTAAATTAGTAATAGGTCAGGATGTGCAAAAACAGTAAGTAAATAACCAAAAGAAAAAAGGGAGGGGGATAAAAAAATCAAATAGCCATGAGCTAAATCAGAAAAGATCAGAAACTAAATAAATAAGATCAGAGGAACAAAAAGCAAACAGGGGGAAAACTCACCTCCGACCACCGTAGACGGCGGTCGGCAGCCCAGGCCCGTCGTGGTTCTGTCGGTGTTCCACTTTCATTCCTCCTCGCCAGCCGTACCATCGCAAACCTCCCCGTCGTGTGCCAGAGCCCCTCGTCGTCCCCTTTTGAACCATAGATGCCGTCGCTGACAGCTCACCGCTGTGAACCGCCAAGCCGTCGCCGTCGTAACCCGGCCGCGAAAACCGTAGCCAAACCGCTAACCCATGTACGATGGCAGAATCACCGAATCACAGTCACCACCACCACTGGGTTCCTCATCCACGAACCGAACCAAACCCTTCGCACCACATCACCGCGTCTCCACCCAAAATCACCACCGTCAAATCCTTCGCACCACCGTCCCCGTCCCTTTCGTTTCGGCTCACCACGGTTGTAAGGAGAGAGAGATGAGAGCGATGTAAGAAGAGGGAGGAGAGAAACGGCGTAGGGAAAGAGAGGGAGGCGAGGGGCGAAGCAAGGAGAGAAGAGGATCGGAGCTGGGGGGGGAGAGAGGGAGTGCGCCGCGTGGAGAAGGGAAGAGTTTAGGTTTGGCTATTTGGGGGAGTAGGGGCGCCGTGGAAGGAGGGATAGGAAATTAGGGTTTCCCTAATTAGGTTTCCCTTTTATAGTATAAGAGCAAGGGCAGTTTGGTCTTTTCCCTTTTTTTAAATTTTTCAGATTGCTATTCGCACCCCCACGGTTTATTTCGCACGCCTCCCCCCAAAGCCCATCAGAAAATAAAAAACGCAGCCCAGCTTACAAAAACAAGCTGGGCTCACTATCTGCACCCCCTTTTAATAACACAGCCCTCCTGCCACTTACGCCCCCCATTTTACTACTGCACCTCCCTGTTTCTTTTTTTTTGAATTTTGTTTCTTTTCCCCTAAATAAACTTATTTATTTTCTTTTTTTCACAAACCTTTTTTTCCCAACGATGGATAAATGTTTCCCCGAACGAAAATCAATCCAATTGCAAATTCCTTCCATCACGACGTTCTCTCCAATTAAAACCAACGAAGACACTTTTCAAAAACAAATCTTTTCAAACGTCGAGATCAAAACTAATCATCACTAATGATCACTCGCGCCGTTGCCGTTTGATTGTGGGTGATGATTTCATTCCTGTGGGAGCTAGTAGTGTGGCCACTCTAAACCGTTGTTGTTTGGTCCTCACAAACGCCTTCATTCAATTGCGAAAACCTCTTCAATACTCAAAATAAGAACCGATTATCATTAATCATCACTCGCGCCGTTGCCGTTTGGTCGTTAATGATAATTCATTTTTATAAGAGTTAGTAGTGCGACCACTCTAAACCATTGTTGTTTGGTCACTGCGAACGCTCAACCCCTTTGCGAAAAACTCCAAAAAGATTAAAAAACAAAAACCTTTTTCAGGACAAACAAGAACTACGTAGCTTTGAATTCTCCATCGCACCAGGAGATACGTAGGAGCGAGAGGCCAACTCTCGTCAAGCGCCAAAAATAAAAATTTTCATTAAGTCTTCTCACTCCCTTTTCAATAAAGAGGCAAAATAAAAGCATTTTCAAATCAGCACTTCAAACCACACATCTAATTAAAGGTTCCCTTTCGGTAGAAAGGAGGTACGGGGTGCTAATACCTTCCCCATGCCTAACCGACCCCCGAACCCATATCTCTAGTTTTCGAAAGACCATCCGCCTTGTCTAAAAGACCTTTTTTCAATGTTTTGGTCTTAAAATTAAAATATTGGTGGCGGCTCCAAACTTTTTCCACGTTGTCAAACGAAAACTCCCAAACCGGATTTTTCGGGCGCAACACCCCATAGGGGCTTAGTTCATGTCTGATATTGCTTTGTGTCCTCAAAACCACAAGTTTGGCCTTTTGGTATATCCCCAAAGAAAAAACAAACACAATGTTATTGTCCACGTGAGCTGAGAGGTTCCACATAGCATCTAAAGCTCAAAACTTGATAAAATAACTAGTCAGACCAAACAATGTAGCAAGCATGATTCTTTCTTTCACAGTGGATGCAGCAAAATACAAATCAAGTTTCACCTCACAAATAATTGGAAATGAAATAAACACAACTATTTCAACCAAAATCAGTTCATAAAACAATCATTCACATGTTATATTATTTGCAGATATTATGTACTGTTCCTATCAATGCAGAGCAAGTATTGAATCCAACATTATCAATTACCAAAACTAAATAAATAATTTGAAGCATTGTAATATGCATATACCTACGGACAGCAAGACCACCAAGGAGCTTGTAGCGAAGAGACTCGGCTTGAGCAATAGCACAAAGACCCCTGTTGTTGACCTTCTCAACATAGAGTTCCACACTGTTCTCAGGAAACTTGAACCTCTTTTGGAGCGGGCCTGGACTACTAGCAGGAGTAACTACTGGACCTCTAATTATGTCTGGATGTTCAGAATTGTCTTTTAAGTTTCTTGTATATGCACTTGGATCCAATGACCATGAACAATCTCGGTTGAGTTCTATCTTCGGAGAATTGTTTAAATTCAAGCGCAAAATCTTTGGGTGAGACCGTTTCATAATCGCAATATTGCAATGCAGCTGCTCCATGCAGCATTTCTTCTCACGTTTCAATTTTCTGCAGTTGTGGAAGAATGAATGATTGTTTCCCAGTCCATAAGAAATTTTAGAAACTTAATAGTAGAAACAACTTTTACATTGTATTGCATATAACATAAGAACAGAACCTCTAACATAGAATGTGAGAGTATACAAACTAATATTAGTTCTTTTATTTTATTACCTGTCCAAAATAACCCAGCTTGATTCTACTCTCTTGGCTTCAGCAGCCACAGCACCACACAAAGAACCAGAAAGAATCTTTACTCTAATCTTTATCTGTGCAAATAATTGACAGGTTAAAAAAGCTGACTAGTGTACACAAAGCAACAAAAAGAATGTGGAAATTAATAGTCACATAGTTATGTTCAAATATCCAACCTTCTCTGGATCATAAAATTCATGGAGTTGAAGCACTAATTGAGAACATGAATTCGTAATAACTTCTTTCTGATCCGAAACAGTTCCTAGACGAGATGTCCAATTACTAGTGGCACAATCAGTAGTCAATCCTTGAATGAACCAAAGCTTTGAATCTTACGAGCACACTGAGATGAAATCTTTCCAGATTTCATCTTTAGGTCTTGCCTAACAACCAGAACCTGTCATAAAAAATTTACTACTGAAATCAGAAATTAAACAATTAGGGTTTTCAATTTTCCCCAAATCAGAAATTGAACATTTAGGGTTTTCAATCAAAGTATCATTGTATCAAACAATCATCAAAGAAGAGAAGAAGAAATCTAACCTGAGAAGAAGAAGAACTGAAGAACAAAGCTTCTCACGTTCACTGTTTTCGCGACTGAGAGGGCCAGAGAGGGAAGCAAGTGGCGGAGAGTCAGTGGTGGTGATCCGCTTCAGAGGCAGGAGGCGACAGCTGCGTCGGAGAGTCGGAGAAACGGGGCGGAGACGAAATGGAGAGGAGAGTCTTGAGGTGAAGGAGAAGGACATGCTATCGTGGTGGCCACTGGAGTCTACTGAAGGAGAACGACTGAAGGAGGATGGCAGAGGAGGGAGGAGGTCAGGGAGAGTGGAGGGTGAGGGTGAAGAGAGTGAGTGAGAGAGAAAGAGTGGAGGGAGGAGGACGGTGTGGAGGGTGAGGGTGAGGGTGAGGGTGAAGAGAGTGACTGTCAGAGAAAGAGAGGACAGTTGAATGAGTGAATAAGGGTTCGATGAAGGTGGGCTTTTTTTTATTTGGTTTTACAGTTTGCGACGGACTTTTTGATGTTTCCGACAAAAATATCCGTCGGAAATTTGCGACGGAAAACAATTTCGTCGCAAACGTGAGCGGGAATTTTAGCGCCTCTTCTGCTAAACATTTGCGACGACTTTTTCGTCGGAAATCCG
Source organism: Astragalus membranaceus (assembly GCA_039519185.1). Taxonomy (NCBI): domain Eukaryota; kingdom Viridiplantae; phylum Streptophyta; class Magnoliopsida; order Fabales; family Fabaceae; genus Astragalus; species Astragalus membranaceus. The sequence continues at coordinate 8,116,583 of CM076851.1, read as the reverse complement.
TCGGAAATTGCGACGAATAAGAGTTCGTCGGAAAGTTTCGCAGGAAACGGAGCTTATTCTTGTAGTGTTATTGGGTCCTTAGGGGTTAGTTCTCAAGGGGTTTGTTTTCACAATCCATCTTGGTTTCTTACAAGCAGGTATAAGGGTACCAAACTCACACAATCTACGAATAGGGCATCTATGAGAGCTATGGTTCCCTTTTTGACAATAAGTGTAAGAGAAAATAGTAGGTGTCTTACTTGAAGTGGCAGCTACAAAAATCACTTTCTTTTTCAAAACAGATGAGGTGGAATTACCTTCATACCCAATACCTTTCCTATCAACATATTCATGTTGGGAGTGAAGTATCTTGGTTAAGGTCTTTTCATCAAACTCAAACATTTTTAAGGATTCTTTCAAAATTTCATTTTCAACCTTGATTTTTTCAAAATCATTTAAGCTCAAGAAGCTCAAGGTTGAAAGGTTTAGTTTTATGTAGCTCATTCTTCAACTTAGCTACCTCATTCTCAAGAGTCTCAATTTGAGTGAGCATGCTTTTGTTGCTTTTTGTCAAATTCTTAGATTTAACCAAAAGAGTTCCATGTTCATTATAAAGAGCTTCAAAAGTCTCACTCAAATCTTGACTACTACACACATCATCAAATAAGTCATCATGCTCAAGTGAATCAGAAAGACTATGGTTAGCAAGGATTACCTTAGGGGTGTTGTTTGCCATAAGACAAACAACATTGGCAGCCTTCTCTTCTTCATCTGTTTCACTATCAGTGTCAAGATTGTCCCATGTAGCCTCAGGTGTGTCATTTTTCATAAGACAAACAACATTTGCAACCTCCTCTTCTTCATCTGTATCACCATCAGTATCTGTGTTGTCCCATGTAGCCTTCATGGCTTTCTTTTGTTTGTACTTGGATTTTAGCTTTGGACAATTCACTTTGAGATGACCCAGTTTGTTGCATTCAAAACATTTTGGTTGATCATCTCTTCTCTCATAACTGTCTTCTTTGTTGTACCCAGATTTCTTTGTATAGTCACCATTCCCAAGCTTGTTGAATCTCATGAATTTTCTGAATTTCTTGGCAAACATAGCCATGTCTTCATCATCATATTCTTCATCAGACTCAACCTCTTTCTTTGCCATCTTAGGAGTCTTGGCAGCAGCAAGAGCAAGACACTTCCTTTCTTTGACCGCTTCTTTTTCTTGAGCCTTCTTAGCGGCCAACACCACCTCAAATGCAAGAAGTGACCCAATCAAGTCTTGTTGAGGTAAAGTGCCAATATCTTTGGCTTCAGTGATAGCACAAGTCTTGGGAAAGAACTCACTAGTCAAGGATGCAAGAATCTTCCCATTCAAATCTTTCGTTGAATACTTCTTCCCAAGTGCTCTCAAGTTATTCACTATCAGGTTCAATCTTTGGTGCATAGCTGCAACAGATTCACCTTCCTTCATCTTGAAAGCTTCATACTCAGAAGTAAGAACTTTAATCTTTGTATCCTTCACTTGACTCGTACCAACATGTGTCGCTTCCAGACAGTCCCAAATTTATTTGACTGTCTGACATCCTTTCACCCTTCCATACTCTTCTCCACATAGAGATAGGTGAAGAATATTCATTGCTTTGGCATTGAGAGATATTTTTTCTAGCTCAGACTTTCTCAGCTCACTCAAGTCAATTAATGGCATAAATATCTTCAATAGGTACTTCCTCAGCTTTACCAGTAGCTTGAGATTTAGTAGTATCTCCCTCAACAGCAACACCGGGTTTAGTAATCTTGATTCTCATAGGAGTGAGTGGGCCATCAACAATGATCCTCCATAAAGTGAAATCTATAGCCTGCACATGACATTTCATTCGACTACTCCAATAGTCATAGTTAGTCCCATCGAACAGGGGTGGCCTATTGAAGGACATCCCCTCTTTCATAAATGAACCCATAATAAAAAATTGCGAGATGTTAAGCTCTATATGCAATTTCTAGCTACTGATACCAATTGTAGGACTATATAATAACCTTAGAGGGGGGGTGAATACGGTTATATGCTAAAAATGAAATCTTTTGATATTCATAAAGTTAACGATGCACGTTTAAATCGAATGCGGAAAATAGGATTTAAACTATATGAAATTTCTAAGCAAGCTATAACTATGACAGAGCCAATTACAGTGATATTGAACGCTAACCACAATAATATCAAATGTAACGATAAATAAAAATAATGAAAAGCAAAGTAAAGATAAGGGAAAGAGATACAGCGTGATTTTTAGGAGGTTCAGGATAAAAGCCCTACGTCCTCGGCCTTGGGCTTTGCAACATTTAGACTTGATAATAACCACTATATGAGAAGAACTTCTTCAACGTCTTACAAGCAAGCAACTTCCCTATAGCTACCACACCGATCTCAATTTTCCCCAAATTGAGAACCCAAGCTCCCCGCTAAGGATTTCACTACAATCCAATCTCCCCGATTAAAATACCCAAGAGAACTTCCCAGGATTTCACAACAACCAAGAATATATGAATACAACTAAAAACTAGGATCCAATCACTCAAGCAGTATAACAGTATTGTAGTTGAGAGAGATGAGAGATTTGGATTCAAAGATGAAGAACGTAAAATATGACTGTGAGTGTTCTGTTCTTTTCTTCTTTTGGTTTGTAGGTTGTGCGTTGTTGTTCTATCTTTTCATAAAAAAACCCTAAGTCCTATTTATAGGGTTTGTTAAAATATGACCGTTGGACTTACGTAAAATAGGTGAGTAGTAAATCAATTCCTTGCTTAAAATAGTGTGTATGAAAATCGATTAATTTACTCAAAACATGGCCGTTGATGGCTTCTAAAAAGAAAGGAATCGATTATATGCTTAAATGCATAAAGAAATAAATCGATTTTGAGTCTGAAAAACTTAGTACATGAATCGATTCTTTGCTTGATCAAAAAAGGATGTAAATCGATTTTTGGCTTTATGTGTATAGGAAGGAAATCGATTTGTTACCTTTATAAACAAAGTTGGAAATCGATTTTGGGCTTTAAGAAAATAATTGGAAATCGATTTTTCTCTTTAAGGTGAGACATAAATCGATTTTCCTCTTTTAAAAAGAGAGTCATGAATCGATTCTTAGCTTTGCAACAAATCAAGTTCACAATAAAGGAAGAAGGAAATCGATTTTCTTTTTTATAAAAGGACCTTAAAATCGATTTTCTTCTTAGCTTTGCAATAAGCTCATAATTTTGCAGAAACCATTTTCTCATGCTACGTGCCTAACCTATTTAACATGCAGAAACCTAGTTCAATTTTATTTTAACAAAACAGTTCTATTTTAAAAGTTCATCTCTCAACTACAAAATTCATAAAGCTAAAGTGATAGGATCTTACACATGTCCTATCGAAAGCAAAATAACACAAAGTCTTGAACGCTTGAGTAACTTCTCCTCCGAACCGCTACACTTTAAAATATCCTATGCTTTGATTCATGCCCTGTACTTTTGTTCAACTGTAACCATTAGTAGACAGATTGTAATTTGTTATCATACAAAACAAAGAGTGTCTGACCTTGGTTCAACAGCACCTACAATTGTTTAACAAACTGTGGGTATGGTTTCCTATACCTACGATATCAAAATTCGCAACTATACGTATTAGCAATGGACTAAATGTCGTGGGTATAGACTTATTTTAATTTCCCCATCTAAAATAATTTCCGTGGGAGCTGAAATAATTCCCTCTATCTTTCTCGTGGGTTTCCTCTCTAATTTTCACTTACCGAGACGCAGAGAGACGCGATGAAAAAACAAAACGCAGAGAAGAAGGGTGCCATCGCCGCTGCCGTGAGCCAGAGTGGGAAGGATGACCTCTGGACGACGTGTTTGCTGGGCCCTCTATGCGTGAGTCTTCTTTCTAGAAAATATTTTCCCCTACTCATCCTTCCTTAATCTGAGTTAGGGTTTCCCAAATCTCACTTATTCCACATATTAGATCTGTTATTTTCTTGTATTTTCCCAAATAGATTTGTGCCTCTCTTTTATCTAATTTGTTGCATTTTCTTAAATTTCTCTGTTATCATTTTTCCCCTTTGCTCTGTGTTGTCATGAGTCTGCCTTGCCCTGATGATAGTGGTTTGGAAACATTTGAGTTTGCCCAAAAAAAAGGGATCATTAACCCAAAAAGTATGCATTCGGTGGACTATTTTGAAGACGTGAACGATCTGCCACAAGTTAGCAGAGGTATGAAGTCCTATGGCATGGTTTTCTACTCCCTATGCATCAAACAAATGACATTTTCCCCATTGACTGCTCTTAGTGTAAAGGGGGAAACTGCCTACTTAGCAGATTGCATTTTTTTTCTTTCGTGTTAGCATATTGTAGCTTCAGCTTGATATTAGGATCAACCCTAAAGTGAAGCATAGACATTCAAAACAAACTTTTACTTAATTTGTAATCTGATTGATTTTGTGACTATATGATTTCAGTAGTATCACTAGTGCAAAATTGACTTTAAAAAGCACCATTTAGCATCGGTTGTTTGAACAGCCGATGCTAAAGGTAGACGCGGTGGCAATCCTGCAATTAAATGGAAGTTTTCAGTTTTCACGTTTACTTTTAGCATCGGTTGTTTAAATAATCGATGTTAAATGTGTACCTCAAACACATTTAGCATTGGGTGTTTAAAACACCCGATGCTAAAAGTCCTGTTTTATTTTTCCACTTTTTCCATCCAATACACTTTTCGCGTTCTCAACTCTCTCAGTATTGTACTCTCTGAACTCTCTCACTCTCTGAACACGCTCTTGCTCTCTCACTCTCTGAACCTCCATCTTCCTCGCCGTCATCGTTCTTTGCTCACCGTCACCATTGCTCGCTCGCCTTCGTCGTCGCCATTACTTGCTGTCGCCTTCAACACAAAGAAATCTTTGAAACTCTAAGTTTGCATCTTCGAAATCCAAAGAAATCTTAGGTAAGCATCTCTGAAAATCAGTGTTTTTGTTTTCGTTTTTCTTGTTTAACAGTGAAATCACCAATTCGTTTTGACTTCGAGGTTGAAGATCACCATGTTGTCATTCCACTGCCACCGTGAAGTCTTCTCCGCCGTTCCAGAACGGCCTCCGTTTTAGCACAGCCTCCGCGAAGTCTTCTTCGTCGCACCTAGTTCGTATTCTTCCTGGTTTGATTTATTGCTTCTATTTTGTTCTGAAACCCTAATTTTTCATTTTGTTGGAATCAATTTTAACTTAAATATTCAACTACCTTACTTGTTTCTCAGATTCAGGAAAAGACAAGGCCCACCGCTGACTATATAGTTAGGGTTCAGAGAAATGTTATTGTGCACATGAGAGGAATATTTGTTGATTGGTTAGTAGAAGTTGCTGACGAGTATAAGCTTCTTTCCGTTACACTTCATTCATATGTTTCCTACATCGATGGATTCCTTTCTTTTAACTATGTCACTAAATCTAAGCTTCAATTGCTCGGTGTTTCCTCCATGCTCATTCCATCGTAAGAATTCTTTCTCCCCAACTGTTTTTTATTTTGCAAACAATGTTCTGTTTGTTTGCTTTTTAACGCTTGTTAATTTGAAGGAAGTATGAAGAAATCATCCTATCTAGATTTATGTTCTTTTTTGAATTAATAGATTTCAATTTTTTATGGATCTAATGTTTATTGATGTTAGTCAAGGTTATAAAGATGGAAGCTGGCATACTCACACTACAAAAAAATGACTGATTAGCGACGGAATTTAGCGACGGACTATTGGTCCGTCGCTAAAAAAAGAATTAGCGACGGAATTTTACTCCATTAGCGACGGAATTAATTTTACTAATTTAGCGACGAAATTGCACTCATTTAGCGACGGATTTGACAAGGCGCGAAACTTGAAAATTTTGGTTCGAATTAGCGACGGAAATCCGTCGCTAAATCCGTCGCTAATGTTTGGAAAATTGTGCCACTGACCGTTGCAGTTGATTTGACACGTGACAGACATTAGCGAGGGAAATCCGTCGCTAAATCCGTCGCTAACGGGTAATTTTTTTTTTATAAACCCGAATCTTTCCTCTTCCTCTTTCATTTCTTCCTCTTCCTCTTTCATTTCTTCCTCTTCTCCGTTTTTTCCTCTCTTTCATTTCTTCCTCTTTCATTTCTTCTTACCACCACCACCATCATCTTCTCCCTTCAACACCACACCACACCATCCTCTTTCATTTCCTCCTCTTCCTCTTTCATTTCTTTTCCTTCTCCATTTTCCTCTTCCTCTTTCATTTCTTCCTCTTCCTCTTTCATTTTTTCTTACCACCACCACCATCATCTTCTCCCTTCAACACCACACCAAACCACCACCACCACCACACCATCCTCTTTCATTTCCTCCTCTTCCTCTTTAATTTCTTTTCCTTCTCCATTTTCCTCTTCCTCTTTCAATTTTTCTTACCACCACCACCATCATCTTCTCCCTTCAACACCACACCACACCACCACCACCACACCATCCTCTTTCATTTCCTCCTCTTCCTCTTTAATTTCTTTTCCTTCTCCATTTTCCTCTTCCTCTTTCATTTTTTCTTACCACCACCACCATCATCTTCATCCTTCAACACAACACCACCACCACCACCACCACACCATCCTCTTTCAATTATTTTCCTTCTCCATTTTCCTCCCCAACCCCTTATCTCTCCCTCTTTCTATCTGAGATTAGCATTTTAAAAAAAAAAAAGAGATTAGCGACGGATTTTAGCGACGGATTTCCGTCGCTAAAATTGGTCAGTGTCACTGTCAAATCAACTGCAACGGTCAGTGTGCACAGTGTTTAGCGACGGATTTTAGCGATGGATTTTCTGTCACTAATTTTAGCGACGGATTGGATTCCCTCGCTACCCAATTAGCGACCAGCTTTTTAGCGACGGAATTGGTCCGTCGCTAACAGTCATTAGCGAGGGAAAAACAGGCATTAGCGAGGGAAAAATCCGTCGCTAATGCGCTATTTTTTTGTAGTGTCAAGACCCTAAAATTTGAAACTGGAAGCCTTACTGTAACCCCTTTTCTAAGGTGAAGACATCTTCTTTTATAATATTTTTAAAATCAATATTTAGTTCCCCTAAAAGAAAGTTAATTGGACTAATTATGTATAATTAATTGCTGTACTTCAGGAGGTTTACTGGAATTTGTTCTGAAAATCGAAAGGTGAGTTGATTTGTTCATTGATTATTTATTTGTCATTTCAAAAGCTTTTATTGTGTAAATTACTTGTTGTTTGTTATTTTCATTGCAGACTCTAAACTTGCAGCTTGAATTTCTGAGCAACTATCTTGCTTAGCTAAGCTTGTTGGACTATGATTGTAAAAAATTCTTGTCTTATGTTTGGCTGCCTCGGTTATAGTTCTTGCCATTATTATTCGGCCTGAAGTGAATCCATGGGTAAATATTTTATGTTGTAGACATTAATAATCAGCTTCTTCTCTCTAAAAGAATAAGGCGATACTTGTATGTTAAGGCTCTAATAGTTCAGGATTTATTGCAGACAATATCCCCATGTGAATGCTCGGGTTATAACTCAATTAAGTTGAAAGAATGTGTTAGGATATATTTGTCAAGAAGGACTGCATCCTTCCAAGCTGTTCGGGATAAATACAAGCAACACAAGGTGATTGTTTTTTCCTTTCATTTGTTGCAATTAACTTTCTCAGGTAAGTACATACACACACATAAACTTGAATGCTCTTAATACCATTTTTTTGGTACATGAAAACAGAATTAAGAATGTGTCAAATAGTAGGAGTGCAATTTGTTTTGTTGTTATGAAACAGGTGGATTATTACTTCAGTCACAATCTCTTTTTGGGTAATATATACTTTTTCAGTTAGTTATTATGTAACTGATCATCATGTTTCTAATCTAGTATATTATCTTGTCATTTTGTGCTCTTTATTGTAATCTTTAGTATATTATCTAAATTAGTTCACAAGTTGGTTTATGTTCTCCCAAGAGAGGCTGGTCTGAGAGGTCACAAGTTGGTTTATGACTAAAAGCGAACAGAGTGAGTTGTCTGCTAAAGATACTTCTTTGTTCTCTTCCCGTCAGATGCTTGTGATTTGGATTCAGAATCAGCTAAAACGACAGTCAACCGGAAAGAGTATTCGACTACGTAAATCAAGTAAGCCTTTTAAGTGATCCTAAGTCCTAACTCCTGACTTGTTTAGATCTGTGTCTTCATATGGTGTATTAATTTTTTTTCATTTGATTATTGGAAGTTGTGCCAGGTGTTATACCCCAATTTTGTCCGAGCTCCTGTTAATAGCGTTTTAATTTACTAGGTCGCATTTTTTTTGCAAGTCTCGAGTCCTGTTAACGCGTGTCGGTGTCATGCGAGTGTCGTTAAGATGCCATTTGTATAATTGGGCCAACAGTTGGGTTATTGGGCCTACACATATACAAATTGGGCTTATCATTTTGAGTTGGGCCCACGAACGTGGTTCCTAGTTATTTTTAGTGTTTATCAGTTAGCAGGCCTATTTGTTCTATTTGAGCCTCGTTCTAGCGCATTTGTCTAGTTGGGCCCGATTTCGCTTTTGTATGTGGCTCGACTTCTTTTATTATTTTTATTTTGTCTATTTAATTTGTTTTGAGTCCAAAAATGTCAAAAAATCAGATTTTATTTCATTTACAATTTAGGAGTGTTTAGAGTCCAAACTGTCCCAAAAACGCAAAAAACAATAGTCAAAAATACAAAAATAATAATAATAATAAATAAAACAAAAGAATAAAAATAATAAGCGCGAGCGCGTATCGGTTACGAGTCACGTGTGAGCAGGTGTGTCACTGCGCGTTATTTTTACCGTTTTCTTTTAGAGAAGTGAGGATAAAATAAAATCGGTTTTAATAACATACGCGAGTGCGTATTCAAATCGTGTACGCGTCCCTAGTCTTAAGGCGAGCGCGCGTTCCATTTCGAGTCGTGCGAGTCATTGCGTCGGTGCGCGTTGTTTTTACCGCTTTCGTTATCATAAAAAATATATATAGTAATAGTAAAATAAAATCAACTTTGATACAAAAAAGTCAATCAGCTGTCCTTTTATTTAATTTTGTTACATATGTAGACAAAAAAAATTTGGAAAGTCAAACAAAAATATGTAGCCAGCCTGCACCTTGCTGCTGTTGCGGCAACAGTTTGAGCTTTGAGCTCAAACCCCCTTCTTCTTGTCTCTTGGTTTGATCTTCATTTTAGGCAAAAAATACCATAACTTGGCAGCAACTCTGCTCCTCTCTTGCTGCTGTCTCTGTCTCGGTCTCCTGGGAGTTTTGATTTTGTGCTCCACATACCACACCTACACCACACCAAGCACTAGTATAAATGCACACACAGCTACAGTAACAGGGGGGATTGGAAAGAAAAACACTACAGCAGATAACACAAACAAAAGAGAGGAAAGGGAAAACAAGCAGAAGGGGGTGGGTGAACCGTAGGGGACACTGGACAGAAATGAAAAAAATTAATTAACCAACAACACCACCACCGACAGCGCCCCCTTTCCTCCACCAAACAGCCACCATAGCTCCTCACTCCCACGGCCAGCCACCTCCTACATCCCCAAACGGCCACACCCCTCCTCCTCTTCGCGAACCGCGGCTCGTTAACCACACCACCGTCCACCGCCACTCCACGGCCAAACTCAGTCACCACCGAAAACCGTAAACCGCCCCAAGCCTCTCCGTTTCTCCCTCCATCCTACACCAACCACCCACCACCGAAACCGCAAATCACCGTCGATGTCGTCGTCTTCCGGCCGTCGTCGCTCGCCCGGCGTCCGCGCCGTAGTCAACGTCATCTTCCTCTGCTTACAAGCTTCTCCTCTCTCTCTCTCGCCGTCACGACGTCGGTGTCTCCACGGCTCCCCACCGTGGCTGACTTCCTCCGGCGGGGCCCCCATCGTTCGGACACCACCATCGTAGCAGCGCCGTGCGTCCCCCTCCCTCCGTCATCGCACCCTCTCTTTCTCCGAACGACACCGCACTACCGCCGCCGTCGCACACCGCCGTTGTTGGTCACCATCGCGATCCTTCTCCTTCTTCTCTTCCTCTGCGCGTATCACCCTTTCAGCGTAACTCTCTCTCTCTCTCTCATTTCCTCTGTTTTTGTTAAAAAATCTTTGTCTCCTCTGTTTTAGGAGTGAAACGGCGGATGAAGAAGAGAATAGGATTAGGGTTATTTTTTGTGTTTTATCTTATATACACTAGGTTCTGTATGTTTCATTTTTTAGTTTTTATTCCAGATCATTTTTTTTGCACCACCCTTATTCATGTACACAACCCCACTTAGAAGCCCTTCTCTACAAAGCCGACCAGCCCACGAAAATGAATTGGACTGCTGCTACTTGCACTATCTCATGTACAAATACATCCCCTTACTACTTTTTGCACCTCCCAATTTCAACGATACAACCCTCTACTGCTTTATGCGCCCCTCTTTTACAAAAACGACCCTTTTCCATCCATTTTATATTTTGCTACAAAACAAATATTCCCGACAAATCTATATTTTCCTACAAAATAAATAAACTTCATTTTGTCAAGAATAGAGGATTAAGACAAATGAGTTACACGGCTCACGAGCCTTAAAACCTCTATAAATAAAAACATATTTTTCTACTTAGAACTACGTCGCTTTGATTCCCATTTGGGATACGTAGGAGCGAGTCAGATTCTCGTCAAGCGCAATCATAAAAGATTTTAGCATGTGCATAACAAAAGAAAAGAGTTATTTTCATAACACAAAAAAAATCATTTTTACAAACCAAGATCATTTTCCGAACAAAAATCTTTTCCCTTCTAAAATCATTTTCAGCCCATCATCGCTAATGGCTAATCAGAACCTTTGTTCGTCTAGCCGTTGGTGGCGATGTCCTTTTCCCAAAAGAACTACAAGTGATGATCACTCATAACCTTTGTTAGTTTGATCATTGTGCAAATCAATCTCTTTCGAAAATCACTTTCAAAAAAGATAATAAAAACGAGTTGTTATCAATAGTCCATCAGAACCTTCGTTCGTTTGACTAGCGGTACAACTCTTTTTTTTTGAGTATTTAGTAGTGATTCATCATAGCCTCTGCTAGTTTAATCATTCGCTAATGCTCGTCCTATTTCAAAAACTCACAAAAAAAAAGAGGATAAAAAACAAAAACTTTTCAAAAGGACAAAGAAGAACTACGTAGCTTTGAATTCTCCATCGCACCGGGAGATACGTAGGAGCGGGTCACATCCCGTCAAGCATAACAAATAAAAATCATTTTTACAATAAGTTTTCAAACAATCGTTTTCAAAAGAACCAAGAACTACGTAGCTTTGAATTCTCCATCGCACCGGGAGATACGTAGGAGCGGGCCATGTCCCGTCAAGCACTTTTTTCTAAAAAACCATTTTCCCCCCTTTTTCATAATAAATATAGATTTTCATTAAGAATTTTTCAATAAGAAGTAGAAAGGCAAAATTAAGTATTTTCAAGTCAACACACTAAAACCACACTTAATTAAAGGTTCCCTCTCAGTAGAGAGGACGTGTGGGGTGCTAACACCTTCCCTGCGCGTAACTGACCCTCGAACCCTGTTCTCTAGTTTCGTAAGACCAATCGCTTTCCAAAAAGGTTTTCCTAATATTTTCTTTAATAAATATTGGTGGCGGCTTCATTGTTTTAAAAAGTTGTGAACGGGGAAGGTTCTCCCTCGGGGACTTTTTCGGGCGCAACAGATGGCGACTTCACTGGGGACTAAAAAAAGAAAAACATTTATTTTTAAAAAAAAGTGGGTCAAGCCTAATTAATTAAGTATGTGATTTGTGTGATTGATTTGAATATCTTGTTTTGCCTCTATGTTTTCTTCTTTTTCATACTTTCATGTTGCATTCCTGTGCATTCTTCTTCTTCTCCTTCTATGTTTGCTTTTGTTTAAAGTAATAGATGGTTGCTTCTTTGCTTATATGCTTAGTTCCCTCATGCATTTCCCCAATCATATCATGTCCCCTCTTTCTTTGCTCCCTTTCTTAAGGTAAATTCATGCATTTTCCCCTCTCTTATCATGTTCCCCTCTTCTCAGCTCCCTTTCTGAGGTAAGTAATGTGCTTGTTGTTGGTACCCTAGACTAGTTGTATTCGAATGATATTGAACCCTAGAGTAGACAACATACTATTGTTTGGACTATTCTGGATTTTTCATTTGCAGGTGGGGTAGTTTTTAAGGAAATGCCCTTCGCACACACACACTTGTACCTTGAGATTATATGATTAGAGAAAGAGACCATAACCCAGGTCTGTTAGGATACTATAGGATGAGTGGATTCGAGTAGTGGGAGCCCATCAGGACCTTTGTCCGTTTGGCTACTCGCGAAAGTTTCAATCAGAGTTGTGCTCTTTCGCGATACCTTGTACCTAGCAGTTTGCTGCATTTACAAGGAATTTCGTGAAAGAGACTGTGGCTTTGATGACCTTTGTGAGGGTGTGAATAGAGCTACATGAGAAGATTACCCCTAAAGTGCCTTAGATCATAGGTTCTACCCCCTTTTAGGTCACAAGGTCTTTCCAAATTGTGTGTTGCATCGTGCATTCAGTTCAATCAATTTTTCCCTCAGAATTTTCGAAAATCAAAAAAGATGTGCTTTTCCTTTTCAATAAACGCCTATATGAGGTGGCATATAGTGTGAAAATTTTCAAATCACCACCTGTAAATATCCTCTTTCTGCAAAAACACAAAAAAAAGCATCATTGCATCACTGCATTATCGCATCATTTGCATTGCATAAAATTCCAATTTTGAAAAAAAACCATTCATCTTGCATTCCCTTTCATTACATAAAGTTAAGACAAAAAAACAATTATCATCTGCATAGCATAAGCATTTCATTTAGGATCATGCAAAAAAAAACAAAAAAAAAAAATCCTCGATGAGACATTAATGCATAAGCATTATTTCAAAAAAGACACAGTAGAACTACGTAAGCTTTGATTCCTCATTACAATGGGGATACGTAGGAGCGGGTCATACCCCGTCAAGCACATTTTTCTAAAACTTTTTTTTCCAATAAATCATTTGCATCTCCAAATAATTTTCAAAATCATGTTCCAAAACTAAAAATGAAAAAATGAAAGGTTTCCAATGCATGCATCTTCTCTAAACAAAGAAAAAATAGAAAAGCTCTTCATGTAAAAGCTCAATGAGTAAAAGTGCACCTTCGAATGACAAAGGGTAATGTTTCAAATTTGTTTGTGCACTACAAATTTGAGATGTTACTCCACGATATCGGGGCACTTTGACCCTATCAAGTGAGGTTTGTTTTCAAATAAGAGAATAAGTTTAAGCTAACCAAATGTCGAAGCATTTCAGTATATTGCGTGAAGTATTGAGTCAGGATCCACTCAATGTTTCATGCAAGTCACTCAGAGTAACGACAATTGGTTGCCTCACGTCATCATTTCTACAAAAAAAAGGGGGAGGAGGCATCGACATTTCATATCTCGTCTTGCCTCTAAAGAATAAAAACCATTTTGAAAATATCATTCTTGCATGCCTAGGAATTTCATTTTTCATCTTGCATCAAAAACACTCGAAAGTCTTTTAGAACAATTCCACTTCCCAAGTGGTCATTTTCCTTGCATTTTCATCATGTTTGCATACATGCATTTTTCTCTATCTCATTTAGGTTTGTCAAGAGTGCATTCTCCGCACGTGTGCGCTTTCATTCACTAAGGCTTTTTCCCCTAATTTTTTCGAAAGATCCAAAAATCGTGTCTTATTAGGAGCGCGTTTCATGCATTATTGTTGTCCTTTTTCACACATCATGAAAGATAATACATTAACCTCTCATTTTGCATGCATTTCCATTCAATAAAGATCATGTCTTTCCACGCATTTTAAAAAAAAAATCATTGTGAGTATCATGCATTGCATTACACAAAAAATGAAACACAAGAAAGCATCTCATTCATAATCATGAACAAAAATCATCATCAAATTTATTCAAAATGTAGCATTCATGCATCATTTCGTTAACCTCATCACTTTAATTCAAATACATCATTCCTCCATACATGCATCTTTCAAAAAGGAATGGGCATTGGCATTTCATACTTTGCCTTGCCTCTAAAAAAAAAATCATCATTTAGAAAAAAGCATCATTCCTGCATCTTTCATCATTCAAAAGAAAAAGGGGGGATCGGCATTTCATATCTTATCTTGCCTCAATAAAAATCATTTTGAGAAGAAGCATCGTTCTTGCATCATTCGCATTGGCATTCCATATTTTGTCTTGCATTAAAAATAACAAAATTATTTAGAATAAGCCACACTCTTCGAGTGGTCATTCTCCACGCATTTGCATCATACTCGCATATCATAATTTGTTCATTCATTCATTGCATAAAATAAGAGTTGTGATGAGAAGCGAGACGTTCTTGCGAAACAATCATCCTTTTTGAAAAAGTTTATCCTTACTTGGTTGCAAACTCAAGGTGTTCCAAGGCACTCAGTTTTTCAAATCAATAGGTCATTTGCATTTCTTTCAAAAGCACTGCATCCCATCCATTCTATGAAAAAAGACTGAAATAGTGTATCAAAGAAAAAACAAATTTTTAACTGATGTTAACTCTCTGTGAAGCATTCTTCTAATGAGCGTGCATTCTATTGTTTGGGTCCGTTGGTTTTCCTCCCTTACCACAGTTTCCTGTCCAAGTCTAGTTCTGCCCCGTCCACCCATAAAGTGCATATTCTCCCCATCAGTGCGTATTTGACTTTTGGTTCAAGTCCTCCATGCCGGGGCAATTCTGTGATCGCTAATTTTCCTTGTCAGTATCATATTCCTTTGGTGCAAGTCTTTCTAAAAAATATATAATAAATAAAAAAGATAAAATAAGCTCGCTAGGTTGAAAACCCGCAAAGGGCGGCCTAGGCAAAAAAGAGCACCCGGTGGATTGAAAACTCGCAAAGAGCGGTCCAGGCAAAGATTAGGGCACAAAAAAGGGGGAAAATAAAAGAGCAAACACATGAAGATAGATAAATTATTGTCCTAAAGTTAAGTCTTACAGAAATAAGCAATCAGGATTTGAAATGGAATTTGGCCATCTCTCCATACCCTCAAGAACCTAAAACCCCAGAAGGTCCATTCCCTACCCCTCTTAAGCCAAAGATTCAAAATCACAAAAACACCATTTGTTACCCATCTTAAGCCGAGAAAAGCCCAAGATATCCCCATCACTCTGGGCGAGGGTTAATTCCACATCAAAAATGGTATATCATTTCCAAGTCAAAAGGAAAGGAAATTCACAAAAGGAGGGGAATAACAAAGTTTAAAGAGGAGAATCCCAAAATAAAGAAAGGAAGACAAAGGGAGTATAAATTAAGAGTCAATACATTTTGCCATGAAGCTCCCCTCCAAAAAAAAAAAAAAAGGGCCCCCAAATTCAATGGGTTCAATCATTTCCCCTTCTAAAAAAGCCCTCAATTCAATAGGTTCAATCATTTTTTCTCTTTTCAAAGAAGCCCTCAATTCATTGGGTTTAACCATCTCTTCTTGGGTACAACCATCCCCAAACGCCTCATCAAACCTAATAACCATTTCCTTCATAAACCATTGACCATCGGCCAACCCCGAGTAAGACCCATCAACCCCCAAACACTTTGTCATCCCCTTCTCCACATCACAACCCTAAAAAGTCCATTCCGATCAGTGACTAATTGCTTTCGTTCTCTCAAGTTTTAATCTTAGGACAAATAAGTTCATCTATTTGCGACGTGTTTGCTCAAAAAGAAAAAAAAACAAACAAGCAGAAAAAAGAAAGCTGCTCAAAAAGAAAAAAAACAAACAATCAAAAAAAGAAAAAAAGAGAAGGACTTGCACTCCAAGATACATTCAAGATGCATTAAAACAAGGTTTAGTGATCACCAGGTAAGGATTCTTTCGCACCAAAAGTCAAGACATCAGTAGAGAACCAAAGATTTGCACTGAGAATACCACTCAGACCCAAAAGTTGGGGCATTCTCTTCACCACCCACACACCCTAGTCTTGGGAAAGTCTGTTCAATGCCCATCCCATGTCACTCCAGTTGTTAATGTCATTCCAAAGTGGGGCAAGTGCATTCCCATTCCTCCACCTCATTCATTCCCATAAAAACCTCACCGGGGCAATCTCTCAACTCACTATCCAAAACAAGACCTTGTCATTTTGATTGGGACAGCTTTGTCCTTGTTATGACTGGGGCAACATCAAATTCTGTGGGTTGAAGCAAAACCCCTTTCATTCCAGCTTTCATCCCAAGAGCCGAAGCGTTCCCAATTCATCATCTTCTACACCCCTAGTTGTCGTCACCACTAGACAGGGGCAAGTTATTCACTCGTCAAAGACCTGAATTGGGGCAATCTTGTATCTCTTGGTCCCTCATAAGCTTCGGCAATAACCATGTCTGTCATTCCTTCACTTGCCATAAATGTCCATGCCCTAAACCAATTCCAAGTTAAATGACTCATTCATTCACATTTGCACTCCTATGCATGCTTACTAGACAATGCTTCAAAAAGAGAGAGCACAAGTTGTTTACGTGATATCTAAAATTCAGTCATCATGGAAAGAAAGAGAAAACAAGTGAGGTTGTTTGTAAGTAAAAATCTTGAGAACACCGGAGTTTGAATCAAATTTAATCTTTCAACAGAATGGTCAATAATCATCTCAATTCCTTGCATTCAAAATCTCGCATTTCATCGTCACAAAAATGTTTACCTCATGCATCTAGGCATTTCAATCTATTCATTATAGCATATGCATAAAAGCATTACATTTGCATCTTCACATTTTGTGCATTCATCACATAGCAAAAAGAAAAAACGTTCCGCGTCAGTTGCACCATATTAATACTTGCATTTCATAGAGGAACATAGTAGAGAAGAAAAAGCAGAAATCTTTTCATTGCATTGGCATCATGTTAATGTTCGCAAAGTCATTGCATGTCATTCATCATTAGAGCATTACATTTTGCATCAGATATTTCATAGAAAAAGCAAAGAAAGCAAAAAGAAAACAAAGAAAAGAAACCACGAAAGCATTCCATGTCATTCACCATTCCACAAGATACTAATCTTTGCATGCGCCATTGCATCATCAAAATTCTCCAGACCATTAGATAAATACAGACATATGTTGACCCATAAACCAGACCTTTGTGTCCATAATTCAAAGCTACTCTCTTGATCCCAAGCGATCCTCATTTCATGTCTTCTCATTCGTTGCTTTTTCATTAGCACATCCAGTGTTGACTCTCACTTGCAAACTCCAAACAAACAACAAAAAGAACAGGAAAATTCCTTGTCATCCAGAATTCCATATCATTCATCATTTCACAAGCATTCCTTTGTCATTCAATCATCAAACATTAAAGCGGTGCATTTGCATCATATTAACGTTAGCATTTCCATAAAAGAAAAAGAACAGAAATCATTGCATCAAACATCAGAGCATTGCATCATATTAATGTTCGCGTTTCACAGAAGAAGCAAGAAGAAACAAACAGAAGTTAGAACAGGAGCATTCCATTCATCAAAGCATCAATCACCGCATACACTTGCATTCAAACATCAAAGCATTATGTGGATATTTGCATTTCATAAACTACAAAGAAGAAGCAGATACAAAAGAACAAAAGCATTCCATAATATTCAAGACATCAATCATGGCATACGTCTGCATTACATGTGTCATTCATTGCATTGCTAAGCAAAATGCGGATGAACACCAGATGTTAATCCTCATGCCTAGTTCTAAGAATCAGCACTTCAAGTGTCCATCTTCAATCTAATTCTCAAGTCAGTCATCCTGGACTTGTCAGTCTCAAAATCTCATTCCCAGTCACTCCTTCAGTTCGGAGTTCAAATGCCCTCGGGTCCCAAGTGGTTCATCAAAAGCACGCTAAGTGTTCATTTACTGCTTTCTCATCAACACGCCAAGTGTTCATTTACTGCTTTCTTTCTAGCAAACCAAGCATTCATCATCGTTGCATCAGACATCAAATCAAGTCTCAAAATACAAAATCATTTTCAATAAATAGGAGACTAAGGCGAATGTACATTCGAAATAGTCATCACGATAGGACACTTGAATTGAGCACTCAAGAATCCTAAGGTCCCTATGCCAAAAAGAAAACAAACAAAAACATTCAGTGTCGCCTACATCGTAGTAATGTTTGCATTTCATAAAACAAAAAGAACCAAAAATTCATCATCCCATCAAACATCCAAGCAATACAGTTGCATCACATCAATACTTGCATCTTATAGAAGAAAAGAAAGCTAGAACATCACATGTCATTCATCATTTCATGTTATTCATCATTTTGTAGCAATATTCCCATTTCATAGAAAAGAAAAAAAAACAAAGAAGAGAAAGTTTTCCTTTGCATGTCATTCCATTAAAATACATGAGCATTCCATGTCATCAAACACCAAAGCTTTACATTCGCATACCCATGACTCTTAAAAGGGCAAAAAAGAGAAGCCAAAGGAGAGAAGAGAGAAGAGCCAAGAGAGCAACAAAAAGAAAAGAAAAGAAAGAAAAAGAAAGAAGAGAAGCTAGAGAAAGAGAAAAAGGCATATAAGAACAGGAGAAAATCATGCATTTATCAGACATAAACAAAAGAAAAAGAAAATCACTGCATTCATCAAACATATAAGAACAGTGGAAAATCATGCATTCATCCGACATAGACAAAAGAAAAAAGAAACTCATTACATTTACATTCATCATAAGAAAAAGAAAACAGCAATCATGGCATTTGCATTGCATGCATTTGTTCATTTTCAGCTGCAGGTACGAGGAGAGGATGAGCACTTCGGTGTTAGCCCTCGCCCCCAGATTCCAGAAAATGCCCCCCAAGTGGGGAGTTCAAAAAAGAAGAAGAGAGAAACAAAAAGCAGGAAAAGAAAAAGAGAAAAGAAAAGAGAGCGCTCAGGCGCGCATTGCAGATGGAGCCCAGAGAGATCATAGCTCCCTTCTGCCCAGGTCTCACATCGTGTACGAGCAACGCGATGGACCGCAGCCCCATGTGAGGTTCAACGGAATAGTTGTATCAGCCTAAGATACAGTGGACGCCGTGCATTGATCTGTATATCAGTTCCGGAGCTGATAACGATCCCCCCGGTCGCTCGAAAAGGCCAACAGGAAGAGCGTGCTCCTCAAAGCCACGTGCAAACTCGGATTCGTCAGGAGTTCGTTTAAGGATTACAGGTTTTAGGCAGCCTGGGCAATTTACCGCTTTTTGCACGCCAAGTGCCCATTTTACCTTTTCTGTCTGCACGCCAAGTGTCCATTTTACTTTTCTGCCTGCACGCAAGTGCCCATTTTACCTTTTTTCTGTCTGCACGTCAGTGTTCATTTACTGTTTTCGCATCAACACGAAAGTGTCTATCTTTCCAAAAACAAAAAAAAAAGGAAATTCGGGTTTCTCCAAATGGACAAAATTGGTATAATTTCTGAATTCTTTATTTCTATTTTACCTTCGAAATATGTCTCGCGCAATTCATATTTCTTGGTAAAATCCAAATAAAGAGGGGCAGGTGTTATACCCCAATTTTGTCCGAGCTCCTGTTAATAGCGTTTTAATTTACTAGGTCGCATTTTTTTGCAAGTCTCGAGTCCTGTTAACGCGTGTCGGTGTCATGCGAGTGTCGTTAAGATGCCATTTGTATAATTGGGCCAACAGTTGGGTTATTGGGCCTAAACATATACAAATTGGGCTTATCATTTTGAGTTGGGCCCACGAACGTGGTTCCTAGTTATTTTTAGTGTTTATCAGTTAGCGGGCCTATTTGTTCTATTTGAGCCTCGTTCTAGCGCATTTGTCTAGTTGGGCCCGATTTCGCTTTTGTATGTGGCTCAACTTCTTTTATTATTTTTATTTTGTCTATTTAATTTGTTTTGAGTCCAAAAATGTCAAAAAATCAGATTTTATTTCATTTACAATTTAGGAGTGTTTAGAGTCCAAACTGTCCCAAAAACGCAAAAAACAATAGTCAAAAATACAAAAAAAAAATAATAATAAATAAAATAAAAGAATAAAAATAATAAGCGCGAGCGCGTATCGGTTACGAGTCACATGTGAGCAGGTGTGTCACTGCGCGTTATTTTTACCGTTTTCTTTTAGAGAAGTGAGGATAAAATAAAATCGGTTTTAATAACGTACGCGAGTGCGTATTCAAATCGTGTACACGTCCCTAGTCTTAAGGCGAGCGCGCGTTCCATTTCGAGTCGTGCGAGTCATTGCGTCGGTGCGCGTTGTTTTTACCGCTTTCGTTATCATAAAAAATATATATAGTAATAGTAAAATAAAATCAACTTTGATACAAAAAGGTCAATCAACTGTCCTTTTATTTAATTTTGTTACATATGTAGACAAAAAAATTTTGGAAAGTCAAACAAAAATATGTAGCCAGCCTGCGCCTTGCTGCTGTTGCGGCAACAGTTTGAGCTTTGAGCTCAAACCCCCTTCTTCTTGTCTCTTGGTTTGATCTTCATTTTAGGCAAAAAATACCATAACTTGGCAGCAACTCTGCTCCTCTCTTGCTGCTGTCTCTGTCTCGGTCTCCTGGGAGTTTTGATTTTGTGCTCCACATACCACACCTACACCACACCAAGCACTAGTATAAATGCACACACAGCTACAGTAACAGGGGGGATTGGAAAGAAAAACACTACAGCAGATAACACAAACAAAAGAGAGGAAAGGGAAAACAAGCAGAGGGGGGTGGGTGAACCGTAGGGGACACTGGACAGAAATGAAAAAAATTAATTAACCAACAACACCACCACCGACAGCGCCCCCTTTCCTCCACCAAACAGCCACCATAGCTCCTCACTCCCACGGCCAGCCACCTCCTACATCCCCAAACGGCCACACCCCTCCTCCTCTTCGCGAACCGCGGCTCGTTAACCACACCACCGTCCACCGCCACTCCACGGCCAAACTCAGTCACCACCGAAAACCGTAAACCGCCCCAAGCCTCTCCGTTTCTCCCTCCATCGTACACCAACCACCCACCACCGAAACCGCAAATCACCGTCGATGTCGTCGTCTTCCGGCCGTCGTCGCTCGCCCGGCGTCCGCGCCGTAGTCAACGTCGTCTTCCTCTGCTCACAGGCTTCTCCTCTCTCTCGCCGTCACGACGTCGGTGTCTCCACGGCTCCCCACCGTGGCTGACTTCCTCCGGCGGGGCCCCCATCGTTCGGACACCACCATCGTAGCAGCGCCGTGCGTCCCCCTCCCTCCGTCATCGCACCCTCTCTTTCTCCGAACGACACCGCACTACCGCCGCCGTCGCACACCGCCGTTGTTGGTCACCATCGCGATCCTTCTCCTTCTTCTCTTCCTCTGCGCGTATCTCCCTTTCAGCGTAACTCTCTCTCTCATTTCCTCTGTTTTTGTTAAAAAATCTTTGTCTCCTCTGTTTTAGGAGTGAAACGGCGGATGAAGAAGAGAATAGGATTAGGGTTATTTTTTGTGTTTTATCTTATATACACTAGGTTCAGTATGTTTCATTTTTTAGTTTTTATTCCAGATCATTTTTTTTGCACCACCCTTATTCATGTACACAACCCCACTTAGAAGCCGTTCTCTACAAAGCCGACCAGCCCACGAAAATGAATTGGACTGCTGCTACTTGCACTATCTCATGTACAAATACATCCCCTTACTACTTTTCGCACCTCCCAATTTCAACGATACAACCCTCTACTGCTTTATGCGCCCCTCTTTTACAAAAACGACCCTTTTCCATCCATTTTATATTTTGCTACAAAACAAATATTCCCCACAAATCTATATTTTCCTACAAAATAAATAAACTTCATTTTGTCAAGAATAGAGGATTAAGACAAATGAGTTACACGGCTCACGAGCCTTAAAACCTCTATAAATAAAAACATATTTTTCTACTTAGAACTACGTCGCTTTGATTCCCATTTGGGATACGTAGGAGCGAGTCAGATTCTCGTCAAGCGCAATCATAAAAGATTTTAGCATGTGCATAACAAAAGAAAAGAGTTATTTTCATAACACAAAAAAAATCATTTTTGCAAACCAAGATCATTTTCCGAACAAAAATCTTTTCCCTTCTAAAATCATTTTCAGCCCATCATCGCTAATGGCTAATCAGAACCTTTGTTCGTCTAGCCGTTGGTGGCGATGTCCTTTTCCCAAAAGAACTACAAGCGATGATCACTCATAACCTTTGTTAGTTTGATCATTGTGCAAATCAATCTCTTTCGAAAATCACTTTCAAAAAAGATAATAAAAACGAGTTGTTATCAATAGTCCATCAGAACCTTCGTTCGTTTGACTAGCGGTACAACTCTCTTTTTTTGAGTATTTAGTAGTGATTCATCATAGCCTCTGCTAGTTTAATCATTCGCTAATGCTCGTCCTATTTCAAAAACTCACAAAAAAAAGAGGATAAAAAACAAAAACTTTTCAAAAGGACAAAGAAGAACTACGTAGCTTTGAATTCTCCATCGCACCGGGAGATGCGTAGGAGCGGGTCACATCCCGTCAAGCATAACAAATAAAAATCATTTTCACAATAAGTTTTCAAACAATCATTTTCAAAAGAACCAAGAACGACGTAGCTTTGAATTCTCCATCGCACCGGGAGATACGTAGGAGCGGGCCATGTCCCGTCAAGCGCTTTTTTCTAAAAAACCATTTTTGCCCCTTTTTCATAATAAATATAGATTTTCATTAAGAATTTTTCAATAAGAAGTAGAGAGGCAAAATTAAGTATTTTCAAGTCAACACACTAAAACCACACTTAATTAAAGGTTCCCTCTCAGTAGAGAGGACGTGTGGGGTGCTAACACCTTCCCTGCGCGTAACCGACCCCCGAACCCTGTTCTCTAGTTTCGTAAGACCAATCGCTTTCCAAAAAGGTTTTCCTAATATTTTCCTTAATAAATATTGGTGGCGGCTTCATTGTTTTAAAAAGTTGTGAACGAGGAAGGTTCTCCCTCGGGGACTTTTTCGGGCGCAACACCAGGTACAAAGTTTGCCAAGTCCAAATGGAGAGTATGTAGTAAACTGTAATAAAGAAGGCAATTTCATATGGAGAAGGAAATGAGAGAAGGTTGAGAGGAAAGCCAAAAACAGCCAGATTATTTATACTATATGCCCAAGCTGCAGCTCACAATCTTTTATCAAGTACATATGTTGCAGAAATAAATTTGAGTAATTCAAAAGTGATACTTTATGATTTTTCTATAGATGATGTGATTCTCTATCATTCTCCCATTCCCATACTCAGTCTTGTTATTTTTTGATAGCTAGTAAACAAGATTTGGCTATGTTTGACTGTTTATCACCTTTGATTATTTATTTTTTCCTTTTAGGTATAGGACTTTTGGAGGAAAATGATTGTTTTCTTGACTTATGGTGTAAAAACATTGGCCAAATTGTTGGTCGCTGTTCTCTTGAATCTAGTGTTGAGAGGGAGCATTTTTCCAGTTCTGTTGTGTTTAACTTAGTTAGGATATGCTTGTATAACTAACTGTTAATTGTTGTTGTTGTTGTTGTTCAGGAGGTTGGAACTTTGTTGATACTTTCTCTCTGCAATTCAAAAGTCCATTTCATGTCTGATTAGGTATTTTGATTGTTGTTATTCATTTGGTGAGTGGAATCAATTATTGCTTCAGGATTTGAGCTATTATTCTTTCTGCCATTACTCCATTAGGAAGAGGGAGCTAGCGATTCATATTTCAAGCATACTTATTCTTTCTGCCATTATTCTTTCTGTTGCATGATCAAGATATTAAGGCCCAAATTGATCTTCCAAATTCTCTTTCGTATGAAGAATCTTTTTTGCAGGATGATTTGCTTGTTTTGATTACTAAGATGAATGAATACTCTTTCAGGTGCACCTGGCTTCATATTGGTCTCCTTGCTTTAGAGTTGATTTCTTTGATTCATAATAACAGATTTGGAGTCCTAATCTCGACATCACAGTAATGGTGTTGATTGTGATTTCGATTAGCTTATGTGTTAAGTTGTTGTAGTTATGTTTAATAATGAGTATATATATATGTGTTTGCATCTTTGGTTTTTTATTCAACATTTTGTTTGTGACTTCAAGGTACTGATTCTTCATTACATCTTAATCTTCAATATTAATTGACTAAACCTTTATATTTATTTTCTTAATAGAATGATTTGAATTATGTGATGTTTGACTTGGAATGTGGAATGCAGCGGAGAATATACTTGAGGGAGTTTGAAGAGATGGAAAATGTTAGCTTGTCAAACAAAACAAGTAGCAGATTTGATGATAGTCTTGTTGCAAGTGGAAAACTTAATGTAAGTGTATGTGTTTTTGCTGTTTCATGCAATATTTTCTTGTATTTTTGTGTGTTTTCTCATGGATTTTATCGAACTTTACAGGTGGAGATTTTGAGAAGGAAAATGGAGGGATTGTCAAAGGGGATATTGTTGTAGAGAATGGAGGAAGAGTATAATTCACTGCTATCCACTGCCAGTAGTTCTCTTACAAGTTCTAGTTCAAATTCTAAGAGATTTCACTGCTGTCCACCGCTAGTAGTTCTCTTAGGGAGTCTCTACGCCTTTAATTAATTTTTAGTAACATTTGTAGAATTTTGTGTAAAAAATTTGTATAACTTATAAGATTAATGACTTGTATTGTATGACATTAAATTTCAATAGAATTTGAAGTATTTTTATTAATTTATTATAAGTTGCTCTCTGGAAATAATTTTGTATATCAAGATTTTATAAATTGGTCAATTGATATCTATTAATAGTGCTAATTAATTTTTTTTTAAAAAAGACATTTAGCATCGGTTGTTTCAAATAACCGATGCTAAATGTCTTTTCTGCACTAGTGTATGTTTGTGTTTTCTCATTTTCTTTTATATTTGGCTTTTGCAAACTACCGTGGTGACCATTGCAAAGGAACTTATCAGAACTTGCAGATAACGTGGAAGTAAGTGTTCAGCAAATTTATTACTTCGTACCATTAGTTTATATTTTTGTTTCTCTCAACGAGATGTTCTCATATTTAAACAACACAAGCGTTACAAGTACAATTGGAATGCATTTCTAAAATCTCTGCCATCATGGATATATCTGGTGAATAAAGTATAGATTTGGACATTTCAACGAATTTCTAAGCATAAGTATATGAACTGTCAATTTTGTTACTATCTAAATCTTGTTAGTCATTTTTATAGGTTCAAACACCTAGCCTTCATTTGAGAAAGGTGGATAACAGAACTCTAGATCTTAAATCTCATTACTTTATTTATGTAGTTTTGGTCATCTGTATATTTTATACTCGACAGCCAGGATAAGACATTATGTATTTCTGTTAATTGAGTTTCTTTGCAGCACTAGAGACACTCATAGAAATAGCAAATATGTGATCATCGTTGTTATATTCTTTTCACCAACTTCATCAAGAGGTGGTAGATACGAAAGAATGAAAAGAGTAGCAACTCTTCAGGTATATATAACCTCGACTCCCTAGTCATGATCTCCCTACTACTCTTTTTTGGCTCAACATACTTAGAATGGTCTTGGGTATTTTTTTTTTGTTTCAATTGCATGTGCAAAAAGACTATGATTCTTATCTGTTTATTTTCCCTGGATATTATTTAAAAGCTTGTTTTGTTGGCTTGTTATCATGACTCTTTGAATTCTTATGTTGCAGTTCTTACTGAAATTGTTCAGACAAAGTGATTATCTTTTGAATATAGTTACATACCTTTTTTTTTCTCTTTGTTCATTAATATAGAATTTCATGGTGCTCTTGCTTTTATTCTGCCTTCAACTTTGTATTGGGTTAACATAGCTTTTTTCTCTTTGTTCAATAATTTAGTCACACCAAACACAAATGATTATTTTATTAACTCCTTTTATGTTGTTGAATAGGAATCTGAGGAAAACTCTGGCTCTAGCTACATATTTTGGCTATTGAAAGAAAGGGAGCTAACTCCTTGTAATGTCAATATACTGGATGGTAGATATGCAGTTTTTGGCTATGTGACAGAAAATGAGGGTTACTTGGCAGACCTCAAGGTTGGTGATGCATGGAAAAATCTACTAAATTTGGTATATTAGCTATATTCTTTTATTTTCAACAGGTTATATATGCTTCTAGTGTCCTTGGCCAAATGAGTTCTCCATTGCAGACACTAATGAAGACAGATATGTTTTATTTTACTCCTAAAATTTTTATGAATGAAGTATGAAAAAATCTACTAAGTTTGGTATCTATGTTGTATTCTTTTATTTTCAACAGGTTACAAATGAGTTCTCCATATGCAGACACTAATGAAAATAATGAAGATTAGAAGTTAATTTTCTGTTGATGGAGTTAGCTTAGAAATTAAGTGAATGAATTTGATTTCATTGTACCTTTTAAAATTATTGCAAGACTCTATGTTTTTTTAAATGTCAATAATACTTAGATTGACATTTTTACTACTTTGTAAGTTGATATGCTTGTAAAGACTTGATGTTAATTGTCAATATGATTAGATTTTTTATTGTTACAAAAATATATTTATTAAATTTATTTTGTATTAAATGGTGGGTATAGCAAATTAGGAGGCGTCAATAAAACCTAAACCAATGGAGATTCAGCGGTGGGTATAGTAATATTGAGAGTGTTGTTAGATCCTATACCAATGGAAAAGTAACTGTGGGTATAGCTCTAAGGTTTTGTCCAACGGTCAGAATATCCTTCACTATAGGCTATAGTGACGCCATTCTTCGTGGGTATAGCCAAATAAAGACCACGAAACTAATCGTCCATTGGTATAGGTTTTTAGTGCTATACCTACGGTTTTTAACCCTTTGCCCACGAATTTTTGCCGTCGCTATATGTCAATTTTCTTGTAGTATGATCAACGTCGCATACCCCCCCCCCCCATACTGACGGGTATCCCATAAAGCTCCATAGTTCAACTTCAACTAGTCATATAAATATGCTAAGGCAGCCGGACCCCAGTCCCCACGCCCATGTACCTGTTTGGTTTATATCCTCAAATAATAGCAACCACTTGGCCTCCACTCTCGTTCCGGTCTTGCTAGTGAATAAGGTCAACCCCAATAAAAGCAATAGGAACGCCCTAGCAGCAAAAATTTGTTGGCCATGTGCAATGCGGTTTTTGCAGACCGTCGGTACCCAATCAAACCGATAATATGCTCCCCTACTAATCAGCATCTACTTTGTAGCTTCAAGTTCAGTTACCCCCAACAAATTCACCGCCAGCTGAATGGATGTGTCAATAGTAACAGGATTGGGCGGGGAGGTATAAAACCCACCTATTAAGGGTAAATAAAGAAGACAGGACACATCATCCAAAGTGATTGTCATTTTACCAAATGGTAGGTGAAATGAGCTTATCTCATAGTGCCATCTCTCAACAAAAGTAGAAATCAGCTCATTGTCAACAGTGGGGAGAGCTAAAAATACAAGGATCCCTAAACCCGAGTCACGTATATATTGATAAAAACTAATAGCCCGTGCTAGAGGACACGTTTTTTTTTTTTTTAATTTTGTTGCCATGTCCAGGTATCTTCAATTTTTTACGGAATTGAATAAATTAAAAGGAAAACAATTATTAAACTAAATTTATATAAGAAGACTTTGTAAAAAAAAATAATTAATTTATTATAGCTTTACCTATTTTCTAGGATTTTTTATGCTACATGAGCATCAAATTCTGTAAGCACTGAACCATCGATAGGTCCAACATACGATTGGTCCTGATCAAGCTGTTGGTCCGCCTGATCAGGCTGCTGCTCCTCCTCATGATCATTAGACCCCGAAGACTCAGGAGGGTCAAGAGCCACTACAAAAAAAAGAGTTATTAGCGACGGACTAGTGTTCCCTCGCAAAAACTGAAATTAGCGACGGAATTTGTGAGGGAATAGGGTCTGTCGTATTTTTGAGAATTAGCGACGGAAATTTAGGCAATAGCGACGGCCAGTCTGTCGCTAATGGCTTGGGCGGGAAAGTTAGTGACGACCAGTCCGTCTCTCTCTCTCTCTCTCTCTCTCTCACCTACGGCCACACAACCACAACCACCACCACCACCACCACCTACGACCTCCTCTCCTCTTCCTCTACTCTCTCTCTCACCTACGAACCCTAACCCACCACCACACAACCACCACTACCACCACCACACAACCACCATCATCTACAACCACGACCAGAGCTCTTCTTCTCCTCTTCCTCTACTCTCTCTTAAGCTACGAAGTGCACCACCAACACCACCACCACCACCACCACCACCATGAATTTCTGTCCTCTCTCTCCTATGACTGTCATCAACACCACCATGACCGGAGCTCTCCCTTTTGTAGGTTTTGATTTTAATTTTATGATCTTGTTTTGATTTTGATTTTTTAAATAATTTGTTTTGATTTATGTTTTTTGCTTGAGTTGAAATAATTTAGGATTGACATTGTTGGTGTTTGAAGTCTACGAACCGCACTGGAGTGCGCACCGTCACCGAACCACCGCACTGGAGTGTCACCGTCACCAGACCTCAATCTAACAGCTAGTTTTTAAAATATATTTGTTGTTGTTGTTTTAGAATTGAGCGTTGTTATGAAATGTGAGTTATAACTGAGTGTTAGGATTAGTGTTGTTGTGAAATGTAAGTTAATTGTGTTTAATTGTTGAAATTGAAAAGTGTATGTTGTTAGAGCAAGACTTAATTAGAGATGCTAATTGAAATGTGTTATTGAAAAGTGTATTATTTTAGAGTTGTTAATTGAAAAGTGTTTAATTGTTGTTTTGATGAACCCTAGGTTAGATGACTGTGTGTTGTTGATGGAAAAGGGTGAGGTAATGTCCCTCACCCCCATATTTTGCTCGAAATCATCTCCATTGAGATAATTGCGAGACGATACTAACAATTTTAAGGTTGAGAGTTAGAAATAACTTCCTTTACTATTTATATGGAAAAGGGTTTTGTCTGATCTGTCCTTAACCCCCATATTCGGCACGAAATCATCTCCATTGAGATCATATCGATGCCGCCAACTTGAAAGATTATTGGGAATGTTAAGAGAATCTAACAGGTTTTCTTAAATGCGTGTAGATGAATTTGTATGAATTTAATCATGATTGGGTGTATGATCGGTTATATCTGAGAAGAGTGGGTTTGAAGGAATCGTTTGTAATTGGGGTTGAACAGTTTCTTGTGGTAGCGTGGCGACATGAATTGACTAAATGGGAAAAGGGGGTTAGATGTCCATGCTTAAAATGCGACAGTGTACCTATTAGGACCGATGATGAAATCAGGGAACACTTGTATCATTGGGGGTTTAGGCCTAATTATTGGATTTGGGTGGACCATGGAGAACAAAGACGTCAAAATGTTGAGGTAGGGGCTTCAAGCAGTTCTGGTGTTGATGTTCCACATAATGAAATTTTTGAGTCGATGGAAAACATGATTTGTCATGGTCTCAGGGTGAATGTGCCATTTGATGAGCCTCAATATGACGATCATGATGAACTTCCAAATGAAGAAGCACAAAAATTTTATAATTTGTTAAGAGATTCAAACAAACCGTTGTTTGAAGGCTCGCCACAGTCAAAATTATCTATGTGTGTGAAACTTATAGCTCTCAAGTCCATGAGTAATATTTCTGAGGTGGGTTTAGACTATGTGACTGAAATGATGTTGGAAGCGACACCTAATAAGGATAATTTGCCAAAAAGTTATTATGAAGCAAAGATGTTTGTTTCGAAGTTGGGATTGAAATTTAAGAAGATTGATTGTTGTGAGAAAGGGCACATGTTGTTTTACAACAACGAATTTGGTAACAATGATGGTGAGCTACTTGAATGCAAATTTTGTGGAAACTCAAGGTATCATGATCGTAAAGGGGCACAACTTAATTAAAAACCTATCCCTGTAAAGTCGATGTTCTATTTGCCTATAGTTCCAAGGTTGCAAAGAATGTTTGCATCGACCGAAATTGCGCAGAAAATGACTTGCCATTATGACAATAGGTGTACTTCAGACGACATTTTACGCCACCCATCTGACGGTGAAGCGTAGAAGCACTTTGATCAAGTGCATTTAGATTTTGCCTCAGACCCACGAAATGTTCGGCTTGGCTTGTGCTCTGATGGATTTACTCCATATATCCAAGCATCGGCGTCACCTTACTCTTGTTGGCCAGTCATTGTTACCCCTTACAATCTTCCTCCTGAGATGTGCATGACTAAACCGTATATGTTTTTGACTTGTCTGATACCTGGTCCATCCAATCCAAAAGATAACATTGATATCTTTTTGGAACCTCTGATTGATGATCTTAAGAGATTGTGGGGTGGTGTTTTGACATATGATGCAGCACGAAAGAAGAATTTTATGATGAGAGCCGCATTGATGTGGATAATTAACGACTTTCCTGCTTATGGTATGTTGTCTGGTTGGGGGACTCACGGTAAATTGGCATATGTCCCCACTGCATGAAACTGATGGACCACCACCTTTGTTGACATCAGGTGAAATCTAGAGCAGAGTTATGGATTTGCCACAAGCCACGGAGGTAGGGGAACTCACCCGGCTGGATGGTTATGGACAGGTGCACAAATGGACAAAAAAAGCATATTTTGGAATCTCCCATATTGGAAAGATAATCTGTTGAGGCACAATCTCGATGTTATGCAC
This sequence comes from Astragalus membranaceus, assembly GCA_039519185.1. Lineage (NCBI taxonomy): Eukaryota > Viridiplantae > Streptophyta > Magnoliopsida > Fabales > Fabaceae > Astragalus > Astragalus membranaceus. The sequence continues at coordinate 8,085,872 of CM076851.1, read as the reverse complement.
ATCGAGAAGAATTTCTTTGACAACATATTTGTCACTGTGATGAATGTGAAAGATAAAACCAAAGACAATAATAAGGCTAGATTGGATTCTGCTCTTTACTGTAGCAAACATCGATCCGACTTGAATTTGGTGGAAATGCCTAATGGGAAGATGTTAAAACCCAAAGCCAAATATTGCCTAACACTAGATGAAGCAAAAGATGTTTGTCGATGGTTGAAAGGATTGAGGATGCTAGATGGTTATTCTTCTAACCTTGCAAGATGTGCCGATGTGAACACCGGGAAGATGTATGCGATGAAAAGTCATGATTGCCATGTATTCATGGAGTGTTTGCTTCCAATTGCTTTTAATTCATTACGGAAGTGTGTTTTGGAACCACTTATTGAAGTGAGTCAATTTTTTAAAAATATGTGCTCTTCAACATTGAGAAGGGATGATCTTATTAAGATGGAGCGGAATATTCCTTTCATCATCTGTAAGTTGGAGAGAATATTTCCTCCTGGTTTCTTTGATTCCATTGAGCATCTATCAGTTCACCTTGCGTATGAAGCAAGACTTGGTGGACCAGTTCATTATATGTCGTTGTATCCATTTGAGAGGTAATTATCTATTTCAACATTTGGTGGAGAGAATAGTTTAATGAAGTGTTTTTCGTTCATATGTAGATTAATGGGTGATTATAAACGATCGGTGAAGAATAAGGCTGGAGTTGAAGGATCGATCTGCACAGCTTACCTGCACCATGAAACAATTTATTTTTGTTCTTATTATTTCAACAACTTTATGTTGTCAACAAATAATAGAAACGAAATGGAGATTGATGAAGAAAGACACTCGCTCACTTTATCTGTCTTTATCAAACCTGGTCGCCCCTCGGGAAAGAAGTCAACCAACTACTTATCAGATAAAGAGCATAAATCAGCACATGTTCATGTCTTGATCAATTGCACCGAGGTTAAATCATATCTTGAGTAAGTATGCTCCAATTCAGTTGTTAATCTATACAGTATGAAGTTAAATCATATTTTGATCAACTTTCAATCTGAAGAGTAATAATAATTCTTTTTCAGTGCATTCTTACGAATTGAGGGTATAGGCACTGAAAAATCTTCTATTCTTATATATGAAAGTTTTCCATCCTGGTTTAAGGCTAGAGTAAGTAAATAAAACTAATGTTTTAATGTCACACGTTTAAAGTAGATATGAGACATGACTTATTTTTCCATATGTGGTTTACTTAGGTTTATGAAGCGGAACCAACTCCCCAAATCCGACACTTGAGGAACTTAGCCGATGGTCCTTTTCTTGAGGTGACCGACTGGCACACGTACCTAGTTAACGGTTACAAATTTGACGCCCAGTCATGGAGTGAGGGGAAAAAACAATTAATAGTGGGGTATATGTTAAAGGCGAAACATGAAGAGGTGAAAATGACTACTACAGTGTGATCGAACACATATATGAACTTGAATACCCACGGTTAGACTATGAAAAGAGAATAGTTTTGTTTTTTGTAGATGGTTTGATCCATCAGTTAGAGGAACGAAATTGAATTCAAAATGTAATACCGTGGACATTCGAATGGTTTGATCCATCAACTCAGAGAATGGTGTGTTGCAATTAAGACAAAACCATGGGGTCGCATTGAAGCCACTGATGCGGAGGATGAGGTTCCTTATCAGGTGGATGAAATTTCGGGAGTAGATGAGGTAATTGAAGTTGAACCGATTGACTCCTTATGTGATGATCGACTCCTAGTTGAAGAATTTGATGAAGATGAAGAACAGAATGAAGATGAACAAGATGAAGAAGAGAATGAATATGAATATGAATATGAAGATGATGAAGAAGAGAATGAAGATGAATAATTTGATTAATCTTATGTTGTATTTAAATTTATTAGAGTCATTATTGTTCTTGTGTTTTTTCTTATATATGTTGTCTACTTATGTTGACTCCTTATGTTGTCTTTAAATTTATTAGAATCATTAATATATCAATATTGTTCTTGTTAATTTACTTTCTTTAATTTATTTATAAATATATATAATTAATGTTGTTAGTATCACATTTCGTTTCTATTTTTTCATATATATGGATCTAGGAGGAGGTTCTGACCCACCGAGACGTCCTCATAAAGGGAAGAAGACTATGACCGATGAACCTTCTAAGAGGAGGCGTAATCGTGAGGTGGTACTTAATATTGGGAATATGAGGGGTCATACTGTCATACCCCAATTTTGTCCAGCTTAGATCAAAACCCTAATTTTCCACAAAAATAAATAAGTTGAGGAGTGAGAAGCATTATGCATTGCATTTTGGGTCTTAGAAGTCATTCCAAGGTCTTTAAAGTCATTTTTAGGGTTGGAATGCACTTGTTAAGCAAATTAGGGTTTTAGGGTCAAAAATGGCATTTTGGTCATTTTTCGTAAAAAGATGATTTTCTCGCAAAAAATGCACATCCACAAAAAGTACATTTTTATTCTATCAAGGATAATTTTTGTACAATTTTTTAGAAAGAAAACCCTAGTCAAAATAATTAAAAATGTATTTTTCCACTTTTAGTGGATAGAAAAATAAAAAGGACCATTAAATATTCCTCAATTCTTAAGTGACAATTTTTATTGTCATGGGTGACTAGAGGGAATATTTTATGGTGCCCAAAAACATGTGCCACATTTTCAATAGTTGCATTCCCATTATTTCCCATGCCCAAAATTTCAAATTCAAAAAAAACTCAAAAAAGGGAAGTGTCCTCAATAAGACAAAATGTACTATTTTGTGCAAGCTTGCATTTTTTTTCCTTCCCTCCTCATGGCTGCGAATTCCAGCCCATTTTTACCTCATTTTGTGTTTCTTCATGCCCTTAATCCATGTGAGTTGTACTCCTAGCCATTGATTAAAATTCTAGATCAAATCCTAGGCTACAACTATGTGCAAATTGACCTAATTGCCCCCAACAATTTTTGTGTACAAAAAACTCTTCAATTTCATATGACACCAGCTCATTCCCTTCCATTTGTGCTTTCTCATTGTCCCTAATCCATGTGCATTGCAATCTTGGCCCTTGATTCAAATTCTATCTCAAATCTCAATGGTTGGCAAAAGCACAATGTCCTATATACCCTTAATTTTGCACCTCATATAAAACCCCAAAATAAGAAACCAAAGGGGGGGATTCTCATTTTACCCTAGCACACAATCAGATCACAATTCCTCTACTCCTCCCCTCTCAAACCCAAGACCACCTCCCACCATTTCCACCACCAATTCTTCAATTTTCAACCATCCAAACTTCATTATTCTTGATTCCTACACTAGATCCACTTCTAATCTTGCATTATCTTCAAAGTTCATCATCAAATCCTTCAATATCAAGTGATTTTCGTGGGATTCAAGAGGAGGTTCAAGTGTTCTTGGTTTCTATTTTGATCTTCTTCTTCATTTCAAGCAAGATCTAGAGGTAAGCTCACAAACTCTTGCATTTTCTTTAATTTTCATTATGTAATCTCTCTTCTCCTCATCTCAACTCCTTCATATATTGTTGTTGATGCTTTGAGGAGCCATCTCAAACATTATTGACAAGCACTTAGGGAGGCTTGGGTGTTTGAGGTGGCTCCTTGGCTTTGAAGGAATTGTTCTTGTGTCTTCTTGCATTTTATTGTATTTTAAACCTTGTTGGTATAATTTTCATCAAATAAAAACCCATTCTCATACCCATTTTGCTAGTTTTGTTTCCTTTGATTTTGCGTGAATAAATGCATGATTTGGTTGATGTTTGTCTTAGGAACTTACATGATAGATTAGGTCCTCTTCTTTTGTGTTGTTTTGTGTGTTAATTTGTCAATTTTTGCATGAAATAAGTTGATGATTCCATGCTTGTATGCACTCGGCCATGACTAGGTTTTTACCCCTTTGATTGCTTGAAGATTGTCATTTTGATTGTGGTTGAGTAAATGCAAGTTATGTCATTGTGTTTGTTTACTTTTTACCATTTTACTTTACCACTTCATTAACTTTTTACCAAAAAAACATAAAAACATTTTACCACTTTGGTTTTTACCATTTCACTTAGTTTTTACCAAAACATTTTTATCTCATCACATAAAACATTTTCACCTTCATTCAAAACATTTTACCACTTGCATCTTTGCATAAAAACCCCAAAACATTTTCTCATTTGCATTTCATACTTTTTCAACTTTATAAAATAAATCCCAAAATACTTTTACCACTTTCAAGACCAAAAACATTTCATCTCATTTCCAAAACACCAAAACCCAAAAACATTTTACCACTTTCTTACCTAAACCTTTTACCAAAACATTTTCACCCTCATGCATCTTCATCCATCCCTATTTATGCGACACTCTCATGCATTCTCGAGTATTTATGCCTTGCATAATAAATGTAATCATACTCAAATGCTCATGCATTCTTGTATGCTCATGCATCCTCTTGTCTACTCATTCATGCATTCATTCTTGTATGCTCATGCATTCACATGCTTGCCAAATCATGCATCATTGCTCACATGTTCATTCACCTAACCTAGAATACTCTATGCCTATGATCAATTGTATTCCTTTGTTCTTGATGCCATTTGAATGTCTTGACTTAATTGTGCACAAACCCTTTTACACAATCATGTGCCCTTATAAGGCTACCAACATGTGTAGCATAGACGCATATGTGCCCCTCTTGAGATTGCTTCCAACTTGTGTAGCAATTCTCCTTCACACACAAACGCTATTGTTTTGAGAACTTTGTCTTGCATCTATGACAATTAAATCTCTTGATTATATTGGCATGCTTAATCTTAGTTGATGATCAACATGTTCATGATTGCTTGATTAGTTGAATATGTTTGAACTTCATTCATTCATTTTGCATTTGGTTTTGGACATAGAATTCGATTGAAAATGATTTATTTATTTTTCTAAAAACTCTTTTCCAAACCAATTAATTTTCAAAGCATTTTCAATAAACAAAAATAAGCAAGTAGTGGAGGTCACCCATAACCTTTGTTAGTTTGATCTCTATGAACGCTCTTCAATTTCACATGAGTACTTAGCGATGATTACTCATAACCTTTGTTAGTTTAATCATTCGCTAATGCTCGTCCTACTTCGAAAACCTTTTCGAAAATATAATAAAAGCAAGTTGTTACTAATAGTCAATCAGAGCATTTGTTCGTCTGACTAGAGGTAACAACTCTTTTTGAGTATTTAGCAGTGATTACTGTAACAGCCCAAAATAATTAGTTAATTTATTTAATTAATTATCTAGGGTTTGTGTTTGAGAAAAATAAAATAAAATGATAGGAATAATTATTTAGGGATTTTATGTGATAGAATATTAGAAATAATTAGTTGTTAGTATATGTGGATAGGTGGTGGCGAGTTGAAGTGGATTAGGAGAAGCCCATGATTAGGTCATTAAGTGGAAGCCCATGTCCATTAAGCTAGGCGCCTATATGATGCCAATCTTAGGGTTTGGTGATTCATTCCAACACTTTAGAAAAAAATAGAGAGAGTGGGACGGCTTGGAGAGAGGAGAGGCGTGACACCCTAAGAGAGAGAAGAAAGGAGAAGGGCGCAAAAACCCTAGAGGAGAGAGAGGAAGATTTCGCATGCACCAAGGAGGGAGAGGAGGATCTTAGTTGCTGAATTTTGATGGTAGCTTGCTCACCAAGAGATAGGTGTTCTTCAATTATGAGGTAAGGGGGCTCTCGTTCATAGTTAATAATTTATAAACCACGAAATCATGGGGACTAGGTGTTAGGAGTAGTTGTTTAAATTTCTGTTGATGTTTATAATATCTATATGTGGCTGAAGTGTGATGGTTGTTTGTGTTGTTGAATTCACTGTTTTGAGATGTTCTGACATAGGTTTAGTAATTCAGTGACTGAGAACGTTTTACTAATTGAAAAATTATGTGGTTTGTCATTTCGAAAACTTGATTGAATGCTTGTTAATTTGGCGTTGATTTTGTTGCATTTGGAGTTGTAAAACTTGAGTTATAGGTGAAACAAGTTAGGTTAAAATTCTGGGAACGATGTGGGTAGAGGTTCAGTATTTCGGTAACTGGGAACGTTGTGTTGACTGAAAAATTATGTGGTTTACTGTTCTGGAAAATAGACTTGATGCTTGTTAATTTGACACTGGTTTGGTTGCGTTTAGAGTTGTGTAGCTCGAGATATGAATTCCACAAGTTAGGGTAATATTCTGGAAGCATTCTGGACATAGGTTCGGTATTTTTAAAACTGGGAACTTTCTGTTCGTCAAACAATTATGAGACTTTTTTTGTTAGAAAACAGACTTAATTTCGGTCACTTTGGCACTGGTTTGGTTAAATTTGAAGTAGTGTAGCTCGAGTTATGAGCGTCCCAAGTCAGGTCAAATTTCTGGACTTAAACTAGGTATAGGTTCAGTGTTTCAGGTCTTGTGCCTTCAATTGAACTCTGATTTGAACGATTCTTTTTCCATTAGAAACTATACTCAAATTGCTTTTGTTAAGGCTAAGGTTTTGTTCCATTTGGTCAAGTGTAAGTCAGTTTAGAGTGATTTGAAGTAGAAGGACAGAATCTGTCCAGTCTGGGAACCATTCGGGTTGTTTCTAAAAACTGTACTAATTGGCTCATTGTTTCAAAAAAATAAAACTATAGTCAGGAACTAGACTTTCTCAGGTTTCTGTAGAGGGGTCGTTTGTTGGAATCCGATGTCGTTTACTATTTTAACTAATTCGCCGAATTCTGGCTGCCGTGTTCGCGTATCCCAGGGTGTCGCTGTTGTTCCCAAATTTGTTTTCTAAATATCTTTTGACTCGGGTGTCCAAATTTGATGGTTCAAAATGCGTTTCGAAGCTTATTCAGGTGCCTACCTGGATATTCTACTTTCAGGCAAAAATGCAATATTTTCTGATGAGCGAACTGATTTCCAAAAGTGAACTGTTTTGGGTAACCTTTTCGGGTCGTTGGCGGTTGTGGCTGAGTGGGCGCCTGTGTGGCTGTCCCGGATAGCTAAGTGATGTTTGAGTGTCTTTACGAAAATGCCCTTAGTGGCCAACGTGCGAGTGTTTTTGGTGATGTTTGGTGAGCTGAATATTTGTTAGATGTTGGTGAGCAGAATACTTGTTAAATATTGGTGAGCTGAATTAATTATTGGTGAGTTGAATTACTTATTGGTGAGCTAAATAATTACTGGTGAGCTGAATTGATGTTGGTGAGTGTGATAACCGTAGTTATGGTGTTTTTGTGTGTGTATGTTGCATGGTCCTAGAGTCTCATGATCATGTGCATATTTTGGTGAGCAGAAGGCTTCGGCCTTATTATAATTATATTTGGTGTGCAGAGGCTTCGGCCTAATTTCGAAAATTGGTGAGCAGAGGCTTCGGCCTAGTTATTTTGGTGAGCAGAGGCTTCGGCCTATCTTGGTGAGTGCCCTCAAGGCAAGTTTTTGGTGTTGATGGATCCACATGCATATGCCCAGTGGAGTTTTGGGTTGCATCTCATACATTGCATACGCGTCCTATGTTTGATTGCGTCTTCTTGAACTGTATTCTGGGTGTGACTGTATTTGGTGTGACGGTACTTGGTGTAACAGTATTCGGCGTAACTGGATTTGGTGTAACTGTATTATTGGTGTAGTAAATTGATGGTATCCCTGGTGTGCCTATTATACTGTGTTTCTTGTTTTATCTATTATTATCTATGTAGTGAGACTCACCCTACTGCGTCGTGTTGCCTCGTATGTCGGCAACCTGCAGGTGACGGTGACTGAAGATGGCTAGAGATTCTTCTTCTAGTATGGTCGAGTCGGCTCTGATACGTAGCACTCGGGAGGGTTGTCCTTGTGTCTTTCCTTATGTGTTATGTATATGCCTTTCTAAGTTGTAAACCTTTTGAAGTATGATTACCAAGTTAAACCTTTTTATTTCCGCTGCATGTTTTTGAAAAGAAGTTAGTTATAATTAAAGTACTCTGTTTGCGAAGTGGTTTTCCGGTTCGAAAAAAATGTGACACTCTTTTGGCGCGAAAAACTCTGATATTTTTTTAATAACCGTTGGGTAGAAAAAGGGGTGTTACATTAGTGGTATCAGAGCCATGGTTGGTCCGTCCGGCCAAGTCATCGAGTCGTTGTGTCGGTTAGCGACCAACTGTTGTCTTTTTAGTGCTAACCAATGTTTGCGTTGCAGGTACATCAAAAGTTGCCAATGGTAAGTGATCTAGTGGGGGAGACATCCCTACTAGTGTTATGTGTTTTGTGTATCCCTATGTGCTGTTGTCTGGTTTGTTTTTGACCATCCCTGCTGCGTGAACTGTGTGTGATTGTTAGTGGGAGAGTGTTAGTTTTAGCGGGTAAATTTCGAGGGCGAAATTCTTTTTTAGGGGGGGAGAGTTGTAACAGCCCAAAATAATTAGTTAATTTATTTAATTAATTATCTAGGGTTTGTGTTTGAGAAAAATAAAATAAAATGATAGAAATAATTATTTAGGGATTTTATGTGATAGAATATTAGAAATAATTAGTTGTTAGTATATGTGGATAGGTGGTGGCGAGTTGAAGTGGATTAGGAGAAGCCCATGATTAGGTCATTAAGTGGAAGCCCATGTCCATTAAGCTAGGCGCCTATATGATGCCAATCTTAGGGTTTGGTGATTCATTCCAACACTTTAGAAAAAAATAGAGAGAGTGGGACGGCTTGGAGAGAGGAGAGGCGTGACACCCTAAGAGAGAGAAGAAAGGAGAAGGGCGCAAAAACCCTAGAGGAGAGAGAGGAAGATTTCGCATGCACCAAGGAGGGAGAGGAGGATCTTAGTTGCTGAATTTTGATGGTAGCTTGCTCACCAAGAGATAGGTGTTCTTCAATTATGAGGTAAGGGGGCTCTCGTTCATAGTTAATAATTTATAAACCACGAAATCATGGGGACTAGGTGTTAGGAGTAGTTGTTTAAATTTCTGTTGATGTTTATAATATCTATATGTGGCTGAAGTGTGATGGTTGTTTGTGTTGTTGAATTCACTGTTTTGAGATGTTCTGACATAGGTTTAGTAATTCAGTGACTGAGAACGTTTTACTAATTGAAAAATTATGTGGTTTGTCATTTCGAAAACTTGATTGAATGCTTGTTAATTTGGCGTTGATTTTGTTGCATTTGGAGTTGTAAAACTTGAGTTATAGGTGAAACAAGTTAGGTTAAAATTCTGGGAACGATGTGGGTAGAGGTTCAGTATTTCGGTAACTGGGAACGTTGTGTTGACTGAAAAATTATGTGGTTTACTGTTCTGGAAAATAGACTTGATGCTTGTTAATTTGACACTGGTTTGGTTGCGTTTAGAGTTGTGTAGCTCGAGATATGAATTCCACAAGTTAGGGTAATATTCTGGAAGCATTCTGGACATAGGTTCGGTATTTTTAAAACTGGGAACTTTCTGTTCGTCAAAAAATTATGAGACTTTTTTTGTTAGAAAACAGACTTAATTTCGGTCACTTTGGCACTGGTTTGGTTAAATTTGAAGTAGTGTAGCTCGAGTTATGAGCGTCCCAAGTCAGGTCAAATTTCTGGACTTAAACTAGGTATAGGTTCAGTGTTTCAGGTCTTGTGCCTTCAATTGAACTCTGATTTGAACGATTCTTTTTCCATTAGAAACTATACTCAAATTGCTTTTGTTAAGGCTAAGGTTTTGTTCCATTTGGTCAAGTGTAAGTCAGTTTAGAGTGATTTGAAGTAGAAGGACAGAATCTGTCCAGTCTGGGAACCATTCGGGTTGTTTCTAAAAACTGTACTAATTGGCTCATTGTTTCAAAAAAATAAAACTATAGTCAGGAACTAGACTTTCTCAGGTTTCTGTAGAGGGGTCGTTTGTTGGAATCCGATGTCGTTTACTATTTTAACTAATTCGCCGAATTCTGGCTGCCGTGTTCGCGTATCCCAGGGTGTCGCTGTTGTTCCCAAATTTGTTTTCTAAATATCTTTTGACTCGGGTGTCCAAATTTGATGGTTCAAAATGCGTTTCGAAGCTTATTCAGGTGCCTACCTGGATATTCTACTTTCAGGCAAAAATGCAATATTTTCTGATGAGCGAACTGATTTCCAAAAGTGAACTGTTTTGGGTAACCTTTTCGGGTCGTTGGCGGTTGTGGCTGAGTGGGCGCCTGTGTGGCTGTCCCGGATAGCTAAGTGATGTTTGAGTGTCTTTACGAAAATGCCCTTAGTGGCCAACGTGCGAGTGTTTTTGGTGATGTTTGGTGAGCTGAATATTTGTTAGATGTTGGTGAGCAGAATACTTGTTAAATATTGGTGAGCTGAATTAATTATTGGTGAGTTGAATTACTTATTGGTGAGCTAAATAATTACTGGTGAGCTGAATTGATGTTGGTGAGTGTGATAACCGTAGTTATGGTGTTTTTGTGTGTGTATGTTGCATGGTCCTAGAGTCTCATGATCATGTGCATATTTTGGTGAGCAGAAGGCTTCGGCCTTATTATAATTATATTTGGTGTGCAGAGGCTTCGGCCTAATTTCGAAAATTGGTGAGCAGAGGCTTCGGCCTAGTTATTTTGGTGAGCAGAGGCTTCGGCCTATCTTGGTGAGTGCCCTCAAGGCAAGTTTTTGGTGTTGATGGATCCACATGCATATGCCCAGTGGAGTTTTGGGTTGCATCTCATACATTGCATACGCGTCCTATGTTTGATTGCGTCTTCTTGAACTGTATTCTGGGTGTGACTGTATTTGGTGTGACGGTACTTGGTGTAACAGTATTCGGCGTAACTGGATTTGGTGTAACTGTATTATTGGTGTAGTAAATTGATGGTATCCCTGGTGTGCCTATTATACTGTGTTTCTTGTTTTATCTATTATTATCTATGTAGTGAGACTCACCCTACTGCGTCGTGTTGCCTCGTATGTCGGCAACCTGCAGGTGACGGTGACTGAAGATGGCTAGAGATTCTTCTTCTAGTATGGTCGAGTCGGCTCTGATACGTAGCACTCGGGAGGGTTGTCCTTGTGTCTTTCCTTATGTGTTATGTATATGCCTTTCTAAGTTGTAAACCTTTTGAAGTATGATTACCAAGTTAAACCTTTTTATTTCCGCTGCATGTTTTTGAAAAGAAGTTAGTTATAATTAAAGTACTCTGTTTGCGAAGTGGTTTTCCGGTTCGAAAAAAATGTGACACTCTTTTGGCGCAAAAAACTCTGATATTTTTTTAATAACCGTTGGGTAGAAAAAGGGGTGTTACAATTACCCATAGCCTTTGTTAGTTTAATCACTCGCTAATGCTCGTCCTATTGCGAAAACTCACCAAAAAGATAAAAAAACAAAACCTTTTCAAAACTAAAATTAGAACTACGTCGCGTTGATTCCCATTTGGGATACGTAGGAGCGAGCCACGTCCTCGTCAAGCACAACAAACCAAAATTAATTCGATTGCGAAAGCCCTTTTTGATCATCTAAAATAAAAACCGATTATCATTAATGATCACTCGCGCCGTTGCCGTTTGGTTGTTAATGATAATTTCATTTTCAAAAGAGTTAGTAGCGCGGCCACTCTAAACCGTTGTTGTTTGGTCGTCGCGAACACTCGAATCAAAAGCAAAACCGATTATCGTTAATGATCACTCGCGCCGTTGCCGTTTGGTTGTTAATGATAATTTCATTTTCAAAAGAGTTAGTAGCGCGGCCACTCTAAACCGTTGTTGTTTGGTCATCGCGAATCCTCACTCTTACTGCGAAAACTCATCTAAACAGACTAAAAAACAAAAACCTTTTTAGGACAACCAAGAACTACGTAGCTTTGAATTCTCCATCACACCAGGAGATACGTAGGAGCGAGAGGCCAACTCTCGTCAAGCGCCAAAAATAAAAATTTTCATTAAGTCTTCTCACTCCCTTTTCAATAAAGAGGCAAAATAAAAGCATTTTCAAATCAACACTTCAAACCACACATTTAATTAAAGGTTCCCTTTCGGTAGAAAGGAGGTACGGGGTGCTAATACCTTCCCCATGCCTAACCGACCCCCGAACCCATATCTCTAGTTTTCGAAAGACCATCCGCCTTGTCTAAAAGACCTTTTTTCAATGTTTTGGTCTTAAAATTAAAATATTGGTGGCGGCTCCATACCTTTTCCACGTTGTACAATGAGAAGTCCGAACCGGATTTTTTGGGGTGCAACACATACATTTGTGGGCCCACCAGCTACCGCTCCGATTGCCCCACAACCTCCGCCTCCATTTGGCCCCGGATGGTATCATTTACCATCACATGGGCATTATATGGGCCCACCAAATGCGTATGCAGCAGGGCATATGGGCACACCAGCTGGGTATATGAGCACACCAGCTGGGTATATGGGCACACCACCTGAGCATATAGGCTCATCATCTGGACATATGGGCCCACCAGCTGAGTTATCTATGCCTACACCAGAGCCCCAAGATGATATTGAGCATGATATTGCTGGTGGTAATGTTGATTCTGATTCATCAACCGATGACGAGAGAGTGGAGGTGGTTGTTATTAATGGTGTCAGACTCAAAGTCATTTATAGTCGTGGTAACGCGTCAGTATTATATTGTTTGTTTTTTTAAAGTTAATTATGCAACGACTTATATATATTTGATTGTTTGATATATCTTTCATTATGCAGACTTCTTCCTACAAATGCAGCTTCATCAAGCATCACTCATGTCATCCGCAAAAGATATTTTCAAAAGTTCCATAAAAAGTGGAGTAAAGTCGATGATTATGACAGGAAGGATCTGCTGGACTTCTTTAGGGTAAGTGTCAATTATTTTGTCATTACTTATATTGTTAGTTTAAATTTTATGTTTAATAACGTTTAATATAATTACTAATACATATTTTCATTTTACTTAATACAAACCAAAGTGACATGGGACATAGAAGATGATGACAATGTGCAAAGACTTTTTTTAAAAGGATGGGCGCTCAAATATCAGATTTACTTTATAAGTTGCGGTGTAAAGATAAGAAGCCTGACTACATGAGTGATGAAATTTGGAATGCCTTCAAGAGCCAGGGCTACAGAGACTTTCAAGAAAAATGCTGCAAAAGCCAAGAATAATAGAAACTCAGAAAAGGGTGGCTCGCTTCACTCCGGCGGGTCCATCAACCAGGCTCAGCATGCTTTTAGATTGGTAAATTATTTTTAAAATCTGTGTGTTTTTTACATTAGTTAATTAGTTAGCAATTTTTGAAAATGTGTTTCATTTTACAGAGTAAGAAGGCAGGACGCCCTATCACTGCTCCTGAGCTGCATAGAGCCACCCATGTGAGGAAAGGCACTGGCGAGCATGTTGATGAGCGCTCCAGGATGACTCAGGTAAATGTACAACTTGATTTGTATTATATAATGCTGCTTTGTCAAAATGGAGCACTAATTTGTGGTTATTCAAAACAGGTAAATAAATGAGATCATGACTCAGCTGACTCAGGGGAGCTGGGACCCTGAATCACTTGGCCAACTTACTCCTGAGATGATAGATCTGGCAAACAAACACTACAAGAAAATCGCTCATTTGCGACGGCAATTTCCGTCGCAAATGGGCCTTTTTCCGTGGCAAATTCGCTTTTGCGACGACATTTGCGACGGACAAAAAGTCGTCGCAAAATAGCTCGTCGCAAATTGCCCGTCACAAATCCGTCGCATTGCCGTGGCAAACTCGTCGCAAATTTGTCACAGATTGCCGTGGCAAAATCGTCGCAAATCTGATGTTAAATTGTTTGAAAATTCCGTCGCAAATTGTAATAATTCCGTGGCGAATTCAGTAACTACCAAAAAATATTCCGTCGCAAAGCAAAATATAAATAATTCTACCAAAATTTGACATTTACATTGTCATTCCTTTTAGCAATATTCCCTACCATTTTAATTCAGACCCCAATCCACCAATTCAAGCATAAGTATTAAATATCAAAAGTGTCAATCTAAACCATCAACTTAGTTATAAACTACACTAATGTTCAACCCAATCCACCAAATTAGTTAAAAGTGACATACATACCAAATATCAAAACATGCCGCTAGTTTACTCAAATATATCAAAACATGCCCCTAGTTTATCAAAATATACCAATACACTAATGTCGAGTAAACTCAAAAAATTCTGACGAAGCATCTTCAAGTCCAGCTCTGAACAATATACCTAACAAATCAAAAACGATAATGATTACTAATTAATCCATAAAACTAATATATTTTGCACATTAATTAAAACATAGATTACCTAGATCTCGTCAATAACCGTTATCATAAACGCGGTCTCCATCATCTGCATCTTCGCTCTCATCCTGATGGGCGGACTGACCCTGCTGGGCGGGCCGACCCTGATGGGCAGGCAGGTCTTGCTCGGGAGGCTGCCAATCAGGTGGAGGTGTTGGAATTCCAGAATGGTTAAATACATACTCAATTAGTTGTTGCTGTCGTGCAAACCGCTCTTCAAATTGTTGTGACATTTGTTGGATGATCCTACGGGCCTCAGGAGACAGGCCTGCACTCGTCGAAGCTCCAGAGTCTACCATATTGTCAACTATGTCTCCTGTCCCATACACACCACGACTCTTATAGGGCCCTCCAGCAGCCTGCTCCCACAACAAACGCTTTAACTTAGCCAATTCAACGGGGTCTACCGGTATATCTGACTGAGAGAACAACCGCTGAAACTCCTCCTATCAAATATCAAATGCACAAGTTATAATCATACTCAAATTCAAAAGTATCACAGATTCAGCTCAAGCACAAATAAATTGGGATATACAAATGTAAGAAACTGAATTATGCAGAAACTGAACTATACAGAAGTCAAGGTGAGAATCAATTATGCAGATCAATTGTATGGCTGTATGGAAGGAGATCAGAAACTGAACTAACAGGAATTTCAAATATGTTGTATTATCTAATTTTTGAAATTATCAAAGCTTAACTGAACTAACAGGAATTTTCGAATCAGAAACTATGGCTGTATTATCTGAACTAACAGAAACTGAACTAACAAAGCTTAGTTCAGATTATCTAATCTTGTATCAGTTGAATCAGTTGAATCCGTTGTATGGCCATAGTTTCAGATTAACTAAGCATAATTCTGCATGCATATTCTGGACTAATGTACTTAGCTTTTTTCTTTTCTTTTGGTTATTTTGCTTCTCCAATAAAGAATGGAAGAAGAAGCCAATGAGAGTCCACTACAACAAGATCACCATCGCTACTGTAATACAAACTGATGGAACTTGTTTTTTTTTTTGACAAGGAATTACTGAAACTATATCAAGGCCACTAATGGTGTTCACAGGGACATCAAGGCACTAATGTGGTGCTATAATTGATATAGTTTCAGTAATTCCTTATCATACTTGCTATATCAATTATGTTTTTCCTTCTAATGCTAATAAGTCATATACAGGGCATTAGAATGGAAGAGATAATGGCAAAATTTAATTTCTATCTTTAATAGATACATGTTTCACTGTTTTCAAGAGCTGACTTTGCATTAAAACATACATATGCATGGAATGGGTGATGTCTTTCATTTTTTAATTCTGCTACAGAGAACCAAAAACAGAAACAAACAGATGGGTGATGTCTTTCAACTGCTACAGAGAACCAGAAACATTTACAATTTGACCGGACAATATGTCTTTCATTTTTTAATTCTGCTTTGCAGTCTAGTCCTCCTTTCCTAAGGTTAGTACACTTTCTTGCATTTTCACCCAAAAAACTATCCATTGATTCTAGAAAAATCAGTTTAAAAGAACTGTTTTATACCTGAGTAATGCGAGCGCGGTCCTCTACAAACTCGCCTGTGCCCTTCCTAACGTGAGTGTGGCGATGAAGCTCATCTACATGTGGTTTCCTCCCCATCTTCCTGCGAAGTTAAAACAATTGAAACGACTAAAACAATTAAAACACATTATATATATGAAAAAACAATCAATCTAACAAAGTTATAAACTTTACATACCCTTCATCCTCAACACGGATGACATATCGCCGATCGCGTAAAATAATCTCATCCTCGTTCTCATCATCACCCCCCTCAACATCATGCACCTGAAGTAAGGACCTAACTCTAGAGGTCTGATGTAAGGACCTACCTGCATCTGCTGGGCGTGTCTGTGTAGGGGTAGATGTCGTAGGCATCTCCGAATAGTCGCCTATGTCCTCCACGCATATCACCCTTTTCTTACGACGAGAGACGACTTTAGACTTCCCCTTACGATCATGGGGTGGTCTAGGTGGCGACGAATCACCTCCACCTGATGCCATGCTGCAGAGGAAACTAAACATAAACACAAACACAAATAATTTAAAAACATAAATGTTACTTCTAAAAAAACTCATGAAACAATTCACACACAATTCAAACACAAACATCAATTACAAAGCTGTTCAAGTTATTTGGATACATCCATTCACACACAATTCAAACACAAACATGAATTACAAAGCGGTTCAAGTTATTGGTTAGTTCCTAGAAATACAAATTTGAGTTACTTTATCACTATCAGCTGTTTTCTATTTCATTTACTTTACATTAGTCTTATTAACAAGTTTCATACACATGTTAATAAAATATGAGCTGCTAAACGATTGCACCTATGTCCAGAATGTCAGCACAGTGATTTAATTTGCTAATAAAATGGCTCCAAATAGCACCAAGTTTCATACCAGCAAACACAACAACAACACAAACAGAATCAAACACATTTTTAGTAGTAAATTTAAGCACAAATCGAAGAACTCACCGGAATTGAAGCCTAGTTCGAAATTCTCCGAATTTCACCGAAACCGCAACTCAAAACAACAACACAACACCTCCCAGGAATTTCCAGCAGTACCCACAACTCCCAAACACTCCAAATGGAACTTCCTGATGCAATTAAACCCCAAAACAAGCTTCATTTGATACTCTCGATAGTTCATTATTAATTAATTAGCCAAGGAACGCATCCCCACATGAATTGTGTAGAAAGAATTACCTCAAAGATCTTTGCTCACTCCGCCTTGGTTGCTGAAGCTCTAGCTCTCACTCCGCATAGGAACTGTCAAACAATCTAACAGCAGCAGCAATATGATAACATTATTAATCAGAAATGCAGCATTATTAAGGACAGATGACGGGAAACAAAACCTACCCCTTGTAGAAACCTAATATGCAAATGTGAATGCTCACAACATGCAAGTAGATGAACTGTCAAATTATATTCAAGGCATTAAAACAACTAAGAAAAAAAAACGGTTTAGTTATCTTATCTACTACTATTGTGAAAGCGAAGTATCTAATAAGAAGTTTGACATCAAATGGTTATCTTAATTTTCAATATAAAGCACCCTTTATGTCATTCTAATGACAGTTAGTATCAACATCTACTCTCAAAAGATGAAAACTGAGCAACTTGTTAGAGATCTTTGTGATTTAAAAACTGAATAACAAGGCACTGTTAAAATTAACACCAAGATATAAAAATATCATAAGAATTAATTTCAGCTTCAAGCTCTCTGTTCTCAAAGAAACAAAAACCATAATTTATTCCATATTATCCCATGATGAAAACTTGTAGTGTGGGTATCAGCTGAAAAGGTGTAGTAACAAGATCTAACCACAAGGACATAGCTTATTCAAAACAAGAATACAAGATAGAAAAACACAATTTAAGCTAACATCAAGCAGTAAGCCACTAAGGAAGTTTTCATTTTTCAAAATGTTCTCCTTCCCTTCTTTGAACTCAAAAATCTCCAATTTTCCAAAACTTGTCACCTATCAAAATCTTCATAATGTTTCAAGAAACAGTGAAAAACAGGCATCAACCAGTTAGCAAGTATATCACACCACACAACATTCCCCTTGACAAGATGATACCTCTTGCCAAATACCTTTTTTCTCAAAATTAATAATGGGTTCCACACACTCATGAGAAATGATTTGGACAGTGTAACAACCGTAACAGACAGAAATCAAAAATGATTTGAATCCCTAAAATGCAGAAATCAAAAACCCTAAAACACATCATAAAACAGAAATCAAAGTAAAGGGAAAAGGGAAAAGGGAAAAGGGAAAGGGAAAAGGGAAAAGGGAAGAGACGCGCAACATCATAAAACATGGACGATTTCGCGAACGAAGGGTGGAAAAGGGAAGGCGATTTACCTGGTAGAGACGAAACTGTGAGCCATGAGTTCCGGAATGGCGTGAGGAGTGAGGCGGGCGGAGAACGAAGGGTGACGACGAGTTCCGGAATGGCGTGAGGAGTGAGGCGGGCGGAGAACGGCGTGAGGAGCGAGCCAGGCGGAGAACGCGTGAGCAGTGAGACCGAAGAAGAAATTGTGTTCTGTGTTGTGTGAGAGAAGAGATAACAGGGTTTCGCGTGGATAAAAATTAGAAATAACGTTTGCGACGGGCTTGCGACGACCCATCCGTCGCAAATTAGCGACCAATATCCACGTCCGTCGCAAATTAGTGACCAACGTGCCTTCCCGTCGCAAATTATGAGCGGGATTTTTAGCGCCCAACGCCCAAACTCACTCGTCGTCGCAAACCTTCGCAAGTCCGTCGCAAATTAGCGACAGACAGTCCTCTGTGGCAAACATTGGTAGCAATATAGGTTTATTCTTGTAGTGAAAAATTGGGAGAAGACAATAGGTTGGTCTAAGGGTCGCCTGTATGGTACGGGGCCCTTGGCTCCATGTATGGGCTAGTCTGTGGCCGGGAGCAGTAGAAGACGCAGTCGACCAGCTTCTACTCCTGCGGAGACAGAGCATATTAGGCAGCTGGAGCAGGAGCTGCAGTCTACTTGACAGAAGCTGCACGATACTCGATAGAAGGTCAGGACCTCTACTGAGGCTATGAAAAAATGCAGGAAGACTTTGCGAAGGTGACCCGTAGGCAGGAGCTGATGTTTAGGTATTTTCAGAATATGCAGCAAGATGAGCAGCAAGAAGAGCAGCAAGATGAGGAGCAAGCTGAGGAGTCTGAGGAGCCTGAGGAGTCTGATGGCGGCAGCTTTTAGGATTTGTTGTATCAGTTTGACATTTCAATATTTTGTTATAACATTTCAGATTAAGTGTTGTTGATTCGAATTTTATGTTATTGAAGAATTTTATTCTCGAAATTTTTATTTTAAACTGTTTTAAGTATTTTAGATTTTTTTAATTATTAATAAAATAAACAGGTATAAAAGCAGGTTTATCAAAAAAAAAAATTCAATCAGTTGGGCATTAGCGAGGGAATTAGTGAGGGAAATTGGACGCGTGGCTGTCAGAATTTAACCACGTGGCTGTCTTTATTAGCGAGGGAATTTTAATCCCTCGCTAATTAACGAGGGAATTAGCGAGGGATATTTTCGTCGCTAATTAGCGAGGTATTCAGATTCCCTCGCTAATCCCATTTGCGAGGAGCGATTTAGCGACGGAACATGTCCCTCGCTAATTCCCTCGCTAATTAGAATTAGCGACGGATTTGGGGCATGTAGCGAAGGAATAATCCGTCGCTAATTAGCAAGTTTTTTGTAGTGAGCCTCATAGTCCTGATGATACTGCTCCTCCATGTCTTGATCAGGACAGTCCTCCTCTCTATGGTGACCATCCCGCCGTGCTAGCTCATGTCTCCGTCGGTTAAAAGCGTGACCTAGTTCTCTCAAATCAGTTAGGTCCTGGTCAGCTGACCGTGAACTCTCACCACGATGATATGTGCGTGGGATCCTGCTAAGCTCTATACCTAGGATGTTTCCACCTCTACCTAGTTGGCGCCACTGTAATTTACTAACAGGCGCTAGTAACAAGTAATTAATAGTATTTTTATTTTAAAAAAATAACAATAAAGTTATCAAATAATAAACATAAATCCGTTGTTGACATTGTTTTGCAACGGATTTAACATAAATCCGAAGTGCTTTTTGAAAATTCAAAACGGATTTATCAATTGAAAGATAAATCTGTTGCTGAAAAGAAACAGATTTATCAATAGAAAGATAAATCCATTGTTGAAGTGAAACTGATTTATCACGTGAAAGATAAATCCGATGTTGAAGCGAAACAAATTTATGGGGATTTATCAAAAAGAAAGATAAATCCGGTGTTGAAATTTTGTGTGATTCGGATTTACATAAATCTATTTGGGTGGAATTAGGTAAATTCGTTGTGGGAATCTTTTGGACTTTTTTTATAGGCAATGTTAATGGGGGTGGGGGAATGTTAGTTTCCTGGGTTTGAATCCGGGCCCTCCTACTTGCACTTATTAATTTGGTGCACTCATTCGGTATCCCTTAGCTCGCCAACTGAGCTACCTTCTTGGGATCTTTTGGACTTACTTTTGGTTTCACGGATGTATGTGTGAGAAGTGTTTGGGTTTGAGGATTTTTGTTAGTTTAAAGGGTAAAATAGGTATTTCACTAAGGGTGTGGGGGGGGGGGGGGAGTATAACAACTAGTGGTGGGGGCAGTGGCGGATGCACCTTGAGGTGTGTGAGGGCAATTGCCCCCCACTCCATAAAAATATTTCAGTAGTGATGCTTAATAGAAATATCTTTTGCCCCCATAAAAAAATACGGTTTGGCCCCATAGAAAATAGGGTGTGCCCCCATGAGCTACTAGCTTTTTAAAATGTTTGCACAAAATTATAAGAAATATAAGTGAGAATAATTGATACTAATTTTGTTGCTCTCTTAAAAATGAAAATTATTAGTTTAATCATTGACAAATTAAATATCAGTCAAACTAGTCTCTAAAGAGGACTAAAATGTCCTTAAAATTATTTTAAAATGACAAATTTGATCTATATTAGATGACTAAATTGATACTTTTCATTTCTTAAGGACTAAATAAGTGTCAATTTGTGTATCTGTTTGGATATCTACTCTTTTTAATCATGAGAATATGTATTTTGTTAAATATTTATAATATTTTTCTTCAAAGGAGATATCAGATTATTTTTTTGCCCACTAACAAGGGTTGTTCCGAGTGGTAATTTGACTCGGATCCCATCCCAAGGTTTCGGGTTTGAATCTTGGGTGTAGCAAAAACTCTGTTGGGAGGGCAGAACCACACAGGCCGACAAAGCCGGGTACTCGTGGTCAACCAAGTTCCCCAACGTATTTTAGTCTTCGACAAAGTCGGTGAAAATTGCGCACCAATGACATGGTAACTAAAAAAAGATTATTTTTTTGCCCCCAGCACTAAATATTTCTGGATCCGCCACTGGGTGGGGGTATAAAAATCGCTATCCAAAATGTAACTGCATTATTTTTTAAAAAGTATACGTATCAAGCTAGCGGGTTGGCCCAGCACATGATGGGATAGCCCATAATGGGCCACCAGATTTTTGTGTCGGGCCGAACCTAACCATTTTAAAAAAATATATCATTATTTCTAACCCAATTCATCTATTTTATCAGACGGGTTGAGCTAGCCCGTTGAGCTAGGCTTATTTTGACGGCTCTAATAATATTAAGTATAAAGCTGAGAAAATAGGGATGTTATAAAATTTGCTATGTGTATTTGAGTACAAATATGGTCATGTGTGCTTATCGGTAAAAAACATGGTCATGTGTAATATGTAATGGCAATTATAGCCTTGGAATTAGGGTTAAGGTTTGAAAGGCTGAAAAGATTCGCATGCTGCGGGTGATCGTGTAGA
Source organism: Astragalus membranaceus (assembly GCA_039519185.1). NCBI lineage: Eukaryota > Viridiplantae > Streptophyta > Magnoliopsida > Fabales > Fabaceae > Astragalus > Astragalus membranaceus. The sequence continues at coordinate 8,064,223 of CM076851.1, read as the reverse complement.
ATTAGGACCAATGGCAATTAAATGAATATATATATGTAGAAACAATTGATTGACTTGGTAATCAATTTGATTTTTACAATTGCATATGGATACTGGAATATCTACAATTTATTTCGCTTGGCAATTCTGGAAATTTGTAGAAGCTAAATGCTGAAACCATTCATCTAATTTGGTGCAAATATCAATTATTTCCTGATAAGGCATATAATATAATTTTTCTTATAATAAATCTATAATTACGGCTCAGATGATGGATCGGAGATAGTAATAACTAGTAACATACCCGTGCATCCGCACGGGTTGATCGCGTTGTCTGGTATAGTTTGAATCAGATTGATTTCTAGAATTTAAATAATGTAAATCGAAGCTATGTTTGTAAGAGGTAGATAGACGAAGTTAAAGTAAGTTTTGTGGTTACGATAAATAAAATTTCTCTTTTATTTTGGTAATAATGATATTTAAAAAAAGTTTCTTCATACTGTTAATTTTTGTTAATTAATGACATATTAGTATTAAATTGAATAGAAATGATGTAAATGAAACAGTTCCATAGAAATTTCAATGTGTCAAACTTAAAATACAAAAGCAGATATTAATAGTTGTTTAATGCTTTAAAACACAGTTAAATAGTCTGAACATTACCTCGTGAAAATAAAGACAAATTTAAAGTATAGATAAAAATAGTTTCAAATATAAAATATATAACTATTAAAATCTAAAAATGTAAAAGTATCATTTAGAAACAATATGTGCATTTATCCTGTGTTTTTTATATATCAGTGTTGTTATCTTGTGTTTTTTAATATATCAGTGCGGCTATCCTGTGTTTTTATATATATCATTGAAGTTATCCCCGTGTTTTTATATATATCAGTGCCGTCATCCCGTGTTTTTTATGTATCAGTACAGTTATCTCATAGTTTCAATTGATTGTTTGAGTTGATTAGTAGATTATAGTAGATAGTTAAAGATAGATATTAGATTATCAATAAGAAATATTTATCCTCTATTTTTTATAAATCAGTGACAATTATTTGTCCTTTTTTAGATATTAGTGACAATTTGTCACGTGTGTTTTAAATATTAATCAGTTTAAATAGTCATTAAGTCTTCTTGTTTTTTTAGATAGTATGTTTATAGTAGTATTCAAAAATTATAATTATCAATGACAAATATTAATCCCGTGTTTTTTTATATATCACTACAGTTATCCCGTGTTTTTTTTATATATCATTGCAGTTTTCTCGTAGTTTCAATTGATTATTTTAGTTGATTAGTAGATTATAGTAGATAGTAAAAGTTAGATAGTAGATTATCAATGAGAAATATTTGTTTTAAATATTAATTATTAGTTTAAATAGCCATTAATTTTTTTTTTTAGGTAGTAGGTTTGTAGTAGTAGTCTTCACAATTTTTAATTATCAATGACAAATATTAATCTCGTGTTTTTTTATATATCAGTGCAGTTATCCCGTGTTTTTTATATATCAGTGCAGATATCTTGTAGTTTCAATTGATTGTTTTAGTTGATTAGTAGATAATAATAGATAGTAAAAGAGAGATAGTAGATTGGTCAAAAAAAAGAGATAGTAGATTATCAATAAGAAATATTTGTTTTAAATATTAATCAGTAGTTTAAATAGTCATTAAATCTTCTTGTTTTTTAGATAATAGTTTTATAGTAGTCTTCAAAAATTTTAATTATCAATTACAAATATTAATCATGTGTTTTTTTATATATTATTGCAGTTATCCTGTGTTTTTTTTATATATCATTGCAGTTATCTTGTAGTTTCAATTGATTATTTGAGTTGATTAGTAGATTATATATAGTAGATAGTAAAAGATAGATAGTAGATTATCAATAAGAAATATTTATCCCGTGTTTTTTACAAATCAGTGACAATTATTTGTTCTTTTTTAGGTATTAGTGACAAATATTTGTCACGTGTGTTTAAATATTAATCAGTTTAAATAGTCACTAAGCCTTCGTGTTTTTTTTATATCAGTGCAGTTATCCCGTGTTTTTTATATAACATTGATGTTATCTCGTAGTTTTAATTGATTATTTTAGTTGATTAGTTGATTATAGTAGATAGTAAAAGTTAGATAGTAGATTATCAATGAGAAATATTTGTTTTAAATATTAATCAGTAGTTTAAATAGTCATTACATCTTCTTGTTTTTTAGATAATAGGTTCATAGTATGCTTCAATAATTTTAATTATCAATTACAAATATTAATCCCGTGTTTTGTATATATCAGTGCAGTTATCCCGTGTTTTTTATATATCATTGCAGTTATCTCGTAGTTTCAATTGATTTTTTTAGTTGATTAGTAGATTATAGTAGGTTATCAATGAGAAATATTTGTTTTAAATATTAATCAGTAGTTTAATCCTATGTTTTTTATATATCAGTACAGTTATCCCATATTTTTTATATATATAATTGCACTTATCTCGTAGTTTCAATTGATTATGTTAGTTGATTAGTAGATTATATTAGATAGTAAAAGATAAATATCAATAAGAGGTGATATTCGATTATCAATAAGAGTATAAACAAATTTCGGAGAGAAAAATTAAAATTTTAGTAGATAGTAAAAGATAGATAGTAGATTATCAATAAGAGTGTATAAATTTAGAAATTTAGTTAAAAAACTAAAGTATAATGATAATAGAAAGAAAAATTATTTATGGAAAAAGTAAAAGTAAAGGAAAAGGAAAAAAAAGGAAGAAAGAGAGTGTAAGAGAGAAGTGAAAAAGGAGGAAAGAGAGTGTAAGAAGAGAGAGAAAAAAAAAGGAAGAAATAGAGTGTAAAAAGGAAAAAGGAAGAAAGAGAGTGTAAGAGAAAAGTGAAAAAGAGAAAAGAGAGTGTAAAAAAAAGAAAGGAAGAGAGGGTAATGACCTAAATACCCTTTGGAGTTATTATAGAGTGGCAAGGTGTCAAGTAAGTGTGAAGGCTTTTATGGGTAATTTAAGTGTGGTTTATTAGTATAAATAGATATTAGATTTAATATCAAGCTGTAGTACACACACGGTAAGAAGAAAAAAACCCTATTAATATCCAGATTGTTCAGAAAGGGGTTAATTTGAATATGAATTCGAATGATAGTGATGGAAATTGGTACAATTCAATTGTTCATCAAATTTCAGTATATGGTGTTGCCGCTGGTTACTGTTTATCAGCATCTTTACTTTCAATAATTAACAAATGGGCTGTGATGAAATTCCCTTATCCAGGGGCATTGACTGCGCTGCAATACTTCACCAGTGCCGCCGGGGTTTTCCTCTGCGGCCGGGTGAAGCTCGTGGAGCACGACTCCCTAGATCTGTTAACCATGTGGCGGTTTCTACCGGCGGCTGTGATCTTTTACTTGTCTCTTTTCACCAATAGTGAGTTGCTCCTTCATGCCAACGTGGATACTTTCATCGTGTTCCGGTCCGCTGTTCCCATTTTTGTTGCGGTAGGGGAGACGTTGTTTCTTCACCATCCGTGGCCGTCTGTGAAGACGTGGGGCTCGCTCGCGACCATCTTTGCTGGAAGCTTGCTTTATGTTGCTACGGATTATCAGTTAACTTTGACGGCTTATATCTGGGCGTTGGCCTACTTGGTTAGTATGACTATAGATTTTGTTTACATTAAACATGTGGTTATGACCATTGGATTGAATACTTGGGGTCTTGTGTTGTATAACAATCTTGAGGCTCTTTTACTTTTTCCGCTCGAATTGTTGATAATGGGTGAGTTTATGAAAATCAAGAATGAGATTTCTTATGAGTCTGATTGGCACTCGTTTGAAGTAGTTTTGCCTGTGGCGTTATCGTGCTTGTTCGGTCTCTCGATTTCTTTCTTCGGATTTTAGTGTCGAAGGGCTATTTCGGCTACTGGATTTACTGTTTTAGGTATTGTGAACAAGTTGTTGACGGTTGTGATTAATTTGGTTGTATGGGATAAGCACTCGACGTGGGTGGGCACTGTGGGACTTTTGATTTGTATGCTAGGTGGGATTATGTATCAGCAAGCAGCGAGTAAACCGAAAGCTACAACACAAACAACTGAACAAGAAAATGAGGAGGAACAACTGAAGTTGCTTGAAATTCAAGTTAGTTCAGAGACCAACAATAATGATAATGAGGTTAATAAATCAAGTGAGGGAAATTGAAACTATATTCATGTGGCAAAATTTCGATATTTCGTTTGAAGCGTATGTTCACAGGTATTTGATTTACATTATATCAACATTTTTTTTGAACTGTCAATCCGTTGTTCTTCTACTAGTCAAGCTCATCCATGTTCCATTAAAAAAAATTATAATTAGGGTTTTATAGTATCAGTGTAGAGTTACATTTTACTAATATCCATATTAATTATTTCCTTTTTCGAAAATGATTTGTGCACGACGTGGAATCACTAAAAATGATGTGTTTTTTTAAAAACTAAGGTGTTGTTATGAATAATTGGTGGATGTCCATCTCTCCTTAGTCCTGTCATCTTACCTAGGATACTCTATAACTCCTATGAGTAAAGAGCTTTAACTCATTCTTATTGCTCTTAACTTTGTGCTTGTAAGTTACAAGATTTGTATCCTATAAATAGGACTTATATGACAATGTAAATGACATCTTCAAGAGTAGAATGAAAATGCTCTTTTCTTCTCTCATTCTATTCTTCTATTTCTTCTTCATCTATAGTTTATTATAATGGTTCTATCCTACTCTTGTTTTGGTCAATTTTATAACACGTTGTAAATGACACCTTCAAGAGTAGAATGCAAATGCTCTTTTCTTCTCTCATTCTCTTCTTCTATTTCTTCTTCAGCTATAGTTTATTATAATGGTTATATCCTACTCTTGTTTTAGTCAATTTTATAACATGTTATCAGCACGAAGCTTTACCAAAATGATGGCTTAATAAGCTTGGAGACTATTTGGCAAAGATATGTTTTCTTCTACTATCTTATAGTTAATCTAACTCATATTATCATGTTTTGTTTCTTATAGCTTTTATTTTTTATCATGTTAACATTTTATATTTCTTGTATGGAAGTTTTATTGAGAATTTAATTTAGCTACTATGGTTATCATTTTCTATTCTTGATGAATTCCTGAAGAATTCAACATTAAAGCATCCCTGTTCTATTGCATAAAGACAATTAGCATGTTTGTCTATTCTTGATGAATTCTTGAAGAATTCAATATTCAAGCATCTCTATTGGATTGCATAGGGACAACTATCATGTTTATGTATTCTTGATAAATTCTAGAAGAATTCATCATTTGGGCATCCTAAAAGGATTGCACAAAAAAAACTTAATATTGAAGCATATCATGTTTGTCTATATTCTTGATGAATTCTAGAATAATTCATCATTCAAACATCCCAGAAAGATTGCACAAATAACTAAATATTGAAGCATCCTATAGGATTGCTCAAAGTATGAAAGTTTGTAATATAGTTCTTGAAGAACTAGAAAAAAAAAGTTCAAGAATCCCTGTAGGATTGCTTAAAGAATTTTTTGTGATGATTTGTTATATAGTTCTCGAAGAACTGAAAAAAAATATCCGAGTATCCTTGTAGGATTAAAATGTGAAGATTTGTGATAGTGCTTGAAGAAATTTAAAAAAAACTTAATATTCAACCATCCTTGGAGGATTGTTCAAAGAATTATGGTAATCATATAAACTCGTGGTCTAATTCTTGGAGAACAAATAGTTAGAAAGTATGACTTTTCTTGATCATCACTAATGAAATATTTGTGGTCAAGTTCTTGAAGAACTGAATCTTTAGACCATGATTGTAATCTAAATGATCTTAGTATAATAGAATCAAATGAATATAAGGAAAATTTTACTTGAATATGCTCCTGGAGTGGCACAAATGAGAAAATATTTTCAAGAATATTTTGAATCAAGATTATGTGATATTGTGATTGAATAATCGCAAACCACTCAATGGATTAAATTTCATTCCCAGAAGAGAATGAATCAACTTAAAAGTTTGGCTTACAACAAAAGTTGAGGTTATGATCATTGGCGGAGTAAAGGTTACCATTATCCTTTATGAAAGATTTCTTTGAACTTCTTTGACCACAAAAATATGAAAAATTTGTGGTCGAGTTCCTGAAGAACAAGACTTTTAGACTGTGATTAAAATTTGTAAGATCTACTTGATCTTAGTATACTTTGAAACAAGAAAAAGTGAGAAAAACAAGTAATATTTATTTCTATGTCTCACAATTATGCTCTTGAAGTAGCAAAATTGAGAAAATACTTTCAAGAATATTTTGAAAGTTTTTAGACATAATTTGATTGAACAAATGAGTGGTTGTTGATTAAAATGTGAAATGTCACATAACAATTGAACTTTATTCCCAAAATTGAATGGTTTATACTAAAATTTTAGAGTGTGGCAAATATTGTGGTTATGACCATTCATAATGTAAAATAACATAATCATAATTTGTGTTTATATCATTTACTACTCCTAATAATGGTGTTGCGGTTCTCTTTCAAGAATATAATGATGTAGTAACGGATTGACACAAAGTTAACTTTTTTAATATTTTTAATAAATGTGTTGTGGTTTTCTTTTCATTAGTATGATTATTTGTGGTTATGACCTTTGGTGTTACTAATAATGGTTTACTATTTTGGCATTATGGAATATGTAACTTATTTTCTTTCTCATGCTTGGAATTCCATATAAATATATAGGAAAAAGAAATGTGTGTACCTAATTCTTTGTTTGTAAATAGTAATTTTGTTATATGCATCAGGTAGTGTTTTTATATTTTGTTGTTTGAATGATAAGAGTTTAATACATTATTTTTATTCATTGTCAATTCAAATATATATGAGAGCAATTAAAATTTTTCTAAAGTAAACCAGAAGTTTGCTATGCACTTATAGAAGAAAAGAAAAAAAATTAAACCTAAAGTTTAATAATCTACATAGTTTTACCATTTACAAGCCATATGATAACATGTGTACTTATTTCCAACTTGCAACCAGAAGTTTGCAAATATAATAGAGGACTTTAGAAGAGCTATTGTATTGTTACTTAAAGGAACAAAATTACACATTGATATTGTATTAGATTCTCTCATCAAGTCTCTTAGAAACTAATTAAGTTTCAAGGATACTCATCTAAGTGGGTATACCAAATTGAATAATAAATGAAGAAAATATTCAATGTCTGTATATCATGAGACTTACCTTAAACCAGAAGTTTATGGATCATAATAAATTTGTTGTTGGCAAGACCGGCTGGGCCATCCCGGGTCTATTATGCTGCGAAAAAAAAACCATTTAGATATTTTATTATTTTAATTGGTGCATCAACTAAATGGCTACATATATATAATTGTCATCAACTCACAACCAGAAATTTGTGATAATTCGAGTAAAAGCTTATCATGTGAATTATGTTGAAAGCATCTGATAAGTATTTTATGACTATTAGAATTTATATTGAACATCATAGCATATGTTCATTCATAAAATGGTCTTGAAGAACCATTCATTAGACATCTAAAGTTAATTATATGACCAATACTTATGAGATGGAACTTCCAATTTCTACTTGGGAACATGCAATCTTGCAAGCTGGCACATTGATACGCATCAAGCCAGTAAGTTAACATATATCTGTAAGTTCTCCCCTTTACAATTGATTTTTGGTCAATGACCTAATATTCTCTATCTAAGATATTTTTGATGGATCCTTAAAGAATGTTGGGAATATATGAGTATATGAATCTCCATCCATCATAAAGTATGTTGAGCCAATAGCCAGAGATGTATTTATAGCTTAATCAACTAATTATCATTTTGATGAATTAGTTTTCCCAACATTAGGGGGAGAGATAAGCAGCTGGAAGTTAGTATTAGTTGAAATAAATTATTATTATCTTATCTTGATCCTCTTATAAACCAATGTGAACCAGAAGTTCAAAGAATAATTCATTTGCAAAATTTAATTTGTAAATTATTCATACGCAAATAAAATTAATGTCCCTGTTGGACACTCAGACGTTGCAAATGAATCTTAACCACGCATGAAGCATGTGGTTTAGTCGGTTCCAAAGAATAAAAACCTTAGAACAAGGAAATGAGCTTAAAAGCAATATGGCCCAAAAGAGGATATGGAAACTCCTAACGAGTAATTTGACATAATTAATTTTTAAGTTCCAGAAGAACTGATCAGGTACCTGAAATTTGTGGAAATGAGATCTCAATAAATTATGTCAATAATGAAATATGATGGAACCGAAACAAAGTCAACGTTGACAATTTTGTGTGTGTATAATGTAGCGCTAAATATGATAAATGATGAAGAGGATCATGGACCAAAGTCTATTAAGAATTTAGACAAAGCAATGATTGGCCAAAATAGGAAAATGCAATTGAAGCGGAATTAAACTTGCTTTGGAGTGAAAAACGTTATTCCGGCCTATAGTCTATACAGCCGAAGATGTGAATCTTGTTAGACTCGATGTTCTAAAGTATTCGCACAAACTTAACATTTGATTTCGAAGATAAATTCACCTGTAGTGAATGCGAGTAATTTTGAAAGGCTTAAATACAACGATTGATGTGTTACAACTTTTTGTATGGATTATTTGATAGTCATGGTTATATGAGGATCCCAGAAGGATCTAATTTTTTGAGATTGGCTGTTTGGACTCTTGAGATGATTACTCCAATTGAAATAATCCCTCCATGGGATAATATTATCTGCACACATGTGGTATAATAATCTCAATGCATATTTTAAATTGCTTAAAGAAAGAGTTTGATATGAAGGACCTCAAATTATATTTGATGGATTTGGAGGTTGAACCTCTCTGGTTGATCTCTAAATAGAAAATTCTAGAAGGATTGAAGATATAGAGAAATATCTTAAATAAATATTTGTCGTAAACAAAGTTTTGTCTCGACCTGCAGATCGATCAATTAGCTAATTGAATCATGATAAATTATATCTCTATTGAGTACATGATGTGTGTCTCAAGAAGATATCAAATATCCCAGTCTAGAAGACTTTAAATTAGTGCGCGCATATTACTAGATGTCATATGGATTGATGTGATATATTATTTGATACATATTAGTGAGATAGAATTTATCACCAACCAAAATGCATTAGAACAAAGTGATATATATTTATTTTATATTTTTACGATTGAATTGAAGTAATTATTTTATGAATATATGTCCATCAAATTAACCATGCAGATACAAGATATTTTTCTGGTCCAGATCAAGCCAGTTCTGAAGTATATGATTATTTACATATGGCGACATTGAGGCATCATCATGATCTACATAACAATCTATAGTTATCACTTCCTCATATCATGTTTGAATACCAACAATTCAAGGAATAAACCCCGAAGATAATACCAACTATGAATCTTAATTGAAAGGAGCATATATTACGAAGTATATTGCTTCATATGCATCAGGGGGAGAAAATCTAAATGTATATTCTTAAGAGATTCTTCAAACAAGGGGAGAAAACTGTACTCTTTTTTCCTTGTCGTGGTTTTGTCCCATTGGGTTTTTCACGAAAGGTTTTTAACGAGGCAGTTCCCCACATAAAGGATATTGTACTCTTTTTCCTTCACTAAGAATTTTTCCCACTGGGTTTTTTCTTAGTAAGGTTTTAATGAGGCATATCCTCAATGGACATCCAAGGGGGAGTGTTATGAATAATTGGTGGATGTCCATCTCTCCTTAGTCATTTCATCTTACCTAGGATACTCTATAACTCCCATGAGTAAATAGCTTTAACTCATTTTTATTGCTCTTAACTTTGTGCTTGTAAGTTACAAGATTTGTATCCTATAAATAGGACTTATATGGCAATGTAAATGACACATTCAAGAGTAGAATGCAAATGCTCTTTTCTTCTCTCATTCTCTTCTTCTATTTCTTCTTCATCTATAGTTTATTATAATGGTTATATCCTACTCTTGTTTTGGTCAATTTTATAACAAGTGTCATTTTATTAGATTTATACATTGAACATTTTATATAAAGATTGTTCGTAATTTTATATATATATATATATATATATATATATATATATATATAAAGAATCATTTAAATAAGATGACCAAATATTTTAAATTTTAAAATTAAGTCAAGGGACCAGGATAATTTAACAATTTTGCTTATACTTATTAAATAATATAACTAAAAATTGTAAAAATTCATTCAGATTGTTTTCAAAAAAAATAAATTCATTCATATTATAATATTATTTTTCAACCTCAACTAGTACCTTTAATTTAATAATTTTGTTTTTCAACCTCAACTACGTAAGTTTATTTGTTAATGCATTTTTAACGATCAAAAAATATATTATATTAATTATGAAACTATAAAATAAAGCGTTTAATATTTACATCAAATCAACTTCTAAGTCTAATATCAATGGGGGAGTGCGTGGATTCATGAACTTATATATATATATATATATATATATATATATATAATGACCCGGCAAAGCAATAGGAGGTAATGGACTCCCAGAATTCAATTTAACCTGTATTTAAAAAAAGAAAGTATTATAATAACATCTTAATTATCAATATAATCTTCAAAAGAGAAAATAATGTAATCACTTGCACCTAACGATTTCAATTCACAAACCCAATACTGATCAAGCGGCCACTCCTGACATGAGCTGAATATGGGTTTCTCAACGGTAAAAAAGTAAATTAGCCTTCTTCAACCGCTAACTTAACTAGGACGGCATTATATTTGGTCGCTATAATCACTACAAGAAAAGCCTTGTTTTCCTACCAAAATTACCGACGGACGCATATCCGTCGCTATTTGTGACGGATTTCCGATGGAATTTTTCCTCGGTAAGCTTTTGCACAGTTTTTAAGGTTTTTTCGGCTTCATTTGCGACGAAATTTGGTTCGGACGGAAAGTTCCGACGACTTTTTCCGTCGGTATTCCGTCGGAAACCTCAATTAGATTATTAAGTTGCTTTCAGTCACTCGACATTCATTATTTCTTTTCCTCTCTCGCGCTCTCTTTTCCTCTCCTTCCCCTTGCTGCCCTAGTTCCTCTCCTTGGTCAGCTCTCTTCCTCTCCCTGGCTGGCTCTCTTCCTCCACTTTGGCTTTTTTCCTCCACTCTGGCTCTCTTCCTCTCACTCACTGGCTTGAAGTCCCCTCGCGCTCTGGCTTTCTTTCTAGGGTATTGAAGGATATGGTAGCCATCGAAGATAAGAGAGAAAAGATTAAGAGACTCTAATATTCATTAAAATGAAATTGATACAAAAGGTGATTGATTACAATGAGAGTTTGACCTTATATATATAGATCCAATCTCACCTAACCTATATGTAACAAACTAGTAACTATAAAACTAACTCTAACCGAATTACCTAACAAACTAACAATAACTACCAAGCTATATATCTAATAGTCCCCCGCAAGCTAGAAGTTATTCACAACACTTCTAGCTTGACATGAACAATAGAAAAATACATATCAAATCTAAAAGAAAATTACATCAAAACAACCAACAAACCAATGAAGACACAACAGAAGCCAAAGAAACAAGCCATGAAGGCAACAAAGAGAACAATCTTGTCTGCCACTAGCAAAGTGAAATCCACGGCAACATGCTAATGCTTTCTTGAATTGCTTGGTCAGCACAGAGAAAAAAAATTGTGTAATTGTGCACTGTAGGCCAAAACTCTCCTCCAGTATGGTACTTTGGCACGTAAACATATAACAGCTGGTTGCGGAAAATGATGTATCCCAGACAAAAGTAGACCAAGAGAAATGGTAGTATCAGAGGAGCAAGGATGAAGTATATTACACCAAGAAGATCAAAGAAAAGAATCTTGGGAATTTCACAGTGGTAAGGAATTGATGGTGCTTCAAAATCACTTTCTCCACCAAAAATTCTTTTTACATAATTGTAAAAAAGTGGAAACAGTTGAAAAAAGTTCTGATGCTATATAAGTCCATCCAAATGTCACAACATATGCCATAAAGAACCAACACAAATGGCAAAAAACCAAAATCGACTCAATCGAAAATCAAATCGGAACTCCGCTTCAGATCACAGTCATTGGAAATCAAAATGAAAGGAGGACAATGAAGCGAAATCGCAAAACTGATGTGCAAGAATCGCAAACGGAAAAGATGATTACCGATACAAGAATGACAAACAATTTGTGTCAAACGAATTAGAAATGGAACAAACGAAAGCAAGTTGCACAAACAGAAACTCTCAAAGAAGCGAGAGGAAGGAGAAAAACGGTCAAGAATTGAAGAGATTTTGAACATGAATTGAAGAGCAAAACCTAAGACCGTAACAAAAATAGGAGGAGTTTCGAACAAGAATTGAAGAACGAAACTGAGATGAAATCGGAATCAAGAACGATTCACAGAGAGGAAAGCAAAATGCATGTGAAATCGAAAATGCAAACGCAATGGAGAATCACAAACTCAGAAATTGCAAAACGCAGAAGACAAACACAGGAAAACAGATTCAAATATTGAAAGAAGAAATCAGTTTCAGAAGCAAATCAAAGAAGACAGCGCATAAAGGTTGAATATCGATGAGGAAGAGATGAAACTGACCGAAAACGAACCAAAAGAAACGAGAAAAGAAAGAGGAAAACTTTGCAGAGCTCAATGGAATCGATGTGATTGAGCCATAAAATAATTTGCGGTGGATAATTGTTCCCCTCATAGCAATATGTCTTAGTCTTCGACGAACAAGTTGAGCATTCAAACTTGATGGGTAAATGAGTTCAAGACTAGTGACTTCCTTCGATATAGATTTCAAAAATATCTCTGAGGGCTTAACCCGTGACAAAAGCCACAACCCCAACCCGTGAATCTTCTTTTTGAAAGATCCATCCGGTGCCTTTTCCAAACCAACCCAACCTTTATTCATCTTGTTGGCGACGTAATCAGCAAAAACCTCAGCTTTAGCGTTAAGGGGTTTATCATCAACATTAATGTTTTTCCATAGTTCTCTGATAGTTGAAGGGGAATGAGATGAAGTAGTGGAAGAAGCAGTCACAGAATGATCAATTGATCTGCTGAAGCACCAGTTCCTGCCTCGAATTGGGAAGACAACTAATTTGCAAGAAGAAAGAAGAATAAAGATTAGTTCTTTTTTTGAGAGAGAAAAGTGAATTGGACAGTGAAAGTGACCGAGAAAGAAGAGAGCGATGATGAAACCGAAATCGAAACCGAAATTGCAAGAATTGCAATCGCAAGCAAAATCGATCATCAAACAGAAATTGAAGTTGCAAAAATTGAAAACGAAAGTTGCGAGAATTCAGAGGAAGCAAAAACGTAAATTGCAAAATGAAGAATCATAGGCAAATCTCGAAATCTTGGATACAGAAACTGAAAATGCAAACTTGAATAGAAACGGTAGATGAAATCAAGAATGATTCACAAACAGAATATTGCTAACCGAAACAGAATCGAATATGATATCAAGGAGATTCATAAAGAGGAAAACGAAGTGAAGAAATGCAGAAATCGCAAAAGGAATACGAACAAGGGAATTTTGGGAACCCGGGAGAGAAAGAAATAGGAAAGAAAAATTAATATGAAAAGAAAATTCATAAAATGATTAAAGAACCGCAGCAGAATTAGGGTTCAAGGTGGATACCATATTTGCTTTGATACCATATTGAAGGATATGGTAGCCATCGAAGATAAGAGAGAAAAGATTAAGAGACTCTAATATTCATCAAAATGAAATTGATACAAAAGGTGATTGATTACAATGAGAGTTTGACCTTATATATATAGATCCAATCTCACCTAACTAATAAGTAACAAACTAGTAACTATAAAACTAACTCTAACCGAATTACCTAACAAACTAACAATAACTACCAAGCTATATATCTAATATAGGGTTTTCGTTTTCTCCTTAAAATCCCTAGAGAGAGACGCAGAGAAGAGAGAGAAAGGCATGATGCAAACTCGAAGATCTCCACGATTTCCATATCTCCTAGCCTTGATCTCTCTACATCTGCAATTTCTTTCAGGTATCTCTTTAACTTTACCTTCAATTTTCAATCTTTCGGTTTTTTCATTCGTCTTTTGAGAATTTCGTGGGTTAGGTCACACAATGAATGTCGATTTTAGGGTATTTTTTATGGGAATTTTTCTTTTCATTTTTGTTTAAAATGCTGTATGAAAGATTCTTGGATAGTGGGTAGGGTAGAGGGCATGAGAGATTGAGAGGCATATATTCTAGCTTAGGAAATTTCATCATTTTGGCAAGTTAGTGAAAACTATGTCTCACAGTTGCTTTGATATAAATCACGACCCACAACAAGAATCTAGATCCAACTCCCCCTCCAACGCACACACAATTCCTCTTTGGTGATGTATGTTTGTTCAGTTGATTTGATAGATAGCTCAAACTGGTGATGCATGTTTATTGTCTTTGAAGCATTCCATTGTTGACCTTAATTAGTTACTGGCCGATGTTTTCTTTTTCCAGTGATATATTTGGTTTTAGTTGGGGCTGAGATGTGTTGTTTTCCCCCATTTTGAATATATATACCATGTGTCTTGTTTATGTTCATTTCAATGCCATGTACTGCAATTGCCATATCTTCATGATTTATATAGTTTAAATTCGAGGTACTTGATAAAATCCCTTAAAGTTCTAATTATTTCATATTTATTTTTTTGCTCGGGTTTTGGTCCCCATGCTATTGTTTATTTTTCCTTTTTTATCAAGAAATTTGTGGCTTATAAAAAATATATCAGATATGGAACCAATGATGAACTGAAAGATGTGGTGAAAGTGTTTCATAAAGTTGGAATGAAAGTGCTGGGAGATGCTGTTTTGAATCATCGTTGTGCCCAATTTCAGAATCAGAATGGTATTTGGAATATATTTGGAGGTCGTCTCAACTGGGACGATCTAGCTGTTGTAGCTGATGATCCACATTTTCAGGTCTGTTATTGATGGTTTAGGATATGTACTCTGCTCTTTGTTCTTTACATCCTATTAATAATCATCATAAAAGGAATCAGATAGAGTTTTTTTTAATATTCTCAGCATGTCTAGTTCCTTTATGTGGCTGACGATTGATGCCTTTCGGCTGAGAACCATTGATAATTTATGTCAAAACACATGACGTGTTTGCAGGGAAGAAGATATATTATGTGCTTTAGACAACAATAATTGAAAGTGCCTTTTGTTTTTCACATGACATACTACGGTATTGTTGTCTTTCTGGGTGAATCTGATATGGATAATTAATATTGTTTCTGCCATACAGGGGTGGGGAAACAAGAGTAGTGGAGATAATTTCCATGCTGCTCCAAACATTGATCATTCAGAGGATTGTGTGAGAAAGGATATTAAAGAATGGTTATGCTGGTTAAGGTTTATATTCCAAATCATAATTTTCATCTATTTACTATTAGCCCAAAATGTCATCAAAGGAAATTATATACATTCAACTTATTAGTAGTACATACATTAAAATTATATTGTATTCTTTGTCATGATTTCATTGCCAAATTGGCTATGCTGGAGAACTAAGACAAGCTGTCATTCAAAATGATGATAGAATCATCATCTCAATCGTTTTAAACTTTTCTATTGGTAGTATCTGTTACATTGAAGTATTTAAAGAGTTGCATCTTTTTTCTAATTCTGTGTAATTTCCAGGGACGAAATTGGGTATGATGGGTGGAGACTTGACTTTATACTTTCATCGACATGGACACCAAGGGAAGTGAATGAAAGAACATGGTTATAGCTTCTTATATGTTTCCTAAGCCACTCGCTAAGTATACTTCCAAATTTTGCAACATATCACCACAACTGACTGCCATGTCGGATGAGGGATCGCAGTCGTCCGATCTTCATCTTTCTTCAAGGCGCTGCTACGGTGTGGTTTCTTTTCTTTTTGGGCTTT
The DNA here is from genome assembly GCA_039519185.1 of Astragalus membranaceus. Taxonomy (NCBI): domain Eukaryota; kingdom Viridiplantae; phylum Streptophyta; class Magnoliopsida; order Fabales; family Fabaceae; genus Astragalus; species Astragalus membranaceus. Next base: position 8,048,270 of record CM076851.1, on the reverse strand, counting down.
GTTACTCGGTGGGGGCTGCAGTGATTTGCGCTGCGGCAACGGTGTTGTGTGCTGCCGCATGAAAGTTCCAGAACATGAGAAAGAACTTTTAGAGGTAATGCTGGTCAGCCTATCTTAAACTGGGTTTTTTTTACATGGTTTCAGTTTTCTTTGATGTTTGTTTTTATTGTGTTTGTCATGATTATAATTTCTGGTACAAATCAGTGTACAGCCATATATATTGACATACAGAAAATTTTCTTTTCCTCAAATTGTAGAATTCTTTTAAGTAAGTGTCCACCATCTTCTGTAGTTGAAATTTGGTTAGTCTACTAATGCTTATTTGGGTTAGCAAGGAAGGAAGCATAATAAAAGAAGTTTGTATGATCATTATTTAGCTTATCTCATAGATTGTGTAGTAGATTCTCAATCTTGCACGTGACAAAGCAGAAATTGGACAATGGGTTCATGCAATTATCGACAAGTTTGCTGGATGTGGATCTCATTCTCTATTTTTCTTATAGTTAATAGTGAACTATATATGTTATATGGGCATAGATTTCACAAGTAGTAGTTGAATGCTTCTTTGGGCACCACACAATGCACTATAGTTTAAATTTGTATATATATACACCTTTTGTGAAGTATATTTTAAGTTTTTCGCATCATTTCTTTTTGTATAACTGTTTGCATTTCATTTATGTATAATTGCATGTATTGATGTCTATAAGTTGGTTAATTGTATATATGGATGTAAGTCTATAGTAAACCAAGCAAAGATAAGAGATGGAGAGCTAGTCATTTGTAAACCACTTGTGATTTTCTGTGCTTAGCCACTTGTAAGGTACCTTCATCTTTTATAAGATCCTACAAATGCTGTCAACAATGCATACAAGATAATTTTCCTTCTGATTTTCTGATTCCATTTAATATTATTCTATTTCCGCATTACAGTTTGTTTCAAAGCTGCGTTTAAATTGTGTAATGGAGGACAACCATTATGATATATAAGATATTTATATATCTATAAGAGATTGATATATCTAGATTGCATGTGTTAGTAAATAATATATTGAAAATGTTATTATGATATAATATTTAGCATATTTGACTAATCTCATTATAATATCTAGATGACGTCGCAGCCCTCTCTGGCCAAAATCGCAACTCAAATTGCTTATCAAAAGCTCCAAATGCACATGTGACGAATCAAACTTAGATTAGATCTATATAGAGTAGTAGGTGTTGCACTTGCACATATACTTATGCATTTATTTTAAGTTTCATTCTTATTGGAATGTTTACTTTTGCCGCTGAAACTCTGGGTTTCAAGACTTATTCACCAGCATCTTAGTCCACAGGCATCAAGGAGGAGTCTACTTTGCCTCAGCTGCATCTGGAGCAAACTTTGTAGTACTTTTTTTTTTCTTTGTAGTAGTTTTCACTTTCTTTTCACAAGCATCATTTTGTGTTAAGAGGACATAGTGCAATCAATATAGGTATAGAATGTTTTGAGCAAATATTACTCACTTTTTATTATAGTAGTTGGATAAATATGATGATATTTGAGATTTTGCGTTAAATGGAACCAAAAGATCACACATATCCATATTTGTTTTATTTTAAAAAATAAAAATAATTAGACATAATTACAGATTTATGTATTAATATATAAATCCAGAATTAAATAATACATTACGTAATTATGAATTACTACATAAATCTGGAACTAAAATAATACATTACAGATTTATGTATTAATACATAAATCTGTAATAGATGATTAAATCCGAAATTAATCATCTATTACATATTTATGTATTAATATATCAATTCGAAAAAAATTAAAAAATGAATTCCAAAATAAGGTAAAATTGGGTAAAACATAAATTGCGGTGGTATGTGGTCTAATCGTGTGGTATAAAAAATACCACCCGATTGAGTATTGACAATGAACAGTTTCTCTATTTTGTCCAAAGTTTCGTTTTTGGCCATGTTTATCCCATTCCTCTTCCTACTCACCACACACTCCAAACCTCAAAAATTCTAAAATTACCCTTACATAGAACACGCTCCCAAACATCGCTACACTGGATTTTGCATTGGTTCAATACCTTAGGACCGAACTGGTACGGTACTATAGTACCGAATCGGTTCGGTACCATCTCCATCGATCTTCATCATCATTTCCACCATCCCCAATTTTTCAGAACCCACTAACAGGTTTTCATAAAACATTTCCTTCAATTTAGCATATCTCAACAGAAACATTTCCTTCAATATTTGTTTTTCATAAAACAAGACAAGCGAGATTCCCTTTCCTTGGATCCACAACACAAAACGCATCTCTTTTCTTCTTCTTTCTTCAATTTCTGGTTCGCATCTCTTTTCTTCCAATCTCTCTGCAATCTGATTTTTGTATTTGCAGGTAAACGAAATGCAGATAAACGTGAAGTAATTATGATAATTTGGTACGACACTATGATGCCGAATCGGTACGGTACCATAGTGACGTCCTGTTAAAAATCATAAAATGGAGGGTGTGTGTCAAGTCACAAGCCAGTGCACAAGGCAAGGTACCATGTTCGGTACGGAGGCGCCAAACCCGTGAAAATCCGAGGACAAAATAAGGACGCGCTGGAAACATTTTTATTCATTAAGGGTTTTTTTGAGATTTCACAGAGGGAACCAGACCAACCAAGCTCCACCCAAAGAACACAAAGCGAGCCCAAAGCTCAAACAAGCAGACAAAGGCAGCCCAAAAAACAAAAAAGAAGGTTAGCGACGCATCGCACTAGACACTACGTCACTACCTCCCGCGGCCTCTCTTTCTCTCCCTCAGGTTCGTTTTTCTCTTTCACAACTCGAGTTCCATATTATTACCGATGTTACTGTCACTCTCTTGCTGTCAAAAAGATTCCTGCTATTCTGATTCTATTTGTTCAAGGCTTGTGCTTTTGTTAATTAATAGATGTTTTACAAACCCTTAAACCTCAATTTTACTATCTTATATATTAGTTATTAGTTATTCCCGTATCGTTATGTAGCTAGGGATTTTTATTTTTTATTTTGTGTTTAGCTTTTGATTTTACTAAGTTCAGTTTTTTTATTTTTCTTTTCACACCACATATGTCAATTGATTGTTTCATGATCATCAGTTCCTTGAAAATCAATTAAAACGGGTTCAGATCCTCTCCATTTACTAGATGGCTCCAGTAGGAAAGAGAAAGACACAATGAATAAAATAATAATATTTTAAAATTATAATATTTTATTCATTGCGTCTTTCTCTCTCCAACTGGAACCATCCAGTAACTGGAGAGGATCCCATTCCAATTAAAACGGTTATGTGATTTTTGTTAAACATTGTCCCCTTCACCATGAGTTTTTTTTTTTGTCAAATTGAGTAGAACCTGCTATTTTTTTTACAGTATATTTGCAGTACATAAGATTATGTTGGTTCTCTTAGCATTTTCTGTATTTGTGCTAATAATATTTTCAATTTTGTTCTTTTGCAGTTCTGTATTATTGCTACTCTTTGGCGAAAGTAAGGAAAGGTCAAGATGACATTTCAAAAAAAAAAAGGAAAGGTCAAGATGGTAAGTTAATGGATGATGCTTAAAGATCCTTGTTTTGGTGATTTTTATTTTCAGTAACTACCTATTATTGCATGATGTGAACTGTGAACTGTCAACTCTTATAGGTGAAGTTTACAGATGAGCTTCGCCACATTATGGACTACGAGCACAACATACGTAATATGTGTTGAAACATCAGAGCATTTCATTCACTCTCAGTCACAGTTTTGTGGTTCACGCACAGAGAAGAAGAAGTACAGTTACAATATATATCATATTGAATATCTAACCGACTAAATGAAACTCAAAATGAAATTAACCCAAATGACAGATTGATAAAATTACCTCTAACACAAATGTAAATAGTAAATGGTAAATCCCAACATGAGTTATAAGATAACACCATCCCTTAACTCATGTTGCTAAAACATAATCATTCCAATATCACACTTCAGCTTCAGAAACTGATCTGTCTTCAAGCCTTTTGTAAGTATATTGATCAGCTATACTTGCAGCTGAGTGCTGCAATGGCAAACTTCAATGTTGCCCTTCTCCACTTGCTCCCTTAGAAAGTGATACTTAGTTTCAAAGCTGTTTGGTTGGATAAATTAAGAAAAATAAATTACATTTTAAGTCTAAATAAGTTTGCCAACAACAACGAATTTAGTTAATAAAGATGTGTATTTTATTACTAAAAATATCCATTCATTCAAATTGATATATTACGTCAAAAATAACACAAATTCAATATTACTAAAACCATGAATCTGCGAACAAACTCACAACATCCAAGTTAATACCATAAAATGCCAAAATACCTTCAAATGTGACAAAATAAAAGCGATCCGAATACTCATGCCTCTAGATCTGTAACTTTGAGGCACTAGCCATTGGTTGAATTTGTAATAAATCGAAGTTGATCTGTCGATTTGAATCAAACAAACACCGCAACAAGAATAGAAATTAAAAACACTCCACCAAGATGACCAACAACCATATAATGCCGCACTCAAACGCCGAAATTGAAAAAAAAATACTAAATAAAAGCTAGATCTATATAAAAACCACTTCTTTAGATGAAAAAGAATATGAGTATCCGTCCATAAATGCTTTTTTAAATTGAGATACAACTTAACTAAACCTATTTCCGAAAAAAACATAATTGGGTTTTATTAGAATATTTTCATTACAATTTTTTTAATAAATACAAGTTTAAGTAGAGACTCTCTACATTTTTATTGATCACATTTGAATGGGACTCTTACAGATATGAATCAAAATCATATAGTTAGGATTCATGAACAACATTTTTTTTGGCTATTACAATTTATTTGTTATACGTAGACCAAGTCAGTAATAAATAATTGAATTCAAACTAATTAAGAAAAAAGGTTTTAGTACTGGATCAAGACCTTTCAAAAATTCTCTCTCTAAAAAAAACTTTCAAAATTTGAATATGGGTCATAGTCATAGATTCGTATTGGGTGCAAAGCATAGCTAGCTAGCAAGAAGATTGGGCGATGAACTCCATTATAATTAACTATACGACTTGGTCTTTAAAAGAAAATTCTGCAAATAAAACGGCTTATATATGATGAAGGAGTTTCTAAAATGGCTTTAAGTTTGATCACATACTTATAATTTTAGCAGTCCTTGATGTCAACTTTGTGCATAATAAAAACATATGTAACCAAAATCACATTTTTAGACATTTTACTGGGCCGTCACGTGTCCAATTTTTTGGACATTTTAGACATTTCGCACAAAATGCTACAGTATTTCGCAGTTTTTTAAAAAAAATAAAAAATTTACCTGCCGCTCTGACACGCATCAGCCGCGCGCAGACTGACGCGCTTACGCGTGTCTGATTTAGTTTTTTTTTAGAATTGATTTTTTAATTAAAAAATTAATTCTTTTTAAAGTTTTTTTTATAAACTGTTTTTTAAAATATTTTTTTTATAAAAAACTTTTCCATAAAAAAATTAATTTAATTAATTTTATAATTTTTTTTTAATTTAATTTAATTTAATTATTATTTTATAAATTGTTTTTTTTTATAAAAATTCATTTTTTTTAAAAACTGATTTTCTTTTCATTTTTTTATAAAAATTTTAAAAATAACAGTATTTTTTTTAAAATTTTAAAAATAAAAGTTTTTTTGAAAAAAAAAACTTTTCTCCTTCTTTTTTTAAAATCACTTTTCTTCTAAATTTCTTTTAATTAACTTTTTTTCCGTTTTTTAAATGACTTTTTTCCATTTTTTTCCTTAATTTTTTTTTTCAAATCTTTTTCAAAAAAAATCATTTTTTTTTTCAATTTTTTACTAAAAAAATATTTGTTTTTTCATTACAAAAAATTACCAAATAACTATTTTATAATTACTAAAAAATAGTAAAATGCTAATGGGAGTGCCAACAGGAGAACCTACTTTTTTTAAACTTTCTCAAACACGACTATTTAAAAAGAATTATTCATTTTTATAATTTACTCAAACAACTAAAATTACTAAAATCAATTAAAATGAGTAAAATCAATTAATTTTTTCATAAAAAATAAAATCAATCAATTTAATCACTACAAAAATTACCAAATAACAATTTTATAATTACTAAAAAGGAGTAAAATGCCAACAGGATCACAACTTATCAATATCTTCCAAATTACTATTATGACTTCATGGCAATACACCGACTATACAGTATCACCCGTGCGTATGCACGGATACGCACGGGTAAAAAACTAGTTGGACTATAAAGGCTAATATTGTAAAGAGAGTTCTCTCTCTCTCTTGACTTGCTGACTGTCAATGTTCTTTCTAATTTTTTTTTTTAAACTTTCAAATGTTGATAGTTTCTCTGCTAGAATGTTTTGAAACTGGCTTCTTGTTTTTTTTTTACAAGAAAAGGGGCTTCTTAATTATTGAGTTAATTATATTCCATATTACATGATAAAAATGCTACCGTGACACAATGTTTTTTTTAATAGCCAAAATGGTATATAATAATATGTGTATTAAGGAACACAAAAAACATGTATACAGAGATACCCTTCTCAATTAAAGAGGGTCACTAAGAAGAAAACACAGCCTTTGAACAATATATAACACCAGAAACCAAGGGGACTAGAAACAGAAACAACGAAAAAGCGCGAACAATAAAACTATACCACTTAGGCCAACAACCAGCTCACCCATCCAGGGCAAAGATTAAGCTACCGTGACACTATGTAACACACTCTTTATAATACTCTCTCTCTCTCTCTCTCTCTGTTATGATACAAGAAGAGGACTTGGATGCTGATCCAATTGTTGAAGAGGAAAGGCCCATTCCCCCTATTCGGTCCAGACGTGTGAAGACCAAGCCCAAATGGACCAGAGAATATGAACTTTTCTAATGATGCTTCTAGATGCCTAGGATTCCCATTTTATTTTTATGCTGAGTCACCTTAGTATTTGAATTTCAGTAGCTGTCATTGTACCTTTCTATTAGCTGTCATCGTAGCTAGCATTTGGTATGAGAACTATTATATATGCATTGTAATGAATCAAGGGAATCTACAAGAAAAATATTGAAGAAATTCTTGACTCTCTCTCTCTCTCTCTCTCTCTCTCTCTCTCTCTCTCTCTCCCTCTTTGTTGGTGTTATAGCAATAATTAGAAATTCTCTAGATTGTTCTCCTTACATTGGTGCTTTCCATTGACCATGAGTTCAACCCCACCTCCCAACAATGACCTCACCGCCGCCATCTGCCAAATCCTTGAAAACCAAACTTCATTCCAAACCCACCTCATCACCCTCTGCACTGAACTCAACCAGCTCCGCACTCGCATCGCCCCCTGGCTTTACCCCGCCACTTCAAAACCTCACCACCGCCACACCATATGCTACCTCCGCCATCAAACTCACAATCCCCACCTTCGATGGTACTGATCCCCTTGGTTGGATTTTCAAAATCAACCAATTTTTTGACTACCACCACACTGCAGAAGACAATCGTCTTCGTATGGCATTCTTTTACATGGAGGGTGAAGCCCATAGTTGGTATCAATGGATGCATGCAAATGGCCAACTCCGTTCATGGCAAGCTTTCCTTCGTGCTCTGGAGCTACGATTCACACCCTCTCAGTATGATGACCCTCGTGGCGCGCTATTTAAGCTATGTCAAACCCCCACTGTTAAGGCCTATCAAACAGAATTTGAAACCCTAGCTAATCGAATCGTCAATCTCCCTCCCCAATTCTGTCTTAGCTGTTTCATTTCGGGGTTAAAACCAGTCATCCGACGCGAGCTACAAGCCTTTCAGCCACTCTCTTGCCCAAGCCATGCACCTTGCCAAACTCCAAGAAGACAAGTTAAACGACAAACCCTCACCCTCGTTTCCGCGCCGTACCGACCAACACCCAACATCTCAAGCTTCCACCTCTAACCCTCCTCGTTTCCCTTCACGACCCACCCTTGCCCCTATTCCCGTCAAACAAAAAAAACAGATACCCCTATCCCTAAAAAACTCCTAACACCAACTGAACTCCAAGCTCGTCGTGAGCAAGGGTTATGCTACAACAGCGACGAAAAATTCATTCCCAGCCACCGCTGTAAACGGACATTTCACCTCCTCATCGTTGAACCCGATATCCCGGATTCACCCACTGAAAATACCCTCCAAATAGAACCCGTTTTAACCCCAACCGAAATGACCCAAACCGAACCCGACCCACCCCAGAAAAGTCTTCACACCTTGTTGGGCCACTCCTTTCCCCAAACACTCCGTTTATTGGGCTCTATAGCCAACACACAGCTTTGTATTTTGGTGGATACTGGCAGTACCCATAATTTTGTCCAGGACAGGGTTGCCAAACAATTGAGCCTCACACTACAAAAAGCCCAATCTTTTCAAGTCTTGGTGGGAAACGGTGAGCAGTTGGACTGTTTGTTCCAGAGCCCAAATACTGAACTCGCTTTAGATGGACACAAATTTGTGGTGGATTTGTATGTCCTTCCCTTAAGTGGAGCAGAACTGGTATTGGGGATCTAGTGGTTGCGTTCATTAGGCCCAATTTTAACTGACTCTGACCAGATGACTATGCAATTCGTCAAAGATGGTGAAGTTGTCGTGCTCTCTGCCACACCCAAACCTAGCCCATCACCCGCATCTCTTCATCAACTTAGACGCCTTATCAACACAAACTCCATCGATACACTCCTCCATTTCCATCCTAATTCCATCACTATACCTGATTCAACACATTCACCTCCCCTCGAATCTATCTAGATCCTTATTAGCCGTTTCACTACCTTGTTCGAACCCCCAATGCCTTACCACCCATTAGAGCCATTGACCACCATATATTCCTCCTAGAAGGATCCAATCCAGTGAATGTTCGACCTTATCGCTATCCGCACTTTCAAAAACAAGAGATTGAGAGTCAAGTTCGGGATATGTTGCAACAAGGGTTGATACAACCAAGTCACAATGCTTTTTCATCTCCGGTGTTGCTTGTCAGGAAGAAGGATTGGAACCTGGCGCTTCTATGTGGATTGCCGAGCTCTGAACGCCATCATGGTAATGGATCGCTTCCCTATTGATAAACTTCAATCTAATGCATTTCTAGAGATACTTTTTAGTCACTTTTAGAGTAATTATTAGTATATATATATATATATATATATATATATATATATATATATCACTAACTTAGTTTACTCTATATTTTGCAGAAAAGGAAAAACTATGAAAAAAAAGAATGAAAATACAATTTGGAGCAATTTAGAGGATTTATTTATATATATGGGCTGACAGTGTTTTGAAAGAATAAAATAGGCCCATGAGGCCTTTACTTGGAAAGGAATTGGAAAAGCCCATTATCAAATGAGAAAGAATGCATGCAGGAATTGCAAAAAGTGACGTGAGATAAGCAAATAAGAGAAGGCACGGAACCCTAGGCTTAAAATATAAATAGAGGTACTGCACATGAAGGAGAGGGCCGCAGACGTGAATTTATTAGAAGCGGTAGTGACAGCAATGCACATGAGAGGAGAAAAAGAGTTTTTGGGTACCGTTCTTTGACACCATGAGAGAGCTTTGGAGTAGAGAATGAGACTGAATACTCAAGATTAGAATTTCCTCCATCTTCCGGGTTATTTTAATCACTGTAATTCATGACTCCTAATTTTATTTCATTGTTCTTAGTCACTATGGATAGCTAAATCCTCTTCTAGGGTCTTAGGTAGATCTTGGAAGTTTAGAAACCTTTTTATGTTTTAATTTATGCTTTGAATTCCTGGTTTTTATTTCAATTAATATTATCCTATTGCTTTTATCACATAATTAGAATTGACAACCATTTGCATGTTCATAATCGATTAGTTGATCAGCGACCGTACTGCAATTAGTTGGTGGACCTATAGGATAATTGAGACTATAATTAATGCATGACCAAACTTTAATTTAGTCTTCCAATCATTCAACTTTTTTGCTCTTTATGCTTTTCTTGAATTTAAATTCTTGCATGACCAAACAATGGTTAATTTAGGAAAAATAATATTAATCGCAAATGACCAAACGGATTAATAGTTTTAGTAAAGGGATTGGTAATTGAATAAAATAAAGGAATTCAGGTAGAATTAGACATAGGGGAATCGAAGCTTGCAAGTGAAACCGTGACCCTAGACCTCTCTCCATTGATTCAATCTTGCATTTTACTATTTGTTATTTAATTATTTTTATTTAGTTTACATTACAACTTTATTATTGGTTCGTCTAAACAATATATAATCTTGATTAGTTTGGTACTTGTTAATTAATCCCTATAGAGACGATAATCTTTTTTACTACTTCTGCGAAAGAGTACACTTGCTTTAAGTGTGTTTTTAACGCAACACCTATCCCAGCAATTGACGAGTTATTGGATAAACTTTATGGCACCAGTTGGTTTTCCAAGTTAGACCTCCGTTCAGGCTACCATCAGATTCGCATGAAACCAAGTGATATCCATAAAACTGCTTTTAGAACTCATCAGGGTCATTACGAGTTTCTTGTCATGCCTTATGGTCTTAGTAATGCACCTTCTTCTTTCCAGGCCACTATGAATCGGATATTTGAACCATACTTGAGAAAATTTGTTATAGTTTTTTTTGATGATATTCTGGTTTATAGTAAGACTCTAGCTAATCACATTGTACACTTAGAAACTGTTTTTCAGTGCTTACTTGAACACAAGTTATTTTAAAACAGTCCAAGTGTATTTTAGGGAAACAGTTTATTGCCTATTTAGGCCATATTGTATCTGCTCAGGGAGTTGGACCTGATCCTGAGAAAATTGTTGCCATGACTGACTGGCCGCTACCCACAAATTTGAAATAGCTGAGGGGTTTTCTGGGACTCACAGGCTTTTACCGAAAATTTATCAAAAACTATGCCACCATTGCCCAACCTCTTACTGAACACCTAAAGAAAGATGTCTTTAATTGGTCCCCAGCAGCCCAAACAGCCTTCACCCTTCTTAAAGAAGCCATGACCAAAGCACCTGTCCTAGCCTTTCAACTTCAATGCTGATTTTATCATTGAGGCTGATGCATCTGGCTTGGGTATGGGAGCTGTGTTAATCCAAAACAACCACCCTATCTGTTTTTTCAGCAGGAAATTTCGCCCCAAATTACTTCAAGCCTCAACCTATGTCCGTGAGTTATGTGCTATTACCCAGCTGTCAAGAAATGGCGCACCTATTTATTGGGTCGTAAATTCATCATCCACACTGACCAACGCAGCTTGCGTGAGCTCGTGACTGAGATCATACAGACTCCTGAACAACAGTTTTATTTGTCCAAACTCTTGGGTTACACTTATGAGATTGTATACAAGCCTGGAGCACAAAATAGAGTTGCAGATGCTTTGTCTCGTATTCCTCAGGCCCCCTGCCACGTTCTATGCTTTCACAGTTCCTCACTGAATTTTTGGAGCAGCTCCGAAAGGATTTACAGTCAGATCCTCAATCCAAAGCACTATTTCAGAGTGTCCAGCAACATCCTGATGACCACTTACAATATCAAATCTATCAAGACTTGCTATTTTTCAAAAATAGAATTGTTATTCCTAATTCCTCACCACTCAAGATACCATTACTTGAGGAATATCATTCCACACTTGGTGGAGGGCACAGTGGCTTTTCTAAAACTTATGGTAGGCTGCGTGAGAATGTGTATTGGTCCAACATGAAACAAGATATCACATTTTTTATCAATGCTTGCTCTACATGCCAAGGAACTAAACATCCTACCCATCATCCCTACGGCAGACATTTCACTAGACTTCAACCATTACCGGTTCCACATGGGGTATGGGAAGACATTTCACTAGACTTCAGCATAGGGCTCTCTTCGTTCCAAAACTATACGGCAATTCTAGTAGTCGTGGACTGGTTCCCCAAAGCTGCACACTTTGGCATGTTAACTACGGGTTTCACAGCAACTAAAGTAGCTGAATTGTTTGCTCAAATGGTATGCAATTTACATGGAATGATGTTTACCGTGATTTTTGGTAAACACCACTAGTTACACGTGTGTGTGTTGCTTGCGAGACCAACTAGAAACATCTCAGAACATTTGTGGTAAAGTTTATTACTAACGTTTGCGGTTTGTTATGAAAAAGGGTAATGATAGTTGTTTTAATGAAAGAAAAGTTATGAAGAAATGGAGAAGTATTTAAAAAGAAGTGCAGGAACGTAGTGAAATGCAGGAAAATGGATAAAGAAAAGAAGATTGAAATCAGTAAAATGCAGGAATTCGTAAAGGAAAGCAAATAAACTGCAGAAATCTTTAAAGGAAAGTAAACAACATTGCATTAAATAAAGATTGGTACGCAGATTCATACATTGAATTCCTTTGACTATGTTTTCTCTGATGCGGAAGTAACAGTTTTGCGGAAGTTTATGTAGAAATGAATTGTGCGACCTCTGTTCTATCTACAAAACTTCTATTTATAAAGAAAAAATAATAACCGCACATCGGTTTCAAAACAGCAGTTTCAAAACTAAGCTAACTGTTTGGCTAATTCGACCAAGCAACTGCTCCATATTTCGACTACATTGCTGTTGTCTCTTTCGACCAGCACTCTTTAACTTAACCTGTTATCTGGATATTGTTCATCTTCCTGTCAAACTACTGGCTTCAGCTTTCCAAATTTTGCTAAGTTATGCGCTACGCTGATTCTCCTTGTCTACCACTTCTTGGTGTCGAAATATTTCTCTTTCTTCTTGAATTTGCTAAGTCAAACCTTGTTGATTGCATTTAATTTTAACCTGTCAAAAATGCAGGCTAACAAATTGCCCCCCAAAAAGACGTTTTCGACTGAATTATTGAATGAAGATAGAAAATGACTTTTTGAAATTTCCTTCGACTATCCCATAAAATCTTATGTTATCATTTCATATCTTTCCTCAGAATATGAGGGGACGTTTCTGTGCAAAAGTATAGCTTGCTGGCGCCTTCCTCCAACGAGAGTGCGCCACGTACACAAAGTTAACTGTTGAGATTTTCCACAATCCCACGTTTCCCACCAAAGCCACGATTACCAACATTATTTATTCTTTTTTTTTAAATCGTGGTAAAAAACGGCTATAAAAGGAAACAGCGCCCTTTCACTTCTCTTTTTCCAGAATCTTCATCTTCTTCCCTCACTCTGCGAATAGCTTCTGCGAATATCCCCTTTTTTCTCTTCTTCACCAAATACAACACCTTACGCACTATACAAACCCACCGTTGAAAACTCCATTTCTCTGTTATCTTTTCGTGACCTTTAAACTCATAACTATGGCGTCATCTTCCAACATTGCTTCTAATACTGTAGCTTCTGGGAAGCAAATCCTCGTGACCGAACCAGTTTTTAGTGAGGAGGAGGCTCAAATCTACCAATCTCAGGTACTAATCCCTTCTCCTGCACCTCTAAAACATGCATTCTTAGGACCTCTACCCCTTCATGGTGATGATTCAGCCAAAATCAAGGAGATTTTTCCTAGTTATCACCGGTATAGCCCTAAGATCTTGAATGAGGGGCCATACTTGATGGATTTTATGAGTAACCCAAATAGGGTTTTTCGATCTTCACCACCGGTCGAAAGAATTACGCCTTATATCGACTGGCTTAACAAGGTGGAGTCGAAGATGGGAGAGAACTGGAAAAAACAGGGCATTTTCGACTTGATCCAGTTGTCAAGATATGGGCCTAAATATCAAAGCCCAATGCTCATTGCGGCTCTCCATTTCTGGGAGTTAACCACTAGCAGTCTTCATTTGAAGTGTGGTATGCTCACTCCCACTCTACTAGATGTGGCTGCCATTACTGGCCTGAAACCATTGGGGGATGTTTTCAACCCTTCCACTACTGGTAATCAACATGAATTTGACTTCAAGCGTGCCACTTTTAAAGGGTACATTGAAGATCATCATGTCACCAATACTGAAGATGTCTCCGATGAAGAGCATATCGCTTTTCTTACTTTTTGGCTATCTTTTTATATCTTCTGTTCCTCGTCCCTCCAAGTGGCGAAGATGTATATCCCGCTGGCCATTCAGTTTCACGAATGTCGAGATATCAATCTTGGCAGTCTTATTTTGGGATCTCTTTACGACAGTCTACGGCAAGGGGTCCTTGATTTGAAAACACTTCGACCCGAAGAGAAGTATCTAGTTTCTGGACCAATTTGGCTATTTCAGTTGTGGCTTCTTGCCACTTTTGAGTCGAAACTTCAGATGTATATCCCCGACGAATTTGCTGACATGGTCGAAAATAGAGGCGTCGAAGGTGTGAGACTTGCAGTTCTGAAACCCAGAGAAATAGCAGTATCTACCCAATATCTGTTTTCTCAATCATTCAACATGCTCCTGAATTGCATGGATTTCACCCCTTCGATGGAACCTTTTGCCAGGAGAGCCTATGGGCCAGAGTGGTTCAGAAGAGAGTTTCCTTCGACTACTCTTGTCGACGAAGAAGATATCAACCAGGTTTGGGAGGCCTTTTTGACTCCCAAGTTTTTATCAGCCAGAATATCTCCTGGGAAATCTGCAACACTATTTGGCGTCTACCCTTATCATCCTAGCCTGGTTGCGAGGCAATTTGGGTTATGTCAGCTTCGACCTAGTCCTTTCTTCAAGTCTAAAAAAGAAATGGTGCTCCCAGGGAATGAGGAAGAGTGGAAGGAGTATCTTAACTGGTTTCTTCCAGGCTCTTTTACTCTTGACCCCATTTCTTTTGAACTACGATTCTCTTGCACCAAAGAGTTTTTTAGATGGTGGAAAGAGTATTTCACTAGAAAATCTATGGGTATCGAAGATGCCACCCTTCTGTCGAAACTAATTTCTGCTTTTCCCTCTTCTCGGAAAAAGACCAAGTCAAAAGGTACGCATATTCAAGAGATTCAGGCATTCCAAATTTTTTTTGAAATTGTATACGACCCAACCAAACTTAGTCGAACTGTTTCTCAAGCTGTAAGAGTTTTAAAAAATAAATATATCGAAAGAATTCCAACAATGAAATTTCCACCTATTGTAACTGATAAGTATTCTTTTGCTTTAACACAAAACAAACTCAAATTTCCGCCTTTGCCAACTTGTAACCCGGCTTTGGCATTTCGACCACCACTCCCACCATGGTTTATCTGTGGTTCGATTGGGGCACTTTACAATTTTCTTTCGAATAAAACAGCTGAGAAAATAGTTTCGACTAAGTATACCTTAGACACATTTGAAGGTCATCTTCATTTGGATATGTGATAACCCTATTTTATATAGGTTATTTATGCTCCTAATACTTAAGTCAAGCTTATTTCTCAAGTAATTCTAGTGCTTAAATATGTGAATATATGGATATTAGAATAAATATAGGTTATAATTTATTTCCTTAAAACCTTGGGCATAGTTAATGCCTTTGTGAATATGTTTGATGTTTTGCTTTAGTGCTGCGGCGTGTGCTATCAAGGAAACGCTACAGCGTTATATGACGGTTGACCTTTGAGATATTTGTGTGGCCACTTGAGGACATGATGAGTCACCACCCTTATCTCTTCCTCTCAGCTGGAATTGTTGACTTTCAAGTGGATGCTAAATTACACTTGGCGCCTCCTAAATGGAACCCATGTGATAGTTGTTGCATTCCATCATTACCACTTTTTGTAAAGTGCTTTAAGGATAATATCTAAGTCTAATAATCATCATGTAATATTATTATTCTATTAAGGCTTAGATATTAATTAGATTAATTAAGATTATCAAACACTCCCTGCTGCCTACATCTCACACAACATTTGTGGAGAAAGAAAGACTCATTGCCATTGATGCTATAATGGCAGGAGAAAAGATAGACGTGGGCAGATTGATAGCAAGAGAGATAGAGAAATGCAGAGTTAAAAAGGGAGGTAACTTATATTTTCCTTGTTTAATTTCTGAGTTGTGTTTGGAGGCTGATGTAGAAGTAGAAATGAAAAAAGAAAGAAGATCCCCTCTTGGGGAATTTCCTTGCATTTTCAAAGTTAAGCAGAAACCTGCCGCTGCAGCGTCTTCTGACTCTCAAGCGCTACAGCGCTTAGAGCTGAAGCAGCAGGTCCTCTGCAAATTTGTGAAAGAAAAATTTGACTGGAAAAAAGCATTGTATGCTCAAATATCCAAAGGAAAAACATCAATCCCCCCTCCTCAATTCCCTGATTGGCTGCTGGAAGAAGAGCAAATTAAAAAGCAAGAGAAAAAGGGAATTAGGGCAGAAAAGAAAAAGGTTGTGGCTAGTCCATCAAAGAAAACAAAGCCAAGCCCAGCCAAGAAAGTGCAAAAAGCTGTAGTAGAAGAGGAAAGCCTAGATTCTGATGACATTGAAAACATTAGTGAGGAAGATGAAGAAGAAACAATTGCAGTTATGAAAGAAATGGAAAAGCAGGATGATGAAGAATCATCAGGAGAGGAGAGTGATACTGAGGAAAAATCTGAGACTGAGGAAGAGGAGCAAGCTGAAGAAATACAATGTGATCCAACCCCAAGCCCAAAGAAACCAAAAACCCCCCCTTCCAAACCAACCCTTACTGCCAAAACAACCAATCCACCATCAACCCCCACCACCATCCCTGAACAAACCAAACCAACACCTAAGAAAACACCTGCCAAGCAACTAACACCAAAGAAGCCTGAACCAAAACAACCAGCAACAAAAGCAAAACCCACTGAGCAGCTCAAGAAAATTTATCAGTCATATATAAAGCCTAGGAGAGCCACAGGTGTCAAACTGGCTGAGTACCCAGAAGAAGGTATTCACCCAGTAGGTGCTGCAACAACTATGTCTGCAGTACCTAGTGACCCATTACCTGAGGTAAACCTGACAAAAGAGGAATCTGAAAAAAAAGCTGCTGAGGAGCTGGTGAATATCCAGGATAGCACAGAGCCAGTGCTGGAAGAACAGAAGGATGAAGAAGAGCCAGAGAAAACAGAAGAAGAAGCAGAGCAGGATTCAAGCGCTGCAGCGGCAGCAGTTCAAGAAGTAAGCGCTACAGCGCCACCAACCGCTGTAGCGGCTGAAAGCCCTGCTCCACCTCAGCCAAAGAAGAAGAAGGCAGCAAAAGGAGCCCCAGAACCTTCAAGAGCCAGTAAGAGGCTCAAGAAGGCCTAATAAGGCAAGAATTGTTGGCTTCTTATGCCAGTTATGTATTTTGTACTTTATTTTTTTTTGTTGTTCTAAGGCCTCTCCCTTTCTTGTCAAGCACGCAGTGAGGACACTGCTGAATTTAATTTCTGGGGGAGGACCTTATGGTTAACAGTGTTTTTAAAATTAAGTACAATTATGTTTTAAATATTTAGTATAATTATGCCATGTTTTGCATGTTTAAATAGAAAGTATGATTAGCTGCATGTTTTAAATTTCTTAGTAAGCAAAAAGCTAATTCATATAGCCAAATTTAATTTTTTTGAGTAAGGCAGCATTGTGTAAACAATGAAATGATGTTATTGCTGCTTTTACACGAAATCCAAGCTTAGTGAAGAACCTAGTTAGCTAGGAGTAATCTAAGGATAAAGTTAAGTTTTGGATAACCAAAGGGTTAGTCAAGTTTTCATTAAAAATTGAGAGTTGTTTTAAAAGCTAAGTTTGGGGGTGCATCGGTTATGTTAAGGCTAGGAACAAAAGATGATAAATTGGTCTTTGCAAAATGAAGAATAAAAATGAATGTGGTCTTGAAAAAGTTGCAAAATATCTTAAATAAATTGCTGAGCTGCTCCAAAAAGCATAAAAAGAAAATGCAAATAAGGAGCTCAGTAATGAAGATAGCATCTAGTTTTGATCATTAAAAATCTAGCGCTACAGCGTCTACGGACTTTGAAACGCTACAGCGTTTGATCACCAGACCAAAAGTTTATGCACTGACCAATATTCTAAAAATGCCTAATTAAAGCCCTTTGCTGTGCTTTGAAGCCCCTCAAATCTTGTGTGAAATTGATTATTCCACTCTTCTTTTTGAAAACATTCTTTGCCTAACCCAAAAGAAATCCATTCTTTCCAAACCTTAGAGAAATTCTGAAAATAACTAGGGACTAAGTTGAGCTTTGATGTCACACACTCACAACTGAGCAGTAATGATTCTATTTGAATTGTGGACCACTATGGTGTGTGAAAATGATAAGAATTAGCTTATGCATAAATCCTGTTTAATTTAAAAGCTGCAGCTAGTTATATGAGCATTTTGTCTTGTTCAAGTGTCATTACTTGGGGACAAGCAATGGTTTAAGTTTGGGGGTGTGATAACCTTATTTTATATAGGTTATTTATGCTCCTAATACTTAAGTCAAGCTTATTTCTCAAGTAATTCTAGTGCTTAAATATGTGAATATATGGATATTAGAATAAATATAGGTTATAATTTATTTCCTTAAAACCTTGGGCATAGTTAATGCCTTTGTGAATATGTTTGATGTTTTGCTTTAGCGCTACAGCGTTATATGACGGTTGACCTTTGAGATATTTGTGTGGCCACTTGAGGACATGATGAGTCACCACCCTTATCTCTTCCTCTCAACTGGAATTGTTGACTTTCAAGTGGATGCTAAATTACACTTGGCGCCTCCTAAATGGAACCCATGTGATAGTTGTTGCATTCCATCATTACCACTTTTTGTAAAGTGCTTTAAGGAAAATATCTAAGTCTAATAATCATCATGTAATATTATTATTCTATTAAGGCTAAGATATTAATTAGATTAATTAAGATTGCTTCAAAAAGAAGTAACGTACGTAGACAAGTATTGTACTTTGGAAGAAGAACTACACACATACGTAGTAGCCACTTTCCATTGATACTTACTTTTAAGCTTTTATTTTGAGAATAGTTCTTCAAGTCTTTTAACCAAGGTTTTGCTCACGCCTCAACTTCATCTCTTGTATGCTACTTGGGATCATTGGATTGCATCTTTTGCAACCACTCTTCTCTTGTCTTCATACGGTAATACATACTCTCTAGTTGTATTATGTTGATGGAACTTGTGATGAGCTAACTTTGTTGTAGTTGGATTGTTCTTGGTATGTAATGAACCTTGAGTAACTTTTGTATAATATTATGATGTTTGTGTTTTATTCCTTGTGTCATAATACTTTCAATCTTGGTTTGGGAATGATCAACTAAAACAAGGTAACTTTGTGAGTACAGACATGGTTCACAAAGAGAACTCAATGAATAATATGAATGAAAACCCTTTAAAGACATTTAAAGGAAGCACTACTTAACTCTAGACATAGGGGAGTAATAGTTCATAAGGCAAATGTTGTAAGATCTTAATATACATGGGTAAAACTTATTTAGAGCCTAGACATAGGAGTCTTGTAACATAGCCCTGACGAAAGTGACTGAAAGGCACGCCACCAAAGCGCTACAGCGTCTACGGATTCTTAAGCGCTACAGCGTCTAATATTATATGAGCATTACTCTTGGGAACCTACATACTATTGAGCTATCCAACTCACCTTTAATTACTTCAACTTAATACTGTTTTATCACAACTTATGATGTTTACAACTCTTCACCTTTACTTGTTACTTAATTCTTTTCACTAAGCTTCTAATCACTTAAACTTTATAGATTAACTCCAATCCCTATGGGAACGAACTTTACTTATCAATATATTACTTGTTGCGATTGTGTATACTTGCACATCACCTTTTCGCACAACAATATTCGACATGTTCAAATCAAATCTATTATCAGAGAAGGTGATATATCAAACTCTTAGAAGAATTTATTTTCCCTTTTGTGCATATTTTATATTAATACTTGTTTGTCGAATACTTGCAGCTGTCGCTATTACTTCAGATTCGACAGATGAAGTCAAAGTACCAAAGGCGAAGAAAAAGGTAGTTGAAGCTTCGCCGCAGAAAGACAAATCCCTCCCAATAGAGAAAAAAGTAAATATCTATACATTTTCTCTTTGCATCATCATTATGTTCTTTGACTGATTAGCTCTCTATTTTGCAAAGTCAAAAAAGAACAAGCAGCTCCCTAACTTCTAATCCAAAGAAGGCAAAGAAGGCTAAACTACTAGTTACGAGTGACTCAGAGGTCGAAACTCTCAAATTCTTGCCTATTTATGTTTATTTTCTTTTTTCTGCTTATGCTTACAGGAGCGTTGCATTTTCAGCCTGAGGAGGAACCACTAACCAGGACTAAACCTACTAAGGTTCAGGCTCCTGAAGTAGAGAGAGAGAGAGAGAGAAACAAAAAACTCTCAAGATGCCTCAAAAGCTATTTCTCACCAAACCTCTGTCGAAAGACAGCGAAAAGAAGAGAAAGCTCCAAGAAGGCTTATCAAGAAAATTAAGAGTGCACACTCTTTAGTTGAAAACATCAGAGCTAAGGTGATTGATTGAAACTTATATCTTTCCCGAAGATTTTATTTATCTGTGATAATACTCACTTTGCTTCATTTTAAGGGAACTGAAACTGTTAACCCTGAACACCCAACAAGGCAGGTTACACCTACCTCCACTCACTCCCCTTCAAAGATACTTGTTGCTGGAGAAGGTGTTGAAGGAAAAGATTTGAATCAGCAAACACCTGTTGTCGAAGCTACACTGCTGGTCGAAACAACTCCTCTTGCTGAAACTGCAAAGGAAGTTTCTGATCATGGCCCAGAGCATGCTGCTATGGATGTCGATGAAAGCCCTGATGCTGGCCAAAGTGGGGTTGAGATCAGCATATCTTCCTCTCCGAACATGGAGGAACAAGGATACAACGAGGAGGAGGGTGAAGATGACGGTAACAATGAGGGGAAAAGTGAATCTCCTGAGGCAGCTAATTCTCCACGCTCTGTGCCTTCGACACATGACACCACTTTGAGCTCTCAAGAACAAGAGCTTTCGGATCTAAAACGTAAAGACCCTCTTGAGGCTTTCAAGCGAATGGTGAGTGGTTTATCCTCAACAGAGAGTAAGCCAAGTGTTTCGATTGCCTCTGTTGGCGATTCCTCTGGAGGTCCTAAAGAAGATCTGATTCGAGAACTTCAAGCAGCCCTCTTTGAGGTAGATATGTTCAAGGCTATCGAAGAAGATCATATGCTCTCTTACAAACTCAAATCTTTGCTCAACAAACTTAATAATTCTGGCTCCAGTGACTCTCTTTTAGGCTTCATTGTCGAATTTGAGCCTTTACTGGAGCAGATTTCCAGAGATATAAAGAAGAGGAAGAGCATTGTTGTGAACAAGGAGCGTGAGCTTGAGCTTCTGAAAGAAGAAAGTGCCACTGTCGAAGCCTCAGAAAGCAAGATTTCGAACCTGGAAATTCAAGCAGCAATTGATTCTAAGGAGATAGCTGACTGATGCGAACATTTTAACATACCAGGATCAAATCAGGGAGTTGCGGTCGAAGATTGAAGCAGAAGAAAAGAAGAAAATATCTGTTCAACAGAGTTCTTCGATTCCTTTAGAGATTGCACTTCGATCTGAGGCAACCTTGGCTATTGAACACTTGGAGAGGGTTCAGAAACACGATGAGGCAGTTAAGAGGCTAACTGAGGATGAATCCCTCTTAAATACTAGATTGAGGCATGCCTGAGCAGCCTTTGAGAGGCTTAAAGTTACCTTTGTAATTTAATTTTCGATTTGGATTCTGACAACAATTTACTCAATTTGTATTTCGACAATATGTTTTGGCATTCGAATTAATGATCATGCCATGTTTCTGTTCCCTCATTTTATCTTAATCTTGCGTTATTTTAATTTCTTGCAACATTGGCTTATATCTTTTTAAGTATTTGCCATTTATACGCAAAATTCGATTATCAGCGCCTAACTCTTCGACTTCATAAGCGCCATTTGAGAATATTCGTAAAATTTTAAATGGCCCTTCCCAATTTGGTGACCATTTACCCAAGGCTCTATCTTTTTTGTCCATAGGTAGGATAACCTTCCATACTAAGTCTCCTATGACAAACGTTTTTGATTTAACCTTTTTGTTGTAGGCTTTAGCTACTCTTTCTTTTTGCCTTGTGAGGACATCTAATGCAAATAGCCTTTCTTCATCAAAATCAACTAATTCATCTAAAATCATATCCCAATAATGATCTGATGGAATTTCAAATTGCCTTTGAATTCTGGTTGATTGTAGATATATTTCGACAGGTAATACTGCATCATGCCCAAAGGTGAGCCTGAATGGAGTAGTATTAATTGATTCTCTAGGAGAATTTCGACAAGCCCATAATGCTTGATCAAGGGTTTTGTGCCAATTCTTAGGCTTTTGCCCAATATTTTTTTAATCAAATTAATGATAATTTTATTGGCTGCTTCGACTTGACCATTTGCTTGAGCATAATATGGTGTCGAACCTAATAACTTAAATCCATTTTCAGAGGCAAATTCTACCATTTTTCGACCAGTAAAAACTGAACCTTGATCAGTAGTAATGGTTTCTGGAATCCCAAACCTATATAGGATATGGTTTTGAATAAAATTCATTATTGCCTCTTGGTCTACCTTAACTAAGGGAATAGCTTCGACCCATTTAGTGAAGTAATCGATACCTACCAATATATAATGGTGGCCCTTCGACGACGTTGGCTTAATTTCACCAATTATGTCTAGTGCCCAACCTCTAAACGGCCAAGGTTTTACTATTGAATGTAATTCACTTGCAGGTACGTGTTGCACTCCTGCATGTTTTTGACATTCTTGGCATCCTTTAGCAAAATCTATGCAATCTTTTAGCATAGTCGGCCAGTATACTCATTGTCGAAACAAGAGTCATTTCATCTTGTGGCCTACTTGGTGAGACCCACAAGCTCCACCATGAGTATTGGATGTTGCTAAGTATGCCTCACTTTCACTAAGGCATTTAAGCAAAACTCCTTCAGGAGTTTTCTTGAACAACTCATTTCCAATAATCACGTAGCTTAATGCCCTATACTTGATTTTTCGATTTGTTGTTCCTGTTGGATTTTCCAAGTATTCGACAATTGGTGTTCGCCAATCATCATTCGACATATTGTCAATGGCAAAAATTTCGCCATTTTCACTTGGAGGAGATAATAATTCTGACTTGTCTGCCCCCCAAGTTTTGGCATTGACAATTCATCTTCAGAATAGTCTGTCGAAATTAATTTCTCTTTGATCTCTATTAATTCTCTGAATTTTGTTGGAGAAACTTTATATCCTGAAGCAATTTGTGCCAAATCATTTGCCTCGTGATTTTCAATTCGAGGTATATGCTTAATGTTAACATAGTCAAAGCGTTTCAACAGAGCATTAGCAGTGATGAAGTATATGATTAAATTCTCTTTAATACATTTATACTCCTTAGTTAATTGCTTCACCACTAATTCGGAATCACCTCTAATTTCGACAGATTTTGCCCCCAGTTCTAGCAAAACTTCTAGTCCTACTATCAAGGCTTCGTACTCGGCCTCATTATTAGAGCAAAATTCTTTGATTTTAAATTTATACTTCGTTGGTATTTTTGTTGGCGAAATAATTAATATCCCAATTCCAGAACCCTTTTTATGGCTCGATCCATCGAAGTATAATGTCCATGGTTGAATACTCATATGATTAATTGTTACTTCGACCAATGAGTGGTCGACAATAAAATCCGCAACAATTTGCCCTTTGATAGCTTTCAAAGGTTGATATGTTAATGAATATTCAGAAAGGGCTAAAGCCCATTTACCAATTCGACTATGCAATATAGGTTTCGACAGCATATGTTTAATAATATCAAAATGAGAGTAAACATACACATCAACGGGTTTTATATATTACTTTAATTTGGTACAAGAAAAATACAAGCGAAGGCACAATTTCTCCGTTGCATGATATCTAGTTTCAGAATCATTTAAAACTCTACTAAGGTAATATATGGCTCTTTCGACACCATTCTCATCCTCTTGTGCTAACATGCTACCTATTGTCAGCTCTGATGCTGCTATATACAATTTCATCACCTTATCTCTGATAGGTGGCAACAAGATAGGTGGTTTAACTAGATAATCTTTAATCTCGTCGAAGGCCTGTTGGTGTTCTCGATCCCATTTGAACACGTCCTCTTTCTTCAGTCGAAGCAATGGCGAGAAAACTTGAGTCTTGCCACTTAGGTTTGAGATGAACCTTCTCAGGAAGTTGATCTTCCCCAATAATGACTGAAGCTCCTTTTTAGTCGAAGGCGCCTTTGTTTCCATGATTGCTTTCGTCTCGTTTTGATTTATTTCAATGCCTTTTTTGTGGACAACAAATCCCAAGAAATCACCTGGCAGTTCTGATGAAGTTGCTTTTGAGTAGTCTTTCGATTTCCTCTTTTATCTTCGACAGAATCTGCGGTGCAAATCTTCTTGGTGTTTGCTTCACTGGTTTTCTATCTGGTCGAATGGGCAGCTTCAATTCAACTACTTCTCGACGCAGTCCAGGCATTTCGTTGTAATCCTAGGCGAAGCAATCTTTGTATTCTTTTAATAGCTCAATGGTTCGATCTCTCAAACCTTTGTCGATTTTGGCACTGATAAACGTTGGCCTTTTTATGGAGCCATCTCCTAAATCAACTTCCTCTAAAGGATCTTGAGCTTGAATCCTCTTGGTCGAACCCATTGGGTCCTTTTCAAAACCTAAAGGCTCGTCATCATAGATGCAGTCAAGCCTTTGGCCTTCGACCATATTATCTTCAAGGTTAACTTCATTGTTAACTTCAGTGGTTTGATTAACCATCATTTGTTGCAATTCGGCCTCTAAAGCTGCATTTTGTCTATTCTCGGCCACGTAGGCCGTGATTCGATCCCATATATTGGGTTCAGACATCATTAATGTCTAGGGACCATCCCACCCTGTTGGCTTACAGAAAACATTTGGGCGGCTAGACTCACCAAGCACCTCCCTCTCCCAAATGAAACCATGGGTAGGGTGTAGATCTAGTGAAGCATAAACATTGTCTTGAGGGACATATGTCGTATCAGAAGGTGTACATGGCGCAATATTCGCCAATTGTTTGTCGAAGGTATGTATAGTGATGTGATCAACTTCAGCTAAGAAATAGCTTTGGTCGCCCTCCACATTTTCGACTAGATCATCCTCTCTCCAAATAGAGATCCTCTGATGGAGCGTTGAAGGGACTGCTCCAACTCCATGGATCCACTCTCGACCCAACAATAGGTTGAAGTTTGCCTTGGTGGGAATAACCATGAACATGGTTAATCTTTTAACACTCCCTACCACTAGCTCCACTTCTATGGCTCCCAGAGAATAGCCAGATTTGCCCTCGTAATTGGTAAGCACTATGTTGTGTGGCCTTAGGTCGGTATCTGATTTACCAATCTTTGCCAGCATGTGCTGTGGCATTAAATTTACTGCAGCGCCCCGTCGACTAGCACTTTGTTAACGCCTGCATTATTGACTTTGGCTTGTATGAATAAAGGCTTGAGATGGTACTTCATGCCTCCATCTGGCCTTTCAAAAACTGCATTTTGTTCCTCTATACAGCCATTATTTAGTACATAATAACAAATTGGCTTATGTTTAGCCATATCTTCGTCGAAGTCCTTCTCAACTTCGTTCACCTCTGATATCACGTCGAACTCAATCGGGAGGATTGAAACGACACATATGATGTTGAGTGATGGGTCTGAGTCTGAAAATTCAGAGTCCATTTCTTCGTCCAAGTCAAGGCCTTCCTCAGGGTTGAGGCCCTGTTTGACAATTGTAAGAGGAGGGAATATCCTCTCTGTGGCAGGTCTTCTTTGAATTTCGACCTGAGAGGCTATCTGCTTCCCTTTATTGGTGGCTATGTTTACACTTCTCTCAGCAGCAAGGAACTTCATTTGGCACTGATGTCTTCGCCATTGTGTTTTAGTCATGGGGTTTTTACCCTTGTAATTCTTGTTACAGACATACTTGTTGGCATCATATGTCTTGTTCTGATTCATGGCACTTCAGCGTCCTTGTACCATTTTTGGGGAATACCCTGCATCTTTCCCTCCTGAATACACCCACCTCTCGACAGGTGACTTTGTGGGAGGCACAAATGTCTTTGCATGCCCCTTATGAGGTGGCCTCATTGGAGGTGTCACTTTGAATGGGATGCCTCTTTGATTAAAGCTAAACTTGGGCCTGTTATCGACCCATGTATTCTTTCTCTTTTGCTGAGGAGTAGAATGCTCAAGGCTTTTTGCAGCCTCTTTATCAAATACTGAACTGCACCTGGGGCATAGCATCACCTCAGTATTGTTGATTTTACACCGGTTGAGGAAATCGATCAATTCCTCTTCAGCTTGTGGTAAACCACATGCATTTGATCTTCATATTGGTCTTCAGTGACCATTTTGACCTTTGCCTCAGTCATTTCAGCATTTTTTGACCCACTGTTGTTTCCAGTAGTGTCCTGACTAGTTTCGACGACCAGAATGTCGACTTCAGTATAGTTTGCCTCTGGTGTTGGCATAGGGTTACCGTCAATCTGCATTGAAGACTTCGATTTATCATCAAACCTTAGTCTTTCTTCGTTCAGCGCTTTCTGAACTAGATCCCTGAAAAGAACACATTGAGAGGTATTATGACCCAAAAAACTATGATATTTGCAAAAACCTCTTTTCTTTTGTTGTTCTATCGATGGTATTTTTAGGCCTTTAGGCACTAAAATCTGTCCATCAGTAACTAACAAATCAAATATTTGGTCACATTTTGTGACGTCGAAGGTATATGTCTTTGCAATAAACTTATCATTTTTTGGTTCGACAGGGTTTTTCCCTTTTGAAGGATTTAATAATTTACATATATATGGAGGTCCAGGTTTTAATTCTGCAACATTAACCTCTTCTTCGACATCCTCATATGATACGTCGAACTCTTGGCTATTATTATCAACATTGACAAATGCCACTTTTTCTTTTTTATTATTAAATCTATTTGTCGAAACTTTCTCAGCTTTGAGTCTTTCGACTTGTCGAACTCTCTCGGCCAGTTGTGCCATGTCTCTTAAGTGCAGAGTATCTAACTTCTTTCTAATAGAATAGTTTAGGCCACCAGCAGCCATTTCGACTAACTCATGTTCAGGCACTTGAGTAAAGCACCTTGCCTTGAGTAGTCTAAATCTATTGAGATAATCGTCAATAGATTCTGGCATTTTGCGTCGAACACTGGCCAATTCTTTAAGGCTAATCTTGCATTGGCCCATGTAGAATTGCTCATGAAACGCTTTTTCTAACTGATTCCAATTAAACATGGAATGTGGGGGTAACGTAGTGAACCAGGTGAAGGCATTTTTTTGTCAAAGAATTTGGAAAATATTTCATTCTCAAATTCTCATTTTGCGCTATATCACCAGCCTCAGTCAAATACCGTGCAATGTGTTCGACAGTGGATTCACTAGTTTCTCTAGCAAATTTTGTGAATTTAGGGATTTTCCACCCCCTAGGCAAATCTGTTTGTATCATCTATTCCGACAAGGGAGATACAAAATTAGGTCTATGTAAGCCTAAGTTAAGACCATTTTGGGCTAAAATTGTTTCGACAAGATTTGCCAAATTATTTTGATTTCCAAAGTTGTTTTGCTGAACTTGTCTTATTACTTCGTCAGCATTTTGGTTCCTATTAACTAATACCATTTTCAGGCACAGGTTCTTCGACAGCCATTATTTGTCTTTGATCAATAGGAACTGTGTAGTTGGGCCTTTCGACAGGGAATTCAACAGGCCTAAGATTCTGAACTGGGGGAATTCGCTGGTTATGCACTGGTGGAGTGCCAAAGAAATCAGCAATTCGACCCATTTGTGTTGCTAACATCTGGTAACTATCATTTGTGTTTTGAATTAATGGGTTAAACACTGTACCAATTTGTTGTGTTAGCATATTAACCATATCGTGGTTGCTATCATCCATTTGTTGCCTTAATGCCAACAAAGATGATGTGTTTATCGATGGCTGTGCGTTTCGACTATAAATATTTTCTGGTGAATTATGTATAGGCGAAAAGCTTGAGGCTAAGTTTTCTACATATGTAGACGCATTTGTTTGAAGCCCCACCATCATAGCTGTTGGCATGCCATATGGATAATTTCTGCCATTCATGGGGAAATTAACCGGCACATTTCTGATCATGGAATTTTCCATTAAGGGATTAGTCGAATTTTAGATTGGTGGTACAGGGACCATCATCATATTCGACACCGGGTTAATGGTGGGAGCGGTTACTGCAGTTACACCCATAATTGTCGAAGAAGGTAATGGAGCAGTTACTCCCGCTATGGTTGGAGAAGAAACAGGAGCAGTTACTCCTGGGGAAGATACAGGGGCAGTTACTCCTGAAGTACTTGCAGCGTTGGTATCATTAACTGACGCTTGGGAATGTGCATTTGATGTAGAAGCAGTATTCATATTAGAATGTGGCATTTCAGTAAGGCACCTACCACTTCGTAAACGCATGCAAAGTATAAAATACTGGTTTTGTGTTTGATAACAAACCCAGAATTGTTTAGTAAAACTTTTAATAAATTTAGCACAAATGTCCCACCGGGCGTGCCAATTTGTTTACCGTGATTTTTGGTAAACACCGCTAGTTACACGTGTGTGTTGCTTGCGAGACCAACTAGAAACATCTCAGAACATTTGTGGTAAAGTTTATTACTAACGTTTGCGGTTTGTTATGAAAAAGGGTAATGATAGTTGTTTTAATGAAAGAAAAGTTATGAAGAAATGGAGAAGTATTTAAAAAGAAGTGCAGGAACATAGTGAAATGCAGGAAAATGGATAAAGAAAAGAAGATTGAAATCAGTAAAATGCAGGAATTCGTAAAGGAAAGCAAATAAACTGCAGAAATCTTTAAAGGAAAGTAAACAACATTGCATTGAATAAAGATTGGTACGCAGATTCATACATTGAATTCCATTGACTCTGTTTTCTCTGATGCGGAAGTAAGAGTTTTGCGGAATTTTATGTAGAAATGAATTGTGCGACCTCCGTTCTATGTACAGAACTTCTATTTATAAAGAAAAAATAATAACCGCACAACGGTTTCAAAACAGCAGTTTCAAAACTAAGCTAACTATTTGGCTAATTCGACCAAGCAACTGCTCCATCTTTCGACTACATTGCCGTTGTCTCTTTCGACCAGCACTCTTTAACTTAACATGTTATCTGGATATTGTTCATCTTCCTGTCGAACTACTGGCTTCAGCTTTCCAAATTTTGCTAAGTTATGCGCTACGCTGATTCTCCTTGTCTACCACTTCTTGGTGTCGAAATATTTCTCTTTCTTCTTGAGTTTGCTAAGTCAAACCTTGTTGACTGCATTTAATTTGAACCTGTCGAAAATGTAGGCTAACAAATGCCAAAGAGCATAGTATCTGATCATGATCCCATTTTTCTTAGCCATTTTTAGAAAGAATTGTTCAAACTAAGTGGCACTAAGTTGAGAATGTCTTCATCTTATCATCCACAAAGTGATGGACAAACAGAAATAGTTAACAAGACCTTGCAGTAGTATCTGAGGTGTTTTGTAAATGAGCAGCCTCGAACTTGGGGAAAATACTTACCTTGGGCTGAGTAGCATTACAATTCTTCGGTTCACAGCACTACAGGAATGTCCCCCTTCCAAAAAGTGTATGGTAAACCACCTCCTTCCTTGCCTCAATACATCAGTGGCACGAGCCACGGAGAAGAGCTGTTAAACCAAATTAGAAAGAAACTATTCAAAGCACAAGAGACCATGAAAGCATATGCAGATAAAAAGAGAGCTCCACCTCCATTCAAACTGGGTGATTATGTCTTTGTCAAGTTGAGACCATATAGGCAAGTCTCTCTGGGAGAACAGAAGACTCATAAGCTCTCCAAAAGATATTATGGCCCTTTAAAATTGATCAAGCAAATATGTGATGTTGCTTTTGAGTTAGAGCTTCCTCCTACTAGCAAAATTCATCTGAAATTTCATGTGTTCCAATTGAAATCTTGCCATAATGCTGCTGTGACACCAAATGCTCTACCTTCCAGAGACTCTGCTGAACTGCCACAGCCTCAACCAGTGGCAATATTAGACTGGAAGAACACTGCAGACAGCAACGAAGTTCAGGTGCTAGTACAATGGGCTGGTTTATTTCCAAAGGATGCCACTAGGGAATCACAAGAGGAGTTGCTGAAACAATACCCTGAGTTACACCTTGAGGACAAGGTGTGGGTGGAAGAGGGATGGGATGTTATGATACAAGAAGAGGACTTGGGATGTTAATCCAATTGTTGAAGAGGAAAGGCCCATTCCCCCTATTCGGTCCAGACGTGTGAAGACCAAGCCCAAATGGACCAGAGAATATGAACTTTTCTAATGATGCTTCTAGATGCATAGGATTCCCATTTTATTTTTGCTGAGTCACCTTAGTATTTGAATTTCAGTAGCTGTCATTGTACCTTTCTATTAGCTGTCATCGTACCATTTGGTATGAGAACTATTATATGTGCATTGTAATGAATCAAGGGAATCTACAAGAAAAATATTGAAGAAATTCTTGACTCTCTCTCTCTGTCTCTCTATCCCTCTCCCTCCCTCCCTCCCTCCCTCTTTGTTAGTGTTATAGCGATAATTAGAAATTCTCTAGATTGTTCTCCTTACACTCTCTCTCATTAGTTAAAATTTATATGGGTCCTTCCAAATTTAGCTGTGACCCACATGATTTAGTGATACTCTTTTCAGTTTAAACAAATAAAATAGATTGTGTTGAGAAATGAGTGTAAACGAGTGTGTCGCTAACAGTTATGAGTATGAATCATCAACAACTTAAGGCCAAGCTAAACTAATGAACCAAAAATGGGAGACGATCCCAAGTAGGTAGCCCAGTTGGCGAGCTAAGGGATATCGAAGGAGTGCACCAAAAGAGTGCAAGAAGGAGGTCCGGGTTCAAACCCCGGAAAGTAACATTCCCCCACCCCCACTAACATTGCTTATCAAATATGGGAGGCGTGAATGAGGCCATACAGCAGCTGCGAGTAAAAATCTTTGGTAGCCAATTCGAATAATGTATACTTTCTACCAAATCTACTGAGGGGGATATTTGGTTTCAATTGTGTACGTAAACAATTGCAATTTCGACAAGCTATATGGTAATCTCGTTCTTACAATCGTTTCACGAAACATTGATCCAAATCAGTTTGTGATCTCCAACAAGTTACCAAACTCAATTTGAAACTTTACGAAAATCAACTTAGCTGTACAGACGAAGATTCATGTTCTAACTGATCTTTTAACAGCAAACTAATCACGAACCAAGGTGAAAACTGACAGTTGGCCACATTTAGAAATCTGAGTTTCAAACTTTTTACATGGATTTCGCTCATATTTATAGACAAAGTCTAATGGCTAAATTGCTCCCAGGGTTCCTTAACTTAATTTCAAGTAAGGTCATTTATCTTTTTTGTTTTCAAATCAGTCCTTTATATTTTAATTTTTAAGCATCCTTACCCTTTTCTGTTAGTGACCGTCTAACTCTGATAAAAAATGCATAAGTGGCTTTTTTATGCTTATGAGGCATTATTTATTTGGTGATTCATAATTTTTATTAATTTTTATTAAAAATAATTTAAGAGTTTAATTTCTATACACATTTTATTGATCAGAACGAATTGTTTTTACTAAATTATTCACGCGAACCGAATTTTTCCCGAGAAATAATCAAATGATCTATGCGCTCTCAAAGAAATGCCAATTCCCCCCTTTTTTTTCGATTTCATTTCTGGGTTTACGAAATTGAATGGGAAACGAAATTGCAGATTGGAAATCGAAATCGCGAAGAAGAAGAAGAAGAAGAAGAAGAAGAAGAAGAAGAAGAAGAAGAAGAAGAAGAAGAAGAAGAAGAAGAAGAAGAAGAAGAAGAAGAAGAAGAAGAAGAAGGCTTAATTGGGTTTTTTGGGTGATTGTAAAAAAAATATTAATTTAAATTAAATTATAAGTCAACAAGTATATATTCCGCATAAGCAAAAATAAAATAAAAAATATGACTCAAATGATGACTAAACTTTTTTTAACAACTTGGATGGAGACTAACGGAAAAGGATAACTGTGCTAAAATTTTAAAGCATAAATAACTGATTTGAGACCAAAAAAAAAAGACTAATGACCAAATCGTTACCTGAAATTAAGTTAAAGGACATCGAGAACAATTTAGCCAAGGCTAATTTACCCTCCTAACTTTTTATCAGCCGCGTGTACCAACACGTAGGCGACAGTTACAATCGATCACATATTTTTTTTTTGACCAAAACAAGCTTATGTCATTTCAATATCAATAATGTTTGTTACACACAAAGGAGCAATATAATGAGAAAAGGAGCTAGCATAGAGTCTTGATGCCCTTGCAAGAGTATGAGCAACAAGATTGGCTTGCCTCCTAACATAGCTAATCCTATAGCTTGAATATTGAGAAGTAAACTTGATACAATGGGAAATAATAACACCAAAATCAGAGTTGTTGGACGACGCTTTATTCACCGCATTAGTCACTGAAATACAATCTGTCTCAATGACTAATGCTTTGATCACATATTGTCAAGCGATCAAACATTGTTTCACCGTTCGACCACTTCAATATGTTTGTATCTCTGCTTTGACTATTGACAATTGAATTCTTCTCAACAATAATCACTTGAGATTTTTAAATTTGGTGTTCAACACTTGCATTCTTGAGTTCATTTAACTTATACTTACTAGAGTAACAAATAGAAATCTACATTTAAAACATAATAAGAGTTTATCAAAAAAATTGAAGATTAAGCAAAAAAGATATTGCATGTTCAAAGACCTATGAAATATCCACGCAACGTCGTTCCCAATTTGAAATTGTTTAATGCAAGTCCAAACTCAAATAATCGCGACCCAAAGACTTGAACACTTTCAACTTTCAAAATCAATTATATTGACTGCTATCCTATGCTTTCCCTTGAGCTTGTTCTTTGTTGGGAAAGCGAATTGTTGTATACAGCCCAACGTGTGACGAATTCAATGCAAAAGTTTCCTTTTACCAAGTTTCCTTTCCTTCTTTTCATTTAGGGAGATGTTTTTTTTGCTACCGTGTTATTGGTGTGCAATATTCACCAGTTTTGTCGGAGACTAATTCATATTGGGGAACATGATCGATCAATGTATGTATACCCGGTTTTGCCGGTTCGTGTGTTTTTCTTTCCAACAAAGTTTTTGCAAATTCAATATTCGAACCCGATACTTTGTGGTGGGATCCGAGCCCAATTACAACTCGGACTAACTCTTGTTGGTTTTCCGATGATGTATTGTGACATAAAACTTTCTTTTAATATGGACAATTATGGGTATGGATTTCCCTTATAAATCAATAAATCAAATTTTGTGTTTTTCTCTCTCATGCGAATGTGATTTCTTCATCTTATTTAAAATAATAGAAGAATGAATCAATGAAGGATACCTCTAATTACACACTTTATAATTGTTTTGAAATCATTGAAAAATGAGCTTATTGTGAATGTTATTAAGTACATCTCATAATGTAAATCACTAGATAATCATTCATATCCATATATCTATCATTCAATTACGTAACTTAGTCTCTACAATCTGCATAGTAGGAGAAAAAAACCAACTTCTCTGAAAGTTTTCCGATTCCTTTCAAAGATATAAATACAACATTGCTATGTATATTATTGATTTAAGCCAATCACTACTGAAAGTTTCCCTTTGTGTTTTGCTAAAATTGCTAATGTTTTTTTTATGCTAAAACTGCTAATAATTCACAAGGAACGGTGTGATGTGGGATTAGGGCTTCTTTTTTACCGCGAAGGAAAAGATTAAGTTTTTTTTTTGTTTAATTCTACATTTTTGTTATGAAGTAAAATCTCATTATGCTTGATAGATAAACCTGATTTTGGTTGTCCATTGAAAAAATGCATTGCCAAAGTTCAAATACTGTCATTGAAGAATCACAGTCATTTTCTATCTAACATTTTATTTCTAAAGTTCAGAAAATTTCTGATATTTTTTTTAAAGATTTTGTAGAATTTTCTAAGTTAAACAAAGCATAGAATCTATAATTAATATGGTTTTATATTAAATTCTTATGTGTCTTTAACCAGAGAATGACGATGTCAATCACAATTAGATAGGGATCACTCCCTCACTAAAGAAATAAAATACTTCCTCCCTAGAGATAAACATTAGATGGAT
This sequence comes from Astragalus membranaceus, assembly GCA_039519185.1. Lineage (NCBI taxonomy): Eukaryota > Viridiplantae > Streptophyta > Magnoliopsida > Fabales > Fabaceae > Astragalus > Astragalus membranaceus. The sequence continues at coordinate 8,014,061 of CM076851.1, read as the reverse complement.
AAAATCTCTTGCTAATAGAGAGTGATTTACCCATTCTCTATGCGACAAATTTTGTCCCTCTCTATTAGCAACAGAATTGAGTCCTCACAAATAGTGATGAACATGTAGTTTCCATCTTCAACTTTTGACCTGTTTGTTAGCGATGAATTTTATGTTTTTGTGATCGGGGACAATATCTTCTGTTGCAAAGAACGACGGATTTTGGGATCCTCACTAAATATTTTTGCGACACCAGTTCTAGTTACGAATCATACTTCATCACAAAATCCGTCGCTAAAAGGGTTTGTGATAGATTTTTAAAGGTTTAGTGACGTTTACACCACACACACACACACACACACATATATATATATATATATATATATATATATATATATATATATATATATAGAGTTCTCCACCAAAAACCAAAATAGTGCAAATGAACAATCGAGCTTCGAAAATAATAATTTAAAAAGTTTTACACTTGCTGTTTCTACTAAACCATTTTTATTGTAGACAAAAAAACAAGAGTTTAATTTATATACACAATATGTGTATACATATGTATTACATTATTTACCAATTATAGGTTGACACATCATTAAAAAGAAGTTACTCAATATGTAGTGTAATATATAAGTTTTACAAAGTATATAATAATTAAATCCAACAAACAAACTCTTAAGATATAAAAATAATATATCTATCGTAAATGGTGGTGGAAATGTAGCTAAACAATTCTGGTTAAAGTAGCCTAATGGAAGCAACCCATGAATTTCCCCAAAAAGTTGAAGCAAAGAACAACCATATGTATTGATTGAGCCGATTTGTGTTACACAAATTGTGGGCTTTGTGGCCGACCGTGAGATTAACCAAGGTTCTGGACACGTATGCACCCAAAATAAAGCTATGGCACGTGCTGACGTGTTTGAAGGATAGTTACACTTCATTCCAAAGCAAGCATATGGATTCATAGATCGGTCAGAATATTCAAACCGTCAATTCTTCCTTCAAATTCCCAGTATTTTCTTTGATTCACCGTACATCTGACTTTCTCATTGAAATTAAAAGTGCAAAATTAAAATACTAAACCTTAAATGAATCCCCTTTTCTCCAAAATTTACACCAAAGCTACCCAACATCACAAGACGATTATTAGTATAAATAACTGAAAACCCAAAGCAATTAAAACAAAACAAAACAATCAAATCAATTAAGGTAGCTTGTCGAAGGAGCCATGCAACGCTTACCAGCAAAGTTGTGCCGTAAAGGAGTCAAAGTTTTCATAAACCATCGAGGAATCGACACAAAGAGAAACGTAGCTGGGTTATTGTACGATAATCTTACGAGGATAGGTGTACGGTCGTTTTTGGATAGCATGAATATGAAACCTGGGGATAGGCTTTTTGATCATATTGATAAAGCTATTATTCGTTGTAAGGTTGGTGTTGCTGTTTTTTCTCCTCGTTATTGTGACTCTTATTTTTGTCTCCATGAACTTGCTCTTCTTATGGAGTCAAAAAAAAGAGTTGTTCCTCTCTTTTATGATGTTAAGCCGTCACAGCTTATGGTTAAAGACGATGGAACGTGTCCTGAAAAAGAACTTCGTAGGTTTCGTTTAGCACTTGAGGAAGCTAAACACACTGTCGGATTAACCTTTGATTCTTCAAATGGGTAGGTTCAAAAACACACACACACACACACACACACATGTTGTCTTTTTTTTTGTTGAGCTCACACACATGTTGTCTCTTGTCTTTTCTATTATTTTCTTTATATTTAATTTTGATGCGGTTTTCAGTGACTGGTCGGAGCTATTAAGGGATGCTTCAGATGCGGTGATCATGAATTTGTTGGAGGCAGAAGAAGAAGAAGAGAAGAGAAGAAAATGACGAGGCGACAGTGAATGGATCAATATGTTCACCACTGAATAACTATAATAACTATAATATAAATTTGTTTATTTTTTTGCATATGGGATCTAAAATATAAGAGAGACCATATGCTCACATCACTTAATTTTTTTTTGACAAATCACATCACCTAATTCTATGTATTGCCTGAATAGATTAATTAATTGACTCAGGCATCAATTCTTTTGTATTATTAAATTCTTTTGATCCCCTTTCATATTTTCTTAGCTTATAGAAATTGGATTGAACCAATTTAATTATTTGGTTAATTCTTTTGTATCCAATCCCATAATTCCGGATTTATTGTATTAGAATATGTGTAACAATTTCAAGTAAAATTCAATAAATTATTCTATATTTGTTTTTGTTAACATATACTGCTGTTTTTTTTTTACTGATTACAATTAGAATGTTTGAAAAATTATCACAAATCCGTAGTATAGTGGCCTAAAAGCTGCACACCTAATAGGAGGTATATATATATATACATATTCTTAACACACAAAATCTACTGAGTTGATGGCCGAAGGAGAGCCTAGCCGAACGAAGCATGGGCCCAGTCGAGTTCATGTGAGCCAATTTGCTTAAATTATGGACAAAGGGGAAGTAGGCTACAAATATGAAATGCCTCATTCTTTCTACTTTCTCCTATAATTTCTAGGTACGATCAAGAAGACAAGCTTCTGGGTTTCCTCAGCTGAAAATCATCAACTCTGAGGAGATTCAATCTGTGCAAGGCTTGCTAGGAGCTTCAAGAAGAAATACTTGCCAAGGGAGGCAAGCCATTCTCAAGGAGGTTAAAGAAGGCTGATTGATGTGCTTAAGATCAACCTATAGGCTAAAGTGCTAAGAGGATGGCTCTGCTTGTTGAGCATAGGCAGCTTGGCTAAGAGGTAACTCAGCTGAGGAGATAAATAGTTGAGGGCTCAAGTGCCAAAGATTTTGCAGCTGAAGGTACCATGGCTGAGGCCAAGGAGTTTTCTTTGAAAGCAAGTAAGCGTAGCACGTGACAAATTAGAACGCTGAGCGGTTGAAGAAGAGCATGAAAAAGATGCCTTAAAAATAGGAATGAGGTTTTCTACCCTCTTTTTGTACTAGTAGACGTTGTGGAGCTCTTCTCCTAATTTTTAGCGCGTGTGTGCGTTAATGTACGTTGATCTTAGCCGATGCAACAATGGTTAGTTATAGGCTAGTGTTAGTGGCCAACACACACACATAGTGGCGGATCCAAAACCCTGAGTCAGGGGGTGCAAAAAAATTTCATTATTAAAAATAGGCTAAATAACACTTTTGGTCCTTTATGTTTGCTCCAGATTTCACTTTGGTCCTTTATCTTTTTTTTGGTCCGTTTTGGTCCCTCATGTTTCGTTTTTGTTTCATTTTGGTCCCTCACGTTAGTTTTGACTAACGGACGCCACGCTGGCAGTTAACTGCTGACGTGGCGTCCATTTTTATTAAATGACGTGGCATATAAATGACATGGCGTCCATTTTAAAAACATAAAACATAATTTAAGAAATAATTAACACTACAAAAAAACTGGTCATTAGCGACGGACATTTCCCTCGCAAATTGACCAAAATCCGTCGCTAATGGTCATTTGCGAGGGAATTAGCGACGGACTGGTTCCCTCGCTAATTCCCTCCTCGCTACTGGGATTAGCGAGGGAATTTGAATCCCTCGCTAATTAGCGAGGGAATTTTCCCTCGCTAATTCCCTCGCTAATGACTGCAACTTTTCAGGTGATGGGACTCAGTTGCAGGGGTTGGTAAATGCGTAGGAATTAGCGAGGGATATTCCCTCGCTAATTCCCTCGCTAATGACTGCAATTTTTCAAAAAAAAAAATTACACGTGGTGGTGGTGGGGTGGTGGTGGTGAAGAGTAAGAGAGAGTGAGTGAGAGTGGTAGGAGGTATGTGGTGGTGGTGGTGTTGGAAGAGTGAAGAGAGAGGAGAGTGTGAGAGGAGGTGGTGATGATGGTGGTGGTGGTGGTGGTTGTGTGGTGGTGGTGGTGGCGTGAAGAGTAAGAGAGAGGAGTGAGAGTGGTGGTGGTGGGGTGGTGGTGGTGAAGAGTAAGAGAGAGTGAGTGAGAGTGGTAGGAGGTATGTGGTGGTGGTGGTGTTGGAAGAGTGAAGAGAGAGGAGAGTGTGAGAGGAGGTGGATATGATGGTGGTGGTGGTGGTGGTTGTGTGGTGGTGGTGGTGGCGTGAAGAGTAAGAGAGAGGAGTGAGAGTGGTGGTGGTGGGGTGGTGGTGGTGAAGAGTAAGAGAGAGTGAGTGAGAGTGGTAGGAGGTATGTGGTGGTGGTGGTGTTGGAAGAGTGAAGAGAGAGGAGAGTGTGAGAGGAGGTGGTGATGATGGTGGTGGTGGTGGTGGTGGTGGTGGTGGCGTGAAGAGTAAGAGAGAGGAGTGAGAGTGGTGGTGGTGGGGTGGTGGTGGTGAAGAGTAAGAGAGAGTGAGTGAGAGTGGTAGGAGGTATGTGGTGGTGGTGGTGTTGGAAGAGTGAAGAGAGAGGAGAGTGTGAGAGGAGGTGGTGATGATGGTGGTGGTGGTGGTGGTGGTTGTGTGGTGGTGGAGAGTAGAGGAAGAGGAAGGGTGAAGAGGAAGGGTGAAGAGTGAGTGAGTGAGTGAGAAATATGAGTGTAAACGGATTTAAGGAAAAAAAGAAAAAAAAATTGCGAGGGAATTAGCGAGGGAACTGTCCCATCATCTGAAAAGTTAACTTTAGCGAGGGAATTAGCGAGGGAACTGTCCCTCGCTAATTCCTGTGCATTTACCAACCCCTGCAACTGAGTCCCATCATCTGAAAAGTAAAAAAATTAGCGACGGAACTGACATTCCCTCGCTAATTTTTCCATTAGCGACGGAAATTCCCTCGCTAATGTCTAAAATTCCGTCGCTAATTCTTAAAAATACGACAGCCCCTATTCCCTCGCTAATTCCGTCGCTAATCCCAATTTTTGCGAGGGACCATTAGTCCCTCGCTAATTTCCGTCGCTAATGGCTTCTTTTTTTGTAGTGTAAAAACAACAACATTCAACAACAACATTCAGCAACAACATTCAGCAACATTCACTTCGTTTGTTTTCCTCTTATCTCGCAACAACATTCAGCAACTCTGGTTCTCACTCTTATCTCGCAGAAGGATGCTTCTTCTCACTTCGTTTGTTTTCCTTTCGTTTCAGCAACAACATTCAGCAACAACATTCAACATCTTCCTTTTGTTTTCCTTTCGTTTTCCCTCACCAACAACACCAACAATTTCGTTTCCGTCGTTTCGATTTCCAAGAAGATGAGAACTCAGATCTGAGAAAAACAAGTAAAATGGAAGAAGAACGAAATCAACCCATAAACACAATAATCTTCAACCCAAATCTGGAAAAAAAACAGATCTGAAATAAGATGAAGCAAGAATGAAACTTAAAACGAAACTGAGAAAAAAAAGGAAGATTAAGATGAAAAAAGAACAGATCTGAAAATAACAGACCCGAAACAAGAAGATGAAGACGAAAAAAAAATCTGGAAAAAAACCAGATCTAAAACATCATAAATACGAAGCAATAAGATGTGGGTGTTGGGGAAAATAAGAGGACAATGCTTATTCTCAATCCCACGTTTCTGAATCCTTAGCATGTTGTAGATTCTACATAACAAGAACAATCCCACGGTGCTGATGTGGGAGAGGGAGGTTATGTTTCTGGGAGAGGGAGAGTGAGAAAGGAAAACAGTTAATGGGTTCAATTGTTTTAATGTTTTAATTGAAATTAAATAAATGGGGTTTGATTTAAATTGAAAAACGAATTGCTGATGTGGAAATGAATGGAGGGACGCCACGTCAGCAGTTAACTGCCAGCGTGGCGTCCGTTAGTCAAAACTAACGTCAGGGACCAAAATGAAACAAAAATGAAACATGAGGGACCAAAACAGACCCAAAAAAAGATAAATGACCAAAGTGAAATCTGGAGCAAACATAAAGGACCAAAAGTGCTATTTAGCCTTTAAAATATTAGTTGATAGGATTGCTTAAATTTTTTTCAAATATCCTCACTTAGTTTACTAAAATTAGGAAATCAAATTATCTAACTCCAAATTTATTTAAAAGTAAATCACCAAATTAGTCTCTAAGTTTACACACTTTTTCCTATTTAAGTCCTGGAGCATATGAAATAAAAAGTAGTCTGTAAAAGTATGTGATATCGATAAAATTACTTCCTAAAGTTTTATAAATAGTCTCTTATTATGGAGATTAATAAGACAGATTTATCAAAAATTAGGTGCAAATTGGGAGCAAATTTAAAGATACCGGTACAAACTTAAAATTTCAGGGGGTTCAAATTTTTTTATATAAAAGTATTAGTACAGTTTTTCAAGCATTTTGTAAAGACACGGCCAATCAATCAAACTTACATTTTTCAAGCATTTTACTTTCTTTTTACTCACTTTTCCCGTTAAGTCTAGCTTTTAGATAGTCCTACACGCAATGGTGGACCTACCTTTGTTTCAGGGGGTTCAGTTGAACCCGCTGGAACAAAAAATTGTACTAGTACCCTCAATATAATTATTTTGAACCCCTAAAAATTTTAAATTTTCACCAATATTCTTAAATTTGCACCTAATTTTTATTAAATCTGTCTTATTAATATTCATAAGGGGCAATTTATAAAACTTTAAGAAGGAACTTTACCGATATCATATACTTTTAATAACTACTTTTTTTTTGACAAATTTAATAACTACTTCTTATTTTCATATATTTTAAAATTTAAATAGAAAATTACGTGTAAACTTAGAGACTGATTTGGCGATTTACTCTTAAATAAATTTGGGGTTAGATAACTTGATTCCTTAATTTTAGTAAATTAAGTGAGGATATTTTAAAGAATAAAAATTAAACAACTCTATGAACCAACATTTTTTATAATAATATTTTTTGTACCCCCTGGCCCAGGGTCCTGTGTCCGCCACACCTAGCCTAACACTCTTTGGAGTAGTTAGTGCCCATTACTAAGGAACACAATTCCTTCTTAATTTAGTGCAACCATTTGAAGAAAAGAAATCAAGAGTTCAAGCTTTTAGCCGATCCTCGGCTAAACAAAGGTTTGACACACATATAAATCCTTTAGTTTGTTTGCTTTAATAATATTCACTACAAGAAAAACGCGTTTTTCCAGCGGAAATTTGGCATTTCCAGGGATTTTTTCCGTCGGTAAACTTCCAGTGGAAAAAGTAGACTTTCCGACGGTTTTTTTTCCTCTCGTAACGTTTCCGGCGGATTTTTTAAAAAAATAAATTTAAAAAAATCCACCGAAAAACGCCTATTACCGATGGAAAAAATCCGCCGGTAATGTGCATTTCCGGTGGATTTTTTTAAAAAAAATATTTATTTTTTAAAAAAAAAACCCGCCGTAAATGCAATAAAATCCGCGAGAAGCGTCCGAAAAGGCCTATAAATAAAACTTTCTCCTACACTCTTCTCATTCTCTCATTTCACTATTTATTTCCATCTCATTCTCTTCTACATTTTCCCTATCTTATCTTTCTTCTTCTTTCTCATACTCTCCAATCTCCACAAATTTCTCTACATATATCTCTCTTCTACATTTCCCTTTTTTTCTTCCTTCTCATTTCTTCTCACTCCTGCATTCTTATTCCTTCTTACTTCTTCATTCTCATTCTCTCCTATATTATTACTTCTCGTATATACTCTCATTCATTCTTATTCCTTCTTATTTCTTCATTCTTGTTTCAAATAACCGATGTTAAATATCATTTTTAGCTTTTTTTGATACATTTAGCATCGGTTGTTTCAAATAACCGATACTAAATGTATCAAAAAATGACATTTAGCATCGGTTGTTTCAAATAACCGATGCTAAATGTCATTTTCAGCCTTTTTTGATACATTTAGCATCGGTTGTTTCAAATAACCGATGTCAAATGGATCAAATTAGCATCGGTTATTTGAAACAACTGATGCTTATAAATGTATCAAAAAAGGCTGAAAATAGTGATGAAATCGATATTTAGCATTGATTAGTTGAAACAACCGATGCTAAAGGTGGCTTTTAGCATTGGTTAAATAACCGATGTTAAATGTCCCACTTTTAGCATCAGGGGATTTAGCCTCGTCCAAAACAACTGATGCTAAATGTCTTTTCTGCACTAGTGTTTAATCACCCACTTTTTAAAAATTTGAGTATAAAGAAATTCTCAATTTTGAGTGACCAAAAATACAATTAAAAAAATGTGAGTACCTAATTGGGGAAAAGTAGAAGTTTGAACTTTGAAGATCAAATACGTGAATGATAAAATAGTGACCAAAAATACAACTACACTTATGATTTAATACTACTTTACAAAACATTTAAAATTCTGCACACTCACCACTTACACAACCATTATGGTAGCAATATGCATGCTACACCAAAAAGAAATTTCAACTAATTTTCCTAAGTTGCGAATATATGGCAAACCGCTCCGGGCGATGATTTGATACCGCCCACAGACTATCCTTATCAATGCCAGGAAGTTTAACCAGCAAATTCTGGGCTACTTCTGAATGATGATTTAAAACGCGTTGGCTTCTAAATCTATATTGAGGGCATGCATAATGCTTTGATTATACATTAGTATATATATTTAGGATCATTATCGTTATGTACTGAAAAATAATGAACAACCAATAGTAGTTGATCAGGAATATTGAGGTGGAATTAATCTGTTTTTTTTTTTTACGAAACATGTGGAACCGGTTGGTTAATGTTAACTTATTTTCGAATAACCACATAATGTGCTGCCTCCAATTTGGAATATAAGCAAACAAACCTTAATTTATGTTTGATAAAAAATATACTGAATAATGAATAACTTGGCAGATAGCGGATATATAAGCCAATAGATAGTAGATAAGTTATGGCAGATGAAGTGATAATGAATAAACTATCGGATTGAATTTAAAGTGTTTGGTAAAATTAGCAGTTGAAATAGCTCGTAAATATAAAATGACATAAATGGATATTTGTAATTAATGATAAAAAATGAGAGAGAAGATTCATATAATGGAGGATAAGTAAGGAATTTAATTAAAGTGATAAGGGTAAAAATGTCAGAAAAAATGAAATGTTATAACCTATAAACTCAAACGATACTCCAAGGTAACCCAGGGGGTGTGGTTGAGCGGTTGGGGCTCATCCTCCCTTAACCAAGTGTCGAGGGTTCGATCCTCACCTTGGGTATGGAGCAGCTTTAAATCACTGGGTCAGCTGTCTCACTCTTCGAGGTGCCTCCAATCCAGCGAGGGGATTAGTCACTGCGTTCGGCGGTCGACAAAAAAAACGATACTCCAAGGTAGCATTTCAAAAACTGCAATAAGCAAGTGAAAAATGCTATGTACGGGTCATTCCAAACTACTACAAAGAGTTTATCCGCTATAAGCTAGCGAATTGACCTTACCAAACAGAGATTTACAAAAAGCTTATCTGCTGTAAGCTATTTGCTATAAACTAGCGAATTAACATTGTCAAATAGATCGGTCTTATACTTAATGGTCCAAAACATAAGCAAGTTTGAAACTAATTTTGCTACATTTAACGTTATTTTTTCCATGATACCTCTCGTTTAATTCAAGTGTCAGTGTGTTACTTGTGGTTGTTAAACTGTTGAATTATCTCTTAAACTCTTACGAGTACGACTCTTGGTCACAAAATCGAGTCAACTAGCAGGTAATCTCTCTTTTTCGTAAACTTGTACGAGTTTAAATAAACTCTGATAAAATTGGTAAACTCTTGATTTCACTGCAAGTTTACGAGTTTACAAATTTACATTAATTTGGCCTTAAAATATAAATTATTTGTCAATATTGTTAGCTACTTAAGTTGAATTACCTATTTGATGAGGTATATTAATTTGGATTCATAATGTTAATTTTACATTTTCAATACTATTTTTGTATTTTTATTCAACTAATAATAAAGTGCGTAACTAAAGATTACGAGTGTTAGGTCAAATTAGTTCTTGTTTTTTGAATTTTTTTCATTTTAATAATTATGTTTCTATAAATTAATGTATGATTTAGCCATTAATGCGGTATGATCTTATCTAATAATAATATACTAATACACTTTAAGGCTAAATTATAGTTTTGGTCCCTCTATTTTCAAAAATTCAGACATTTGGTCCCCCTATTTTAAAACTCAGACATTTGGTCCCCCAATTTTAAAAAATCAAATACATTTAGTCCAAAGAGGGACCAAATGTCTTTGATTTTTTAAAATTGGAGGACCAAATGTCTTTGATTTTTTAAAATTGAGGGACCAATCTTTGATTATTAGCCATAAAAAACTGAAAATTCCTCTTGGGACTAAATGCCTTTGATTTTTTAAAATTGGGGGACCAAATGTCTGAGTTTTAAAATAGGGGGACAAAATGTCTGAATTTTTGAAAATAGGGGGACCAAAACTATAATTTAGCCTTTTTAATATTGTGGTTTGCTACTTGCTTAATTGTAGAGTTGGATTATTGTTGTGTTAACCTATATTAAATCATGTATATATGTAGGTTTCTTTGATAGTAGGTAGACTCTAACAAAGTTATGAGTCGAGTCTACGAATCGAGTCTACATATGTTTCACGATAGTCTCTCGAGTTTGACAATATTTTACTACTATTTTCAATAACATGATTTATTGATATGAAACAAATTCCCATGTAGGAATAAGGTTAAATTGGGAAGTGTAGTTAAATTTTTTGAGTAGACCAATAAAAATAAATGATAATAACTAAATTCTTAATTTATGTGTGACAATATTGTTTTTTGTTTATATTTAGAATCAGAGGGAGTATTTGTTTTTGCCACTTGAATTCAAATCAGATAGTTGAGGCAAGTTAAAATTTGGATAAACGAAATTATATATATATATATATATATATATATATATATATATATATATATATATATATATATATCACCAGTGCGCTGCACGGGTATAAATTTTTTTAAACATAAATTATAAAAAATTTGGTACGTAGCGGGGATCAATAAAATTTTATTTAAATTATAAAGGCATTTTTATCAACTAATCAGTATTACGGAGTGGGGCCAATCAATAAGTTTCTGCAAATCAGTATTACGTAGTGGGGATCAATAAGTTTCCACTAATCATTTCAACAGTATTTTCGTTGACTACATTATATCATTGGAAGATCATGAATAAACACCATATGGTTCGGTGGGATTCGCTATATAACTATATATTATTGTCAATGATTATGTAACAAAATTTGTATTACATGATTGTTTCCTCAATATGTACATTAAATTTCTTAAGCTATGATCATTCCATTGACTAAATCAGGTTGATCTTATAATCAAAGGTATATTTCTACAAATATTGTTAAATAATGGACCATTTATAAAAACTAAATCTGAGATACATATTTCCCATCCTCCTTCTATCGGATTTCATTGATGTAGCATACATGCTGAGTTGAATCTATATATATATATATATATATATATATATATATATATATATATATATATATATATATATATATATATATATATATATATATTAATTTTCTACATCACTAAAAAAGCAATGATACCTCTTTGTCGACTAACACCATTTCTATGGCAACAGGTTGGTTCCCACCATGTGTTGAATACACGTACCACCACTTTCTGAGTACCCTAACCACGATGGAAGAGTTTTCATGGTCCGGATTGAGGTTAGCTAAGGACTCGACCTTCTTATGAGGAACAACAGTCATCTTGCTTGATGAGGCCATCGGGTTGATGAGTTGTGAGAAGGAACTGTTTTCGCACAGAATTTTTTAGGCGGCAGGATAATTGTGTTTCAGGTAACTTACTTTTAGGTCTTATTTGTTCTGTCCTATCCAATTTATAAGGCTGATTCACAGGTAAAAATTTAATGATGATTACCAAATGAGTGTTATGATAGCAAGTAATCAGCTAAAATTGCTAATCCTGAGTGTCTTATAATCATATCATATTTGGTAAATAGTTGATATAGTACATAATTTCCTGATGCTATTTTTTAATGCTGATCCATAATCTATGCCTATGAATTTCGGCCAATTTAACATGTCCCGGCATTAATACACGAAATTTCTTAGGGTTTTAATGGCAAATTGTTTATTGTAGAATTACTCCATTTCTAATCAAATTAGCAAGTTTAATGTCTTTATTAACCCTAAACAATTATAAAGCATATGCTTGATGCGGGGGTTATTGACTATGAGGAATCAAATAAATGGTTTTGAATCTATATTATTTTTCTAATGCCGTAATGTTTACTACGAAAAATATAGATATTTGGGTTTGGATAGGAGATTTATTTTATTGAATTATGAACTATGCAAATTAGAAGGGATTTTCGAGTATACTAAATAAATTTTATCATTTATTTTAATTCCGTTTTTATAACTTTTGATTTATTAAACTTCTGTTCAAAAATATTATTTATTATTTAAAAAAATATAATTAATTTTAATACCGTTTTTGCTTTTGGAGGCTTTTTTTATAATTTACTTGATAACTTATTCTACAATTGGAGAATTATTTTATAATTTACATTATTTCAAAAATATAATGAAATAATTGGAGACAACGATTCATAGGGTTTAGTCACAAAATATATAATGGGATTAGTTGAAGCAAACACAGTTATATCTATGAAATATGATAGAGCTTAGTGAATGTATCTTAGAGAAGATGGAATGGTATGCTCCAATGTAAATGATATTATAAAAAACTATAACATGCCAAATTTGTAACTATTGATGTTTGGGACCAATGACAATAGCATTAGTATTCAAAGTTGTCAGCTACATTTTTTTGGGCGCGTAAACCCTCTTCCCAAACCCGAAATCACGAACAATTGGTAATGGGTTGTAAGATGTGTGATTCATCCTCATCGTAGAACTTGTAGTCATTGTTGGTATAGTGAGAGATGTTACATGACGATAGTAACGATATTCCTACATGGATAATAGGAAATTATTTCATCTATTACATGACGATAGTAACGATATTCCTACATTGACGATAGTAACGATTCCTGCACAAATCGAAGTAAGTTATATGGAAAAAATTGAACAAAGTTTGAACAATAAATCAAGATAGTCGTGAAAGAATGCCCATTTTAAAAAGTTACATGTGGTAAAGGTCGACGGTGTAGGTGTTGGAGGTTAACATTGTTGTTGTGTATAAGGAATTCTTCATAGTCACATACGGTTTCTTCCATTGAAATCTGGTTCCAAATGGTGATTTGTTTTTTTGCAGGATTGATGGTTGAATCCTCAACTTGTTTTACGGATTACTTTTTGTTGTGACAACAGCCAGATCCATTGTTACTTGAAGGGTGCGAATTAGTATTAATGGCACATTATTTTCGGCCAAAATATTAGTATTGCTTTAGACTATTTTTCAAAACCATTTATATGTGAAAAGAATCTTTTAAATGCTAAATATTACCATTTCTTCATTTAATCGTGAGAGATTAAAACCATTTGTATAACGTTTTGTCCATGATTCTGGGTCCTTTAATTCAGTATTGATTCTGGGTCCTTTAATATATAGCAATCAATTTATATTTCCAGGATTAGCATTTTTTTCAGTCAACCGAATTTACAGCTCACATTTACAGCTAGGTGTGCTGGCATGGTGCCACCTATTTTTCTGATTGATTGCGTGGATTTTTTATGGGATGCTCGCCTGGACTGCTGAGGTGGATCATTCCTGTTTGTATATGATTATGATTATGATTATGATTATGATTATGATACGATTATGAATATGATATGATTATGATATGATTATGATTATGATATTCTTATATTTTGACTAGATATCCTCACAAGGATTGATTGTAAGAATAAATTACTGATTGAATATGTTTTGTTTCTTGGAGTGCAATTTGGCTCGGTTGTCAACCAAAATAATTTCATACCAAGTAGGTAGCTCAGTTGGCGAGCTAAAGGATACTGAAGGAGTGCACTAAAGGAGTGCAAGAAGGAGGTCCCGGGTTCAAACCCCAGAAACTAACATTTCCCCCACCGCCACTAACATTGCCTATAAAAAAAATTTCATTCAAAAACTGCAATGCATAATTCAATTACTATTAATATAAGATGTCAAAAATAATACTATTATTATAATGAAATATATTTTACTAAATCTCTATGCTTTTTTTTTTGGTCATCAAAGATATGGCTTTCATTAGATGAAATGGGCGAAGCCCAACCACAGCAACACAAAGGAAATAACAATTTTGGGCTCAGAACAATCCAGGCTCAAAACCTAAAGTCAAACAAGAAAAAACAATAAAACAAGAAATCTGAGAGAGACAACATAACAAAACACAAACGCTAAAATAGCAGAAAGCGAAAATAGATCCACCATTTGCAACGACTCCGAGAACAGGGAAGAAATTCAACAATCAAAACCCATCTTGAACCAACATCAAACTAAACACTTCTATGCAAGCAATCTTTTTGAAGGAGAGATCGAAGCACAAACGGAGGGGACAAGATCCAATTAGATGGAAATGAGTTTGTTGAAGCCAGATTCGCCACACAGTCCGCGACGCAATTTCCACTACGATTGACCCAAAGAAAGGCAACAGAGGTAAAGTTCTTATTAATCTCTATAATATCACGCACAATCATCTGAATCTCACCCCTTGATTTGATCCCTTTGCATGTTTCAATCAATTCGAGAGAATCCGATTCAAATTCAACATCGCAGATACTGAGGCTAGCAGCAACCAAAGATGCTTCACGGAGGGCAAGAGCTTCGGCAACAAGAGGGGAAACAGCAAAGATTCTCGAGGTACTCCCTATAACAACTTTGCCATATTTATCTCCAGCAACAACACCTGAAAAACCTTTTCCTGACTTCAAATCATATTGTGCATCTGAATTAAACTTGATAGAGCTGTTTTTAGGAGGACTCCATTTAGGCACAGTTCTCCTATTGCAGCTAGATAAGTTTGAATGATGAGATGAAGTAGAAATAGGAGTTAACATTGTATTGCAATTAACTTTAATTGCAAACAGAGTGTCATTAGGAATAGGATTCTTATCCTCAAAACATTTAGCATTCCTAGTTTTCCATATATTCCACAGAGCTATCATAATATTACAAATTAACCTCTTTTTATCTTCACCTGAGCACCAAGTGGCTTGTAAAATAGAATCAAACCATTCCCCAAAATGAGTAATATTGTAAGAATTAGGCACAGGACATAGCTGAAGACCAAACCAAACTGGAGTTGTCCACGGACAAAGGAACAAAAGGTGTTCTATAGATTCCTCTTGTAGGTTACAAACTGAGCAGATAGGAGAAGAAGAGATTCTTCTCTTAACCAAATTGAGAGTTGTACTGATAGCATTGTGTTTAAGTCTCCAAACAAAATGCTTAATCCTCCCAGGTACTCTAGCACCCCAAATTTGATCCCAAGCTTCTTCAGAATGAATATAAGAGGTAGATGGATGCATCAGAGAAGCCTCCAAAATAACCCTTATGACTTTGTATCCAGATTTAACACTATAAACTCCATCTTTAGAAAATGGCCAATAAAACTTATTAGTAGAATCAAATAGACTAATTGGAGTTTGTAGGGCTCCAATAGCACTGTTAGATGAAAGATTAAGTTTTAAAGCATTTAAATTCCAAGGTCTAGGAGAAGAATGAATTAACTCTTGAACATAGGTAACATTACTCCCTGGTTTAGTATTAGCTAACAGACCGGTAGCTAACCATTTGTCATTAGAAATGCTAATATTATCTCCATTTCCAATATTCCATCTCCCTTGATTTTTTAACAAATCCCTTCCATGAAGAATACTTCTCCAAACTCAAGATATCTCGGCTTTAGGTTTAACAGACTAGAAATCATCTCTTGAATAGTAAATGCCTCTCAACATAATAGCCCAGTATTCATTTTGACTATGTAAGCATCTCCAGGCTTGCTTTGAAAGGAGAGAAGAGTTCTGACTAGAAAAATCCTTGAAGCCCATCCCACCTTTATTTTTACTACTACACATAAAATTATAGGATTTCCAATGAATACCCCTAGAGTTAATTTTTGAACTCCACCAGAAATTTGCCACTGCAGAACATAAAGATTGGCAAAAATTCTTTGGTAACCTTACAATTGACATTATATAGGAAGGAATAGCTTGAATAACAGATTTAATCAAAACCTCCTTCCCAGCCTGAGATAGAAATTGTTCCTTCCACCCATCTACCTTAGATAACACTCTCTCCTTAATCCAAGCAAGAGCTTGAGTTCTAGAAGTTCACCACTCAGCAGGAACTCCTAAATACTTGCCAGGAGTATCCCAAATAGGAATATGTAATGCTTCAGATAGTGAATTCTTTAATTGATGAGAAACAGAAGCACCACAAATAAGACCTAACCTCTGTAGATTAATTCTTTAACCCGAAACACTAGTGAAATCATTCAAAATAGCCACAATTTGATAAATTTCATCTAGACCAGCCTTTCCAAATATTAGAGCATCATCTGCAAAAAACAAATGGGTTAGAGTAGGGGCCTTAGGAGCCAATTTAAGACCTTGTGTGAGACTATCAGTGTTTGCCTTAGATAAAAGCCTAGAGAGAACATCAAAGACTAAGATAAATAGGTAAGGAGATAAAGGATCTCCTTGCCTAAGACCACATTTAGGAATAACAGCACAACTTCTAGCACCATTAACCTGATAAACATAAGAAACAGAAGAGACTAGAGACATAATAATCTTGACCCAACACAAGCTGAAACCAAAGGATAATAGAACCTCTTTAAGAAAAGACCAGTCCACCCTATCATATGCTTTGTTCATGTCAACCTTGATAGCAAAACCATTACTAGCAATAGAATTTTTCTTTTTAAGATAATGAAAAGCCTCTTGTGCTACTACTAGATTGTCTTGAATCAATCTACCCCCCACAAAGGCACTTTGTTGAGGAGAGATAAGAGAGTTTAGAAAAGGTTTGAGTCTAGAAACAATAACCTTAGAGATGATCTTATATATAAAATTGCAACAACTAATTGGTCTCAACTGGCCAATTTCCTCAGGATGTGGAATCTTAGGAATTAAGGCCACTAAAGTGTCATTAACTGAACCCCCCAATTGACCAGTAGAAAAGAAAATATTAATAGCCTCAACAACATCTAGCTTAATAATTTCCCAATTTTTCTGATAGAATAAACCATTCAACCCATCTGGCCCAGGAGATTTTAAAGCACCCAGAGAAAAGACAGCATTCTCAATCTCTGAAATAAGAATAGGAGACATCAACTTCAAATTATCCTCTTCAGAAACTAAGATAGGAACAACATTAAGACAATGAGATACTATAGGAACAACAGGGACATAAATAGATTTGAAGAAATCCTCTATAGCCTTAGTAATAGCAAACTGACCCTCCACCCAACAACCATCTTTGTCTTTTAATCTGTAAAGCTTATTTCTATCCCTTCTTTGAACTGTAGTAGCATGAAAGAAACCAGTATTTTTATCTCCCAGCTTCAGCCATTTTAACCTAGATCTTTGTCCCCAATAATTCTCCTCTTGCTTCCATAATAAATCCACTTCTCTTCTAATCCAATTAATCTCCTCCAAATTAGAACCATTATTACCAACATTAGCTAATACTTGTAATCTAGTTTTTAACTTGGATATTTCAACAGCTGCATTCTTAATAGTAACTTTACTTCAAGATTGAAGTGATCATTTACAATTCCTAGCTTTAACAGTTAACCTCTCCCAGCCACCCTCAACAGAGCCATTATTAACCCAACCATCAGAAACCACTTTTCTACAATCATTATGATCCTCCCAATAACTTTCATACTTAAAGAATTTTGGACATTTAATAGGAGGATAGGGGAGAAGCACAATAGGGGAATGATCAGAGTTGAGAATTGGAAGACCAATACCTGTAGCATGAGGCTACATAGATCTCCAACCCCAGTTAACCAAAATCCTATCAATCCTTTGATAAGTCACAATGCCATCTCTAGGATTGCTAGCAAAAGTGAACTTGTTACCCTTCAAATCCAAGTCCAATAAGTTACCAGAGTTCAAGGATTCTCTAAAAAGAGCCATCCTTATAGGAGCCACAGATCTTAACCCATCATTTTCAGTGATAGAACATATCTCATTAAAGTCACATATACAACACCATGGCCCATTTCTCCTTGGCATAAGATTCAACAATTTTCCCCATAAATGTTTTCTCATATCAAAAGTAGGATTACCATAAACACAAGTTAACATAAACATATTTCCAGTCTTTTTTTCCTTTATCACTGAATGAATATAGTTTATAGATGAATCTAAAACCTGAACATCATACTCATTATTCCAAAATAATCCAAGACCTCCAGAAGTACCTACTGCAGGCACACAAAACAGCTTTTGAAACTTCAGCTTCCTTCTAACTCTTTCAACTCTAGCAAGTTGAGCCCTTGTCTCCATAAGGAACATAATTGACGGCTTGTGACACTTCATTAGTTCCTGGATCTCCCTACTAGTCGTGGATGCCGCCAATCCACGACAATTCCAACTAATTATAGTCATATTACTGTTGGGGGCATGGGAAGACCCGCCTCCTCAGTCATTTCTTTTTCAGCAGTAAATATAAACCCATCAATCACAGCTACCACTCTAGCTTTCTTCACACTACCACTTTTACCACTATCATGATCAGCATTAGTTAAACATAGCTTGTGAACCTCCCTGCCACGTTTAAGATTAAGACCCATAGCTAAACTGTTACTTAAAGCTTCCTCCACCCTTGGTGGAATACTGTTACTGTCTTCTTCTTTATCTTCAAATTCATCGTTAGGTATTTCAACATAGTAAGGTTGGTTTCCTTCAAAGTGAGGTAATTCATAGTCTCTGCAATCAAATTTATGGAAAATCACCTTAGCCAAAGGGATAGAATCCTCATTAACATTCATATCACTATAGTTCATATTTCCATCCCTATCTTCATTTGTTGAACAATTAGCTTCATTACTAGCTTGACCCTCTTCATATGAATTACTCTGAGGTTGGTAATTTCTCTGCCTTTGACTTCCAGAACCATCATAACTATTTCCCTGAAAAGCTTTTGGTTTAAAAGCAGTGAGAAATTGGCCATATTTAGGTCTATCTTTGTTATTAGCTGCCATTATCACTGGTTTTCTGCATTGTCTGATATCATGCCCAAATTCACCACATTTAAAACATAGACCTTGAAGTCTCTCATATTTGAAATGCACCCATACTCTAGATTCATCAGATTTTTGAATCCAACATCCAGACCATAAAGGTTTTCTTATATTTATAGAAACCCTAGCTCTTATAAAATGAGAAGGAGTACCACCTCCAAGCTTGAAGGGATCATCAACCTCAATCACCCTCCCCACTTTCCTCAACAAAATGACAGCATTAGCAGGGTTAACATCTTCAAATGGTAACCCATGGATCTGAATCCAGAATACAACTTGATCAAAGTTTATATCAGCAAAAGCTACACTTTCCTCCCATCTTTGTAGACTCAATACTTGATTCATAACAAACCAAGGAGCTCTCTTGAGCACTTCTTCAGCATCTTGAACAGTAGGAAAAGTAAATAGAAACTTATTTTCCCCCATCTCAGTGATATACAAGCCTTTGTACTCTTCCCATGTTTTAAACATTATACTTCTAAAAGCTTTTTTATTCAGAACTTTGTTAGAAATAACTTGCCCCACTATTGCTCTCAAAGCATACTCAATATTATTTTTTGATGCAGGAACAAGATTTTCTACTACAACTTCACGCTCATCTTCAGGGAGATTCGAAGAAGTAAACTCAGACATAGTGTTTTGAAACTGACACAACGAAAGACTACTACTAAAAGAAACTAACAGAGACAGAGATGATACCAGATGTAGAGAAAGATAAGGAAACAAGCAAACAGAAAGGATACAAGAAGAAGAGAAGAAACTATAGATACTTAACAGGGATTTAAACAAGCTGAAGAAAAGATGAAAAATTTTTGAACTAAACTATAGAGAACAGACCATACTAACACTTAAAATCACTTTCTTCAACAAAGATGAAATGATTTTAGATGTAGTAAACATTGTAATCCTAGAAACTCTATTACCAAACTATGCTCTTTAGTTCTTTTTTGCACTTTTGCTCTTTTGACTCAAAATATATAAAGACTCATTTTGCTTATCATGATTATAGGAGACAATAAGTTCTTACCAAACAAACTGGAAAAATTTATGGTGAAGAAGATAATCCAGTACTCATGAATCGAAGCAAACTAAGGATAAGCTTTGAAAATTATACAATAGATACCCAAACAAACCAGCAAGTAATACCTTTTACCAATAGTACTTTCCATTAAAAACTTGACAGCAATCCAAACATATCAACATATCAGATATTAGTACAAACCTAGATATTAACCAAAAGGTAATATCCAACCCAAAACCCCTTTTTGATAATAAAACCCTAGCGGACCAATAAATCTCTATGCTTGAAGGATTACGTTAAAGGATTTCGTTAACTAATGGCACTTGTGGGCTCTTCTTTACATGGGCTGCATTTTGGGCCGAATTAATATGTCTCTCACGGGCTCGTGGTTCTTCAAAAGATTTGAAGGGGGTGCGTTAGTATACAAGAGTGCGTTAGTATACAAGAGTAGGGGGGTCTGCAACAGTACCAGTAAACTCTAACCACACCACAAACCATATTGTACCGTTGTTAAAAGTCCATACCACTTCCGGCCCAATTCTTTTAGTAAAAGATCCAGAAATGGGTTTTTTTTTCGTACCCCCATCATTTCACCATCTCGAGCAATCTGCTCAAATTGTAATGAAACCACATTCATTAAATCCGAAAAAAAATTTGAGGTTCTCGGGACCTCAAAATCTCAAATTCCATCATTTACTATTTTTTATTAATTGTTTTAATTTTTCATAATTTCCAAAAAATCTAAAAAAATTTGCATAAACTTATTTTGGTTTTATTAGATTTTTAGTGGTGTTTTGATAATTTTTGGATTAGTTTTGACTCTTTAACGGATTTTTAGTAGCATTTTTATAGCCTTTTTTTAAAAATTTAAATAAAAAACAATTATTTTTAATAACAAAATCGGATTTACCTTAGGTGGGGTAAATCCGAATTCCTTTTTTTAGGGAAATCGGATTTATCTACCTACTAGGTAAATCCGATTTGAAAAATAACAAAGCGGATGTATCCCCATCTGAGCTAAATCCGCTTTGTTATTTTTAAAGTCGGATTTACCTATTAGGTACCCCCATTTGAGGTAAATCCGCTTTGTTATTTGGGCAGGGGTATTTTCGAGATTACGGTATTGGGTGGGGGTAGATGGGAGTTGATGAGGTATAAAAAAAAAACCCTCCAGAAATATAGTATTTCCGTTTTGGAAACCGGGACAGAATATGGTGTACCACAAAAATGAGAACTATTAACTTTCCCCTTCAAAGTTCAGCCTCTGCTACAAGGTTTTAAAAACCGGACCGGACCGGCCGGTTGGTTCAACCCCATTTGAACCGCAGGCCAAAGAACCACCCAGAACCGGAGAAGAACCGGATAGAACCGCCAAGAACCGCTTTGAACTGGGAACCGAACCAGGTTGAACCGGGTTGAACCGCCCGAAATGCAATTTTTTATTTTTAAATTTACTTTTTTCTCCAAAATTTAATATTTTTTATTTTTTATTTAATAAATTACTTATCCGGTTCAACCATGGTTGAACCGATTGAATCATGAACCGGAGGTCTCGCCGGTTCGATCTCCGGTCCGGTTTTAAAAACATTGCTCTGCTGCATAATATCACCTAAAACTGAAAAAATACAGCACAACTCCGTAAAGAGAATAATACACCACAACTCCGTACCACCTCCGCCTCCTGCTGGAATCACGCACCGCCTCCCATTGGTTCTCTCTCTTCTCTCTCTGTTTGCTGCTCTCTCTCTCTCTCTTAGATCTATTTCTCTTTCTTTGCTTGTCTTTCCTCTTTCGGACAGTTGGACCTGTTTCTTATGCAATGGGTGGTGGTTGGAGGAATTTGGAAAATCTAATGTGAGCCGTCCGATTAATTGATGAATGGAGTGAGCTCTTTCTTCTTCTGATCAGTTGTATTTGGCGGAGCCTCTATAGATATTGGTCGATCAGGTCAGAAACAATTATTATATTAGGGAGTATTAATTAATTAATTAATTATAAAAGTCTGTTAGCCACTTGAAAGCTTGCTTACCTCGTCAACAGCATACCCTCCAACCACCCATTTCATAGAAGGCCATAACACACCTGACATCACAACCAGAGATTACAAACACAAATGAAAGACAAAACACAAGGGATTACGAAACGTGATCATCAAATTCAAAAGAAAGAAGAAGAGCACGTGCACACGTGCCATCTATCTATCCTTGGACTCTGATCCTCTCCATTTAATGGAGGGTTCCATTTAGAGAGAGAGTGACACAATAAATATTTTAATATTATTTTTAATAAATATTTTAATATTATTTTTAAAATAATATTTTAATATTATTTTTAAAATAATATTAAAATATTCATTGTGTCTCTCTCTCTCTACAAATGGAACCCTCCATAGAAATGGAGAGGATCCTGATCCTCTCTCTAGTCTCTCTCACTTCAAGTTCAACAATGTTTATTTGTGTGAGCAGTGTGGGGTCCTACACTCCCATTGCTGCATAAGAAAAGCATGAAACAAAAGTGTATTGGCAGTTCCAAATTCCCTCTTCACACAACCAACCAGCCAGCCCACCATTCTCATTCTCTTTCCTCTCCTCCCTACACGTGTCACAACCATACCCTCCCCCGTTTGGTACATTAAAAATAACCCTCTCTCACCCTCTTCTCTCCCAACCTTATTTTCTTCGATTCACCAAATAAAAAGAAAAGAAATAGAAACCCTCTCAGTTAAAAGAAAAAAAGTCACAAAAAATTGTGATATCTGCATGAGAAGGAGGGAAAATTGAAAACTAGCATGGATTCATCTTCAGCCTCCCAGTTTCAACAACAACAACCACAACTTCCTCCTGGGTTTCGATTCCACCCAACAGATGAAGAACTAGTGATTCACTATCTCAAGAAAAAAGCAGATTCTGCTCCTCTTCCTGTTTCCATCATAGCAGATATTGATCTTTACAAGTTCGATCCTTGGGAGCTACCAAGTATGAAACTTCATCACACCCCATTTTTTCTTTTCCTTTTTTCATTCAAACCCACTTCATATTTTCCATGATTGTTTCTTTTTTTTTGTTTTGTGTTTGTAGGTAAGGCAACGTTTGGTGAGCGAGAGTGGTATTTTTTCAGTCCAAGGGATAGAAAATACCCAAATGGAGCGAGGCCAAACAGAGCTGCAACTTCTGGATATTGGAAAGCTACTGGAACTGATAGGCCTATATTAGCATCTGATGGACATGGCAAAGTTGGTGTTAAGAAGGCTCTTGTTTTTTATGGTGGCAAGCCTCCTAAAGGTGTTAAAACTAATTGGATTATGCATGAGTATAGGCTTCCTGATAATAATCATAATTCCTTAAATTCTACCTCAAAATCACCTTCTCTGGTTCCTGATCCTACACACACTACCAAGAAGAACTCTTTGAGGGTATGTATGCATGCCTTTATCTATATATATTTTTTAGAAATGTCATATGGTACGAAACGAAAGCTACGAAAAACACCGAAAACCCACCGATTCTCTGTGTTGTGTTATGCATAACCTATTAAAAAAAACATCTTTCGTTACTTTCTTTACGTAAAGTGTATCGGTGTTTTTATTATGGTTTAGCTATTCATAGAGTATCCCAACACTAACAAAAGATTTATTTTTACTTATGCTTAAAAGCAAATTTTGCACTAGCTAACGTCGAGATGTCATTGTGGAAATCAAACCCAGGAGCAACGGGTCGATCCCTAGCTTATCTACTATAGTTACTAAAACAAAATTGAAATTTCAACAAAAATTAATAGAATAATTTTTTTCTCTTTAACTTTATTGGTAATTTAACTTTATCTAATAATGTATATGAATCATATATATAGTCCAATTATTTGTTCCATTTTATTGAATTTTTAATTGAATTAATATATTTTCTGTGTGTTTTGGATAGCTTGACGATTGGGTTTTGTGCCGAATATACGAGAAAAGCAACAGTAATAGCCTTCCATGGCTATCCTTAATGGAGCAAAATAAGGAGCTTTCTACGGAGTCTATGTTTCCAATGGGACTTGAAAACAATGACAACTTCTTCAATGGAATCTTAGCAGCTGATCAGAGCATGCAAAATGGTTCTGATAATTCAAAGGTAAACTTTCCTATGAAAAGAGAATTGCCATCAGAGTTTTGGAATGTGGACACTGCAGGATCATCTTCTTCAACTAGGCGATTTCATTGTGACCCTAATGTGGTGGAACATAATTCCTTTGTTTCTCTGCTTAGTCACCTTCCACAGAGCACAGCGTTTCACTCAAATGCACTTCAACAGTTTCATCTTCCAAGCCTAAATTGGAACGCTTAAATTAGTGTGTTTGTGTTTTGCCTATAGAATATAGAATTATAAATATATATACTAGCTGTACATAATGCAGCTTCTTTTGAGGGTTTATTAAGTCTTAATTTAGGTCTTGTTATTTTGATTTTTGAGTTTTGACTGCAACTAAAACATACATGATCAGAGGGAGCTTATGAGTGTGCCTGTATATCTAGCTATGAATTTTATCACTGAGTTTATACTAAATTTGACACGATATTTATATATCAAAAACCAAATAAAATATTGAGGATAACTTATTTGTGATGAATTTACTTATGTGAATGACTTCTGCCAAAGAATTTTATGAATAAAGTGCATGTGAACACTTTAAAGTGTATTTATATGAAATGAAATATGAGTACTCATTTGTAGCGCAAAAATTTTTATCTGATAATTAGAAAACAAGATGAATGGTTTATTGGTAAATGTTAGTGGTTAGTAATTAGTTAGAGGATGAGAGAAATATCTGTCTCTAAGATTGGACCCGAACTCCTTCATACTGTTTCATTTTCCTTAGTTCGCCAACTTTCTTAGGATCTATGGTTTCTCCTTTTGTTTACAACCACTAATCAAGGCCATATGAAATGCTTGCAATGTTGCATAATACAATTTAAAGTGATAATAAGGAGATACATTCCTTGTACCAAAATTATAAATTCATCTCTTAATTTTTTAAACATATACAACCTTGCACATATTAAATTTTGTTAAATATCTATTTTTTTAAAAAATGTAATTAAGTATTTTCATCAGCATTAAAAAATATATTTAAGACAGAGAAAAATGAAAAATTGACACAGAAATCAACACAATTGTGTCAACCTGGTCCCTTATAATTATTAATATTTTAAAATAGTCTCAATAATTAAAAAATAATCAAATCGATGCTTTCAAAATAAAGCCCTCCTTTTTTTAAATAACTATTGTTATCAAGAATTTTCAATTAAAAAATATTATTTTGAAATTATATTAATATTAGAAACTAATTTGTCCTGACTCTATAATTTAAAAATTAATTGGTGATTCACTTTACGCATGATCATAATTTTCTTCACCAGAAGAAAAATATTAAAATGAGCAGGATACATATCCTTAACTAGATAATTAAACCTAGAACCTTAGGGGCCTTTCAGATGTCTTACTTATACCGTACATGTTGATGCGTGATAGCACGTCCAAAAGCAAAAATGTCAAAGTTGGTGAGATTATCACATTAAAAATTCCTTCTTCTAAAAGTACTGAAAAAATGCCTTGTATGAAAGCATTATTGAAACAAACTATTTTGGATTTTACTCACTTAAGATAGTTATTTCTGGAGTAGCAAAAGATATTTATTTCTTTTCTTAAAATTTAATAATGAAAATAACTTAAAATTCACTTGTTTGGAAATGGAGAGTGTAAAAAAAATGTAGAAAGCCATCCTTATTAGTATTATTATCGTAAATTTTAATTCTATCTTTTATTGTATTGAGTGGAATGTAAGTAATTTTTTCTTGGCTATGTATATATCAAAACCAATCTTGAAAACAAAAATGTGGGGTAGTAGTGAAGTGAGTACACGGCAAAATATATATACAAAAAGCATTTTATTATAGATGACAGAAGAGAGACAATTAATTATGCAAAGATTTGATACATTTTTTATTAAAGTCAACATCACTTCATTATGAAATGTTGTTCATATTTTTTCCTGCTTGGTTCTAATGTATCGCCATGGCATTGGTTTCTTAGAAAGCACCTAACCTAGTTGTCGAGTTATCCATTTCTTTGAAAACTAAGTATGTGTCTAATATTGTATCCACATGTTATTGGTTATGTTTGTGTCTGAGTGCTATAATTATCATTAGTACTGTGATATGATTACTGCTAATTGCAACATTGAGAGCAGCAACACTAATGGGCCAAGCTCGTCACAAGGGCCCAACCACACATAGAGAACACATTGACAATTGTTGAGAAAGACTTTAGCACACACACAAACACACAAATTTGTTAATCAGGAATTATCAATTGTAGCCGATTTCCTAAATGACTAGAAGCAGCTTATTTGGATTTATCTAATAGCTTAAGTATTTGTGAAATTGTTTGGGAAAGCTTACGAAAACAGCTCATGGCATGTTCATAAGTTGTTTTTAGCTAATTTCCATAAGCTCTCCAGAATGGCCTATGAAAACAACTTTAAACTTATAGAAAAAGTTTTATATTATTTTATCATTTATTATAGAAACGGCTTAGGCATAAACTCTTATATGATAAGCGCTAATGGCATAAGCACTTAATTAAGTTGTTTATCCAAACGAGACCTAAATGGTTTATGAACTGGAGCCAGGATCAGATGGCTGCTGGGGCGAGATAAAAGAAAATTAAAATCTAAATTAATCTTGATTATTTTCATAGCTGAAAATGATTCGCTTTGTAGCCGCCGTAGTAACAAGTATGTGATTATTAGTAGTTTTAGTCAAGTTTATTAGATTTTATCTTTATTAAGTTGGCATCTTAATTGTTAGGAAGTGATAAATATTGCCTTGCATCAATTATTTTTATTCTTTTTTATTTAGGTGTTGCCAATTGGTGGTTGATTTTTCTAAAAAATTAATTGTCTATTATCACTTCTCTTATATTTATCAACTAGTAACATACCCGTGCATCTGTACGGGTCGATGCGTTACATGGTACAATTAGTACTCAAATTAGAATTCTAATTTTGAAACCCATTGTTAATAAAAATAGGGGTAAATGAATGTAATTAAAATGAAAATTGTAAATAAGATGAATAACCTATAACAATAAGAGTAGGAAACAATGATAAAATTTAAATGATAATTTTATTAACAACTTGCAAAATAGTTTAACATATTATTCGGTCCTTTCAATTCTAGTGATCATTTCTAGTTTACCCCTTTTTGAGATACCTCTTTTTGAGAAATACCTCTTTTTGAGATATATCCGGAAATCCCTAAAATTTAACATTCCGGAAATACTTTAAAAATAGTATTTCCGGAATGTTTTTGATTTTTTTTTTGGAATTCCCTTTAATTAATTTTTTTGCTTTTTTCAGTGGCAACCAAAACAGGAAACATAGAGCGAGGCGAGCATTCAGGAGCGGGAGGAGATGAGAAGAGTCCTTCTGGCAGTAGGAGTAGGTTCCGATTGAGGACTAGACAGGCCAGACATGCGTCTGAGTGTCAGAGACGTGTCCGAGAGCAAGAGCAGCAGCAGGAGGCTGAGCCAGACGCCAAGCATCACTACAAAAAAAACACTGATTAGCGACGGACATTAGCGAGGGACTTGTTTGTTGAACCAAGGGTAAACACTCCTTTATTTTGTATGATAACAAATTACATCATATCTACTAATGTTTCAAGATGAGCAAAGTGCAGGACTTAATTTAAAGAGAAGAAGACACAAAAGAAGAGAAGCTTGAAGAAGAAGCAACATATGAAGTTCAAAACCCTAAATTGTGTCTAAGCCTTTTAGGACACTTTGTAAATGTCCTATCACCTAAAGTGTGTGGCACTTTAGCTATTGAGAGAGATGACTTTTCAAAACATGCATGATGCATAAAAATAGTTTTGAAAAAATTTCACAAAATTGCATGCATGCATAAGGTGGCAAGTTGAAAAAAAAAATATTTTTAGGAAAGCTTGGAATCGATTTCCAACCCATTTCATAGGCCTTGGAATCGATTCTCAGGACCTCCTATATGGCCTGAAAATCGATTACCTCATGTTTCCAAAGGGCCATGAATCGATTCCCATGCCTTCCAAAAAGAAAAGAAAAATCGATTCCCTTTATTTCTACATGGATAAGAATCGATTCTCAGGACCTCCATATGGCCTGAAAATCGATTCATGCCTTTCTACATAAGCATTGTAATCGATTCCCTCATTTTCCAAACATCAAATGAATCGATTCCTCTCTTATTTCAACTAAACAAACAATCGATTCTTTTATTTTTTAAAGGCAATGAATCGATTCCTTCTCATTTTAACTTGATCAATGAATCGATTCTTCACCTATATTAAATGTTTTTCAAAAATTTCAACGGTGCCTAAGCCTATAAATACATGGGTTGAGCTTCACCTTAAAACGTACCACTGCTCACAATTTCTCTCTATTCTACTCTCTCTTGCGAAATTCTTAGATCTAATATTGTTCTTCATAATTTTCATATTATTTTGAATGCTCTTCATTTTATTATAGATCTAAGAATATAGTGCTTCATTGTTTTGAATCTTGCTCAAAA
This sequence comes from Astragalus membranaceus, assembly GCA_039519185.1. Taxonomy (NCBI): domain Eukaryota; kingdom Viridiplantae; phylum Streptophyta; class Magnoliopsida; order Fabales; family Fabaceae; genus Astragalus; species Astragalus membranaceus. The sequence goes on along the minus strand of CM076851.1, from coordinate 7,985,312 downwards.
GCTGTGTTTTTGAAAATCATATTTATCTTCATAAAAGCTTTTTTGCAAATCTAAGCTCTCATTGTCATATCAATTGTGAAGCTTTTGCAAAAGCAAGATCATATTCCATATCATATTTTTAGAGCATCTAAAATCCTAATATCACTCATCTCTCTCAGTTTCTAAACTGACACATTACTAAGAAGTGATTGGATCCATAGATCTCAATTGTGTAATTCTTATTTTGTTTTAGTGGTCATTTTGAAATCCTGGGAAGTTTTACTTGGGTCTCTCAATCAGGGTGATTGAGTTGGTTTTGAAATCCTTAGCGGGTGCTTGGGTTCTCAGTTCGGGGAATTGAGATTCACTATTGTTGAAGTCGACTGTTTGTAATAACTCTCTTCAATATAGTGGTTGCTAAGTCCAAGGGTTGAAAAGCCTAAGGCCGAGGACGTAGGGTTTTATCCCGAACCTCGCTAAATATCTGTGTCCTTCTATCCCTTCTCTATTTATATTTTGCACTATTATTATAACTGTTTATTATTAATATTACTGTGCTTAAATTATCAATACTCATCAATCATCTTCTACTCCTCTTCTCTAAGATATACTATATCCCTTATAATATCTTTATTGGAAATATTGAATACAATTTAAACAACTCTTGCTTGTTTTTATATCCAAAAGTTCAAATCACATTTTCCGCATCCGATTTGAAAAAGAATATAATCATCTTTTGCGAAAAGAATCCATATTTACTCATAACCTTATTCACCCCCCCCCCCCCTCTAAGGTTATACTCTAAGTCTAACAAGTGGTATCAGTAGCTAGGAATTGCATATTAGAGCTTTACATCTCGCAATTCTAAATTTATCCTTTACATATCTGTAATTATGGGTTCTTTCATGAAAGAAGGAATGTCCTCTAATAGGCCTCCTCTATTTGATGGTACTAACTACGATTACTGGAGTAGTCGTATGAAATGTCATGTGCAGGCAATTGACTTCACTCTATGGAGAATCATAGTGGATGGTCCTCTAATCCCGATGAAGATCAAGATCACAAAACCAGGTAATACTGATGGTGACACTTCAAAAATTCAAGCCACCGGCAAAGCTGAAGAAGTACCGGTAGAAGACATCTACACCATCGACCTAAGTGAGTTAAGAAAATCTGAGCTTGACAAGATATCCCTAAATGCAAAGGCCATGAATATCCTTCATCTATCACTCTGTGAAGAAGAATATGGTAGAGTAAAAGGGTGTCAAAGTGCAAAGGAAATCTGGGACTTGCCTACAAGCCACTCATGTCGGGACAAGCCAGGTAAAAGATACTAAAATTAGAATTCTCACCTCTGAATATGAAAGTTTTAAAATGAAAGAAGGTGAGTCTGTCGCAGCAATGCATCAGAGATTAAATTTAATTGTAAACAACTTGAGGGCCTTAGGAAAGAAATACACCAACAAGGATTTGAATGGAAAGATCCTTGAATCCTTAACTGGTGATTTCTTCCCTAAGACTTGTGCTATAACCGAAGCCAAAGACATTGGCACTTTACCTCAAGAAGACCTTATTGGATCATTGCTAGCATTTGAGGTAGTTCTGGCTGCCAAAAAGAACCAAGAAAAAGAAACTGTAAAAGAAAAGAAATCTCTTGTCCTTGCTGCTAAAACTACTAAAGTAGCAAGGAAAGAGGTTGAATCTGAAGAAGATACTGATGATGAAGATATGGCTATGCTTGCCAAGAACTTCAAAAGATTTATGAAATACAACAAACATGGTAAGGGTGATTCTTCAAAGAAGTTTGGATACAACAAAGATGAAAAGTATGAGAAGAAAGATGAACAACCAAGATGTTTCGAATGCAACAAACCCGGTCACATCAAAGCAAACTGTTACAAGCTGAAATCTAAGCAAAAGAAAGCAATGAAAGCAACATGGGACAATACAGACACTGAAAATGAGACCGAAGAAGAAGAAGTTGCAAATGCTATCTGCCTCATGGCAAAGAACACACCTGAAGCAACATGGGACAATCTCAGCACTGATGGTGAATCAGAAGAAGATGAGCAGACCGACAATGCTGTCTGCAGCATGGCAAATGATACATCAAAGGTAAGCCTTAACTTTTCTAGTCCCTCTACCTCCTCTATGCATGATGATATGATTGATAATGACTATAGTAGTCACGATCTGAGTGAAGCTTTTGAGGCTCTATATTTCGAACACGAAAAACTTTTGTTAAAATCCAAGAAACTAACAAAGAGCAACAAAAGCCTATCCACTCAAATCGAGACTCTTGAAAGTGAAGTCACTAGATTAAAGAATGAACTACACAAATCAGTCAACCTTGAATTTCGAGAACTAAAACAAAATTTTGAAAAAGTCAAGGTTGAAAATGAATTTTTGAAAGAATCTTTGAAAAAGTTTGAGGTTGGTGAAAAGACCTTGACTCAGTTGCTTCACTCTCAACATCAATATGTTGATAGGAGAGGTATTGGGTACCAAGGTAATTCCACCACCTCAAGTTTGAACAAAAATATCACCTTTGTAGCTTCTACTTCTAGTCATAAACCTACTATCTTCAAATGCACATATTGTCAAAAAGGGAACCATAGCTCTTCTTCATGCCCTATCCGTAAAATATGTGAGCTTGGAACCCTTGTACCTGTTTGGAAGAAACCAAGGTGGATTGTGAAAGCAAACCCCTTGATGACTAACCCCCAAGGACCCAACAAAAAGGGTACCTCGTGCTAGTTGTTAAACAATTCTTTTGCAGGTTGGTCCCTCAGCTAAAAAGAAAAATGTGTGGATGGTTGATAGTGGTTGCTCAAGGCATATGACTGGTGATGCTTCACTGTTTCTAAAACTGAGCAACAAAGCAAGTGGATCAGTAAAGTTTGCCAACAATGAATCTGCTCAAGTAATAGGTAAAGGTTGTGTGGGTAAGGAAAACACAATTAAAATTAAAAATGCTTTATTAGTTGATGGCGTTAAATTTAACTTACTAAGTGTTAGTCAATTATGCGATAATGATTTTGATGTGCACTTTTCTGTTGATAAATGTGTTATCACCCATATGACTTCTAAACTCTACATTACTGGCTTTCGAGAAAACAATGTATACTATGTTGATTTTGATAATGTAAGTGATGAGATAGTATGTATGCCTACCTTGATTGATGATGTGGATTTGTGGCATAGACGCTTAGGACATGCTAGTATAGAACATCTATCTAAGTTAAGTAAGAATGAGCATGTTAGAGGTCTACCTAAATTGAAATATGAAAAAGGCCAATTATGTGATGCATGTCAACTTGGTAAAATGCACAAAACCTCTTTTAAATCAAAACCTGTTATTTCCACCAAAAATGTGCTTGAACTGCTACATCTTGATTTGTTTGGTGAAATTGATGTCGTAAGTCTAGGAGGGTCTAAGTATGTCTTTGTTATTGTTGATGATTATTCTAGATATACTTGGGTTATCCTACTTGCAAATAAAAGTGATGCTTTTAACGAGTTTGCTAAGTTGTGCAGAAAGCTACAAAATGAGAAAAACTTAGCCATCAAAGAAATTAGAAGCGATCATGGAGGAGAGTACGAAAATTCATCATTCAAGACTTGGTGTGAAAAGTATGGCATTCATCATAACTTTTCAGCTCCAAGAACTCCTCAACAAAATAGTGTAGTTGAAAGAAAGAACAGAACTATACAAGAGATGAGCAGGACAATGCTGAATGAGCACAACCTTCCCAAATACTTCTGGGGTCATGCAGTGGATACAGCGTGTCATGTGCTAAATCGTGTATACTTAAGGCCATCTCTCAACAAAACACCATATGAGCTGTGGAATGGTAGAGCTCCAAACATTTCATACTTCAAAGTCTTTGGAAGTAAGTGCTTCATTCTTAATACAAAGGACAAGTTGGGTAAGTTTGATGCTAAATCAACTGAAGGTATTTTTATGGGTTATTCAAATCATAGCAGAGCTTATATAGTTTACAATAAAATTGATAAAACTATGCAAGAATCTATTCATGTTTCTTTTGATGAAACTAACCCTTTTGATAAGAAAGCTGCTGATGATGAAGATGAAGTGATTGAAGTGATCAAAAATAGATCACCTGAAACTAACAGTGAAAGTGTAGAAGAAGCCGAGGAGGAAGCTGAACCTCAAGAAGAAGTTATAGTGGAACGAGAGCCCCAAGACATTGATGATCATCTCCATGGAAGAACACACGATGATCTGCCCAAAACATGGAAATCAGTTCGAGATCATCCCATGGAGCAAATTATTGGTAGTCCATCAAAGGGGGTAACAACTCGCTCTTCTCTTAATCTTTTATGCTTTCATAGTGCTTTTGTCTCTCAAATAGTTCCAAATAATATCAAGGAAGCTTTAAATGATCCAGAGTGGGTTTTGTCAATGCAAAAAGAACTTGAACAATTTGAAAGAAATAAAGTTTGGCACTTAGTTGAAAAACCGGTCGATCGGACCATCATAGGAACTAAATGGGTTTTTCGCAACAAACTTGACGAAAATGGAACAATTTTATTAAACAAAAGTCGTCTAGTAGTTCAAGGTTTTAATCAAATCGAAGGGGTGGATTTTGAAGAAACTTTTGCTCATGTGGCTAGATTGGAGTCCATTAGGATAATTTTGGCATTTGCCTCCTACATGGATTTCAAACTACATCAAATGGATGTCAAAAGTGCCTTCCTAAATGGTTTCTTAGAAGAAGAAGTTTATGTAAAACAACCCCCTGGTTTTGAAGATTTTAAAAATCCCGATCACGTCTTTAAACTTGACAAAGCCCTCTATGGATTGAAACAAGCCCCTAGAGCTTGGTATGAGAGATTAAGCAAACATTTAACTGCCAATGGTTTCAAAAAGGGTAAGATTGATTCTACCTTATTCCTTAAAACCAAGGGCAAACATATCATAGTAGTTCAAATCTATGTTGATGATATTATCTTTGGATCTACTAATGATGATTTGTGCAAGGAATTTTCTGAGATGATGACTAGTGAATTTGAAATGAGTATGATGGGAGAACTTAACTTTTTCTTGGGACTTCAAGTGAAACAATCAAATGAAGGAATCTTCATATCCCAAACAAAGTTCTCAAAGGAATTGCTGAAGAAATATAACATGAATGACGCAAAAGAAATCAGCACTCCTATGGCAACAGCAACTAAACTAGATAAGGATGAGCAAGGTAAACCGGTAAATGAAACTATGTATCGAGGTATGATAGGTAGTCTCTTATACTTAACTGCTTCCCGTCCTGATATCATGTTTGCTGTTTGCCTGTGTGCTCGATTTCAAGCATGTCCAAAAGAATCACATTTGAAAGCTGTAAAACGGATTCTTAGATATGTTAAAGGGACCATAGACTTTGGTTTGTGGTACCCGAAATCGAGTACGTTTGATTTAGTTGGTTTTTCTGATGCTGATTTTGCAGGTTGCACTCTTGATAGAAAAAGTACTAGTGGAACTTGTCATTTTCTTGGTCCTTGTTTGACCTCCTGGTCTAGTAAGAAGCAGAACAGTGTTGCTTTATCCACAGCTGAAGCTGAATATGTGGCTGTTGGAAACTGCGTCGCACAAGTTCTGTGGATGAAACAAACTTTGGAAGACTTTGGTCTAATTTTTGAAAGTGTGCCTGTTTTGTGTGATAATACAAGTGCTATTAATATTGCTAAAAACCCTATACAACACTCTCGCACTAAACATATTGACATTAGACATCACTTTATTAGAGATCATGTGTCTAGGGGGAGCATTGCATTAAAATTTGTAGGCACGGATGACCAACTAGCGGATATCTTCACTAAACCCCTAGCCGAAGCTCCTTTTTGTAAAATCCATAGAGAGCTAGGGATGCTTGATTATGCTAGTTTATAAAATGTTTTCTATTTGTTTTTTCAACCCCCCTCCTTTTTGATGAAAACAAAGGGGGAGAAAATATGCAAGTTACTATTATATGTGGGGAGAAAATAGGAGAAAATATATGCTTATGCTTAGGGGGAGCTTTTTTAAAAAGAATTTTCATTATTATCAAACCCTATGCATAATGTAATTTGTTATCATCAAAAAGGGGGAGTTTGTTGAACCAAGGGTAAACACTCCTTTATTTTGTATGATAACAAATTACATCATATCTACTAATGTTTCAAGATGAGCAAAGTGCAGGACTTAATTTAAAGAGAAGAAGACACAAAAGAAGAGAAGCTTGAAGAAGAAGCAACATATGAAGTTCAAAACCCTAAATTGTGTCTAAGCCTTTTAGGACACTTTGTAAATGTCCTATCACCTAAAGTGTGTGGCACTTTAGCTATTGAGAGAGATGACTTTTCAAAACATGCATGATGCATAAAAATAGTTTTGAAAAAATTTCACAAAATTGCATGCATGCATAAGGTGGCAAGTTGAAAAAAAAAATATTTTTAGGAAAGCTTGGAATCGATTTCCAACCCATTTCATAGGCCTTGGAATCGATTCTCAGGACCTCCTATATGGCCTGAAAATCGATTACCTCATGTTTCCAAAGGGCCATGAATCGATTCCCATGCCTTCCAAAAAGAAAAGAAAAATCGATTCCCTTTATTTCTACATGGATAAGAATCGATTCTCAGGACCTCCATATGGCCTGAAAATCGATTCATGCCTTTCTACATAAGCATTGTAATCGATTCCCTCATTTTCCAAACATCAAATGAATCGATTCCTCTCTTATTTCAACTAAACAAACAATCGATTCTTTTATTTTTTAAAGGCAATGAATCGATTCCTTCTCATTTTAACTTGATCAATGAATCGATTCTTCACCTATATTAAATGTTTTTCAAAAATTTCAACGGTGCCTAAGCCTATAAATACATGGGTTGAGCTTCACCTTAAAACGTACCACTGCTCACAATTTCTCTCTATTCTACTCTCTCTTGCGAAATTCTTAGATCTAATATTGTTCTTCATAATTTTCATATTATTTTGAATGCTCTTCATTTTATTATAGATCTAAGAATATAGTGCTTCATTGTTTTGAATCTTGCTCAAAAGCTGTGTTTTTGAAAATCATATTTATCTTCATAAAAGCTTTTTTGCAAATCTAAGCTCTCATTGTCATATCAATTGTGAAGCTTTTACAAAAGCAAGATCATATTCCATATCATATTTTTAGAGCATCTAAAATCCTAATATCACTCATCTCTCTCAGTTTCTAAACTGACACATTACTAAGAAGTGATTGGATCCATAGATCTCAACTGTGTAATTCTTATTTTGTTTTAGTGATCATTTTGAAATCCTGGGAAGTTTTACTTGGGTCTCTCAATCAGGGTGATTGAGTTGGTTTTGAAATCCTTAGCGGGTGCTTGGGTTCTCAGTTCGGGGAATTGAGATTCACTATTGTTGAGGTCGACTGTTTGTAATAACTCTCTTCAATATAGTGGTTGCTAAGTCCAAGGGTTGAAAAGCCTAAGGCCGAGGACGTAGGGTTTTATCCCGAACCTCGCTAAATATTTGTGTCCTTCTATCCCTTCTCTCTTTATATTTTGCACTATTATTATAACTGTTTATTATTAATATTACTATGCTTAAATTATCAATACTCATCAATCATCTTCTACTCCTCTTCTCTAAGATATACTATATCCCTTATAATATCTTTATTGGAAATATTGAATACAATTTAAACAACTCTTGCTTGTTTTTATATCCAAAAGTTCAAATCACATTTTCCGCATCCGATTTGAAAAAGAATATAATCATCTTTTGCGAAAAGAATCCATATTTACTCATAACCTTATTCACCCCCCCCCCCTCTAAGGTTATACTCTAAGTCTAACATTGTTGTCCCTCGCAAAAACAGTCATTCGCGAGGGAATTAGCGAGGGCATAGAGCTGTCAATTTTTTTGTCATTAGCGAGGGAATTAGCGAGGGAACTGTCCCTCGCTAATGACTGCCCTCGCTAAATTTTGCTTTTTCAGATGATGGGACTCAGCGCAGGGGTTGGTAAAGGTGCAGAAATTAGCGAGGGACAGTTCCCTCGCTAATTCCCTCGCTAACGTTAACTTTTCAGATGATGAGACAGTTCCCTCGCTAATTCCCTCGCAATTTTTTTTCTTTTTTCCTTTATATCCGTTTACACCCTCACTCTTCTTTCTCACTCACTCACTCACTCACTCTTCACCATTCCTCTTCCCTTCCTCTTCCCCCTTCCTCTTCCTCTCACACCCTTCTTCTCTCTTCACTCTTCCAACACCACCACCACCACCATCATCACCACCTCCTCTCACACTCTTCTTCTCTCTTCACTCTTCCAACACCACCACCACCACCACATACCTCCTACCACTCTCACTCACTCTCTCTTACTCTTCACCACCACCAACCCACCACCCCACCACCACCACTCTCACTCTTCTCTCTTTCTCTCTCTCTCTCTCTCTCTCTCTCTCTCTCTCTCTCTCTCTCTCTCTCTCTCTCTTTCTCCCTTACTCTTCTCCTTCTCTCTACTCTAAACCACCCATCACCACCACCACGCCACCACCACCACCACCACCACGCCACCACCACCACCACCACACATCACCACAAAATTAATAATATAATATAATATTCATTAATTAATATATATAAAAAAACAAGCCATTCAGCACTGGACACGTGTCATTTTTTTTTGAAAACTGCAGTCATTAGCGAGGGAATTAGCGAGGGAATTAGCGAGGGACTTAGCGAGGGAATTAGCGAGGGCAAAAGCCGTCGCTAATTCCTGCGCATTTACCAACCCCTGCAACTGAGTCCCATCACCTGAAAAGCTGCAGTCATTAGCGAGGGAACTAGCGACGGCATAGTCCCTCGCTAATTAGCGAGGGATCCAACTTCCCTCGCTAATCCCATTTGCGAGGAGGGAATTAGCGAGGGAACCAGTCCCTCGCTAAGTCCCTCGCAAATGACCATTAGTGAGGGAATCAGGTCATTTTGCGAGGGAACTGTCCCTCGCTAATGACTAGTTTTTTTGTAGTGCATGTAGATGACCAGGCTGAGGCTGGGGTTGCTCAGCATGATGATGAGGCTGCTGAGCAGGTTTTGTTACACCGGTTGCATGTCCACTGCGTACAGAGACTACTACAGACGGGACAGGTAATACTTTTAATAATTTGTTTATTTTTTAACAATTAATTACTTTTAATAATTTATTAATTACTTTTATTTTTTTACAGGACCGGGGTAAGATTAAAGTTGCTTATCATGGGGGGAAGATACTGAAGATGAGACCTCAGCAACACCACCCACATATAGCAGGATGGTTGCAGCAGGCCTATCTGTTTGAGCTGGACATCACACCTCTCGGCAACATCAACCACGAGCTCTATCAGCTTTTGTGGAGTGGTGGCATTCTGAGACCAGCTCATTCCACATGCCGTGGGGGAGATGACAGTGACGTTGGACGACGTGTCCGCGTTGCTCCACTTGCCGCTCACCTGCACACCGTTGGCGCATCGGCCACATTTTGACACTGCCGATACTATTCAGGCTGGAGTTGACCTGCTGGGCATTGACCACACAGCCTACTGGGAAGAGTGTCAGTTCAACAGGGGACCGGCGTTCCGATTTTCTTTCTTGATGGCCGCATACACACAGAACATGGAGCGCGGCCATCTTGATCAGGCGACACGGTGCTATCTGCTACACTTGTTGGGCAGCACCATTTTTGCCGACAAGAGTCACACATCTGTCTCTGTCAAGTGGGTGACTCTTATTTCGGACTTTGCCCTGTGTGGCCAGTGGGCTTGGGGTCCAGCTGCTCTAGCTATTCTCTACGAGCAGCTGAATGATGCTTGTTACTGGGAGACGTCGCAGATTGGCGGATATGCTTCTCTGTTGTAGGTAACTAATTAATTAATTATTTTTATTTCTTTTTAATTACCTTTATTTATATAATTACTTATTTTTTTTTATTTTAGTGCTGGATATATGAGTATTTCCCCACCATCGTGGTGCGGAAAGATTTCGGTGCCAGTGAACTTCCACGTTACAGCAGGTGGGCGAACAAGAAGTGTGATAGTATCAAGCTTCCGGAGTTTCGGCAGCTGCTGGATGACTTGTAGAGGGAGCAGGTCATATGGAGCCCTTGGGACAACCACAGACAGTACCTCCGGTTTCACAACATTTCATTATTCAGAGGTTGGCTGCTGTGGGGGGATGTGGCGGTGCCTTATATGCCAGACAGGGTCCGTTGGCAGTTTGGATATGTCCAGCAGATTCCTGATCCACCTATTTTGGGCCCACGTCCATCTCCGGAGGTCATAGTACAGCAGCTGATGTTCTATCAGTCCCCAGCGCGGGCTTTCAGGGACAGCGGTCGTCGGACACCCGTCCAGGGTGCTTGTGATGACGAGTACCTACCATGCTACTTCCAGGTGTCCATTCCCCGCCTGACTCCGGCTCCGCCTTCACCTCCGGCTCCGCCTTCAGCTGCAGCTGCTGAGGATGTTGTTCCACTTCCCTTCGAGTCCAGGATGACAGCAGCTACGCATGTCCGAGATGCCTATGATCGTCTTTTGTCAGTCGACGGAGTCGACGGCATTCCTGAGGATGTCTATGATAGTCTGTTGGCTGCTTTATAGATTTTGAACATTTAGTTGTATTATTTTTTATATTTTTACTGTATTTTTCCTGTATTATTTCGCGTAATTTGATTTCACGTTCGGCTACAATTATTTTTGCGATTTTAAATAAATTTTTTTTTTTACAAATTTCCGAAAATACACATATTTCCGGAAGGCAGAAATATGGGTTTTCCGGAAATACCTCAGAAAAAGGTATTTCCGGAAGCCAAAATGGCTTCCGGAAATACCTCTTTCTGAGGTATTTCCAAAAAACTCATATTTCTGCCTTCCGGAAATTTGTAAAAAAAAAAAAAATTTAAAAGTATTTTGGGGATTTAACGTAAAAGGGGGTATGGGGTTAAGGGGGGTACAAAAAAACTACCTTAAATATCAGACTTACATTTGAGTTTTTTGCCAAGTGCTGCTAGAATAGTGACACATTGTATTTCCACCAATAGGCAAGTCAAAGCTCCTCTAGATTCTATTGTTCTCGACCTTACCAACCAAATACAATGTACTCTCTTAGTTACTCACGATAGGAGAAACAGAACAAACGAAAATAAATCACATTTCTAAGTACATGTGTGCCAATATAAAGTTATAATAGCAAACATTGTTAGATTTCTCTTGCATGAATACCCAATCTATGATTATGTGTTACTTAAATTTCTATACTTCAATTGAGATATATGTACTCTAATATAACACCGTGTTGTCTTGAGAAAATTGACAAAGGGGTTAGTAGGTGGCAACTGTATGACCAGCCTTGAGTCCAATTAAATGTAGAATGTCAATCTCATATATTTTATGTCAACATTGAGTCCATGTAAATAAAACAGAACTTAAAGTTAGAGACGATAATGTGAATCTCTCTCATCCTTTCCTTAGTTTCAAAACAAAACTGCATTAGACATTAGACATGTAAATAAAACAAGCTAATGGTAAATTTAAAATTTTGGACAGCCATCTCCAAAGAGTATAAACCATATAATATTATTTAGAAGAATACTGGACAAATACCTCAATGTTTCGGATAGGAGGAAATGCAACTTCCTGAATGAAATAACAACTTTGTATCTGCAGCAAATGGCAAAAACATGAGATAACATAGGATAGACATAATAAGTCAAATGAAACCCTCAAAGGGAAAATAGACACAGCAACACCTGAAACAAAATGAAACCAAAATAGCATTTGAAGAAGCAAAATGAAATCCACAGACATGTGAACGACAGACAAATTAGAGAGCATGCTGAGAGTGTACAAAATCCGAGGCCAAAACATGTTAATAATGGTAGCGCATGGAAAAGAGGACAAAATGCTAGAGGCATAGAGGCTCACACATAAATAAGATAAGAGAAAAATTTCCTCTCACCTCCGTCAATCTCTCCGCCGCAAAGCGAGCCAACCATCGTGCCACCTCTTGTCGCCGTTAGCCTCTGCGACTGCGTCTCTCGTTCACCTCACAGCACCAGCTCCGTCACCCCTCTGTGTTGTTCGTGCTCTTCAAATGTTGGGGGATGCTAAGGATTAAGTTTTGAAAGAACACTGCAGTGAGAGCAAACCACAAAGTAAAGTAATCAAGTTTAACCAATGTTTAAACCTGTAAAGATTAGTATATGCAACACCAAAAAAATGAGAATAAAATTTCAATAACATATTAATGGATTAGCCAAGAGCTCTATAAGTCAGGCTAAAACAATGAAATGGCTATTTATAAGTCAGGCTAAAACAATGAAATGGCTTAAATCTTTAAGACTTGTTAGTAGTGGAGCAACCAAATGATTCTAACTACATAAAAAGAACAAATAAGTGGGTTCACTACAACATTTAGACCCTATGGCAACGCTCGAAAAACGTTCCAAAAAGTCATAAAACCGTTGCCAAAAGATACGGCAACGGTTTTCAAACTGTTGTTCTTGCGGCCGTTGCCTTAGCTATAGGCAAGCGGTTATTTGTCCCCAAAGGCAACGCAAGCTGAAAACTGTTGCCACTGCCAGTTGGAACGCAACGGTTTTGATTTCCACCCTATGGCAACGGTTTCAAACCGTTTCTAGGTATGGCAACGGTCGTAAACCGTTGCCAGGTATGGCAACGGTCGAAAACCGTTGCCAGGTATGGCAACAGTCAAAAACCGTTGCTAGGTATGGCAACACGTTGAAACCGTTGCCATTTATGGCAACGGTCCTAAACCGTCTCCATCTGTGGCAACAATTTTAAACCGTTGCCAGGTATGGCAAAACGTTGAAGCCGTTGCCATACATAACGTTGAAACCGTTGCTGTATGGTAGAAACTCCCTGTTTCATCATCCCTTTGCTATTATTACTGACAAACGCAAACTACTGTATTATCCAAGCTTCTTAATCGCATCACAAACTTCTTAATCTAATCATTTCAAGGGAAAAATTAACGTCAAAATTAACAGACATAATGTATCATTATATTGCTACTTCAAGGACATAATTAATGTATCTGAGCATATATAATTTGTTACTTCAATAAGTACAAAAAACATTGCAAAAGTTATATTGCAAAAAACATGTTCTCCAAAATAAAACTTGTCAAGTCTTCAACATGTGTCTTCAACCCACAAAGTCTTCATCATCCAAGCCATCAAGACCAAGATCTTCATTATTTTCCTACAAAAGTAACAAAATTCGATTAATGCAATATACAATACTCTTTTACTCCCTCAATATCACTCAATGGTTGTATCAAAAAAGAAATTGACTTACAATAAAAAGATTCCTAGAATTCAAGCAGTATGTATATGTACAGTGTCAAAGAAAGATTCCTAGCAATGAAGCAATAGGAAGTACTAGTAAGGTTACAAGTATAGCTACAATATCCATCAGATTATCCTAAATTCCCTTACTAAACTTGCACACAAATGAGAAGCTCAAGCCTGTCTACACCAGCAGACATGCATTAGAAACCAAACGTGGAAAAGGAAAATAACAAGTGAGAATATAACCTGCAGTTCCATATTATTAGTACTCTCATCCCATTGACCAACAAGATAGTTGGCATCATACAAGAAATGGTAAACTGGAACAACATGGATTACAGAACTCACTTGTAGATGAAACTGCCAGGAAATTTCTCAACCATCAGAAGAGACCAACAGACATACTTAATTATGTTCGGAGAAAATCATTGACTCAAATGAACTAGAAACTAAACCCTTCTAGATACCACACTATCACATTCATAAAGCTACAAGTATATCAAATGAACACCAAAGTAGATGTTGTTTGGCACTGATATTGGAACCAGTGTTTTAAATCCCGGATAGCGGAGCGTAGCGACCGGCCCAAAAAATGCTATAGCGGTATAGCGGAAAGCGGGATGGCCTCTATTTAACATTTCAAACACAAATATAGGGTGAATCATAGAATAGTGTTTAAACTGAAAATCACAGAACAAAATTTAAATAAAACAGGGGTGGAATCAAAAACTACTTTAAAATGAAACTATACAGTATTTCCTCTGCTACCCGTCAGTCTCTATCTTCATCTTCTCTCTATTACGGTAACTTTGTCCCTGTTACCAGTATTTCCTCTGTTTTTTCCCTCTTTTTGCCCCTTTTTTTCCTCTGTTTTTCTTCTCTGTTTTCTATTCTTGGCCTCTTTGGTTTTTCTTCCAGGCAGCTTTCTTTCTTTTATATATTTCTCTGCTTTTTTATGTTTATATTTTTTTCAGTTTCAATAATGCCTCCATTTCTATTTTAGGTGCTCTGTTCTTACTAATATTTCAATGTCAGTATCAGTTTCAAGATTTCAATATAAGTATAGTAATGTTAAGTTTGAATCTCATGGATTTTGAGTATTTTTAATTATCTTTGAGAATTTTCATGCATATAGTATTTATTCTATATTGGTGAATGATATTACGAAATAGCGGCATTGAGCCAAATGTTGTCTCAACTTGTTCAGCTTCTATGCTTAACTTTGCTGCTCATCCTTCTACTTCATGGAACAATTCATGTCAGTTTAATAATTCTAGTTCTTCTAGTGTTAAGATTCAAGTTCCGCCCAGGAAGCGTCAAAGGCATCAATGATTTTGATGAATTTTTCTTCCTTTTTTTCCCTTGTGTAAATGGAGCGGCAGCAATTGGTGTAAATTGAGTTAGCCATTTTGGTTATGGTTGAAAAATGTTTGGTTTTTTGTGATGAAAATCACAAACTGTTGACTACCCATAATTATTATCATAAACTTCATATTAACACTTTCATAATTTTGAAACTTAATAGAAATATCATGCACTTTAATATTCTATCCACAACAGAGCAACTTTTATAACTCAACAAATTCACAGATGTAACCATTCTGCAGGTAAATAACTAAATTGAACCGACATGGTGATGGGTTTATTTCGGAGTCGATGATTTATGTTACGAATCACAGATACTAAAAGTAAATTTGCAACAGTAAAACAAAACCCTAAATCGAAGATAAAGAAGATAGATGTAAACAAAACCCTAAATTGAAGAAGAAGATAGATGTAAACAAAACCCAAAAAAACAAAACCCTAAATTAAAAAAGATTAAATAACAAAATCGAACCTGAAGAGGGACAAACCCGAGGGAGGAAAACCAGGAGAGAGTGAGAAACGAACCTAAAATCATTGCGAGAGAGAGAGAGAGAGAGAGAGAGAGAGAGAGAGAAACGAGCTTGAGGGAGACGAGGGTTGAGAGCTGAGGGAGACGGGGGCGGAGAACTGAGGGAGACGAGGGCGGAGAACTGAGGGATGAGGGAGACGAGGGTTGCGTTTTGTGTTTGCTTTCTGTTTTTGCGTTCTGAGTGATTGTTTGCGTGAGTGATTGTTTGCATTTTTTTTTGTTTGAGTTTATTTGGGTTAACCCAAAAAATTTGGGAACAGAAAACGCGCTACTATTTAGCGCCTAGTTTTTTGGTTTTTTAATAATTGTCCCTATGGCAACGTTTATCGACCGTTGCCTAAAGCTTAAACAAAAAACCGTTGCCGTAGATCTTATGGGAACGGTTTTCAGCCGTTGCCAGTATAAAAAATTAAAAAAAAAATGAATAAGCAACGGGTTCAAAAAACCGTTGCCATTGTTAGCTAAGGCAACGGTTTTTTTTGACGTTGCAATTTTTGGCGTTGCCGTAGGGTCCAAATGTTGTAGCTAAGAAATTATATTCACTTTTTTTGGGGTAAACCCGGGTATCCTCCACGGCGACTGTGGAGACTAATCCCTCGAGGTACTGGAGTTCATTTAAGGGCTGACCTCTCCCAAGCGATGTCTCTCCATACACACCGGCCAGGGATCGAACCTCTGACCAAATCCTTAAGGGGCCCAAGAAATTATATTCACTGATTTTAAAAATGAAAGTACCATTTACTTAATCTCAATGATGTTTTGCATAAAAAATCAATGCACTTTCAAATAGGGACAGATGCAAATTCAGGCATTCAACATTAATTAATTAATTAATTAATACTATAAAGGAAAGTGATAAAATTGTGTTACCTTTGTTGAGATGAAGCAACTTACACACTTAGAAGATTGTTGCTACCAGATGCAGCAGCTATGCAAGCAGATGAAGAAGATGCGCAATAAAAAGCACAAAATTCCCCTGCCAACTCATAATTGAAATAATCAAAATGTGACAATATTAAGCAAGGCAACTCAATCAACAGACTCCATCTCATTCAATAACTCTATTGTTGGGGAAATAAAAAGATTAAAGAACACATAACTAAAGATAACCCCATAGAAGGTATATAACAACACATTGCATCTCAAGTTAATGAAATATAAATCCCAAAAACATCACATTAGTTTCTAAAACTATTCTCAACAACGAACAATCTATAATAAACTTAAGAATAGAGAAATGGTGGATAGTTTTATGTATCAACCCAATGCTATGAAGAACCATTTAACCCCTAAATACTAAAGAGTGGATTATAGCCATATAATTGGTAAGTCTAGAACATTTGTAAATATTAGTAGCAACTTTAAAGAAGGAAACTGAATATTAAAAATCATAAAAGGTGGAAAGGTATATAGCAACAAATTGAATTATTGCACACTTACAAAGACAAAGATAAATAAAAAAAATTAACTTGGTAGAGTATCAAAACCTAAATTTAGGGGAAAGCACAAAACCTAAGAAGACCTACACAAATTAAAAGAGAGGAAAACAGAATTAAATAAAGAACAAAACTACAAAACCTAAGAACACAAAAACCTAAGAGAAAAATTCTAATCAAATGCGTGAAACTTACCTCCAGTTAAAGGAAACCAAAAAAACTAAGAACACCAAAACAAAATCAGAATCTTCACATTCAGAGATGATAAAGAACAGAGCAAGGTGATAAAAATGCGCCATACCTGGTGGGTTGTACGAAGTTGTTGTCAATGCGGGTTGATAACAAAAAGAGGAAGATGATGGATTTAGGGTTTTTCATTTGTTCAAATTGAAGGAGCCATGATTCAGAGAGAGTTTTAGGGTTTTTTGTTTATGGTTTTTGCATTTTCTGAATGGAAGAGAAAGATGATTAGATGAGAAGGAAGAGAGAAGAAGTGATGGTTCAGAGAGAGAGTTTTAGGGTTTTTGTGCCATGGTTTTTGAATTTTCCGAATGGAAGAGAGATGATGAAAGGAGAATTAGAAAGAGAGATATGTTGGTTTTTAATTAAAAAATGCTAAATTACGCCGGATGTACTTTAAATTATTTAATTGTAACAAGTTGGTCCTTTAAGTTTTTCGTACCACTTAGATCCTTTAAGTTACAAAACGTTTACACCGTTAACATTTTGTTAAACTTCCGTTCCAAAAACGCTTAACTGTCATTAATGTCGCTGATGTGTCAGTTACTAAGCCCATGTGTCTTTAATCTTGTAACAATTTGGTCCTTTAAAACTACTATTATGTAACAATTTGGTCCTTTTTATTAAAAATAAAAAACTCCTACCCAGAAACTAAACCCAGAATTCACATCTTCATCTTCTTCATCTCCCAACCTAGCTAAACCCAGAAAACCCAGATTTTTGTTCCAATTCGTTGGGTGTGTTCAAAATCAAAACCCATTTTTTTGTTCAGAATCATAACCCAAATTTTCGTTCAAATTTGTTGGGTGTGTTGGGTTTTATTTTCGCTCAAATTTGAGTACCATTTTCGTTCAGATTTGGTCTCTAATTTTCGTTCAAATTTTCTGCAATAGATCTAGAAGAGATGTAAATAAATTGGGGATAAACATAAACCCTAAATTGGACACTGTCGTATTTTCGATTTTTTCTCAAACTCATCATTTTTTTCCACCAAACCCATTTCTTCAGATCTGTTGTATTTCCTGCAGCAAACTTGGGAGCTGGAGGAAGAAGAAGGAAGAGAAGAATGGAGAAGAAAGAAGAAAGAAGGGGGTGACATGGACTAATTTAGTTTTAATAAAATTAAACAAAAATGACATGGATTACTTTATTTTTTTGACACATCATCACTTAACTGCCAAATAAGCATTTTTTGACGGTGTTAGACTGAAAATGGACGGAAAGGGTAACGGTGAAACCGCTAAATAACTTAAAGGACTTAAATGGTACAAAAAAAACATAAATGACCAACTTGTTACAAATAAATAACTTAAAGGACCTCTGGTGTAATTTTGCCATTAAAAAAAAACCTAAAACACCCTCAGGCTTTGGCAACGGCTATTTTCAGTCATATAACCGTTACCCCAGAAGTCTCTAACAGTCATATTTTACAGTTGTAAATTAGTAAGTTAGTTACAATCAGTAACTAACTCCTAACAAACCCTTAGAAGGGTTTTCATACTTGTATAAATACCTATCTTATAGTTGTTACAATCTACATAAATCAATAAGCAAAAGTTTACATTTCTACAAAGTTTAATTTCTTCTAAGTCTTCTTCTTTGTGCTCTTTACTTTCTGCTCCAAAGTCTTCTTCCTTCTAAGCTTTGCATATCTTCAAATTGGTTGAAGATGTCGCAATAGAGAGAGAAACAAGTTAGTGGTTGTTATTTCTGTGACTGAAATAATAAATTGTAAAGAAAGATAGTGAAGAGGGTGTGAAATTACCTTTTGTAGTCGTGTGTGACGTTCTACAGGTTCCAAGTCACTAAAAGAAAAACCCGTTTTTCCGGCGAAAAAAATCTGCCGGAAATGCACCAAATCCGCCGGAAAAGTGACGTTTCCGACAGATTTTTTCCGCCAGTAAAACGCTAGAAAGTAACGGTTTTCGGCGGATTTTTCCCCGGTAATTTCCGGCGGATTTTTATAAAAAAAATTAATAAAAATCCGCCGGAAAATTTCCGGCGGATTTTTCAAAAAACAATTTAATTTTTTTTTCGAATTTTATATTTAATTAAATAAGAAGTAATAAAAAATAAAGTAGAATATGTGAAAAAAATTATATAGAATAGAATGAGAAGTAATAGAAAAATTAGAATGAATAAAAATAAAAGCGAGTTGTGTAAAAAAAAAGAATGAAAGAGAGTATGAAAAAATAATATAGGAGAGAATAAGAATGAAGAAGTGAGAAGAAATAACAATGAATGAGAGTATGAGAATGAAGAAATAATAAGAAGTGAGAAGGAAGAAGAATGAATGAGAAGGAAGAAGGTGTAAAAAAAAGAATGAAAGAGAGTATGGAAAAATAAAGTTGTGTAAAAAAAAGAATGAAAGAGAGTATGGAAAATTAATATAGGAGAGAATAAGAATGAAGAAGTGAGAAGGAATAACAATGAATGAGAGTATGAGAATGAAGAAATAATAAGAAGTGAGAAGGTAGAAGAATGAATGAGAAGGAAGAAGGTGTAAAAAAAGAATGAAAGAGAGTATGGAAAAATAATATAGGAGAGAATAAGAATGAAGAAGTGAGAAGGAATAAATATGAATGAGAGTATGAGAATGAAAAAATAAGAAGTGAGAAGGAAGAAGAATGAATAAGTGAGAATGAATGAGAAAGAAGAAGAAAAGAGAAATGTAGAAGAGTGTGGGAGAAAGTGAGAAGGAACTAAAGAGTGAAATGAGAGAATGAGAAGAGTGTAAGAGAAAGTTTTATTTATAGGCATTTTCAAACGGTTCCGGCGGATTTACCGGCGGTTTTTTCCGTCGGAAATGTGCATTAACGGTGGATTTTTCCGTTGGAAATTTCCGGCGGATTTTTTCAAAAAAACAAATAAATAATTTTTTGAAAAATCCGTCGGAAATGTGCATTACCGGCGGATTTTTCCGTCGGAAATTTTCGGCGGAAAAATCCGCCGGTAATACACATTTCCGGCGGATTTTTTTTAAAATAAAAATAAAAATAATTTTTAAAATCCACCAGAAACGCGCATTACCGGCGGATTTTTCCGCCGGTAATTTCCGGTGGATTTTTTCCGCCAGTAATGCACATTTTCCGGCGTATTTTTAAAAAAACTAAATATTTTTTTTTTAAAAAAAAAACCGCCGGAAAGTCTATTTTTTCCGCCGGAAATTTACAGGCGGAAAAAATACACCGGAAATGCCAAATTTCCGCCGGGAAATATCAGCAGGAAAAACGCGTTTTTCTTGTAGTGCGTGTTGGTTGATCATCACGAACAGCCAAACAGGTACATACAGTATGCAAAACGGAAGTAAAGTTCGGGTTTGCTCTGTTAAACAAAGAAACAAAGGAAAAGACACAAGGAGTTGTGATTTTACCGTTGTTTGCGTTTCAGAAGGCTTTTGGGTACTCTCCATAACCTACGAACTTTAAGATTCAGAATTAGGGTTCTGAATCAAACAAAATAAAAGAGATAAAAGAACGGTGAGAAATTCATACCTTGCGAAGCCATTACTGAAGGTTGATTGAAAGATTCAAGTGCTGGTTGGCTTCATATCAACAAACAAGAACAGAACCCTTGTTCGTAAATGAGAAGTTCAATTCGTAACATCTTGTGTGCAAATCCAAAGGGGTTTTGGTGCAGCATCACTGTAATCACCATTAAAGTGTGATTGAAGCATATTCGAAGCTTCAATCACTAAGAATTTGGTGAGAAAACGAAACCATAGCAGAGCTAGGTTTGAGAAAGAAGAGGAGAAGAACGGCGGAGAAACAAGAAGAGAGAGATAGTTCTTGAAAAAATGGTGAAATATTTAGGGTTCAGCCTTAAATACTCTGGGTCAAAGAATCGGGTCCGTGTATCCATTTCCCAGATCCGAAGAGCTCCGCATTTTTGTTTGCACCGGCTTGTGCAAGCAAAGTGGGCTGGACTCCATTCTAGGCTTGGGCATTCTGATATTTGCACCTCCCAGTTTGCTTTGGCAAACCCTGCAGTAAATAACATTAAAAGGGTCAAAAATCCAATAAGATAGTCGAGAGAGTGAGAAAGTGATAGAGTAATAAAGCCTCTATTCATCTTGCTTGTGTCCCGTCAAACAGACAACTATTTTCTTAGGGAGTTGTTTAATATGTTCCCGCTTAATTTTTAAAATTGTCTCTCTAAAATGACAAATTTTTCCCTTTCCAGAGTCAATGGTTGCAAGTAAAAAAACACATGGCAATTAGTGTAGGAGGCTAATAATGGTAGTTCAAGTGTAGTTTATTTGTATAAACAGATATTAGATTAGATTAGAAGTTTGTTTTACAACTTTCCCTACTGACTAAATATTCTGAAGCTATGTCAATGAAGGTTGACTCAGTTGGTAAGGAGTTGGCCCATTCCCCCACAAGGGTGTGGGTTCAACTCCCGCTGCCGGCGTGAGGACCTGGCAGGTGATTTGTAAGTACCTCTGTAAGCACTCAAAGAGTCGTGAGGCCTGCCCAGACCTTCTGGTAGGCTAGAAACAATCACTATTTTTAGGGAAAAGAGATCCATGTTAGTTACTGATCTGTGCCCCAATGTGGGCGATCGGTCTGATTTGGTTCGCCTAGTCACGTTACCGGCTCGTTGAGGTCGCTTATTGCTTGGACGAAGGTGGTGGTGAAGTCGAGCTGAGTCGTTGCTGGTCGCGTTCAGAGCTTCGGCGAGGTGTACCTGCGATGATACTCCAACGCCCAAGTCAGTGGGGTAATATTCGAGCAGAGTAACGTTATGTGTAAAAAACGTATCTGTCAGCTGAGGTCAGACCTCTATATATAGTCCCAAAGACTCTACGGGCGACCGTCGGATCGCGTACTCCTTGATCTGAGCCGTTGATCTTGTGGATCTAGGTCATGTCTCTCTACTTCTATAATTGGGCCGCTCGCGGCCGGTCTTGTGACAACATTGGGCTCCGGCCCAGTCCAGAACAGTTACTCTGTTGAGAAATGGACTTGTTTTCTTGTTGAATATATACCAACACACAATGATATCAACATGTACACAGGTAATGAAGAAGGTTAGTAGGGCTAATAAGTGGAATCTCCCTCCACACATACAAATTGAATGTTGACGTGATTGTCTCTGAGGAGGTTGATGGGTTTTAGGAGCAGTTATTCAGGATGACAAATAGATTGTGTGTGCGACGACGACACAGAAGATGACACAAATGGAAGACTTTGGCATGACCGAGGCCTGGGAGTCAAGTTGGGATGGAATTTAATACGAGTTGTGGTTTCAAGCAGATTGTTGCGGAGACTGGCTCGTTGATGATGGTTAAGGCGATTTTTAATACTTCTTGCTCTAATTCATATATTCATAGCATTGTGAAGAAAATAAAAAAGTAGATGAAATGTTCCAAAATTACACTCACGTGGATGGGATTCCACCCCCGGTATTGATGTACTGTAGCTGAAATCTTTTGAAAAATGAAGGTACAACAACATAATATCGTATGCTCTCAATTCCTTCCAGTGTAAATTCTTCGTCATCTTCATAACTGAAATCCCCATCCTTATCATCATCTCTGTCTCCCTCTTCTTCATCATTATCGTCATCATTAACCTCTAAAAACTACAAATAAATTAATTACAGAGATCTTGGAATCATTTTAGTCATAAATCATGAGAGATTGTGCCATGCAAGGAAAAAACAAGAACAATCAATCAATAGAGAGAAAGAGATCTGATGTGAATGAAAAGCAGAGCAATTGGGGTTACAGACGCATTGCGCCATCTGATTAAACATCATAGACTTTGGTTTCCTAAACTAAGGTGCTGGTAATCATAAGAATGGTTTCCATCAGTCAACTGTTGGGAAATTAGTTTGTTCTGACTACTTTTTTTGTACGTTGATATTTTGTGTCAAAAGAAACACCTGGTTTTTGCATTTTTTGATTTTCTATATATCCGTTTATTTTCATGTTGAATAAAACCTATATGATATCTAAAGCAGAACTATCTTGGAGAGTGTAATTCGCGATTCAATCAGTTCGATTTGCCATGGTTGAATGCAATGTGCCTATGTTTGGGGAAAGTAGAGTTTGGGCCTCTGAAGTGGGAATCTTATAAAGAGAGAGAAAGAGAATTGGGTACCTGGGGTGGGGAGAGGAGGAACAAAGCGAAGCACAAAATGCAGTGGACTTCAAGTATGGTACGGTATTGTAGTACCATACCGAGGTGTGTAGCAAATAATAAGCCACAGTACTAAGGTACTGTACTGGTTCGGTACCAAAGTATCGTATCCGTTGAATCCAAAAAAAAAAGAGGTCGCGTTTGGAACATTTTTTTCATTAAAGGTATTTTTGTGTTTTCGTAGAACAAGGAGGATGCGTAGTGAGTAGGAAGGGGTGGAAATAGTGCGGGTCTTTTCTTGAATGGGAATAAGGCAGCCCATATTAGCAAGTCTTTCCTTAACTCAGCCCAATGAGATCCCTGGAAGAACGCCCCCTATGTGAGATGTTTATTTCTTTTTAAAAAATAAAAATAATTGTTGGTCAAAAGAATAAAAACAAAGCAAATTCTTAAGTACCATACCATTCTCAATTAATTGGATACTACACCTATAAGTGATAGTTTTTTTTGACCAAGTGAAAATCTGATGACCGAAAAATACACTCACACCACATAAGCACACGAATTTATGTAATCGTACATCGGTCGTCAGAAAAACAAATTCACGGCTGACATTTGTAAACATCCAATTCAAATCCCTTAAAAGGAAGAGAACAAAACAAAAAAAAGATGGGAACACGCACGGAGAGATAGTGATCCAATTGAACAGGAAAGTGGTTGATAAGATGTGCAGCCTTGAGAATCGTGGTAACCTATGGGTACTAACCATCACCGGCGACGAACAAAACCGTCTTAGCCCCACCGTCATCGATTCCCTTCTCTCAACCTTAACAAAACTCTCTTCTCAATCAACCCCTGGCTCCGTCCTCATCACTACAGCCAAAGGCAGATTCTTCTCCAACGGCTTCGACCTAAGCTGGGCGCGTGCCGCCGGCTCCAAATCCGCCGCCGCGGAACGGCTACAATTCATGGTCGCCTCTCTGAAACCCGTTGCGGCGGCGTTGATGTCTCTTCCCATGCCGACAATCGCTGCAATCAACGGTCACGCCTCCGCCGCAGGGTTCTTGCTCGCGATCTGTCATGATTACGTCCTCATGAGGAGCGATCAAGGCGTATTGTACATGCCGGAGGTGAACCTCGGGTTGCCGTTGCCGGATTACTTCGCCGCTATTATGAGAGCGAAGATCAAGTCCTCAGCGGTGCTGCGTGATGTGCTTCTTGGCGGCGTGAAGATCAAGGGGGCGGAAGCGGTGAAATTGGGAATTGTGGATTCGGCGCACGATAGTGCGGAGAGTACGGTTGAGGCTGCAGTGCGCCTTGGGGAGCAGTTTGCACAGAAGAAGTGGATGGGTGTAGTGTACGCAGAGATAAGGAAGAGTTTGTATCCAGATGCGTGTGAAGTTTTTGGATTGACTCAGAAAACAATCATATCCAAGATCTGAATTTCACCCGTGACAATACTTTTACAAGATTCTATTTCGTATCCCTTCCTATCTATTCCTAGGAATTGGATTATTTTATGGCTTCATCAGATGAGATGAAAAATAACACAAGTTCAAGATTGTCATAATAAAAACTCTTTTTTTAGGAGTTGAGACATTTGTTGTATCTTTTTCTGAAAACATTATCTCATCTTAAACACTAATTTCAGTAATTTGAACATGTATAGGAGGCTTTGTGGCAGCTTTTAGTGTTAAGTTTATGCGTGTGTTAACTCCCTCCGTTCCTTATTACTTTTATTTCTATTTATTTGTGATTTTCAAAGTCTAATGTAATATTTATTATGGTTTTGTCAATAATGTCCTTAAGTATTTATTGCAGAAAGAAAAATAAATGAAATGATAATAATAAATCATTAAGGATATTATAGGTTATCGGTCTT
The DNA here is from genome assembly GCA_039519185.1 of Astragalus membranaceus. Classification (NCBI taxonomy): domain Eukaryota; kingdom Viridiplantae; phylum Streptophyta; class Magnoliopsida; order Fabales; family Fabaceae; genus Astragalus; species Astragalus membranaceus. The sequence continues at coordinate 7,960,448 of CM076851.1, read as the reverse complement.
ATTAAGGATATTATAGGTCTTATTGGTCTTATTAAGTATATTAAAAGTACAAAATTTACTGGTCTATGTAAAAAACCAAAAAGAGACGAGTAAATAGGAATGAATGGAGTACAAATTTAGCAGACGTCCAACCAAGTGATCTGTGTGTGTGTTTCGATTGGGAATCCATTTGTTTGGATTTATTTCCTTGTGAAGAATTCACTCTGGATGAATAAATCAAGGTTAATTTTAAATGCACATAATAAATCATGAATTTGTTGAAATATCAATAATTGATTTTTTTAATTAATAGAAAAAAATTGCTAGACTTTAATGGTTACAGAAGAGTTCGCCAACTTTGATAGGTAATAACTTTGGATTGGAAGTATTTTTTAAACTTTGATTCAGTTTTGTTTTGGTGACTATTATAAAAAATTGTAGAATTTTATGCTTTGAAAAATTAATATTGTTAGCACATGGTCCACGAGCCCAATCCGAACCAACCCATCTAATATCGGGTTGGTTTGGTTTTGATTTTGTGAAAAAAATTTCAAAAATCAAATCGAATAAATATGATTGGTTTCAGACAACGGATTTGGTCAAAATCCGCCCAAATCACCCTGCAAACATCCCTACGAGTAGCACCTCAAGCCTCAACATTTTAGGCCATTGAGACTAATTACCATTTCAGCCAATGGGGCGAGGGAATTATACATTGGTTTTTTTTTTGTGAAAATACATTGGTTAGTTAACCTCTCAAATTAGTCATTTATTTAAAAATTGAATTATTTTTCTAATACTAGGGTTTGTGCCGTTTCCTCCTCAACCAATCTAATATTGGTAAGTTGACCTTATTTTTATCATGTCAACTAAGTGAACGTTTTTCTATAAGCAATATTAATGGGAGATGGGGGAATGTTAGCTTCCGGGATTTGAACTCAGTACCTCCTTGCATTCCTTCGGTATCCTTTAGCTCAGCTATCTACTTGGGATAACTAACTCAACATTAATAAGTTGACATTTCTTTCGGCCACAATGTAAATAAAAATAAAAATGAGAAAATTAAAGCAAAAACTCCTACGATTTACTTTTCGATGGAAATCTCTATATAATCTTAGAGCAACAATACCATAGGTACCGGTTGTACCGGTGTAGAAACAAACACAATTTATTTTAAAAGAAAAAAATAATAAAATTCCATTTGTAACCATACACTTATCAAGTGGTTGATGTAAGTTTTCCTACTTTTCCTTTGAAGTCCCGCACCACCGCCACCTATACTACTATGTAAGTTTTTTTCCATAATCTTATACCCTACGTGGGAAAAAAATTCTTCGGAGCACTCATCACGCTTTTTCACTTTCTGCTTTTTTGTTTTTATGTTGCAGTGTCAATATATCCTTAGGTGACCAGCAGAACCATATCTTCGACCTAAGACTACCCAAGAACGTAGAAATCAACAAATAGGTACCCCATCGACGACATTCGATGAGTTCAACCTACTACTCCAAGACTACCCAAGAACACGTAGAAATCAACAAATAGGATTTAATTACAATTCCATCAATTTGATGGAACTTTATAACTGACAAATCAACTCACCAATCAACTCACAGATGGAATATGAAAATATGAAAACTAAAAACAAATGGCAACAAGTAAGAATAGCAACAAGTAAGCAAATGGCAACAAGAGATGGAATATCTCCTCTGTGACAATCCAAATAACTAACTATTCGATGACCCTATCCCACGTATTGCTTCCCACTAATACCCCCACTCTCTCCAAAAATAACTGCCTAGTCAGCATTTCCCCCACTCTTGTTCCTGCGCTTGTAAACTTTCCATATCTTGGGTTTTTCTCTTTTTGGGCCACTCTTGTTCCTGCGCTTGTAAACTTTCCATATCTTGGGCTTTTCTCTATTTGGGCCCATCATCAGGTCTCTATCACAATTCCACCTAGCAAAGTCAAAAAGCCTCCTCTTCTTTGTAGATTGCTCCTCACAAGATTCAGATTCCATGTTGTCAATTATCTGAAGATTATCCCTCCTCTTCTTTGTAGGTTGCTCCTCACAAGTTTCAGATTCCATGTTGTCAATTATCTGAAGATTATCATATCTGATATTGTCATCTACTGCATTAGAAACTTGATGAAATGGTATTGTTGGTGTCTCTTGAGAGGATAAGTTGTTTTCACCATATTTTGAATTTGAGTGTGGAGGAATTTCGATGAAGGAATCAACTGGAATATTGACTGCAGGAGAATCATTAATAACTTGTATATTCCAAAGATCTAGCTTGAATTCTTGGGATGCAGAATTTTCTTGGCCTCGCTCTTCTTCATGCAATGATCTATCTTCATTTTGAAGCGAGAAATTTTCAATGATCTCTATGTCATCATCGGAATCATCCGGTGCACAACTTGATACGCCTCGAGATGACTCGGCTCTGACATGGTCTGCTTCTAGAGAAGTTATTGGTCTATGATAAATCTCCTTTCCGAAAACGCTAGATAAGAATGGCGATGAACATGATTGTGGTGGCGGTGAAATTCCAGACACTTGCTGAAAGTTTGGATCTGTAGTTATATGCGTAAGATGCTCACCGAGATCTGTCTCTTCCTGTGGAAATACACAGAGGAAGGAAAAAAAGAAGAGCAGGGAAATTAGTACCTGACGTGAAGGGAAAAGTAACAAAGTCAACCATATAATGGTGTGTGGTGAATCCAAATGTAAAACTAAATTTAACACTTAAACAATGTTAGAAAATAGAAATTGTTGGAACTTTTCTATGATTAAATAACAAGCTATGCAGTCATACGGCCTAAGTTGATGTCATTATATCAAATGTTATGCATACAATGTTATTTATCTTGTTACTTCTAGATTAAGATACTGATGATAATCAAATAGCAAAAACCCTTAAAAAGCTTACGTACTTAAACACAATTTCATGAGATAGAATCATAAAAGTAAACTTTTTATTAGCATTATCATAATCACAAACGAAAATTTGGGTTAGGTACTAAGCATACACAAACATTACATTAAAAACATCTTAAAATCAATGAAGCATTTAGGGAAATAGAAACCATGAGATCACAAGATCATATTCTATGCTGTGGCAAATTTAAGGTACGAATTTAGTGCAAGTATCTACTACATACAAGAATCACAAAAGTCTACGGAAGCTTAAGGATTCAAAGTTTTACCTCCTAATATGGATAAGGAAACATGTTATTTCCCAATTAACATGAAGGCAGAAGGAATCACATAATGCACAGGAAAAAAGTTCCAAAAAAATTCAAAATGAAATGAAACATATAAAAACAGTAGAGTATACCTTCATTAGAAACATCGAACCACTGCAATAATGACCAGATGAACACTGGTCGAACAACTGGGAATGTCCCAGTGAACCTCCTGGTTCCAAAAGCTCCTTAAGAACTGGAGATGATGGTGCCGGCAATACAGTCATTTCAATTCCCTTGCTAGAATGGGAAGTTGACGACTCCCCATTGACTGCAGGACAATGATTGCCAGTCCAGTTGTCATTATTTTCTGAGCAACAGCAGTCTCCTCTATCGTCGGATGAAAAGCCTTCATTGTTCACCACCAGTTCAAAGATTAACCTCTGGATTAGCGTTCGCTTGAGATAGGCCTCCGCAGGTTGAAACCAGTCCAAATTCAGCTGGAAAAAATCCATAATGTTAAGGTTAAATCCATATAAAACCATGTGAATCATTATAGATTACTAGTAATTGAAATATTGACCAAGTGAGGAGCTCAAAAGTTGGGATAGATATGTAACAATACATAAAACGGCAATATCAAAAGCTTCAGACGCAAGTTTAAAAATTTGAAACAAGTCAAAACTAAGAAAACCACTTACAAAATTCGAGAACTTGCTTAACTTTAATGGATTGAAGTTATATGGCGCTTCGGCCAGGAAGAGTTCTAGATAGTGCAGCAAGAAGAGGCCACAATCATAGGAGTTTTGTTGTTGCGGTACCTGTCAAGGACATTCAGTTGCAAAACATTAGTAAAAGAACACCCATCAAAAAGAGAAAATAGAAACGTATTCCTTGATGACTCAAAATCAATCATAAGCCCGACACAATAAGGCACGTGTTCATCAATAGCTATGTGAATTCTGAAGGAATTTTGCAACAGAAACGCGCCAGTTTTATAGCAATTTCCAAAATGATGAGGAATCTATTCGAGCAAATAAAACTGAAATTTATTTAGTTCAGCAGAAAGAAAACTTTGAAGAAAGAATGATTATATCAGTGCTTCTAATCAGACAGCTATGAAAATGTAAGCATGTAATACCGCAACTGGGAGAAACAGCATGTTGGAAAATCTTGACGACATGTCTTCTCCACATGTATTCTTCTGCCTCTCTATCCATTCTTCATTCAAATAACTGGGAGAAGCAAGTTCAGAGCTCAAGCTAAATTTAAGTGTGAAAAAAACTAAGAGCCGTAATCATATACTCCCTCCGTCCCAAAATATAAGTCCCTTTTGAGAATTTCATTTGTCCCAAAATATAAGTCCCCTTTCTAAGTTGTGTACTGCATTTATTACTTATTGACTAAAATACCCCTAATTAATCCTTTATGGTTACACCTCTTGGAATACCAAGGTAATTAATTAGAGGAGAGAGGAGTGACATATAAAGGGTAAATTAGGAAAAGTAGTATAAATAGTAGACATAATTAATGAGATTAACTAACTAACCTAATTTTCTTAATTCTTGTGAAGTGGTTAAAGGGGACTTATATTTTGGGACGGAGGGAGTATCTTATACAGCTATAAATTGTAGGATACAACATTATGCTAAACTAAAATATGTCATCCTCATAACTAAGTTCAGAACTTCTATAATCTTCAAAGTCATAAATTATGAAACTCGGAAATACCTTTGCACAAGGTTTTTCAGACCACCATGAAATCCCTTGACAGAATCCATATGTAATATACAGGGTACCCTAGGTGACTTGTTCAGCTCTTTATCTGAAATATGCATCAAAATATAATCTCTTAGAATACAGTTGTTTACATTACAAGAAAAGAATTCAAGCCAAAAACTCACCATTAAAATTAACCACTTCACCAGGATGACAAATAACAATTAAACTCCAGTGAAGACTGTCATCATGGCCAAAATTTAGTGCTTGATCAGAACCTCAATACAATTATAAAATAAAAACAATATAGAGAATTAAAGGTAGTTAGTCTTACTTGAAATTCACTGGTATGAAAATATAATCCTTTTCGAATATATTTACTTTTCTAGTCCATTTACGAACACGTAGAAATGCTGCTTTGCCATCACAAGCACTGGATGGATCTTTGTCTATATCAGCCAGCTTTCGAAAGAAAAAGCTATTGAAAAAGTGGAACCGAGACTTTTCTTCCTTTGGAATTTTATTCTTCAAATATCTGCCAAAATTTAGATTTATGAAACTGTTATACCAATTTTTATGAGGAACAATGTATATTAGACTCCAGATTTTTCTTTATTTAATATTTCCTACTCTTTTGTCATGATACTGGAATTGAAAGTCCTTTTTATAAATTTTTCTATACACATGAATTATACAAATGGTTATATATTTTCATCTCTAAAATGAAAATGAATTTATAAAAATCACAAGATAGCATATACTACTTCAAACAAAGTAAAAGATATATAATCAGTTGTCTACAATATAAGAACTAAATGCAACTAAAGCGGCTGATTATTAAAAAAAATTAGGAAGAGATGAATAAAATTCTCAACAAAAAAATACAGGATAAAAGAATGAAACTTCCAAAAGGAAAGATGCATAAACAAACTTACTGAATGTAAAAATCAATAACTGTGTCATTGATGTATGTATCTGGCTGTAATAGATCAACATCTCTCTTGCTTAAGGAAACAGCATCTGGGTCCCCTTTTGGATAGACAACTTCATCAAAAGGCACCTCAAAACTGTTTCAAATATAAAATATAAGAATTAGCCACCAGACAGTATTTGGATTTTGGAAACACCCCACCAAAATGAAAATCCATGACATATGCGGGAGAATTCGATAGCGTCATACAGGTATAAACAATATATCAAGTGATTTCACATCCACTCTAACTATGATGACAAACATTAAAAATGACCAAGCGTATTACAAGATTTATGCTTAAAATTTTCCTACTGTAAAGTAAGTTGGAAAATGGAAACATGTGCAATAAAAAGGGAATCATGGTCTTTAATGCACATTTCCAACAAATAGGCCATCATAGATATGTGCAAAATCTCAGTACCATGCATTAAACAAACAACATATATCATGCAATGGCAAACAAAATAAGAATCGAGAAAGTAGAAAACCTGAGAATAATATCAAAAGACAATGCTATTGCTTCGACAAACCTATGCTCAGTTGTTAGAGAAAATGAAGAAATAAGTTTTTTTTACTTACTTTGGGAAGTAGCTTGTTGGTCCACTTGAAAAGTATTTATTGTCTTCCACATCCACCCTACAAGAGGACACTTATCATATGTAAAACCTTAATCTTTATTTACTTTATCTTCCTTTCTTTCGCAAAAAAACCATTGTAATTGACCAAGAGAAAGGGAAAGAAAGTGCAATTGTATGACTTACTCAGTTGCAATTTTCCAAACAGCCGAGTATTTCGAATTAAGAGATCTGATCTTGTTCAGCGTTAGGGACCAATAGGAATCAACAACTACAATCCTCAATTTCTCAATCCCTATCATAAGAGAAGAACCTATTATCAGTGAAGAATCTACTATACCCAAATAAATTTAGTTACATATACAAAGAATGTAAAATTATGTCAAACATGCCAAGTAATAATGAAGAAAATCTTTCCACATTAACCAACCATATCAAATACACATACCTGAAGTGCAGCTATCAAATACACAAAGCTCCATCATAACCGTCTCATTCTGAATAAAGTACACATCAGCAAATGCAGAATTTATACACAAAACAGAAATTGCAAGCAAAGCTCTAACAACTTTATAACTTACGTTTTGTAACAATTGACTCTTAATATCAACCACATCGCCCACCGCCAGTTCAATATTAACGGCCCCTGAGATTTGGATGTGACTTGTTGAAAAGGTTAACTTTAACCCTATATAATAGTTATCTTGGTATATAAGATAATTAGGAAGAAGAACAACTTCCATATTTGTGTGACCCTGAAGATTGCCAAAAAAAAATAATAGTCAATACAAAAGGCAAAATAAGTGAGCTAAAACGAATTACAAAACAGTAAAAAAAAACAACACAATTTACCCCAATTTAAAAAATAAATGTCAAAAGGTGAAATAAAATGCAGGTAATGTTCACTTTTTTAGTGCAAAGATGTTGTTAATGTAAAAAAAATTACCATGTTGGAATTTTCTGCCCAACAACTCAGTCCAGAACCGCCCAGTGAAGCTGAAAATTTCAAAAAAATTAGTTTAGTTTTTAAGCTGCTACCTAACATTTCCAAGAGAAAAGTAGACATAAGTATTAAGAATCCACGATTACAATAAAATGAGTCATTCTGGTTGCTATCAAGCTGTAGGTTTCCCATTGTGTCCTGATCCATCTCCAAATTAAAATTACCAGGAACTCTATAAACATCATCAACGCAAAGAATACCAGCATCATCCTTTACACCGACCATGTCTACCAGGGATACTGTAAATATATTGAGCATTAAGTAAGTTGAATTAAAGAGAAACAATTATGAAATAGAAACCATAACAGAATTGAAATGTTAATTATTATTAAACAGGAATGGAAAAGTATCAACCCTAGTGTTCTTGACTTAACTTATTTGGAATTCATCTCATTTAAAAATGAAATACATCATTCGGAAAGTTATAAGTGAGGAATTGAATTGACTACGAAACCCTTCTGATTTTAGTTATTATGTAAATAAATAATTCCAACATCAATAACTCAGTAATAGTATCCTCAGCTTCCTAGCAATGTGCAAGGTTTAAAAAAGCCCGCGAACGCAAACGTGGCGGTAAAGTCAAGGTTTTTATAGAACAACACAACACAACGAACGAATCGAAAAAATGTTCAAATTATTTTTTTTCACTGAAATAAAAGAATTTTAGAAAAATCGTCTTACCGTGACCAAGAAAGTCGTGCGATTGATGAGGGAGAGAAGAACCGCTGAATTCGCAGAGGTAATTCATAGAGGGAATTTCGATCGCGTCATTGAAATCGAGTGAATCCAAATCGAAACGCGGAGAGGCGTTCATCGTCGTTTCGATCATACGAGGGTTTAGGTACCGTTACTCGAGCGAGTTGAATAGACGACGACTGACTCAGTGAGTCAAGCAGGCGCGAAAGAAAGAAAGAATTGTGAATGGATTATGTGACGTTTTGACTCCCTCCCCTCAAGGGGTTAAATATAGGGTTTAGATTTGTGTTAGGGTTGGACAAAGGAGCGGTTTTGTCGGATTCGGGCTCAATATGCTCAATCCAGCACAATATAAGGCCCGGTTTGGATGATTTTGGTTTCAGCGGGTCATGGTTAAGTCCGATTGGGTTAATACGGGTTGGGATGAGAAATAGAGAAATGACGCGAGAGAGATAGAGATGAAGTGTGAACTGTGAAAGCAGGATGTGCAGCCGAATACATTTGTGATGTGTCGTCTCCTTTTGTATTGCGGTGGATGGATTCCTTCCATGGAGGAAGATGGTGACTCCACAAGCACTAAGACTACAGAGAGAGGCTGCAATGATTGGTTTGCAAAGAGCTTCACCATGGTTGAGTTGAAACAAATTATGGAAGAAAACATAGAAACTAAAGTCTGAGAAGAGAGGAAATAGGTTGGAAAGCTGAAAGTTAACAAAGCAATAGAAGAAGAATCAAGAAGAAATAAAATAAGAGACTATAATTAAATGCATTTTTTGTCTAGGGAAGAACAAATTTATTAATATAATAATAATAATAGTTTTATGGTGCAAAACACATGGCACCATAAAATCTTAAATTATCCCTATTTGTTTTTTTAGTGATAAAAACAAAAGTAGTGTAATAAAAAGTTTTTTTTATTGGTAAAATTAAAAGTAGTGTAACAAATAAGGGTACATTTGAGATATTAAGTAGAAAAAAATTTGACTTGTTTATATTAAGTAACAAGAAAAAATGGGTATTTTTGCTTATAAATGAAAACAGAGGGAACCCAATGGATTTGACCTAGTGGTGAGCGGGCTATGGTCCGTAAGTGCGACTCGGTTTGCTCTCGGGTTCGATGACCGATTGTCGCGCTCTCTCGCCGGGGATGTGAAGTTCCCCCTCCACAGTTTTGTAATAATACCAAAAAAACAGAGGGAGTATCGCACTAGATAAATACAGTGATCTGATATCAATAAAGTTGACGTTGTACTTTAGGGTCAGTTTGATTCGAAAATAGGTAAGTACTACAATACAGTACTGGACAACACAAGCAAAAAAATGTAAAATTTCCTATAATTCTCTATTTATGCGGTTTATAATAATTTTATATAATATATATTAGAATATAATTAGAAAATTATAGTCAAAATAATATGAGAGAGTGAGAGAGCGGGAAAAAGAGGTTATGATATGAGAAGATACATAAAAGAGATATGGGAGGTAGAGGGAGGGGGAGAGAAATGAGAGATAAGAATGAGATAGGAGAGAGGCCAGAGAGGGAGGGGAGGAGGAGAGAGGAGAGAGAGGTAATTATATGAGAAGATATATAGACAAGTGATATGTTGTAGAGAGAGAAAGAGAGAGAGAGAGAGGAGGGAGGAGAATGAGATATGAGAGAGGGAGAGGAAGAGAGAGGGAAAGCTGAGAGAGAGAGAGAAGGAAAGAGGAGAGAGAAGAAAAATAGGAGAGAAAAAAATTATTGAGTATGAAATAAAAATAAAATTTTTGTAATTTTGGGGATGGATAGAAAGTTGTATTGTGGTTTTCTGAGGGACGAGAAATTGGGATTTTGTCCAGTCTCTTGCCTCCACTGTTGTCCAGTACCATGAACAATTTTTTCAAATCAAACAGGGTACAACTAGAGTTGTCCAATCCAGTCCCCTGCTTTTTTAGCAAATCAAACGCACTATTAGTCTTACACCAACTGGCAGTGGTGGCTTTTACGGTACCCGCATCTGACATTTTGGGTACCACACACAAAGTCGCTTTTGACCGGGTTTTACCTATTTCCAAGTTTTGGTTGAATTACACATGTTACCCATTTTAATTCCTTTTTATATTAACTACCCCACCCTTTTGTTTACTAAATAATAAATCCTAAACTTTAGATTCATCACTCTCTCACTAAATCGCTGAAGTTCATCTTGTTCAACCCTAAACTTTAGATTCATCGTCCTCTCACCAAATCGCTGAATTACAAACTGATGATTCATCACTCTCTCGCCAAACCCTAAACTTTAGATTCATGTCTTCGAAATTGGTAAAAAAAATTGATTTTAATATCAATAAAGTTGATCAAATATTTGATATTCTTCTAAAGAATAAGCAATGGGTCTTAAGTTATGATCATAAAATTCCTACATCTGAACAATTGAAAGGCAATTGAACTAATACGTGTATGCGTTTTAGGGACAATATTCAAAAGGCAATTTGGATTTAACCTTAAATCAAATTCTATTTTTCTACTACTAATTAAAAAACTGAACCAACCAATCCAAGTCGCAGTGATTCGAATTGGATTAGTTCAGATTTTTTTAAGAAATATGTTTACCTTACAGTGTGAAACTGTGAATGCTGATGTCTCCATTTTTACAAGAAATATTTTTACCAACAGATCCAAGCCGCGGTGATTCCAATTTTTCAATCACTTTTCTTTCATACCTTGAAGCTTTGCCTCCATCATTATATGCTAATGCTAGCGAAAAAGATATATGTAGCAGTGACTTTTTTAAATTTTCTTAGAAATTTTTTCTGAATATTTTAATTTCCTACTAACTAACGTATTAGTTTCTTAATTAAAAAAATAAAATAAAAAACTTTCAGATTTTTTTAAAACAAAAATAGCTTACGGTTTTATTTTTTTTTTAACATATTCCTTTTTGGTATATTTTAAAACCTTTTAACATATTTTATTATTTGATAACCTTTATAAACAAAAGGAAACATTAATGGCAAAGAGATCGATTTATTTTTCCAAATAAAAGTGTGTACTCTAACATACTCATTTTAAAAAGAAAGTGTGTGACCTTACGAAAGTGAGTTTGACACCATATATTAACCCAAAACCTTACGAAATTGGGTTTATGGGTCCTATCACTTATATAGTGCTCAACATCCACTATTCTATGGAAAGTGGGACTCTTACTCACACTTGAATGCGAAGATTATGATTTGCTTTGATCGGCAAGATATCATAACCACCTCATTATTCCTTAAAAGAGTGAAAGAAATTTTAATGTGATTGTTTTTACTCATATGCTTACCCGTGAACCTCTGGATGGGTATAGCTTGCAGGTAAGGGGTAAAATCTGTTGGAGATATTTCCAAAATATTTATTTGGATATATACAGTCGTGAATTAATGTTTGCACCAAAACTTCAAGTGGCTCAGTGGTAGCGCCTACGTGTTCGCTGGGATTCGAACTCGCACCAATACAGCGAACAGACACACGCCTTAACCATTGAGACATTCGTCGTATCGTGTCATTAACTAAACGAGAATCATATTTAATGGTTCTGTTTCAGAATTGTAAAGACTCTTTTATGAGGTGTTTCCCTTCACCAAGTGGCATGAGTTTCTCTATAAATAGAGACACTTTTGAGCAGAACATATACACGAAATTCATATATTTTATGCCAAAATTTTCCCAAAATTATATATCTAAGTCATTTCTTCTTTTCTCTAGTGCACGAGAGTAATTGAGGAAACTTTGTTCCGTAAACTACCATTGATCGATATGCTTGGTGTGGGTATGCAGACCATATCAAGAAACTTCATTGTATCCTAAAGGGGATTCGCTGATCATCCTATTTGTTGCGCCCGAAAAAGTCCCCGAGGGAGAACCTTCCTCGTTCACAACTTTTCCTAAGACAATGAAGCCGCCACCAATATTTATTAAGGAAAATATTAGGAAAACCTTTTTTGGAAAGCGATTGGTCTTGCGAAACTAGAGAATAGGGTTCGGGGGTCGGTTACGCGTAGGGAAGGTGTTAGCACCCCACCCGTCCTCTCTACTGAGAGGGAACCTTTAATTAAATGTGTGGTTTTAGTGTGTTGACTCGAATATACTTAATTTTGCCTCTCTACTTCTTATTGAAAAAGTCTTAATGAAAATCTTTATTTATTAGAAAAAAAGGGAAAAAATGGTTTTTTAGAAAAAACGCTTGACGGGACAAGGCCCGCTCCTACGTATCTCCCGGTGCGATGGAGAACTCAAAGCTACGTAGTTCTTCTTTGTCCTGAAAAGGTTTTTGTCTTTTATCTTTTTAGTGAGTTTTCAAAATAGGATGAGCATTTAGTGAATGATTAAACTAACCAAGGTTATGGGTAATCACCGCTAAGTACTCTTGAAAATGAGAGTTACTACCGCCAGTCAGACGAACAAAGGCTCTGATTGACTATTAGTAGCGACTCGTTTTTATTTGTTCTTTAGAAAGTGGTTTTCGAAAGGAATTGGTTTGGCACGAATGATCAAACTAACAAAGGTTATGGGTGATCATCGCTTGTCTTTCTTTGGGGAAAAAGACATCGCCACCAATGGCTAGACGAACAAAGGTTCTGATTAACCACTAGCGACGATGGGTTGAAAATGATTTTAGAAAGGAAAAGGTTTTTGTTCTGAAAATGATCTTGGTTTGCGAAAATAATTCTTTTTTTGTTACGAAAATAACTTTTCTCTTTTCGTTATGCAGATGCTAAACTTTTTATGATTGCGCTTGACGAGAATGTGACTCGCTCCTACGTATCCCAAATGGGAATCAAAGCGACGTAGTTCTAACGAGCATTGAAAGTGAAAGTCTTTTTGCTTTGGTTTTGAAAAGTGAGGGGCGCTCATGATGATCAAACTAACAAAGGTTATGGGTGATCATCACTAACACTTGCTATGACTTTTGATGCTTAGGAAAATATCTTTTGAAATTGAAAGCATTCATGATAATCAAACTAACAAAGGTTATGGGTGATTATCACTAGCACTCTATTGTTAATAATCATGCAAGCAAAGGCTTCGCAAGACCACTAACAAAGTTTTGATTTTGAAGAGTTTTCGCTATTGGATTAATTTTTGTTCGGGGAAACATTTATCCATCATTTGAAAAAAAAAGTTTGTGAAAAAAATAAGTTCGCTTAGGGAAAAGAAACGAAATTTAAAAAAAGAGAAACAGGGGGTGCAGCAGTAAAATAAGGGTGTAAGTAAAAGGAGGGCTGCATTATTAAAACTGGGGTGCAGATAGTGAGCCCAGCTTGTTTTTTGTAAGCTGGGCTGCGTTTCAAAAAAACAATGGGCTTCAGGAAGGGGGCGCGCGAACTAAACACGGAGGTGCGAATAAGAATCTGAAAAATAAAAAAAGTGAAAAGACCAAACTGCCCTTGCTGTCATATTATAAAAGCCTAATTCTAAAATTGGAAACCCTAAATTTACTCTCTCCACCTCCACGGCGCCTCACCCCTAAAAATGGCCAAACCTTAATTCCTCTCTCTCTCCCTCCTTGCTGCGGCCAGCCCCCCTCTCTCATCCCCTGCCCGTCGCTTCCCCCTTCCTCCACCTCTTTTTCGCCGTCCTCTGCCTCCCTCTCTCACCCTAGCCGTAATCATCTCTCTCCCTCACCTCAATCATCTTCTCCATTTTCTTCCTCTTCCTTGCTCCGATTCCCTTCTCCCTCAACTCCGATCTCGCCTCCTCTCCCTCTCATAACCCGAACCTCACCTCCTCTTTCTCTCAGTCGCACCTCACCTTCATCTCTCAATCGGTGGTGGTTGCGAGTTGGTGGCTGGGTTCGGAATGGGCGATTTGATGGTTTATGGCGGCGTGGGGGGGGGGGTGTTTGGTGCGATGGGGTGGCTGTTTGTGGGGTTTTGGCCGTGGTGGTCTGGGGAGAAGGGATGAGGGTGGTCACGGTTGGATGGGGGTGCTGTGGTTGGTGAGGAGAGGGAGAGGTGTTCGTTGGTGAGGAGAGAGAAGGAGGGGGTTCGGTTTGGCGGTGGACAGTGGCTAGGGACGACGGTTAGGTGGCGGCGGTGGCCGGCTGTTTGTAGCGGTGACTGGCCGTGGGGGGTGTTGTTGATGGACGGTGGTGGTTTGCGAACGGAGAGAGAGGATGGCCGTGGGTTGGCCGCGAAGTGAGAGAGAGGGTGGTGGGCGGTGGTTGTAGGAGGGTGCGATGGTGGGGTTTGATCTGTTCCCTCTTTTCTGATTTCTTATCTTCCCTCTCAGAGTATTTTTTTCTAATTTTCTATCTATCTTTCTTTACTTTTTCTTTTTTCTTCCCCCCCTTTTCTTTGTTTCTGGTTAGCATCTTTTATAGATAGATGGTTGTGTGTTGTTTGCAGATTGTGTGAGGGAAGTAATAAACTGTAGTGCATCCAATGTTTCTGTGTATAGAGATGTGCTTGTGTGAAGGAATGGAGAAAGGTACACTGTTGGAAGCTTTCAGCAAGCAGTGGCGTGGAGCAATCTTGGTTGCTTGTAGAACTATCTTTAACTTTGGCTAAAAATGGGAAAAGTAATAAACATTTAAAAAGGAGGTGGCTGTAACATACGGACATAGCATTAGCTTTTTGGATTTGTAATTTATTTTTTATATTTATTTACTTTCAATTAATTCTAATTCTAATCTAATTTATATTTTTGTAATTTTGTAATATTTGTATTTTTATTTAATTTTCGTTTTTATTATTTTTTGTATTTTTGACTATTGTTTTTTTTGCATTTTTGGGACAGTTTGGACTCTAAACACTCCTAAATTGTAAATGAAATAAAATTTGATTTTTTTGACATTTTTGGACTCAAAACAAATTAAATAGACAAAATAAAAATAATAAAAGAGGTTGAGCAAAATACAAAAGCGAAATCGGGCCCAACTAGACAAATGCGCTAGAACGAGGCTCAAATAGAACAAATAGGCCCGCTAACTGGTAAACACTAAAAATTAACTGGGAACCACGTTCGTGGGCCCAACTCAAAATGATAAGCCCAATTTGCATATGTGTAGGCCCAATAACCCAACTGTTGGCCCAATTACACAAATGGCATCTTAACGACACTCGCATGACACCGACACGCGTTAACAGGACTCGAGACTTGCAAAAAAAATGCAACCTAGTAAATTAAAATGCTATTAACAGGAGCTCGGACAAAATTGGGGTATAACACTATTGCATCCAATCTAAAGTGATTGGTGGGGTGAATCGAACCTAAAGCTTAGTGTCTTACACGCCTTGGAGTCTAGTACAATGATGAATTTAATTACTTTCTCCTTGTTATTTATCTTACATGTCATTCACAATTATTGTTACTAATGATCTTCTATGTTTGATTGTTCTTCTTAGTTGCAGCATTATTCCCATCAACAAATTGTTCTCACAAAATCATTGCATTGGGGAAATTGTAGATAAAAAAGGTAAAAGTGGCGGTACTTTTATGTTATAGATATGTATGGATACTGTAAAATACTCAGCAGATAACATCATACTTTTTCAATGGATCAGATTCTAAAACATATGGCAGATAGCATTAACCTTTAGTCTAAATATTAACCCTCCCTGTCCTTTTAGCAGTCAGTAGAAAGTCTTTTTGTTATTGTTAACTGAAATCTTTTTTTTGGTATACTCCTTTTACTATACTATTTTTTTGTGAAATTTTTGTGATGCTCTTGTTGGAATCTAATCCTACTAGCTTCTGGAGTGAAATCTCACAATATGATTTGTGTTAGTTAGCTGCATAAATGTGTGGTTATGGATGATGTCATGTTTTAATTAAAAAAAGTACATAGTCCTGAAATTTCCCCAACGATTTTTGGGATATATAGCAGAGTTGATTTCATAGCTCACAATAACCTGCAAGTATTAGAGGATTTTCTTTGCTATTTAGAGATGAAGTTAAGTTGGTTGTGAACATATCTACTAAGTAAGCGTACTCCAAACATTAAGTTTGGACAAGTAGTTTTTAAGTACATCAAGGTTCTTACTCTTTGTTTAGCAAGAGTGTTCAAAAACCCTAAACAACCAAGCAATAGCAAGTGGGCTAGAAGTTAATATTGTTAAAATAGTTAAATGGGCTCGCAGTCCCTCCTAGAGAGTAAGTAAATGGGTCACTAGGAAAAGCCACAAGCCCAACCTAACACCGGATCAAAACAAAAATACCAAGGCAACCACTTTCACAAAAGAAGCAAAAGCAACGATTCCTTCTCCCCTCCTCAACACGAAGCATACCCTAATTCGGCAAGTCCGAGAAACCCCAGTCACCCAACAAATCAACCGCTTCTCACTCCCAAAGATGAAGCTAACGATTCCTGGAGAACAACCAAACTATCACAGCCACACACTGGCAGATCGGTGCCATGAATACGGCCTTTCTAGCGGCAATTTTCGGTAGGTAGACACGATTTCCGATCTTTGATGAGTGCACTTTGAAGCTTCGAAGGAGGAGGAGGAAGCCAGATAACATGAAGCACACCTTCTTCAGCCAGAGACACGATGCAAAGGGCTACCCGTTGCCATCTTTAAGGATCCAGGTAAACCACAGAGGAAATGTTGCTCTTGTGCGTATATGATTTGATCTCTATTCTGTTTTTCTCCTCTAACCCAGCTACTGTTATATGCTTTTATGAGACTCAGATTGGAAGATACAACGCACACCAGCACCACTCAACGCGAAGAAAGTAAACAACAACAGATCAGAGGGTCCTCAGAGACTCACGAGATTCACTTCCAACGCGCATAAATTACCTCCAGAGAGCCTGAGCGTCTGTTACTATCGCTCTACAAAGAAGAGGGGGGGCCGAAACAACCACGATCCGTGAAGGAGATTGTCTCGAGCAAGAGAAGCAATGACATGAGCACAATTGTTCCCTTCTCTTTTGGTCCAGGTAAAGATTGATTTTTGAAGTTTGGATCTAAGCTCGTTGATATTCTGTACTATACCATCAATCTCTTTACAAACTGATTTCTTGTTGCATACCTCAATTAGGGTTTGATTATCTGATTCGAAGGTGACACGTTGGAACTGCAAGTTGACTGCTAAGGAGACAGCTTCTCTGAGGCAAATGGCTTCAGCTAGCAGCGAGGAATTTGCAAAGAAACGACCCGATGATGCCGTAAGTAGGTTACCTTGATGATCTCTGCATATAATACCTGTGAAACCCCTCCCCGATGACTGTTCAAAGGCAGCATCGCTGTTTACTTTTACAAAAGAGTCTTGAGGTGGTCTCCATTTAATTGGAGTCACCTGCTTCTGGATAGTAGTAACAGTAATAGATTGTAGATCCACAGATGGAGTCTTTGTTGTTGCTGACAAGAATTCAAGACATTGAGACTTGACCCAGTGAAGGCTGTTCATAGGATTAGGGTATTTGTTGTTGAAAACCATTTCATTTCTTGCATTCCATATAGCCCAAAGAGTGAAGAATAACCAAGATGATAGATGAGGAGTAGTAGCTCCAGGTGAGACCAGTTCTTCATGGATCCAAAGACTGATAGATGAGAGGCCTATAGGAGATGGAGGTCTAACAAATTGAAGCCCAAACCAAAGAGGTTTAGTCCAAGGGCAAAGTAGAAATATGTGCTCTATTGATTCTATTTCCTTCATACATATTGGGCATAGCTGAGGTATAGGAATCCTTTTCTTGCATAAATTCTCTCTAGAAGGAAGAACATTGTGACAAGCTTTCCAAACAAAGTGCTTTATCCTTTTCTTACATCGGATTTCATCTTTTATCATTCACTCCATTCTCATCTTTTATCATTTTTGGATCTTAGGTTGGGCCGATCCAATGGTAACGCTATTGAAGCTCTAGCTTTAGGCCCACAAAAAAGATTTTTCATGGGTTTTTTTTTTGTACCCCCATCATCTCCCAATCTACCCCCACATAAAAGTGAAACCCGAAAATACCCCTGTCCAATTTTCAATTCGCTCGGATTTACCTCCATTTAAGGTAAATCCGTTTTGTTATTTTTAAAGTCGGATTTACCTCATATGGGGGTGCCCAATAGGTAAATCCGATTTCAAAAATAACAAAGCGGATTTACCTTAGCTGGAGGTAAATCCGCTTTGTCATTTTGGAAATCGGATTTACCTAGTGGGTACATAAATCCGATTTCCCTAAAAAAAGAGAAAATTGGATTTATCCCACCTAAGATAAATCCGATTTCCCTAAAAAAAGAAAATCGGATTTATCCCACCTAAGGTAAATCCGATTTTGTTATTAAAAAAAATTGTTTTTTATTTAATTTTTTAAAAAAGGTTATAAAATACTACTAAAAATCCGTTAAACAGCCAAAACTAATCCAAAAATTATGAAAACACCACTAAAAATCTAATAAAACCAATATAAAGTTATGCAAATTTTTTCAGATTTTTTGGAGATTATGAAAAATTAAAAAAATTAATAAAAAATAGTAAACGATGGAATTTGGGATTTTGAGGTCCCCAGTCTTGAAAGAAGTTACTTCTTGAGGAGTATTGATCCTTGATATTTTTCCGATTTAAAGAATGTGGTTTCATTACAATTTGAGTAGGTTGCTCGAAAACTGATTT
Organism: Astragalus membranaceus; assembly: GCA_039519185.1. Taxonomy (NCBI): domain Eukaryota; kingdom Viridiplantae; phylum Streptophyta; class Magnoliopsida; order Fabales; family Fabaceae; genus Astragalus; species Astragalus membranaceus. Next base: position 7,941,741 of record CM076851.1, on the reverse strand, counting down.
TTTAGCCTAAATTATTCTCCCGACGTACAATATCGTCACGTGTTAACGAACTACACACTAAACAGAACCAAAAGACGGTCGAAATTTGTTTCTAACAAAGCAGATTTACCCCCACATAAGGTAAATCCGCTTTGGTTATTTTTAAAAGCGGATTTACCTTATATGATGGGGTAGATCCGCTTTTAAAAAATAACAAATCGGATTTACCCCCACTTAAGGTAAATCCGATTTGTTATTTTTAAAAGCAGATCTACCCATGTTAAATAAATCCAATTTAAATTTTTTAAAATTTTTAGTGGAAATCGGATTTACCTAAATCCGATTTCCAAAAAAAAAAATGAACTCAGGATACGTTTGGGATTTTTAAATTTTGTTAAGGACAATTGCGTCTTTTCGCAGGGTCGGTGGGGTAGCTAGGGAGATGATGGGGGTACAAAAAAAAATCCCATTTTTCATTAGTTTATATAAAGCAGAAAGGTCACATATATTTAACCAACGGGAGTTGGCTCAGTGGTTAAGGTTTGTCCTTTCACTGGGTCCCGCTGGGGGTTGACTGGGTATGCTCCCCAGTTCGATTCCCGGTTGGAGAAGATTTCCGTTGGCCACATCGGTAGATTACTGGGGGGGCAGATTAGTCATTCGTTGTCAGCGTTGGGACACTGCCCGGTTCCAGGGGTCTCCGGGGGCTCGCCCCTTCCCTTTGTCACCAAAAAAAAAAGGTCACATATATTTACAAAAGGCCCAACTTAAAATTTTTGACTTAAAAAAATGTCTTAACTAAAAGTCGCTTTAAGATTCACTTATTATTAGAGATTTTTAGGCAGACCAAGAAGTCCTAGAACAATAGGATTATGAATAGCATTACTTTCTATATTCCACACCTTTTTAGCATTCACTTTGCATATTGTTGTTGATTAATGAAACTTCCATTAGACCGTTGCTAACTTCCGTTCTAAGGAAATATTTCAGCTTTCTCAGGTAAGACATATCACCCACATCTTACATTTTTGTGTTGAGAATAACACAATTTTTTTTTGGAGACAGAGTGACACACACCAACTCACACAGCAAAGTGGAGTTTTCGAGTTCGAACCTGGGTAAACACTGAAAATATTTACTCCAACTAGCAGTATACCCGTGCATACGCAAAGGTGTTGTCGTGTTATTTTTATTAATAGACTTAGACATAATTTAATTAGTCCGAACATTACCCCGTTAAAATCAAGACTAATTTAAACTAGATAAACAAAAAGTTTCAAATTGTAATTAAGTTAGTCCGAACATTCTCACGTGAACATTTACCAGCAATATGTAAAATTTCTCGTAAAAAGTAAAAAACAAAATTGTATTAAAGTTTCAAATTTTCCAAATTGTATAATATTTTCCGTAGAGACAAAATAAAACTTATTGATAGAGAAAAATGGAATATTAAAAATGAAGGAGACATGTTGGGGAAATTAAAGTAGATATATTGTGAAAATAGAAAAATGGGATAGAGTTAGAGGAAGAAAGAGGAGGAGAGAGTGAAAAAATGTGTGAGAAAGATTGAAAAAGTTTGAAAAAATATATGACAGAGAGTGATAAGTAATATTTCTTGTAGAGATTAGAAAACAAAATTGTAGTAAAGTTTCAAATTTTACAAATTGTAATATTTCCCGTAGAGACTAATAAAACTTATCGACAAAGAAAAAATAGAATATTAAAAAAAATGAAGGACACATGTAAATGAAATTAAAGTAGATATATTGTGAAAAATAGAAAAATGAGATAGAGTTAGAGAAAGAAAGAGGAGAGAGTAAAAAAGTGAAAATTGTATTAAAGTTTCAAATTTTCCAAATTGTAATATTTCCCGTAGAGACTAAATAAAACTTAATGATAAAGAAAAATGGAATATTAAAAATAAAGGAGACATGTAGGTGAAATTAAAGTAGATATATTGTGAAAAATAAAAAATGAGATAGAGTTAGAGGAACAAAGAGGAGGAGGGAGTGAAAAAATGTGTGAGAAAGATTGAAAAAGTTTGAAAAAATATATGAGAGAGAGTGATAAGTAATATTTCATGTAGAGATTAGAAAACAAAATTGTAGTAAAGTTTCAAATTTTACAAATTGTAATATTTCCTGTAGAGACTATATAAAACTTATTGACAAAGAAAAAATAGAATATTAAAAAAATTGAAGGAGACATGTAAATGTAATTAAAGTAGATATATTGTGAAAAATTGAAAAATGAGATAGAGTTAGAGGAAGGAAGAGGATGAAAGAGTAAAAAAGTGAAAAAGTTTGAAAAAAGTGTGAGAGAGTGAAAAAGTATGTGAGAGAGTGAAAAAATTTGAAAAAGTGAAAAAGTGAAATTACATAAATATCCTAAAATTGTTTAGTTAGGAAAAATGTAATATTAGTATTTTGGTAGTAGATTAATTGTATAGATAAATAGTAGACAATGCTGACTTTGTCAGTTGTGTTATACCTTAGAGATAATAACAAAAAAATTTTATAGTATTGTAAGTAATTTTTGTTTTACTTATTAACTTGTTTTGATAAGTTAGGAAATACGTTAAAATAGGAAAAAAAATTAAAGGGTGTTTGATACGGGTGTTTAAATCTAAATCAACCAAGATAAAAATTGCAAACCGATCAAATCAAACTGAAAATCGCCAAAAATCGTTTTGATTAGAATGTGTTCGGATCACTATTTCAATCAATCTATCGATTTGGATGACGATTTTTTTTACACAACCAAACCAAACCAAGTCGCACATACTTTTATATCATTATATATTATTAAAAAAGATAAAAAATCTACTCATTTAGTCACACACTTAAGGCTTACCTAGTCACACACAGACACACACGGTTACACTTGCAAAGAATTGAAGTTACAAACTAAAATTGCGGTTCAATTTTGTTTTTAATTCAATATTATTATATATGGTTATGTACATATAATGTTGTGAGTAATTGTTTCTATAGTTTTTGTATATTAAGTTTTTCTTGCAACTTTTATTTTTAATGTTATTACGAGTTTATATATGAATAAAATAATAATTACATTATTATTTTCTATTTTTAATATTTGGATTTAAAATTAAATTAATAAATTTAACATTAAATCAAGTTCTGTTTTCCAACTAGTAAAAAATCCTACCGGCCAAATCAATCCAAACCTTATTGATTTGGATGGGATAAGCTAGGAGTTTTTAAGGAACTTTTTACCTTATCGTTTGAATCACTTTTTGATTTAAAACCGAACCTAATCGCACCACAAACATCTCTACGTGATCAAACTGCTAGCTGAGTCTTGCAAACTGTTATTGAAGTCATGCGTTTGTTGAAATGTGTGCCACATGGGATTCGTCCAGTGCCCACCTACCTATGACTTTAGACCAGATACATCAACTTCTGTTGACCAATTTTTACTCTCAAACGGTGGGAATATGCATTACCTACGGGGCAATCACAGACTACTTGCTCAGAAGATACGTGCCTCCTTCCTACCCAACAAGTATGAAGTCTACGTAGACAGTACAGTAGAGTAGACTTCAACTTCAAGATGGATTCAAAGAAATATACTAGTACTAGGTCTAATCATCCGTATTAATTATTCCATACATAAAGTTAGAATTTGCTTCTCCGAAATGGACACGTTTGAAGTGTGAACTTATAAAATGTTGCGGCTTTTCGGCCCATTATTAGAATACAGCCCATGTTGTACATTTGGAATTCAATCACTATATCCAATGTGAAATCGGATATAGGTAGATACAATAGGAAAATCGGATATAGCTAGATCCGACTAATTATTTTTGCTGACTCTGAGGAAGATCAGATGTATGTAGATCCGATGGTAAATCCGATGGCAAATCGAAAATAGCTCTCTGAATGGTAAATCTGATTCTCTCAGGAAACTTTCTTGTCAAACGGATGCAAGTGGAAAATGGTAAATGTTTTGTAAATTTGTAAAAAGTTTAAGAGTATTTTCGTCTTTTCACACGGTCTGTGGAGAGGTATATAGTGATATGATGAGGTAAAAAAAAAAACCTTTCAACAACTGCAAAACATAGACCCACAAAGAAAAACAACAATAAAACAAAAAAGAATACTAGAGCCACTATTAATACGGATGATTAGTGTGAATCGCTTCATTTCGGAGAAGCAAATTCTAACTTTATGTATGGAATAATTTACAAGCTTGATTTGACAAGAAATACATACAGACAATTTTTAAAAAAATCAATATACTTTATTTTTTAAACCGAGTAATATCTGGGTGCGGCTGCAAAGACTAATCCCCCGAGTCGGGTAAGCATATAATGAGTCGCAAAGCTCTTCTTCAAAAGTTTTAATACTGCTCCATTCCCAATACTAGATTCAAACCCAAGACCTTGATCAAGCTGAAAGAGACCCAAACCATCTCATGTCATCGCTTTTGGATAAAATCAATATACTTTTGATAATAATTATACAGAAAAACTAATTCGAAGATGCATTAATTGCCTAATTTTTTTTGCCTCCCATTTATTCTGAAATGTATGTTTACCAAAAAGAAACTCACATAACAGGTATAGGACATTTGATACTAGGACATATTTGGGGTTCAATTTCAATTTTATAAGATTTAATTAGCTTTTTGCCCTCAGTATTTTTTGTAACTTCTTCTTATATTTGGGACTTGGGAGATTAATATGACTTTTTTGAGTAAAATATTCAATTCCATAAGCAAAAACGAAAAGGAGTAAAAACTTTATTTTAGGTTTTCAACTTCAACCATGGCATGTTTAACCCCCTTCAATTTGTATTATGAGTGGCATGCGAGTGTATTATCTATTAACTCTTTATATAATTAACTCTCTATATATTAATTAACTCTCTATATAATAAAATCTTATGCTAAGAAAATTACATTTTTAGGGCCCTTCTAATATTACCATTTGTCATTTTTAGGGCTAAAATGTCAATTTTATTATAAAGAAAAAGTCTTTTTTAAAACAAGAAAGAGAGAGACACAACTGGTCCCTATTGCTTACTAGGGGACAAAAATCTGACGTGGGCCCGCTTGAAAAGAGAGAGACACAATTGACACCTATTTATTTATAATAAATAAAACATTTTTACTACTATTTACAATAACTTACTAAAACCAATCAATTTAACCACTAAGAATAATTCTAAAATAATTTTTTTTTTAATAATTTAATTAAAATAAATTAATAATCTATTTAAAATGATTAAATAAATAAGAAATCATCTAGAAAAAAATATAAACAAGTGGCAATATAAGTGCCAACGGGAGAGGCAACAGGAGAGCACCAACGAGAGCGCAAACAGGAGCGCTAACTTAGATTTTTATCTAAATAATTTATGATTAATTAACTCTCTATATAATAAAATCTTATGCTAAGAAAATTACATTTTTAGCGCCCTTCTAATCTTACCATTTGTCATTTTTAGGGCTAAAATGTCAATTTTATTATAAAGAAAAAGTCTTTTTTGAAACAAGAAAGAGAGAGACACAATTGGTCCCTATTGCCTACGGATTTGGATCCTCTCATTCTCTTTCTCCCTACATCTCCCTCCATCCTCTCTATCTCTCTCTTAATTTATTCTCTCTCATCATTATCTTTCAATTATTTTAATCATGAGAGAGAGTGAATTAAGAGAGAGATAGAGAGGATGGAGGGAGATGTAGGAGAAAGAGAAGGAGAGAATCCAATGTCATTGCGTACTAGGGGAGAAAAATTTGACGTGGGCCCGTTTGAAAAGAGAGAGACACAATTGACACCTATTTATTTATAATAAATAAAACATTTTTACTACTATTTTCAATAACTTACTAAAACCAAGCAATTTAACCACTAAGAATAATTCTAAAATAATTTTTTTAATAATTTATTAAAATGACTAAATTAATATTAAATGATCTACAATTTAGTATACTAAAACTATTAAAACCAATACAATTTAACCACTAACAATTATAATTTTTTTTACCACTATCGAAAATTCCAATTCTTTTTAATATAATTTAATTTAAAATGATTAAATTTATATTAAATGATGCAGAAATTTTTTTAAATAAATTAATAATCTATTTAAAATGATTAAATAAATATGAAATATTCTAGAAAACAATATAAACAAGTGGCAATATGAGCGCCAACGGGAGAGGCAACAGGAGAGACCAACGAGAGCGCAAACAGGAGCGCCAACTTAGATTTTTTATCTAAATAATTTATGATTAAGTTGTGAAATTTTAAAATTATAGATTGGAAGACTATTAATGGGTTGGAATCTGATTTAGTGTAATTTTGAAATTTTAGATTTTTTGGATATTTAGAAGTGTTGGAATACCGCAAAAAGTGTGGCTTTATATATTTTAAAAAGTTAACATTTTAGTGCATGACCCATGAGCCCAATCCGAACCAATTCGTCTAATATCAGATGGGTTTGGTTTTGGACAAAAAACGTAAAATGCGAACCAACCTAAGTCTAGTAACTATAATTTGTTCGGGCAACAAATTAGGCAAAATCAATCCAAACCGACTTGTGGGCACCCCCTATTAATTTATTATTTTCTCACTTTTAAAGGTTTCACTATTTTTATTTAGGCAAAATTACAACATGCGTCCTAAGTTATTTATTTGTAACGAGTTGGTTCTTTAAGTTTTTTTTGTACCACTTAGGTCATCTAAGTTACATAACGTGTACACCGTTAGTCTTTTTTTCTTTCATTTTCCGTTTCAAACAAGCCTAATTGACACTAACGGGGCTGACGTGTCCGTAACTAGGGGTGTCAAAGGGATCAATTTGTCAACTGGATATCCAATCCATCCGTTACAAAAAAAAATTAAAGGATTGGATTGGATCCATCCACTTGATTTGTGGATGATTGTGATCCATCCATTAAGTTTTTAAATCCAATGGTTTATCGATAAGTACAAAATCAAAATCGATTGGATAATTATAAAAAATACATTTTTACAAAAAAAAAAATAAAAAATACTTTTCAGTTTTAAATTTTATTATTTTCCAGAATTTTTTTTAAAAAAATAGAATTTTTTCCAGAATTTTTTTAATATAATATATACATATATATATATATATATATATATATATATATATATATATTATAATATATTAAAATAAAAACAGTCACCACCAACCACCGCGCTAGCCGCCAGAGCGCCGCCGCCGTCCACCGCGCAGGCCGCCGACCACCGCTCCGGCAGCCGCCTGCCACCACCCCATATATAAATATATATATATTTATATATAAATATAAAAAAATAAATTGCTGCATATTAAAAAATTAATAATTTTTTTCATAAAAATATTATTTTTATTAACAGATTTTTTTATGTTTTAAAAATTTTAGTAGATGGATCGGATATCCATCCATAAAAAAGTTGTTAATGGATGGATTGGATGGACTTTTTTTATTAATGGAGGGATTAGATTGGATTTTTTTGGTACAATCCTAATGGATTTAAATTTTTAAATGAATTTCTTCAATCCATCCATTATAATCCAAATTCATATCTATCCAATACATCCATTTTGACACCCCTATCCTGAGATGATGTGGCTTCCTACATGGTCATCTTCTTCCCCAAATTCTTCTTCTTACTCATTAACCTTAAAAAAAATTGCAGAATCCTAAAATATAAAAATAAAAGAAAGTTGAAATCAACATTCATCATCTTCATCTTCACCAAGGATTGGGTTTGGGACTGGTCACTATAGATTCCATTATCCAAACCCAGAAACCGCACCACCCAACGTCAACCAGAAAGAGACGAAGGAGAAGGTTTGGACTGGTCCTTCTTGATTAGCAATATTTTGTTGAACACGAGACAACGTCAACACAGGACAACTGGTCCATCTTGATTAGCAATATATATTTCGTTGAATAGTAGCATCTTTTTTGTTTATTTGAATAGGTTGGAAAATGGGGTTAGAAAATAGGTTAGAAAATGGGGCAAAAAAAACCATTCCATACCAAAAAATAAAAAAATTTGCCCAAATACTACACTTTCTACGTTATATACCAAAGTAACCCACTTTTTTTTCTATGTGTAGAACTCTCCATCCACCACCCAGCTTTCTAAACTAAAAAGTTGCCATACATTGTTAGGTAAACTACTTCTACTTCCACCATACATTGTTAGGTAGTGGCCATCGGATGACTGGAGGGATAAGGCTACGGACGATGGAATCGCCAGACTCTCTGGTTTCAACGCACAATTCGAGATAAGTTTCATGAATCCAACGTTGGAACCTCTCATGTTTCTGAAACATTTCTTGAACGTCGTTGTCTTTCTTGATAGATTTGTTCCACCACCGAATACGATTACGTGGGCCGATGTAGGGGCAGCGATAAACGATACTAGTGATTTCTTGCTCCACACCCTCTACGAGCGCGTTTTCCGTTAATTTTTCTTTCATTTCGGCGAAGGTGATGTTGTTCTTAAGCCTGGAATTTTTAGTGTTGGGACCCTCAAAATACACACCATCTTGTTCCCTGCGCTGGACAACGCCCTGATAGTAAATTTTACAGGTGTGCGTAATGACTCTTTCAGGTATGGGTTGTTGTGGTGCGGGTGGTCTTTGTTGCAGAAGATGAATGATTTCTTCTGGAGTGCGTATTGTGTCCACGTACAGCTCTAAGATTTGTCGCCCAATGGGAAGTGTAGCATGATATTCCATCATTGTGCGGACGTCGTCGTCGCTGCGGATCTCCATAACTGAAAAATAGGAAGTCTCGTCTTCTCCACGTTCGTACTTTCGGTAACGTATACGGCTCACGTCTTTACGCCACCCTCCCTCTGGCCGTATCTTCCTCTTAGCCTTCTCCTTCAGTTGGGGGAATGTGATGTCCTTGTTCATCCTACAGAAGATATGATTAGGACACTGAAAGACAACACCATGTTCATCGGTGGTTACAGTTTCGATGAAGGGCGGTTAGGAATTTGTCATTTGAGTACTGGGTTTGGCACAACTGCCATTCCATTTTAGCGGGTGGGGGGATGGTTTTTGGGAAGAAGCAGAGAAGAGAAGATGAAGAGGGAAGACATTTTTGCAGATAGAAGGTGAAGAGGGTTGGAATACCTTTGGTATCTGGTTTCGGATTAGTCTGCAGAATGTATGATGGAGGAGGTGTCCCTATTTATAAGCAACTTGGATGGTCTAGATTGCACCGACAGTTTAAACGGTGTAGATTGCACGAAAGTTTAAACGGCCCAGATTGCACCGACAGTTTAAACGGTGTAGATTGCACCAAAGTTTAAAACTGATATTTATAGATTTATAAGCAACCAATTGACTAAGTGTCAAAAACGGTTTTTTACCTAAGTTTAGGACCATTTTTCCCAGGAATTTAATTTTTTTTTAATTTTTTAAATATTATACCTTGTAGACAAAGTATAATACTAATGTCTTGTGTTGGGAAAAAAAATTTAAAAATTGGTTTAACAAGTAATTTATTTACTACAAAGTGTGATAAAAATCATTTCTTCAACTAAACTTAAAATGGTTTTTGACCCAATTTTTTGTCCATTTTTCCCACGAATTAAAATCAATTTAAATTTTTTAAATAATATACCTTGTAGACAAAGTATAATACTAAAGCGTAGTCTTGGGAAAAAAATATAAAAAATGTTTTAATAACTAATTTATTTACTATAAAGTGTGTTAAAAATCATTTTTTCACCTAAACTTAAAATAGTTTTTTGCCCAATTTTTTGTCCATTATCTCCCCTAAATTTTTTTTTATTTTTTTAAAAAATATACCCTATATTGCCACGACCAAAATGGGTGTAGGAGTGTAAATGATGATTTTGATTTTTGTGTTCAACCCTTATAAAACTGTCGGTGCAATCGTAGCCTTCAAAAGTCACGGTGCAATCTTGGCCTTCAAAACGAAAACCCCTCAGTGCAATCTAAAACGTCTAAATTTCAATAAATAGGCACTACATCTCCCACCACTAACCACGCATTTACAAATCCTCCTACTACCAACTAAAAATCAAAGACACCCTCCTACTCCCAACTTCATCAATGGCTCCAACTCCAACCCCAGTTTTTATCACGGTGTTTTACAATGGTTATGTCGAAAAATCAAATACTCAGGGTTTGTTGTTTAGATGTGATAACTACACCCTTGTCAAACTCAACTCTAAATTCAAACTGCCTCAAGTTAAACAAGCCATTGAAAAAAAAATATCTCCTGACGATTCCAGAATGGTTTCTAGTATTACATATCGGTACCCCACAACACTCACGGCTGGCGATGACTTTTATGCGGGCTTCGAAATTACATCCGGTGAAGATGTTGAAATGATGATGGAGCATTACCAACAATGTAGAGGTCAAGGTATATGTACACCAGAAATATACGCAGATTTGGTTGATGCGGCTTCAAACTATACCCAGGTAACTCACCCCCACTCTATTCCATTTTCATCACCACACAACATCCCTTTTTCTCAACAAACATTTGAACCATACACTGATCTCATTCAACCTGTTTATCCTCACTTCAATCCTTCATCATCCCAAACTAACATGCATTATAGTCCTTCAACACCTCACCATCACTCTGCACCATCATCCTCACAAAACCCCATTGACCTTAATACAACTAACACTCCACATACTCAAACTAATACCCCACCGTTTAGTATGTTTGTTGGTGTCCATAATGAGGACGTTGGGGATTATAGCGATGATGAAGATGAAATTCTTCAGCGTGAAGACGCTCAGGAACCAATTCAAACTAACCTCAACATAGGTGTTGCATTTCGCGAGCCTGTCTCACACTTTTAAAACGTCACCGCTGATAACCTAGAACCTTATGATTTAGAGTTTGGACATGCCATGGACCGGAACCAAGTTTTATCCAATGAAGATCCAAACGAACTCAAACTCAAAATGAAATTTCCCACAAAAGAAATAGCCATACAATTCATCCAAACATATCACCTAAACAATTCTGTTGCATACAAAGTCAAAAAATCTAGTAGAACAGTTTGGGAGGTTTCTTGTGTTCACGATACGTGTTTGTGGAGGTGTGTTGTGAGGCTCGGAGCAAAATCTGAGTTGTGGGGGATTACACAGTTGACTGACCCACACACATGTACAACATCCACTATTTCCCAAGATCACCTCCAGCTGACCTCCTCCTTCATATGTTCTCGTATCCTTCCACTTGTAAGGGAGGACCCAACAATATCAGTGGCTGTGTTGATTGCACACATCAAGGAGCGGTTCACGTACACGAGTTCCTACAGGAAGGCTTGGATTGCTAAACAAAAAGCAATCAAAAAAGTCTACGGTAATTGGGAAGACTCTTACAATGAAGTAACCAGATGCCTAAATGGTTTCTATTACTATATACCAGGCACAGTTATCGACTGGCAGTCCAAACCATTCTATGAGAATGGACAACAAGTTACCAACAAAGGTGTATTCCACCGCATCTTTTGGAGTTTTGGCCCGTGCATAAAAGGCTTTAAATTCTGCAAACCAGTGGTCTCTGTTGATGGAACATGGTTGTATGGTAGGTACAAAGGGGTTCTTCCTTTGGCAATCGCACAAGACGGAAGAAACGACACCTTCCCAATTGCGTATGCAGTTGTCGAGGGTGAGACAACGGAGGCTTGGTATTTCTTCCTATCTCGTTTAAGAGAGTTTGTGACACCACAGGAGGGTCTTTGTTTGATATCGGATAGACACGAGTCTATCAAAAGTGCTGTTAGGCGTCTAAACACCAACTGGAAACACGTATTTTGTATTCGCCACATAGCACAGAACTTCATGAGACACTTCAAAAACACTCCTGCCAGGAAAGATCTCATCAATATGGGTCAGTATCTTTGAAACTTTTTTAATTTTTTATTCTCTATTTTCCATTCCATAATTACCAACATCTTACTTTACTTGCTTCAGCATACTCAATGACGGAAAGATCTGCCATTCACTACAAAAATAAAATTGCTGACGAACTAGGTCCTGATGGGGTGACTTGGGTTGAAGACATTAACCCAGAACAATTGTTGTTGTGGTGCGATGGAGGTTCCCGTTGGGGGCACATGACAACAAACCTTGCAGAGTGCATCAACAATGTCCTTAAGGGGGTGCGTAATCTCCCTATCTGTTCATTGATACATGCAACATATTTCAGGATGAACGAGATTTTTGTCAAACGGGGAACACAGGCACAGGCGATGATGACATCCGGAACAATGTTCTTTGAAAAATTGTTGAAAAACATTGCCGAAAACATTAAAGTCTCAAAAACGCATGGCATTGCAATTCACGATCGTGCCAACCAATTGTTCCAAGTTCAGGAACTTGCACGACCACAAAGTGGTAGACCTTCTACCACATTTGTGGTCGACTTTAGAGCAAAAACCTGTGAGTGTGGGGAATTCCAGGCACTTCATTACCCTTGTTCACATGCAATCGCAGCATGCGCAAAATGCAATTTCGAATATATGAAGTTTGTGGATCCACCGTACACAATGCATAATGTTTTCAATACTTACATTGTGGAGTTCCCACCCTTGCCAACTGAGACCCCATGGCCTGATTTCAATAGTATTGAACTACAGCATGATCCAACTAAACGAAGAGATAAAAAGGGCCGTCCACAGTCTACCCGTATTCGTACAAAGATGGATCAAAGAGAAACGGGTACCCGCACCAAAAAGATGCGGAATTTGTAGAAATGAGGGTCACAACAAAAATAAACACCCTAACCGCAATGTCAACTAGTCACATTTACTACTACTGTTCTTTTCGTATTAGTCTTTTAAATCAATTCATGTCTTTTAATGTGACAGTTAAATTTATATTTTTTTTAAATAATTAAATTTAGTATAAATAAGTTTACTAATTATTCTAATTATTTAAATTAATTATTGGAATTAAATTAAATTAATTTATATATTAATCAAATTAAATATAAGAAATTTAAAAAATAAAAAAAAAACAGGTCAGAACTCACCCTGGTGGGGGGCGAGTCCTGCACTAGAAATAAAAAATATTGCAACTTTTTAGTTTAGAAAGCTGGGTGGTGGGGGGAGAGTTCTACACATAGAAAAAAAAGTGGGTTACTTTGGTATATAATGTAGAAAGTGTAGTATTTAGGTAAATTTTTTTATTTTTTTGGTATCGCATTTTTTTTGTTGAATAATATCGAACCTTCTGCAATTTCATTTATGGATTTTAGTTTCAGATCTGAGTTTGAAAAATTTTCTGGATTTGAAGTTGGGTTCGTAGATGAAGAAGATGAACCCTAGTTCATCTCAAATTTGAGGGGTTTTTAATTTTAATAAAAGTTAATTAAAAATTATAATTATTAATTTAAAAGTCTACGTGAACTTGACATGTCAACATTATCTTACTCCGTCACGGCCATATCGACGCCGTTAGTGCCAGTTGGGTTATTTTGGAATGGAAATTGAAAAAAAAAACCAACGGTGTACACATAATGTAACTTAGAGGACTTAAGTGGTACAAAAAAAAAACTTAAATAACCAACTCGTTACAAATAAATAACTTAAAGGACCCCTAGTGTAATTTTGCCTTTTATTTAATAAGGCTTCTCATTTTTATGTTATTTCTTTCTTTGAAATGCCTCATTAATTAAAAAGTTTACTTTAGGCTTCGAAGTAGGTTGAGTCGGCCTTGTCCGTCCCTAATGAGAGTGGTTTATGGTACTGAGTCATATCCTTAGCATTTTTTACTAAACCACACTAAGCCGTTGGATGCCTCTTATTTTAATGAAATATGATCTAAGGGCTGTCACTTAAAGAGGGCAGTTTTGTCATTTTACACATCTTGTAGCCTTCCATTCCCACGCATTCCATCCTGTAGCCTTCTTCTCCGCACGATCTGGTTCGCGACGGACCACGACATCCATTCTGACGCCGCACCACGGCATCCATCCGGCGACGTCTCCCCTTCCTCCGTCGTTCTCTCTTTCCTCTCACTCTCTCTCTCTGCACTATTTTGGTACTCTGAAGAAAAGAAAGGAAAGAACGATTCAACTCTAGCTCCGTGTGCGATCTACATCGATTTGGGGGAAAGCACGAATCTGTCACCCTCCCTCTTCATCTCTTCCTAAGTTCCTGCGCATGAATTGATGAATGCTTTTGCAGAGAAAATTGCATCAAAATGGTTGGATTATATTTAATGGAATTTCTGGAATTGATTGAACCTGTTTTGTACATTAACCACACATATGCACAACACTGGTTAGTGGCCACTAACCACAGAATTGCTTGACAATGGTTAGTGGCCACTAACCACATAATAGTACAATTGTGGTTATTACTTGTTTTTGAAAATTGCATTTAAGAGTTCAAAATGTATCATGCAGTGACAAAATGATGTATCAGTGCCAAAAGGATTATAGATTCAACCTGAGGAGAGATACAAGAAAGGATGAAAGTGACACAATTTCAGTAATTGAAGCCCTTGGATGAAAGTGACACAATTTCAGTAATTGAGGAGAGTTTTGTTGTGGAGAGATACAACGTCATGGGAAAGGCTTGTCGTTATAAATGGGAAGAATTTGAATGGCATGATCCACAAATGCCACAACAGCGAGATGGAAAAGATAGGAAAATTAGAACTTCTATGTATTTGAAATTGTAGATGAATGAAGAAATTGAACTTTTATGTAATTGCTCTGGCTAGTGTATGGAATTTATTTAAGATACTAATGAAGAAATTGAATTTCTAATGTACTATTCTAATGAAGAAATTGAATTTCTAATGAAGACGTTGAGATTTATGCTATTAACCACTGTTGCACTATTCTGTGGTTAGTGGCCACTAACCACAGTTATGCATATGGTTAGTGGCCACTAACCATTAGGGTACTAATTTGTGGTTATTGCCACTTACCACAAATGTGCATAACATTGGTAAGGATTATAATCTACTCTTAATCATAATATTTTAATGTACTATTCTAATGAAGACGTTGAGATTTATGCTATTAACCACTGTTGCGCTATTCTGTGGTTAGTGGCCACTAACCATTAGGGTACTAATTTGTGGTTATTGCCACTTACCACAAATGTGCATAATATTGGTAAGGATTATAATTTACTCTTAATCATAATATTCTAATGTACTATTCTAATGAAGACGTTGAGATTTATGCTACTAACCACAGTTGCACTATTCTGTGGTTAGTGGCCACTAACCATTGGGGCACTAGTTTGTGGTTAGTGGCCACTAACCACAGATATGCACAACACTGGTTAGTGGCCACTAACCGCAGATTAGTACAATTGTGGTTAATTAATACTTTCTAGATGGCACAGATTTCCATAACGGTTACTTGTCACTAACAATATAGCTTCTCAATATCTATTACTTCAGATTTCACGATTAATTCATGTTGATGCAATCAGACTTCACGTTTACTCCATGTTGTGATTTTGGATTTCTCTGTTAATGTGTTGGTCTCAGTTTTAACCATTTTAATACTAATCCGTGGTTAGTGGCCACTAACCATTTGGGGCACTAGTTTGTGGTTAGTGGCCACTAACCACAGATATGCACAACACTGGTTAGTGGCCACTAACCGCAGATTAGTACAATTGTGGTTAATACTTTCTAGATGACACAGATTTCCATAACGAAGGAGATAAACCAGAACAACATAACACACTTCATTTGATGAAATCATCGTCTTACAATCACCGATCAAGTCAAAACATCGGTTATAAATCAATGAATCATTGCGAATTACAATAATTATAAATACAAAACCCTAAGCTTATTTGAGTGCTTTATGAACGGCAACTGAATCCGATGAATCAGGCCTCTCTGCCACTCCCTTGGCTCCCTGCTGCTGCTGCCGGATGATCATATTCCTCTCATACTCGCACCATTTGTTGATTGCGAAGGTGCATGCCACTGAAACTGTTCGTTAACACGACATCGCGAGGGAGGTGAACGGCGAGGGAGGTGAACGAGAGGGAGGTGAACGGCGAGGGAGGTGAACGGCGAGAGGAGAGTGGCTTGCATTGATCGAGGAGAGAGGGAGGTGAACGGGAGGGAGGTGAACGGCGAGAGGAGAGTGGCTTGCGGAGAAGTAGTTGGAGCTCGCGTATGTGTGAGCTTTTGGGAAAGTGATATCATTAATGGACTAATCTACCCCTTTAGTATTTGTTACTAAACAATTGCCTTAGTACCGTAAATCAGTTCCGTCCCTAATATACACAAAGACTAAATTGAGGAATCGCTATAAAATAATTTGGAATTAAATAATTTAATTAGTATTCGAAAATTAAGAGGCTAATGGGGAAATCTCTAAGGAGTCAATAGCCAATTTCTAAAGGGTGAGGCACTGGGTCTCTAATTAGCTGCTATGGATTGGGTTCGAGCTAGATGCCAAAGTGGTAGTAGATGATTTCCATAACACTTCTCTAATTGTCTCGGATTATGGTTGTATTTTAAATTCTTGTAGGGAGGCTTTTGTTTTCTTTAATAACAACTCTCATGTGGAGTTTTCTAGGAGAGAAACAAACAAGGTGGCTCACACTCTTGTAGGGGTTAGCCTTGTTATCCGTTTCTTCTCGTACTTTTTTTGACATTCCAACATGTATTTCTGGCGTGATTTTTATTGAAATTAAGTAGACCCGTTTTGTCAACAAAAAAAAACTGGTTCCTCAAATTTTAGAAAAAGTTCCGTTTTGTCTTCAACATTAAAAATATTACTAATTTGTCCTTAACATTTCTCAACACCGTTCAAATTAGTCCCTCAAATTCTCAATATCTATTTGATATTAAGTTAATATCAATTAGTCCCATACTTTTATAACTTAATATCAAAGACTTAATTTTACCATCCTCTAAAAACTAGAGACTTAATTTTTACCATAATTATCGAAGAAAAAAACTCGAGACTTAATTTATTTTAAGTTGCAAAAATTAAGGGTCAAATAAACATCGGGAATTTGTAGGACCAAACTAAACAACATTTGGAAATGTCAGAATCTTATTAATAATATTGTTAATTAATGTTATGGACTAAATTAAACTTTTCTGAAATTAATGGAATTTTTAAACATCCTGTAAACCAACAATCTAGATATAATGGAATTTTTTCATCCCCCAAGTCAAAGTCCTGGGGTCAACGACTGATTTGTAACTCCTTTAGAAAGTGCTCTTAAACCTTAAATGTCCAACGTAGTGAGGGCACTATTATCCACCAACGAGGATTGGCATGGATTTGAGCCTAAATCTTATCGGGGGGAAAACAACATAAAGAAATAAAATGAGCACAATCGGAACACAAGAATTTAACGTGGAAAACTCCAAAACCGGAGAAAAACCACGAACCGTTGTCTAATGACAACCAGAGAATAACACTATGTGAAAATCGTTACAACACATAGATCTCTCTAAACACACCCCATGGCCCCGGTACACCCACACCCTCCAAAGAAAATATTTAACTACATCTCACAACACTCTAAAACAAGGCTATAAGAGAAAAAAACAAAGTCAAATACAATTTAAGGTATTTTTGACTGGGGCATCTTGTAATGAAGAACTTGAGCCTATTATATAGCATTGTTCTCCCTCTTCTTTCACAAACTAAGCGATGTGAGACTTTTTCAAGATGCCAATTTCAATCAACTCCAAGAATCTCCACCTCGATTGTAATTGATCAACGAGACATCTTCCGCTTTCACTGTCTTCACCGACAATCATAGTTCAAAAGAACTATCATACTCACTACAAGAAAAACGGGGATTTCCAGCGGACAAAATCCGCCGGTAATGGCCAAAATCCGCCGGAAATTGGTGATTACCGGCGGATATTTTCCGTCGGTAATTATATTTATTTTAAAAATATTATTTAAATTTTTTAATTTGTTTTTAATTTATTTCTTTTTTTAAATTCGTTTATATTAATTTATTTCTTTTTTTAAAATTCGTTTATTTAAAAAATTAATATTATTTTAATTATTTAAATTCGTAGACTGAATATTTGAGAAAATAAGAGTAATGAGAAAACATAAATGTGAGAAGAGAAGAGATTGAGAAAAATGAAGTAGATGAATGTGAGAAGATTTGAGAAGAGAATATTTGAGAAGAGAAGAGAATATGTGAGAACAGAAGAGATTTAAGAAAAATGAAGTATATGAATGTGTGAAGATTTGAGAAGAGATTGAGAAAAATGAAGTGTATGTATGTGAGAAGAGATTGAATGAGAAGGAAGAAGCAAGAGGAAATATAGAAGAGAGATATGTAGAGAAATTTATGGAGATTGGAGAGTATGAGAAGGAAATAAAGAGTGAAATGAGATAATGAGAAAAGTGTAGGAGAAAGTTTTATTTATAGGAAATGAGGAGAGTGGAAAAAAATAAATAAATAAATATTGAAAAATCCGCCGGTAATTTCCGACAGAAAAATCCGCCGGTAATGCACATTTCCGGCGGATTTTTTTAAAAAAAATTAAAATAATTTAAAAAAACCGCCGGTAATGCGTATTACCGGCGGATTTTTCCGTCGGAAATTACCGGCGGAAGAATCCGCCGGTAATGCACATTTTTTTCGCCGGAAAACCTATTTTTTCCGCCAGAAATTTACCGGCAGAAAATTCCGCCAGTAATGCGCGATTTTCTTGTAGTGACTCCACCATAGAGAGTATACTTCACTTGAAGCTAAACCACTCCAAGAATTTTATCCATGCCGAAAGCCATCGACATAACTTCTTCAAGATGCTAAATTCCAATCAACTCCAACAATCTCCACCTTGATTGTAATTGATAACCGAGACATCTTCATTGTCTATACCGACAATCATAGTTCAAGAACTATCATACTCCACCATAAAGAGTATATTCCACTTGAAGCTAAACCACTTCAAGAATTTCTTCTTTCGGCACATGTCGAAAAACTTGCAGAAAAAGTATGGTGCAACTTCCATGCATGTTTCACTTTTTTGGAAGTTTCATCTGCCATCAACATTCATTTCCACCACGAACCTTGCACAACTGTGAAACTAGTGCCCCGTGCGCAATTATGGAACCTTGGAGCAATTTGCCGGACCTGCTCCCCTGAACAATTTTTCTTTACATGTCCAGAATTGTTTCCTTTCAACACCTTCAGCAAACCTGATTCTATCAACACATCATTGACTTGAATTTTCCACAAGCCAAAATTGATTCTTCCATCAAATTTCTCCATGTCAAACTTCACAGCAGTTGAAAAATTTAACATTCCAGCTGTAAACATACTGTAAGCCGTGCACCAAGTAGGTTCCCAGGAAAGAGAGGTAGGTCACAATGGACACGCTTAAATACTAAGTCTTTCCTTAGCCAGAACCTTTCTCAAACGACACTTTCACAGTATCAAACTTCTTTTCTGATGTGGAAGATCAGACAAACTGTAACCACAGAGCATACTAAGAAATTTATACCCCACCGAACCAAAAGCTCTGATACCAGTTGTTAGGGAAAAACAACATAGAGAAATAAAATGAGCAGAATCGGAACACAAGAATTTAACTTGGAAAACTCCAAAACTGGAGAAAAACCACGAACCGTTGTCTAATGACAACCAGATAATAACATTATGTGAAAATCGTTACAACACATAGATCTCTCTAAATACACCCCATGGCCCTAGTACACTCACACCCTCCAAAGAAAATATTTAACTACATCTCATAACACTCTAAAACAAGAGTATAAGAGAAAAAAACAATGTCAAATAATACAACTTAAGGTATTTTTGACTGGTGCATCTTGTAATGAAGAACTTGAGCCCATTATATAGCGTTGGTCTCCCTCTTCCTTCACAAAACTAAGCGATGTGGGAATTTTTCAAGATGTCAATTTCAATCAACTCCAACACATCTTTGTCGGATGTGAGATAAACCCTTACCAATTGAACCAATGTTTTGAAAACCGAACCGGACATTGAACCGGTGAGCCCTCAGGGTCATGGTTCAACCGCTTACAACCCGGATAAAACCGCGTGTTGAACCACTAAAATAACCAAACCGTATAAGGTGTTGGGTCTTGATTTAACTGGGGATCAACCGCTCATGTTGGTTCGGTTTTTAAAACACCGAAGTGAACCATCATTTGTTAAAACCATATAACTATATGTCTTCTAGCCAATTTATATTTCTATTTCCTTAATTCCTGCTAAATATGAGGCATCGCAATTTCTCAATTCGAGCTTAAAAACACACTTTAATTTGACCCACAAAAAGCTAAAAAATACTCGTACACAGAAAAATTGAACTTAAAAATGACGTGGTCACCAAAATCATGTGTTTGCGGTCCCCTATATTTCCATAAGCAGTTATTATACGGACGCTAATGAGCTGACGTGCACCGACTTTCTGCATGGACACACTGTAGAAATAGAATATTGAAGACAACGTATAACACATGGGCAAAAAATCTCATGCAAAAAACACACTATAAATACAACATCTTGTTTAAGAATATTAATTACTCAAGCTATCATAGATCGATCAAATAGCAAGCAAAGTTCAATTTTTTGTTTTCTTTGCTTTCCAATGGAATTTCACTTATCCTCCATCGAGAGTAGAGTTCAAAAGATTAGGAAAAAGATATTTTCTTCAGATTTTGATCTCTATTCTTTCGTATGCCCTTCTGCTTACGATACTGCATGGTTAGCCATGATACCTGATTCCCAACATACTTCACAACCTATGTTCAGGAATTATTTAGAGTGGTTGCTCAACAATCAGAAACCGGAAGGGTTTTGGGGAGAGACTGACACCTTTGGTAAACCTACGGTTGAATCCCTACCTGCAACCCTTGTTTCCATGGTTGCCCTCAAAAAGTGGAACACTGGCGCATTAATGATAGAGAAAGGTATAAATATGCTGGTCATTACAACATTTATTATTATTATTATTATTATTATTATTATTATTATTATTATTATTATTATTATTTGTTTTTTTGGTGGTGTATGCATACTAAGCTATACCCTAACACATTCCAACCTGTCCCAAACACATTCTAGATTTAATCCAATCTTGTCACTCATGAAAAAAAGGAAAAACGCGACTGTTCCAAGTAGCAGCTTGCTTTTTAGTAAGGACGTGTTTGAGTTGATCTTTGGGCTACTCTACTCGTCCTTCATATACATATATTAATATTTAGTTAATACATTAGCACCGATAAATTGCGATAATTTTTTAAATCGTTAAAACTCCAAACAAGCAATTTTATGGTGAAATTTAATTATTTTTTTTACAGCAAAATTTATATATTTGATAAGTTAATTTTATAACAATAGCATAGTTACTTTAATTCTACCGTAGTAGCTAGCAATACCTTAAAAAAAACAATACAAAATATACTTATGTTTTATATAATATTTAAAATATTTAAGTGTAGTTTTAACAAAATTAGACACACATCGTAACTTTTATAGAGATTTTATTGAATATATCTATTAGGATTTATTAACAAATATAAAATATTTAATTTAAGTAGTTAGAATGTTATTTAAAAATTATATTATTTATATTTTGAGATAATTCAATGTCGTCTCGGTCTTAATCGTAGCTGACCGAGTTTGTCCAGGTTTAAGAACAACTAGGTCTATAAAATGGCCCAATTAAAATTTGGTTTTTGGAATTTGTAGGACGGTCATTTATTCATGCAAATGCTGATGAACTGCTCAACGAAGTTAAAGACGGTTGTCCTAGCTGGCTAGCTATTGTTCTTCCTGCCATGATTGAACTGGTCGATACAATGGGTTTAGATGATGTTTTCCCAGAATCATCAAGGGAGATGATGTCGTATATACTTAAATGTCGAAAAAGTTTCTTAAACAGGTACTTATATATATATATATATATATACTTTGAAATTAATGCTTGTTTTATTTAAGGGTTTAATTGATATACACTATTGGTGTAAAAAAATTTACACCATCAACCAATCTAAAATCACAACATGAGTGAATTTTAAGATAGTTGAGATAAAGTCAAACTTTTTTATGACGTGTCATTTCGTGATTGACTGACATTGTAAAATATCTTACACCGACAGTGTATATAAATTAAATCTCTTATTTAATCCGAACATAGATAAAACAATACACTATATATAAAAAAACACTGCAATTACATGAATATGTATATGTAGGGAGGAACTTGTAGCAGGGGATTCGCATTGTTACCATCCATTACTCTCATACCTTGAAGCTTTGCCTCCATCATTATATGTTAGCGAAAAAGATATATGTAGCAATTTGAGTGAAGATGGCTCATTGTTCCAATCTCCCTCTGCCACGGCAAAAGTATTCATGGATTTTGGAAAGCAAGAATGCCTCGCGTATTTGAAGTCCTTGGCACAAAGATGCCCAAATGGAGGTTTTCTTTATATTTGTTTTATTAAAGATGTTTATTAGTTATATATTTAAATCATAATTGTAAAAATAGATGCTCTTTTTAATTTGTTCATTGACTATTGACCTAATGGCCTTCTTGGGTACCACAGTTCCACAGGCATATCCCATGGACGAGGACTTTATAAAGCTCTATATCGTCAACCAACTACAGAAGTTGGGGTTGAGCGACTACTTTGTTAGAGAGATTGAAGTACTTTTGGCACAAGTTTATAGGTAAAATCCCATTTTGATATTGAAATTCATAATTATAGTAATATATAATAAGTTTAAGTCTATTTTAATTGTTATTGTTTTGTATTCGTAAATCATATAAAAAGAAAAATTTTAATACTGAATTTCAGGGCTTAATTATATGATTTGATTAAATGTTTTAATTTTTTAATCTAATTAACTACAAAGTATTTTCTGATTTTTGTTTTACCTTTTAGTCATCATCTTGAGCAATTTTTGTTAGGTACCAAAAAAAAAGAAAATTATCGGAACTTAATTGGAAATATAATGTGGAGCTTATTTCAGGAATTATAATTATAATATGGAACAAAATTTGCGGGCAGAAGCATCTCTTAATGCTCTACAGCTTCAGAAAAATTCTCTCGCATTTGAGCTCCTCCGGACGCATGGATTCAAAGTATCACCATGTATGGGCCTTTTTCACTTAAGGATAAATTAATATTTTATTTTTAATACAATTTATTTATTTATTTATTTATACGAAAAACTCAAATACAAATTATTCACCCTTATTTTCAGCAAGCCTTTGTTGGTTTCTAAAGCACGATGGAATTCGAGCTCAGGTGGAGAGGGATTATGATCAGCACTTCTCTAGTGCCATGCTTCATGTCTTTAGAGCCTCAAACCTTATGTTCTGTGGAGAATATGAACTCGAAGAAGCTAGAACTTTTTCCGGGAAACTACTTGAGAAAATCGTTTCAACGCCAAATGGTGGTCCATTACAACAGGTCAAATAATAAAATATAGTACTAAAATTTGCCAATCATTTAATTTTGTCTGGACTTTGTATACAATTTAGATTTTGTTTGTGTCAATCTTTACATAACGTTTATTCAAATCCGAATTTAATGTTTTTCTTTGGTAGTTGAAAACAATGTTTCAAATTAAATACTTCATGTATATTCTTTTTAGTGAGTGTCTTATTTTTTTTTTTGGTAAGTACATCGTGGGTCCGTTTGATTTGTAAACAAGTAAGTATCAGACTTGGATAATATAATAGTAGACATGATAGTAGTGGACAACATTTTTGTTTCCTATACTATTTGGTAAACAATGGACAGCACAAGCAAAACAATGTAAAATTTACTATACTTTTCTTTCTAATATTTATAACGATTTTATATAACATATATTAAAATATAATTAAAAAATTATAAAGAAAAATTTGTGACGGAGAAGATAGAAGAGAGACGGAGAAGGAGAGAGAAAGAAAGAGTTCATGAGATGGAAAGATTTAAGAGAGATGAGAGGTAGAGAGAAGAATGAGATACGAGAGAGAGGTATGAGAAAGGAGAGAGGGGGAGAGAAAAAACAGAGGAGAGAGAAAAAAATTATTGAATAGGACATAAAAATAATATTTTGATATATTTTTTTTTGTGATCCGAAAGTTGTACTGTGTACAGAAAATTGTACTGTGGTTTTATGAGGTACTAAAATTTGGGTTTTTGTCTTGTCATGTGCCCCCACTTTTGTCAAGTATCATGAACAGTTTCTAAATCAAATAGAGAACTTGGAGTTGTCCGGTCTAACCTCCTATTTTTTAGCAAATTAAATGCACCTATATGAATATTATCAATGTTTTGAAAATCAGACTAGTAAATGAACTAGTGATGAAACTGGTTTAAGGTTCACGGTTGAATCATGGTTGAACCGATGACAATTAAATCTATATTCATACTTGCATTTTAGATGGAGCATGAGTTGAATCTTCCATGGTTTGCTCGCTTGGATCATTTAGAGCACAGAATGTGGTTAGAAGAAAGAGAAGCCAATGCTCTATGGAAAGGAAAGACATCATATAATAGGTATAAATATAAGCTCTGCTTCTACTTATTTATTTTCAATTTTAACAAAAACAGAGATAATACAATTCTCTATTTTGTAGGATATCAAATCTCTATAACAATGAACTGCTACAACTTGCCACTCTAAACTTTGAGTCTAAGCAATTGTTGTACAGAAACGAGCTGAAGCAACTGAAGAGGTCCTCTGCAATTTCTCATTATTATTACCACTCTGGTCCTTATTATAAGAAAAATTTACAGTTTTAGGTTAATTGAATAACTGATGTATTTGGCTTATAGTATAGACCAGATACATCAATTGTTCAATGAACCTAAAAGTGTAATTTTTTCTTATAATAAGGACTAAATGGAGCAATTTTTAACTAAGTTACCACTATTTTCAAGATTTGAATATACTTATAACAATTGACTCTTGCAATATTGCATTTGACTTTTCTAATGTAGCTGGGCTGAAAAATGTGGGATTAGTGAAATGGGATTTGGCAGAGAAAAAAGCACTTATTGTTACTTTGCTGTTGTTGCTGCTTGCACATTCCTCCCTCATGACTCTTACATACGCATGCTTCTAGCTAAAAGTGCAAGTATAATCACAGTTGCTGATGATTTCTTTGACATGATGGGGTCACTCAATGAACTAGAAATTCTCACAGATGCAGTTCAAAGGTACAGAAAAATTCTCCTTCTTTCCCAATTCCCATATGTTAAAATATTATTCATCTAAACACTTCCTTTTTGAAATAACAGATGGGATTCCAGTGGCTTAAGCAGCCACAGCAAAGTTATATTTGATGCCCTTGATAATCTTGCGGGTGAAGCTACTAGCAAATATCTTCAACAAGAAGGAACAACAATTGATGATATCTCGGGCAGCTTAAAAGATCTTGTATGAACTACAATTTCACCTACTTTTCAAATTATTATAATCATCCTCTCTGATTACTAGAAACAATTAGCTGTTTAGTGACTAATTTAGAGACCAAAAAATTGCGAACACCATATGGACTAAATTTCAAATTTGGTCACTAAATTTAGGGACCAATTTGGAAATCCGGTCTTTATGATAATTGAATTTTTTTCAATTTCTAAAAGGCAGAATTTTATGATATCCATGAGTTTTGTTGGGTATCGATACCCTGTTGGCAAAATTAGTTTAAAATTTAAATTAATTTTAAAATAATTAAATATAAAAAATGACATGTCATTAATTGATTGAATGTTGGATACTATACCCAACAAAACTCTAGGATATCAGAGTGTTCACGTTTCTAAAAGTCATCAAATGGCGAATTTTGAGTCATGTTTATAGCAAGGTATTAACATGGGAAACATATTTCATTTGTGAAGTGGTATGAAGCTTTCCTTTCATGGCTAGTAGAGGCAAAGTGGGGAAGAAATGGACACAAACCATCCATTGATTGTTACCTGAAGATAGGCATGATCTCTATTGCCACACATATCCTGGTGCTTCCTGCCTCATGTTTTCTGAAACCAAGCTTACCAATCAAGAAACTCAGGCCAATCTCATATGAGCCTATAACAAAACTGCTAATGGTCATTTCTCGCCTATTAAATGATATAGAAAGCTATCAGGTAAATGATATGAACCTTATACGTATTCTCTCTGGTCCTATATATAAGAGAAAAGTACAATTTAGGTTCATTGAATAACTAATGTATCTGGTCTATAGAGCCAGAAAGAATACATTATTTAGAGTAATCAATTATTTTAATCTTGTGCGTTTTCTTGGACTCATATATATAATTAATTTGCATGTGATTTTGTAGAAGGAAAAGAAAGAAGGAAAATTGAATTCTGTTTTGATCAACATGATTGAGAATCCAGAACTTGATATTGAAGATTCAATTGCTCATTTGAGGGAAATAGTTGAGAGAAAGAAGAAAGAATTCCTTGAATTTGCTTTGATTGATGGAATATGTGATTTGCCTAAGCCTAGCAAACAGCTTCATCTATCATGCTTGAAAGCTTTTCAGATGTTTTTCAATTCTACAAACAGATTTGACTCCAATACAGAGTTGGTGGGGGACATAAACAAAGCAATTTATCTTCCTTTGAGTAGCACCACAAAGTGTTTTTCACCTCAACCATCTCCAAAGAAGAGATATACAACAACAAAACTCCACATCAGTTTCTCCTTCAAACATAATAGTAGGACAAATTTCATTGGACATCAAGTTTCTTCACTTACCTTAAGAAAAGGATACCAAATGGCATTCATGGCACCTAAAATGGGGATTGGATTCATTTAAATCAAATGAAAAGAAAAGAAAATGATACAGGATACCTACAAATGTTGCATACTTGTTTTGCATATTATAAATAAGGGTTAAATATATTGTATTCATGTTATTGGGGTACTCCTTTTTCTCCCTGGGTCCTTTTCCTACCGGGTTTTGGTCCTGAGATATTTTAAGGACGCCCCTTGTATTTATACGGGTTAAAGTACCCCCTTATACTCCTTTTAATCTTATTTTGATTATCAAAATAAATAAATAAGGGTTAAATATGTTTTTAAAATGGATGACTTTTAGTATTCTTAAAAGTGTGTACTATAGTTTGTGGTTAATTGTTATCTGATTTCAACATCTTTATATAGTTATGTTCTCGTTGCATAGTTTTTCCAATAATGTTAAAAAAAAAGGCAAAAATGCTTTTTTATCCTTTATGTTTATCCAAAATACCAGTCTGGTCTTTTATGTTT
Organism: Astragalus membranaceus; assembly: GCA_039519185.1. Taxonomy (NCBI): domain Eukaryota; kingdom Viridiplantae; phylum Streptophyta; class Magnoliopsida; order Fabales; family Fabaceae; genus Astragalus; species Astragalus membranaceus. The sequence goes on along the minus strand of CM076851.1, from coordinate 7,914,547 downwards.
TTTTCTTTTTATTTTGGTTTTTTATGTTTTAAATTTGTAACAAAGTAAACCTTTTATTAACTTTGTAAGAAAGATGTTATTTCTTTGAATTGAGTTAGTTGAGGCCCAAATATTTAGTTATTCAAAATGATAAGAGACCAATTTGAAACTTACTAAAATAATAAGAAGCCAATTTGAAACTATTCAAAAACACAAAGGACTAGGAAAGTTAATAAAAGGGTTATATACCAATATGGTATAGCACAAGTGGTAGATACTTGAGCTCCTTAACCATTTGGTCAAGAGTTTGATCTCTAACCGGTGCGTAGAGAAAAATACCTAGTGGGAGAGGTCAACCCCTTAAATGAATCTCAGTAACTCGAGGAATTAGTCTCTGCAGTTGTGCGCCCAGAGAATACCTTGATTTACCAAAAAGAAAATAATAAAAAAATAAAAGGGTTATATACTTTGTTATAAATTTGAAACCCGCTGTCAAAAAAAACTGAAACCTAAAAGCCAAAGTGAGAAAAAAAAATATAAAGCCCATACTGAAATTTTGGATAAACATAAAGGACCAAAAGTGCGTTTTTACTTTAAAAAAATATTTGGGTAGATATACAAATGCACAAACGTCTATGGAACCTCTAGAGAGTTATCTCATTTTGAAACAAATATGCTGCCTAGTGTTTTTTTTGATAAGCAAATATTGGATTAAATTGGAGCACTAAGGGTACTCCAACCCATCAAAGGCAAAAGCCAATTACAACCTCAAGAGGCAATTGTTTGGGTTAACCCACCAATCAGAAATTACACAAGAAAGATTACACTCCATGTGACTAATAAACCACTCCCAAGATATCGACTCAACATGATTGACGACCGCCTTTGAGTCAAACACCTTCCCTTTAAACAAAACAACATTTCTATGTAACCAAATACACCAGGTGGTGGCCATTCACACTAAATACTTGACCCTGTGAGCCTTCTTAGAGACCACCCCTAGACCGTACGCGCGAAAATGATCAACACCTACCAAATTACCATTCACTGAAATGCCCAACCACCTCTAAATTTCAACCCAAACAAGCGAAGATCTATTGCACTGAAAAAACAGGTGATTAACAGATTCATCAAAATGAAAGCACAGCGGGAAACAAGAACTATGAGAACCCGTGACAATTCTCCTATTGATCAGGACATCACGTGTGGGTAGCCTTCCAATCAATAATTTCCAACCGAAAACACCCACTTTAGTCGGAATAGAAACCTGCCACATATCATCTAGAGCTTGTTGAGTTAAAGGACTCAACCATGTCTGCTTCAAGGAGCTCATCATATGGACATAACATGATTTAGTGACCGAAAACTCCGGAGGATCTCTCACGTTCAATGAAGTCACCATCAATGTTTAATTATTAGGGAAAACATTGAAAAATCCCTTTGAAAAAGAAAGGCTAAAGTGCTCCCGGGGTCCCTTATTTTTATTTAAAATAACGATTTGGTCTTTTATCTTTTTTTTGTCCCAAATCAGTCCTTTATGTTTTAAATTTTTGACACATAAATCCTTTTCTGTCCTAAATCAGTCCTTTATGTTTCAAATTTTTAACACATAAATCCTTTTTTTTGACACATAAATCAGCACTGTTAACGGAAAAGGATTTATTTGTCATAAATTTGAAAGATAAAGGACTTATTTGGGACAAGTGGTTAACATAGAAATGGATTTGGTCAGCAACAAGAAGAGATTTGCGTTGGTATTATGGGCTTTGTGGCGAAGAAGGAATGATAAGGTCTGGGAGGGGGTGCTGCAACCTGTTGCACAAGTGGTTAACATAGAAATGGATATGATGTTTGAGTGTGGACTGGTGCGAAACCGAAATGTTGCTGATGCTGATTGATCTAAGCAGCAGCCACGGACTGAACAGTGGCTTAAACCACCAGCAGGTAGTTACAAGTGCAATGTTGATGCGGCGTTATTTGCGGGTGAGAACAAGTATGGTTTGGGCATTTGTATTCGCGATTCCACGAGCTCTTTCTACAAAGGCAAATCAATGTGGTTTAATGGCTCTCCAACACCACAAGAAGCAGAAGCGATGGGACTTTGACAAACTTTGCTTTGGTTGCGAGATTTGGGCATGTCTTCAATTACCATAGAGCTGGACTGTTTACCAGTAGTAAATGGTTGAAGACAAACCTTCAATCAAACACAGAGTTTGGTGTGCTAATGTCTTATTGTAGAAACTTTTTATCTAGAGATTTCCAAGCTTTCAAGTTAGCTTTGTCCAGAGACAAGCAAATCTTGTCGCTCATACCTTAGCGAGAGCATCAAGATTTAATCCTTGTTCCCATGTTATTGATTTGATTCCAACTTGTATTGAGACTATTATTTATAATGAAATGAGATAAGTTTGATTTTGTCAAAAAAAAAAATATAAAGGCTTAAATATCATTTTGGTCCCTGCAATTACAGCGAAAAGCCATTTTGCTTCCTGAAAAAAATGTTTTTTTTTAAAAGTCCATTGCTAAATGTTTTTTTATTCATTTTGCTCCCTAATGTCAATTTTAAGCTGATATGTCACTTTTTTTATCTTAGGTGGCAATGGTGGCATGGATTCCTCATACATGTGGACCGCCACATTATTAAATGAAAGTTGAAATCCCTATTATAGCTATTTCCCTTAGGGTGAGAGAGATGAAATGGGGGAGAAAGAAAATAGGTATAATAGGGGATTCACCTTTCATTTAATGATGTGGTAGTCCACACGTATCGGGATCGATGTCACCATTGCCACTTAAGTTAAAAAAGTGACATATCAGCTTAAGAATGATATTAGGGGTCAAAATGAATAAAAAACATTTTACAGGGGCCTTTTTAAAAAAATATTTTTGTAGAGACCAAAATAGATTTTGGTTGTAATTGCAAATACCAAAATGATATTCAAGCCTAATATATAAAACTAATATTTGTTAATAATATAAAACAACATGCACTTCAAAGCTCTTTTTCCTAAACATGTACCTGCATTGCCTTGTTTCTCGAGCATTTGATAAGGACACATGTTTATATATATATATATATATATATATATATATATATATATATATATATATATATATATATATGGCTAAATAGCACTTTTGGTCATTTATCTTTGCTCCAGATTTCACTTTGGTCCTTTATCTTTTTTTTGGTCCTTTATCTTTCATTTTCGTTTCACTTTGGTCCTTTATCTTTTTTTTGGTCCGTTTTGGTCCTTTATGTTTCATTTTCGTTTCATTTTGGTCCCTCACGTTATTATTTAATTCAATTAAAACATTAAAACAATTAAAACAAAATTATTTTAAAACAAATAAAACAATATTTTGGTCCCCCACCGTGAACCCCTCCCCCCCCCCCCCCACCGTGAACCACCGTCAGCCACCAACAACCACCACCCACCATTCATCATCTTCAACCATTCATATCTCCACCATTAAAACAATATGTGTGTGTGAGAATTAAAGAATAGAAAGAAAGAAAGAAAAGGAAGGTACGCGAGAAAGAAGAGAAACAGAGAGAAAGGAGAGAAAAGGGAAAAAAAAGAGAAAAGAATGGGTGAAGGAGAAGAAGAGGAAAAACGAAGTCCAAAGGCTCATCAAAACGACTTCCTTCCAACACGAAAAACGTTCAGCATTACTTCCTCTTCGATTTGGTACCAACATCATCATCATCAACTCACTCTACACAAATTCACCATTTTCGAATATTGTGAAGAAATGAGGAATGTTGAGTTTCTTGGCCCATTCTTGTCTTGAAAGCTTAGGGATATGCCATTGAGTGATTGATTGCAAGCTTGGAGTGAAGAAATTAGAGTTTGGTTGGGTTAAGGTGAGTGGAACAAAAAATTGGGGTTTATGTGTGAATAGTGATTTGGGGTTGAAGATGATGAATAGTTGGGGGGGGGAGGGGTTCACGGTGGGGGACCAAAATATTGTTTTAATTGTTTTAAAATAGTTTTGTTTAATTGTTTTAATTGTTTTAATGTTTTAATTGAATTAAATAATAACGTGAGGGACCAAAATGAAACGAAAATGAAACATAAAGGACCAAAACGGACAAAAAAAAAGATAAAGGACCAAAGTGAAACGAAAATGAAAGATAAAGGACCAAAACGAACCAAAAAAAAGATAAAGGACCAAAGTGAAATCTAGAGCAAAGATAAAGGACCAAAAGTGCTATTTAGCCTATATATATTATTATTAGTTTCCCTGCCACTTAATTTTATTTACAAGAAAACTTAATAAAAATCAAAGGGTAAATACTTAGGTCACATAAAAATGAGAATTTTCTTTGAGAAGCATTTTTTTTGTTACAAAAGAGAAAGATATATATTTGAAAAAAACATTATTAATGTTAAAGGCGTACACATAAATATAAATAAATATTTGATAATCTAAGAGCAAAAAAAGTAGTAGACAAATCACAAGGACGATAGTATTCTTTAATTATTTTTATCTTGTTATAATTGATTCAGGCAAGAATCTAAAACAAACACACACTAGTGGTTTTTTTAATTACTGGATATGTGAAGTTTTGTATGCCCTTCTCCTATGTTATGTTGTATGCTGACTATTTGTGATGGTCTTTCTATTACTCATAATTAACAATATATTTTGTCGTTTCAAAAAATTAACTAGTGCTTTTATATATGTGAAAAGACTGTTAGGAAGACTGCAAAAAATTAACTAGTGCTTTTATATATGTGAAAAGCGGGGTTGCCTCGAGAAGAAATAATGTTTAAACTCTTTTATTCTTCTATGTTGGTACTTCCTTGCTCAACATTTTAATAAGACAGTATAGAAACTACGGAGTCTTGATTTTCATATTGTAGAAGGTGGTGATTCTCCTTTAAGAAAGGAGGAGAACAACACTAGGGAATTGCTTGGTTTAAAAGTAGGCACATCATGGCCAGCTCCTCGAAATGTGGCAAATGTAAAAACCCCTTATATTCTTGATACCATCCACTAACCTGCAGTTTCAAAAGAGAACAATTTTTTTAAATATTAAACAATAATAGCAAATGTGATCCATATGTGGTAATTTGAAATATATATATATGTTCTTTAACAAAAGCTATTCTCAAACCTAAATATTGTCGAAATATCAAGTGAAATACTCCACACTGAAGACTATATATAATTAAAACATAATCATCTATAAATTTCATTCAACTCAAATATTGAAAAATTAGTAATAAAAGATTTTTGTTTAACAACATTTGATCATTCAAATTAAATATAATGTATATTAAAATCATGATCTCTTACCTCATGTTCGTTGAACCAAGGACTCCATGGTTTGGTGATAGGAAGACCAAGAGTATCTATGCTATATTCTGTTGACAATACTGGAACTCTACCATCAGTGTCTCCACTGAATATATAGAATAAAGAAAATATTTAAAAACAAATAATGGGAATGTAACAGGCCGGGCAAGTCTTGAATCTATAAGATATGTTGTTGAAATTGAATTGTATTTGATTTTTTTTTTATAAATCAAAAAATATTATTAATAAGAGGAGTACAAGGGGTATACTCCGGCTTGTATTTGTATAAGAGGCCTCGTTAAAATCTCTTAGGAGAAAACCCAATAGAAAAAGACTAAAGAAGAAAAAAGAGTGCACCATAAAATGATAACACCAAACAAAAACATGTATTTGATTAAATTAGTTACCTATAAATCCAAACCCTAAGTCCAGCTGAAATAAGGTTTTTGTGAATCGGGATAATAGAACGCTTTGATTGTGACCAATCCCAACCGTTCAATATGTTATGGCTGATGAAAAAGGGTTATGCAAATATTATATTCTATCGTATCTCACATCATAATTAAACAAAAACAAATTGAAGTTAATCAAATTGTACTTGCAAATTCTCCAATTCTTTGGATTGGGACCATCATTAGCATGGAGGGCCTTCTGAACATCGAGTCTATTATAAAAAATCTTGGCATATTCGTCCAGACATGGGTCATAACCACCAAAAATCCTTATTATCTAGTTAACCAAATTAATCCACAAACAAACAGACATTATATATATATATATATATATATATATATATATATATATATATATATATATAAAACATTATTAATTAAGGATGATAATATTATCTCCACTCACCATTTGCATGGATCTTGAATGCGTCATATTGGGTGGTGGTGAGCAACGAGGGGTGTATAGGCTGTAGATATCAATCTCTTTGTACTGCTTCAACATTTCTTGCACTGCTTCATTACAAACTTCATTGCTCCATGGATTACTACTATTAAAATCACGAGTCTCACTTATGCTACTAAGCTAGTAGCTTAGTAATAGTTACTAAAGGGTTATAGTAGTAATTTACTATATTAAATAAATTAATAAATTTTCCTTTTTTTAGGGATTATTAAAACAAAAGCATTTATTTACTCCTTGATTTTCTCTTCCACTATCTTCTCTCTCACAATTCCACTATCTTCTCTCTCACAATTTTATCTGTCACGTTATTTTCATCTGTTATTTTTCTTCTTCTTTTTCTTTTTCTTCTTCTTCTTCTTATTCTTCTTCTTCTTCTTCTTTTTCTTCATGTTACATATATCTTTCTTTATTTTTCACGCAAAAGAAGCCTAAAAAACGCACTCACGCCAAAAATAAGACGTCCACGGGTGTTTAAAAAACGGACTCCGTTGATCCACGCCATTGATCATGTCTCGTTATGATGTTGATAAACATGAGACTAAAATCAGTTTTTCATCGTTACTTGCGCGTAAGTCCTTTCTTCTTCATACAATCTTGATATATTCTGTGGTTTCCACTAACCGAAGTCATATTTTTATTTGGTTAGATCGTACTAACCAAAGTTATCTTATTCCCTGGCTACAATAGGACTAACCGAAGTTATGTTTTTCTCTGGCTAGAACTATAGTAACCGAAGTTATGCTATTTCACGGCTAGAATTGGACTAACCGAAGTTATGTTATATCCTGGCTAGAAACCCACTAACCAAAGTTATGTTATTCCCTGGCTAGAATTAAACTAACCAAAGATATGTTATTCCCTGTCTAGAATTCCTCTAACCGAAGTTATGTTATCCTTTGGTTAGAATTGTACTAACCAAAAAATATAGCCACCTTACATATGAGTATCTCTCACAAAACCATGTACATCTCACAATGCAAATAAATTATTCAAATAAAATAAAAAGCAATCAATAATACTTTGTGCATCTAAGACAATCATGTCGGTTTGATTTTCATGCTGATGCTGACAACCCTATACTGCAACAACAAAAACAAAAAAAAACCACATAAGTACGGAACATTTGTTAATAGACATTAACCAGTGAATAACATAACTTCGGTTAGTGGAATTCTACCCAGAAAATAACATAACTTCGGTTAGTACAATTCTAACCAAAGGATAACATAACTTCGGTTAGAGGAATTCTAGACAGGGAATAACATATCTTTGGTTAGTCCAATTCTAGCCAGGGAATAACATAACTTTGGTTAGTGGGTTTCTAGCCAGGATATAACATAACTTCGGTTAGTCCAATTATAGCTATGAAATAGCATAACTTCGGTTACTATAGTTCTAGCCAGGGAAAAACATAACTTCGGTTAGTCCTATTGTAGCCTGGGAATAAGATAACTTCGGTTAGTACGATCTAACCAAATAAAAATATGACTTCGGTTAGTGGAAACCACAGAATATATCAAGATTGTATGAAGAAGAAAGGACTTACGCGCAAGTAACGATGAAAAACTGATTTTAGTCCCATGTTCATCAACATCATAACGAGACATGATCAATGGCGTGCTTCAATGGCGTGGATCAACGGAGTCCGTTTTTTAAACAACCGTGGGCGTCTTATTTTTTGGCGTGAGTGCGTTTTTTAGGCTTCTTTTGCGTGAAAAATAAAGAAATATATATGTAACATGAAGAAGAAGAAGAAGAAGAAGAAGAAGAAGAAGAAGAAGAAGAAGAAGAAGAAGAAGAAGAAGAAGAAGAAGAAGAAGAAGAAGAAGAAGAAGAAGAAGAAGAAGAAGAAGAAGAAGAATAAAGAAATATATATGTAACATGAAGAAGAAGAAGAAGAAGAAGAAGAAGAAGAAGAAGAAGAAGAAGAAGAAGAAGAAGAAGAAGAAGAAGAAGAAGAAGAAGAAGAAGAAGAAGAAGAAGAAGAAGAAAAAGAAGAAGAAAAATAACAGATTAAAATAACGTGACAGATAAAATTGTGAGAGAGAAGATAGTGGAATTGTGAGAGAGAAGATAGTGGAAGAGAAAATCAAGGAGTAAATAAATGCTTTTATTTTAATAATCGCTAAAAAAGGAACATTTATTAATTTATTTAATGTAATTAAAACCAAAAAAAAATGGATGTGACACAAATACCCCTATTAAAAACTAGCCACTAGATTGAATTTCATTGAAATTTTGTCAATCCAATGGCTAGTAACGAATTAATAACTATTACTAAACAAATGGCTTAGTATCATAAGCCATAACCCCTAACCGATCCTCAGCAAAAGACGTTTCAGGGTTTCCCACCTGCCCAAAAACAAAACAAAAAGGGTACGTATATACCAAAATTTGTAGGGTTTTTAATAGCTTTTACTTCTACTTTTATTTAATATATTTAAAAGTAGGGTTTTTAAATTTGTAGGACTATATACCAAAATGCCCTTGAGATCAATATGAAGGGAAGGGCCGTTGTTCTTGTTCCTATCGAGGATAACTTCTGCCAACTCTGGTACATAATGTCCTGATAAAAATGTTTCATGATCAATTCAAAGGATTCAAAATGATAAAGGTTAGATGAACTATATATATGCTAATTAATTAATTTCAATACCTGCATAGCTCTCTCGTGCTATGTAAAATTCTCGTGTTCTATATGATGGATACTTGAGGAACCAATTTTGCAGAAAAGTGTAAGAATCATTAGTTGTTTCAAACGATCATGCAACACAATTAAACTTATGTGAGTATTTTTGTATCAGTTGAGAATAATCATTAAGCATCGACAAAATATAGACTAAGGAAAAACCTGTGAAGTCATCTCCTAGTTTTTTATATTCACTGGTTGTATTGGAGTAGGAAAATCCAACACCGACCGGAGAATCGAGAAATAACAGATTGGCTTCTGCATTATCACAATATTCCACATACTATAGTATAAGAATATTTTATATATTGAAGTAATACTATAAGTTTATGTGTGTATGTGGTCCTTAATTATACCTTTGTTCCACGAGAAGTTATTAAATGTAAGACCAGTAGTAGTACTATTAGAGTCAACAAAAAATGGGCCAATCTCTTGTGTCGCTCCATATCCAATTGAAGAACACCCAGGACCTGTAACCAAAAAGAAGGGAAAATCTACTATCTATCTATACTATTTACCCACTACCAAAATTACAATTTTATCATTTTCACTTTTTTAACTTTTTCAAACTTTTTCACTTTTTCACTCTCTCACTCACCTTTTACTCTCTTCTCCTATTTCTTTTTCCAATTCTCTCATTTCTCTATTTTTTATATTTTTTCACTCTCTCTCACACACTTTTTCACTCTCTTCTCCTCTTTCTTCCTCTAATTCTCCCATTTCTCTATTTTTCACAATATACCTACTTTATTTTAATCTACATGTCACCTTCATTTTTCCTCTTTACTATTTTAAAGTTTTCAAATTTTTACAAAATTTTAATATTTGTTTTAGGCTAATTAAATCTGTTAACTTTAAAATTGTCTTAATTTTCACGGGATAAAGTTCTGACTAATTAAATTTTGTCTGAGTCCATACATTACCCACTACCAAAATATCAATCTTATCATTTTTCCAACTAAGCAATTGGAGTATATTTAGGTAATTTTATTTTTTCACTTTTCAAACTTTTTGACTCTCACACACTTTTCAAACTTACAATTTACCTACTACCAAAATATCAATCTTATGCTTTTCCCAACTAAATAATTGGAGTATAATCAATTATTTAAAAAAAATTATTCATTTTTATAATTTACTCAAACTACTCAAACCTACTTTTTTTAACTTTTTCCCACACAACTATTTAAAAAAAAATATTCATTTTTATAATTTACTCAAACTATTAAAATTACTAAAATCAATTAAAATGAGTAAAATCAATTAATTTTTTCATAAAAAATAAAATCAATCAATTTAATCACTACAAAAAAATTACCAAATAACAATTTTATAATTACTAAAAAAGAGTAAAATGCCAACGGGAGTGCCAACGAGAACGCCAACGGGAGTGCCAACGAGAACGCCAACGGGAGTGCCAACGAGAGCGAGAGTGCCAACGGGACTGCCAACATGAGTGCCAACGGGAGTGGCAACGAGAGTACCAACGGGAGTGCCAACAGGAGGACCAATGAGGATGCAAACGGGAGGGGCAACGGGGATGCATATTTTAACTCTAATGTCCAAATACAATATTATGGATCAATGTAATTCTGATTGTCAACGGGGATGCATATTCCACTTTGAATTTCAAATCATACATTTTGGACATTGCTCACAACTTATCAAAAAAAATTCAAATTACTATTATGACTTCATGGTAATACACCGACCATATAGTACCACCCGTGCGTCTACTATCTATCTATACTATTTACTCACTACCAAAATTACAATTTTATCCTTTTCACTTTTTCACTTTTTCAAACTTTTTCACTTTTTCACTCTCTCACTCACCTTTTACTTTCTTCTCCTATTTCTTTTTCCAATTCTCTCATTTCTCTATTTTTTATATTTTTTCACTCTCTCTCACACACTTTTTCACTCTCTTCTCCTCTTTCTTCCTCTAATTCTCCCATTTCTCTATTTTTCACAATATACCTACTTTATTTTAATCTACATGTCACCTTCATTTTTCCTCTTTACTATTTTAAAGTTTTCAAATTTTGACAAAATTTTAATATTTGTTTTAGGCTAATTAAATCTGTTAACTTTAAAATTGTCTTGATTTTCACGGGATAAAGTTCTGACTAATTAAATTTTGTCTGAGTCCATACATTACCCACTACCAAAATATCAATCTTATCATTTTTCCAACTAAGCAATTGGAGTATATTTAGGTAATTTTATTTTTTCACTTTTCAAACTTTTTGACTCTCACACACTTTTCAAACTTACAATTTACCTACTACCAAAATATCAATATTATGCTTTTCCCAACTAAATAATTGGAGTATAATCAATTATTTAAAAAAAATTATTCATTTTTATAATTTACTCAAACCTACTTTTTTTAACTTTTTCCCACACAACTATTTAAAAAAATATTCATTTTTATAATTTACTCAAACTATTAAAATTACTAAAATCAATTAAAATGAGTAAAATCAATTAATTTTTTCATAAAAAATAAAATCAATCAATTTAATCACTACAAAAAAATTACCAAATAACAATTTTATAATTACTAAAAAAGAGTAAAATGCCAACGGGAGTGCCAACGAGAACGCCAACGGAGTGCCAACGAGAACGCCAACGGGAGTGCCAACGAGAGCGAGAGTGCCAACGGGACTGCCAACATGAGTGCCAACGGGAGTGGCAACGAGAGTACCAACGGGAGTGCCAACAGGAGGACCAATGAGGATGCAAACGGGAGGGGCAACGGGGATGCATATTTTAACTCTAATGTCCAAATACAATATTATGGATCAATGTAATTCTGATTGTCAACGGGGATGCATATTCCACTTTGAATTTCAAATCATACATTTTGGACATTGCTCACAACTTATCAAAAAAATTTCAAATTACTATTATGACTTCATGGTAATACACCGACCATATAGTATCACCCGTGCGTATGCACGGGTAAAAAACTAGTATATATTAAAATAAGCAATATTCAATAGGGTTTTCAATATTGTCAAAAAAAAAAATAGGGTTTTCAATAACCGTGCCAATGTCACACTTGCACATTTAATTATCACTCACTCACGTTTCCAAAATTAAAACTTAATTGTCATTTATTTTCCATGCATTTTCTTTGTCATTAAACTCTTTTGAATTTAATTTGTTGTCAATTTCCATGTTAATTCAAAATCAATTGACCGACACGGTCAAGGGAGTCAAACCCATGACATAGAATAGAACATTACAACTAGAACCAGCTGTGTGCTATTTGCTCTGAAGCCCCGATACTCCAAAATAGCCTAAGTATCGGTGTCGGACACGTATCGGACACCGATACGGCTCCGATACGTCTGGATACGTCTGGATACGTACCCATAAAGTATCGGTGAATTAATATTTATTTTTTAAACAAAAAAATCCCGGATACGTTTCGGATACGTTCCGGATACGTTCCGGATACGTTCCGGATACGTCTTCGATACTTCAATATAAAAAAATATATTTAATGTAACTATTTTAACTTGGGCACTATTGGTCTTCGATACTTCAATATAAAAAAATATATTTAATGTAACTATTTAATGGAGGGGAGGATATTGACACAATTGGTGTTTAGTAGTGACTTATAATGTTTTTTTTGCTATACTCTAACTTGGGCACTAAATTGTATATTTTTTGTGACATGATCTTTGGAGAAAGAATATATTTTGAATAGGTGGGGGAAAAATGTAACTATGCGCACACTAATTTTGATCACAAATATCTTTTTTGTAAGAGTGATCATATCTATTGAATATTTTGAGAAATTGTCGGTTAGTAAAGTGACTATCTTTAGTTATGTTTTATTATTTTTAATTTTAATTTAATTTTTATTTGAAGTATCCCAGCCGTATCGTATCTTGATTTTCAAATTTTTCCCGTATCCACGTACCCGTATCGTGTCGTATCCCGTATCGTATCTCGTATCGGGGCTTCAGAGGCTATTTGACATATTATCTTACAAATTAACCGAACTCTTCTTTATTTGGTACGAGAATATACATGTGTTTTATGCATAGATAATAAGTATAAATAATCCCAAAAAAATACATATATGGTAATTTTATATTTTTAAAGAAATTTTTTTTTTGTTATAATTTTATAATTAATAAAAAGCAGATCATACGGTTCAATAAGTGACCAATCAATTCGACCATTGACCCAATGAGTCAATGCTCTGATTAAGTCGACCACGTACCAAACTGATTTTTACAACACTGGATCTATCTGTGAGATTTGGAATTCTGATAAACAGCAAGTCAATGTAACGTGTAACTATGATGGTTGTGACAAAAATCAGACACTTTAAAAATGTTGAACAAAATTTTTTTACGGTGTACTAATACCAGGAGTGCCCATAAACATATTTAATTATTTTTATTATATGAAAAAAAAACATTAGTAGATATGTAGTTTTAACCAAACAAATGTTGATGACCTTACCTCCATTGAGCCACAAAACCAATGGTTTCTCTTCAGGCTTGGTCATGGCCTCAAAAAACCAATAAAAGAGTGCTCTTCCATTAGTTTCATTGACTGTGACGTATCCTGCATAATGCTTAAAATCAACAGGAGGCTGACCAGGTAAATTAGTCACAAGATCACCATTATCTCCAGAGCTCGTTAATCTTCTCCCACCAATATCCCCTTGCCTATCTCTAGAAGAAACAATAGGATTCAGAGAGGTAAACAACACTACAAAAGCCAATATGCAGAGACTTGTCATGGTATCCATATTATATGGAATGCTCACAACAAAATTTGGTTTGCTTTCGAACTTTGTTAAGAGAGAAAGGCCTATTTATATTGATTTTGTCAACAAAAAAAAAGTTTAAGAATTGCACCCCTTTTTAAAAATCATAAAGTCAAAATAAACGTTTATACTCAATAATTTACTTTTGTATTCAACTCTTTCTAAAAAGTCAATGGAAGTGATCATGATTAATTTTAATTTATATCTTATAAATTTTTTTTGAAAAAATTAACTATCTAGATCATTTATAAACCAATTACGTTTCCTTTTTCCTTCTTTTAATTCACATTAATTTAAATTTTTATTCACATTTATATCTTATATTGAAATATACGCTCATAATCTTTATCTTTAATCTTTATCTTTATCTTTATCTTTATACTAGTGTGTATGGGTATACGCTCACAGGCTCTGCTTCTGCCAATAGAGCATAATGAACTAGTTCACCTTCTGTAGTGATGGCAGAATCAGGTAACAGTTCAAATCCCTCAAGCCTTGTGGATGTTTGCCTGTTCCTCTGTGACCTTCTTACCGGTACCTCTTCATTAGGTAACTCTGATTCTATGGCAATTGGTGCATCTTCTTGTGCTTCACCATCTGTGGCTACCTCTAGATCAACAACAGTGGTTCTTGTGTCATTTTCTTCAACATTGTCAGTAAAATTCCAGCATTTGGATTCATCTATCACAACATCCCTCCTTCTCACAACCTTCTTTAGTATAAGATCAAACAATTTATAGGCGCCTGTTGGGTGGTATCCAACAAGAACCATAGGCTGTGATCTGTCATCTAGCTTCTTTCTAAGCTGTTCAGGAATATGTTTGAAGCCAGTGATCCAATAACTCTGAGATGTTTCACTCTTGGCTTTCTTTCTGACCAAGCTTCCTCAGGAATTTTTCCAGTCAGCCTCTTGGTTGGACATTTGTTGATTATGTACACTGCAGTTGAAACAAACTCACCCATAGATAGTGAGGTAGCCCCTTTTCTCTCATCATACTTCTCACCATGTTGAGTATGGTCCTATTCTTTCTCTCAGCAATGCCATTATGCTGAGGTGTGTAGGGTGAGGTGACTTCATGAACTATTCCTTCTTTCTCACAGAAGTTCTCAAACTCATGTGAGGTGTACTCTCCACCTCCATCTGTTCTGAGTATTTTGATTAAGCACGCACTTTGCTTTTCAATCATCACTTTGAACTTCTTAAGGACTTCAAGTACTTCACTCTTTCTCTTGATTAAGTACACCCAAGTCATTCTAGTGTACTCATCAATGAAAGTGACAAAGTAGTTGTTTCCTCCTAGTGAATTAACACCAACAGGACCACATACATCAGAAAATATATATTACCTCCAGTTTCTTTTCTGCTCTGCTTGGAATTTCTGACTTGAAGGGATTTCTGGGTTGCTTTGCTTCACAACACCTTTCACACACCAGTAGGTATCTTGATTGCTGGCAGGCCATGCACCATGCCCTTTTCCTTCAGTTGGCTCAAACTTTTGAAGTTCAAGTGACCAAGTCTTTTGTGCCATTTCCAGTTGTCACTCTCCACTGTGGTTGAAAGACATTGCTCTTCTATCACTTGCAACTTGACTTTGAATGTTCTGTTGCTCAACATTAGAATCTTCAGAATCAATCTCTTGTTTGGATCAAACAATCTGAGATGATCGTCTTCCATTACAACAGAATACTTCTTTTCTATCAATTGACCAAGTTAAGGCTAAGCAAGTTGCTTCTCATCTTTGGCGCATAGAACACTTCTTGGATATAGGACCATTTTCCATCCTTTGTTAAAATCTTCACTGTGCCTATGCCTTCTGCCATGACTCTGCTGTTATCTGCAAACCTGATCCTCTTGCTTATTTGCTTCATTTTAATGAACCACTTCCTATGGCAACACTTGTGATTTGAGCATCTTGTATCTAGGTACCACTCATCTGATTTTCCATCATCTTCATTTGTATTTGCCTTCAGCAGTAACAAATCAAGATCAGTAACTATCATGAGGGATAGACATTCATCATCATTGCCTGCAATGCTGGGGGCATCACCAGTGTCTCCACTGCCCTTCCCTTCATATACATTGCATAGGTGTTTGGAGCATCACCAGTGTTTTCATTGCCCTGCTCTTCACCTTCTGTATCATTGACACTTTCATCATCAGCGTCTTCTTCAGCTTCATCTATTATTGCCATTAACTCTGTATCCTCAGAATCAGAGTTAGAGTCATCCTCATTTGCAAACTTAGCTTCTGCTTCCTTATCTCTAGGAACCTTCTTATTCTTGCATTGATTCCTATAATGCCCAAACTGCTGGCAATTGTAACATTGAATTTTGCTCAGATCAGGTTTCTTTTTATCCCCTTTCTTTTGTTCATCATTTCTATCCCCAAATTTCTTATCTTTACCCTTCAACTTTCCTTTATCTTTCTTACTATTTGACTTCCAATTCTTCTTGGAGGATTGAGATAACAAAGCTTGTTCAGTTTCCTTTTCTGAACTTCTTTGTCTAATTCTCAATTCGTGTGCCTCTAAAGAACCTTGAAGTTCTTGTAACTTCATCTCATCTAGGTTCTTTGATTCCTCAAGGGCAGTGACGACATAGTCAAATTCTAGGGTTAAAGATCTAAGAAATTTCTCTACTTTACTCCTTTCAGATACGGTTTTACCATTACTCTTCATTTGACTAGTTAAAGCTACTAACCTTGTAATGAATTCCCCAATTGATTCTTGTTCTGTCATCTTCAGTGCTTCGTACTGTTTCTGGAGAGTTTGTAATCGAATTTTCTTCAATCGACCTGCTCCTCCATACGCATTCTTGAGAATATCCCCCACACCCTTTGCTGAATCACAATCTATGATCATTTCTATGATGTTTGAGTCAACGCTCTGGTGAATCAAGAAAATCCCCTTGCCATCTCTCTTCCGTAGTTCGCGATGCTGGTTCCTCTGGGCTTCGGTGGCGTTTTCTGCTAGCGGTGGCACACCGTCATTCACTATTTCGAGCACATCTTGATAGCGAAACAGCACCTTCATTTGCGCGCACCATCGTTCATAATTCTTGCTGTTGAAGATGGGAAGGTTCGCCGGAATACGGTGACCGTCTCTCATCGCGTTCGCCATTGATGAGTCTTGCGGATCTTCCTAGCTCTGTTATACCAATTTGTTGGGAAATTAACAAATCGAATGGAGAAAGAATTGGGAATCCAGTTTAGAGAAAATCTATTTTGTAACAGAATGTAAAGTGGTATATTCATTCAGATGTATGAAATGAATTTCAGAGAGGTGTTTTATACAAGTGGCAGCCAAGTAGGCTTAGTAATATGCCACATCATCGGCCACACGGGCATTGACTTATTCAAAAGCAATGAAATTACATCATATTCAATAGAGGCTGGCCAGGCAAGTTAGTCACAAGATCACCATTATCACCAAGGGACAGTAATTTCCTCCCACTAATAGAAGAAACAAAAGGATTCAGAGAGAAAAACAAGATTATACAAAAGCAGCCAATGTGCAGAAAGTCAGAAACTTGTCATGTTATCCATATTATGTGAAAATTCTCACACTAAAATTTTATTTTGCTTCCAACATTTATAGGTTATAATTCTGAAAACGCGTGGGATTTGGTTTGAATAGCTAGCTAACTAGCTAGGCAGATTGTCTGTCACTTTCGAAATTCAATTCGGAGGTGTAGAAAAGCAGATAGCTAGGTTATTCTCATAAGAAAAACTATATTCTTCTTGCAATTGAGTGAAAACTTTGCTTTCTTACAAATTTTGGAAACATGTTATTAATTACCTCTAATGTGCAGTCTAACATTTCTATTGTCAGACACTATGCTTGGAAAATTGATCCATCTAGTCTGTCTAAGTGTATTTTGATTTTTTGGCTACTAGTGGTATGCTTTACCTTTTTAGAACCATAATCTCATATTTGAGGTACAGATTGTTCTCAACATTTTGGTGGAAAAAATGGT
Organism: Astragalus membranaceus; assembly: GCA_039519185.1. Lineage (NCBI taxonomy): Eukaryota > Viridiplantae > Streptophyta > Magnoliopsida > Fabales > Fabaceae > Astragalus > Astragalus membranaceus. The sequence continues at coordinate 7,896,881 of CM076851.1, read as the reverse complement.
CTAAATTTTATTCTTGAGTGCAAAATACATTCTAGAATACGATAGAATTCCTAACTCAAATTTTAGCCATAGCCTATTATGATAAAATAGACTTGATATATTATTTACTTTCGTGAAATTCACTGAGTTGGTCACATTTTAAAATTATTGTTACTCAGATTGCTCAATGCCATATCGCTGGTTAACTGCCCCTTAATTTGGAGCCTTGCCTCCGATTCGCTACCTTGCCAAAGTCAATGCCTCAAGTGCCTCAAGTACCTCGAATTGGACTTCTTTAGACCACCCTACTCCGGACCTACTTAATGCTCTATTATTTTTTTTGTTCAAGAGGCTGGTACAAAGGCCGTATATAGGGGAAATGACGAATGGGAGTGCTGCATACCAGATTCGAACTCGGGAGCATCCGAAAGATGTCTCTAGCTCTAACCAACCAAAATGGGGAATCAGACCTACTTAATGCTTTATTAGTTGATGCTAGTAGAGTGCTCTTCCCCGGGCTTTAGTTTTTTCTTTTTTCTGTTTTGTTTGGTTTTTCTCTCCTACTTTGACCAAAAACATTTTAAAATTACAATTAATCATGTATTAATTGAAGATATTTACCAGTTAATTGAATTTTTAATCCACCGTTAGAAAAAGTATGAATAGCAACAGAAATTTTGAAAAGAATAAACTAATGGTACACTTAGAAGAAGTTTTTTTTGGTTTTACCCAGGGTATCCACCGCCGGCCGCAGTGACTAGTCCCCTCGCTGGATTGTAGGCACCTCGATGGGTGGGACAGCTGGCCCGAGGTATTTAACGTTGCTCAATACCCATGGCGGGGATCGAACCTCCGATGTGTAAAGAATTAAATAAAACAATGGAAGAAATTAATAAAAATATAATCTTATTGATAGAGACCGCAAACATATTCAACCCTAGTTTTTAAATGAAAGACTCATCGAAAGACCGTAAAAAAACTTAAAACAGAATTTCCTTGGAAAGAAATATTAAATTATTTTATTCAAGCCTACATTTTATTATTATATTAAAGTACTTGTTTGCTCAACATTTTAATAAGATGGACAACTAGCATTGTGACATAAGAGCAAAAATCTTTTTCCCGAATTCAGAGATTCAATTTTCATCTCGCAGAAGGTGGTGATTCTCCGCTAAGAAATGAGGAGAACAACACTAGAGAATTGCTAGGTTTATAAACAGGCCCTCATATTCTTTATACCACCCACTAACCTGTTCCAAAAGAGAACAATTTGTTTTAAAAATTGAATAATTAATAGCAAATGTAATCCTTACGAGATACTTTGAAATATGTTCTTTTAACAAAAAACAATTGAGATATTTTCAAATCGAAATATTTTCAAAATTTGAAGATTATAAAACATAATCATATGCTTGATCATTAATATTAAGTAAGAACTTTTTAAAGTGTTATATCAATTAAATTAATAGCTTTATATAATACATTATATGTGAAGATGAGGACAACATTTTTTCCCTAAAAAGAAATAAAGTAGTGTGCCTTAAATTCATGATCTCTTATTACCTCATGTTCATTGAACCAAGGCCTCCATGTTTTGGTGATAGGCATGCTATATTCGGTTGATAACACTGGCACTCTACCATCAGCATCTCCACTGAATATATAACAATCAAAAATTTAAAAAAATAATACCATAAGACTGGTACATGGTAGTTGAGAGCCCTGGATATGTAAGCCAAGTTGAAAATGAATAATATTTGAATTAATTAATTACCTATAAAGCCAAACCCTAAGTCCAACTGAAATAAGCATCTTGTAAATTGGGATAAGAGAACGCTTTGATTGTGCCCAACTATTAAATATGTCGTTGCTATTGAAAAAGGGATACATGTACATCAGTTATTCAATGAACTTAAAATTGCAAAATTTTCTTATCATAGAGACCAGAGTAGTAAGTAACGATATGTACTTGCAAATACTCCAGTTCCTTGGATTGGGACCATCACTAACATGGAGGGCTTTCTGAACATCTAGGCTATTATAAAAAGCATTGGCATATCTGTCTAGACATGGGTCAATACCACCTATTTAGGTGATACTTGATATCTTGTCAACCAAATCAACAAACAAGTGTGAGAATAATTGAACAAACATTAAAATTAACATAAAGTATGATAATATTTTCTTCATCACTCACCATGTTTGATGAGTGGTTCATCAACATGTGCATGGATTTTGAGTACTGAATTGTACGACTTGAGCAGCCAGGGGTGTATATGCCATGGATATCAATCTGGTTGTACTGTTTCCACATTTCTTGCAACCCTTGATTACAATCTTGATTACTCCTTGGATTACTACTATTAAAATCACAACTTGTTCTGATTTTATTGTGAGTTTCATAAGATATAACTACATGGCTCCAAGCGTAATCCACCATACCTAACAAATCCTCCACATCAAAAGTTTCAGGGTTTCCTAGCTGCCAAAAAAAATAGGCTTAAAGTTACATTTGGTCCCTGCAAATATACAAAAAATCCTGTTTCATCCCTGCAATTTCAAAAATTTTAAAAAAGTCATTGCAATTACCAAACGCGTTTAATTTCGTTCCTGCTGTTAACTTTTGACTAACAGCGTTAGCTCCTTGTGACGTGTCTGCCATGTTGGATGCCAAGTTGGATAAATAGTGTTGATATCATCATCTTCTTCATTCCTCTTTCTCTTAAACCAGCTTCCTCGTTCTTCTCTCTTTACATTCATATCCACGCCCACACACAACAAAACCATCTTTTCATTCTTTTGTAACTCTCTTCTTTTACCTTCCATGAGGTCAACCCAAATTCCCAAAGGAAACACCATCTTCATCAAATTTATAAACAAAAAAACTAGGCAAAGACCCTAAATCAATTGTAGCATCTTCATCAGATTTAACATAACCCTTTTATAATCCAATTGCTTAAAAGACCCTAAATCTATCGAAACACTCTGCTCATAACAAGCAAGAAATCCAAAATGACCCTAATTAACCTAACCCTGTTCGTAACTCTGTTCATAAAACGAAACTGAAATCAGATCTAAGAAAAAACAGATCTGCAACAAAAACGAGTCAAAAATGAAAACGATAAAAACAAAAATGGAGATGAACGAAAATACTTCTTGGGTTCTGAACATTGATTTCTTCATGAACTAAAATGGAGATGAACGAAATATAATAAACACCAGTTATGACACAAATCCACGAATTTCACCCCAAAAATTCCTCCTCGTTCTTCGAAGAAAAACCAAAGCAAGAAGAAACGATTTTGATACTTAAATTATTTGCTGAGAGTGCGGAATTGAAGAGAAAAAGAATAGAGGTTGTTTGAATTTATGTTGATGAGAGTGAAAAGGGTTTTTAGAATAAAGAGGGAAAGAGAGAACAAATTATCCAGGTTTTTGGAAGATAAAAAGGAAAGGAGTGAAATGAGGAAAGTGAAAGAGAAGAGAGAAAATGCAGGGGAAGAAGAACGAAGGAAATAGAAAATGAAAAGGAAAGGAAAAAGGAACGAAGGAAAGAAGAACGAAGGAAGAGAAAAGGAATTAGATGGCATCCAACATGGCAGACACGTCACAAGGAACTAACGTTGTTAGTCAAAAGTTAACAGCAGGGACGAAATTAAACGTGTTTGGTAATTGCAATGACTTTTTTAAAATTTTTGAAATTGCAGGGACGAAATAGGATTTTTTGTATATTTGCAGGGATCAAATGTACCTTTAAGCCAAAAAAATAAAACAAAAGGGTAACTTTCATATATATATATATATGTGTGTGTGTGTGTGTGTGTGTTATTGATGAAAAATAATATAACTTTATTTGCAAAGATTCTCAACAATCGGTAGAAGGAAATTCCTAATGTGACTTGTGAGTACTAGATGTATTTTTCAAATCATACCAGCAAACCAAAGTATAACACTTAAAAAAAGGATAAATAGCGACCGATATTAGAATAAATCGGTCCCTAATTAGGAAAAATCAGTCACTAAATCAATTTGCGATCATAAAAAATCAGTTGCTAAATCACTGGTTGCTTACCAGTAGCGACCGATTTAGCGTCCCATTTTGTAGCAACATTTTTTGGCGATCGAGTATAGACACTGATTTTGTGACTGTAATTAGCGACTAATTTAGTGATTCATTTAGCAACCGATTTTGTGACTGAAATTTGCGAAATTAGTGTGTGTGACTAAACTAATAAAAAACGATGTAAGCTAATAATAATACGCTAACAGTTTAACCTTGTAAAAAAATCTTTAAAACAGTGATACAAAAAATATCATGTTACTCTGACAATTTGTTTGTTAGACGTTACAATATAAATTTAAAGGCCAGTCAGTCCGTAACTATCCAATCCAACAATTACACGATACACGCATGGGTCGTCGGGCTAGTTCTAGTGTCCTAGTTGATTTATTCAATTGCACGATTCTTTGTTCCTTTTACTACGGAATGAGATCCTCTCCAATTACTAGATGGTTCTAGTAGGAGAGATAAAAGACACATTAAATAATAATAATTTAATCAATTTCTCGGTCTCTCTCATACTAGAACTCTCCAATACTGAAGAGGGTCTGAATTCCTTTTATTACCGAGTCATTCTCTTAGAGTGTTCAATCACGTGCCCCATAATTTAGGTGCCCGATCTAGTCAATGTCTAAGCCCAATTTTTTTTCCAAATTTATTACAACTTGAACTTGTGAAATTTTCAATCTGACATTTTCAAATATATGTGCATTTTGTTACATTCAATTGTTTTTATAACAATAAAATTAGAGACGATGGGAGCATATAATTAGAGGGTAAGTTAATTACCCGTTCTATGTGAGGCTTACATATACCCTTACAATTAGACTACTTTTCATTTCACATATTGGTAACGATAATGATATAAGAACAACGACCCCTTTTAGTCTTTAAAAAAAAAAGCAAAAAATTTATAGGGACAATATTGGGAAAAATCCAAGTCCCACATTGACTAGAGATATAGTCTCAAAGAGATTATAAGTGAGAGGCAACTCTCACCTTACAAGCCGGTTTTGTGGGGCTGAGTTAGGCCTTAACCACATTCTAAGAGACAACAACCCCTTCTAGGCTATAAAAAAAACCCCACATCTATCATAGCACTCACTTCATTACAATTGTTCATTTGCATTGTAATGGCTTTACTAAGTTGTTTGTTTCTCTTTTTGTTGGCATTACATGTTTCATGATCAAATCATAGGACTCAAAACACTAATTTTGTAGGAAAGTGTAAGAATCATTAGCTGTTTCACTACCTCATAGCTCTCCCCTGCTATATAAAATTCTTGAGTTCTATATGATGGATACTTGAGGAACCAATTCAGTCAAATTAGTGGTTAAACCTGAGACTCAGAAAGCTAATTTCCAATTGGACATTTGGACCAATAACCATGTCAGTGTCACACTTCCACATTTAATTGTCACTCACGTTTCCAAATTTAAAAGTTAATTTCCATGCATTTTCTTTGTCATTTTCAATTTAAACTCTTTTGAATTTTGCTGTCATTTTCCATGTAAATTCAAAATCAATTGACTAATTCGTATGAAATGCTAAAAGTGACGATCAAGGGAGAATATAATTTACAAAGGGAACCACCTGTGTATTTTGTATTTGACATATACACGGACAATTAAACAAATAAACCGAACTCTTCTTTATTTGGTACAAGAATATACATGTGTTTTATGCATAGATAATATGTAAAAATAAATAAAAAAATACATATAGGGCCTTTTTATATTTTCTAAAGAATTTTTTTTATTTGACCCAATGAGGCAATGAGCCAGTACTCTCATTAAGTCAACCACCGAACCGATTTTTAAAACACCGGATGTGTGAGATTGGGGATTCTAATAAACAGCAAGTATATATGTAAATGTGATGGTTGTGATAAAAATCAGACACTTTAAAAATATTGAACAAAATAAACTTTTTTTGCAGTACTAAAAGCAGGAGTGCCATAAACATATATTTTCTTATATGAAAAGAAATAGATTAGTAGATATCTAGTTTTAACCAGTAATAACACGTGCATGACCTTTACCTCCATTAAGCCACAAAACCAATGGTTTCTGTTCAGGCTTTGTCATGGCCTCAAAAAAACAATAAAAGAGTGCTCTTCCATTAGTTTCATTCACAGTGATATAGTGCTGAAAATCAACAGAAGGTTGGCCAGGTAAATTAGTCACAAGATCACCATTATCCCCAGAAGGTTTTGCTTCCACTTTATTCGAACTTATTTATACTGACGGAGGAGGAGTAATGTGGACTACCGGTGTGTTTGGATTAGAAGAGAAAGAGGAAAATGAGAAAGAGAAGAGAGAGAGTGAGGGAAGAGATGAAGAGGTGAGAAAAAAACTCCACATCTGTCATAGCACTCACTCCACATCTCTTTCATCACTTTTAAACACATTTTCTTCTCATGACAGATCTCAAACTCACTACCATTTAGCTCTTCAAAGCTCAAACAACAAATCGGTACGTAATTATATGCTTCGTTATTTTTATTTGTCTGTTTTTGCATTATCAAGGGGTATTTTTATTTTATTTTTAGTAAAGGTATTAACTTTTTGTTATAGTGATGGATTTCTTGCATATATAACGGGCTAATTGATTTCATTGATTACCGAAAATAAAGGCGATAAACGTGAAATATTGGAATTGGACAAGATATTTTTATTACTATATATTTGATTTCTTTTTCTTTTTTTTTTCTTATGATTTTGAAGCAACGAAAGGAAGTCAAAGAGGAGTTTTTTGCTTTTCAACTTTGATTCAACAGGTGCTTCGTTTTTCTTCTTCTGCTTTTGTTTTTACCAAGAGTCATTTAACAAGGATTGAACTTTTTTATTAGCCTATTATGGTCCTACTGTGAGTTCTTGAAGTTGGTTTTGTTGCTCAGAAATTGTAAGATTGGGAAAAAAAGAGAGGTTTGGATCTTGTACTATCCCTTAGTTGTGTTTTTTTGCATCTGTGTTCTTAAGATTCAGTCCTTTTGAAGTTCAGATGATTTGTGCTTCTTTTTTTGGTTTCATTGATTTCTATGTTTTTTCTGCAACTCTGTTGACATTTTTTGTAAATTCTTCAAAACGTCACTTAGATCTAGTGATTTTCTGTGTGCATCTGCCAGAAAGGTGTAGAGGATTCACTAGTTACATTTTGATTTTAGATGATTGAACTTTTCACAACATTTTATTGTACTTTTAAGTTAACTTTATGCTACAGTTTGTTTCTGATAAGGTGAGTTAATTACAATGATGATGTAGATCTGATGTGCTGAAGTTTTGAATTTCAGGTTATTAGGATTTAGGATTAATCTTTGTCCTCAAACATGGCATCGAGATCATTCAAGGCAAGCAGGTTATCGATGTCGTCAATTTCTTCTGATGCAACTGACGACCAGAAGCCTCCTTTACCTCCAAATGTGACATTTGCTCGAAGAACATCCTCGGGTCGATACATCAATTACTCAAGAGATGATCTTGACAGTGAGCTAGGAAGTAATGACTTCATGAATATGAATTATACTGGGCATTTACCACCAACTCCCGATAACCAACCTATGGACTTAACAATCTCACAGAAAGTTGAGGAGCAATATGTGTCGAGTTCGCTATTCACTGGTGGATTCAACAGCACTACTAGAGCTCATTTAATGGATAAGGTCGCAGACTCTGAAGTAAACCATCCACAGATGGCAGGTGCAAAAGGATCTTCATGTGCAATTCCTGGTTGTGATTCTAAGGTGATGAGTGATGAACGTGGCAAGGATCTTGTTCCTTGTGAGTGTGATTATAAGATATGTAGAGACTGCTATATAGATGCGGTTAAAACAGGAGACGGAATGTGTCCAGGATGTAAAGAGCCGTATAAGAACACTGAGCTTGATGAAGAGGCTGTGGAGGATGGAAGGCCACTTCCACCTCCTCCACCAAGTGGGATGTCGAAAATGGAAAGGAGATTGTCGATGATTAAGTCTACAAAGTCAGCACTGATGAGAAGTCAAACTGGAGATTTTGATCATAATAGGTGGCTGTTTGAGACAAAAGCTACCTATGGCTATGGAAATGCTATATGGCCTAAAGAAGGGAATTTTGGAAATGGAAAAGATGATGATGTTTCTGAGCCGGCTGAGTTGATGAGTAGACCTTGGAGGCCGCTTACACGGAAGCTGAAGATACCTGCTGCTATTCTGAGTCCATATCGGTATAAAGCATTTTTTTTTGTTTCAATAAAGTTTCTAATAATCAAACCATGAACTTTCCCTTTGTTCTGATTGTGTGTTTGGCTTCACTAGATTTGATCTATGTGAATGCAATATATCATACGATTGGTGTATTTTATAATATGTTTGGATTGGTATACTTTTTTAGTGGATTATATAATATAACATATGACCAGTATTTTATAAATTCTTGTAATTACATTAATTGATGGCTATAAGTTTTTCTCTTATCTCTCTTTTCTTATTTTTTTTTGGATGTTATATTGGCTAAAGGTGTTTGGCTGATGTGCAGAGATTTTGAAGAAGCAATTTGGTTTCCATCTGTGTACTGGATGTTGAATGGTTTTGTAAATTTTACCATGATGATTAGCTTTGAATAACCATGCTCTATACTATTAGAGTGAATATCATATTAGAAAAAAAAATCATGCTTCATTAAAAGATGTATTCTCATAATTACTTATAGTGGGATGAATCTTATAGGCAGGCTGGAGAAAATAGATGGATATAAGTTTTTCTCTTCTCTCTTTTTTTTAAATGTTCTTGTCATTATATATTGAATACAGTAGAATAATGGATATTATATTGGCTTAAGCTGTTTGGCTAATGTATTGGAGAAGCAATATGGTTTCTATATTGTATCAGCATGTTTTAAATTCTATGTCTATAGTTTTATAATGTAATAAAGTCATGAACTTGAAATCTAATGTGTGTTACACACCACTCACCTATGTTTTCTGACTATTGCCTTTCATTCTGTTGCATCTGATTTTACAGTCTCCTTATCTTAATCCGTTTGGTTGCCTTGGTACTGTTCCTTGCATGGAGGGTCAAGCACAAAAACACTGATGCAATATGGCTATGGGGCATGTCAGTGGTTTGTGAAATATGGTTTGCTTTTTCTTGGATTCTGGATCAATTGCCAAAGCTATGCCCAATTAATCGTTCCACCGATCTTAACGTTCTGAAGGAAAAATTTGAAACACCAAGTCCTGAAAATCCTACAGGAAAATCTGATCTACCAGGCATAGATATCTTTGTCTCTACTGCTGATCCTGAGAAAGAACCACCTCTTGTTACTGCAAACACTATATTGTCTATTTTAGCTGCTGATTATCCAGTTGAGAAGCTTGCTTGCTATGTTTCTGATGATGGTGGTGCACTTTTAACTTTTGAAGCAATGGCTGAAGCTGCTAGCTTTGCTCATGTGTGGGTTCCGTTCTGTCGTAAACATGATATTGAGCCTAGGAATCCTGAATCATATTTCAGCTTAAAGAGAGATCCTTATAAAAATAAAGTGAAATCAGGTTTTGTGAAAGATCGTAGAAGGATCAAGCGTGAGTATGATGAGTTTAAAGTTAGGATCAATGGTTTGCCTGAATCTATTCGTCGTAGATCGGATGCCTTTCATGCTAGAGAGGAAATTAAGGCCATGAAACTGCAGAGACAAAACAAGGAAGATGAACATATTGAACCTGTAAAGATTCCAAAAGCAACATGGATGGCAGATGGATCTCATTGGCCAGGAACTTGGTTGAACACTTCAGCTGAGCACTCTAGGGGTGACCATGCTGGTATAATTCAGGTACTAAAGTAGGTCATAGGAATTTTGAGTTCGAAATTTTAAATTGATATTATGTTCAAAGCCACATCGTGAATCGTGATCCTTGATATTGCGTGGAATCGCGGTTGATGCAATTTCAATTGCGGTTTGAATTGTGGTCCCTAACAGACATCAAAAACCTTGATGTCGCGGCCCGGATAGGGCCATCAACTATTTTTTAAAACCCTGGTTGAGTTTATTGTTGTGGATATGAGAATGAATAATTGATATATTTGATAAATATATTTCAGGTGATGTTGAAACCTCCAAGCGACGAACCTCTTCTAGGAACGGCTGCTGATGATGCAAAGCTTATTGATGTGACTGATGTTGATATCCGACTTCCACTTCTTGTTTATGTTTCAAGAGAGAAACGTCCAGGCTATGACCACAACAAAAAAGCCGGTGCCATGAATGCCTTGGTCAGAGCCTCAGCCATCATGTCCAACGGTCCTTTTATCCTCAATCTCGACTGTGACCATTATATATACAACTCAAAGGCAATGAGGGAAGGTATGTGTTTTATGATGGACCGTGGTGGTGACCGCATTTGCTATGTCCAATTCCCACAGAGGTTTGAGGGAATTGACCCCTCTGATCGATATGCTAATCACAACACTGTCTTCTTTGATGTTAACATGAGAGCTCTTGATGGACTTCAAGGGCCAGTCTATGTAGGAACTGGCTGTCTATTTAGAAGGGTCGCCCTTTACGGCTTTGACCCTCCCCGCTCCAAAGAACACAGCTCAGGTTTCCTAGGTTGCTGCTTTGGTCGTCAAAAGAAGAATGCTCACACCTCAGAAGAAAACCGGGCACTAAGAATGGGTGACTCAGATGAGGAAGAAGAAATGAATCTATCATTGTACCCTAAAAAGTTTGGAAACTCAAATATCCTTATTGACTCAATCCCTGTAGCAGAGATCCAAGGTAGACCACTTGCTGATCACCCAGCTGTGAAAAATGGACGCCCTCCCGGTGCTCTCACCATGCCACGCGACCTTCTCAATGCATCAACTGTGGCAGAAGCTATTAGTGTTATCTCATGTTGGTATGAAGACAAAACTGAGTGGGGACAGCGTGTTGGATGGATCTACGGATC